>CM035171.1:78751720-80085508 GCA_020205615.1 Panax quinquefolius | reverse complement strand
TGAAATATTTGAGATTCGGGCATTGTAAATGTAAAATTAAGGCCTCAAAGCGATATCAAGGGTTCCATCCCACAAAAAATCAGATTTAAGGTCTCGTCATAGTGGATTTTATTATCGTGAGGTGTTTGGGGTTATTTAGATAACTTACATGCTCATGGGTAGCTCCAACCCTATTCTTGATGCTTGATTTTATCTTTTGACACACAAAAACAATTTTGGAACATAATGACAAAGATCTTATAAAAAATCAAATCAACCTAGATTTATATATTAATTCTAGACTACAATTGAAAGTAATAAAGAACGCCGATTGCTATTTGGCGAAGGGTTTGAAAACTATTACATAAACTATTTAATTTAAATAAAAACCTTGATGGGTAGTCAAGGAGGAAAGTACATAGGAGATAGATAGAATTTACATCAAGAAAAAAAGAAAAGGCGTAAGACGCAGACCCATTTAATAAAACTCATTCATTCAAGCATCCAACCAAAATAAATTCAATCACATTAATCGATAGTCCATAATCAACCCCATTTATTATCATATGTATCACCATATGTATCAATAAATAAAACATTCATCTTACAAATTAAAATAATTCCATATATATATATATATATATATATATATATATATATGAATATCATTTAATGGGCATTTTAAAATTACATGAAATCAATTTCAAGATTAAAATAAACTCTTTATTTTAATTATAAAATTATTAAAATTATATATATATCTTAACCACGTGGAAGTTCGCTCGTTAACTTCCCTACTTAACTAACATATATATATATATATATATATATATATATATATATATACCAATCACGCGAATCACGGATCGGCGGGAAAAAAATGAAATCTGATGGCAATTAATAATGAAGCTTTCAAAATTTTTTCTTTTCTTTTTTCCTTTTTTTCTTTCATAAAATAATAATTTTGTACAATAAATTATGCCTAATAAATTATTCTAAATACATACTCATACATATACGGAATCAAAATAATTAATAATTCGCATAAAGTTTGGCTCTGATACCACTATAAGATTTTGTGAAGATCAAAGTAGCAATCAAATTACAAAAATAAGCGGAAGCAAAGTAAAATCAGGTTTTAAAAATTTTCACAAACCAATTACCCGGATCATCCTTTATACATATTATTAATTAAAAGAAAAAATAAGAAGTTATGGAATCATACTTATGACGCCCCTAAAATACTAACTTAAGCGCATATTTATAGGAAAATACTAGAATGCCATAGGAGACTAAAATAATAAAATAATATTATTATTTTCTTTTGTTCAATCTTCTATGCCCACACCATTGACCAAAGATGCCAAATCTAAAATTTTTGGCGATTACATGTTTTCAACAAAACAAAAGTGGGTCCCACCCAATTTTAATAAAAATTATTTTATTTTCCGAAACTTCAGTGATTCATAATAAATAGCCCTTTTATCAGAAAAATACAAATTTATGTCCATTCCACACGAAATCGAATTCTCTACAACTTTGCAGAAGAAAGTTTTTCCAAATATCAGACATAAAATATCTGAAATCCATAAACAGATGATTTTTAACACCTTTTAAAATTCATAACAAATCATACGTTAATTTTTAACGGTTCAAAATTTGTGAACATATACTCAACTTATATATGCATAACATATCCAAAAATCACAACGATCCAACGGTCGGATTAAAATTATAACTCACGCAATAGAGCTTTAAGAACACTGATTTGATTTTTAATACCTCCAATCCGATAAAATACTGATAAAACACCACATCATTAATTCCTTCATTATAACCACATAAAATAAATATTTTTCTATCCATCATTTATGTCCACATAAAATAAATATTTCTTTATCATATAAATCAATAATTAATTATTCACAAATAATATTACAGAATCAAAATAATGACAACCATGTCATTCCCAGAAAAGAGGGGGCTTTCCGATAAGGATTTCTCCTTACTGGCGCGCAATTAGGTGACCAAACCTCTCCTTGACAGAACTTTCTAGACATTGTCAATAATGTTATCTAATAATACTATTCAAATAATATGAATTATTGATTTGATAATAAAAAATACTGTGAAATGACAATTATTGAAACAACAATAATATAAAATATCAACACAGCAATTATTGAACCAATAAAATAAAATATTGAACAGTAATTCTGTAATAATTATTGAGTAAAAGCGAGTGATTTTCACGTAAGCACCAATAATCAATCTGAGTGTCTTCTTTATACTAATGCAGACATTCGTACTTTACTACTACCGGGTAGTTCAGCAGTTAACGGTAAAACTTACGCCATTATTTTCATAAAAAGATATTTCATCGTTTTTCTCATTAAATGATAATAATTCCGTTGTGGGGTCCACCAATGATTGTGCCGTCGTACGGATATTCCCCGATAAAAAGAATATTCTCCGAACAATCGAATATTTTATAACCACTTGCTTACTTTGCAAAATTTGTAAATATTACCCACAACTATAACATTATATCAAATCCACACCATAATATTCAAAAAAATATTTCGAGAAAATTAAATCTTTATTCATAAAATTTGGGATCTCACAATACTCTTGAAGATACGAGCTTCCACATGTACGAGTTCAACTCCTACTACTCCGCGATCTCCTTGAATCTCTGGGTAGATTCCTTCCTTTGATCAAGGTTAGCCACCCAAGTGTATGGCATCTACAGGTGATCCCCCAAGGAAGAAAAATTTTCAAGAAGAAAGGTGTTTTGGCTTAAACCCTAGTTTTTCCTATCTCTATAGAAAAAGGGGTGTACTCTCCAACTATTGGAATTACGTATATTTGATATCTGATATAAGACTCCTCTTATAAAGATATTAGGTAACCATATTTAATTAAAATAATGTATTATTTTTTTTAATTAATTGGGCACCCTAATCTTATTAGAGATAATTAATTAAACTCCTTCAACTAATTTTGCCTCCTAATCCTATTAGGAATAAATGAGAGTACTTATATTAAATTAATTCATAAACTCTTCTAGAAATTAAAATAATAATAATTGTAATAATATTAATAAGATTCCTCTTATTAATTTATATTTAATATTTTCAAAATATTAAATAATAAATATTAAGCTATTTAATTTATTCTATCACCATAGATTAAATTAAATATACTTAACATATTATTACGATTATGTCATTAACTTCTTAAATAATTATTCTTCCTTTTTATGTTGTGACTCTTTAGGTTCTTCATATTAAAGGTTGTGAATAAATCAATTAGAATAATTCTAATCTTATTTAAATATATAAATTAAATTATTTAAATAAATAATATTTTTTCTACAATAGGGATAAGCCTCCCTAGCGATCAACGACTTTCCAAATAATATAGATTTCAACATTAATCATAAAAGAACCTTTAAATAAATATTTACCGTACAATTCAATCATTCCACCATACAATGTCCCAATTAAATATAAGACATTGAATTACTATCAAGTCTTATTTTATTTAATTATATGTATTTCGATTCCTAAATGCACAACTCCTAATGAATGCAAATTAGAAACTACTTTCTAATTTCATTCCACCTTAGCTAAGGAGTCATGGGTTGTCATTTATTGAATCACGTACATAGGTCATTTCTCTTCTTTTACTAGAAGTGGTAGATTTTTTATTGATCATTCATTATCTCCATATATATATATAACTTATTACACCCAAGCTGTAATACCCGAAAAAAAAATTAATTTAAAACATATTAATTGGACTTTGTTCTTATTTGGGTCAACCCGTATTTAATTTATGTGGGCTAATGAGTATTAATAAGTGATACAAATTAAGTTGATAAAATTGGGCCTTAAAACTAATTTGGTTTAATTTATATGTGTGGGTAAAATTAAAATTCTATTCAAATTAGGAGAGTTCATCAGTTATATAAATAAATACATAGTTAAACCTATTTTACTTTAGCATTATTTCTAATACGTGATTGGGAGAAAGAAAGGAGGCGGAAGCAAAGAGAAGGAAAAGGAGAAAGTGAATTGTAAGTTACTGATATATTTGGGTCTTTTACAATTTTAAGTGTATGATACCTGTGAATGAAATTTTTTGATTTAATCTTGAAACTTCGTAAATCGTGTATGCTTTATACTATCAATAATTGATTTGTAAAAGAATTGCCGAATATATATATAAGTTATCAGATTGCCTTGGTAGAATGAATAAAGGCATTAGGCTATATATATATATACGGAACTTGGAGAGAAAAAAAAATTGTTATCATGATACAATGGAAGACACTATTATGTAATAATATGTATATGAGGATTATGTATATATATATCAAGTGATTTCATATATATATATATATATATATATATATATATATATATAACGAAAAGTCGCTGCATCTCTGCAGTAATCCAACATGGTTTATATATTATATATATATATATATATATATATATATATATTATATTTTAATTAATATTTGCCTATATGAAGCTTACAAGCTGTAATTACCGAATTGAATTGAAAATTATGTATATTAATTTAAACTCGTTAATCTTGTTGATAAAATTATAAAATTTACTTGATAATAAATTTAACATTTTTATGTTGTTAATGGGTAAATTTAGAATTAGTAATTTAATTTATAGATATTAATTAATTTTTGTTAATTTGTGTAATTAGTTCGAACGAAGGAATTTAAAGAGTTATTTTTGGAATATAAATTTTGGAGTATTAGTAATTGATAAAAGGCGATGATTAAAGGCATATTAAATAGATTATGAATTATTTTGGGGATTATTAGTTTGGATTATTTTAAATTGAGGTGAATATGTTTAGGTTGTGAATGACGTTTCGTATTTGATATCGTTGGCATTTGAGGATAAGATTTGGTGGAGTGTGCTATAAATGGGTTGGAAGTATCAAGTACGGATTCCGTACTCTTTCAGCGACAGTCTTGTTAAATTTGATTTGTTCGTTAATTTGTTTCCTTATTTCGAATTGTGTTATGATTTCACATAATTGTTTCATGTGAAATAAATATATTAGTTTCATTTTGGAGTTGATACACATGACTCGTATTTGTACTCTTTGAATTATGATATCATGTTTAGTATTTATTTTTTATAATTGTAGAGCGGTACATGTTGCTACCTTCTTTTTGAGACCTTGTGACTAAAATTTGATTTGGTTCAACATGTACATATAGAACCCTTTTGTTGGTATTTTGTCGCATGTGTTGTGACATGATATTTTGTTAGAATATCTTTGTAGGGTATACGAGCTATAACCACGTGGGGTACCATGTGCATGTAAATCTTGGCACGAGAGACATGACATTTTCCATGGCGGTGTGATTAGTCCACGACGTCTCCGTTTTGGGCACCGGAGGAAGTGGGTCATTTGGTGTTTTGTTATGGGAGGCGTATGGGTTAACCCTAGTTTTCTGTTCTGCGGATTGGTGATGTTGTGCCAAACACACCTATCCGATTTGCATACATTTGGATTCGTGGTCCAATGTGTGATTTGCCTGTGTGGCATCATTTGACTTGCCTGTGTAGCATTGTTTTGACTTGCCTATGTGGCAAGGTATACTTCTGAGCTCATTCGGTATAAAATAACTCCAGCCATTTGATTCAGCCTATTATTTTATTTGATTAGTTTTGTTGGTTTCTGTTCAGTTCAAGTCATTAAGTTAGTCACTTCAGTTCGTTATTTCTTTATTCTTTTATTTGTTTCGTCAATTACGTTGATTCAGATATATTCATTACGTTGATTCGGATATATTCCATTCAGATCTTTGGATATTATACTTTCGTTCGTATTTGCACTTGAGACTTTGTTCAATATTTTGTCTCAGTTATTTTCGTATATCAGTTGTATATCTGTATCCGTACTGGGGCAATTGGTTCATGCTGTGTTTTTCTTCCGGCAGGTTTGCAGGGGTGATTCAGGGCTAGTGTGATGAGAGTGTTGCCTTTGACCATCTAGGTGGATTCGAATTTTAGGTTTTGATTATTTTGACTCTATGTTGAGAATCGTATTTAATGCCTTATTGATGGTTATCATTATTATATATTTGAAGTCTTTAGTGCTCTGTTTACTAATTTTGAGGTTTGTTGTGCTTTGCACGTGATGGCCTCCCTTTCCTATTCGGGAAGGGGGTGTTACACAAGCATACCCTTTGATATACCCTTATAAGGGTCTTAAGGAATAAGTCAAAGTGCAATTCATTATATATAAGATACTATGATGATCTCGAGTCTAAGGATCATTTGTACTACTATCACTACAGGAATTCCTATTGACAGGTAAGTAAAACTCCATTAGGTATTACTTAGCGAGTCACATTCAGTGAACTTATTCTTCAATAAGCACCTACATACTTGCTTTAGTGTCTCCACACAAATGATCATGAGATCAATCATCATCATCCAATGAGTAAGCAACGTATGTATCAATCTATCTGCATTCACTAATCCCCTTTTTAGTAATCCATTGATTGAGAATATTTTAGTTTTAAGCTATATAAGAATTTAGATCTCATTAGCATGATCTCATCATGATTCTAAAAACATTGCTTAAAACTATGGGTTTATCACATATTATTAAAACAGCACCATGTAGATAATAAATTCATTTAATAATTAATTCTTTTACTAATAAATAAATAAGATTGATCGATTACAAAGTATATGTTTTATCATAATACATGATTGGCTTGTATGCATACTACTTTCAGAGCTTATTTCCGTCAAGAATTCAATCGAAAAAATATATTTACAAGGGAATTATTTTCGACGAACGTTTGGTCAGAAATAACATATATTCGACGGAATTTATCTCGTCGACAATAATTCGTCGAATACAGCTTGCCACGTGGCCTAAAATGAAAAAGTGGATTTTTTTTAATTCCAACGGAATGGTCGTCAGAAATAGTGTCAAATCTGTCGAAAATATCATTTTTAGAAATAAAATATTTCTATTATGTCTGACGAAAATTCCGTTGGTTTTATATTATTCCGTCGAAAATAGATATTTAAAAAAAAAAGCATTTTGTTGCTTTTTCATTTTCTAGGTTATTAAACACCTTTTTGTACCTAAAACATGTTTATCACAACAATACATACAATAATTTTCAACCCATCTAATAAGTAATGCAAATTATCTGAACCGTATATGCAAGAACAATGAACCGCTTCTCTTTGAGAATGGATTGGCAGGTTTCCTCGATCAGTTGGTTAAGATGAATCAGTTGAAAATGAACTTGTAAAATGTTATATGATCGTTAATAACTTTTTTAAATCAACTTAAATAGTTTTTTTAACTCTAAATTAACATAAATTTTTTTAATTTTAATCAATACAATAATAAATATTACAACTATCTAAAAAATATTACTCATCAAAAATTTTATTAAACTTGTTTTATAATTTTTAACGAGTCATCTCAATTTTTTAAAATATTTCAAATTAACTTTCAAAAATCAATAATGATCAAATAATTTAGAACAAATGGAATATATGTAATTCATTCTACTTTTTCAGTTAAAATTATTATTGACTTTTAAAAATTAATTTAAAATATTTTCAAATTCAAAATTAATAAAATTCATTAAAAATAAATATCTTACAATATTTATTATTTAATCAACTAAAATTAAATAAATTTTTGTCAATTTCAAAAGTCGATAATAATCTTAATTTTTGGGGAATTCTGTAGTACAAATTAATAACCAGTACATACAAGGAAAAAAACACTAGAATAAAAATATCCAACCCCCAAATGGCAGGCATAATTACCACCAACTAGGGAATTTTGCATAATTTTTTTAGGGCCTCGCTAAAAATACCTCAAAGCGCATCATTAACATAGAAACATGACCACTCAGAAATTATAAATTTGCACTCATCAAAATTTCACTATACCCCTTCCCCCATCCCACCCCAAAGTAAATCTTTACATATTTTAATTTAATTATACAACTTATTTTAATTAATTAGTTGTTTTGATTAGTTAATAAAATAATTTAAATTTTAGTATTTTGATTAAATAATACAAATATGTTATGCTTTTTTTATTTTGAATTTTAATATTTTTTATTTTGATTAAATAATATATATTGTTTTATTTATAATGTTTTATATTTAAGCCTTAATTAATTTATGTATTAATTAATTTCAGCAAATGTTCCATGTATCAGCCACGACATACAGATTGTAACCCCATTAGTCTAGTTGGCAGATCTGTTAACTGCAAAAACACGGTTGATCCAAAAAATTTAACAAATTTAACGTTAAAAGTATATTTTTGGACAAACAAAAAGTATAAGATGCTCGGTAGATATCGAGGGGGGCATTTTTGAACCTTTGCCCCCTACGTAATTACTCAAGACCAAGGTAACGGTGAAATTCCTGACTACATTCCACCTTCCGACATAATTACTCAGGAGACCAAAGTAATGACCTGTTTGGTTTGGAAGCAATGGAATGGGCATTCCTTTTGGAATGCCACAATAGACTCCTTCAAATACCAGCACTCAACCAAAGCAAACATTGTAAAATAACAAACTGATATTTGAAACTCCGGGTATCATATAGATAACATCAAATAGATTTAAATACTCCTACTGCAATCCCTTCAAAGTTTCACCTGAAACCAAGGGCAAAAAAGAAGGCTTAATACAACCTCAGACTAAAAGAAAATAATATAATGCATGCACATGGAAACTTTAATTACTTACTTAAGCCAAGAACTCGAAGATACACCCTCAGTTACTCTATGTAATATTAGAAAAGATCAGAGCTTCTTGTCCCTTCAGTGCTTCCTCTGTAGATGGCCACAAAATGTGTCAGATTGTTCAAGTAAAAATTTTAGTTTTTTCCGCTTAATGTCTAAAATTATATAAAATGAATTAGAATATAAAATTTAATTAAAGAGAGAGAAGGAGAGATAGAAAACCAGTATTAACACAAGCTTACAGGAGACCACCATCTGCCACCAAATAATACAAGAAAGTAGCCTATGAAGGATTGAGTATTTTTGGAATATTATGACAATATCTATTCTGAAGAATTGACAACACGGAGAGACCCCAGGAGTGTACAATGCTAGATATCTTGGGCTCATATGCCTGAGCAGTATTAGAGCAATCAGCTTTGAGTTCTCTATAAAGCTTCTCTGCTCCAAAAGGCCATGCCAAAACATATTTTTATAGCTTCGGTAGAGTACTAAACTAAAAGGTCAATTCTGCGAAAAGCAACTTAGATTGCAACACATGGTTGTGTTCAAAGTGGTCAATCCAACATTTTCATTTCACCACATCATGATTCAATGAAAATATTACTGAATCTCGTGGAAAGAGGATGTTACTACCTACAGCGAGGGTGTGGTAGTATGAAATTTTTTTGAGAAAGGCGTCCTCACACTTCTTCAATACATAATTGAGTTGGGATAAGTTACAAAAAAGCAAAAGACATTTTCCATGCGCACACACATGCTGGTGGGGTTGTGAGTAATGGCCCTCTCTCAAAAGATGAGAGCTGCTCAATTCATGACTGAATTTGTTGATTGAAGATAATTCAGTTTCAAACTTAATGTCAATATAAGAAAGCAGTCCAATCCTTAATCACTCTACTTTGTGGAGAATATGTAAACTTAGCTCAGACAAATATCACTGCCAATACCAAAATGGGGGGAAAAATCACGGGCTAATGGAACGGACTGAGTTCACCAAATTTTACAGGAATACTGTTTCTATCTCCAATGTTTCCTCTTAGTTCTTTACTTCTGTTCTCTAGTAAACGAGAGGGGGTTGCAGGTTCTCGACAACTAAAAGCACAAGCTATGAGTTACCTACAACTCCCGTACTAGTTTGGGATAAAAGGCGTTGAGTTGAGTAGTGTGACCTATAACTGCACATTAAAATAAAAAAGTAATATTCTGATGATATTTTACACTAAATTTTTTAAGATATTCATTTTATCTGAAATCATACTTTAGAAAATATGGACAGGTTAAATGCAGTCACTCCTAGATAATTTATGTCTTGTCATATAGCATGCACAAGAGAGATTGAGAACCACCCAAAACTTGTCATGCCTGCCTATAAGTATAGTACTAAATAGAAAATTTCGTTTCGGATGGCCCTATCCTAATTTTGTTATCAAATACTGACAATTTAAGGTTAGCCTCCTTAAAAAACCATAAAATGGGTCGAAAAAACTCAATCAATTATGACCCAACTGCACAAAAGCATACTTAGTGTCTCATGTTAATTACCCTACAGTCAGAAAGTCCTCTATCAGTATCCTAGCAGATATAAATCAGGTTTATCTCTAACATTCTACATGTCGAACTACTGAGAAACTACACAGAGACCACCCCCACCCCCCCAAAAAAAACCTCTACTTTTCCAAGTTGACCTTTGATTAAGTAGACCTAATGAAAGCATATGGTACTACAGTGAGATCAGAAGTGGGAGTTCATTATTGATGTTTTTGCTTTTACTAGTAGAGTTTCCCCTGATATTACATTTAATGGATCAAAGCCAGTATCTCTTCTCAATCTATCTCTGTTAGCATTAGAGCTGAGCTGAAATGCTGAATGGATATTTTAGAGTAGCTAGAGGTCTATGCCAAATGTCCCCTTACCTTTTTCTTTTGGGCATGGAAGTGCCTAGTGCTCTCAGTAGTTAACTTGTGGTAATTATAGATTTTACAGATGCTTTAGCACAAAGCTTTTTAATCTACATTATGGTGATAACGAAAGACTCCCTCAGTTTCAAAATATAGGATCAATATTTGACTTTCTGAAATCAACTTGAGATATTTTCAAATTCAAAAATTGATAAGAATTAATTTAATTTTAAACAATATAATTATGAAATTGTTAATTATCC
Source organism: Panax quinquefolius (assembly GCA_020205615.1). Classification (NCBI taxonomy): domain Eukaryota; kingdom Viridiplantae; phylum Streptophyta; class Magnoliopsida; order Apiales; family Araliaceae; genus Panax; species Panax quinquefolius. The sequence goes on along the minus strand of CM035171.1, from coordinate 80,074,581 downwards.
AAATAGTACTACTAATTACAAAATTGATTGTTTTCAAAAGTTTAATGAATTACATCACTTTTAAATTGAAAATATCTCAAATTGACACTGAAAAGTCAAACTTGAACTTGATCCTATATTTTGGAAGTGTGCATGTGCAATCTGTTCAGATGATTAAGGCAGGACTTCAAATATTTATACTATTTTCAGGTTAGTTCAAAATCCATTGAGAGTATTTTATCTCTCTGCATAGGTGAATAAGTATCTGATAGGATGATAAATAGCCTTGGATTTAATCATGAAAACCTCCTTGTTAGGTGCGTACCATACTGTAGACTGTAGCCCTCATTAATACAAAGCCCGTCTTGGATAGCATTCTAAATAGAGTTAAGAGCTGGACTAACTCATCCTACAAAAGAAAAAAAGGGAAACAAAGAGCAACTGCCCCTTAGCTTCTTGCACTTGGAAAGCAAAGGCTCCATCTAAACTTGAGGCTTTTGTTTGGACTTCATTCCTTAGTAATCTTAATACTATCGATTTGTTGCAGAGGCAGAGACTAGTGGAAAAAGAAAGCACTCAAAGAAGAGCAGCTTTCAAATATTTAAAAAGATCAGATACTAAAATGCGTTAAGACACCCATGGCAATGGCCCCTAGAGAGGCAAAAAAAAACGCATATCAAAACAAGGAGAAAGATTAAAAGTTGTCTGAGCATTTGTTCGTTATAATCCCCCCCCCCCCCCCCCCCCCCCCCCCCCCCACAACAACAAAAAAAAGAAAAGGTAGCACGGTTTAGTAAGCAGGTAAGCAACTAATCCTCTAGCAAAACGGGACAAGCCCAATTCTGCCAACCCCCACCCCCAAAAAAATAAATAAAAGGAGTATAACAATCCCCAAGCAACCTCAATGCAAAATAAATGAAGCAAGTCTCATCATTTTGTTCACAATATAACACAAATATTAGGAGATAGAGCCATGTGGCGTCTGTGCATCAATAAAGATCATTAGTATTCTGTGTGAACCTTTGGTTTGGAAAATAAAGTTTGCCAGTTGGGAGTTTGATGTTGCAGTAATTGCAAACGAACCTAATCCGATTTTTCTATCAAAACATAAATCGTGTTTTAACCTTTAGTGTGCCATGAATGTTCAACTTTTCCTCACCTAAATGTGTATTTATCAGATGACCATGAGCTTGTGACAGTTTTATAAAATACAACTCTTGTCTTTGTTATCAACTTATCATATAATTTGGTTGGCCAGCTTGACATATGCTTACTTGGGACAAGAACAGATTACTAAAAGGCTGCTGGTTTGTTAGTATACTTTAGGACTTGATGCTAATAATACTTGGGTTCTACTTAGTCGCTGCTTGATACCACATGATGTTTGTTATAATGATTGTTCTGTCCTATTATCAAAAGAAATTAACAGAATGCTGTGTTTGGCAAAAAAGAAATTAACAGAATGTTGTGCTTAGCAAAAAAAATTTAACAAAACGTTGTGTTTAGTAAAAAAGAAATTAACATGCTGTGTTTAGCAAAAAGGAAATTAACAGAATGTTGTGCAGTGCTAGTTTACATATATTTACCAAGTTGGTTTGCTTGATAAGTTTGAAGCTTTGTCCCAGTGTCCTATACATTGGTTTGAATATTTTGATTCTGCAATATTGACCATTTATCAGTATCTTGGCTCATTTAGCCTTTTTTATGTAGGGAATTGATATTTCCATAAATAAAATTTGATACTTTCACAAGATCCCTCTCACATGAATGTGGTACTCATTTACTATTTGTGAGGGATTCTAGAGGATTATAGGAGCATGATTTTAGAAGTAATGTGTGGAATGTTATATGCTAGTCATTGATGGATTAATTTACTTTCCTTATATAGCATGAGTCTTACTCTATAAAGCTCAGCTCTTATTTGTACTTGAGATATGATTATGGAATAAACTCTCCACTTTACATGGTATCACAACCATGGTATTTTAAGTTTTTTTTCCCGAGTCTCTAATTAATTCTTCATCCTTCTTCTTTTCATTTTTTTCCCTTAAAAAAAAGTACTGCTAGTCGTGAATAGTAACATCACTATTCGGCACTGTTCATTGTGAACAGTGACAGTGACGTCACTGCTCGCTGGACCAGAAATCTGAGCTTCTGCAACAGCAAGTTTTTTTACTCCCGACTGCAATAGTGAGTTTTTTTATGGTGTTTTGTTATCTGTTTTAATTTGACATGCATGTGAGGAGTACTTGGGTCGTGGGAATTTTTCGGTGATTTGATAGCAGACTTTTGATGTTTCTTTGACTCATGGGATATACTTTGCGATTGGATATATGAGGTGCTTAACGCACTAGTATATATTTGTTTAGGTTAGGTGTATGTGGATATCATTTAGTTGTGATACTTTGTCATAGTTTGTTGTTTGGAAAAGTTTAATACAAGATATTCTGAGCAATGTCAGCAGTACCTACGCCTACTGTGAGCCAGCATTATGGTACATCTTGACTCTCGATCGTCAACAAATGTTACATAAGTACTATCTTCATCAACTCGTCTTACTTATAAAAAATTGGAAGGCGTTACTAGTTACCAACGACATTGAAGGAAGATTGTGAAGTTGGCCATGATTAGCAGAGAACAGTGCAATCACTTAACGACAGTAAAAATGTTTCCAATGAGACATGGACGACAATTGATGCCAGGATTCTCTATCAGATGCTTAATTCCATGGATAGTCAGATTGTTAGAATTGGTTACTCATATTGATACCGTCAAAGAATTGTGGCAGTACTTGGCAATGTTGTACTCGGGACAAAATAATCTTTGCATGTATCTATGAGTTCTCATAGGACCTTTACAAGGTTCGTCGAAATGGACGCCCACTTGCACAGTTTTTTGCTGATTTTAAGATGTACGGGGAATTAAATTCATTGCTCCCTATTAGTTATAGGTTTTCCATGTGCTCTTGGATCAAAATTTGAAACTGTTTGCTCCCAATTTCTTAACAGCCCGATAGCACCATCTCTTACAAATAATTTTACCTGAGTTTTACATGTCTCTTGCGAGGCTACCCCTATCGTTGATACTTCCAATAAGTCTGCTTTAATCTCTTCCTATGGGAGAGGTACAAGTCGTAATGGCCCTACAAATGCTCGTAGCAGTAGATTTGACAATCGTTCTGGATGACGAGGTCAAGGTGGTTTTGGAGGCAGAGGGAGTAATGGGAGTCAGAGTTCAGACAACAATGAAGTGACAAGACTAAGCAAAGTTTGTTATCATTATGGAGAGCCCAGTCATGTTCAACGCTTTTGTAGACATCTTCAAAATAAGGGACAACCACGATTTGCAAATGTGATTGCTGGCTTAGAAATGGAGGACAACCTTGTGTTCATACATCATCCGAGGAAAAGACAATAATTATGACCCCAACGGAGTATAATGCCTACACACAATAACAAGTTTCTCGAATCTACTTCCACTGCTACTTTTATTCAAACAAGTATTCTAGTGTTTGCCTCACTACCTCTCATCCTTGGGTAATAGATTCAGGGGCATCAGATCACATGATAAGTACATCTAGTACTCCCTCATTTTCAAACTATGTCCCTTATTCCCAATGTCACTTTAGCATATGGTTCCACGGTCACTGTAAATGCTCGAATATTTTTCCTTTATCTACTTTCATGACTCAAAGAGACATTATTCACCAATCTCGTGTACTGATACATCACAACAAAATAGTGCTGTGAAGCGCAAAATCCGATATCTTATGGAGGTTACACGTGCTTTAATGTTTGAAATGCATGTTCCTAAACCATTTTGGGGAGATGCAATTTTAACCGTATGTCATCTTATTAACCGTATGTCATCTTAAACGATATTTTGTTAGCTCTGATGTGACCTTTTTTGAGTACCCTTTTTCTTCACAGTCTCATTCTATCTCTGATTTAGATGAATAGATACCTACTTACATCATTCAGTCTATAACTCCAATACCTCCATCTCAACCGATTCTCGAGATTCGTTATGTGTACAGTCGTCATCCTAGCCTAATGATGTTTCAATTTCTTCGTCAACATCTTCTTTTGATGATCCTGGTAAATCTCCTGATCCTGACCTGCCTAAGTTAGATAAATAGATTGCCCTGCGAAAAGGTAAACGAAGTTGTACCCAACATCCTCTTGCGAAAAGGTAAACGAAGTTGTACCCAACATCCTCTTTCTGCTTCTCTCTCTTATTCTGATATTTCTTCTACCCATAATACTTGGTATCTACTATTTCTACTCATCATGTTCCTAAAACTGTTATGGAAGCACTATCTAATTCTGGTTAGACGACAGATATGGAAGAGGAAATGATGACTTTACTTTAGAGAAAAATGGTACTTGGGAGTTGGTGATGCATCCTCCAAATACATCGATTGTTGGTTGTAAGTGGGTTTGCACAGTGAAAGTAAATCCCGAATTCCCGATAGTTCTCTTGCTTACCTTAAGACTCGTGTTGGAAGAATTTTGTTGGTCGTGTTTGTTGATAATCTTGTTATTACAGGTTATGATAAGCTGGGAATAATGAATTTGAAATCTTTTTTGATACAAAAATTTAAAACCAAAGATTTGGGAAAGTTGAAATGTTTTTGGGTATTGAGGTGGCTCAATCTAGTAAAAGTATTTTCTTATCTCAGAGGAAGTATGTCTTATTAGACTTGTTGGAGAAAACAAGTCTTCTTGGATCAAGGCCAGTTGACACACCCATGGATTCAGATCTTTTGAAAAATCAAGAGAAGTATTGGAGAGTTGTGGGAAAACTTTACTATCTCACCGTCACTCGTTTCCCGACATTACGTTTCATGTTAGTGTTGTTAGCCAGTTCTTATCACGTCCTATGTCTTCACATTGGGATGCAATTGTGAGGATATTAAAGTATCTTAAAGGAGCAGGGCGTGGATTGGTCTTTCATGATCATGATCATGATCATATGAGAGTTGAATGATTCTCCGATTACGCTAGATCTCCAACAGCTATGAGGTCTACTACAGGGTATTGTGTATTCATTGGAGGTAACTTGGTGTCATGGAAGAGTAAGAAACAGACTATTGTGTCCAAATCTAGTGTTGAGTGAACAATGATTCACGTAACATGTGAACTAATATGGTTGAAACACTTGTTGAGGGAATTGGGGTTTAACAAGCTAGTACCTATGCAACTTTGGTGTAATAATCACGTAGCACTTTACATGCATCTAATCTAGTATTTTATGAGAGAACCAAACACATAAAAGTTGGCTGTCATTTTATTCGTGAAAAGACACGAGATTATATCCACTAATCATGTGGAGATCAGCTATTATCTTGCTGACGTGTTTACTTTAACTTTAGGGTCAACTCGAATCACCTATATTTGTAACAAGTTGGGCATGATTGATATCCATGCTCCAGCTTAAGGGGGAGTGTTAGGAATTCTAGAGGATTGTAGGAGCATGATTTTAGGAGTAATGTGTGGAGGAAGATGATTTTAGGAGTAATGTGTGGAGTGTTATGTGTTAGTCATTGATGGATTGATTTACTTTCCTTACTCTAATTTGTACTTGAGATATGACTATGAAATAAACTCTCCACTTTACACTATTCATGTGAGAGGAAACTTGTGAAACTATCACTTTTGATTGTAGAAATATCAATTCCCTTTATATACAGAAATTTCTTGAGGTATGCCCCTTGTAAACATGATTTCTTGTTTCTTCGGCTTATCAAGTTTAAAGATTAAAAAGTTTCAAAGGCTTTTGTCGGAAGGGCCCATTCAAATCAATCAGTGAAGTACACTGATAGGATCATAAGACAAAGGTAGGGGCATCCTCCACACAAAGAAGTCTTTATAATCTCTATAACCAAGCTTAGCAAGCCGTGGATTACATATACCAACTACATAGATCTATAAAAGTCATCAAAAAAAAATTTATAACCTTGAAAGATAATGGACAAAGTATTATTTAAGAAGAAGCACCAAATCCACCCAAAAAAAACAAGAGCTTTAAAATAAACGTAGCTTTAAAATAAATGTAAGTACAGTATATCAATTACTATTATTTCATTACCTTGCGCTTATTGAGCTTTCTCACTCCATTACTTCCATTCTCAAAGGCTGATGTTTGCTCATCAATGTTGCCCGCTAGAGGTAAAGTTTTAATCTCATCATAGAAACTCTCTGTCAGACCAAGCAACCTAATGAAAGAAATGAAGAGCAGTCAGGGCTTGTAAATAATTGATAATTAGCAATATAAATATACCAGGATTTTTAATTAGACTTGAAGATATCAAAATAACCAATATAATCAATTGAGCTAACCCATTTCTTGACTTTTTAAAATGTTTCATTTTCTTTTTCTCCATTTTTGTGAGCGAAGCACGAGTAAAGAGATCCTCCTCTCTTCGTGCACGTTCTTCCATCTTTGCCTTGTATTTAGTAACCTCTCTACTGTCAGTTCCAACCATTTCTCTCACCTATAATTCCAGTGAGCAGTGAGACAATGTAACATATAATTGAAGTGATCCAAATTAACAAGACCATGAACAGAAAGTTGCCACTCACCTCTTCAGGCCTTCCCTCAAGATCATCCATCAGTTCTCTCACATAAGCGCCTTGCCTAGCTTGTCGAAGAGTTTCTTTCTCTTTTCTCAATGCATTTCTTTCTTGTCTTGATATCTTATCTTCTTCCATAGAAACAGGTGCAAATTTTGGGGGCCGATACACATCATCGCCATCCTAAAATTAACGAGAATGGATTTAAGAAAACAAAACTTCGGAGTTTTTCCACAATTAATGAATAGTTTTTGTTTGACAAGAAAGCCAAATGGGAGAGAGGGCAATGGTGCACTATTGAAAGTGAAACTCCATACTAGTTATTACATTTTCCTTCACTTCTTGCCAACCCCCGTTAAAGATAGCATTATAATACAATATGTATCAAGTTGATAACTAATATTATGCCATACTTCTCTTCAATAGTTTTTACTTACCTCAGCATTCATAGTTGCTTTGCTAACAAGCATATCAGGGTTAGGGCGATACTTCAGTAGATCCTCCGTCTTCTGAGTTGCATCTGCTTCCTTCTCACTCAAACCTACATTCCCCACTTCACTTCCAGTAACCCTTGTGAGCTTCTGGATTTGATATTGTAGTTTTTTGTCGATTGGGCGAATCTGCATATCACAGGACAAAGAATTACGTGAAAATTGAGAAAGAAGCCTATTAAAACTATGCTATATGTAATAGTAGACAATGGGGTTATAAGTATTGCTACCCCTCCACAGCAGCAATTATACAAGGAACAATTACAAGGACAGACATTGGTTCAGATCCAAATATGGTCGGTAATGAGAATAAACATGCATACCTTTTCCAAAAACAATCTTATCTCCACGAGGCTCCGAACAACAGGATGTCCCTCAATTGATAAACCTTTTGCCTTGCAGAACAAATAGTAGACTAGTGACTGGCAATAATTAAGAAGCAGCAAAATCTTGGCCTCGAGATAGCTTATCCCATCTACTGTTGGAAAATGATCATCTTTGACCTTAATAGACATAAAGCACATTGTGTTATTAAAATAAATAAATGTACAAGGACACCACTAATTTTACTTTCTTTCCTAAAGAAAGGAGGGAAAACACTAATGAGGTGCCTCTGGTAAGAACAGAAAGCAATTTCTTCTAGTCTTTCCTAATGAAAGGAGGGGAAACACTAATGAGGTGCCTCTGGGAAGAACAAAAAGCAGTGTTTTCTTGTCGTTCCTAACGAAAGTAGGAAAAACACTAATGAGATGCTTCTGGTAAGAACAGAAAGCAATTATGTACTGTAGTGTTATTTGCACTAAGACAGATGTAGAAATGCATAGTTACGCTATTGTTGTATAAGCATGTCAGGGTCACAGCAATGGTGGTTTGTAAGGAGTCGAGAATCACGTGGCTCTGATAACAGAGGTCTGCCTAATTACCAGCAGCAGTAAGGTAAAGAAGACAAATAATCAAAATATTTGTTAACATGTTAGTTATGCAAGTGTATTTACAAATTAGTGCTGCAATTTTGAGAGCCAGCACTAAAACAGTCCGGGCAGTAATAATTTTAATGGCTCTCAGTGATGGTCACACTAAAACAGTCCAGGCAGTAATAATTTTAATGGTTCTCAGTGATGGTCACAGCAAGTTGTGATATTCAAAAGTAAATCATTACAAGTCAAAAGCAACAATAAACTAAATAATTTAATAAATCTCATAATTTCTTTTAAATAAATCTATGTTTGGCAGCATAGTATCCTTGATTAGAAACTGTAATTGGACTTCAGTTCATAACTTTAACTAATAGTTGCTGCAATTCCAATTCTAAGCTTGAATCCCATGTTTTTGAAGATGACGTACAGATTTCATAATGGGTAATTTAATTTAGTACTTCGCAAAATTTTTGAATGTGAGAACTCAGAATTCACAACACATTCAATCCATTTGTTAAAATCTTTTTCTTATTGGTGTTAGTGCCTTCCTATTGTTGCATTCAATAGATTTACAAATCGAAACTCAAAGAGTGTTGCTACCTTAGTAGTTAGAGCTTGCACTTTACTCGTCACTGCATCCAACCCAGCTTTCATTTCTATCAACGCTGCAACTAATTGAGGAGTTTCTCTGACACAAAAATGCACACAAAGTGGATGACTTTAAAAATCATGAACTTTACACCAGAGCTACAAGAAAATTTAATGTACGAGTATTATATCTGCAGACATGTACAAGCTGAAAATAACTTTTCAGTTTTTATTGAAATGTAGAATGCACAAATAACTCGTATATTCACTTTAATGAATCCAAACGACGACGACACAATCACTGCATAAAGACATAATTTCTGCAGTGCACATGACATTGTAATTCATGGGTCCCGACTTGGATGTCCTTTTTATCTTATGATGTTCCAAAATTTTGTCACTTTAACTTTTAACTTATTTTAACAGTATAATTTTATCCGTACGCAAGAGAAAATTTTGAAATAAAATCCAATTAAATAATGGTTAATTACAAAACCCTGCAAAAAATCAAAAGGGTACAACTAATTTAGAATGAAGGAACTACATGAGATATTCATTTTTATTGAAATTTCTCCTGGTAAAAGTTGAGGTATACACTTGTCACGAAAATAGCTAAGGGTTTGCCCATATATTACTAGCATGAGTTGTAAATATGAATATATTTTTTCTTTTACATTCTTTTGAAGCTGAAATAACCAACTAGCCTACCATTGCAACCAAAAAAAAATTAAATCACTAGGGCTGTGAATAATTTGAACCAGTACAGATTGCCCAAACTGGATAAATTCTAAGCAGTAGAATATTTTTGAAAAAATAGAATTTGATGGGCTCTGAAAATATTATTGCAAGAGAAGCTAACCGAAAATTGCAACCAAAAGTAAATCACTAGGGGTATGAACAATTTGACCCAATAAAAATTTGCCCAAACTGGATAAATTCTAAGGAGTACAATATATTTGAAAAAATATAATTTGATTAGCAATTAAACTAATACATCAGAAAATATTATTGCAAGAGAAGCAAACTCACTTATTTATTCTTTCATTTTGTCGAGATAAATGGTTTGTGTCCTCCATGTAAACTGTAATCAACTTCAGCTATGGAAAAGGGAGAATATAGATGTGATGGCCGGAGGAAGCTCGACTGTGAGATTGGCGGTGCTTAGTGGCCTCTGTCAGTAGAGAGAGTTAAACTTGAAAGGGTTAACACGACAACGAGTTTGTTATGAACACAGAGTATTTGGCACCGAGCCTTTCTGTATTTTGTAGCCTAGTTAGGGCCAGTTCGGCAACGACTTATTTTAAAATGACTTCAAGTTAAAAATATAAGTCGACTTATAAGATATTTTAAGTTGCGACTTATAAGTAAAAGCGTTCAGCATCAATTTGACTTATAAGTCAGAAATTAAGTTAAAACAAGTTATGAATGTGTTCGGCTGATAATGACTTTTTAAGTTAAAATCAAATGTAAAGATTACTAAAAAGTACTTTAATAAAAAGATATATTGATTCAATATCATATTATAACAATCATCCACAATTTCATTAAATAAAACACATTGATTCAATATCATATATTAGGGATTTTTGGGATGAGAGCAAGAGTAAGAGAAGTGGATCGTTATGAATCAAATGCAAGACCCCTCTAATAAATTTGTTTCTACCTAAAGACATAAGGTGGTCATCACAAATCTATGTTGAAACTATAAACCATACCCAATACAAACACATATCACATGGATCAGTCATTACACTGTGTTACGCAAATAACACACAGTACATAACCTAACTGATAATTCTTAAAACAAATTTCCAAATCATATAGTTAATATGAAAAACTAATGTTCACTGTGTAGCAGCAGTTCGAGTCAGCACAAGAGCAATACAAAAGAATAATGTCCAGAAATTCTATAACAGATTAAACTATTTTGGTTGTGGGATAGCATAAATCACCAATAACAAGTAGAATAATTGCCTTCATTCTACATTATATAATCTTGTCAAATATGTTAATTCACATAACCTTTTAGATCGCATCAGTTTTTAATTTTATACTAACTGCAACCGAGTAACACTAAATCACATGAAAATAATATAGTAAAGAAATGATTGCATATATGTCACTAAAATTCGAATCAATGAAAATTCTGAATTACTAACCTATATAAAAGGAACAAAGGGCTAATTATTTGATTTCAATTGAGAAAGACTTGCTGCTGTTGTTAGACTCACAAAAGATTAGGCAACTCCAAACAAATTTTAGGCAGCGTTAATAATTTCACGCTATTTGAAGCTTCATTAAACCAAAACTCTCACCAAGAATGAGAGAAAGGCAGATGCAAAAGATAAAAATTATCTTCTTAACCCACTTGTTAACAGATAATATGAAAGGGCAATAACCTGTGCAATGCTGCGATTTCCAGCTAAGAGTTTAAACTCTCGACTTGAAACTACTTTAATGCCTCAATAGACACAATCGAAATGGACATCTGAAGATGCAAGGCAGAATTAAGGCCAGTTGCATTGTAAGCAAAAAGCAAAGGATTGTTGGCTTCCATTATAAACAAACCAAAATTCAGAATTTTAGAAAAACTATACAAATTCATTAATTCCTCTTGGGATATCCTCATTTAATTGAAACATGGAATTAACAACCAAACCAGATAATATAATAAGAGAAGTTAAACACAATTAATAATTTCATACCTTTGGATGATTTGGCAGAATTATGACATGCAATGCCATCCATAAAAATAGTTTTAAAAAAAATTCACATAGCTCTAATACATCATATGTGTCCGTTAAATCGAATTTGAACAAGAAAAGTTTTAATCAACCATGCAAACAAATGATAGTCAAACATTAAATTTTGTCACATACTTAACATTTTGAACACACAAATCTTGTTTCAAACAGAGTTTGGTTCAAATACTAAAATGATATTTTTATATCTAGATTACACAGCAAAAGTATAACACAAAAACATCATTATCTATATAAACAGAACCCAATTTATTGAAAATTACTAAAATTAAGCTGCTCACATATTCCTAATTAAGTGCAACCCAGTACACAACAAGTCATTCAATCAATCAATCAAACATTTGAACCACATAAATTAGCAAAAAAATGGAATTGAATCGAAACCCGCATGCTCTGAAACTACAGTCAAAATTAAAGAGGTAAAGAAGACAAAAAAACCACATGCCGATTCAAACATAACATAATATACATATATATACATATCAAATATTTGGTTTAGGATTTGATACTAACATCAATCGAAGGAATAGCAGCAATCGAAGGAGTAGGAGGAATAGGAGGAGTAGCAGGAGTCACAGCTGCGGAGGGAAAGAGGGGAAGTCAAGAAATTGATTGATCGAGAGCAGAGAGCAGACCACAGCAGTTCTTCGATTATTTGTTAAACTGCTTTTTAGGTTGAAGGGGTTAAAGATGTAATTTAGCATATGTTGAAGATGAATAGAAAGAAGAATTTAAATTTCGTGACACCTTTGTAGCATCAATGGTGAAAACTTATCTTTTCAACCCAACTTGAACTGCATTGCATTGAACACTTTTCAAACTGTCTTAACTGGAAAAAAAAACAGACCCAAACTATTTAAAATATGCACCATAATATTTTACTCTTAAAGCTATAAAATAATAACCACCACCGGCCCTATGAATCTCGACCATGACAGTAAAATTTCCAAAATTGGCAGGGATGCCCCAGTAACATTATTATATATGGTAACTAGCCTAGAGAGAAAGTTGTTGGAAAGATATAATATCTCAACATTTGAAGGAAACAACAACAATTTACATGTAATCTGGTTGTTAAATAGATTCACGAAAGTGACACGAGAAACACATTCTCAACCCAATCAGGGATGTTATTCCCTCCGCCATTCAAAAGATAACTGAAGTACAATTTTTTTACGGAAAGTGCTAACTTATCATTTTAGTAGTTGGACCTATTTGAGATGCATTTAAGAAGAACATTATCCGCAATCAGGATCGGAGAAGGGGCAGAGGCGAGATAGGAGGTTTCAAATTAGCATTAGAATTCTTCTTCAAACCGTGGGTTTCAAATTAGGGTTAAAATTCATATTCATAGCATTTGTGAAATTAGTTGTTAGGATTCAAATTAGTGTTACAAATGGAGCAAATAACTCGATTGCCATCCTAGGAAACTGATGGCACGCCCATTAGCACTATAATAACTCTATTTTAAACATGAAATAAAAAGTTCACACTTTTCATCAAATCTAACTAACATAATTCACTTTTTGATTGACAGAAAAAGCTAAAGGAACAGTTTTGCACAACTTATGAACTGTGCTAAAAAAGAAATTAGGCAACACTTTTGCAAAAACATAACAAATAAGAGGGTCGGATTCATAATTTAGTCCCAAATCAGGTTTCTAAAACTGCAAATAACAAAGCTACTTATTAAAACTGTTAAAATTAAAAGTAATTTTTATTATTAGATTGAATATTTAAGTCCAAATAATTAAATTTTGTCAAAATACAAATTAAAGAAGAAAAAAACAAGGAGAGAAAATTTTTGGGAAATATATAAGCTTGAAAATCAAAAGAATTCAAATAAACAAAACAATCATATGCGGAATATTAAATATTAATTAAATTAATATTAGAATGTTCTACAAAAATCAAATGGGATTTCTCATCTTTATCTTAAATCTGAGAATCAATTCAATTTGTTCAATCGCAATTTGATTGATAAAATTCCTCTTAATCTAAGAATTGATTCGATTATGCAATTGGAGGTGGAGCTTGCTGTTCTTCGTCATTTGGGAAAAGATTGCTCAGGAGCATTTGAGGTGGGGAATAAAAGAAAGCTCCTTTTATGTTTTTGATGAATCATTTGGACCGATAGTGGGCCAGAAAGGGCTGCGTAAAAAATGGTCCACAAAAAGTAATTTTAAACGCCGAAGAATGAATGACCAAAGCCCATTAACCAACGGACTAGATGTCCCACTAGCCTCTCTCAGTGTAGAGGAACTAATAATAATGACTAGGGGTGAGCATTCGGTTATTACCCGAAAACCGAAATTCATCTGTTTTAGGTATCCGAACTACTAACCGAAATATACGATAACCGAATAACTGAATAACCGAATTAGTTATTCGGTTATTTGGATAATAACCGAATTTAATAGTTTGTAAGCAATCAACTGAATCAAATGTCTAACTGTCAAACATGTAGCCAGCCAAGCCCAAGCAGATCTAAAATTAGTAATTAACATGATTAAAATTAACAATAAATAATTAACATGATTCAAATTTTCAGTACATAATCCATAATTTCACAAATTCTAGGCAGTAGACACTGAAGGCTAGCAGTGAAGCAAAGTATAACAACAGAACAACAGAAGCAGTGAAGAAACGCAGCAGCAGTCATAATTCCATAAGACCATAACTACAGAACAGGAGAAGCAGGTCATCAACATGCAGGCCAGAAACAGAGGTCATTAATTTTCAAGTTTCTATACCACATACTTCTAGTTCTAGTCGGTGTCACAGAGGATAACTATTCACAAGAAGTATATAAGTAGATACCTCGGACTTCGGATATATAAGACCGTCGGAGGAGATCGGAGAAGGTCCGTCCGGAGGCGGAGCGGACTGCCGGACTGGAGTTTTGGGCCTTTGGCTGGCTTTTGGGTTAGGGCAAATGCAATAGGGCAGAGAGTGAGAAATCCGAGGGTCAGGGAAGGGTGAGAGATGAAAGAATAAAGATCTAAGATCTGGTCTGAGACTGAGAGATGAGACCAGAGAGATCGATTTGGGGCGAGAGGTGAGAGATCAGAGTCGAGTCTTCGAGATGAGTCTTCGAGAGATGAGAGATCAGAACTTGTGAGATCTATGGACTATGAATGAGAAGTACCGAGTCTACTGACTATTGACTACAATTATAATTTTTAAGCCCCTTTTTTTATTTCGGTTATTAGGTTAACCGAAAAACAAAAAAACAAAAAAACAAACCTGAAATGGTAAATAAAATCGGATATAACCGAAATACTAAAATTAACTGAATAATCGAAAAAATTCGATTAAAATAATTCGGTTCGGTTCAATTTAGTTATTTGATTTTATCTATTTTTTACTCGATCCTACTGCATGAATGTTCTGGATGTCTATTGAATGTATCAATTTAGGTTATATTTTATATATTCACGTGTTCAGTAAGTATTTTATTTATGTTTAGTAAGTGTTTGTTTAGGTATACTTGCTATTTCTGATTGAATTCTTTACTGAATTTCAGTCACAATTATTCAAATGCAAAATTTGTGGACGCAGGTGTATTTATGTATTATTTAATTAGTTTTTCAATATTAAAACAAACTAAGTAGCATTTACTTAGCTTTGCCATTACTAAATAAAATAAAATAATATAATATAATAACATAAAATAAATTTACATAATATAATATAATATAAGATTATATATATTATAAAATAATAAAATTAATATAATATTTAAAATAAATAAATTCAATTTAATAAAATAAATTTAATTTAATAATATAAAATAAATTTAATAAAATAAAATAAATTTAAAAATTAGATAATATAGGTACTACTACCCCAGACCTACTCCTCAGGATATTCTGTATGAAGAAGACTTTCTTCATTCCCAGAAGTCTTATCATGGTAAAACCATCTATGAATGGAATATCGATGGTAAGACAGAATATCAAATTTTTGAAACCATCCATTATATTTTGATGTATGCAACAGTCTGCAAACAGAATGAAAACACAGACCATTAGATCTGTCGTTTCTTAGTAAATGGTTTTACTGGCATTCTTAAAGGATGGTGGGATAATGTACTCTCTGATAACCAAAGAACTGAAATCCTTGATCCTATAAGAATGAATCTTGACCTATTACTAAACTTGAAACCGAAGAAAAGATACTTGTTACACCTTAGTTCAAGCTATCGTTCATCATTTTGTAGGACCGGAGACGGATCAATACTGGAGTAAGTAGAGAACTCTTACAGAACCTTCGTTGCCCATCCTTAACCCATTTCAGATGGTATAAAGATGTCTTTTTAATGAAAGTCATGCAAAGAGCAGATGCTAACAGTGAACATTGGAAAGCCAAATTTGTAGATGGACTCCCTACTTTCTTTGCTGAAAAAGTCCGTAAAAAACTAAGAGATAAACATGATCGTATGAGTATCCCTTATGACCAGTATTCTTATGGTCATCTTATTTCAGTAATTATCGAAGAAGGATTGTCATTATGTAATGATATGAAACTTCAACAATTAATGAAAAAACAGAATCTTACTAAAAGACATGAGATAGGAGAATTTTACGATTAATTCTCTTATGACACAAAATTACAGTATCCCCATAAGTCTAAGAAACAGCAAAGTTCTAGACCCTCTAAATCTTACCGAAAACGCTCTTCTAAGAAACCCTCTAAAACCAAAACCCCTGAAAAATCTTCCAGAAAAAAAAAGAGTAACAGAAAAAAAGATAAATCTAAAATTCAATGTTATAAATGTGGAAAAACAGGACATTTTGCTAATAAATGCAATTCAAAATTAAAACAAAAACTTAATGAATTATCCCTTAATGAGGATATCCAACATGACAAATTCTTAATTGTTTGTTTAATAACTATTCGAGTCCAAATTTCGAGGAAAATGATTTAGTGAAAGTCTATTAGAATTTGATAATAATTCGACAATGAACAATGTCAAACTGATTATTAATAAGCGTAATATTCCATCAGAAGCTAATTCATTGGAAAGCTATCGTCGAGATGAATGGTTTAGATATTGGAGGTCCTAGTATTAATGTCTTAACTGACCACCAAAAATCCCTTCTTGACCTAGCCGATCAAATTAAAGACCCAGAAATTAAATTAAAATTTTTAGAAATCTGTTATAAAACTCAAAAGGATGAAAATACTCTTCCCATTAATCAGTACAGTATGAAAGAGGTTATGAAACGTATTCATGGCGTTTCTACCATTAAGAAGCCTACTACTATTCAGGATCTAAAAAATGAAATAAATATTTTAAAATCTGAAATAAAACATTTACAGAATAGTAATATTACTATTTTTCAAGATTTAAACAATATTAAAAACCAGTTAAATCAAAAACAGGATAATTCAGGATCCTCCAAACAGCCTGAATCTTCTGATAAACCAGAATCTTCTGAACAATATTTAATGCTTATAAATCAAGTAGTTTTCTAGAAATGGTATATTAGAATTACTTTTATTATCAAACCAGATTTTATTATTAAAGACGCCATTGCTCTTATTGATAGTGGTGCTGACATGAACTGTATTCAAGAAGGATTAATTCCTACCAAGTACTTCCAGAAGACCACTCAATCTCTAACTAAAGGCAAGCTGGTAATACTATGAATATTAAGTATAAAATTCTCGAAGCCTTAATCAGTAATCAAGGTCTCTTTACCTACTTCTTTTGTTCTTATCGATAATATGAATCAAAGTATCATTCTCAGGCACCCCTTTTTATGCCTTTTAATGCCTATTTCAAAAATTGATACTTTAGGAATTCATACAACTCTTAATAACAGACATATTGTTTTTGAATTTATTACAGAACCTTACACTAAAGAATTAAATCAAATCAAAAACATGATTTATTCTAAAGAAAAACAAATCAATTTTATTCAAAAAGAAATAAAATTTCTTACTACTGTAACGTAGAATTTTACAACCTTCTCTACGGGAAAAATAAAATTAATCCATAAAACTCTTCAATTTGAAATCTGCGGTGATGTCCCAAATGCCTTTCGAGCAGGAAGAAACATATTATTTCTCTTCCTTATATCCCTAATTTTAATGAGAAAATATTCCTACCAAATCTCGAATTGACCGGATGAAGAAAGAATATTTACTCCTTTGTAAAACCGAAATTGAGTCCCTTCACGAGAAAAATTAATAAAACCCAGTACTCTCACTGAGGTATCTTGCTTTTATGTCGATAAAAATTCGAGAAATTGAACGAGGAACTCCACGACTCGTCATCAACTATAAACCTCTTAATGAAGCCCTTGATGGATTAGATATCCAATTAGAATAAAAAGGATCTTCTTGATAGTCTTCATGATGCCACTATTTTCTCTAAATTTGATATGAAATCGAGATTTTGGCAAATTCAAATTAGAGAAACAGGATACTTATAAAGCGCTTTTACAATTACCTTTTGGTCACTATGAATGGAATGTTCTTCCATTTGGAGTAAAAATGGACCTTCGAATTCCAAAGACATCATGAATGATATTTTTAATCCCTTTCTTGAATTTATTATACATTACATTGATGATGTTTTAATTTTCTCTTCATCCATTGAACAACATATTAAACATTTAAATATTTTTAAAAATGTTATCATAAAAATGGTTTGGTAGTTTCTACCCCTAAAATGAAGCTTTTCCAAACAAAGATCAGATTTCTTGGACATAATATTTCTAATGGAACTATTATTCCAATTGATAGATGTATTGAATTTGCATCTAAGTTTCCGGATGAAATTAAAGACATTAATCAACTGCAAAGGTTTTTGGGAAGTTTAAATTATATTCGTGATTATTATCCAAATCTTTCCCAAGATGCTTTATTCTCGTATACTCGCCGGAAAAATCCTTTACCTTGGGTGAAGAACATATCGATGATCAAGAAGAAAGATTAAATCTAGAGTTAAACAGTTACCTTGTTTGTCCTTACCTAATCCCGAATGGAAAAAGATCGTTGGGCCGATGCTTCCAATAAGGATATGGTGGTATTTTAAAACAATTTAATCTAATGATAATAAAGAAGATCTTATTCGCTTCACTTCGGGAACTTGGAAAGGACCTCTTTAAATTATCCTACTATTAAAAAGAATGTCTTTCAATTGTCAAATGTGTTTTAAAATTTCGGGATGATCTTTTAAATCGGCACTTTTAATTAGAGTTATTTTGTTCAAATTAGAAAGCAGATCTTTAAAAAGATGTTCAAAATTTAGCATCCAAACAGATATTTGCTACTTGGCAAAGTATTTTATCGAGATTTGACTTTGATATTGAGTATATCAAAGGAAAATGTAATTCTTTAGGATTTTCTAACCGAGAGAATATTTGCGGGAATGACCGGTGAGAGGTCGTGGTATGCAATCAACGAGGCCGAGGCAGAACTAATCTATATTATACAGAATTTCCTAGCTTGAACCCTCAATCCAGTAATTCTTCGGCTTCTTCTAGCCAACCTACAGTAAAAGATGTTCTTCTTTTACCCGAACAGTATATTCCAAATACTTATGTGGAAGAAAGCAATGATTGTTTATTGAATGAATGATGAGAAATGGATGAAAGATCCATGGGAGATCAAACGACGTTATTTAACGACTCAACAGTCTCCTCCTCGTTTTAACCAGTATCGTTATGTGTATGAGCAAATCATTCTAGAAACAGCATCTATGGATATAAAGCACACGCTTCATGATCCATCTAAACCTACCAGTCTAATACAATACAGCAAAACCACTATCAAGAGTATTATGCCTCTTCTAATTGGGGTATTAATCCCATACTACCCGTCTTATGAATCCACTCATTTTAAAAACCAGTACAACTATTGGGATTATATTGATTCCTTTACGCAAGTATTTTATTATCAGAATCCCATTCACAACCACTCTTGGTTTATCCGAATCTGTCCCGAAGTTTTACGAAACGAAATTCCCAACTAGTTTTTCGTTTGGTGGGATAAAATAGGTATTATAATTGATACCCTACCAGAATCCGTTCAAACAGCATTCAAGGAATGGCAAGTTGCCTATGTCCATATACCAGTAAATAAAGATTTATCTATGCAAAAACTGTTTGCCCATTTCATAATCCGTTTTGGAATTCCTTGGATTTGGAAGTGGGATTTTCAGTGTGATTACCAGAATAAGATCCCTCGCCTAAAAAGAGTATATTTTACCAAGTGGTGGGACAAAGGGCTTAACCCCACTTTACCAGAACTCCTCAAGACCATAAAAGGTCATACCCAGGCCTGTTTAGATGTTATACCTCAGAGCCTTCCACCTTCAACATCAGTAAATCCTTTTGTTAAAATTCAAACAGACTTAAAACAAAAGTTTCCAAACTTAACTGAAACAGAACTCTTAGTTAAAACTATGGATTATATGAAGACACAATTCTTACAATCCTTAGTCTCGGATGATGCCTCCATGAAGACTATTAACAGTGATAAAGACTCTGAACAGGATGACAATCAATTCAATGTTTTAGCAGGAGAAAGTCAAGAACCGGAGCCTACCATGGGAGACTTTTGGGACTCTCTCACTTCAATGATTTCTGAGAAGATGGCGCAGGACAAGAAAGGAAAAGGAAAATAAAGTTATTCTCCACTACAGCATCAATAATCAGAAGAAAACAAGTACAGTGTTCCCACCAGCAATGATGCATATCCAGTTGCCTCTTAATTATCAAAAGTTAACAGCCACCTGTCCACAACAGTATTCCACTAAGCCGACAGCTTGTCTCTTATCCTCCACTTCTTACGGCTAAGGGATAAAGAAGAAAAGATAAGGATTACTGCTCGGCTCCACTATCCAGGACACGTCTGATCCTTTCTCTCCTTCTCTTTTGTATAAATAAGGAGACCTCACCTTGTTGAAAAGAGAACTTTCTTTAGAATTTTCCTTTGTATTCTCTTTGTACCTCTCTCTGTAAAATACTTGATAAATATATAAATCTGAAGTTTGAAGATATCCAAGACTCTGCTGTAAGTTTTAATTATTGCTTCCGTTAATTATTATGTTTCCTTACTTGAGCTTTTAAATTATCATAATCGAGAAATAGTAATCGATACAAAATAGCATATCAATCAAGAATCGATAATCATAATCGTTCTTACTTTTAGAAACGCTTTTATATATCGAACATTATTTTGTCTTTAAAAAAGCGCCATCTGAGGAAGAAACACCGCTTCGGCTCATTGTTTTGGGTAGAACCCTACCCCCAATCAATGATAATTTCATGAGATCATATATGTGGTAATTTATCCAGTAAAGATATATTTAATGTTTTTAAAATTTCATGCCATGTATTAATTAAGATAGATCAGGGTTAATGCTTGATTAAGTGGGACGTCACCAAAGTCGCGTTTTGAATCCTTACCTTTATCCGTCTTGTGGAGTGTGGCTATTATTTCTTGTAAATCCTTGACAGACGTGCTTGATCAACCCTTTTCTCCGATCCTCCCTTAATTGGTATCAGAGCCATGTTAGTATTTATTAACATATTAATGAATATATTACTTATAAAATAATAAAATTATATATATTATAAAATAATAATATTAATATAATATTTAAAATAAATAAATTCAATTTAATAATATAAAATAAATTTAATAAAATAAAATAAATTTAAAAATTAGATAATATAATATAATACAAAATAAATAAAATTAAATTGAATAAAAATTTAATTTAATAAACTAAATAACATTTAATAAAATAAAATAAATTTAAAAAATTAGATAATGTAATATAATAAAAAGAATAATAAATTTGTGGCGCCCCAAAATTAGGTATACATCACCCATCTTGAGTCGCCATAGACAGGATCGTGATGTAATTCAAATCTGACTTAATAATACATTTATCGCATGTATAATAATCGACAAACATAAAGCTGTGAGTTTGAATACAAATATTATCTACTAGAGAGTATACAAACTCAAAAGGAGTCCTCATTACAATTATTATCACACTATTTCACGAGAATAGTGAGGACTACTAATGCACCATCTAGGACCATCACTCAGTTTCCATTAGTCAAATTACGTTCTCATTTCACGAAGAGAACGGTGAAAGAAAAAGGTGAGCTCAACTAGTCCAAAGAAGAAATATTATGACTAAGATAATGCAAAATAATTTATCATTAGCCTTCAACGATTGTTAAACCGATAAAATATAACAAACATCAAGTTTAACTACGGTGAACAAGCAATCCATTAGAAGAGTCGAGTAAAGAATAAAATCTATTATCTTCTATGATTTAAAAGGTTTTTCATGACTTTTATCATTTGAGACTCGACAATAAATAATCCACATCATCCGCACTTTTCTGACGAGGATATTCATTAGTATCACAAACAAAAATATCAATGCACCACATGACCGAGGATATTCGTGTATTCATCGATAATGGTCATGATCATGCCAACAATCATCCATCAATGCACTACGGTCAATGAGAACTTTTACCACATTATTTGTAACATTACGGTCGTGATTACAAAGAATAATCCTCAGTCATAATCATACCAAGTCCATCTATGCACTACTGAAGCCGAGATGACTTTCAACAAAATATAAACATGAGGATGATGACAATGATATAAGAATTGATAAAACAAGTTTAAGAATTAATTTATCTAGGAACCGATAATGTCCAAATTGTCGACACGATCTTGCTTTGTAGAGTAAAATTCAAGAATGCTCGGAAGAATATTTCCATGAAAAGATCTTTGGATGAAGCGCAAATATCGAGGATATTCCACTAATTTCATGGAGTATATAAGTCAAAGTTTTAACCAATTTGAGTATAATAAATAATGGAATAACAAAAGAAATCACCGTAAATGCGATGAACAACACATACTGAGTTATTCAATAGAATAATAAAGGATAGAACCAGTCCCACAGAACGCATAGATAGGATATTAGATAGAATAATAAATGGAATGGGTCCGGTCGTAAGAACGCAGACGCATGGATATTAAACAGAATAATAAATAATGGAACCGAGGTTCGCGTAAAAACACATGACGGGATATTCCAACATAATAATAAAAGGCGGAACCGGTCCGTAAAAAACACATGACGAGGATATTCAACATAATAATAAAAGACAGAATAATAGAAGAATGTCACTAAGTATAGGGTTGCCCGCGTATACAGGTTATTCCAACAGAATAATAAGGAACGGAATAACATAAGTTCTTTTCATGAATACAAAAGAATAATATCCCTTACTGTAAAAGAAGAGTATTCTGACTGGTAGGGCGAGGATATTCTTGAAGAAAACTTGCACTACGCTCAAAGCTTCTTAAAATTCTAAAGAAATACGCTCAAGATTGTAGAAGAGAATTTCTCTGAATTTCAAGTGTGATTTCAATTCTAACTAAGTATCCTATTTATAGGAGAATAGAAGGGGTACTTGTGACGCCTCCAAAACAGGTATACAACACCCATTCTGAGTTTTCAAAATACATGGTACAGAAATAACTAGAACTTTATTAATACAACATAAAAACTATGAGTTTAAATACAAATATTGTCATCTAGACAATATTCATACTCAAATAAGTCCTCATTACAATTATTAATACACTATTTTACAGAATAGTGAGGACTACTAGAACCACTTCTAAAACCATCATTCCCACACCCAGACTAGTACTCATTTACATTCTCGCCTCCGAGAAGAAAAATGGAACAACAAGGAAAAGGGTGAGCTCAACTAGCCCGATAAAGAATATTATAACTAAGATAATCTGAGAACAAATTATCGTTAGTCTTCAACGAGGGAAAAATCTAATAGAATCTGATAGACAACAAGTTTTAAATCAATATTCATGGTGAAATAATAATTCATTAGAAGAGTTAAGTAGAGAATGAAATCTACTATCTTCTATATATGAATATAAAAGTTCATAAATCTATTTTTATCCTGTAACATCAATCAATATATATACGGAATCAAATATTCATCTTTGCACTCTGAGGCGCCAAAGATATTCATCAATTGGTCATGTTCATCTAAACACCTGTTCATCTTTGCACTACGGGCCAAAGATATTTATCAGAAATCATTAATCTTTGCACTACATGCCAAAGATATTCAGTTATATCATCATTTAGGACGGAGGATGATGAAAATATTTTAAAGAAAATGAATCACATAAAACAAAAGAACAAGTATTAAGAATTCATACTATAAATAACCCAAGTTCAAAAATACTTCATAAATAACCAGAGTGGAGTAAAATTCAAGAATGAAGACCAAAACATAGATCCAATCAAATATAGGAACTATAACAGACAATCTTGGACATAGAAAAGAAAATTTATTTTTTATGTGAATAGTGTCGTATTCGTGAATAGTGTCGTATACGTGAATAGTGTTGTATACGTCAATAGTAACTCCGATACCAAAAGATAGAAATTTCACAAAAAACATCATCATGCTTCGTGAATAGTACTCGTGAATAGTAACTCATGAATAATAACTCGTGAATAGTAACTCATGAATAGTAACCCATGAATAGTAACCCCGACATGAAAAGTTCCAAATTTGATAAAAAAATTCCAACCAATATTTTGGCATAATGATATTGAATAAATAATATCATTTTCGAATAAAATAACATCTCTTACCTCGTAAAGACAGTACTTCTAGTTGAAACACCGGATATAAGCTATGACTTAAACTTACACCGTATAGCAACACTCAAAGTAATAAAATACTCACAAGAATACGCTCAATATATCGAGAGAGAAAGAGAGAGAAATCTTTAGTTTCTGGTGTGATTTTCAATTCTAACCTAAGCACCCTATTTATAGAAAAATGCTTAGAACACCAAAGCAGAAAATTTAATAAAATATAATTATTATTTTTATAGGAAATTCAATTCTCTACAACTTTTGCAGAAGAAAGTTTTTCCAAATTCCAAACAGAAATTGACCGAAATCCATAAACGGACGATTTTACAGGCTATAATCAAATTTTAGTCAAGAAATGGGCCCACAGACATGTTTAACATGTTTTAAACAACTTTTGCAACAAAAATACTCTTTCTCCTCATATACTCATATATCTCACATTCATTGTAAAAATATCATCATTATTATATTATAATAATATAATAAAATATTATTTTATTAGAAAAGATAAAATATCAATTTTTAACAATTGTCACTTTAAAAAATTTCTCCATCTATATCCACATAATCAATATTTTCCTCATCATATAAATCAATAATTAATTATTCACAAATAATATTACAGAATCATAAGATCTCTGCAACCAAAAAATTTGTTCCGGGAAAGAGGGGTTTTCAATAAGAATTTCTCCTTCTTGGTAGCATGATTAGGTGACCAAACCTCTCCTTTAGGCAGAACTTTCTAGACATTGCCAATAATGTTTTCTAATAATATTATTCAGATAATATGAATTATTGCTTCGATAATGGAAAATACTGTGTAGTGACAATTATTGAAACAATAGTAATATCAACGCAGCAATTATTGAATCAATAAAATAAAATACTGAACAGTAACTACTGTAACAATTATTGAGTAGTGCCTTCTTACGTAAGAATCAATAATTGGTGCAATACTGAGTGTCTTCTTGTGCAACAACGCGTATTCTTCGTGTTTTAAACCTTTGGGTATTCAACAGTGTTAAGCGGTAACAACTTCGTAGATTATTTATAAACAACTTATACTTGTCATTTTCTTCATCCAATTGCTTTTTAGTTATGGGGCCCACAAAAAGATGCCGTAAATACGAATATTCCCAAGCAATGAAGAATATTCCACGACCAAACGAATATTCCCGACAACAATGAATATTTTATAACCACACCTTATTTAAAAATATTTGCGCATTTTACCCATAACTAACCACATTAATCAATTCAACCCTTACTATTTCAAAATAATAAATAGAGAAATTAAATTTCATTTATTAATAATTTAGGGTCTTACAACCTCCCTCCTTATGAAATTTCGTCCTCGAAATTGACGTACGTACTGTGTGTTTGAAAAGATGAGGATACCTCGCTTTCATTTCGTTTCCAACTCCCGGTCATTTCTTGATAGCATGGTTCCTCCACAAAACTTTAACTTGTGGTATGACCTTTTGTGCGTAGGGACATGCTCTTTCTATCCAAGATCTTGGCGGTATCTCTCCTCATCGTTAAATCTTGGCTATCTAAATGCAGTTCTAACTCAATAATGTGGTTCGGGTCCTTCACATATTTACGAAGTACGGATACGTGAAAAACATTATGAACACGAGACATACTTGGAGGTAACGCGAGTCTATAGGCCACATTTTCTACTCGGTCAAGAATCTGAAATGGACCAATAAATCATGGATTGAGCTTTCCTCTCTTCCTGAATCTTGTAACTCCCTTCCATGGAGCCACATGCAACAATACATGATCCCCAATACTAAACTCCACGTCCTTTCGATGAAGATCCGCATAATTCTTTTGTCGATCCTGTGCCATTTGTATACGTTGTCGAATCATTTAGATCTTATCTGTAGTCATTCGAACCAACTCTGGTCCCAACAATGTTGTTTCTCCCACCTCATCCCAACATATTGGAGAGTGACACTTTCATCCATACAATGCTTCAAATGGAGCCACACTTATACTTGCCTGATAACTGTTGTTGTAGGAAAATTCCACCAATGGTAAATACTTATCCCAACTCCCTTTGAAGTCTAGGACACAGAGTCTTAATTGATCTTCAAGAGTTTGAATAGTCCTCTCTCCGTTGTCGTCTGGTTTGAGGATGGTATCCGAACCGAATTGTAAATTCGTTCCCATAGCTTTTTGCAAGCTAACCCAAAATCTTGAAGTGAATCTTGGGTCACGATCTGAAACTATGGATACTGGAATGCCATTCAATCTCACAATCTCATCTACGTACATACGAGCAAGACGTTCAAGGGAATAAGTCTCCGTGTCGGCAAGAAATGGGCGGAACTTGGTTAATCTATCAACAATAACCCAAATCGCATTTATGCCTTGAGAAACCGTGGGAAGACCCATGAACGAAATCCATGGTAATGTGTTCCCACTTCCATTTCGGAATCTCAAGTGGTTGCAATGGACCCTTAGGCACTTGATGCTCCACCTTTTACGTTGACAAGTTAAACACCTCGAGATAAACCCGTGATCTCTCTCTTCATATTGTTCCACCAAAATGTATGTCGAAGATCATGATACATTTGGTACTCCCGGGATGGATTGCAAGCGGTGTGTTGTGTGCCTCCATCATGATTCTATGCTTCAAGTCGAATCGTTAGGAACACAAAGTGCAGAGTGGACTCAAGTATTCCTTCTTCATCGATTCTTATACGGAATAACACCTTCTTGTACTTTCTTCTTCATACGCATCATTTTCCGATTACGTGGCTCGAGCAACTTTAACTTTTGAATAAAAGTCGGTTCTATGCGTATATTTGACATCATCGCTTTTCGTTCACGCATATGATCTTCTACTCAACGCGCGTCGAACCACGCGTTTGCTTTTCGAGGATGGTATTGAATAGTGTGATCGTAATCTTTCAAGCGACTCGAGCCAATGTCGTTTGCCACATGTTGAGTTCTTTTGAGTGAAAAAATATTTGAGGCTTTTATGGTGCGAATATATCTCCACTTTCTCCCCATATAGATAGTGCCTCCGGATCTTTAAGAAAAAGCATTTGTTGCTAACTCTAGATCATGAGTAGGATAATTCCTCTCATATTCTTTAAGTTGTCATGAGGCATAAGGCTATGACTTTCCCACGTTGCATGAGAACACACCCTAACCCTTTGCACGAAGCATCATTTGTAGATAACAAATCCATCCGAACCAGATGGTATTGTCAAAATAGGTGCCGAAATGAGTCTCCTCTTGAGATCTCGGAAACTTTTCTAGCATTCCTCGCTCCATACAAATTTTGTATCTTTACGAGTCAGCTGAGTTAACGTGGTAGTGATTCGAGAAAATCCTTCCACGAATCTCCGATAATAACCAGCTAAACCTAGAAAGCTACGTACCTCGGTCACCGTCTTCGGTTGCTCCCAACTTTGTATTGCTTCAATCTTCGCCGGGTCAACAGACACTCCATGTTTTGACACCATGTGCCCAAGGAATGCTACTTCCTCAAGCCAGAACTCGCATTTCTTCAGCTTGGCATATAGCTTGTTACCACGAAGCCTTTGCAGTACCAGCTTCAAATGGCGCTCATGATCTTCACGACTTTTGGAATAGATGAGGATGTCATCAATAAAGACAACAACGAACTGATCCGAATATTCCTTGAATACTCGGTTCATCATATCCATGAAAGCAGCAGGAGCATTAGTCAATCCAAAAGACATGACTAGGAATTCATAATGCCCATAACGAGTTCTGAAAGCAGTCTTTGGAATATCCTCAGTTTTAACCTTCAGCTAATGATATCCAGAACGAAGATCGATCTTTGAAAAGAATTGCGCTCCTTGTAACTTGTCAAACAGGTCATCAATACGAGGTAGCGGATACCTATTCTTGATAGTGACATGGTTTAATTCCCGGTAATAGATACAAAGTCGCATACCCTCGTCTTTCTTCTTTTCAAATAAAACAGGAGCACCCCAAGGAGATGTACTAGGACGAATGAAATCGATGTCCAACAACTCCTGTAGTTGGACCTTTAACTCCTGAAGTTCAATAGAGCCATTCGATATGGGGTTTTAGAAATGGGCTTTGTGCGGGTTCAAGGTCGATAAAGAATTCAACTTCACGCTCGGGGTAGGCCAGGAAGTTCTTCAAGAAATCGTCGGGAAAGTCAATAATAACGGGAATATTATTCAAATCTGGCGTGTCTTTATTCAAATCTATAACATGGGCTAAGAAAGCTTGACATCCGTTTTTCAATAAGCGAATAGCTTTATGACTTGATATGACAATGATTGATTTTAATGGTTTAGTTGCTTGAATTTGCATAACAGGTTGATTAGGAATATGAAAACTAACAACCTTACGAAAACAATCAATTTTGGCATGATGAGTAGTTAACCAATCAATTCCTAAAATCACATCAAAAGCAAGTATCTTTAAAGAGATAAGGTCAACGGGTAAGAGTAATGGTGCCAACTTGAATCAAACAAGATTTATAAGCGATTGGATGTGATGAAAGTTTCTCTAATGGAGTTTCCATAGATAGGTCAAAGTCTAATTTCTCGAGTCAAGTTTAAGCGTTGAGCACAAGTTAGGAGAGATAAATGAATGGGTATGCCGGTATCAAGTAATGTATAAACTTCGCATGAATTTATGATTAGTTTACCGTGATCACCTCATTTGGGTTCTCGCGCATGTTGACCCGACCACATTTAACGCTCTTTAGGAGGCAGATTGACTTTGACTTTTACGGGACAACCTTTTGAGTCACCATCCCATTGGACTTGGTTTATTTCTGGTGAAATCTCGGCGATATGTCCTTCCTTTCCACAATTATAGCATACCTTGAAGCTGTTGTGGACGGTTTTGGTGATATGTCCCTCTTTTCCACATTTATAGCATCTGATAGGTGGTCGTTCTCCTCCTTAAAACCGATTCTTCTTTGGTCTTTGACGTCTTCAGCGGTGTCATTGTTGAATCTCCTCTTTTAAAATCTCCCCAGGACTCGCTTCTTCTATTTTCATGGCTACGATTACCACGGAGTGGTTCCGCTTTTGTACGAATGTTTTCCTCCCCACTTTGGTTTTCATTACTCAGGTAAGCGCCTTGCCGGTATGACCTTGGTTGCGGTCCCTTGGTTGAACGTACTACTTATCTCGCTCTAATAATTGAGCCACATTGACAACAACATCTGAATATAAAGCAAATTTATGAGTGATAAGATATTATCGAATCTCGGGTTTAAACCTCTCGAAACATCCTCGTCATTCGTTCCTCATTCTCTACCAAATGAGGTCTGAACACTGGATAACTCTGCGAACTTCACCTCGTATTGGGACACCGTCATGTTGTTTTGTTCTAGTCTAATAAACTCTACCTCCTTCATATATGAGCGAATACTTTCGGAAAGTATTTTTCATTGAAAAAGTTTTTAAACGTTTCCCAAGACATCTTTGAGTCGGCGGTGGGTCCATTTCACAAACTCCCACCGATTACTCACTACCGCCACGGAACATAAAGGTGGCGAATGGAACCTTCTGTTCCTCCGTGCATCCCAAGACATCGAATATCTTGGTAATTTGCTTGATCCCGCGTTTCCACCATGATCGGATCGGCTTTTCCTTAAATTCGGTGGTCTGACTCTTTGAAGCTGTTTTGTTTGTGACAATGGCGCATTGCTAGCATTTCCACCAGATTACGTACACGAGTCTCCTCAAATCGATTTTCCATGAAGCGTAAAAAGCTCCTAAACATCCCGTCGTTCATCGTCTATTCAGTGGTATTGTTTACAGGAGGAATATTGCCTTCCTATTGTACGTTCCCCTGAGTGGTGATTAAAGGTGTTTTCACGGTCTCATTAACTCCACCGTTAATATTCTCAGTTGCCATTCTTAAATCTTGCCATAAAACAAGGGTTAATTAAACAATTTAACATATCACATCACATATTAACCATATGCTTCAATTGACCAACAAATAAGCTAGGGTATGACACTTAGCGAAGGATTACTCGTCTCTCCCCCTAGTACTATTCCCGATCTCGCCATGGAGACCATATCCCTAAGCTACGATACCATTGTGGCGCCCCCAAAAGCAGTATACAACACCCATTACGAGTTGTCAAAATACGTGATGCGAAACAACTACAACTTTATTAATACAACATAAAAAGCGTGAGTTTAAATACAAATATTGTCATCTGACAATATCCATACTCAAATAAGTCCTCATTACAATTATTAATACACTATTTTCTGAGAATAGTGAGGACTACTAGAACCACTTCTAAAACATCAATCAATATATATCGGAATCAATTATTCATCTTTGCACTACTGAGGCCAAAGATATTCATCGATTAGGTAGGGTTCATCTAAACACTGTTCATCTTTGCACTACTGGGACAAAGATATTCATCGAAATCATTAATCTTTGCACACTGGTGCCAAAGATATTGGTTATATCATCATTTTAGGGCGGAGGATGATGAAAATATTTTAAAAAAGCGAATCTCGTGAAACAAAAGAACAAGTATTAAGGATTCATACTTTAAATAACCTAAGTTCAAAAATACTTCATAAATAACTCAGAGTGGAGTAAAATTCAAGAATGAAGACCAAAACATAGATCCAATCAAAGATAGGAACTATAATGAGACAATCTTGGACATAGAAAAGAAAATTTAATTTTTTACGTGAATAGTGTCGTGATTAGTGAATAATCATCAGTATACGTGAATAGTCTTAGTATCGTGAATAGTAACTCCGACACCAAAAGATAGAAATTTCACAAAAAACATCATCATGCTTCGTGAATAGTATACGTGAATAGTAACTCGTGAATAGTAATTCATGAATAGTAACTCGTGAATAGTAACTCGTGAATAGTAACCCATGAATAGTAACCCCGACATTAAAAGTTCCAAATTTGATAAAAAAATCCAACCAATATTTCGGCATAATGATATTGAATAAATAATATCATTTTCGAATAAAATAACATCCCTTACCTCGTAAAGACAGTACTTCTAGTTGAAACACCGGATATAAGCTATGACTTGAACTTACACCGTATAGCAACACTTAAAATATTAAAATACTCACAAGAATACGCTCAATATATCGAGAGAGAAAGAGAGAGAAATCTTTAGTTTCTGGTGTGATTTTCAATTATAACCTAATCACCCTATTTATAGGAAAATGCTTAGAACACCAAAGCAGAAAATTTAATAAATTAATATTATTTATTTTTCCACATCTTCCTACGCATCCAAGAATCTGAATTCAGCCCCTAGCACATGTTAATGATGCCTCCGCACATTCCAAAAACGTTTTTGTTATTTAAAATAATTAAAACTTTCAAAAATCAATTATTCAAGAATTTTGGAACTTCAATAATTAATAATAAATAGTTCTTTTATCAGAAAATTCGAATCTCGCGAGTTTTTATAGAAAATTCAATTCTCTACAACTTTGCAGAAGAAAGTTTTTCCAAATTCCAAACAGAAATTGACCGAAATCCATAAATGGACGATTTTACAGGCTATAATCAAATTTCAGTCAAGAAATGGGCCCACAGACATGTTTAACATGTTTTAAACAACTTTTGCAACAAAAATACTCTTTCTCTTCATATACTCATATATCCCACATTCATTGTAAAAATATTATCATTATTATATTATAATAATATAATAAAATATTATTTTATCAGAAAAGATAAAATATCAATTTTTAGCAATTGTCACTTTAAAATTTTTCTCCATCTATATCCACATAATCAATATTTTCCTCATCATATAAATCAATAATTAATTATTCACAAATAATATTATAGAATCACAAGATCTTGCAACCGGTAGCTTCGAAAAAAGGGGCTTTCAATAAGAATTTCTCCTTCTTGGCGGCGTAATTAGGTGACCAACCTCTCCTTGAACAGAACTTTTTAGACATTGCCAATAATATTTTCTAATAATATTATTCAGGATAATATGAATTATTGCTTCGATAATGGAAAATCTTGTGTAGTGACAATTATTGAAACAACGATAATATCAACATGACAATTATTGAATCAATAAAATAAAATCTTTGATAAAGAATAACTACTATAACAATTATTGAGTAGTGCCTTCTTACATAAGAATCAATAATTGGTGCAATACCGGTCATCTTTGTGCAACAACGCGTATTCGTGTTTTAACCATTGGGTATTCCAACGAGTGTTAATCTCAGAATAACTACTGCCGTTATTTATAAACAACTTATACTTGTCGTTTTCTTCATCCAATTGCTTTCCGTTATGGGGCCCACAAAAGCTGCGGCGTTAGATGCGAATATTCCCCGACGCAAAGAATATTCCACGACCAAACGAATATTCCCCAACAACAATGAATATTTTATAACCACCTGCTTATTTAAAAATATTTGCGCATTTTACCCATAACTAACCACATTAATCAATTCAACCCTTACTATTTCAAAATAATAAATAGAGGAAATTAAATTTCATTTATTAATAATTTGGGGTCTCTGATCTTGTTTAGAAAATAATCTGAGATGCAATAATTCACGGATATACATTTGCCATATCGATTATACGAATGATCAAAACTATAATTGAGTAAAACAACAATATAATATATATATATATATATATATATATATAACACATGGTTTTAACAAAACCACCCAATTTTTTCAACTTTCATCACTATCACGGACACTTTCCCACCACCACCATTAATTCAACTTACACACACCCCACGCACACACACACACACATATTCCAATTCACCCCACAAGTCCCTATCATATACATATATATATATATATATATATATATATATATATATATATATATATATATATATACTCTACCAATTATTTTGAAAAATGAATAAATTGGGGTCCATAAAAATAAGCAAAACTTCATAAAAATCACCTTAATAATTTTAACAACATTTATCACCTTTATTATAATTCACAATATTAATTAATTCCCGGAAAGGTTGTTCCAATAAGGATTTTCTCCTATTGGCGCATGATTAGGTGACCAAACCTCTCCTTGATGAACTTACAGACATCGTTAATATTGCAAATAATAATATTAATAACTTTGTCGTCTCAATTATTGATTTAATAATATATAAAGATATCGACAATAATTGAATCAAATAACGTGAGATACTATGCAACAATTACTATAGCAATAATTGAACAAAATTGAGTGACTTCTCACGTAAGCATAAATAATCAATCTGGTGTGCTACTTATGTAACACGCATATTATTGTAATTTTACTCTCTGAGTAGTTCAACAAAGGTATTAGCAGTAAAACTTCCGCAGATTATTTTCATAAAAATATTTTGTCGTTTTCTTAATCAAACAATAATTACATTATGAGGGATCCACCAATGATGATTGAGTAGTTATGCGAATATTCCTGCTAAGCAAGAATATTCCCCGACCAATCGAATATAATATAACAACTTGCATACTTTGCAGAATTTATAAATACTACCCATAACTATAACATTATTTCAAATTCATACCTTAATATTCAAAAATGATAATTATTGAAAAATTCATCTTTATTCAAAAAGTTGGGGTCTTACAACCTCCCCTTCTTATGAAATTTCGCCCTCAAAATTAGGGTACGTACCTAGTATATCGAAGAGGTAAGGATACCTTGACTTCATTTGATTCTAACTCCCGTGTCATTTCCTCAACATCGTGGTTTCTCCACAAAACTTTGACTTGAGGTATAACCTTGGGGCGTAGAATATGTTCTTCTTATCAAGATTTGAACATGTACCTCTTCATACGTCAAATCTTCTACTATTTCGTCGGTTCTAACTCGATAATGTGGTTGGGTCTTCCACATATTTACGTAACATGGATATGTGAAAAGCGTTATGAACACGAGACATACTTGGCGGTAAAAGCGAGTCTATAGCTACAGTTCCTACTCGATCGAGGATTAAAAATGGGTAGATGAATCGAGGATTGAGTTTTCCTCTCTTTCCAAATCTCGTAACTCCTTTCCATGGAAGCAACACGTAACAACACATGATCTCTATATTGAATTCCACGTCCTTTCGATGAAGATCGGCATAACTCTTTTGTCGATCTTGTGAGGTTTTTTATCGTTGTCGGATCGTTTGAATCTTTTTCGTGAGTCATACGTACCAACTCCGGTCTCAACAACGTTGCTTCACCCACCTCATCCCAGCATCTTGGAGAAGCGACACTTTTCTTCCATCAACGCCTTGAATGGAGCCGTGCCGATACTTGCTTGATAAGCTGTTGTTGTAGGAAAACTCCACCGATGGTAAGAACATGTCCCAACTTCCCTTGAAGTCGAGAACACGAGTCTTAATAAATCTTCCGGAGTTTGAATAGTCTCTCTTGTTGTCCGTCAGTTTGAGGATGATATGCCGAAGCTAAATCGTAAATCCGTGCCCATAGCTTTTTGCAAACTAACCCAAAATTGTGAAGTGAATCTTGGGTCTCGATCGAAACTATGGATCTTGGCATACCATGCGATCTTACAATCTCGTTTATGTACATACTGAGCAAGGCGTTCAAGTGTATAAGTTTCTCGTATCGGTAAGAAATGAAGCGGACTTGGTCAATCTATCAATAATGACCCAAATCGCATCTATGCCTTGAGAAACCTTAGGAAGGCCGTGCTTGAAATCCATTGTAATGTGCTCCCACTTCCATTACGGAATTTCAAGTGGTTGCAATGGACCTTTTGGTACTTGATGCTCGCTTTAACTCGTTGGCAAGTTAGACACCTTGAGATAAACAACGCTATCTCTCTCTTCATATTGCTCCACCAAAATGTATGGCGAATATCATGATCTGATTTGATACTCCCAAGATGGATTGCAAGCGGTGTGTTATGCGCCTCCATCATGATTTTATACTTTAAATCGTGGTCGTTAGGAACACAAAGTGCGGAGTTGATTTCAAGTATTCCTTCTTCATCGATTCTTGCTTCCGGCATAACACCTTCTTGCACTTTCTTCCTCATACGCATCAGCTCCAGGTTTGTAGCTTGAGCAGCTTTAACTTTATCAATTAAAGTCGGTTCTACTCGTATATTCGCCATCATCACATGGGTCCCTGGAGTCTTTTCAAGTCACACAAAATGGGCCTTTGTGTTAACAATATCGCACTCGTACTTGCATATGATCTTCTACTCAATGCGTCAGCTACCACGTTCACTTTTCCAGGATGGTATTGGATGGTATGATCATAATCTTTCAACAATTCAAGCCAACGTCGTTGTCGCATGTTGAGTTCCTTTTGAGTGAAGAAATATTTGAGGCTTTTATGATTCGTAAAGATCTCCACCTTCTCCCCATAAAAGTAATGCCTCCAAATTTTAAGTGCGAAGACAACAGCTGCTAACTCCAGGTCATGAGTAGGATAATTCCTCTCATATTCTTTGAGTTGTCTTGAGGCATAGGTTATGACTTTCCCATGTTGCATGAGAACACATCCCGACCCTTTTTGCGAAGCATCACTTGTAGATGACAAATCCTCCGATCCGGATGGTATTAGCCGAGCAGTCTTGAAATGAGTCTCCTCTTGAGTTCTTGAAAACTCTTCTCACATTCTTCGCTCCAATAGAACTTTGTATCTTTCAAAGTCAATTTGAGTTAATGGAGTAACTATTCGAGAAAATCCTTCCACGAATCTCGATAATAACCCATTAAAAAGAAAGCTACGAACTTCGATCATTGATTTAGAGTTGCTCCCGACTTTGAATTGCTTCAATCTTTCTTAGGTCGTGCAGATATTCCATGACTTGATACTACGTGCCCAAGGAATGCTACTTCTTCAAGCCGAACTCACATTTCTTTAACTTGGCATAAAGCTTATATTCACGAAGCTTTTGGAGTGTCGACCCTCAAGTGTTGCTCATGATCTTCACGGCTTTTTGAATAAATAAGGATGTCATCAATAAAGGCGACCACAAAGTGATCAAATATTCCTTGAATACTCGGTTCATCATATCCATGAAGGCGGCGGGAGCATTAGTCGATCAAAAGACATGACTAGGAATTCATAATGCCGTCTCAGGGAGTTAAAGCCGTCTTTGGAATGTCATACGTTACAATCTTGATTAGTGATATCAGGAACGAAGATCGATCTTTGAAAAGAATTTGGCTCCTTGCTGTTGGTCAAACATGTCATCAATATCGTGGCAATGGGTACCTATTTTTGATGGTGACATGATTGACTCCAGATAATCAATACAAAGTCGCATACTCCCATCTTTCTTCTTCACGAATAGAGCAGGAGCACCCCGAGGAGAAGTACTAGGACGAATAAAGCCGATGTCTAATAATTCCTGCGGTTGGGTCTTTAACTCTTGAAGTTCAATAGAGCCATTCGATATGGGGGTTTGGAAATGGGTTTTGTACCGGGTTCAAGGTCGATACAAAATTCAATTTCACGCTCTGAGGGGTAGGCGGGAAGTTCTTCGGGGAATCGTCGAGAATTTATTAACAATAGAAATATCATTCAAAAGCGGCGTATTTTGTTTAGATCGTGACATGAGCTAAGAAAGCTTGACATCCATTTTTCAATAAGCGAATAGATTTATGGCTTGAGATGGGCGTGATTGATTTTAATGGTTTGGTCCTTGAATTAGCATAATAGGTTGATTAGGAATATGAAAGCTAACAACCTTACGAAAATAATCAATTTTTGCATGATGAGTAGTTAAACAATAAATCCCTAGAATCACATCAAATGCAAGTATTTTCAATGAAATAAGATCGACGGGTAATATGAGGTACCGATTTGAACCAAACAAGACTTATAAACAATGGATGTAATGAAGGTTTCTCTAATGGAGTTTCCACAGATAAGTCAAAGTCTAATTTCTCCGAGTCAAAATTTAATCGTTGGCGCAAGTAGGAGAAATAAAAGAATGGGTAGAAGCCGGTATCAAATAAAGTATAGACTTATTTAGAGTTTATGATAAGCTTACCGTGATGACCTCATTCGGGTTCCTTGCTTTACGGGAGGTCACTACAAACGCTCTCCCTTACTTTATCGACTTTAAATTTTCTGGGACGGCCTTTGGTGTCTCCATCCTAACTGAACTTATCTTTGGTGAACGACAAAATTGAGCTAGGTGACCTTCTCTTCCACAATTATAACATGCTTTGGACGACATCGCGCAGTTTGGACTAATGTGTCCCTCCCCTCCGCATTTGAAGCATATGATAGGTGGTCGTTCTCCTTCCTTAACAACTTGGTCTTTGGTCTTTGACGTCTTTCCATCATTGTTGAATCTCCTCTTCTTGAAATGTCCATTCTTATTGTTTTGTACGATTACCACCGAAGTGGTTACCATTTACGGCTGTTGATTCCCTCCACGCTTGTTGTCCATAGCCCGATGGTTTCTTTGTCATTTGGTATTATCATTTTGTCATTTGCTTTCTTTTGGTTGCGTTGACTCGTTATCGCTCCACTAAGCGAGCCCTATTTACAACATCCGAATACAAACCACGGTTTATGAAATAAGATGTTGGCGTATCTCTCGACTTCAAACCTCTTAAAAACATCCGCGTCATTCTTTCTTCATTATCCACCAAGTGGGACGCAAACCGGGATAACTCGGCAAACTTTGCTTCGTACTGCGACATGGTCATATTATTTTATTCCAACTTGATGAACTCCATCTCCTTCATGTGATGAATACTTTCGGGAAAGTACTTGTCGTTGAATAGTTCATGGAACTTCTCCCATGACATTTTTAGTGCGGCAGGTTGAGTACGCTTTACCGACTCCCACCAGTAATCTGCCTCTCCTCGCAACATAAAGGCGGCAAAGAGAACCTTTTGCTTCTCGGAGCATCCCAAGACATCAAATATCTTGGTGATCTGCTTTATCCATGCTTCCGCCTTAAGTTGTTTTGGCTCTTCAATAAACTCCGGTGGTCCCAGCTTCTTGAACTGTTTAGCGGTGACCGTCCGAGAGTTTCAAGTGGTTCCACCTACATTTTGGACAGGAGCCACTCTCGCTTGTTGTTGCATGAATTGCATAAAGCCTCTGAACATTCTATCATTCATCATTTGGTCAGTGTTGTTGTTTGCATGAGGATTGTCGCCTTCCTGATGCACATTATCCTGATTATTGATATGTGGTGAATCAACGGTTGCCTGTGCTCCATTGCTATTCTCAACATTCTCGGATGTCATTTTCAGATACTGCCACAAAAAAAAGGTTAATTGACATGTAACATATTATCCCTATATTCTGACCAACCAATTAAATACAAAAATAAACTTAAGTAGGTTATACTAGCGAAAGAATTCCCCGTCTCTCCCGTCCTAGTTCTATTCTCACATCTTTGCCAGGGATCATATCCCTAAGCTTTGATACCAACTGTGACGCCCCCAAAATTAGGTATACATCACCCATCTTGAGTCATGGGATACGTAGTGCAGAATTCAAATACAACTTAATAATCTGTTGTGGGTATACAATCGACAAACATAAAGCTGTGAGTTTGAATACAAATATTGTCTACTAGAGTATATAAACTCAAAAGGAGTCCTCATTATAATTATTATCACACTATTTCACAGAATAGTGAGGACTACTAATGCACCATCTAGGACCATCACTCGGTTCCCGACTAGTCTCACTACGTTCTCATTTTTCAAGAAGAGAACGGTGAAAGAAAGGGTGAGCTCAACTAGTCCAAAGAAGAAATATTATGACTAAGATAATGCGAGAATAATTTATCATTAGCCTTCAACGATTGTTAAACTAATAAAATATAACAAACATCAAGTTTAGCTGCGTTGAACAAGCAATCCATTAGAAGAGTCAGTAGAGAATAAAATCTACTATCTTCTATGATTTAAAAGGTTTTCATGACTTTTATCATTTGAGACTCGACAATAAATAATCACATCATCATCTACCACTACGACCGAGGATATTCATTAGTATCGACCACAAATTATCTATGCACACCACGTACCGAGGATATTCGTGTATTCATCAATGGTCATGATAATGCCAACAATTGTCCATTAATGCACTACTGGGCCAATGAGGACTTTTATCACATCATTTGTAACATTTATTACCATGATTACAATTAGAATAATCCACAGTCATAATCATACCAAGTCCATCTATGCACTACTGGGCCACGAGATGACTTTCAACAAAATATAAACATGAGGATGATGACAATGATATAAGGATTGATAAAACAAGTTCAAGAATTAATTTATCTAAGAACCGATAACGTCCAAATTGTCAACATGATCTTTGCTTTGTAGAGTAAAATTCAAGAATGCTTAGAAGAATATTTCCATGAAAAGATCTTTGGATGAAGCAAAAATATCGAGGATATTCCACTAATTTTATGGAGTATAAAAGTTAAAGTTTTAACTATTTGAGTATAATAACTAATGGAATAACAAAAGAAATCACCGTGCATGCGATAAATTGCATGCGAGTTATTCTAAGAATAATAAAGGATGGAACCGGTCAGCATAAACGCATGTGAGCGAGGATATTAAACAGAATAATAAATAATGGAACCGGGTTAAAGCGTAAAAATTTGAGACAGGATATTAAACATAATAATAAATAATGGAACCGGTCCGGCATAAAACAGCACAGCGAGGATATTCAACATAATAATAAAAAAGCGGAACCGGTCCGGTGTAAAACATCATCTGAGGATATTCAAGAAGAATAATAAAGATAGAATAATAAAAGAATGTCACCAAGTATAGGGTAGTTGGCGTATCTGAGTTATTCAATAGAATAATAAGGAATGGAATAATGAAGTTCTCTTCATGAATACAAAAGAATAATATCCCTTACTGTAAAAGAA
Organism: Panax quinquefolius; assembly: GCA_020205615.1. Lineage (NCBI taxonomy): Eukaryota > Viridiplantae > Streptophyta > Magnoliopsida > Apiales > Araliaceae > Panax > Panax quinquefolius. The sequence continues at coordinate 80,034,678 of CM035171.1, read as the reverse complement.
GAGTATTCCGACTGGTAGAGCGAGGATATTCTTGAAGAAAACTTGCACTACGCTCAAAGTTTCTTAAAATTCTAAAGAAATACGCTCAAGATTATAGAAGAGAATTTCTCTGAATTTCTGGTGTGATTTCAATTCTAACTAAGTATCCTATTTATAGGAGAATAGAAGGGGTACTGTTTAGAAAATAATACAGATGTAATAATTCACGGATGTCTGTTGCCATATCAGTGCCTGAATGATCAAAACTATAATTGAGTAAAATAACAATATATATATATATATATATATATATATATATATAACACATGGTTTTTAACAAAACCACCCAATTTTTCAACACATATCACTATCACCAAACACTTTCCCACCACCACCATTAATTCAACTTACACACACTCCTACACACACAATACACACACACACATATTCCAATTCTACCCCCACAAGTCCCTATCATACACACACACACATATATATATATATATATATATATAATATATATATATATACATATATATACTCTACCAATTATTTTGAAAAATGAATAAATGGGGGTCCATAAAAATAAGCAAAACTTCATAAAAATTACCTTAATAATTTTAACAACATTTATCACCTTTATTATAATTCACAATATTAATCGACCAGGTCGTTCCCAGGAAAGAGGAGGCTTTTCAATAAGGATTTCTCCCTATTGGTGCACAATTAGGTGACCAAACCTCTCCTTGACAGAACTTCTAGACATCGTTAATATTGCAAATAATAATATTAATAACTTTGTCGTCTCAATTATTGATTTAATAATATATAAAGATATCGACAATAATTGAATCAAATAACGTGAGATACTATGCAACAATTACTATAGCAATAATTGAACAAAATTGAGTGACTTCTCACGTAAGCATAAATAATCAATACTGTAGTCTCTTATACAACCACGCGTATTCATCGTAATTTTACTACCGAGAGTAGTTCAACAGTGATTACGGTAAAACTTCCGCAGATTATTTTCATAAAAAATATTTTTGTCGTTTTCTTAAATCAAACAATAATTACATTGTAGGGGATCCACCAATGATTGAGTAGTTATACGAATATTCTCTGCTAAACCGAATATTCCAAACCAATCGAATATAATATAACAACTTGCATACTTTCTGAGAATTTATAAATATTACCTACAACTATAACATTATTTCAAATTCATACCTTAATATTCAAAAATGATAATTATAGAAAAATTCATCTTTATTCAAAAGTTGGGGTCTTACAAAATTAAATTAAATTAAATTTTTAATTTAATAAAAATTAACAAATATATAATATAATATATTATAATACAAAATAAATAAAATAAAATTAATTAATTAAATTAAATTAAATAATATAAAATAAAATAACACAAACATAACATAAAGTAAAATAAACACAATAAAACAAATAATAAATTTAATTTAATTTAATAAATTTAATTTAATAAAAAAATAAAAAATTAAACTAATTATATATTATAATATAAAATAAAGTTATAATAGTATAATATATTCAAATAACATTTCTCATAAATTGAGTAGCATTTACATAGTTTATCATTGGAAAAATAAACTAAGCAGCATTTGTTTAGTTTTCCACAATTACTATGATGTCGTGCATATGTTGGTTGATGTGTATGGCCCTACCAATATTAACTAGGCTGAAAACGAACATGTGTCAAGCAGTGCTTGTCAAAATTCAAATGATTCAGTAGTTGCCTTCTACAAAGCTAATAAAATAAATGAACCCTAAATTAAAATAACATAGCATAAAATAAAATAAAATAAAGAAGTATAAAATAAAATAAAATAATATAATATAAATTAAATAAAATAAAATAAAATAAAATAAAATAATAATTTATTTAAATAATATGTATCACAAACTGAGTAGTATTTACTTAGTTTATTATTGGAAAAATAAATTATGTAGCATTTGCTTAGTTTTTCATAATTACAATAAATTGCATATATACGTGTGCATGTAGTATACATAGGTAAGAGCTTAGAAACCCATTTGATATTCACTCATTAGGAGTGAATGTCGAATAGTCCCCAATTTGGGACTGTTACTAGATGTTATGTCTCTCACTTAGGTCGGTGCCAATTCACAAGGTGCGTTTTTATAAACTTTTGAGAATTTTTCAGCTGGTGTCTCCACATGTTCACCGAGTGCATACTTAGACTAAGTTGTCTTGGTCTATTTCATGTACTTAGAGACCATGGAGAGTCTTTCTTGAAATTTTCTTAAAATATAAGAAAGCGTCTTTCAAGATCGGGCACTTAGTGAGGAGCAACGTCCAGAACGAGGATAGAAACCTAACCCCTGTAGAGTGGAGATATATACTAGGTAAACTAAATACATACATGGACCACATTCATGATTATTCTTGATCTAATTGGGTATTTTCTTCAATTAAAGATGTAAGCTGACCGAAGTTGGATGTGCCGTAGGATACAGATTGATGGGAGGAGATTAGTTGATGCGTACCGTGATGGGCTGTCCAGTTTTATGAACAAAGCAATAGAACATGTTGATGATTCTTACGGAAAGATGAGATGTCCGTGTTTCAAGTATAAGAACATGATATGAAAGATTGCCGATGAAGTTAAATTTGACTTATATTCACGTGGGTTTGTAGATGGATATTCTGTAACGGGTCAAAATTATTGGGTTGTGATTCTGGAGACATAATCCTTTTAAGGGGGAAAAGATGTGACGAACGAGATTTTTATAATTTAATTCTTAATATTTATTGAATTAAATAAATAATTTCGATGATTTAATCATTAGATTAAATAATTAATTGATGCAATTGTGATAGATTAATTTAATTATATGTGTTATATTAATTAAATTAATGTGGAGAATATTTATTATTCAAGTATGTATTTATGTGAGCTTATTGAATTAAAAGAAACATTTAATAAGCCTAATGTTATTTTAATTAATTTAATAATTAATTAGAGATTTAATAATTTAATATAATTAATTAATGAGAAAATTAATTATATGATTATGTGAATTTATGATAAATTATTATATTTTATTTAATTAAATTAAATTAATTAATTGAGTTATTTTATAAAGGGTGTGACATTATTTAAACTATATGATAAAAGAGTTATTAAATTAAATGGGATTAAGTTTTTAAAGCTAGCCAAACATGGCCTTAATGGGAGTTGAGGCAGTTAACCCGTGATAGAGTAGCCCGACCACCAACAACGCCGATTCCTTCTTGTATTACTACGACGTCTTCTTTATTCCTTTCATTATTGCTAAGTCTAGAAAATATTCAGAGAGAGAGCTTGAGAATTGTCAGAGAGAATTAAGATTTTGAGAAGGAGACTAAGAGTGGGTAATTAAAGAAACATCTGAGTTTTCTAATCTACACCTTACACTCAGGGTAATCTCCTCCTTCCCAAATTATAATTTACGTTATTAAAGTTTTTATGAATATGGCTTTCAAAGTTCTGTAAGGTCTCTGTATTTATAAAGGGTATGGATTATGTGTTGTATATATATTAAATGTTATCAAATCGTATTCAATTATATATTATGTAAGTTATCATGTCATCAGTTTCATGAAAATACGTCGTATATGTTGCTCAAAACTTACAGAGTATGGGTTTTGGCCATATGGCCCTTATACGTAAATTTAATGTGTCAAACATAAATGGTTTTATAAAATTTATACTCGTATATTATTATGAATGTTAATATGAAGAGACCAAACTTTAAATGAACGGATTCAGTGTTATAACGAATCCGTAGTATTAATTTTCATGATTTATGTTCAAAACCTTCAAGAATATCAAGAACAGTGAAATTTACATATTTTAATTCTGTAATTATGTGTTTTAATGGATTAAAATCATTATATAAATGTTGGGTAAGGATTATGTATGAATTATATCATGTGGGTTTGATTAAATTCATGTAGTAATAATTTAATTTGAGTTTTTGGCTGTGTTCTGCAATTTTTTGCGAATTGCAGAACAATTCTGTTTCGTGGCCGCATGGCACCTGATCGTGCTAATTTCTTAATTTCACGCACTTGTGTTGTCACGTCAAGTCAGCAATGCAGCATGCTATAGCAGCGTGTAAGCCGACAATGAAGACTTAAATATAAAAGTGGCGTAGCATACCACTCTCTGAATATCGAAATGAATTATTTTTAATGTTGAAGTCTAACAATGTGATAACAACTTAAATTAAAGAACATAGAGATATGTTAGAAGTATAATGAGATATTAAAATAGATACTTAACACGTAAATAATATAATTGCATGTGGATTGAATTATTGAATACATAATTAGCTTGTTATTCATGAAGTGTAAATTATGTGACATTAAGTGTAATAAATTGTCTAAGTATAGTCATAATTCGAGTTAGACAAAGAGAATGAACTTGTGATGACTAGTATGTTATAATTGACTGGTATTATGAATGTAAATGATATGTAGGATTTAATTCAAAGAACGAGTTTAATTAAAGTGTAATCTACACACGAGGCAAGTTTCCTCACCCTACTTGTTATCATTGTTCAAGTTTATTATTTACCTCGAGTAAATTCTCATTACTATTATTCAAGTTCGAATTGTTATATTAAAGATTGATTATCTTTTCAAAGTATGAATCTGTTATACAATAATTGTTCTATTGTATACTTCTTGAGATTATTATTCAATTTGAATATCATTATTGTTGAACTTTGTTAGACTAGTGAACCCTTATTAGATTCAACAAGTCCATAGTTGATGAACGTTCTAAATTTAGAACCCTTATTGATTTATCCAAACCAAACTTCCTTTGGTGCGGACTCTAATGTCAAAGCGAGATGAACAACCTACTGAAAGGATTTACTTATGCGTTAGCGTTAAGATATTATTGTGCGCGATGTATGGTACTAAGGGTGATCCCCCCTAAATACGAGAAGAAGAAGAGTCCATAGTCTTATGATATTAAAGGTTTCAAGTATAACCCTTGATAACCTAGGACATAGTTCAAGTCTTATGACCTTCGAAATCTTTTGATTCTTGTTATTCATTCTTGATTCAAAAGTTGAGCTTTTATTTCAGAAATCTTTGATTCACTCGCATGTTATTATACATTATTATTTCATTATTTTACTTGTGGGCAATAGTGCTCACTCTTGCGTAAGAATAAAATTGCGATTAAGAACGAAAGGTCCAAGCGAGACCTTCTACTAGCAAAGGCAAGGGCAAGATTAACAAGTGATGAAGACTTGTTGTTTTATATGATGATGTATTTCATTTAAGACTTAAGTTAATGATGTTGTTTAAGACTTATTTGTTTATGTTTCGCTTACGGATGTTTAAGGTTAGTAACTTTTGGGATTATATTTATTATTAGGATGTTGTAACCCCATAAGGGAAGATTTATTTCTATCTATTGCATGGTTTGCATTTATTATGGGTAGATAGATAGATGATATTTGTCTGATGAACACCAAATCCCGTGGAATCGAAGTACGGATTTGGGGGTGTCATGAGTTAGTATCAAAAGCATGAGGTTATGAACCTTAGGTGGGGAACAACCTTAGGTAGTAGCCTTATAGGAAGAACATAGTGATGGAAAACTCTTATCGAGTTCTAGAAATGAATTTTTGTAATTCATTGAAGATAATAAAAGACTTTATGTGCTTATGTGTTAAATTATGTGCTCTCACTAGTACGACTTAGTAACTAAAACTTGAAATTTTTGTTGTCGGGGATGTCGGATGTTGGAGGAACTAGTCGAGGCGGGGAGGAGGAACCCAGTAGTACCTCGAGTACCCTAGAGGAGGAGCCCAGAGACATTCATGTCGTTAGGGAAGCAGTTAGTACGAGAGGAGTCATCTCCATTGATCACCGTTGTTGGTCGGGGAGCATGAACACGAGGCGATCACGAGGAGGATTTGAGGAGAGGAAGAAGAAGAAGAGGAGTTTCCACGGCACTCCATTGATCTTTGAGATGTACGACATATTATCTGACCGTAGCAATGGAATTCTGAGATGAGGTCTGAGGATCTGACCGAAGCGGGCAATTATTCAGTGATTACTCTCGAAGCGAGAAGGAGAGGAGATTTCGACTCTTCACTCACGGTTGGAAAATGTAGAATGGGATTTGGTCCACGAGAAGGGTCAAACCAGAAGATAAGACCGCAGAGATAGAAAAGTTGAAGAAGGAACTGAAGGAAAGCTTTGAAAGGTTGATTATAGCAGATGAAGGCTGGGTAAGAGAGTCACGTCGTGCTGATCTTGCAGAAGAGGACGGTCGTGCAAAGAAGGCGAAGCTTGGGGAGACGTACTCTACACTTAATCATGCAATGGATGAGGCTCAGGATTGAGTTTTGAGGTACCCCATCTAGTTCGAGGGACTTCCATCGTACATGCTGGATCACAGGACGATGTCTCGTATCATGGAAGAGGGGCGTAGCAAGGCTATTCAGCGCCTTGACAGACAGTGATAGAATTTGTTTAATTATGTGAAAGACTTAATTAGTTTTTATATGTAAATTCCGATGTGTTTATGAACGAAGGAATATTTTAATATTTTAAATCATGTAGATTCTTTATCTCAGGATATATGATGTAAATAGCAGTGATGATATCGTTTGATGTTAAAACTTTTAGTTTGAATGAATATATATCAAGTTGTTTGAGATAATGTGTTAAATGATTATATTAAATTGTTGAGTTAAGTCTTAACTATTTAGAGAATTTAATAGAGATTTAATAAGCATATATTTTAACAGAATTATGCCGCCAAGAAGAAGAAAACAACGTCAACCAACTCAGGAAGAGTCAACGAATAACAACAATAACGCCAATGCTAATCCTATTCAGCAATTGGTTAACTTGCTAGCTGGAGCAATGAATAATCAACCTCAAGCTCCACCAAATACTACATTTAAGGATTTCAAGGTGGTGGGACCGCTATAATTTAAAGGTTCCATGAACCCGATCGAGGCTCAAATATGGGTTATGGAAATGGAGAAGGTTTTCGATGTCGCTAGGGTTAGAGAAGACTAGAAGACCGGCTTTGCAACGTTTATGATGAAGTCTGAAGCTAGCTATTGGTGGCAAGCAAACAAAGTTCGAGGAGGTGAAGGTGTAATTACTTGGGAGAGATTTAAAGAGATGTTTTTCGAGATGTATTTCCCAACCAGCTCACAGAACCAGATGGAGGTTCAATTTCTGGAATTGAAGCAGGGAAATATGAGCGTACCTGATTATGCGGCTAGATTCAACGAGTTGGCGAGGTTCGCCCCGTATCAAGTACACACGGACGAGAGAAAAGCTAGAAGATTTGAACAAGGACTAAAGCCTTGGGTATACTGATAAAAGTATCAATGTTTGAGATAAACACTTTTCTTTGAGTCTTTGGAAAAGGCCATCCTCGCTGAAGGTGGAAACGATGCGGTGACTAAGTACAATCAATATCAGAAGAAGAAGAAGATTGAAAGTGAAAGAAATAACAAGGCTGGTGGAAGTAATGCGGGAGTTGGTAATATTAATCAGAAGAAAAGATGGAATGACAACTCATCATCGGGGAATCAAAAAGGAAGTCGAAAGAAAAGGATTGAAGAATGCGGGACTGCTGGGAAAGCTCATCTGGGGGTTTGTATGAAGGAAAAAAGTGTGCTACAATTGTGGTCGGGAAGGCCACATAGCACCTAATTATCTAACCCAAAGAAGGTGCTTACTTCACTTGTGGTTCAAAGGATCATTGGCAAGAAGCTATCCTAAGAAGGGATCGGGAGGGACGAGGATCGAGGAGGAAAGCAATGGAAACAGCGGTGGAAAGCGCCTTGTCTATCAGGACCAACCGCAACAAACCAAAGCCAACCCGCGGGACTTTCAACATGACGGTGATGAGGATGCGATTCGATCTCGTGATGTGGTGTCGGTATCATTAGATCAATAAAATTAATGCTTATGTTTTATTTGATTAGGGTGCTACTTGTTCCTTTATATCAGATGACTTTGCTAAGAATTTAGATTTGCCTAAGGATGAGTTGGATTACCCCATGAACATAAAAATTGCGAATAGAGAAATAATCCTATTGAAATGCGTACATAAGAAGCGTAGAGTGGATATTAAGGGTAATATCATGAGCGTAGATCTTATCCCTATTCGACTTGGGGAATTTGACGTTATATTGGGAATGGATTGGTTATTTAATTACGGTACGTAATTGATTGCCAAAGAAGCGTATTAACCTTATGACTCGTCAAAGGTTGTGTTTATAGTAGCAAGTCGCTGAACAAGTGAGTTGTCGACGATGATGCGAGGCGAGGAAGTTATTAAAGACAATTTGTGTAGGATACTTAGCTTACATAGTCGATAGTCGAAAAGAGAATCCAGAAGGAAGAAGAATCTGGATTGTGAGGGACTTCGTCGACGTATTTCCAGATGATTTTCCAGGACTTCCACTAGATAGAGAGGTAGATTTCGTGATCGATTTGGCGCCCAGAACTGCTCCAATATCAAAGAGACCATACCAAATGGCACCAGTAGAGATGAAAGAATTAATGGTACAACTACAAGAATTACTGGACAAGAAGTACATTCAACCGAAAGCGTATCGTCAAGTGGGGGAGCGCGGTGTTGTTTTTGTGAAAAAAGAAGGACGGATCGATGCGGCTCTGCATTGACTACTGAAGAGAATGAATAAGGTCACGATTAAGAACATATATCCATTACCGAGGATCGACGACCTGTTTGATCAATTGAAAGGAGCAAGATATTTTTCCAAGATAGACTTGAGAAGCGGTTATCGATGCTGAAGGTGAGACTAGAGGATGTCTAGAAGGCGGCGTTGAGAACGCGATATGGTCACTACTGAATTTTTAGTAATGTCGTTTGGTCTTACTGAATGCTCCTGCTGACATTTATGGGACTAATAAATGGTGTGTTCAAGCCAGATTTTTGGACAAGTTAGTAGTGGTATTTATAGATGACATTTTGGTTTATTCGAAACCAAAGGAAGAACATGAAGAGCATTTGAGATTAACATTGGAAGTATTGAGAAGGGAAAAGTTGTATGCGAGTTTTGAAATGCAAATTTTGGATTGAGCGAGTGCAATTTCTTGGGCACGTGATCGATAAAAATGGAATTTTGGTAGATCCATCAAAGTCGAAGCCGTGATTAAGCGGGGATCATGTAGAGGACGCAAGTCGAAGTATGAAGTTTTCTTGGATTGGCGGGGATATTATAGAAGGTTCATCTGAAGACTTTTCCAAGATCGCAACTCCATTAACGAATTTAACTTTCGAAAATTTGTGAAATTTGTTTGGGGAGAAGTGTGAGGAAAGCTTTCAAGAATTAAAGAAGAGGTTGAGTATGGCGCCTGTGTTATCTCTTCCGGATTATACATGAAATTTTGTTGTTTATAGTGATGAATCGCATAAAGGATTTGGCTGTGTGCTGATGCAAAATGACAAAGTCATTGCGTATGCATCACGACAATTGAAGGATTACGAGAAGGGATATCCGACCCATGACTTGGAGTTAGCTGCACTAGTTTTTGCTTTGAAAATTTGGAGGCACTATCTCTACGGGGAGAAGTGTGAAATATATACAGACCACAAGAGTCTGAAATATATTTTTACACAGAAGGACTTGAATATCGTTAAAGAAAGTGGTTGGAGTTAATTAAGGATTACATTGTGAGATTTTATACCATCCAAGTAAAGCGAATGTGTTCTTAGATGCCTTAAGTAGAAAGGGTCGGGAGAAGTTGATGATGTTGACTGCTCAGGAGGAGCTAATTGTAGAAATGGAGAAACTAGAGTTGGAAGTGAAGTATCCTATGGAGATTGATGAGAAGCTATTTCAGATGTAATCTGGTACAACCTTACTAGATAAAGTTAAAGAGGCTCAACTTCAGGATGATGAATGCAAAAAGGTGACAAAGAAGATATCTGAAGGAACTGAACCAAGATTCAAGCTGGATAAGGAAGGAATACTGAGATTCGAGAGTAGAATTTGGGTACCACCAGTCACAGAGATTAAGGAAGACATTTTGAACGAGGCTCATAGTTCACGATATTTGATTCACCCTGGTAGTACCAAGATGTATCAAGATCTTCGACAACATTTCTAGTGGCCGAATTTGAAACGTGATGTTGTAGAATGTGTTGCCAAGTGTCTGACCTGTCAGAAAATGAAAGCAGAACATCAGAGACCGAGTGGATTGCTACAACCGTTGGAGATCCCAGAATGGAAATGGGAATATATTATAATGGACTTCGTGGTTGGCCTTCCGATGACTCAGAAAGGCTACGACGCAGTATGGGTTATCGTTGACCGACTGACGAAATCCACACACTTCCTTCCGATCAAAATCAGATTCAAGTTAGATCAGTTGGCGAGGTTATACGTAAAAGAGATTGTTTCGAGGCATGGAGTGCCGGTGTCAATTATTTTCGATAGGGATCCGCGCTTTACATCGAACTTCTAGAAACGTCTAGAGGAATGCATGGGTACATGATTGAGGATGAGTCGACATATCACCCTCAAGCGATGGACATGAGCGAAAAAACGATTGGACATTAGAAGATATGTTAAGAGCACGTGTGATGGACTTTAAAGGAAATTGGGATGATCACTACTGGCGTTAGTAGAGTTTGGCTACAACAATGATTACCACGTTAGTATTGGCATGCCGCCTTATGAAGCGTTATACGGTAGAAAGTGCGAGAATTCCACTTTATTGGGATGAAGTTGGCGAAAGACATTTGCTAGGGCCAGAATTGGTACAATGAGAATGAGAAATAGTTAAAGTGATCCGAAACCACACGGTGGTAGCGGCTCAAGATAGAGAAAGGAAGAAATCTGTTTGATCCACATCGTAAAAATGTTGCATTTGAATCAAGGGTAGTTATGTGTTCTTAAATGTCTCTCCTGGAAGGGAAAGATCAGATTCGGAAAGAAAGAGAAATTAAGCCCAAGATTCATTGGACCATTTGAAGTATTGCGAAGAATCGGAGAAGTCGCGTACGAGGTAGCCTTACCTCCATCACTCAAAAATGTCCACAACGTCTTCCATGTTTACGTATTTACGACCCTACAAAGCCGATTACAAGCATGTAATTGAATATGAACCCTACATTTTGAAAAGACTTATCTTACGAAGAAATTCTGTTCAAATTGTCGACGAGAAAAGAACAAGTTCTCGAAATAAAGTAATACCTTACATTAAGGTAATTTAGAGGAACCACAAATTTGAAGAAGCTACGTGGGAACTCGAAGAGAATATGATGAAGAATTACCCTCATTTATTTACTTAATTTATGTGTAGCGATTACGGGGACAAAATCTTTGTTTGTAAGGGGAGAAAATGTAATGGTTGAAATTATTGAGTCGTGATTACGGGGATGTAATCCTTTTAAGGGGGAAAGATGTGACGAGCGAGATTTTTGTAATTTAATTATTAATATTTATTGAATTAAATAAATAATTTCGATGATTTAATTATTAGATTAAATAATTAATTGATGCAATTGTGATAGATTAATTTAATTATATGTGTTATATTAATTAAATTAATGTGGAGAATATTTATTATTCAAGTATGTATTTATGTGAGCTTATTGAATTAAAAGAAATATTTAATAAGCCTAATGTTATTTTAATTAATTTAATAATTAATTAGAGATTTAATAATTTAATATAATTAATTAATGAAAATTTAATTATATGATTATGTGAATTTATTATAAATTATTATATTTTATTTAATTTAATTAAATAAATTAATTGAGTTATTTTATAAAGGGTGTGACATTATTTAAACTATATGATAAAAGAGTTATTAAATTAAATGGGATTAAGCTTTTTTTAAAGCTAGCCAAACATGGCCTTAATGGGAGTTGAGGCGAGTTAACCCATGATTGGGTGGCTTGACAACAACGCGTCGATTCCTTCATTATTATTATGATGTCTTCTTTATTCCTTTCATTATTGCTAAGTCTAGAAAAAATTAGAGAGAGAGCTTGAGAATTGTCGGAGAGAATTAAGATTTTGAGAAGGAGACTAAGAGTGGGTAATTGAAGAAACATCTCGAGTTTTCTAATCTACACCTTACACTGGGTAATCTCCTTCTTCTCAAAATTATAATTTACGTTATTAAGTTTTTTTATGAATATGGCTTTCAAAGTTCAATAAGGTCTCTGTAATTTATAAAGGGTATGGATTATGTGTTTATATATGTATTAAATGTTATCAAATCGTATTCAATTATATATTATATAAGTTATCATGTCATCGAGTTTCATGAAAATACGTCGTATATATGTTGCTCAAAACTTACAGAGTATGGGTTTTGGCCATATGGCCCTTATCGTAAATTTAATGTGTCAAACATAAATGGTTTTGTAAAATTTATACTAAGTATATTATTATGCATGTTCATATGAAGAGACCAAACTTTAAATGAGCGGATTTGATTGTTATAACGAATCAGTAGTATTAATTTTCATGATTTATGTTCAAAACCTTCAAGAACATCAAAACGTTGAAATTTACATATTTTAATTCTGTAATTATGTGTTTTAATGGATTAAAATCATTATATAAATGTTGGGTAAGGATTATGTATGAATTATATCATGTGGGTTTGATTAAATTCGTGTAGTAATAATTTAATTGGAGTTTTTGGTTGTATTCTGCAATTTATTGTGAATTGCGAGCAGTTCTGAATTCGCGCTGTGCATGCTTGTATGCCAATCTCCTTAATTTAACTGCAGCCAGTCTCATTGAGTCTCATGTCATCCAATACACCTTGCTTGGCCTGAGTTGAAATAAAATACAACGTAAATGTAGCATGCTACTCTCGAAATGTTCGAGAAATGAATTATTTTTAATGTTCAAGTCTAACAATGTGATAACAACTTAAATTAAAGAACATAGAGATATATTAGAAGTATACCGAGATATTAAAATAGATACTTAGCATGTAAATAATATAATTGCATGTGGATTGAATTATTGAATACATAATTAGCTTGTTATTCATGAAGTGTAAATTATGTGACATTAAGTGTAATAAATTGTCTAAGTATAGTCATAATTCGAGTTAGACAAAGAGAATGAACTTGTGATGACTAGTATGTTATAATTGACTGGTATTATGAATGTAAATGATATGTAGTATTTAATTCAAAGAACGAGTTTAATTAAAGTGTAATCTACGCACGAGGCAAGTTTCCTAACCCTAGTTGTTATCATTGTTCAAGTTTATTATTTACCTCGAGTAAATTCTCATTACTATTATTCAAGTTTGAATTGTTATATTAAAGATTGATTATCTTTTCAAAGTATGAATCTGTTATACAATAATTGTTCTATTGTATACTTCTTGAGATTATTATTCAATTTGAATATCATTATTATTGAACTTTGTTAGACTAGTGAACCCTTATTTGATTTAACTAGTCCATAGTTGATGAAAGTTCTAAATTCAGAACCCTTATTGATTTATCCAAACCAACCTTCCTTTGGTGCGGACTCTAATGTCAAACTGAGATGAACAACCCTGCAAAGGGATTTACTTATGCGTTAGCGTTAAGATATCGTGCATGATGATGGTACTGAAATTTGATCCCCTAAAGTACGAGAAGAAGAGTCCATAGTCTTATGAGTGTTAAAGGTTTCAAGTATAACCCTTGATAACCTAGGATATAGTTCAAGGTCTTATGACCCTCAGAAATCTTTTGATTCTTGTTATTCCTTCTTGATTCAAAAGTTGAGCTTTTATTTCAGAAGTCTTTGATTCACTCACATGTTATTATACATTATTATTTCATTATATTACTTGTGGGCAATAGTGCTCACTCTTGCGTAATAATAACATTGCAGTTAAGAACGAAAGGTCCGACGAGCCTTCTACTAGCAAAGGCAAGGGCAAGATTAACAAGTGATGAAGACTTGTTATTTTATATGATGATGTATTTCTGTTTAAAACTTAAGTTAATGATGTTGTTTAAGACTTATTTGTTTATGTTTCTGTACAGATGTTTAAGGTTAGTATGACCTGAGATTATGTTTATTATTCAGATGTTGTAACCCCATAAGGGGAAGATTTATTCCTATCTATTACATGGTTTGCATTTATAATGGGTAGATAGATAGATGATATTTGTACAGTGAACACCAAATCCCGTTGAATCGAAGTACCCGAATTTGGGGGTGTCACATATTCGGTATAGATTCATCATGAGGAATCAGCTGAGTTTAGAGAACGGACAGATAGTACTGTAGACCAATCGATTCACGGGGATTTGAAATCAGATAACTATGATGTCGTGCAGATGTTGGTTGATGCGTATGGCCCTACCAATATTGACTGGGATGAAAACGAGCATGCGACAAATAGTGCTCAGCAAAAGCCAAATGATTCAACAGCTGCTTTCTATAAGTTGCTATCTGAATCGGGTGTCCCATTGTATCCTGGAAATGACAAGCACACCAGTCTTTCTGCAGTTACGAAGCTTTTACATTTTGTTAGGAATAAGCATGTTAATGATATTCCTATTTATATAAGATTTGATTATGATCTTAATGAATGAATATGCAAATATGTCTGCATTGAAATAAGTTGTAAAGTCCCCCAAATTATTAATAAATGAAATTTAATTTCCTCTATTTATTATTTTGAAATAGTAAGGGTTGATTTGATTAATGTGGTTAGTTATGGGTAAAATCATAAATATTTTAAATAAGCGGTGGTTATAAAAATATTCATTGTTGTCGGGGAATATTTCGTTTGGTCGTGGAATATTCTTTCTTTGTCGGGGAATATTAAATGCAATGGTAGCGATCTTTATGGGCCCCATGCTTGAAAGCGATTGGATGAAGAAAGCGACAAGTATAAGTTGTTTATAAATAGCTTGGCGTAGTTATTCACAGATTATCTTGTTGGAATACCCGGTGGTTAAAACACGATGTCTGGCGTTGTTGCCGCGATGTAGCTGCGGTATTGCACCAATTATTGATTCTTACGTGAAGGCAGCCTACTCGATAATTATTACGATAATTCTTATTAGGTATTTTATTTTATTGATTTGATAATTCTTTGCGTTGATATTTTATATTCTTGTTGTTTTGATAATTGTCACTACGGTATTTTCCATTATCGAAGCAATAATTCATATTATCTGAATAATATTATTAGAAAACATTATTGGCGATGTCTAGAAAAAGTTACATACAGGAGAGGTTTGGTCACTAATTGCTTGGCGATGAGGAGGAGAAATTCTTATTGGAAAGCCCCTCTTTCTCAGGAGCGGCACTGGTTGCCGATCTTGTGATTACATAATATTATTTGTGAATAATTAATTATTGATTTATATGATGAGGAAAATATTGATTTTATGTGGTTATAGATGGAGAAAATTTTTAAAGTGACAATTGTTAAAAATTGATATTTTATCTTTTTACGATAAAATAATATTTTATTATATTATATAATAATGATGATATTTTTACAATGAATGTGGGATATATGAGTATATGAGGAGGAAGAGTATTTTTTTTGTTGCAAAAGTTGTTTTAAAACATGTTAAACATGTTGGTGGACCCCATTTCTTATTTGAAATTTGATTATAGCTTTTGTAAAATCGCTTGGTTTATGGATTTGGTCGATTTACATTTGGAATTTGGAAAAACTTTCTTACGCAAAGTTGTAGAAATTGAATTTCCTAAAAAAATTTGCGAGATTCAATTTTTTACGATAAAAGGGCTATTTATTATGAATTATTGAAGTTAGAAGTTAAAATAATTGATTTTTGGAAGTTTTAATTAATTAATTTTATTAAAAAACGTTTTTTAACAAGTTGGTTGCACATGTTAAAACATTTTGAATTTGATGTCTTGAGTGTAGGCGTGAAAAATTTATTATAATATATTAATATTTTATTAAATTTTACGCTTTGGTGTTCTAAGCATTTTTCTATAAATAGGGTCTTAGGTTAGAATTGAAAATCACACGAAACTTCTGATTTCTCTCTTTCTCTCTCGATATATTGGCGTATTCTTGTGAGTATTTTAGTACTTTGAGTATTCTTTATATACGGTGCAAGTCCTTTCGACCTTATATCGAGTATACCGATTCGGAAATCTTATCCTTTTTAGGTAAGGGATGTTATTTTCTTAAAAAATGATATTATTTCTTTGATATCATTATCTTTGAAATATTGGTTGGAACTTTTTATCAAATTTGGAACTTTTTTTTTCATGTGGAGTTACTATTCATGAGTTCTTATTCATGAGTTCTTATTCATGAGTTCTTATTCACGATTCTTATTCACGAGTACTATTCACGAAGCATGATGATGATTTTTTTGTGAAATTTCTATCTTTTGGTGTCGGAGTTACTATTCACGTATCGACCTTATTCACGTATATCTGACACTATTCACGAATACGACTTATTCAGAGAAAAATTAAATTTTCTTTTTTTGTCAAAATATCTATTATGGATACTAGCTTTGATTGTATCCATGTTTTGATCATTCTTGAATTTTACTCCACTCTGGTTATTTATGAAGTATTTTTGAACTTGGATTGTTTTAAAGTACGAATCCTTAATATTTATTCTTTTGTTTCCTTTGGATTCGTTTTTTCTTTAAAATATTTTTCATCATCCTCGGTCTAAATGATGATATAATTGAATATCTTTGGCACTGTAGTAAAAGATGAATGATTTCGATGAATATCTTTGGCGTAGTGCAAAGATGAGCAGTGTTTAGATGAACATGACCCGGTGATGAATATCTTTGGCTGTAGTGCAAAGATGAATATTTGATTCGAGATATATATTGATTGATGTTACGGGGATAAAAGATGAGCGATGAACTTTTAAATTCATATATAGAAGATAGTAGTTTTCATTCTCTACTTAACTCTTCTAATGAATTATTATTTCCATTGCGAATATTGATTTAAAACTTGTTGTCTATTGTATTCTATTAGATTTTTCCTGTTGAAGACTAACGATAATTTGTTTTATATTATCTTAGTCGTAATGTTCTTTCTTGGGCTAGTTGAGCTCACCCTTTTCCTTGTTGTTCCATTTTTCTTCTCGGGGAGGCGAGAATGTAGCGAGTCTTAGTCGGGGTGTGGAATGATGGTTCTAGAAGTCGTTTTAGTAGTCCTCACCATTTTGTAAAATAATGTATCAATAATTGTAATGAGGACTTATTTGAGTGTGGATATTGTCTAGATGACAATATTTGTATTTAAACTCATGATTTTTATGTTGTATTAATAAAGTTGTAGTTGTTTACGTACCATGTATTTTGTGATTCAGAATGGGTGTTGTATACTATTTTGGGGGCGTCGCGGTTAATATCGAGCTTAGGGATATGGTCTCTGGCGGAGATCGGGGAATAGTACTAGGAGGAGAGGCGAGTAATCCTCGCTAGTGTGTCATACCTAAGCTTATTTGTTGGTCGGTTGAAGTATATAGTTAATATGTGATATGTTAATTTGTTTAATTAACCCTTGTTTTATATGGCGAGTATTTAAGAATGGCGGTGAGAATATTAGCGGTGGAGTTAATGAGATAGTGGAAACACCTTTAATCACCACCCGAGGAGCGTGCAGCAGGAAGGCAATATTCCTCCTGTAAACAACACCACTAAGCGAGAGCGATGAGCAGCGGGATGTTTAGGAGCTTTTTGCAGTTCATGCAAAAACCAGACGAGGGAGACTTCGTATACGAGAATACTGGTGGAAAAATGATAGCAGCCTTGTGACTTATCTGACCGAAAGCGATTCGAAAGTTGGGACCACGAATTTAAGGAAAGCGGATCCGATCATGGCGGAAGCGTGGGTCGAAACAAATTACAAGATATTCGATGTCTTGGGGGATGCGGAGAGAGAGAAGGTTCCATTCGCCACCTTTATGTTAAAGTGGCGAGGTGATTCTTGGTGGGAGAGTCGTGAAGCGTACCCGACTGCCGCGCTCGCATGTCTTGGGAAGCGTTTGAAACTTTTCAGCGAAAAATACTTTCTGAAAGTATTCGCCGTATGAAGGAGGTAGAGTTTATTAGACTAGAACAAAACAACATGGCGGTGTCCCAATCTGGCGAAGTTAGCGAGTTATCGAGGTTTGCACCTCATTTGGTAGAGAATGAGAGCGAATAGCGAGGATGTTTACGAGAGGTTTAAAACCAGAGATTGACGATATCTTATCTCTCGTAAATTTTCTTTATATTGAGATGTTGTCAGCAGGGCTCGATTATTAGGCGAGATAGCGAGTACGTTGACGAGGGACCATGACGAGGTCATCTGGGTGGCGGCGATCGTCGAACAATGAAAACCGGCGGGGAGGAAAACATTGAGACAAAAGCGGTAACCACTCTGGTGGTAATCGTGGCCATGAAAATAGAAGAAAGCGAGTCGGGGGAGATTTTAAAAGAGATTCAACAATGACAATGTGAAGGCGTCGGCACAGTGACAAGCTGGTTTCAAGGAGGAGAAGCGACCACCGGTCATATATCTTATAAGTGTGGAAAAAAGAAGGACATATCATTAAGCGCCCCTAGCAGTTTAAGGTATGTTATAATTGTGGAAAGGAAGGACATATCGCTCGAGATTGCCTTTGTAGCGAAACCAAGTCCAGTGAGGATGGTGACTCGAAAAGGTTCATCCCCGAAAAAGTCAAAGTCAGCGGTTCTGGAAGGCGTTTGTCGTGGTAGTCGACATCGAGGAACCCAAGCGAGGTGATCACGGGTAAGCTAATCATAAATTCATGCGAAGTTTATACATTACTTGAATCTGGGGTGCTACCCATTCATTTTTATCTCTCTGCTTTGTGCTTCAGCGTTTAAACTTGACTCAGGAGAAATTAGACTTTGACCTATCTGTGGAAACTCAGTTAGGAGAAACTTTCATCACATCCTTTGTTTATAAATCTTGTTTGATCAAGTTGGCACCATCACATTACTGTTGACCTTATCTCTTTAAAGATACTTGCTTTTGATGTGATTTTAGGGATTGATTGGTTAACTACTCATCGTACCAAAATTGATTGTTTTTTCGTAAGGTTGTTAGTTTTCATATTTCTAATCAACTTTTGTTGTGCGAATTCAAGCAACTAAACCATTAAAATCAATCCTTTGTCATATCAAGTCATAAAGCTATTCGTTTATTGAAAAAGCGGATGTCAAGCTTTCTTAGCCCATGTTATGGATTTGAATAAAGACACGTCGATTTGAATAATATTCTGTTGTTATTGACTTTCTGGCGTATTTCTGAAGAACTTCGGTCTACCCCAGAGCGTGAAGTTGAATTCTTTATTGACCTTGAACTGGTACAAAGCCCATTTCTAAAACCCCATATCGAATGGCTCTATTGAACTTGAGGAGTTAAAGGTCCAACTACGGGAGTTGTTGGACATCGGTTTCATTAAATCTAGTACATCTCCTTGGGGTGCTCTGTTTTATTTGTAAAGAAGAAAAGCGGGGAGTATGCGACTTTGTATTGATTATCGGGAATTGAACCATGTCACTATCAAGAATAGGTATCCATTACCTCGTATTGATGACTGTTTGACCCGATTACTGAGGAGCACAATTCTTTTCAAAAATCGATCTTAGATTACGGATATCATCAATTTGAAGGTTAAAGCGAGGATATTAGAAAGGCGCCTTGAGAACTCGATGCGGGCATTATGAATTCCTAGTCATGTCTTTTGGATTGACTAATGCTCCTGCTTTGCTTTCATGGATATGATGAGCCAAAGTATTGAGGAATATTTGGATCGGTTCGTTGTTGTCTTTATTGATGACATCCTCATCTATTCAAAAAGCCGTGAAGATCATGAGCGCCGTTTTTGAATTTGTATGTCTGCGCAAAGGCTTCGTGATAACAAGCTATATGCCAAAATTTGAAGAAATCACGAGTTACGGCGAGGAAGTAGCATTCCTTGGGCACATGGTGTCAAAACATGGAGTGTCTGTTGATGACGCGAAGATTGAAGCAATACAAAGTTAGGGAGCAACCAAAAGGCGGTGGCCAGAAATCACGTAGCTTTTGGGCTTAATTTGGTTATTATCGGAGATTTGTGGAAGGATTTTCTAGAATCGCTACTCGTTATTAACTCGGTGACTCGTAAAGATACAAAATTCGTATGGGGCGAGGAATGCGAGAAGAGTTTCAAGATCTCGAGAGGAGACTCATTTCGGCACTGTTTTGACAATACCATCTGGTTCGGATGGATTTGTTATCTCTAGTGATGCTTGGGCAAAAAGGGTTAGGATGTGTTCTCATGCGGCGTGGGAAAGTCATAGCCTATGCCTCGCGACAACTTAAAGAATATGAGAGGAATTATCCTACTCATGATCTAGAGTTAGCGGCCCGATCGTTTCAGCGCTAAAGATCGGAGGCACTATCTATATGGGGAGAAAGTGGAGATATATTAGGACCATAAAAGCCTCAAATATTTCTTCACTCAAAAAGAACTCAACATGCGACAGCGGCGTTGGCTCGGTTTGTTGAAAGATTACGACCACACTATTGATACCATCTGGAAAAGCAAAGCGTGGTAGGTGGCGCGTTGAGTAGAAGATCATATATGCGAGGAGCGAGTGCGATGATGTCAAATATATACGCGTAGAACCGACTTTAATCGAAAAAGTTAAAGTTGCTCAAGCCCACGAGACCGGGGTGATCGTATGAAGAAGAAAGTGCAAGAAGGTGCTATTCGAAGTAAGAATCGATGAAGAAGGAATACTTGAGTCCACTCCGGACTTTGTGTTCTAATGATTACGATTTGAAGTAGAAGATCATGATGGAGGCATAAACACCGTTTGCAATCCATCAGGAAGTACCAAAATGTATCGTGATCTTGACATACATTTTGGTGGAACAATATGAAGAGAGAGATTGCAAAGTTTATCTCGAGGTGTTTAACTTGTCAGCGTGTAAAGGCGGAGCATCAAGTGCCAAAGGGTCCATTGCAACCACTTGAGATTCCGAAATGGAAGGGAACACATTACCATGGATTTCGTTCTGGGTCTTCCCACGGTTTCAAAGGCATAAATGCTATTTGGGTTATTGTTGATAGATTAACCAAGTCTGCTCATTTCTTTAGATCACGGAGACTTATTCCTTGAGCGTCTTGCTCGTATGTGCGTAGATGAGATTGTGAGATTGCATGGCATGCCGGTATCCATAGTTTTGGATCGTGACCCAAGATTCACTTCAAGATTTTGGGTTAGCTTGCAAAAAGCTATGGGCGCGCATTCTGATTTATTTTGGCATACCATCCTCAAGCAGACGGACAATCGAGAGAGGACTATTCAAACTCTTGAAGATCTATTAAGACTACTGTGTCCTAGACTTAAAAAGCGGTTGGGATAAGTATTTACCATTGGTGGAATTCTCCTACAACAACAGATTATCGAGCAAGTATAGGTGTGGCTCCATTTGAAGCATTGTATGGGCCGAAAGTGTCAGCTCTCGATATGTTGGGATGAGGTGGGAGAAGCAACGTTGTTGGGACGAGTTGTTATGATACGAATGACTACGAAAAGATCGAATGATTGACAAGCGTATACAAGCGGCGCGGGATCGACAAAAGAGTTATGCGGATCTTCATCGAAAGGGCGTGGAATTTAGTATTGGGGATCATGTATTGTTGCGTGTGGCTCCATGGAAGGAGTTACAAGATTTGGGAAGAGAGAAAGCTCGATCCACGATTTATTGGTCCATTTGATTCTTGAGCGAGTAGGAAATGTGGCTATAGACTCGCGTTACCTCAAGTATGTCTCGTGTTCATAATGTTTTTCATATATCGTGCTTCGTAAATATGTGAAAGACCCAAACCACGTTATTGAGTTAGAAGCGAGGACGAGATAGCCAGAAGACTTAACGTCTGAAGAGGTACTGTCAAGATCTTGGATAGGAAAGAGCATGTCCCTACATACGAAGGTCATACCACAAGTTAAAGTTTTGTGGAGAAACCCATTTATTGAGGAAATGACACAGGAGTTGGAAGCGAAAATGAAAGCGAGGTATCCTCATCTTTTTGAAACACCAGTACGTCACGTCGATTTCGAGGATGAAATTTCATAAGGAGGGAGGTTGTAAGACCCCAAATTATTAATAAATGAAATTTAATTTCCTCTATTTATTATTTTGAAATAGTAAGGGTTGATTTGATTAATGTGGTTAGTTATGGGTAAAATCATAAATATTTTAAATAAGCGGTGGTTATAAAATATTCATTGTTGTCGGGGAATATTCGTTTGGTCGTTGAATATTCTTTTTGTCGGGGAATATTAAATCTGATGAGTATGATCTTTATGGGCCCCCCATAATGAAAGCGATTGGATGAAGAAAGCAGCAAGTATAAGTTGTTTATAAATAACGGCGTAGTTATTCTGAATTAATCTTGTTGGAATACCGGTGGTTAAAACACGATGTCTGGCGTTGTTGCAATGATAGCGCTGCGGTATTGCACCAATTATTGATTCTTACGTGAAGAAGCCTACTACTCGATAATTATTACGATAATTCTTATTCGATATTTTATTTTATTGATTGATAATTCTTTGCGTTGATATTTTATATTCTTGTTGTTTTGATAATTGTCACTACTACGGTATTTTCCATTATCGAAGCAATAATTCATATTATCGAATAATATTATTAGAAAACATTATTGGCGATGTCTAGAAAGTTACATCAGGAGAGGTTTGGTCACTAATTGCTTGGCGCATGATGAGGAGAAATTCTTATTGGAAAGCCCCCTCTTTCACAGGAGCGGCTGGTTGCGATCTTGTGATTACTGTAATATTATTTGTGAATAATTAATTATTGATTTATATGATGAGGAAAATATTGATTTTATGTGGTTATAGATGGAGAAAATTTTTAAAGTGACAATTGTTTAAAATTGATATTTTATCTTTTACGATAAAATAATATTTTATTATATTATATAATAATGATGATATTTTTACAATGAATGTGGGATATATGAGTATATGATGAGGAGGAAGAGTATTTTTGTTGCAAAAGTTGTTTTAAAACATGTTAAACATGTTGGTGGACCCATTTCTTGTTGAAATTTGATTATAGCTTTGTAAAATAATTTGGTTTATGGATTTGGTCGATTTTTGTTTTGGAATTTGGAAAAACTTTCTTACGCAAAGTTGTAGAGAATTGAATTTCCTATAAAAAACATCGAGAGATCAATTTTTACGATAAAGGGCTATTTATTATGAATTATTGAAGTTAGAAGTTACGAAATAATTGATTTTTGGAAGTTTTAATTATTTTTTAATAAAACGTTTTTTTTTTTAACAAGTTGGTTGGCCCATTATGTTGTAAATCATTTGAATTGAGATCTTGAGTGTGCGTAGGAAATTTTATATAATATATTAATATTATATTAAATTTTACGCTTTGGTGTTCTAAGCATTTTCTATAAATAGGGTCTTAGGTTAGAATTGAAAATCACACGAAACTTCTGATTTCTCTCTCTTTCTCTCTCGATATATTGAGCGTATTCTTGTGAGTATTTTAGTACTTTGAGTATTGCTTTATCTGGTGCAAGTCCTTTCGACACTATATCCGGTATACCGATCGAAATCTTATCTTTTTGAGGTAAGGGATGTTATTTTCTTCTCAAATGATATTATTTCTTCAATATCATTATCTTTGAAATATTGGTTGGAACTTTTTATCAAATTTGGAACTTTTTCATGTCGGGTTACTATTTATGAGTTCTTATTCATGAGTTACTATTGAGTTATTATTCATGAGTTACTTATTCGAGATTCTTATTCACAGTACTATTCAAGAAGCGTGATGATGTTTTTTGTGAAATTTCTATCTTTTGGTGTCGGA
Source organism: Panax quinquefolius (assembly GCA_020205615.1). Classification (NCBI taxonomy): domain Eukaryota; kingdom Viridiplantae; phylum Streptophyta; class Magnoliopsida; order Apiales; family Araliaceae; genus Panax; species Panax quinquefolius. Next base: position 80,010,768 of record CM035171.1, on the reverse strand, counting down.
GTTACTTATTCACGTATCGACCTTTATTCACGTATACATCACTATTCACGAATCGACACTATTATTCACGAAAAAATTAAATTTTCTTTTTTCAGTCCAAAATATCTATTATGGATACTAGTTTTGATTGTATCCATGTTTTGATCATTCTTGAATTTTACTCCCTCTTGGTTATTTATGAAGTATTTTTGAACTTGGATTGTTTAAAATACGAATCCTTAATATTTATTCTTTTGTTTCCTTTGGATTCGTTTTTCTTTAAAATATTTTCATCATCCTCGGTCCTAAATGATGATATAATTGAATATCTTTGGCTTTGTAGTGCAAAGATGAATGATTTCGATGAATATCTTTGGCCGTAGTGCAAAGATGAGCAGTGTTTAGATGAACATGACCAGTGATGAATATCTTTGGCTGTAGTGCAAAGATGAATATTTGATTCAGATATATATTGATTGATGTTACGAGGGGATAAAAGATGAGCGATGAACTTTTAAATTCATATATAGAAGATAGTAGTTTGCATTCTCTACTTAACTCTTCTAATGAATTATTATTTTTCATTGCGAATATTGATTTAAAACTTGTTGTCTATTGTATTCTATTAGATTTTTTCCTGTTGAAGACTAACGATAATTTGTTTTATATTATCTTAGTCGTAATGTTCTTTCTTTGGGCTAGTTGAGCTCACCCTTTTCCTTGTTGTTCCATTTTTTTCTTCTCGGGGAGGCGAGAATGTAGCGAAGTCTTAGTCGGGGTGTGGAATGATGGTTCTAGAAGTCGTTTTAGTAGTCCTCACCATTTTGTAAAATAATGTATCAATAATTGAAATGAGGACTTATTTGAGTGTGGATATTATCTAGATGACAATATTTGTATTTAAACTCACAGATTTTTATGTTGTATTAATAAAGTTGTAGTTGTTTACGTACCATGTATTTTTGTGACTCGAGAATGGGTGTTGTATATACCTATTTTGGGTTCAAATAGCTTCCATTAACTTTAATCCAACGGGAAGCTTAAGAAAGGTTATTTAACAGCTGAAGCTTGAAGGTAGAAGATGTTAGTTTTTGACAAGTTGTTGACTCTACGAGTTCTACAAAGCAAACAGAATATGTCTTAGTGGCAGTAAGACTACAAAAGTAGAAGTGAAGCAAGATAAGAGAAAAACTCTAACAGAAAAGGGCTTCACTCAACAACGATGAGAATGCCATTAAGAATGTTAGCTAACCTGAGAGTCGAGAAGGTCGAGAAGATAACATTCAGAAGATTGGCAGAACAGAATGAAGATTCAAAGAGCCACTCTACGAATCACCATGAACCACCAAGAGCTGAAGAAGAATAGATGAAGAACCAAATATGTACACAAGCCAACCAAGGTTCAGGGGATGCTAAATGCCAGACGAAGTCTACCAAAAGTACAAAAACTTAGCAAACCTCAAGTGGTGAAGGTGTGCTAACTAAGATCAAATCAGCTGCACCAACGAAGAAGAGACAAACTGCTAAGTACTCAAAGAGATTGAACTTCATGAACAACTTAGCAGTTCGTCCAATGGTGATCCAGTCTCGATGCAGAATCCAAAGAGGATCACAACAAGCTGCTAAGTATCAAAGGATGAATAAGCTTAAGGTCATCTTAGCAGCTCAGCACCACCAACAACAGCAACAACAAGAAGCAAGGGCCTGAAGGGTCCTTGTCCTAGGGACTAAACTTAGTTCCAAGGCTCCTGGCCTTGAAGAGTTCTTAGTGAACTGAAGTTCTAAGTCTGCTGGACTTGAAGAGTTCTTAGTGAACTAGAGTTCCAAGACTGCTGGCCTTGAAGGAATCTTAGTGATTCGAAGATGTAAAGACTTCCTTAGTGGAATCCCTACTTATTGAAGCAGAAGAGTGGATTAGGAGCTTGAGTCTCTGAACCACTTAAAACCCCTCATGTCTTTTACATACTGTGATTAACATTTTAAGTGCTATGAATATGATAACTACTTGCATCCAAACTAACTCTAGAAATATGGTTAATAAAATATCTATGAAAGGGAACTTTAACTTATTCTGATGTGTTTGAATTAATTCTTAAGTTTGTCATCTGCTAATTACATAGTAATAAAAACCAAAATGTAAAAGATTTTAGAAAATCAAAGGATCTATTCAACCCCCCCTTCTAGATCTATTGTGTGCCCTTTAGGAACTAACAATTGGTATCAAAGTGGGTTCTCATATTACATTCTAAAAGCTAACGCTTTGAGTCTGATCCTAGGCACAAACCATGTTCTAAACTTAGTTCAGTAGTAAGTCGTTTGTGATTACTGATGAGCTCACATGTTATAAATTATGTGTATAGGTAAATGTGCACATTCACCTGAAGCTGCTCAGATTGGTCCATGTTCCAAATTAATGCAGCAACAAGACCAATCCATGTCTAAAAAAAATTAGTAGTCTGTAGACTAGTGATGGGAAGTCAAGAAGGGCATCAAAAACAAAGAGTCTGTCATCCACTGTTCTGAAAGATGAAAGGCCTATACATGCAATGAAATGTTTATCCAAAGAAGAAAAGAAATTTCTTTCAATATGTACTTGGCTAATTAATTGGATCTGAACCTTGAGACTCAAGATTATCAAAGAACTAAAGCTGCCAAGATTGTCCTATTTTGTCAACTCCAAGACGATGCCTGATTGATTCAAGGTTAAATGGAGTAACAAGCTGTCAACAATGGATGTAAAGATTTGCACATCAATGCCCAACATCATTCTAGCAAGACAAACGACTGTCAAGAAATTGACAGTGTAAAGGTACGGTTCTCCAAACACATACATGAACATTATGTTGCATCACCTTATATACTACAACAATACTCTATCAAGAGACCATACTCTTTCTGAAAAGGGGAAGAGAGAGAGAGAAAGAGTACATTAAGGTTGGAAACTTAATTATCAACAAACTCTCTCTCCACCCAAAATTCAGGTTGAAGATAACATCTTGAAAGAAGTATGGAGTATGTCATAAGTTAATTTAAATCCAACTAAGCTTAAATGGATTAACTCTTGCTAAAGGATTGGTATGTATGCATATGTATATAAAACCAATGTTTTGTGTTCTTGATAAAATATAGAGTATGATTAACGCTAGAGGAGTATCTTGAAGATTCTTAGAAACTTATCATCTGTATGAATCAACTAGATGCAAATAAGCAATATAGTTGATTCTTACTCTGAGAACATTCAAGATTTGTGAACACAACTAAGCAAAGAGTGAAACACTCAAAGAAAAAGAATGTTCTATCAAAATACTTAATCATTCACACACTCATCATCATGCATCATAAATATCATATCTAAATCCGATATATGCATAAATGTGATTATTAATGCCAAGGTGACATAAATTTAAGAATATGAGGGAGTGAGATCTTGAGGAAACTGATCTAGCAGGACCCAAATAATATATCACCCTCAAACAGATGGGCGGAGTGAAAGAACTATTCAGTCATTAGAAGATATGTTAAGAGCTTGTATTATGGACTTTAAAGGAATTTGGGACGATCATCTATCGCTCGTAGAGTTCGGCTACAACAACAGTTACCACGCTAGTATTGGCATGCCGCCTTATGAAGCGTTATACGGTTGAAAGTGCAGAACTTCGCTATATTGAGATGAAGTTGGCGAAAGACAATTACTAGGTCTAGAACTGGTACAACAGACAGCGGAGATAGTCAAAGTGATCCGAACAAGACTGATAGCAGCTCAAGATAGGCAGAAGAAATACGCCAATCCACACCGTAAAAAATGTTGAGTTTGAATCGGGTAGTTATATGTTTTTGAAAGTCTCTCCCTGGAAGGGAAAGATCAGGTTCGGAAAGAAAGGGAAATTAAGTCCAAGATTCATTGGACCCTTTGAAGTACTGCGAAGAATTGGAGAAGTTGCGTATGAGGTAGCCTTACCTCCAGCACTCAAAAATGTCCACAACGTCTTCCATGTTTCAGTTTTACGACCCTACAAACCCGATTATAAGCATGTGATTGAATATGAACCCCTACAATTTGAAAAAGATTTATCTTACGAAGAAATTCATGTTCAGATTGTCGACGGAAAAGAACAACTTCTCAAAAATAAAGTAATATCTTCTGTTAAGGTAATATGGAGGAACCACAACGCTGGAGAAGTAACGTGGGAACTCGAAGAGCATATGATGAAGAATTATCCTCATTTATTTACTTAACTTATGTGTAAGCGATTCTGGGGACATAATCTTTGTAGGGGGAATGTAACGGGATGAATTGATTGAGTCGTGATTCTAGGGACATAATCCTTTTAAGGGGGGAAAGATGTGACGAACGAGATTTTGTAATTTAATTTTAATATTTATTGAATTAAATAAATATTTTTCGATGATTTAATTATTGGATTAAATAATTAATTGATGAAATTGTGGTAGATTAATTTAATTATACGTGTTATATTGACTAAATTAATGTGAGTAATTTTTATTATTCAAAGTATGTATTTAAGTGAGCTTATTGAATTAAATGGATTATTTAATAAGTATAAATGTTATTTTAATTAATTTAATAATTAATTAGAAAATTAATAATTTGACATAATTAATAAATGAGAAAATTAATTATGTGACTATGTGAATTAATGAGAAATTATTATATTTTATTTAAATTAAATAAGATATTTGATTGATTGTGTAATTGGGTTTGACATGATTAAAACTATATTATAAGAGGTTAATTAAATTAAGTAAGATTTAGCCTTTTAAGGCTAGCCAAACGATGACCTAAGGGGAGTTGGGCAGTTAACCCACGAGTTGGATTAACTGACCACAACCAACATCAGTTCTTATAATTATATACGCTTTTTTGTATTTCTTTCTAAGTCTGGAAAACAAGTTACAGAGAGAAATTGAGGGTCAGTAAGGTTAAAGAAGAAGAAGTGTGAAAAATTAAGAAGTTCTGCTAATTATCATAATATGTTTGTTGCCATATACATATGTTTTCAAGGGTAAACCCTTAAAACTCAAGTTTTAATTTACGTTATTAAAGTTTTCATGAATAATGATTTTTAAGTCTTTGTAGTTGACAAAGTAACGATTTATGTGTTTATATATGATAATATATTATCATAATATGGTTGTTGCCATATACATATGTTTTCATAACATAATTGCATATAAATTTGTAGTAATTGGATATTTTTTAAGTTACGAAATATAAAAGTTAGATATATGGCCCATATGGCCCTTATGTACAAATTAAATGCTTCAATCATATGTTGTATCAAAACTTTACACTTGTATATGCTTATGTATGTTAAAATGAAGAAAACAAACTTCGAATGGACAGATTTGGTGTTATAACGAACCCGTAGTGTCAATTTTCATGTTTTATTTTCAAAAACTTTCAAAAACAACAAGAAAAGTGAAATTATATAATTTGATTCAAGTAATTGTGTGTTTTAACTTGTTAAAATCACTTAATAAAGGTTGGATAATGATCATGTATGAATTATAGTATATGGGTATGTTTAATTTAATGTATTTAATGATCATATAATGATAATTTTGCCTGGCTCTATATTTTTCGCGAATTGGAAATTCGAAACTGGAGTTCTGCGCCGCGGCACCAACTCTATGCCTTAAGGCCTGCGCCGTAGCACCAAAGTCCAAGCTATAACGCCATCCACACCGCAGCGCCAGAATTAGCCTATATGGTGGCGCCACAGCACCACTCTGCAGTTTGTTCAGAAATGATTTTTCTTAAATTGTTCAAGTCCAGGAATGTAATAGTAATCTAATCTAATGAACATAAAAATGTGTCAGACATATAATGAGATGTTAAAATAGATTCTTAACATGTCAATAAGGCATTTACATGTTCGATTGAATTGTTGAACGCGTAGTTAGCTTATCGTTCGTGAAGTCTAATATCATGTGAAAATAAGTGTTGTGATTTGACTAAGTATAGTCATAATCAAAGTTTAGACAAAGAGAATGAACTTGTGATGCTATTTACGTTATAATTAACTGATATTATTAATGTAAATGGTATGTAGGATTAAATCGAGGAACGTGTATAGTTACGTATAACCTACGCACGAGGCAAGTTTCCTAACCCTACTTGTTACCGTTATGTAAGTTTATAAACCTTACCTCATTACATTGAGCAAATTCTAGACTCATGTTCTATATCGAGCAAGTTCTTATTATTTATTGATCAAGTTCAAAAGGTCATATTAAATGTTATTAATCTTTTCAAAGTATCATTTTGTTATACAATACTTATTCCATTGTATACCTCTTAAGTTTATTATTCAATTTTAATATCGGTTATTGTTGAACCTTGTAAGACTAGCGAACCCTTATTGATTCGACTAGTCCATAGTTGATAAACGTTCTAAAATTCAGGACCCTTGTTGAATTTATCCAAACCAAACTTTCTTTGGTGCGGACTCTAATGTCAAACTGAGATGAACAACCCTGTATAGGGGATTACTTATGCGTTAGCGTTAAGATATTGTGCACAATATGGTACCAAGGGCTGATCCTCCTAAGTACGAGTAGAAGATTCCATAGTCTTATGACTGTTAAAGGTTTCAATTTAAACACTTGACAACCTAGGACATAGTTCAAGGTCTTAGGACCCTCAGAAGTTCTTTTGATTCTTGTTATTCATTCTTGATTCAAAATTTGAGTTTCTTATTTCAAAAGTTTTTGATTCACTCACATGTTATTATATTGTTGTTACATTATTATACTTGTGGGCAATCGTGCTCACTCTTGCGTAATAATAACATTGCAGTTAAGAACGAAAGGTCCGACGAGCCTTCTTCTAGCAAAAGCAAGGGCAAGATTAACAAGTGATGAAGACTTGTTACTTATGTGTTTATATATTTATGTTTTAGACTTATGTCAATGTTGTGTAAGACTATTATTTGTTTATGTTTCCGCAGTTGAGATTTAAGGTTAGTATGACCTGAGATTGATGTATTTATTTCAGATGATGTAACTCCTTAAGGAGAGGATTTATTTCTATCTATTTATGTTTTTATTTATTATGGGTAGATATACATATGATGTTTGTATAGTGAACACCAAATCATGTGGGAATTGAAGTACCCGAATTTGGGGGTGTCACATCAATTATGATCATGATACAGTAAGGAACTTGTTTAACATAAGATTAGGGTTCAAAAACTTGCTCAAATAAAGTTTAGGGATTAGAAAACTTGCCTCGTGCATAGGCTAAACGATTACCACTCACGTTCACCACAAGTTCTACACACATACCATATGTATTCACAACATTCATTAGTTACATTAATATTAACTTTATAAATTCAGTTTCCACTTTCAGTATAACTTGTTAGCTTAGTTTAAGTTTTTCTCACTACCATAAATCACACATTACAAGATAGAGGTTTTCGAATCCTTAAGTTTAAACAACATCATATTTTCTCATAGACATCACGTTTAGTTCTTATATAATTTATCAAATTATCATGCGATTTGCCACTTGTATGATAATAATCTAATATAGCATCTTATTACCTATCTAATACACTATCATGTTTATTAGACTAGGTTAGACTAGAATGTAATGGACTGTACACAAAGAAAACTAAAACTGCCCAGTTCTGCTACTGACTTTTGAAGTCTTAGCTTCCGAAGTCATGACGTTTCTTCAAAAGAAGTTCGCCAAGTCATGACTCCATCCGGAGCCGAACTTCGACTGGAGTCGAACTCTGACCCCGAAGACACATGACACCATCCGAAGTCGAATTCCGACCAAAGCCGAACTCTGACTTAGAAGACATATGACGCCATCCGAAGTCAAATTCTGACCGAAGCCGAACTCTGACTCCGAAGACATATGACGCCATCTGAAGTCAAACTTTGACCAAAGCCGAACTCTGACTTCGAAGACATATGACACGACTTCCCGGTATCCAAATCTACAGTTCACGAATGAACACAACAGAAAACCAAATTAGGCCAAAACATCACTTAAACAACGAATTCAATATTACCCATGTGTTCTGAACTTAACAGAAACATTTAATGATATTCTTAACATACTTTTAACAACTTAAATCACATAAACAACTGAATTTGAACTCATAATTTTCATGTTCTTGCCATTATTCAAAGTTTCCTCAAATTTCATGAAATCACAAATTACAGATTCGTTATAACACCAAATCAGTTCGTTTAAGTTTCGTTCTTTTTATTTTTATATGTATAAACATAATAAATTATCAATTCGCCAATTAATATGCAATTGATGCATGAATTTTTGTACTTTAAGCCATATTCATATGTTCTTACTATGTAAACTATAAAATTCCAATTTAAACATAATTACATGGATTTGATTACTCTAAAACACATATAAATCATATAATTGAAGTATACATATTAATAAACATATACAACATCATATATTCAACAATTGACCATAATATTCATGTGTAGAGAGTTAAAATTTTGATTTTCATGAAAACTTTTAAGAACGTAATTTAAAAGTTGAGATCAAGTGATTACCCTTGATTTTTCTGTTCAGATACACAATGATGAAAGGAAACTTCTTCAATTCTCCAACTCCTTCTTTAATCTCACTATTCTCTCAAATCTCTCTCTTTTCTCTCTGTATTCTCCAACTGATATGATATAATGAAGTCTAATAATAATATATAATACGTATACAATTAACTGATGGGATCATGGGCAGTAGTTAAGCGCAACATGGCCTTAACTGCACCCATATTCCTTAGGTCGTGTTTGGTTTATTCATAAGGGCTCTGTTAGTTCCCGAAGACATAATAGTTATCTAGAAGGGGGGGGGGGGGGGTTGAATAGATATTTTAAATTCTTTTCGAAATACTTTGTTAGTTTTGTTAATGATTCAAACATAGCGGAATTAAGATTTGTTTGTTCTTCCTTTTAAATATAGTGAGTTAATGAGAGTGAGGCCGTTATAGCAGTTATAACAGTTATAGCAAGAATGTAAGAGACACATCAGTTTTAAGTGGTTCAGAGCACTTAAAGCTCCACTAAGGATATCTTTTACACTTTTTGAATCTCACAGATTCCTTCAAGACCAGCAGTCTTGACACTTCTAAGTTCACTTTTGAACTTTTCAAGTCTAACAGACTTGGTTCTTCACAGTTCACTTAGAACTCTTCAAGTCCTTCTGACTTGGAACTTCTTACTTCAGTTGATAGTAGTTGATGAGTTCTTGATGGGTGCTACTCGATTGCGATTAAGCTCTTTGTTGAAAGAATCGAGTAATGAGCAAGCTTTTCATTTTAAGATCGTAGAGTTGAGCGTTGAGTGTTCTTCAACTTTTTGTTCAATGCTTGCTTAGTTGAATCATCTGCTGATGTTTTGCATATATTAGGTCTTTGAAATTTATACGTTGAAGATAGCCGTTGAAGCATTAAATGCGTTTGACATTTTTGAACTTTGATGGAGACTTTTTACACATCGCACGATTTTGATCCGCCCACCGACACCAAGATCGCTATCTCACCTAACACCTAAAAAGGTGTTTTCCTCTGACCCATGGTACTTTCCTTAGCTTCTTCAATATGTTTCTTTGTTATATACTAAAGATATCTTTTGTGTTATTGGGACTGGCGAGGACTTCAACGTTTATAATCCATTCCACATTTGTTGGAATTTATCCTTAAATAAATGGGCAAGGCTCGATACTTCTGACACATGCAGATGATGCTCTACGATTCTGATCGTGGTGTCTTGCCACCTTGGTGCTTGATCCGATACTAGCAAATGAGAATACTACGATTTCTCTTAAGGACGGGCACACTACGATCTTTACTTGCTTGACTTGCAGACTGTACGTTTTCGAGAGCACACTACTATCTCTGAAATCGCTTGACAAACGTTTGGACCACTCTACAGTTTCTAGAGAGGCCCTTTCAAGGCAGACACACTACGATCCTTGATGCTCTACGATTCTGCCTTGGCTTCTACAATCTCTTGATTGGCTCGATGGACTACTAATTTGTTGAAGCCTATCTATTACATCTCAAGTTATAGATCAACCTAACATCTTTGATCTCTTCATCTGTACATTCAGAATGATAACCATTAAAAGCTTAGATCAACCTAACAAATTTGATCCATCACTAAGTCCTTGTACATATATTACTTGAAGGACTTTACATATAATCATGAGAATTTACTTTAAACATCAAATCATAATATGCATTATCCCAACAATCCCCCCTATTTGATGTTGACATAACTAAGGAGATTTGTGCCATGATTATTAATTTCTAGATGTAGTTGCTGGAAAGTAAACATGACTTAATATTTCAGTGAACAACTAAAATTTATAGAGAATAAGCATGAATTTATTGATGTTTGGAGATAGATATTACAATTAAGCTTAGTTACATCAATAAGAATTGAGTTTCAACTTATCTCTATTTCTTCGGCCTTTTGCCTCGTGGAGGATTGTCATACTCCTCAGCTTTTCTTTTCCTGCTCGCTTCGTTTCTCCTTGTTAAATCTTCCAGCTCATTTTGACTTAGTCTTTCATTGCGATCGTGCCTATTCATGAATGCAGGATCTCCAATTGGCATTCTTAGGCCTGTGGTGGTCACTTCTTGTGAGCTGGGAGATAGCCCTTGACTCCTTAGTGGTTGGGCCATGATAATTTGCTGCTGGTCAGATCATGAAGTCTGATGACTAGATCATTGAGTCTGATGGGGAGGCTGTCTTGGAGGAGGGCTCCTTGATAATTGAGCTATGAATGCGCCTCTGCCCTTGCCCTTTTCTCCTTTCCCTTTATTCTCCCCCTTTATGTCAACATCAAGGGTTTTAATGTCTTCAGATAGGCGAGTCATGCCTTGGACAAGCTCGTTGAGCTGATGTAAGACCCCAACTTTTTAATGAATAAAATCGAATTTCCTCTATTTATTATTGTGAATAATAAGGTGTTAATTTGATATAATACTTTGGTTATGGGTGAAATATGCAAATTTTGCAAAATAAACAAGTGGTAATAAAATATTCATTATGTCGGGGAATATTCGTTTGGTCGTGGAATATTCTTTTTGTCGGGGAATATTAAATGCAATGACGCTATGACCATTTGTGGGGGCCCCTAACGGATAACCTGCTTCGGATAAAGAAAACGACAAAGTTTGGGTTGTTATAAATAAACAGAAGTAGTTATTCTTTATTAACTTTGTTGGAATACCCGGTGGTTAAAATACGATGAATACGCGTGGTTTGCCAAAGATACCTGCGGTATGCATAAAGTATTGTTGAATTATTGATCCTTACGTAAAAGGCACTACTCAATAATTGTTACGTAGATTCTTGTTCAATATTTTATTTTATTGATTCAATAATTGTTGCGTTGATATTTTATATTATTGTTACTCAATAATTGTCCTTTGACATCATCTCCATTATCGGATCAATAATTCATATTATTTGGAATAATATTATTAGATAGCATTATTGGCAATGTCTAGAAAGTTCATCGAGGAGAGGTTTGGTCACCTAATTAATTGCGCCAATGAGAGAAATCCTTATCGGAAAGCCCCTCTTTCCAGGAACACTGGTTGTCATAAATGTGATTACGTAATATTATTTGTGAATAATTAATTATTGATTCATATGATAAGGAATTATTTATTTTATGTGGATATAAATGATGGATTTATTTATGTGGTTATTAATGAAGGAATTAATCTTTGAGATGTTTTATCGGTATTTTGTCGGATTGGAAGTATTTAAAATCATCCGTTTGTGGATTTCGGTATTTTTTGTTTGGAATTTGGAAAACTCAAAGCTACAAAGTTGTAGAGAATTCGATTTCGTGTGGAATGGACATAAAATTCGTATTTTTCTGATAAACGTGCTATTTTCTATGAATTATTAAAGTTTCTGATTATTATTTAAATGATAAAATATTTTGGAAAATTCTAGAATTGGTTGGTGAGAAATGTGCTCAATTGAATTTCAAATGTGGTGGGTGGCAATAGTAACAGGTAAAGCCATCAAGTAGCAGGTTAGTTTTCTATGACGTTCTAAGCATTTTCCTATAAATAGGGTGCTTAGTTAGAATTGAAAATTACACCAGAATTCATAAGTTTTCTCTCTTTCTCTCTCTATATATTATCGAGCGTATTCTTGTGAGTATTTTGATACTTTGAGTGTTGTTATACGGTGCAAGTTCCTTCAGCACTATATCTAGTATTCCAGCCAGAAGTGTTATCTTTTTGAGGTAAGGGATGTTATTTTCTTCGTAAATGATATTTTCTTCAATATCATTATGCCGAAATCTTGGTATGAACTTTTTATCAAATTTGAAATTTTTTGTGTCGGAGTTACTATTCACGTATACGACACTATTCACGTTTACGACACTATTCACGAATACGTCATTATTCACCAAAAAATGAAATTTTCTTTTTTTATCCAAGGTGTCTATTATGGTTACTATCTTTGATTGTATCCATGTTTTGATCTTTATTTTGAATTCTGCTTCAAAATTGGTTATTATGGAGTATTATTGATCTTGGATAAACTGTTATACAAATCCTTACTATTTGATCTTTTATCTCACTGGATTCGTTTTCTTTAAGATATTTTTCATCATCCTCAGTCCTAAATGATGATATTACTGAATATATTTGGCTTGTAGTGCAAAGATGAATGATTAACTGATGAATATCTTTGGCCTGTAGTGCAAAGATGAATGATTAACTGATGAATATCTTTGGCCTGTAGTGCAAAGATTAATGATTACCTAATGAATATCTTTGGCCCATAGTGCAAAGATGAACAGGTGTTGAGATGAACATGACTTGTTGGTGATATAAATGAATATCTTTGGCCTGTAGTGCAAAGATGAATATTTGATTAAAGATGTATATTGATGTTGTTACAGGGATAAAATATTGATGATGAACTTTTAAATCTTAGAAGATAGTAGAATTCTTTCTCTACTTGACTCTTCTAATGGATTGCTTATTCCGCTGCAGTTGTTGATCAAAAACTTGTTGTCTATTATATTTTATCAGAATTTTCCCTGTTGAAGACTAATGATAATTTGTTGTATATTATCTTAGTCATAATATTTTCTTACTGGGCTAGTTGAGCTCACCCTTTCTTTCACTGTTCTCTTCAGGAAATGAGAATATAGCTGGGACTAGTCGGGGAATGGATTGACGGTTTAGATGGTTGCATTAGTAGTCCTCACTATTATGTGAAATAGCGTATCAATAATTGTAATGAGGACCCCTTTTGAGTTTTTATACTGTCTATTAGACAATAGTTGTATTCAAACTCACAGTATATGTGTTGTCGTATTTTGCACGACGATTGTATTACTGAAGTTGTATTTATTTTTATACCATGTATTTGGCGACTCAGAATGGGTTGGATGGAATGGACCTATTTTGGGGTCGTCACAGCTGACTTTGGGATTGAGCAATATCTTCACGGTTCTCTTTAATGAGAGCATCAGATTGAGCTTCACTTTGTTGGAGGATGTTCAGGACATTGTCAGTCTACTTCATTTGGCCCATGGAAAATCCTTGGAATTCTTTCAGTACAGTTTGTAGATTCGTGATGCTGTCCATCATAAGGTTGTTCTGGGATTCCTAAGTCTTCTATAAAATAAAAACAACATCCCTATGTCTCTTAGCAGCTTGAAAGTGGATTTGATCCCGGTCATTTATGCTCTTAAGCATCTCTTTTATGATCTCCCTAAGTTTCTTTGTGAGCTCAGAACTTAGGGTGCTTGAGATAGCATTGGCAGCATTGATCATTTTTGTTAGCCTCATTTAAACGAGTTCAAAGTGGGCTTCAAGACTGTCTTCTATGTCCTTGGTCACTTTCTTGGATGCTTCTGAAAACTCGGTTTTGGTGGGAAGATCTGATATGAGCTCAAGGATTTGTGGACTGTTTGTAGGAGGGGCTTTCGTGCATTGATCTTGCAGAGTGTAGAGAGCAAGATCGAGGTTGAAATATTCATTTGAGGAAGATGATGGGATATCTGATGGAGGGGCTGGTGTGTGAGGTTGAGCTTCAGGAGGAGGTGGCTCTATGATTTGAGCATGTGACTCTACGATTGGGCTCGAATCACCAATTGTAGAGATGATATGAGATTGTATCAAAATAAAGTTGGGCACATTTGGTGCATCAATTTCAGAATTTTGGTATTCTGTAATTGGGAATTGATTGAGTGGATGTAGAATTACTTCCAACCATCTTGGCAATTCATAGAATTGGTTGAAGAAGGATGGTGGACAGTGAATAACCCTGAAAGAGATTGGGATAGATTGTACCTCATGTCTATTTTCTGAAGAAGAGCCATTGGTGATCAGCTTTCGGGCAAAGTTGAAGTTGCCTGGAAATCCATGAGCTAGCACTGAGATTTCTGGATATACTTTGAAGCTCCAGAACATGTGATCCCAAGAGTTGAGAATTTGGGCTCTATGAAAGGGCATCATAGGTAGATAGGAGAATATCTGATTGTAGTTAGCTCTCCTATAACCATCACAGCCCACATCTATAATCTCGACCTCATCATCATCTTCTTCTTCTCTGTCTTCTTTTGAGGATTCCACTACATCAATGACCTCCTTTTGACTTTCTTGCTCTGGTGCTCTCTCAATCTCCTCAGGTGAAGTTTCGACTGACATAGAGACATCATGAGGCTCCCCCTCAACATGATCATCCATTTGTATTTCAAATAGCTCCCCCTCTGCTGGATTATTCTCTAGAGTGAGAACTTCAGGCAGCTCCCCCTCAGCTTGAGCTATATTCCTTTGATCTGCTTTGAATAGCCTCTTCTCAGTAGCTATCTTCTTGTCTTCTTCTTTAAGTACTCCTTCATTGATAATGATGTACTTTTTGACCAATTTTCTTCTTGTTTTCCTAGGCTGAGCCACAGTCTTAGGACTTTCTTCAGCTCTGAATGGTCGATCAGCCTGAGAATCTGTTGCAGCAACTTCTTTGGGAGTGGTGTCCAGCCTGGTCTCTACGATCGGTAGAGACTCTACGATCGAAGAGACAGAGGGCTTCTTGGACTTGTGACTGTGTTTACTCTTCTTAAGCAGCTGAGAGATGGTAGCTCTATCTTCATCTACCTCAGCCTGTTGTTCTTTCCTTCTCAAGATCCTCAGAGCTTCAATGTCACAACACTCTTGAGGTACATCAGTGGTTGAACCTTGAGGTTCTTCTACCATTTGAGCCTTCAATTTTCTTTTTCCCTTGCTTTTTTTGACTAAGGTAATGGGTTCTTTCTTGTTGATCTCTTCTTCTTCTTCTTTAGTCTCTTTGACAACTGACATGTTTCCTGGAATCTCGGACTCTTTTGCATCACCAGTTCTACCGCTGGACTCAGACATCATTCTTACATTCTCTACTGGATTCCTTTTCCAGTTCTCAAATAGCTGCTGGGTTATTCTTCTATTCGGATTGATGGACTCTCCTTCATCATCCCCAATCTTATCACCCAAGGCTGATTGTAGGATGATGCTTATGAATAGCCCGTAGAGCATCTTTCCAGAGCTCTTTGACTTCTTTGAGCTGAATATCCATTTCCCAATCCAGTCGAGTAGCAGGGCTCCATAGTTGAGTTGAATCCCACAACTGATGGCTGTCATGGGCTTAAGTTATACTTCGTTTACAAAGTCATGACCAAAGCTCTTGCAGCGTATGCATTTCCCAACAATGACAATGTCTGCCAAAAATTCATACCTTTGGGGGAACTCTTTCTTTTTGTACCCTTTGACAGTAGGGAACTTCTTGTGATGCATCTTCTTTAAGACTTCATGGAAATCGATGCCCTCTATGAACAAAAATCCTTTCGATTTGAAACCTAGGGCTAGATTTATGTCCTCAGCCTTGATCTTAATTTCCACGTCCCTGACCCTCGTAGTGATGACGTCGTTCTCGAACGCACCATTTCTGTAGAACTCCTTTATCAGCTTTGGGTAGATCCATGTGCTCGTACCAAGAGCTTCTTCAAGACCAGTTTTCTTTATTAGAGATAGAGTTTTGTGAAATTTGGGGTCAGCTGTCTTGAACTCATCGAAACAGAGTCGGTAACCAGAGATGACATTTGAAGCTGCCATTGATTTCTTTGCACCGAGTATGGTTGATTGATCTTTTTGGAAAGTTAGGGTTTCTGCTTGTAGAGAGAGATATAGATGAGCTTTTTAAACTTCTGATTTCAAAAAGGTGTTTTCAAACTGTACTTGTAACTTCCTTCTCTCCATTTTCTTAGTGGGGTATGTGTCAAATTATTCTTGGCTCTACAAATTTAACTGATGAGGAATATACTGATTTGCCCTTAGCTCCTTCTGAGCTAATGTGTCCTTTGGGAAGACTACAATCGTTGAGGTAGTCTTTATGATTGTCGAGTCTGCACTGCGATCGTCGAGACTGCCCGAGTTCTAGTGATGAACTTTTGACTTAGCATTTTTCTCGTTTTAAGGTAGCTCAGGAAGGGCCAACCTCATAGAGTGAATCAAGGGTTAGGTTTGTTCCTGAGGCGCTTGTCAGAGAGATTGCTTTGTTTTGTTGAAGTCTATCATCACAGGATGCTTTGTTGTTCTGTTGATGGAGCTCTGCCATCGTTGAGTCTGCACTACGATCATTGTCTTTCATATTACTGTAGCTCTACGATCGTGGACTTCATTTGGTCATGTCTACGATTTCGAACATAGCCTTTATATCTGCATGGTTAACACAAACTAGAGCATAGATTTCATGGTTATAAATTTAGCATGCGTAGCTCACTTATTAATTTGTTAAACCTAGATTCATCTAGAGGCTTTGTAAAGACATTAGCGAGTTGATTTTTAGTAGGGATATATTGTAAAGATATGGTTCTATTTTTCACATGATCCCTAATGAAATGATACCTTATTTCTATATGCTTAGTCCTAGAATGCATGACCGGATTATGTGTTATTGTTATGACACTCGTGTTATCACAGTGAACAGGTATAGATTTGAATTCAAACCTATAGTCTGCTAGCTGATTTTTCATCCATAAAATCGAAACAATTTGTTGCCAATGAATGTATTATTCTCTGCGGTTGAAGTAGAATCTTGAGTTTTGCTAGCTTGCTAAACGAGTTGACAAGTTTGTTTTCTAGCAGTTGACAGGTGCCACTGGTACTTTTTCTTTCTATTTTTCAACCTGCAAAGTCAGCATCTGTATATCCTGTTAGTTCAAATGAGGACTCCTTGGGATACCAAAGCCCCAAGTGAGGTGTGCCTTTGAGGTACCTGAAAATCCTTTTTACAGCAGTTAAGTGTGATTCCTTAGGATTAGCTTGAAATCTAGCACATATGCATGTTGCAAACATTATGTCTGGTCTACTAGCAGTTAGATATAGAAGAGAGCCTACCATACCTCTGTATTGAGTTATATCAATACTTTTACCTTTTCATCTTTGTCAAGTTTGGTTGCTGGAGCAATTGGGGTTTTCATGGGAGAGGCTAATTCCATGCCATACTTTTTAAGTAAGTCTTTAATGTACTTGGCTTGGTTTATGAAAATTCCTTCATCAGTCTGCTTTACTTGCAGTCCAAGGAAGAAGTTCAGCTCACCCATCCTGCTCATTTCAAACTTTCTCTGCATAAGCTTGGCAAATCTCTTACATAATTTTTCATCAGTAGAGCCAAAAATAATGTCATCAACATATATTTGAACTAATAAGACTTTGTCTTTATGCTTTCTAAGAAATAGTGTGGTATCTACTCTACCTCTAGTGAACCCATTTTCAATAAGAAAGTTAGTTAGTGTTTCATACCATGCTCTAGGTGCTGGATTAAGACCATATAAGGCTTTGTCTAATCTATAGACATAATTAGAAAGATATGGATTGATGAAACTTGGAGGTTGCTCTACATAGACTTCTTCTTGAAGTTCACCATTCAGGAATGCACTTTTGACATCCATCTGAAAGACCTTGAATTTCATGTGAGCAACAAAGGCAAGGAATATTCTGATGGCTTCTAATCTGGCAACCGGTGCAAAGGTCTCATCATAGTTAATGCCTTCTTCCTGAGAGTAACCCTTGGCTACTAGTCTTGCCTTATTCCTGGTTATTACTCCATCTTCATCCATCTTGTTTCTGAAGACCCACTTGGTTCTAATAACAGGATGACTCTTTGGTCTTGGAACTAATCTCCATACTTTGCTTCTTTTAAACTGATTTATCTCTTCCTATATGGCTTCTATCCAGCTGGAGTCTTCCATAGCATCCTCTATCTTCTTGGGTTCCATTTGTGATAGGAAGCTCAGATAGAAACATTTATTTTGGGTGGCAGCTCTTGTTTTGACTCTTGCACTTGGATCTCCAATGATCAAGTCTTGAGTGTGATCTCTTGCCCATCTGTTTCCTGTTGGAACATCTGTCCTGATGCCTACTTGTCTGAGATCTTCAAGATCAATTTCTGCTTCTTGATATGGGGGTTCGTTGTCTTGCGTAGACCTCTCTACGATCTCATTTCCTTGTTCAACAATTTCACTGTCTGGAACTACGATCATGGTGTTGAGCTCGAGGACCTCGTTCATAGTGTCTGAACTGTCGTTCGTAGTGTCTTGAGACACTGTTTTGTCCATGTCTGTTTCATTAAAGATGATGTGAATCGAGACTTCAACACTTAGTGTCTTTTTATTGAACACTCTATAGGCCTTACTGTTTATGGCATATCCATGAAAGAGATTCCATTGTTGAGAATGTAGCGGGTCGACTTGGGTTGGAACTTTGTCGAATCTTTGTTTCCCATTGTTGAGAATGTAGCATACGACAAGTGTTGAATACATGAAAGTAGTTGGACGTTTGGCTTTCTTCCTTTCCAGCTACCCATTTTGTTGAGAAGTTTGGTGGAGTTGATAAGTTAAGTGAGTCTTCTTAATCGTAGAGTGTCTGATCACCATAGTGATCTATTCGAGTGTAGTATATAGTGTTGATTGAGCTTTTTTCTTTGAAGTATTCATGCGAGATGGGTCATTGCTTAAGTGAGTTCTTCCAAACCTCTAGATCCATTGTGAAGCAATTTGCGTGGGCTTGTCAATTGAGTTGACAATTTTGCTCTTAAATGAGTTTCCAGTCTGCTTTCCAAGTTGATAGGCATTGCAAGGCCTTTCTTTGACGAAGCTGAACTTGGGTAAGCTTGCAACTAAATCTTTTGAGGCCAGTTTAGACATGCTCTTGAGGTTGAGATGAGACAGTCTTCTATGCCATAGCCAGCTCATTTCTTCAGATGTTTTAGTCAGAAAGCATATTGTCTCGTGTGAGTTTAGTTGTCCAAGATTTATTGTGTAGACATTTCCTTATCTTGTTCCGGTCAGCTTTATGGCGGATGTCTTCAGATCTCTGACTTGGCATTTATTGTTGAGGAATGTTACTTGATGACCCTTGTCGCAGAGTTGGCTTATGCTTAGAAGATTGTGTTGTAGTCCTTCAATATAGGCTACTTTACTGAAGGACACTGTACCATTCCCAGCTGAGCCATATCCTCTTGTCTTACCAGAGCCATTGTCTCCAAAGATGACTGAGGGACCCTCCTTCTCTATGTAGTTAGACAGATGGGCTTTGTTCCTAGTCATGTGACTTGAGCATCCACTGTCCAGATACCAGGTTGTGATCGTAGAGCTCTGTTCCTGTGGTAACATTAAACTTTAATTTTGGTACCCATACTTGCATGGGTCCTACTTTGTTAGTACCCTTGGGAACCCAAATCTGCTTGATTTTGGGTCTCACATGCATATGATTATGATAGCATTTTGCAGCCTTGTGACCAACCTTATTGCACACAAAACATCTAATATGATGCTTGCTTGTGTGTGTATGTGGATTCTTCCTCCATTTGGACTTATGTGGATTCTCAGCCATCCTTCTTTTAAAATGGTTCTCTTTCTTCCATGTATACTTGTGTTTCATGATTTGTGAGGAGTGTACCTTTCCTCTACTGTTCCTCCCAAGTTGGCCCGTTGAGTTGATTTACTCGACTATACGATCCTTCGAGGTTGGAAAGTAGTGGCTAGGTTACTCTTCTCTTTTCTGAAACCCAAGCCAGCATGGGATCCTTTATTCCTTGGAATATGGATTGAATCAAAAGGGTAGGGTTGGACCGGTTCTTCCTTCTATGAGGATTTCACAAATGTAATGCTTTTACTGAAACTTGAAGCATTATTAGGGATAGTTTCCTTTATCTTTTTCGCACATGGCTTTGAGGTGCATTCCCCAAAGTCTAAACCTGTTCTGTCAGATGCACTTCTCTAACTAGAGAGCAGGGAGTCCATGGATGAAGAGGATTTATTCCATGTATAGATTGTCTTTTTTAGTTCCTCAATTTTAGAGGTTAGACTTGATTCTCTCTGTGCATTGAGCTCATTGGTCTGTTTTAAGAGCTTATTCTCAGCTTCAAACTTGGAGAGAGAGTCAGTACTTAGAAGGGCTGTTTCCAGTTCTTCTTGAACTTTCTCTTTTTCCTTTTGAAGAAGTGAATAGTCTTTGGACAAAACTCCTCACCATTTCATGTATTGATGCAGATCAGATGTTATGCCATGTAGTGCAGTTCTTAAATCATCAATATCTACATCAGGAGAGTTAAAGTCAAATACCTCATCTATACTTACTTCATAAATGTTGGAGTTCTTTTTATCCTTTGCATGCTTGGCCATCAGGCAAAGATTTGCCATTTAAGGATCTTCATCATCTCCAGATTTGGGAGTTGAGTCATTGTCTGAGTCACTCCACGATTCTCTAGCTACAAGACCTTTATCTTTCTTCTGAGGCCTTTCGTTGCCTTTGAATTCCTTCTTTGAGTTTGATTTCTTCTTCAGTTCTTCTCTAAGAGGTTTGTTGCAGTTTGCAATGAAATGGCCAGGCTTCTTACAATTGTAGCATAAATCGTTTATCTGCTCCTGGCTGCTGTAGTTGTTGACTTTCTTTGGTTTGATGATTCTACCTTGACGCATGAACCTTCTGAGTCTTTTTACCAGCATTTCAAAGTCTTCATCATCATCTTCATCATAGTCAGAGTCATTTTTAGTGTTGACTTTGGAGATGTTGTCAGTTGCTTTGAGAGAAACTCCTTTATCCTTCTTTCTTCCTTCAGGTAGAGTTTCTGCTTGTTGAGTCAACTCCAGTTCATATGTAAGAAGGTTGCCATATAGCTGTTGAACAGTCATTTCATGGAGATTTTTTTGACTTTCTGATAGCAGTGGTTTTGGCATCCCACTTGCTAGGTAAGGATCTCATGAAATTTATGATTAAATCTTTATTTGGATAGATCTTTTCATAGGCTCGTAGAGAGTTGAGTAGTACGTTGAATCTTTCATAGGCGGAAGTGACGTTTTTTCCTTGAACGTGTGCAAACATCTCATATTGCTGAGTCAAGAGAGATTGCTTGTTTTCTTTGACTTCTTCTGTTCCTTCATGCATGAAGAGTAATGCTTCCCAAACCTCCTTTGCTATTTTGCTGTTGACCACATTCTCGAACAGATCATCTTCTAAGGATTGGAACAGAATGTTCTTGGCCTTTTTGTCGAGTTGAACAACTCTCTTTTCGTTGTCTGTCCATTCTTCTTTGACCTTGATCTGTATTCTATTTGGGTCATCTGTAGTTGGTGCAAGCTTTGTAGGAATGTAGGGCCCATTCTGAACAGTGTCAAATAGATCTTCATCTATTGAATCCATGTATGCTTGCATTCGAACTTTCCAGTTGGCGAATTTATCTTTGTTGCACATAGGTGGCTTGCTGCCTCCTCCAGTCTTTGATTCGTTTATCAGATGTGCCATTGGATCTACTTAAGCTTTGTAGGCTATATGATAGAACTTGCTTTGATACCAATTGTTAGTTCCCGGAGGCACAATAGTTATCTAGAAGGGAGGTTGAATAGATATTTTAAATTCTTTTCGAAATACTTTGTTAGTTTTGTTAATGATTCAAACACAGCGGAATTAAGATTTGTTTGTTCTCCCTTTTAGATATAGTGAGTTAATGAGAGTGAAGCAGTTATAACAGTTATAGCAAGAATGTAAGAGACACAACAGTTTTAAGTGGTTCAGAGCACTTAAAGCTCCTATTCCACTCTTCTACTCCTCGAGTAGGAAATCCACTAAGGATATCTTTTACACTTTTTGAATCTCACAGATTCCTTCAAGACCAGCAGTCTTGGCACTTCTTAGTTCACTTTTGAACTTTTTAAGTCCAGCAGACTTGGTTCTTCACAGTTCACTTAGAACTCTTAAAGTCCTTCTGACTTGGAACTTCTTACTTCAGTTGATAGTAGTTGATGAGTTCTTGATGGGTGCTACTCAGTTGCAGTTAAGCTCTTTGTTCGAAAGAACTGAGTAGCTGAGCAAGCTTTTTGTTTTAAGATCGTAGAGTTGAGCGTTGAGTGTTCTTCAACTTTTTGTTCAATGCTTGCTTAGTTGAATCATCTGCTGATGTTTTGCATATATTAGGTCTTTGAAATTTATACGTTGAAGACAGCCATTGAAGCATTAAATGCGTTTGACATTTCTGAACTTTGATGGAGACTTTTACATCATCTGGCGATTTGCGATCCATCCCTTGACACTCAAGATTGCTATCTCACCTAACACCTGAAAAGGTGTTTTCCTCTGACCCATGGTACTTTCCTTAGCTTCTTCAATATGTTTCTTTGTTGTATACTAAAGATATCTTTTGTGTTATTGGGACTGGCGAGGACTTCAACGTTTATAATCCATTCCACATTTGTTGGAATTTATCCTTAAACAAATGGGCAAGGCTCGATACTTCTGACACATGCAGATGATGCTCTACGATTCTGATCGTGGTGTCTTGCCACCTTGGTGCTTGATCCGATACTAGCAAATGAGAATACTACGATTTCTCTTAAGGACTGGCACACTACGATCTTCACTTGCTTGACTTGCAGACTGTACGTTTTCGAGAGCACACTACTATCTCTGAGTTCGCTCAACAAACGTTTGGACCACTCTACAGTTTCTAGAGAGGCCCTTTCAAGGCAGACACACTACGATCCTTGATGCTCTACGATTCTGCCTTGGTTTCTACAATCTCTTGGATTGCTCGATGGACTACGAATTTGTTGAAGCCTATCTATTACATCTCAAGTCATAGATCAACCTAACATCTTTGATCTCTTCATCTAAACATTCAGAATGATAAACATTAAAAGCTTAGATCAACCTAACAAATTTGATCTATCACTAAGTCCTTGTATATATATTACTTGAAGGACTTTACATATAATCATGAGCATTTACTTTAAACATCAAATAAGAATATGCAGTCTCCTAACAGACTCATTTCCCATTATTTTAATTAATTCATTTATTATATAGTTTATTTGTCATACTTTAATTAATCAATTAATATTATTTAACTCAATTAAATAAAAGGTAATATTACCCATTAAACCACCTCATCACATAATTAAAATTCTCATTTATTATTTATAACAAATCAATAAATCTCCAATTAATTATTTAATTAATTATAACAACATTAAAATTATTTAACAACTCATTAATTTAATTATCCCAATGAAATTCACACTTTGAACTATAAAATTATTCCACATTAATTGAATCAATGTAACACATTTAATTAAATTAATCTACCACAATTCCACCATATATCTATTTAACTCAATAAATAAATTAACAAAATATTTATTTTATTCAATAAATATTTAAAAATTAATTACAAAAGTCTCGTTCGTCACATCTTTCCCCTCTTAAAAGGATTCTGTCCCCAGAATCACGATTCATTTAATTCATTCTGTTACACTTAATGATTAATTGCCCGATCAACAATTACTGTGATAATCTGTAAGAACTCGAGAGATGGATTATAGGTTTAGATCTTGTTGGTGTAAAATCCAATTACGCACAACACACAAGTATACGCGAACAATAAGTAATATAATGATAAGTCAAGTATCGTTCCCACAGAGAATCGTTTAACAAGAATTACCAAGTACTAACCTATGACTAATTTAATATTATTTAAACGAATAATCCAGTATTTTAAATTAAAATAATTAATTAAACAATTACTAACTTTCCCTAGAATGAAACTAGATAATGAAGACTTGAGATTACAATTTCACTTTTTGTTTTAATTAAATCAATACACTTCCTGTTATGTCAAATTAATTATACTGGATTGTTAAACAAGAACACGAAGGTAAAATATAGCCATCTCTCGATCCACTATACTCGTATAAACTTAAATCCACAGATGATAGAATTAAGCCAAATACCCTAATTAACTAATTCACTATATCTCTATGTGAATTACAATTAAATAAGGTTTAAGTACAAGTTCTTATTGGACTACATGCGATGCATAGATATCTTTATCCTAAGCACAAATTATGAATTCTAACACCATGTAGAACACATAAACATATGCTATTATGATCAGATCTAAACCTATAATCCGTTTCTCAATTTCATATGGATTATCACAGTAATTGTTAGCTAGGCAATTAAACAATTAAGGGCAAACCATAACAGACAATCCAAGCACATCTAATAAGACTAACAAGTAAGTATATTAAAGTAAACTACACAATAAGATTCATAATAATCTCAAAACAGAGTTTAATTCATAATTGAACTAGAATCCATCATCCACAATTGATTAAGCATTAAAAGATACAAATAGACAAGAAGAGAATTTAAAGTTGAGATAAACAAATCTGCATTCTCTTGCTTCCAATCTGATTCCCCAATGATGATCAATAACTTCAATCTTCAGTTCAAGTTTAATCTAGGGTTCCTAATCTAAGAAAGAAATTAAAGATGAATAATAAAAGAAACTTATCTCAGAAGGGATTTATGGAGTCATAGTACTAGTCTCCCCCTTTTACAAACTGTAAATATGCCATATATATACTAATTGACGAGTCCTTCCTTGCCCACGAACAAATCCGATTAGTTAAATTAAATAAAAACTCAACTCTTTGGAATATTGGGGACCGGTAGCAATTACTGCTGCTACCCACAAGGTAGGCGCATTGCTCTGCAGAGCTTTTTCTGTGACGGGACCTAAGCGGTACCAAGACTGCACTTGCAAGGCCAATTTAAGCGCATCTGCGTCGTGCACCAGATTATGCTTTTTGCTTTCTACTGCTGCAACATCACTCCTCATGCCATCACTTCATTAGTTGTTCCTTTTAGCATGTACACATTCATTTTAGCTTCAAAAGTCACCAAGAATGTTTCCAAACATACAAACTGTAAAAGAAATCAAACATTCATGAAAAACTACTAAAACATATGAGTTAAAACAACAATTGAAGTTAATTGATAGAAAGATAGGTAGATATAAAACTACTTATCAGATCTGGTTATAATAGCATGTGTTTATGTTTTCTGTATGGCGTTAGAATTCATAATTTATGCTTAGGGTAGAGATATACCTATGCATCACATGTAATCTAATAAAGAACTTGGGATGTAAATCCTTTTTAATTGTAATTCACATAGAGATATAGTGGATTAGTTATTTAGGGTGTTCATTTTAATTCTATCATCTGTGGATTTACGTTGAGATGAATATGGTGCATTGAGAGATGGTCATATTTACTTGTGTGTTCTTGATTAATAATCCAGAATAATTAATTTAGCTTAATTGGAAGTGTGTCGGTTCAAGTGAAGCAATAAGTGAAATTGTAGTCTTAAGTCTCCAATATTTGATTAAATCCTGTGGTAATTACTTTTAGTTTAATTAATAAGTTTTACAAATTTCACAACTTAATTCACATGTTTAAAGAAATTGAGATAATACAAGAATTGGTGCTTGTTAGAATAAGATTCAGTTTAATTTTCTCTGTGGGAACAATACTCTACTTTCACTTTATTACTTGTTGACCACGTATACTTGCGTGTTGTGCGTAACTAAATTTTACCCAACACTGCCTACGGGTAAGTCTATTGTAGACACTCGAAATTTTATGTTCCTATTACTAACCCTGTAGGAGGACAAAATTGTCTTCCAAAGATAACCCTGGAAGTTAAATCAGTTTCAACCCCAAAGACAACTCCAGGAGATCCAATTTCAATCTTGGAGATAACCCCGAGAGACTCAGTTTCAATCCCGGAGACAAACCCAGGAGATTCAGTTCCAACCTCGGAGATAACCCCGAGGGATCCAGTCCAAGTTCCAGAGATAACCCCAAACAAGTCAGTTTCAAACCCCGGAAACAATCATGGGATACTCAGTTCAACCCCGGAGATAACCCCGGGAGGTCAAACCAACCTCAGAGATAACCTTGAGAACATCCAGCATCCACAACAGCCCAATCTCAGAGATAACCTTGAGAAACGACTGCTACATCTGCGCAAAAGCCGGAGATAACCCCGGTGAGGGTAAAATCATCATTTTTCCATCTCAACATCACATTCACGTCGTCTCAACACAATTCCATCCACACTGCGTATCAAGGTTTCCCGCAAGAACCATAACTCAAATCCCGAGTGACAACTACATAAGACAATACAACAGATAGACTTTGAAGACTTGGAGATCTGGTCATGGACTCATCTTCTCGACTTCATACAACCTCTAATCCTATGTCATTGTGTAGCTCCTGACAATAGCATTCCGAAAAGGTACAACACTCCTTTATCGGATGCCCGGATTGAAAGTTATGAAGGTTCGAGCAGATATAGCATAACCTAAGTGCACGTACTTCGATATGACATGACCCACATGGCCCGGGGCAGCCACAGGTAGTCCCGCGGCTGCCGCAGGTAGACCCGCGACCATCTGGTCTTTAAATATGAGCTCTTGGTAGCTCATTTGAAAAAAAAAGAGAAAGGGAGAGAAAAATCTGTCCATTTCAGCCTGTAACCCCTGCTAGATTGCCCTAAACTGAGTGATTCTTCTTTCTAAACACTTATAAGCTCGTGTTCTGTAACATACAAAAGTTTAATCGGTGGAAACCTAGTTTTTAGACCTCAAAAGCTATCGGAAGTCTTCTTGGTAGCCCACTGTAAGATTTTTCAGCCTTTTACTACTTCTATACGTATATATCTACTAACGTTGAGAATCGAATTGTGTGGGTGTGTCCGGATCATCGATTTGTGGCTTTTTATTGCATATATATATATATATATACTGTCGAACTCGAACTCGAATAAGCCTGGAGTATTTATTTATTTTGACTCATTTTAACAAGTAAACACTAAAATGGCATGTGTGCAAAGTCATGTCATTAATTTATTATATGACATCTCGATTGAACTAAATTAAAAAAAATTAAAAGTTTAATTATCTAATTAAAAAAAATTAAAAAGACGATTGAAGTGAAAAAAAGTGAATAATTTGAAGTAGTAATTTATATTTAAGTCTATGTTTTATCACTACTTAATTCAATTTATGATGAGTTATAATCCTAAATGAGAAAAATAATACCAGAAATTTTACTTTTAAAGTATTAAATAAATTTAGAAATAATAGTAAATAATTTATAATGTGACGCCCTCAAAATAGGTATACATCACCCATTCTGAGTCGCCAAATACATGGTACAGAATACAAATACAAACTTAATTATACAACATGAGCTAAGAGTTTTAACACAAATATTGTCTTCTAGACAATATCCAAACTCAAATGGAGTCCTCATTACAATTATTATCATACTATTTTATAAAATAGTGAGGACTACTACAACCACCATCTCGGACTGTCACTCCATTCCCCGACTAGTCTCGGCTACGTTCTCATTTCCTAAAGAGAAAAATGAAAGCAAAAGGGTGAGCTTAACTAGTCCAGTAAGAAATATTATGACTAAGATTAATGCAAATAAATTATCGTTAGCCTTCAACAGTGTTAAACTGATAGAATATAATAAAGTTTAACTGCAGCGGAACAAACAATACATTAGAAGAGTCAAGTAGAGCATGATATCTACTATCTTTTATGATAAAAAAAGTTTATCATCACTTTTATCACTGAGACTCAGCTTAATAAATAATCTACATCACTTATGTGAGCCCCCGAATTTTATGAATAAAGATTTAATTTTTTTAAAATATTTTTTTTGAATATTAAGGAGTAAATTTGATATAATGTTATAGTTGTGGGTAATATTTATAAATTTTGCAAAATAAGCAAGTAGTTATAAAATATTCATGTTGTCGGGGAATATTCGTTTGGTCATGGAATATTCTTTCTGTCGAAGAATATTCGTACGACGGCGCAGCCATTTGTGGGTCCCATAACGAAAAATGGTCGGATGAAGAAAACGATAAGTTTGAGTTTTTTTTATAAATAATGGCGTAGTTATTCTTTATTATCTTGTTGGAATACCCCGGTGGTTAAAACAAAGTAAGATGCGATTGTTGTTGCTTAAGAGAAGCATACCAGTATTGCACCAATTATTGATTCTTACGTAAGAAGGCATTACTCAAAAATTGTTATAGTAATTCTTGCATTCAATATTTTATTTTATTGATTCAATAATTGCTACGTTGATATTTTATATTATTGTTGTTTCAATAATTGTCACTACACAGTATTTCCCATTATCAGATCAATAATTCATATTATTTTAATAATATATATTACTAGATAACATTATTGACAATGTCTAGAAAGTCTTGTCTAAGGAGAGGTTTGGTCACCTAATTTATGCTTGTAGAGAGAAATCCTTATTGGAAAGCCCCTCTTTCTGAAGGAATAGCACAGTTTGTCGATATTGTGATTACGTAATATTATTTGTGAATAATTAATTATTGATTTATATGATAAGGAAATATTTATTTATGTGGATATAAATGGAGGAATTTTTAGAAAAGTGACAATTGTTGAAAATTGATATTTTATCTTTTACGATAAAATAATTCATTTAAATATATTATTATATTATAATAATATAATAATGGTGATATTTTTACAATGAATGTGTGGTATATGAATAAATGAGGAGGAAGAGTATTTTTGTTACTAAAAATATTTAAAACATGGTTTTCATGTTTGTGGACCCCATTTCTTGACTGAAATTTGATTATAGCCTGTAAAATCGCCCGTATGTGGATTTTAGTCAATTTCTGTTTGGAATTTGGAAAAACTTAAACTTACAAAGTTGTAGAGAATTGAATTTCCTATGGAAGGACATAAGATTCAAATTTTTCTGATAAAGGGCTATTTATTATGAATTATTGATGTTCCGGAATAATTAATTTTTGGAGTTTTAAATATTTTTGTTTAAAAAAACATTTTTGTCATTATTGTGGGCCCCACTGGTGGCTGAATTCAGATTTCCAAGAGGTGGGCGTGAATTTGTTTTATAAATATATTATTTTATTAAATTTTTTGCTTTGGTGTTCTAAGCATTTTCCTATAAATAGGGTGCTTAGGTTAGAATTGAAAATCACACCAGAAACTGAAATCTTTTCTCTCTATATTATCGAGTGTATCCTTGTGAGTATTTTAATACTTTGAGTGTTGCTATACGGTGCAAGTTCCTTTCAGCGTTATATCAAATATTCAGCTAAAAGTACTATTATTTTGAGGTAAAGGATGTTATTTTTGTTCAATATTCACTTGAAATAATATTTTCTTCCATACTCTGTAGTATGTAAGTAATATTATTTCATTTCAGATTTCGAATTCTATACTCGTTTTGTTAAAGTTTTGGCTTCTATACTCCATGAAATTAGTAGAATATCATTGATATTTGCGCTTAATCCAGTATCTTTTCATGGAGATATTATTCTGAGCATTCTTGATAAGTTTTAACTTTTTCATGCCGGGATACTATTTACGGGGTTACTATTCCTGAAGTTACTATTCACGGGTACTATTCATTTGGTTACTATTCACCCGGGGTACTATTCATGACAAAAATTAATTTTTTTGGGTCCAAATCATTTTTGATATAATATTATTCTTGAATTTTACTCCACAAAGTAGTATCATGTTGACAATTTGGACATTATTGATTTCTAGATAAATTAAATTATAAATCTTTATAAATTTATCCTTGAACTTGTTTTATTGAATTCTTATCATCCTCATGTTTATATTATGTTGAAAGTCATCTGTGGCCTGTAGTGCATAGATGGACTTGGTATGATTATATATGACTAGGGATTATTCGGTATAATCATGACCGTAATGTTACAAATGATGTAGTAAAAGTCCTCATTGGCCCGTAGTGCATTGATGAATAGTTTTTGGTATGATTATGGCCATGAATTCTCTTCGGCCAAGGGTGCAAAGATGAATTGTTTTATGACATGATCATAACCATTGATGAATACACGAATATCCTTGGCCCGTAGTGCATGGATAATTTGTGGTCGTGATACTAATGAATATCCTTGGCCATAGTGCAGGGATAATGTGGATTATTTATTAAGCTGAGTCTCATCGATTAAAGTGATGAAAAATCTTTTAAATCATAGAAGATAGTAGATTTTATTCTCTACTTGACTCTTCTAATGGATTGCTTGTTCCACTGCAGTTAAACTTGATGTTTGTTATATTTTATCAGTTTAACACTGTTGAAGGCTAACGATAAATTATTCTGCATTATCTTAGTCATAATATTTTTTACTGGGCTAGTTGAGCTCACCCTTTTACTTTCATTGTCTTCTTCAGGAAATGAGAACGTAGCCGGGACTAGTCGGGGAATGGAGTGATGGTCCAGATGATAGTTTTAGTAGTCCTCACTATTCTATGAAATAGTGTGATAATAATTGTATGGAGGACTCCCTTTGAGTTGAATACTGTCTAGAAGACAATATTCGTTTTAAAACTCTCAGTTTATGTTTTGTCGTATTTTACACGACAGTTGTATTACTAAGTTGTATTTGAATTTTGTACCATGTATTTGGCAAGTCAAGATGAGTGATGTATACCTATTTTGGGGGCGTCTTAACTTAATTATCCATGCACTACGGGTCAAGGATATTCATTAATATCACATCCATGAATTATCCATGCACTACGGGGATATTTGTGTTATCACCAATGGTCATGATCATGCCAACAACTGTCCATCAATGCACTACGGGCCAATGAGGACTTTTACCACATCATTTGTAACATTACAGGTCATGATTATACCGAATAATCCCTGGTCATAATCATACCAATCAACAGTCCATCTATGCACTACGGACCAAAGATGACTTTCATCACAATATAAGTATGATGATGATAACAATGATATAAGAATTCAATTAAATGAGAGCAATGATAAATTTTAAAGATTTATAATTCAATTTTTCCTGAATTCAATAAAGTCCAAATTGTTAACATTATATTGCTTTGTGGAGTAAAATACAAGAATAATATTGTATCAAAAATGATTTGGACCGAAAAGAAATTAATTTTTGCCATGAATAGTACCCCAGCTGAATAGTACCTGAGTGAATAGTACTTCGGGAATAATACCCCAGCATGAAAAGATTAAAAATTATTAAGAATGTTCAGAATAATATTTTCGTGAAAAGATACTAGATGAGACGCAAATTTCAAGGAAATTCTACTAATTTCACGGTGTATAGAAGCAATACTTTAACAAAATGAGTGTAGAATTCAGAATCTGAAACGAAATAATATTACTTACATACTACATAGTATGGAAGAAAATATTATTTCTTGCGAATTTGAACAAAAATAATATCCCTTACCTTAAACAGAGAGTACTTCTGACTGGTATAACGGAGATATTCTTAAAGAAAACTTATACTGTTTTCTACACTCAGAGCTTCCTTAAACTCTAAAGAAATACGCTCAATATTATAGAAGAAGAATTCTCTGATTCTGGTGTGATTTTCAATTCTAAACTAAGCATCTTATTTATAGGAGAATGGAAAGGATACTATTTGAATAAAATCACGGGTGAACAATATTTTTTTCTCATGGGCGCGAATTCGCCGGCTGAAATTTTCTAATTTTCTTAAGTAAATACTTTGCAGACACTATGCAAACACTATGCATAATAAAATATAATATATTCTATTTTCATAAAAAACAAAACTTATTATATATATATATATATATATATATATATATATACACACACACACATATACTAACAATAATACTCCCATATATGACTTTTGATTCCCCCACCCCATATGACATATATTTACACTTAATATATATATATATATATATATATATATATATATATATAACAAAATTAAGATAATTTTCTACCGACAGTTTTGAAAAATGGGTAAATGGGGGTCCAAATAATAAGCCAAAATTACAACAAATACTTCTTAAAAATCCCCTCAATATTTTTAACAACATATATTCATCATTAATATTATAACTCACAATATTAACAACCAGATCATTCCCAAGAAAGAGGGGGCTTCCGATAAGAGTTTCTCCCTATTGGCGCGCAATTAGGTGACCAAACCCCTTTCCTCGACAGAACTTTATAGACATCGTCAATAATGCAAATAATAATAGAATAACTTTGTCGTCTCAATTATTGATTTAATAATATAAAAATTATTGTGATAATATTTGAATTAATAACGTGAGATACTATGCAGCAATTACTGTGGAAATAATTGAATAAAACTGAGTGACTTCTCACATAAGCATCAATAATCAATACCGTGTGTTACTATGCAACCACGCGTATTACTGTACTTTTATCACCATGTATTTCAATAGTTAACGGTAAAACTCTCACCGTTATTTTTATAAAAAGATATTTATGTCGTTTTCTAACTCTAACAGTAATTCTGTTGTGGGGTCCACCAATGATTGTGCCGTCGTACGAATATTTCATGTTAAAGCGAATATTCCCAATATTCCCCGACCAATCGAATATTTTATAACAACTTGCTTGCTTTGAAAAATTTATAAATATTATCCACAACTGTAACATTATATCAAATCCACACCATAATATTCAAAAATATATTTCGAGAAAAATTAATCTTTATTCATAAAAGTTGGGTTCTTACAACCTCCCCTTCTTATGAAATTTTGTCCTCGAAATTGGGGTACGTACCTGGTATGTCGAAGAGGTAAGGATACCTTGATTTCGTTTTAGATTCTAACTCTTAGGTCATTTTCTCAATATCGTGGTTTCTCCACAAAACATTGACTTGAGGTATAACCTTAGAGCGTAGAATATGTTCCTTCTTATCTAAGATTTTAACAAGTACCTCTTCATACGTTAAATCTTCCACTATCTCGTTTGGTTCTAATTTCATAATGTGGTTTGGGTCTTCCACATATTTACGTAACGTAGATATGTGAAAAACGTTATGAACACGAGACATACTTGGCGGTAAGGTGAGTCTATAGGCCATAGTTCCTGCTCGATCGAGGATTTCAAATGGGCCAATGATTTGAGGATTGAGCTTTCTTCTCTTTCCAAATGTTGTAACTCCTTTCCATGGTGCAACACGTAACAACTCATGATCTCCAACATTGAATTCCACGTCTTTTCGATGAAGATCAACATAAGTCTTTTATCGATCTTGTGAGGTTTTTATACGTTGTCGGATCATTTGAATCTCTTTCGTTGTCATGCGTACCAATTCCGGTTCCAACAACGTTACTTCACCCACCTCATCCCAGCATATTAGAGAACGACACTTGCATCCATACAACGCCTTGAGAGTTTGAATAGTCCTCTCCGACTGCCCATCTATTTGAGGATGATATGCTAAATTGAATCATAAATCCGTGCCCATATATTTTGCAAGCTAACCCAAAATCATGAAGTGAATCTTGGGTCTCGATCAGAAACTATGGATATTGGCATACCATGCAGTCTTACAATCTCATTTATGTATATACAAACAAGACGTTCAAGTGAATAAGTTTCTCGTATAGGTAAGAAATGAGAAGACTTGGTCAATCTATCGACAATGACCCAAAATAAATAAATACTGTAATACCCGAGAATTTCCACGTATTATTAAATAAATATAGTAATGGAAATAAATATTTATTTGAATATGAACGATTTCGTGTTAGGAAATGAGATAACTCAATTATATTAAATAACTGAATAATTGAGGATATGTGGAGTTTTGTGATGAACTCATTGAAGCCTTGTGTGGCATGGTGATGGGAAAAATGAACAGTAATATTAATTAACAAAGGAATTATAAAGTAAGCAATTAAGTAATGTTAATTGTTAATTGTTGTTGTAGTATATTTATGGATTTTTAATTGAGGTTAATGAGGTTAATTAATATGTGATTATTAATTGTTATTTAATTGATAATGGTTGTGGCGGAATATTGATTTCTTGGTAATTAATTAATAATGGGTGATTATTATTGTTTGAAATGAAACTATAAAAATATAATAAGAATTATATAGATATATAATGATTATAGAAATCCATAAATATATTGATCGATGATGATTGGATTAATTAATATTGGTGTTAATTAATCGAGAAGCGAATAAATTATTTAATTATTTATATGATAATAATAGGTTAGAAGTTATGTGCATAAGAGCAATAATACAACTATACTACATAGTGTATTATGGCATTTGTGTGACTATATATATTAAGTTGTATACAACTATATTGTATGAGGCAATGTGAGTAAACATATTAGAACTATATGTTATAAATACATTAATTATGTGACAATATGTATGTGGGTAGGTATTAAAATAATATACCATGAGCATATTGTAAACTCTCATTTTTAATATACCAGTGTGATAAAATGTACATGGATTAAATATATGTTGCATAACATCTACTACCTTGAAATGTTAGGTCATGTTGTGATATTAGGTTATAATATATGGTTGAGATGTGTATTAAAAATATAACATAAGAATGAGAATATGTAGGAGTATACAAGAATGCTGAGTTTTCCCTTTTGTCCCAAATTGAGTGTCCCATTTACTCTAAGACCTCATTCACGTGTATTTCAAAAAAAAAAGGCTAGCCTATGTTCTTCATTTTCTTCCAACTCCCTAGCTCATGATAATGGGGGAGTGGTGATTATGTGTAGTTCCAACAACCAATCTAACAACTCCTCCATAACCTTCATGCAATCCTACAATCCATGGGTTTGATTCAATGAAAAATTGCTATATCTGTGTATTGATTTTTCTATAAATAAGAGCTCTCCTTCCATTTTTCCAAGTGTTGAGAATTGCTAAGTGAGAGTTGAGAGCATACAAGTAATCTAGAGCTTGAGAGTTCATTAGGAGCAAGTTTATTGCAATTATAAAGGTATAAAATTCCTTCTTATTCTTCATTTTCAGTTTCTGTTAAAATTCCATTCTTGAAATTCAAATTCTTGATTTTGTGGAATTGGTTATTAATGAGGTTGGGTAATGTCCATATAGTTGTTATATGACCATATGAGCATGATGCAACTGATATATGATGGTTTAAAATTGAAATCATGAGTAATTTTTGAGGTTGGGCTAGAGTTACTGTGAAAGCGATCGCTTCAACGCTGAACCGAACCTTGGCCTGCCAAGCTGCATACATTTGTGATGGTAGCTTGTGCAATTGCGCTTGATTCTTAATTCAGGTTAGCGGTCTATTTTCAAATCTGATCAATATTGGCTAGTTGTTTGGACTCAAGCTAGCATTTAAACATGTGTATGATGTATATATGGATACGTTAACCTAATGTGAGCATGTTTAGACTAGACTTGCATGATTAACGAAGGCGTATGGTTTACATGGAGATTTAGACTAAGTTTTGAAAACAAACTATGTTAAAGATCATGTTCCACAAATTGTGAACCTAGTAAGCTATGCATGACTGATTTTACACATAGATGAGCATATTGTAGTGTATATAGTTCTTTTGAGCATGTTCAAACTTATTAAGCGTTATGTTAGAAATAGTTTCAATAAGAAGCTTAGCCTAGTGAGCTAACATGCATGATTTTTACATGGTTTATATTCTGACTTTGAAAGCATGTGAGTATGACTGGGAAATGCATGAATAAACCTTTAGCTTGTGTTTATTTGATTAGTAAGGAAACATGAGCATGTTGAACCTATTAGCAAGCTTTGAAGGTGAATATTGTCAAGATACCATGAGGACTAAAATCTGACATTTGTGATCATGTTTGATGACACTCTTAGATGCGCTCATGTAGCATAAACATATATATACCATGTTTGTGTAGCACATTTCAAGAAAAGCATGAACGAAGCCTATTTTCAACTAAAGCGATGTTAGTATCACATATGTGTTATGAATACGCACAAGCATGTCTAATATGAGTTTTATAACTATCTTGTATGTTTTGAAAGCAAGCATGATAGACTTTGTGAATTCGTGACTTTAAATGACCTTAAATTGTTGAAATAAGCAACTTAGAACCATGTTATGAAAGAAGGAACCTAGATTGACTTAAGGAGCATGAAAAGACCTTTAACATGACAAATATATTATGTGTGATTGTTTTGGTTGGTAGAAGCGAAACCACAAGGCGGTGGTGAGTCTTGGCATGGCAAGAGGAATGGCGAAAGCTAGCTTGTAGGTCCTAGCTTAACCATGGTACAATTTGCGCCTGATCTGGAATCCCAGATAGTGAATTCTAACTTTTGGACAGCAACTTACATGATGCCTATGATGCTAAATATGATCTAAAACCTACTGATGTATATATATGAGTG
Source organism: Panax quinquefolius (assembly GCA_020205615.1). Classification (NCBI taxonomy): domain Eukaryota; kingdom Viridiplantae; phylum Streptophyta; class Magnoliopsida; order Apiales; family Araliaceae; genus Panax; species Panax quinquefolius. Next base: position 79,974,116 of record CM035171.1, on the reverse strand, counting down.
ATGCCTAGTTGATAAGTCGGTGTTACGTTGAAATGAAAAGTCCATGAGTAGGAGGTCTTAACCTTGAGCATTCTTGATTTGCTTGTGAAGTAACTAAGTAGTTGATTCATAAACTGATTTTGTACCATATGTGCATACTTGTATCGTGTCGAGCTTGATTAAGGACTGTGTTAGCTAATGAACACTGTATATTTATAATCCGCTATAATAGGATTCTAAAGTGTTGATTTATTAACGTTGATAAACTACGCTTAAGGCAAGTTTCTCTAACCTTACTCAAATTTATATTGAGCAAGTATCCGAACCTTACTCTTATTGTGCAAGTATAATTGCATTCTTTATTCGACAAATACCGTAAGCTTATCCCTTTGAATACAAGTTATATTACTTTCTCGTTCAAATGAGCTAGTATGTTAAACCCTTATGAAAGCTGTTATTCATGTTGAACTTGGTATTGTCCATTGAATATTGTGAAAGAGTCGATGCCATTTGATTCGGCTAGACTATATGCATGTTTATAAAAACTATCCAAACCAATTGAGTGGTGCAAAAATCTTGAAAACTGAGTTAAACAACCCTTTTGGTAAGGGGAGTGTATGTCATTGGAAACCCCAACACATGAATAAATATTATTGTGGTGTTATGCATAACGTATAGTATTGTAGATTGATCATCTATAGTACTTGATATTTTTGGGTTATCCGTTTAATATTGGTAAGTCTAGTGGAAGTTCAATAGTCCTTAGTGACTGCTTAGTATAAATTGTTATCCAGTTGGATACCTTGATTGTCGTTGAATTCATATATATCTGTTGATTTATATTGAATTATCATTCTTATTCAAAGAATTGTTGATATTTCTTACCCATGATGTTATTCTGATACTTTGAACTATCCTAGAAATGACATTCCGATATTTCAAACCTTGTGATATTATATCCTATACCCTTCTTGTATATTACTTGCTGGGCAATTTGTGCTCATCTTTGCTTTTAAAAACCTTTCAGTTAAGGCAGAACATGGAAGTGTATCTGGGCAGGACAAGGGTAAGGGCAAGGCTATCGACTAGCTTGTCCTTTTTATGTTTTTGAGATAATGTTATAGTTGTGGGTAGTATTTACAAATTTTGAAAAGTATGCAAGTTGTTGTATAATATTCGATTGGTCGGGGAATATTATTTTTGTCAGGGAATATTCGTACGATGGTACAATCATTGGTGGACCCCACAACGAAATTATTATCGGATTGAGAAAACGACAAAAATATTTTATGAAAATAACTACGAAAGTGTTAGAGTTAAAAGCTGTTGAACTACTCGGTAGTAAAAAAATACGATGTCTGGCGTGGTTGCATAGTAGCACGGTATTGATTATTGATGCTTACGTGATAAGTCACTAAGTTATACTCAATTATTACTCACTGATAATTCTTTGCATCATATCTATCATATTATTGATTCAATTATTATTCGATATCATCATGCATAATATGTTATATTATTAAATCAATAATTGAGACAACAAAGTTATTCATATTATTATTTGCAATATTGAAAATGTCAGAAGTTACATCGAGGAGAGGTTTGGTCACCTAATTCTTGTATAAATAAGGAGAAATCCTTATCGGAAAGCCCCCTCTTTCCTGGGAATGACCTGGTTGTTAAATATTATGAATTATAATATTAATAATGAATAAGTTCGTGTTGAAATTATTTGTTTTAGTGGAAATCGACATTTGTTTCGATAATAATTGATGTCTGGAGGTTATATTTTTCAATCGGGTATTCGGGGCATTTTTTGTGTCGGGGTACTATTCACGAGTTACTATTCATGAGTTACTATTCATGAGTTACTATTCACGGGGTACTATTCACCCGTAAGATATATTTCTTTTCGGTCCAAATTATTTTTGGGTACAATATTATTCCATGAGGAGATGTGCTAATTTTTCAAACCGTTGGTTGAAATTATAATAGTAAATCAATATGGATCATTGATTTAAAGTCTTAATAGTAACTTGTCCCTTCAGTTTTCCAAGAGTTATTTGTCCCTTCAGTTTTCCAAGAGTTATTTGCCCCTTCAGTGTTTCAAGAGTTAATTGCCCCTTCGCAAATAGTAGTTGTCTCTTTAATATTACCAAGAGTCATTTTGACCCTTTCGTTAAGACCAAGAGCCACTTTCAGTTCTTCTATAAATAGAAGCTCATTCCTTCATTATTTCTTACGAATTCACTAAAACTCTAGAGAGAGAAACTATAGAGATAAAGAAGAAAAGTATTCTGCTACTTCACTTTTCCAATATCCAATTTCTTCTAAGGTGGGGGATATTATTTGTTGTACTCATAAGGGGTGTATTTCTTTCTCATTCATGAAGAGAACTTCTGTTATTCCATTTTTTATTATTCTGTTGGAATAACCTTTATACGCGGGCTACCCTATACTTGGTGAAATTCTTACATTATTTCATTTTATTATTACTGTTGGAACATCATGTTTTGTGCGTTTACGCATGACTGAATTCCGTTGTTTATTATTCTGTTGGAACATCCGATACGTGCATTCACGCACATTGACTGGTTCCATTATTTATTATTACATTGGAATATCCCGTCGGTGCGTTTTACGCGTGACACAGTTCCATTATTTATTATTACATTGGAATAACACATGCATGCGATCTATCGCATGCTGGTGATTTCTTTTATTATTCCATTCTTTATTATACTCAGTTAGTTAAGTTTTGACTTCTATACTCCATGAAATTAGTGGAATATCCTTGATATTTGCGCTTCATCCAGTATCTTTTCATGGAAATATCCTTCTGAGCATTCTTGAATTTTTACTCCACAAAGTAGTATCATGTTGACAATTTGGACGTTATTAGTTCCTGGATAAATTAATTCTTGAACTCGTTTTATTGAATTCTTATATCATTGTCATCATCCTCATGTTTATATTATGTTGAAAGTCATCGTGGTGGGCTGTGGTGCAAAGATGGACTTGGTATGATTATGACCGGGGATTATTCGGTATAATCATGGTAGTAATGTTACAAATGATGTGGGAAAAAGTCCTCATTGGCCCGTAGTGCATTGATGGGCCGATTTTTGGTATGATTATGGCTATGGATTCTCTTGACCAAGGGTGAAAAGATGAATTGTTTTATGGCATGATCGGGACCGTTGATGAAAACACGATTATATTTGGCGTAGTGCATGAATAATTCGTGGTCGTGATCTTAAAGAATATCCTTGGCACGTAGTGCGAGGATGATTTGATGATGTGGATTATTTATTAAAAGGCTGAGTCTCGATGATAAAAGTGATGAAAAACCTTTTAAATCATAGAAGATAGTAGATTTTATTCTCTACTTGACTCTTCTAATGGATTGCTTTGTTTTCGCAGATTAAACTTGATGTTTGTTATATTGTATCGGTTTAACATTGTTGAAGGCTAACGATAATTTATTACGCATTATCTTAGTCATAATATTTTTCTTTGGGCTAGTTGAGCTCACCCTTTTGCTTTCATTGTTCTCTTGAGGAAATGAGAGCGTAGCGAGGACTAGTCGGGAAAAAGCAGTGATGGTCTAGATGGTGCATTAGTTGTGACGCCCCAAAATTAGGTATACATCACCCATCTTGGGTAGTCGGATACATGGTACGTAATTTAAATACAACTTACTAATATAAGCGCAGGTACAATACGATATAAAGCTGTGAGTTTGAATACAAATATTGTCTACTAGATATTATACAAACTCAAAAGGAGTCCTCATTACAATTATTTTCACACTATTTCACGAGAATAGTGAGGACTACTAATGCTATCCTCGGACCATTACTCCGTTCCCCGACTCGTCCAAATTTATATTCTCATTTTCGAAGAGAACGGTGAAAGAAAGGGTGAGCTCAACTAGCTCAAGAAGAAATATTATGACTAAGATAATGCGAGAATAAATTATCATTAGCCTACAACAAAGATGTTAAACCGATAAAATATAATGAACATCAAGTTTAACTACAGTTGAACCAAAGTAATCCATTAAAAGAGTCAAGTAGAAAATAAAATCTACTATCTTTTATGATTTAAAAGGTTTTCATCATCATATAGCCGAGACTCACTTTAATAAATATTCCACATCATCGAATCACCCCGCACTACTGACCAAGGATATTCTTTAGTATCACGACCACAATTATTCATGCACTACTGCCAAGAATATTTGTGTATTCATTAATGGTCATGATCATACCAACAATCGTCCATCAATGCACTCACGGGCCACTCGAGGATTTTTACCACATCATTTGTAACATTACTACCATGATTACACCGAATAGTCTCTCGTCATAATCATACCAAGTCCATCTATGCACCACAAAGCCACAGATGACTTTCAACATAATATAAACATGAGGATGATGACAATGATATAAGAATTCAATAAAACAAGTTCAAGAATTAATTTATCTAGGAACCAATAACATCCAAACTGTCAACATGATCTCGCTTTGCAGAGTAAAATTCAAGAATACCGAGAAGAATATTTCCATGAAAGGATATTGGATGAAGCAAATATCAAAGATATTCCACTAATTTCATGGAGTATAGAAGTCAAAGTTTTAAACAACTGGGTATAATAAAGAATGGAATAACAAAAGAAATCACTATGCATGCGATAGACACACACAAAAGTTATTCCAACAGTAATAATAAATAATCGAAATCAGTCCCACAGTAAACGCATGCACGTGTGATATTCCAATGTAATAATAAAAATGGAACCAGTCCGGCGTAGAAACACATGCATGTGATATTCCAATAGAATAATAAAGAATGGAACCAGTCGGCAGAAAAACACATGCATGTGGATGTTCCAAATGTAATAATAATAAAGGCGGAACTAGGTGGGTGTAAAACACATGCATGGGATGTTCCAATGGAATAATAGAAGAATGTCACCAAGTATAGGGTAAACCACGATATCTGAGTTATTCCAATGTAATAATAAGCAATGGAATAACAACGATTCTCTTCATGAATAAGAAAAATAACACCCTTACTTTTAGTAGGAGATTGAATCTTTGCAGTAGTGTAGTAACAAAATACTCTTCTTCTCTTCTCTCTTATTCTCTCTATACTTTCTCTCTCTATAGCTTGAATGAATTCGTGAAAAATAATGAAGCACTAAGCCTCTATTTATAGAAGATTTCTGCTTAGCTTTTGCCGCCATGTGAAAAGGCAAGTGGCTTGCGGTAGTGGTGATGTGAAAAGAAAAGTGGTTTGACGCCTGTAATGTGAAACGACAAGTGGTTCGATGCCTGTAATGTAAAACGACAAGTGGTTCGACGCCTGTAATATGAAACGACAAGTGGTTTGACGTCTGGTAAAGGTAATTACTATTGACGAAGGTAATTACTATTCACAAAGGTAATTACTATTGACGAAGGTAATTCTTATTGATTGAAGAGACTCTTAGATGATGACATATGGGCCCCCATAAAATAATCAAACTTACCACAAACGTCTCATAATAGACTCTTTATATACATCAAGTATTGAATAAATATTACCACAAATCATTTTATTTTTAATCAACGCATATTTAATCTTTCAACAATTATTAATCATTTATAACTTGTCGTCTCAATTATTGATTTAATACTATAACATATTATCTGATGATAATTGTGACAATAATTGAATCAAAAATATAAGAGATATGATGCAAAGAATTATTGTAGCAATAATTGAGCATAGGTGAGTGACTTCTCACGTAAGCATCAATAATCAATATCGCGTCTTCTACTTATCAACTACGCGTAGACATCTTACTTTTACTACTAGGGTAGTTCAACGCTTTTTAACGGTAACACCTCTGCCGTTATTTTTATAGAAAGATAATTTTGTCGTTTTCTAACTATGACAATACTTCCATTGTGGGGTCCACCAATGATTGAGCCGTCGTACGAATATTCCCGACAAAAAGAATATTCCCCGACCAAACGAATATTTTATAACAACTTGCTTACTTTGCAAAATTTATAAATATTACCCACAACTATAACATTATATCAAATTTATTCCATAATATTCAAAAATAATATTTATAGAAAATTCATCTTTATTTATAAAAGTTGGGGTCTTACATTAGTAGTCCTCACTATTCTATGAAATAGTATGATAATAAATGTAATGAGGACCCCATTGAGTTTGTATATTGTCTAGATGACAATATTTGTATTAAAACTCACAACATATGTTTAGTCGTATGTTACACGACTGTTGTATAATTAAGTTGTCTTTGAATTTTATTCCATGTATTTGGCGACTCAAGATGGGTGATGTATACCTATTTTGGGGGCGTCACATCCTTGAAGTAACCTCTTGGATCACGAAATAACATCCTTTAACACACTTTTAAACAACAACTAACAACATCAAACATGAAATCACATACATGATTTATAAAATTAGGGTTTATACTTTTTCTACCATTGATCTTTGATTTCTGATCATTGATCTGTTTCTTGGAAGGATAAGAGCTGATTATGGCTCACCTCCTCTCTTCCTCACTCTAAATCTCGAAAATGAAGAGAGAGGAAGTCTTGGACAAAAATAAAAAATAAAGTGTGTAGTTTTCTCTTTCTAAATCTATATAAATGTTGTCAAGTTGCAAGGATATGCAATTTTCGGTTGGTATAGCTTTTATTTAAGTCACATGGCTGATCTAGGTTGGTCACTAACCCCATATATTGGCAAGATTGCAAGCAACCTTATTAATAATGCACGAAGGGCAAAAATGTCATTTGGAATTTTATTTTAATGGCATAAATGTCAATTACCCTAACCCTTAGGGTTTGGGTTAGGGTTCAGGGTTTGGACATTTTTAGGGATTAGGGTTTGAAACCCTCAGGGTTTGTAATTTAATTTTCTAAAATTTCCAATTTAGGTTTTAAAAATAGAAAATTAATATTTCTAAATTATAATTAGAATTTTCTAATTATATTAAAATTCCTTAATCATACTTTAAATCTTACTAATTAGGATTAATATTTCTTAATTAAAATTGCTAATTAAGCAATTAGGGTCAAAATGGTCATTAGAGTTTATAAATCACTAATTAGGGTTTCTAATAGAAAAATAATTTCTAATTTAAAAAATTAGATTTCGTAATTAGATTAGGATTTTCTAATTACTTAAAACTTTAAAAATTAGGATTAATATTTCCTAATTAACATTAAAATTATTTAATTAACACTTAGGTTTTCCCTAATGATAAAATTAGGGTTTTAGATTCCTAAAATTAGGGTTTTCTAAATTTGAAATTAGGGTTTGCTAATTAATTAAGCTTTACCCTAATTAATATTATAATAATAAAACTTAAGCAATATTATTATCCGTTAAGTTCCCAGATTAGGGTTTTAAATTTCTGAATTAGGGTTTCGGATTCCCGAAATTCAAATTAGGGTTTCTAGAATCGGTTTCCAGGGTTTCTTATAATTCGCTAGGGTTTTCTAACCGAACGTTAACGTTCTTAATATATACTTAGGGTTTGTTACAGATACCATTTATGTGGTTAACCCTTGACCCTTAACCACATCATGCACACATATACACAGAACATAAACGCTTATTCCTTTAATCCTGAATAATTCATTTAAATCCTTAACAGAATTTTGGAACGCACGGAAGTGTTTCCTATTCAGACCTTTGCATGTTCCCCGGTGTTAACTATCCAAAGAAATTCAAAACTCTCGACTTCGAGAAATATAATAGATTGGGAGATCCTTACACGCACTTAAAAGTGTTCATTGGAGAGCTCGGAACCTACGCCGAGAATTAAAAGCTAAGAATGCAGCTATTTTAGAAAAGTCTGACTGGAAAAGCCAGATTATGGTACACCAGATTGGATAAGTCCAAAATTAACAGCTGGGAGGAATTAGCCCATGCTTTCCTCAGTCAATACAACTTTCAAACTCATATGGCTCCAGACTGGTATCAAATTACCGAAGTCAAGAAGCAAGTCAATGAGTCATTCAGAGAGTATGCCCAAAGATGGAGGCGATGGTCATTTCAAGCAATCCCATCTATGACAGAGACTGAGATGGTGATGACCTTCATAGATATTCAAGAAGCTCCATTTTATGAGAGGGTCCTAACTGGAACAGGAAAAACATTCTCAGAAATGATTAAGCACGGAGAAATGGCAGAAATGGGGTTAAAATCTGGGAAGATTCAAAACCTCACCGCTTTAAATACCGTTGCTGAGAATATCCAATCTGGAAGTTATTAGAACAACCCCCGGAGGGTCCATAAGAAGATAGAAGAGGATGTCTCCTTAATACTACAAGGACAAAATCAAAAAGGCAATCAAAGCTTGCCTATTCAAAGGATAAACTATTCCCCTTTTCAAGCAAAATCATCAAATCCTCCCTTGCCAAAGAGTGGAGAAGTCAGACGCTCAAGAGTCTTCACACCCTTAGGGGATTCACTCAAAAATATTTTCAAACTTCTGACAGCTTAGAAGAAAATCACTTATCTCCTTCCACCAGCCAATCCAAGTGGGAAGGGCTTCAATACAAGCAATAAGTGTGCTTACCATTCTGGAGCTCCAGGCCACGACACTCAGGATTGTTGGACCCTCAAGCATAAGATTTAGGACTTAATAGATAGTGGTGAGATCGTGGTGACCAAGCCCAAACAACCATATGTTCAAGATAACCCTCTCCCTCAACAAAAGGAAGATGATGTTAACATGATCAATAGAGGCAGTGGAGAAAGTTCCAAGTACCTCAAATACGTGGGTGGTTCTCCCCAAACCAAGAAGGATAAATCTGACAAGTGGGATTATTCAAAGTTCTAGTTCATGATGGAATGGGAGTTAAAATCTATTGACAGGTCAATCAACTGGCAGAACTGGTGATACATCAATACCAAGTCACACGACAGTTGTTCAGTCAAGAGCCTTGAGCACTTCCCTAAGATTTTAATTTCTAAAATAGTTTTTGATTGTACTTTTACGTAAAGTACAATTGTAAGGTTGTGGTCGAGGCACCATGAGAGTTACATACATTTGTATTAAAACTCACAGTTAACTGTGGTCATATTTTATATGTGATCTGTGATTAATATAAATGAAGTTTGTATTTGATTTTTATAGTGTGATATCTGGCGACTCAGAATGGGTTGTGTGGACCTATTTTGGGGGTGTCACAACTATCTTCTATGATTTAAAAAGTTTATCATCAATTTTATCGCTAAGACTCAGCTTAATAAATAAACCACATCATCGAATCATCCCTGCACTACGGGCTAATGATATTCATGTAATCATCAATGGTCATGATTATATCGAATAATCCCTAGTCATAATCATACCTACAACTGTCCATCAATGAACTACAGGCCAATGAGGATTTTTACCACATCATTTGTAATATTACGGTCATGATTATACCAAATAATCCTTGGTCATAATCATACCAATCAATAGTACATCTATGCACATAAGCCACATATGACTTTTATCACAAAATAAGCATTAGGATGATGACAATGATATAAGAATTAAATTAAAAGAAAGCAAATGATAAATTTTTAAAGATTTATAACTTAATTTATCCAGAATTCAATAATGTTCAAATTTTCAACATGATACTGCTTTATGGAGTAAAATTCAAGAATAATATTGTATCAAAAAATGATTTGGACAACAAAGAAATCAATTTTTATCATGAATAATTCCTCGGGTGAATAGTACCCGAGTGAATAGTACCTCGTGAATAGTACTTTGTGAATAGTACCCATAAATAGTACTTTGTGAATAGTATCTCGTGAATAGTACTTTGTGAATAGTACTGTAAAAATGAATACTACTCATGAACAGTACTCCGGCATAAAAAACTTAAAATTTAACAAGAATGTGCAGAAAATATCCTTGTGAAACGATACTAGATGAAACACAAATTTCAAGGATATTCTACTAATTTCACGGAGTATAGAAGCAATACTTTAACAAAATGAGGGTATAATCAGGAATACGAGATGAAATAATATTACTCTTATACTACAAAGTATGGAAGAAAATATTATTCCTTATGAATACTGAACAAAAATAACATCTCTTACCTCAGAAGAAGACTGGATACTGGAATAGTGAGGTAGTAGACTTCTCTTCTACTTTCTCTCTAAAGTTTCTCTCTCTATAACTTCTCTCTCTCTATAATTGCTCTTGTGAGTCTTAGTGAATTGGTGAGAATGAAAGAAGAATGAACTTCTATTTATAGGAAAATATAGTTTCGATAATTGCATATTTTGGGGCTCGAAATATTACAGTATAATACCTTCATCTTTTCCTTCATTTTTAATTTAGTCCTGCAAGTATTATCAAACTTGCACCACCTCCCCTAATAATACATCATGTGAATCAATAGTACATTCATGTGAATCAATAGTTCTATACATGTGAAAAAAATAATTACAGTATAGTACCTTCATCTATACCTCAATTTTTAATTTAGTCATGCAAGTATTATCAATCTTGCACCACCTCCCCTAATAGTACATGCATGTGAATCAATAGTACATACATGTGAACAAATAGTTATAGGCATGTGAATTAATAGCAATTAATTGCTCATTTATCTGATTAATTACTTGGTCAATATAACTTCCAGACATCAATTATTATCGAAATAGATGTCAATTTCCATTAACACTAATAATCCCAATACAATGAAAATATCAATTTCATCTTTAATCAATACGAACTTATTCATCATTAATATTATAACTCACAATATTTAACAACCATATCATTTCCAGGAAAGAAGGGGTTTTAGATAAGGATTTCTCCCATTGGCATGTATGATTAGGTGACCAAACCTCTCATTGATGAACTTTCTAGACATTGTCGATATTGCAAATAATAATATGAATAACTTTGTCGTCTCAATTATTGATTTAATAATAATAAATATTATGCGAGATGATACTGTGACAATAATTGAATCAATAATATGAGAGATATTATGCAGCAATTACTGTAGCAATAATTGAGTATAACTGAGTGACTTCTCACGTAAGAATCAATAATCAATACCGTGTGCTACAATGCAACCATGCGTATTACTGTTCTTTTACCACTTGGTAGTTTAATAGTTTAACGGTAAAACTTTCACCGTTATTTTTATAACAAGATAATTCTGTCTTTTTCTAACAACGACAATACTTACATTTGTGGGGTTACGATGATTATGCCGTAAATGCACGAATATTCCCTATTAAAACGAATATTCCCCGACCAATTGAATATTATATAACTACTTTGTGACGCCCCCAAAATTAGGTATACATCACCCATCTTGAGTCGCTAGATACATGGTACAAAATTCAAATACAACTTAATAATACAATATGCGTGGTATGCAATACGACAAAACATAAACTGTGAGTTTGAATACAAATATTGTCTACTAGAGAGTATACAAACTCAATGGTGTCCTCATTACAATTATTATCACACTATTTCACAGAATAGTGACGACTACTAATGCACCATCTAGGACCATCACATTTCCGACTAGTCCCCCTACGTTCTCATTTCACGAAGAGAACAAAGAAAAGAAAAGGGTGAGCTCAACTAGCCCAGTAAGAAATATTATGACTAAGATAATGCAGAATAAATTATCGCTAGCCTTCAACAGTGTTAAACTGATACAATATAACAACCATCAAGTTTAACTGCAGCGGAATAAGAAATCCATTAAAAGAGTCAAGTAGAGAATAAAATCTACTATCTTCTATGATTTAAAAGGTTTTTCATGATTTTATCATTTGAGACTCGACTTAATAAATAATCCACATCATCAAATCATCCTGCACTAGAGGCCAAGGATATTCTGTAGTATCACGACCACGAATTATCCATGTACTACGGCTAAAGATAATCATGTTTTCATCAACGGTCCTGATCATGCCATAAAGTAATTCATCTTTGCACCCTTGGCCGAAGAGAATCCATAGCCATAATCATACCAAAAACTGTCCATCAATGCACTACGGGCCAATGAGGACTTTTTTCACATCATTCGTAACATTACGGTCATGATTATACCGAATAATCCCGGGTCATAATCATACCAAGTCCATCTATGCACTACAGGCCATAGATGACTTTCAACATAATATAAACATGAGGATGATGACAATGATATAAGAATTTAATAAAACAAGTTCAAGAATTAATTTATCCGGGGAACTAATAATGTCCAAATTGTCAACATGACATCGCTTTGTAGAGTAAAATTCAAGAATGCTCGGAAGAATATTTTCATGAAAAGATCTTTGGATGAAGCGCAAAAATCAATGATATTCCACTAATTTCATGGAGTATGGAAGTCAAAGTTTTAACTTAACCGAGTATAATAAAGAATGGAATAACAAAAGAAATCACCATGCATGCCAGAGTACTTAGCATAGGCAAAGTTGTTCCAACAGAATAATAATTAATCGGAACCGAGTCGTGCGTAAAAAGCGCGAATGGATGTTCCAACGAATAATAAAGAAGCGGAATAATAATGAAATCACCATGCATGCGGTACTTGCCCGATAGACTAGTTATTCTAATGAATACCAATAAAGAGCGGAACCCGGTCCCAGAAAAAAAAGCTTGTGAGCGAGGATATTCCAATGAATAATAATAATAAAAGCGAAAACCAGTCCGGTAGTAAAATGCATGACGAGGATATTCAACAGAATAATAAAGAATGAAATAATGGAAGAATTTCACCAAGTATAGGGTATCCAGCGTATCTGAGTTATTCCAAAGAATAATAAAGAATGGAATAATGAAGTTCTCTTCATGAATAAGAAAGAAAGAATACCCCTTATGAGTACAACAAATAATATTTCCTACCGTAGAAAGAAAAGTACTGGATATAGAAGTAGTGAAGTAGCAAAACACTTTTCTTCTTTCTCTCTATAGTTTCTCTCTCTACAGTTTTAGTGAATTCGTAAGAAATAATGAATGAATGAGCTTCTATTTATAGAAAAATGGACTGCATAATAACTAACTCATGAACGGTCCAGATTGATTTACTTTAATCTAACGGTCCATATTTAAAGCAAAATCTTTTAAATAAAAATATAATATATTCTATTTATAATCTAATAAAATGAATAACTTTATAAAAGATTTTACTATGTAAACACTATGCAGGCACTATGCATAATAAAATATAATATATTCTAATTATTGTCTAATAAAATAGATAACTTTATAAAAGTATTACATTTTATATAAAAAGATTTTACTATGCAAAACACTATGCATGCACTATGCAAATACTATGCATAATAAAATATAATATATTCTATTTATAAAATAACTTTATAAAAGTATTACATTTTATATAAAAGATTTTCTCAGATTATTACATTAATAATACCAACAAAAGCGAGTGATTTATCACGTAAGCATCAATAATTAATAGCGTGCTACTTATGCAACCACGCGTATTCTTCGTACTTTTAACAATAGGTGTTTCAACGATTAACAGGTAAAACTTCCGCCGTTATTTTCATAAAATATTTTTGTCGTTTTCTCAATCGACAATAATTACATTCATGAGGTCCACCAATGATTGTCTTGGTTATGCGAATATTCCTATTAAAAGCGAATATTCCCCGACCAATCGAATATTATATAACAACTTGCGTACTTTGCAAAATTTATAAATATTACCCATAACTATAACATTATATCAAATCCACACCATAATATTAAAAAAAATATTTCGAGAAAATTAAATCTTTATTTATAAAATCTGGGGTCTCACAATCTCCCCTCCTTATGAAATTTCGCCCTCGAAATTTACGTACGTACCTGGTATGCCGAAGAGGTGAGGATACCTCGACTTCATTTCAAATTCTAACTCTTCAGGTATAACCTTTGAGTGTTGAATACGATTCTTCTTATCCAAGATTTTAACATGTATCTCCTCAAATGTTAAATCATCCATTATCTAAATGGGTTCTAAATTAATAATGTGGTTGGTCAGTCCACATATTTACGTAATCGATGATCAAAAGCTTGACCTCATGAAAAAGCGAATCAAGATGGTCGATTTAGGGTTTTCAAAGCCTCAACATGCAAAGTGGACTGTTTTGGGAAAAATAGTCTCAAAGGTTTCAAAACTTGCTAGATTTGTGTTCTACCACTTGGGTTTACTACATAACTCATGTATCTAGCACCCCCCTTTGACGGATCACAATTCCAAGTTGTAAAACTTGAGTTACACAAGATTTAGTGGAAGAAAAACAAGAGTTTTCACCCATGGAGAACATATGCTCATTTTCTTCCTCTAAGTCTTTGATCTAACACTCAAGATACTTAGTTCCATACATGATGATATGTAAAACTAGTGTATCTTGAGTATTTGTACATAACCCCATCAAAACTCAAGCTAGCAAAACAAAGTAAAAGAAGAAGATGAAGGTAAGTTATAACTTGACTTAGTTGCTACCTTTCTTGATTTTCCAAAGTAAGTAATAAACTTAGGAGGCATGAACAACTAGCACTCCTATCTCTTTCTCTCTATAGCCGAAACCCTTTCTCTCTTTTCTGTGAAGCCCCCAAAATAGGTATACAACACCCATTTCGAGTCGCCAAATACATGGTATGGAAAGCAAACTACAACTTAATAATACAATTGTCGTGCAAAATACGACAACACATCTTTGTGAGTTTAAATACAAATATTGTCTTCTAGACAATATCCACACTCAAATAAGTCCTCGTTACAATTATTCAAACACTATTTTACGAGAAATAGTGAGGATACGCTAAAATTTTTTCTAGAACCATCACTCCGTACCCCGACTAGTTCTGCTTTATGTTCTCACCTCCACGAGAAAAATGAAACAAAAAGGAAAGGGTGAGCTCAACTAGCCCAGTAAAGAATATTATGACTAAGATAGTATACAACAAATTATCGTTAGTCTTCAATAGGGAAAAATCTGATAAAATATAATAGCCAACAAGTTTTAGATCAACAATTGTAGCGGAAACATCAATCCATTAGAAGAGTCAAGTAGAGAATGAGTTCTACTATCTTCTAAGATTTAAAAGTCCATCATCAATATTTTATCCCTGTAACAACAATCAATATACATCTTTAATCAAATATTCATCTTTGCACTACAAGCCAAAGATATTCATCTGTATCACCAGTTGGTCATGTTCATCTCAACACTTGTTCATCTTTGCACTACGGGCCAAAGATATTCATCGATTAATCATTTATCTTTGCACTTCTGGTAGAAGATATTTAGTAATATCATCATTTAGGGTGAGGATGATGAAAAATATTTTAAAGAAAAGCGAATCCGATTGAAGCGGAAGGACAAATAGTAGGGATTCAGTATAACGGTTTATCCAAGATCAATAATACTTCATAAATACCAATTTTGAAGCGAAATTCAAAAATAAAGATCAAAACATGGATATAATCAAAGATAGTAACTAGTAATAGACATCTTGGACAAAAAGAAAAAATTTCATTTTTAGGTGAATAGTGCAGTGATTCGTGAATAAGTGTCGTATCGTGAATAGTGCCGATATCGTGAATAGTAACCCCAACACAAAAAGTTCCAAATTTGATAAAATCGAGATCGATACTTGGCGTAATGATATTGAGGAAATAATATCATATCTGAAGAAAATAACATCCCTTACCTCAAAATATCAATACTTACGATCGGAATATCGGTATAAAATTTGAAGGAAACTTGCAACCGATGAATAGAAACTCACAAAGTATCTAAATACTCACAAAATACACTCGATAATCTAGAGAGAAAGAGAGAAAACTTATTTACGGTGTGATTTTCAATTCTAACTTAGCCTCTATTTATAGGAAAATGAAAATGTTAGGAGACCTCACCGCAACAACCCGATGGCTTTTTACTGCTACTATTCCCACCCACCACATTTGAAATAAATTCAAAGCACATTTCTTCACCAACCACAAGTGGGGCCCACTCAATTCTAGAATTTTCCACCAAAATCATTTATAAACCTAATTTACGAATCGGTCACCTCTTAAAATTCATAACAAATCATTCGTTCATTTTAACGGTTCAAAATTTGTGGACATATACTCAACTTATATATGTATAACATATCCAAAAATTACAACGATCCAAGCGGTCGGATTAAAAATTATAACTCACACAATATATCTCAAAAACACCTTTGGTTTAATTTTTAACACCTTCATTCAAACAAAAATCTTGATAAAACACCTCAACATTAACTCCTTCATTTTTTAACCACAATAAATATATCCAACATTTATATCCACATAAAATAAATATTTCCTTATCATATGAATCAATAATTAATTATTCACAAATAATATTACGAGAATCACATTTATAATGACCGGTAGTTCGAGGAAAGAGGGGCTTTCAATAAGAATTTCTCCTTATTAGTAGCTTGATTAGGTGACCAAACCTCTCTCTTGTGAGAACTTTCGAGACATTGTCAATAATGTTATCTAATAATATTATTCAAATAATATGTATTATTGATCGATAATGGGATATCTTGTGCGATGACAATTATTAAAACAATGATAATATAAAATATCAATGCATGCGCAATTATTGAATCGATAAAATAAAATATTGAGCGATAACTCTTTGTAACAATTATTGAGTAGTGCCTTCTTATGTAAGGATCAATAATTCATCAATACATGTATCCATCGCCAGCGTATTCTTGTATTTTAACCAAGGGTATTCTAACGAGTGTTAGCTTGGTAACAACTACGCCGTTATTTATAAAAACTTAAACTTATCGTTTTCTTCATCCAAGCGCGGTTATTACATTATGGGGCCCACAAATGAGCTGTGCATATTTGTCGTATGAATATTCCCAAACAACAAGAATATTCCACGACCAAATGAATATTCCCCACAAACAATGATGATTATTTTATAACCACTTGCATATTTTGCAAAATTTGCACATTTCACCCATAATCGAGAGAATTATATCAAATTAATACCTTATTATTCACAAATATAATTAGAGGAAATTTGATTTTATTTATAATAAGTTGGGGTCTTACAACCTCCCTCCTTATGAAATTTTCGTCCTCGAAATTGACTTACGATACTGGTGTGTTTGAAAAGGTGAGGATACCTCGCTTTCATTTACGATTCCAACTCCCGGTCATTTCTTTGATAGCATGGTTTCTCCATAAAACCTTAACTTGTGGTATAACCTTGCAGTGCGTAGGACATGTTCTTTTCTATCCAAGATCTTAACAGGTACTTCTTCTTACGTTAAATCTTGACTATCTAAATGCGGTTCTAACTTGATAATATGGTTTGGGTCTTTCACATATTTCTGAAGCATGGATATGTGAAAAACATTATAAACGAGACATACTTGGAGGTAATCTTGAGTCTATAGGCCACATTTCCTATTCGATCAAGAATCTCGAATGGACCAATAAATCGTGAATTGAGCTTTCCTCTCTTTCCAAATCTTGTAACTCCCTTCCATGGAGCAACACGTAACAATACATGATCCCCGATATTAAATTCCACGTCTTTTCGATGAAGATCCGCATAACTCTTTTGTCGATCTTGTCTTGGTTTGTATCGTTGTCGAATCATTTGGATCTTTTACGTAGTCATGCGTACTAATTACGGGTCCCAACAACGTTGCTTCTCCCACCTCGTCCCAAAGACATCTTGGAGAAGCGACACTTTCGTCCATCTGAGCGCTTCGAATGGAGCCATACTATACTTGCTTGATAAGCTGTTGTTGTAGGAGAATTCCACCGATTAAGCAAGTACTTATCAACTTCCTTTAAAATCTAGGACACAAAGTCTTAATAGATCTTGAGGATTTGAATAGTCCTCTCTCGATTGTCCGTCTGGTTTGAGGATGGTATCTTAGAACTAATAATAAATCTGTGCCCATAGCTTTACGCAAGCTAACCCAAAATTGTGAAGTGAATCTTGGGTCATAATCCGAAACTATGGATACTGGCATGCCATGCAATCTCACAATCTCATTCACGTACATGCGAGCAAGACGTTCAAGGGAATAAGTCTCACGTATCGATAAGAAATGGGCAGACTTGGTTAATCTATCAACAATAACCCAAATCGCATCTATGCCTTGAGAAACCTTGGGAAGACCCGTAACGAAATCCATAGTAATGTGTTCTCACTTCCATTTCGGAATCTCAAGTGGTTGTAATGGACCCTTTGGCACTTGATGCTTCGCCTTTACACGTTGACAAGTTAAACACCTCGAGATAAACTCCGCGATCTCTCTCTTCATATTGTTCCACCAAAATGTATGTCGAATATCATGATACATTTTGGTACTCCGAGATGGATTGCAAGCGGGGTGTTGTGTGCCTCCATCATGATTCTATGCTTCAAGTCATAATCGTTAGGAACACAAAGTGCGGAGTTGAATCTAAGTATTCCTTCTTCATCGATTCTAAACACGGAATAGCTCCTTCTTGCACTCTCTTTCATATATACGTATCGGCTCGGTCTAAAGTAGCTTGGCGACTTTAACTTTATCGATTAAAGTCGGTTCTACTATATTATATTCGCCATCATCATGTGGGTCCACGAGTCTTTAATTCTACCTCCATCCTTTTTGCAAGTCATCAGAATGGGCCTTTGCATTAACAATATCGCCTTTTCATACTCGCATATGATTTTACTCGATCGTGTCGACTACGTTACGTTAAGCTTTTCGGGATGTTATTGAATAATGTGATCGTAATCTTTCAATAGTTCAAGCCAGCGTCGTTCCGCATGTTGAGTTCTTTTGGGTGAAGAAATATTTGAGGCTTTTATGATCGAGTATAGATCTCCACTTTCTCTACATACGGTAGTGTCTCCAGATTTTCAACGCGAAAGCATGCTTTGCCAACTCTAGATCATGAGTAGGATAATTCCTCTCATATTCTTTGAGTTGTCGTGAGGCATAGGCTATGACTTTCCCATGTTGCATGAGAACGCATCCTAACCCTTTGCACGAAGCATCATTTGTAGATAACAAATCCATCGAACCGGATGGTATTGCGAGCAGTGCCAAAATGAGTCTCCTCTTGAGATCTTGGAAACTCTTCTCGCATTCCTCGCTCTATACAAATTTTGTATCTTTCGAGTCAACTGAGTTAGCGGAGTAGCGATTCGAGAAAATCCTTCCACGAATCTCGATAATAACCCATTAAGCCCGAAAGCTCGCGACTTGATCACCGACTTTGGTTGCTCTCAAACTTTGATTGCTTGATCTTCACCGGTCGATGAGATTCTCCATGTTTTGACACCATGTGCCCAAGGAATGCTACTTCCTCAAGCCAGAACTCGCATTTCTTTAGCTTGGCATAAAGTTTGTTTTTACGAAGCCTTTCAAGTATCAGCTTCAAATGGTGCTCATGATCTTCACGGCTTTTGGAATAGATGAGGATGTCATCAATAAAGACAACAACAAACTGATCCAAATATTCCTTGAATACACGGTTCATCATATCCATGAAAGCGGCGGGAGCATTAGTCGATCAAAAGACATGACTAAGAATTCATAATGCCCGTCTGGGGAGTTACGAAGGCAGTCTTTGAAATATCCTCAGTTTTAATCTTCAGCTGATGATATCTAGAACGAAGATCGATCTTTGAAAAGAATTATGCTCCTTGCAACTAGTCGAACAGGTTATCAATGCGAGGTAACGGATACCTATTCTTGATGGTGACATGGTTTAATTCTCGGTAGTCAATACAAAGTCGCATACTCCCGTCTTTCTTCTTTACAAATAAAACAGGAGCACCCGAAGGAGATGTACTAGGACGAATGAAACCTATGTCTAACAATTCCTATAGTTGGACTTTTAACTCCTGAAGTTCAATAGGAGCTATTCGATATGGGGTTTTAGAAATAGGTTTTTTACCCAGTTCAAGGTCAATAAAGAATTCAACGTCACGTTCCGGGGGTAGACCGAGAAGTTCTTCAGGAAATACATCAGAAAATTCTCTAACAACTGAAATATTATTCAAATCTGACTTGTCTTTGTTCAAATCCATAACATGGGCTAAGAAAGCTTGACATCCGTTTTTCAATAAGCGAATAGCTTTATGGCTTGATATGATAGTGGTGATTTTAGTGGTTTAGTTGTTTGAATTGTATATAACGAGGTTGGTTAGGAATATGAAAACTAATGACCTTACGAAAATAATCAATTTTGGCATGATGAGTGGTTAACCAATTAATTCCTAAAATCACATCAAAAGCAAATATCTTTAAAGAGATAAGATCGGCAGGTAATGTGATAGTGCCAACTTGGATCATGCAAGATTTATAAAGCTGTAGATGTAACGAAGGTTTCACCCAGCGGAGTTTCAACGAGATAAGTCAAAGTCTAATTTCTCCGAGTCAAGTTTAAGCGTTGAGCACAAGCGGGAGAGATAAAAGAATGGGTAGAGCCGGTATCTAGTAAGGTATAAACTTGTGAGAATTCAAGATTAGCTTACCGTAATCACCTCGTTCGGGTTCCTCGCATTTTGGCGATCACGACAAACGCTTCTTCCGAACCATTGATTTCGACTTATCAGGGATGACCCTTGAGTCACCATCCAGATTGAACTTGGTTTTGCTCTGAACAATCCGAGCTATGTGGCCTTCCTTTCCACGGTTTGTAACATACCTTGAATTGTTGTGGGACGGTTTGGTGATATGTCCCTCTTTCCGCATTTTTAACATCTAAGCGGCGATCGTTCTCCTCCCCTAGAAATTTGTTGTTGGTCTTTGGTCTTCTTTGTTGATGTCTTCCGTCATTGTTGAATCTCCTCTTTCGAAAATTTCCTTGGACTCACCTCTCCTATTATCATGGCCACGATGACCACCCAGAGTGGTTCCGCTTTTGTTAAGTATTTTCCTCCTCGTTGGTTATCATCGCTCACGATGGTTGTTGTCCACCAGTATGACCACGGTTGTGGTCCTCGGTTGAACATACTCATTATCTCGCTCTAATAATTGAGCCACATTTATAACATCGAATATAAAGAAAATTTATGAGATATAAGATATTTAGAATCTCGGGCTTTAGACCTCTCGAAACATCCTTGTCATTTGTTCCTCATTTTCGACCAAATGAGGTGCAAACTGGATAACTTTGCAAACTTAGCCTCGTCTTTGGGACACCGTCGTGTTGTTTTGTTCGATCGATAAACTCCACCTCCTTCGTATAGCCCGAATACTTTCGAGGAAAGTACTTGTCATTGAATAGTTCTGAAATGTTTCCCAAGACATCTTTGAGTAAATTTGGTGATGCACGCTTCACGAGACTCCACCGGTGAGTACGCCTCACCGCATGAACATAAAGGTGGCGAATGGAACCTTATGTTCCTCCGTGCATCCCAAGACATTGAATATCTTGGTAATTTGCTTGACCCACATTCGCATGATGATTGGATCGGCTTTACCTTAAATTCGGTGGTCCCAACTCCTTGAAGCGCTTGTTTGTGATAAGCGCGCATTGCTATCATTTCCACCGTATTTTGTGCACGAGTCTCGCTCGTCGATTTTGCATGAAGCGTAAAAAGCTCCTAAACATTCCATCATTCATCGTTTGCTCGGTAGTAGTGTTGTTTACGGAGGAATATTGCCTTCTGTTGCACGTTCTCTGGTTTGTAACTAAAGGTTGTTCCACAGTCTCATACACTCCATTGTTAACGTTCTCGGTGGCCATTCTTAAATCTTCGCCATAAAACAAGGGTTAATTAAACAAATTAACATATCACATAATATCCTATATTATGGTGACCAACAAATAAGCTTAGATAAGACACACTAGCGAAGGATTTACTCATCTCTCCTCTCCTAGTTCTATTCCCCGATCTCCGCTAGAGACCATATCCCTAAGCTTTGATACCAACTGTGACGCCCCCAAAATAGGTATACAACACTCATTACGAGTGCGCCAAATACATAGTGCAGAAAGCAAACTACAACTTCAATAATCTGATTGTCGTGCAAAATCGACAACACATCTTGTGAGTTTAAATACAAATATTATCTTCTAGACAATATCCACACTCAAATAAGTCCTCGTTATAATTATTCAAACACTATTTTACAGAAATAGTGAGGACTGCTAAAACATTTTTCTAGAACCATCACTCCGTACCCCGACTAGTTCCTGCTATGTTCTCACCTCCTGAGAAAAATGGAACAAAAAGGAAAAGGGTGAGCTCAACTAGCCCAGTAAAGAATATTATGACTAAGATAATATACAACAAATTATCGTTAGTCTTCAATAGGGAAAAATCTGATAAAATATAATAGCCAACAAGTTTTAGATCAACAATTGTAGCGGAAACATCAATCCATTAGAAGAGTCAAGTAGAGAATGAGTTCTACTATCTTCTAAGATTTAAAAGTCCATCATCAATATTTTATCCCTGTAACAACAATCAATATACATCTTTAATAAAATAATCATCTTTGCACTCTGAGCCAAAGATATTCATTTCATATCACCGATTGGTCATATTCACCTCAATACTTGTTCATCTTTTGCACTACGGGCCAAAGATATTCATCGATTAATCATTTATCTTTGCACTACTGGTAGAAGATATTTAGTAATATCATCATTTAGGGTGAGGATGATGAAAAATATTTTAAAGAAAGCAGGCGAATTTATCCAATGAAGCGGAAGGACAAATAGTAGGGATTAGTATAACGGTTTATCCAAGATCAATAATACTTCATAAATACCAATTTTGAAGCAGAATTCAAAAATAAAGATCAAAACATGGATCTGATCAAAGATAGTAATCGTAATAGACATCTTGGACAAAAAGAAGAAAATTTCATTTTTGATTGAATAGTGCCGTATTAAATGCATAGTGTCGTGTAATACGTGAATAGTCTACCAGTATCGTGAATAGTAACCCCAACACAAAAAGTTCCAAATTTGATAAAAATTCGGATCAATACTTGGCGTAATGATATTGAAGAAATAATATCATATATGAAGAAAATAACATCCTTACCTCAAAATATCGCATTACTTACGATCGGAATATCGGTATAAATTTGAATGAAACTTGCAGCGATGAATAGAAACTCACAAAGTATCTAAATACTCACAAAAATACACTCGATAATCTAGAGAGAGAAAAGAGAAAACTTATTTACGGTGTGATTTTCAATTCTAACTTAGCCCTCTATTTATAGGAAAATGTTAGCGAGACTTGACTGCAACTTTGATGGCTTTACCGCTACTATTCCCACCCACCACATTTGAAATAAATTCAGCACATTTCTTCACCAACCACAAGTGGGGCCCACTCAATTCTAGAATTTTCCACCAAAATCATTTATAAACCTAATTTACGAATCGGTCACCTCTTAAAATTCATAACAAATCATTCGTTCATTTTTAGCGGTTCAAAATTTGTGGACATATACTCAACTTATATATGTATAACATATCCAAAAATTACAACGATCAGCGGTCGGATTAAAAATTATAACTCACACAATATATCTCAAAAAACTTTGGTTTAATTTTTAACACCTTCATTCAAACAAAAATCTTGATAAAACACCTCAACATTAACTCCTTCATTTTTAACCACAATAAATATATCCAACATTTATATCCACATAAAATAAATATTTCCTTATCATATGAATCAATAATTAATAATTCACAAATAATATTACGAGAATCACATTTTAATAATGACGGTAGTTCCGGAAAGAGGAGGCTTTCCAATAAAAATTTCTCCTTATTAGCGCGCAATTAGGTGACCAAACCTCTCCTTGACAGAACTTTCTAGACATTGTCAATAATGCTATCTAATAATATTATTCAAATAATATGAATTATTGATCGATAATGGAAAATAATGTGCAGTGACAATTATTGAAACAACAATAATATAAAATATGAACGCAGGAATTATTGAATCAATAAAATAAAATATTGAACAATAACTACTGTAACAATTATTGAGTAGTGCCTTCTTACGTAAGGATCAATAATTCATCAATACTGTGTATCCACGCGTATTACTGTATTTTAACCACCGGGTATTCTACAATGAGTGTTACTTGATAACAACTACGCTGTTATTATTTATAAAAACTTAAACTTGTCGTTTTTTTCATCAAAGCAGTTATATTCTGAAAACAACAAGAATATTCCACGACCAAACGAATATTCTCCGACAACAATGATTATTTTATAACCACTTGCATATTTTGCAAAATTTGAATATTTCACCCATAACCAGAGAATTATATCAAATTAATACCTTATTATTCACAAATATAATTAGAGGAAATTCGATTTTATTTATAATAAGTTGGGGTCTTACATTTTCTCTCTTTGAAGTTGGCTAGCTTGGGAGCAAAAGATAGAAGAAGAAGATGGAGAGAAAAATGAGATGTTGGAAGAATGAAATGTGTTTACAAAATGAAATGGGCAATTCACTAATAACCCCCATAACTATTTTGTTGTCCATTGGGTAAAAGCTTTGCATTATCACATCCATTAGTCTAGACATGATTAAAGGTGCATAATGGAGTGACAACCATTGGGAGCTTGACAACATTGTCCTTGTGTTTAATAATTTCTACTAATGGACAAATTAGCTTAATTATTCCACTTAGGATCCTCTAGCCCATAATATCCTCCATTTAGCTTTTATTTTAAATGCCCAATTTTGATTAATTAAATGTCTACAATACCCCTAATCAAGTGGGCAAAGTATTAGATTGTATTTTATTCCTTTGGGCTTCTCCTTTAATTGTTTTGGGCTATGTACTAAACATAGTCTAGCAATTTTAATAATGTTACCCAATTTGATTATTTAGGGCTTCCATTTCCAATCATATGAAGTTTAATTACTTATACATGTGACTTTATCTCATAACCTAATTAGATTTACAAGAATTAGGTTTAAAAATTATTAGTCACTTGAAATACTAAGTTTACCCACTTAAGTTAGTATACATATTAAATACTAACTTTTTCAGTATTACCATAACCCTTAGGTTATTTAATAGTCTTACCTAATGTATAATTAGGTTCTGAAGCTTTTATTTTATGAAATGTATAAATGTATGTATCCATAACTATAATATATATGTTAATTGACCCATGCTCCACTTCACATGTGTTGTCACATATTAAATCCTTATATAACACAAGGTTTAAAAAAAATCAATAATGTACATACATATATAGTGACTTAAAATTCACGGTTATTACATCCTCCCCCCTTATAAAATTTAGTCCCGGAATTACATATAAGGTTACTCAAAAAGGTGTGGATAATTTCCTCTCATCATTTCTTGAGTTCCCACATAGCTTCTTGACATTGTGGTTTCTCCAAAGAACTTTTTACGAGAATGTATAACCTTATTTCGCAATTTACATTCCATTCTATCTAAAATTTAAATAGAATTTCCTCGTCGACAAATCCCTTACGACTGAATTGAAACAAATGCGATATCACGTGCTTGTAATCGAGGGCTTATATGGTGCGTAAGACTAACATATGAAACACATTATGAATATGTTCCGATTCGGGAGGTAGAGCTAGCTCTCTCGTCGCCCACTTCGCCTATCTTCTTGAGGATCTCGAAAGGTCGATAAATCGGACTCGAGTTTACCTTTCTTTCCAAACCTTATCTTCCCTTTCCAGGGAGATACTTTCAAAAATGCATTGTTTCCCACCTCAAAATCTCTCTTCTGACGATGTAAGTCTGCATACTTCTTCTGGCGATCTTGAGCTGCTACCAGTCAGGCTCTTATCACCTTGATGGTCTCTACGGTCTGCTGCACCAGTTCTGGTCCCAACAGTCGACGTTCACCTACTTCATCCCAGCATAAGGGCGTTCTATATTTCCTTCCATACAGTGCTTCGTACGGCGGCATTCCGATGCTGGCGTGATAGCTATTGTTGTATGCGAACTCTACTAATGGAAGATGATCCTCCCAGCTACCCTTGAAGTCCATCACACAAGCTCTGAGCATGTCTTCAAGTGTTTGAATCATTCTCTAGCTTTTCCCATCGGTCTGCGGATGATACGCGGTGCTCATTCATAACTGCGTCCCCATTCTTTCTTGAAGACTCTTCCAGAAGTTTGACGTGAATTGCGGATCCCTATCTAAGGCACAATATATCTTGATGCGCCATGTGTCGAGATAATTTCCTTGATATATAATTTGGCTGTTGGTCCGGACTATACGATCTTGATCGGCAAAAAGTGAGCCGACTTCGTAAGGCGATCTCTGATCACCCATATGGCGTCGTGCCCTTTTTGCATTGCTGGAAGTCCCACCACAAAATTCATCGTGATGTGCTCCCATTTCCACTCTGAAATCTCTAAACGCTGTAGTAATCCACTCGGTCGTTGATGTTCTGCCTTGACCCTCTGACAAGTTAGACATCTGCTGACGCATTTTGCAACCTCTCTCTTCATGTTTGGCCACCAAAAGTGTTGACGTAAGTCTTGATACATCTTTGTGCTTCCTGGGTGTATCGAGTACCTCGTATTATTATGCGCTTCTTATAGAATCTCTTCTCTTAGTTACGGTACTAACGGTACCCAAATTAAATCCTTCAAATCTTAGCGATCCGGTGCCATCAATCTTGTATTTCAATTCATCCCCTTCACTAAAGCTTCTTGATGTTGTCATGATCCTCGTCCTTCTCTTGAGCCCCTTTAATCTTATTTAGTAAAGTTGGGCTCGTTGCCGCTATAAATAATTTCTCGTTGGTCTCTATCGGATACTTAACCTCTAACGTCAAGTCGTTTGAAATCTTTCACCAATTCCTCTTGAATGGTCGACTTGATAATTTCTCTCTGTCTTTTACGCTCGGGGCATACGCCACTACATTTGCTTTGCACGGATGGTACGAATCTCACAATCATAATCCTTGATCAATTCTAGCCATCGGTGCTGCCTCATATTTAGCTCTTCCTGTGTGAAGATATACTTTAGACTCTTGTGATCCATATATATCTCACACTTCTCACCATACAAATAGTGCCTCCAAATCTTCAAGGCAAAAACTCTCGCTTGCTAATTCGGTCATGAGTTGGATAACCCTTCTCATAATCCTTCGGTGGCGTGAAGCGTCTGTGATGACCTTGCCATCTTTGCATCGATTACCACAGCCAAGACCCTTGTGTGATGCATCTTTATACACTACAAATCCTCCCATGTTGTGCGGTAAGGCCAACACGGTGTGTGTTAGTGAGCCTCTTCTTCAATTCCATGAAACTCTCTTCACATTTCTCCATCAAACAAACTTTCTTGTCTTTCTAGTAAGGTTGGTCAATGGCGATGCTATCTTTGAAAAATCTTGGATGAATCTTGATAGTATCCTGCTAATCCCAAGAAACTCCTAATTTACATCGGCGTCTTTGGTTTGTTCCCGATTGATAATCGCTTCTACTTTTCTTTGGATCTCTGAAACACCATCCTTATCGATAGCGTGGCCCAAAAGCGCACTCTTCGCAACCAAAACTCACACTTGGAGAACTTTGCATACAACTTCTCCCTCCTTAGCGTCTCAACACTTTCCTTAGATGTTCAATGTGATCTTCCTCTGTCTCGAATATATGCGAATGTCATCGATGAACACGATAACAAACTTATCCAAATCTTTGCTTAAACACTCTGTTCATCAAATCCATGAATCTTTCTTTGGCGCATTCGTTAACCAAAAGACATTACGAAACTCAAAGTGTCCATACAGGAGTTTGAATGCCGTCTTTGGAACATCCTCCGTCTCACCTTTAGTTGGTGGTGATAAGGTCCTCAAGTCGATTTTTGAAAAGTATTTCGCCCCTTCAATTGATCAAACGGATCGTCGATCCTAGGAAGCGGGTACTTGTTCTTAATAGTGACCTTGTTCAACTCCGTTAGTCGATCAAAGCCTTAATGACCCATCCTTCTTCTTTCTGAATAAGGTGGTGCTCCCCAGCGGTGATATGCTTGGTGAATGTATCCCTTATCTAACAACTCTTGCGGTTGAACCATTAGTTCCTTCATTTCTCTAGGAGCCCATACGATACGGTAGCTTTGGATACCGGTGATGTCCACAGTGCCAAATCGATAACAAACTCTATCTCTCTATCTGGTGGCAATCCGGAATCTCATCTGGGAAAGCGTCAGCGAATTCCCTTACAATAGGTATCGACCTAGTTCACCCTCGACTCTGCGGGTATCCTGGCGTGAGCCAAATAACCTATACAACCCTTCTTAAGCAACTTCCTTGCTTGCATCATCGTCGAACAACAAGATTGTCTTGGCGATTTACTACCGTGAAATACCACCTTTGACTTATTTGGAGTCTTTTGGGTGTACACACTTTTCTTACGATCGATGGCCAGCTCCATGACTTGATAACCAATCCATCCCAAGGATTACATCAAACTCTCCAAGACGAATCGGTATCAAATCCACGTTAAGCTTAAATCCTCTTACATTAGCACAATAGTTCCTATGAATGTAGTTAACAGGGATAATTTCTTTGTTTGCTACTTCTACATTCATTGGGTGTTCTAATAGTTCGCGAGGTAAACTTAATCTTTGAGCAAATTCATCAGATAAGAAAGAACATGAAGCTTCTGAATCAAATAACACATAGACATTTATATCGTTGATCAGAATTATACCTGACACCACCTCCCTGGATGCCACGGCATCTTACCTTCATCGTATTGAATATACGTCTTTGTAAACATTTGGTGGGCTTGTCCTCCCTTTGGTTGTCTTAGTGTTATTGCCCTTGTTGCCATTTTCGCCATCCGTGTTTTTTCTTCTTGGGCAATCCTTGATCGATGTCCCACTTCACCCACAGTTAAAGCAACCTCCTTTCTTCACCTTAGGACAATTGGGTGAGGTATGCCCTTCTTGTCCACGGGTATAACATACCGTTTTTCCTTTCAAGCACTCCCCCGAGTGACCTTTTCCAAAGTTTCCACACACTGACTTGTTTTGTTGCACACTTCCTTGTTGAATCTCCAAATTGCTACCCCCACTGCTCCATTTTTGCTTCTTGTGGTTACTACCATACTTGCTAACATTACGATTCCCACTTTCTACTTTCTTTTGTTCTTCTCCGATTGTACTTTGAGGACAGCCCGGCTTCCACCTTCCGCTATGAGAGCTTTCTCCAACAGAGTTGAGAATGACGTGATTTGCAAAATCGTTACCTTACTGTAAATCCACGGCTTTAGCCCATTTTCAAACCTTCTTACTCTCCTCACCTCCGTATCCACCTGATGTGAAGTCGAATCGGCGATTCATTGAACTTTGCGGCGTACTTGAATCTTGACATATTTTCTATTTCAATTCCAAGAACTTGATCTCCATCCTCGCTTGTGTACTCTCTCGGGAAGTAGTTCTCGAAGAACAACTTCTTGAATACTTCCCAAGTCACAATTCCATTGACTTTGTTACGGTTGGC
The DNA here is from genome assembly GCA_020205615.1 of Panax quinquefolius. NCBI lineage: Eukaryota > Viridiplantae > Streptophyta > Magnoliopsida > Apiales > Araliaceae > Panax > Panax quinquefolius. The sequence continues at coordinate 79,944,572 of CM035171.1, read as the reverse complement.
CTCCCACCAATAGTTAGCCTCACCCTTCATTAAGTAGGTAGCAAAAATTGTCTTACGCTCTTTCTGCTGCTACTCTAGCAATAACGAAGGCCTTCTCGATCTCCTTTACCCGCGTGCGGGCTTATATCGGGTCCATTGTTCCTCTAAACTCGCGGTCCTCTTGCCTTGAAGTCCTTAAAGTTGACTAGTTGGTTTGCACTTTGATTTCTGCGAGGTTGAGCTTGATTCCTCGTGGCTTGACCATCGTGTTGATAAAATCTTGCATTGGGTTTGGTTGAGCTCATTGCATTATTAAGCGACTCTTGATCTCTTGGTTCCTCGGTCCACGTCTGGCGGCATTATCTAGTGAAATAAAATTCTAACACGTTACTCGGGTTTATTATCATATAAGTAGTTAACATGTAACACACTACTGAATTCATACAATCAGATGATTATTATGTGAGAGTTTTAAATTACCAAGATTTGGAAGTCTTTCTCCACGATTAGTGGGTTAAGTTTGTTTTTAAAAAAAATAATTTCAATTCGGTCTCTTTGGATTCACATAACATTAAATAGACGATCTACTATTTAAAATTTTCCAACACATAACATAATATCTTGCATTTATATTCATATACAGATCTTGGTGATTTACATGATTAATACATGTATATTTTATAAATGCTACTATCCCATTTTAAACATAAAAGATGGGATTAACTCATAATGATACCTCCTTACAAACACAAATAGGGATCTTATCTAACTACTACTACTACCTCACCCCTATTGAGGTTTACATCATCATAAAACCCTATTACATAAAAGGGATACTAATGCATCTATCTACAAGCTGGGTCATCACATAATCATCTTTGGTGGCCTCTTTGGTCACCTACCCACAGAGCTCTGGGAAGCAACTACTCCATAACTCTACGTCGAACAGATCGACTAGACTCTCCTATCTCAGAGTGGACCCTCCTAGCCCCCCTTGCTATTTGGCCCCTCACCTTCGTCTAATGCCAGTCCTAAAGTCTCTACCCTGACCTTCATGGCATCTAGTACAATCTCTAATTGGTCCACCCGCTTGGCCGACTCATGAAATGCCTCCTCCACCCGTATCTTATCGGCAATCTCCACGTCAAACTCACTCTGCATCGCCAGATGCTCTACGCTCAGTGCTGCGAACTTTGCCTTCTTATACTCTAGCTGGACTCGCATCTCTGCTAGCTCCATCGGTGCACGATGAGCGACATCCTTATCTTTCTTGCTCCATGTCTGCGATGGTTCATATTCTCCGCCTCAATTGCAAAATCCTTTGCTCACGAGCATGGTTTTTTTTCTCTAACAGATTCTTGATCATCACATCCTTGAGGTGTCAGACACCTCCTCAGAAACGACCTCCTCTGGTCTATAGAATGGCTCCCACGACTATCACTTGGCATCCTATAAAACAAGGATACAACATCGATTACTACAATAAAATATATTCATTGATGAAATGAAACAATATTTTATTAAGTACAAACACATACTCGATGAATTTCCATAATCCATCTCTAACATACTCTATAAGAGTTTTCTACTAAGGTTATAACCTAGGTTTCGCATTCCTAATGTTTGTAACCTACGACTTTGATACCAACTTTGTGGCGCCCCCAAATCCGGGTTCTCTAACCTCGATTGAGTGCTCACGATCTATATCATCATCATAAGCATTCTATAACTACTACGAAATAATAAACATACATTGTTCATTATAATAAAGTCTCATAAACTGGTCCCGAGGTCTCCATAACCTTAACTTTAAATACACCATTCATAATACAAGCAGTTTACTTAAGAAATTCCATCGGATAATAGTTAAATTGACATTCATTCTAAACAACTCACGGATCTTGCCCTTGCCCTTGTTCTTCGTGTTGGATCCTTGGGCTTAAGCGAAATAGATGTAATGATATAGCAAGAGTAAGCAACTAATTTGCTTATGAAGTTTATATCTGAGGAGATATATCATGACTTAGAAAGAAATATTGCGTTCAATGTTCAACAATAGTATAAGATTGTGAAGGAACATGAATTAATAATCAACAATTGAATATTCGATAATTGAATAACATGGGCCGAGTGGTTTTGAATAACCATGAACATTTGCCGAGGTGCTTTCGGTGATTTAAAGCTGGACCTCTTAATAAGTTTTGGTATTCAAGGGGATCAGCCTTTCATACCTCGTGATTTATGCATAAACACTTAATAATCCAGCATTGATATCACGCCTTATTCAAATTAGTCCTTTTCTCAGTCAAAAGTTCTTATCATATCAATTTAATAAGAACAGCTATTTAAAACACATTTGATTTAACAAATTTAGACATGCTTGATCTAGGTGATACAATTAGCATAAATCTATTTCATAAACAGTTCATAAATGAAGAACTTTAATTTAATTCACAGTTCGATAGCGGTAGAAGCGAATTGATTACCACAAAGTGCAATTTCGATAATCAATATAGACATGAATAATCATCGATAATTATTCACTAACATGCTTTGAAAATAATAACTCGAGTTTGAGTTAGGAAACTTGCCTAAATTTGTAGATTACGACTATGCTGATTAATTTATATCCACTTATCGGTTATATTATCTTCCTTTGAGAGACCTATAGTTAATCTTTCAATTAGTCAAAGTCTACATTAGATTATGTAATCACATAGATATTATACATTACATTTAGTTCTTATAAACATTATCCTGTCTAGATAGTGTTACTATTAATTAATGACTACCTTTAATTCACATAATATTATTAACTTAGATAATATTTAATTCACCTTCTAGTATTATTGGTTCACTAATAATACTTTCATTCACTCACTAATATTATTAACATTTAATAATATTTTATTTCTTTACTAATGTTATTACATTTAATAACATTTTATTTAATCTCGAATATTATTATTATTTAATAATATTTTAATCATTTAATAATAATACTTTAATCTAATATTATTAATCTTTTAATAATATTTTAATCTAAGATTAATATCTTAATCTAATATTATTAATTATTTAATAATATTTTAATAAAATTTAATCTTAATATTTTTATTTACTTAAAATATTATATTCTAATATTATTAACATCATAATAATATTTTAATGATTTATTGGATTAATAAACAATTTATTCTAATTGTTCACCCTTTATTAAACCTCTTATTTAATATCCATAAAAGGTCATAAATGATATTTCTTATCATAAATTACCAAAGTGCCTTAAGATAGTCATGATATAATATATTATGAGCATTCAAGCATAAAAATCACATTTTTCTCATTAAAGACATCATTTAACTATTTATTTCCTTTTATTCATAACTTAACCATTTTTTAGGAAAAATAGCAAACTGACTTCAAAAATTCTCAACTTCTGGATTTTGACAGAATATGAACCAACAATGATCCCCTAATTTTTTAGGAATTTTAGAAAATGGTTTACTATTTTTAAAGTGTCCAAAACACTCGGATCTTGGTCTATTTTTAATAAATTGAGTTTTACTCAGAAAAATCTGAAATTTTCAGGGTATGCTCTCTTAACATATATAAAGCCCTTTGTAAAAATTTTCAGAATTTTCGAGTGTATCTGTGATGAGATATTTGAAGGTTATATATTTGAGTCCTTTACGGAATTGGCCATTACTCACAACCTATAAGTCGAAAAAGCGCGTCCATTCGTTTTCCTACACATAGATAACTTCTTAAGGTACCTCTGTGATTTTTCTCAAATTTTTAAAAGACAAGCAACTGACCGAAACAGCCTCATGAAAAACGGATCAGTAGCTGATTTAAGGTTTTCAAAGCCTCAACATGCAAAGTGGACTGTTTTGGGAAAAATAGTCTCAAAGGTTTCAAAACTTACTAGATTTGTGTTCTACTACTTGGGTTTACTACATAACTCATGTATCTAGCACCCCCCTTCGACGGATCACAATTCCAAGTTGTAAAACTTGAGTTACACAAGATTTAGTGGAAGAAAAACAAGAGTTTTCACCCTTGGAGAACATATGCTCATTTTCTTCCTCTAAGTCTTTGATCTAACACTCAAGATACTTAGTTCCATACATGATGATATGTAGAACTAGTGTATCTTGAGTATTTGTACATAACCCCATCAAAACTCAAGCTAGCAAAACAAAGTAAAAAGAAGAAAGATGAAGGTAAGTTATACCTTGACTTAGTTGCTACCTTTCTTGATTTTCCAAAGTAAGTAATAAACTTAGGAGGCATGAACAACTAGCACTCCTATCTCTTTCTCTCTATAGCCGAAACCCTCTCTCTCTTTTCTCTCTTTGAAGTTGGCTAGCTTGGGAGCAAAAGATAGAAGAAGAAGATGGAGAGAAAAATGAGATGTTGGAAGAATGAAATGTGTTTACAAAATGAAATGGGCAATTCACTAATAACCCCCATAACTATTTTGTTGTCCATTGGGTAAAAGCTTTGCATTATCACATCCATTAGTCTAGACATGATTAAAGGTGCATAATGGAGTGGCGACCAATGGGAGCTTGACAACATTGTCCTTGTGTTTAATAATTTCTACTAATGGACAAGTTAGCTTAATTATTCCACTTAGGATCCTCTAACCCATAATATCCTCCATTTAATTTTATTTTAAATGCCCAATTTTGATTAATCAAATGTCTACAATACCCCTAATCAAGTGGGCTAAGTATTAGATTGTATTTTATTCCTTTGGGCTTCTCCTTTAATTGTTTTTGGGCTATGTACTAAACATAGTCTAGCAATTTTAATAATGTTACCCAATTTGATTATTTAGGGCTTCCATTTCCAATCATATGAAGTTTAATTACTTATACATGTGACTTTATCTCATAACCTAATTAGATTTACAAGAATTAGGTTTAAAATTATTAGTCACTTGAAATACTAAGTTTACCCACTTAAGTTAGTATACATATTAAATACTAACTTTAAAGTATTACCATAACCCTTAGGTTATTTAATAGTCTTACCTAATGTATAATTAGGTTCTGAAGCTTTCATTTTATGAAATCTATAAATGTATGTATCCATAACTATAATATATATGTTAATTGACCCGTACCACTTCACATGTGTTGTCACATATTAAATCCTTATATAACACAAGGTTTAAAAAAAAATCAATAATGTACATACATATATAGTGACTTAAAATTCACAGTTATTACAATAAGCTCTTGTGAGTCTTAGTGAATTGGTGAGAATGAAAGAAGAAATGAGCTTCTATTTATAGAAAAATATAGTTTGGATAATTGCACGTTTAAGGCTCGAATTATTACAGTATAGTATCTTCATCTTTACCTCTATTTTTAATTTAGTCTTGCAAGTGTTATCAATCTTGCACTACCTCCCCTAATAGTACATGCATATGAACCAATAATTCCATGCATGTGAAGCAACATTAATTTGCATGTGAACCAATAGCAATTAATTGCTCATTTATCCGATTAATTGCCCGTTTGGTTAATAATAACAAAACCAGCAAATCACAGAATAACCTCCCTTGAGGGTAATTGGGTCACGGAAGAATTAAAGAAAATTAAATGAACAAATATCTTTAATCAACACGAACTTATTCATCATTAATATTATAACTCACAATATTTAACAACCAGATCATTCCCAGGAAAGAGGGGGCTTTCCGATAAGGATTTCTCCCTATTGGCGTACAATTAGGTTACCCAAACCCCTTTTCTCGACAGAACTTTCTAAACATCGTCAATAATGCAAATAATAATATGAATAATTTTGTTATCTCAATTATTGATTTAATAATATAAAATATTGTGCATATGATACTGTGATAATAATTAAATCAATAATATGAGAGATATTATACAACAATTACTATGAAAATAATTGAATAAAGCTGAGTGACTTCTCAAGTAAGCATCAATAACCAAAGATACTATACAATACTGTGTGCTACTATGCAACCATGTGTATTACTGTACTTTTACCACCAAGTATTTCAACAGTTTAACGGTAAAACTTTCGCTATTATTTTTATAAAAAGATATTTCTGTCGTTTTCTAACTCCGACAATACTTTCGTTGTGGGGACCACAAATGATTGTGCCGTCGTACGAATATTCCCTGTTAAAATGAATATTCCCTTACCAATCGAATATTTTATAACAACTTGCTTACTTTGCAAAATTTATAAATATTACCCACAACTATAACATTATATCAAATCCACACCATAATATTCAAAAATATATTTCGAGAAATAAAATCTTTATTCATAAAAGTTGGGGTCTTACAACGTAAATATGTGGAAGACCCGAACCACATTATTGAATTAGAACTAGACGAGATAGCAGAAGATTTAACATATGAAGATGTACCTGTTAAAATCTTGGATAAGAAAGAACATATTCTACGCTCAAAGGTTATACTTCAAGTTAATGTTTTATGGAGAAACCACGATATTAAGGAAATGACCTGGGAGTTAGAATCTGAAATGAAAACAAGGTATGTGACGCCCCCAAAATAGGTATACATTACCCATTCTGAGTCGCCAAATACATAGTACAGAAATAAATACAACTTCAGTAATACAATTGTTGTGCAAAATACGACAACACATATACTGAGAGTTTGAATACAAATATTGTCTAATAGACAGTATACAAACTCAAAAGGAGTCCTCATTACAATTATTGATGCACTATTTTACAAAATAGTGAGGACTACTAAAACAACTATCCTGAACCATCACTCTATACCTCGGCTAGTTTCTGCTATGTTCTCACCTCCTGAGAAGAAAAATAGAACAAAAAGGAAAATGGTGAGCTCAACTAGCCCAGTAAAGAATATTATGACTAAGATAATATACAACAAATTATCATTAGTCTTCAACAGGGAAAAATCTCATAAAATATAATAGACAACAAGTTTTAGATCAACAACGACAGCGGAAACATTAATCCATTAGAAGAGTCAAGTAGAGAAAGAATTCTACTATCTTCTAAGATTTAAAAGTCCATTATCAATATTTTATCCCTGTTGTGAGACCCCAGATTTTATGAATAAAGATTTAATTTTCTCGAAATATTTTTTTAAATATTGTGGTGTGGATTTGAGATAGTGTTATAGTTGTGGGTAGTATTTATAAATTTTGAAAAGTATGCAAGTTGTTGTATAATATTCGATTGGTCGGGGAATATTATTTTTGTCGGGGAATATCCAAATGCGACGGTACAATCATTGGTGGACCCCTAGCGGAGTTATTATCGGATTGAAAGCGACAAAAATATTTTATTAAAATAACGTGAAAGTTTTCACCGTTAATCTTGTTGAACTACTCGGTAGTAAAGAAATACGATGTCTGGCGTGGTTGCATAGTAGCACACACGGTATTGATTAATGATGCTTATGTGATAAGTCACTCGGTTTTATTTTATTGGTATTATTAATGTAATAAAAGCAGAAAAGTTTTTATATAAAACAAAATATTTTTATAAAGTTATTTTATAAATAGAATATATTATATTCTATTATGCATAGTGTTTTTGCATAGTAAAATCTTTTTATATAAAACATAATACTTTTATAAAGTTATTCATAAGTAAAATATATTATATTTTATTATGCATAGTGTTGCATAAATTACTGCATAGTAAATTTTTTTTATATAAAACATAATACTTTTATAAAGTTATTTGTTTTATTAGATTATAAATAGAATATATTATATTTTATTTAAAAGATTTTGCTTTAAATATGGATCGTCCGATTAAAAATAAATCAATCTGAACCGTTCATGAATTAGTTACTATGCAATCCATTCTTCTATAAATAGAAGCTCATTTCTTCATTATTTCTTACGAATTCACTGAAACTCTAGAGAGAGAAACTATAGAGAGAGTTCTTCTTCTATAATCTTGAGCGTATTTCTTTAGAGTTTAAGAAAGCTGTAAGACCCCAAAATTTTTAAATAAAAAGGAATTTCCTTTATTTATTATTTTGAAATAGTAAGGGTTGATTTGATTAATGTGGATAGTTAAGGGTTAAATACGCAAATATTTCAAAATAAGCAAGTGGTTATAAAATATTCATTATCGTCGGGGAATATTCGTTTGGTGTGGTGGAATATTAAATTTACTGACGTAGTGACGATATAATGGGCCCATGTGAAAGCGATTGGATGAAGAAAGCGACAAATATAAGTTGTTTTTAAATAACTTGGCGTAGTTATTCTTTATTATCTTGTTGGAATACCCGTTGGTTAAAACACACTAATACGCGTTGTTGAAAGCGATTACTGCAGTATTGCACCAATTATTGATTCTTACGTGAAGAAGGCACTACTCGATAATGGTTCTGATAATTCTTTATTCAAGTATTTTATTTTATTGATTCAATAATTCTTTGTGTTGATATTTTATATTAACATTGTTTGATAATTGTCATTACACGGTATTTTTCATTATCGAAGCAATAATTCATATTATCTGAATAATATTATTAGATAACATTATTGGCAATGTCTAGAAAGTTACATCTAAGGAGAGGTTTGGTCACCTAATTGCCTTGCAGAGAAGAAGAAATTCTTATTGGAAAGCCCCTCTTTCACAGGGAGCGCACGGTTGTCGATATTGTGATTACGTAATATTATTTGTGAATAATTAATTATTGATTTATATGATGAGGAAAATATTGATTTTATGTGGATATAGATGGAGAAATTTTTAAAATGTCAATTGTTGAAAATTAATATTTTATCTTTTTACGATAAAATAATTCATTTAAATATATTATTTTAATAATATATTAACGGTGATATTTTTACAATGAATGTGGGATATATGAGTATACGAGGAGGAAGAGTATTTTTGTTGCAATAAATGTTTAAAACATGTTAAACATGTTGGTGGACACCATTTATTGACTGAAATTTGATTATAGCCTGTAAAATCGACCGTTTGTGGATTTCGGTCAATTTCCATTTGGAATTTGGAAAAACTTTCTTCTGCAAAGTTGTAGAGAATTGAATTTCCTATAAAAACTCGCGAGATTCGAATTTTCTGATGAAAGGGCTATTTATTATGAATTATTGAAGTTCCGAAGCTCCGAAATAATTGATTTTTTGAAAGTTTTAATTATTTATTTTATGAAAAACGTTTTTTTCTTACTTTTCTAGAAGGTGGCATGTGGGAAATGCTAGGATCTGAATTCTAAGGTTGGCGTATGAATTTGATATATATATATATATATATATATTAATTTATTAAATTTTCTGCTTTGGTGTTCTAAGCAATTTCCTATAAATAGGGTGCTTAGGTTAGAATTGAAAATCACACGTAAAGCGAAGTTTTTCTCTCTATATTATCGGCGTATTCTTGTGAGTATTTTGAGTATACTTTGAGTATTGCTAGGCGGTGCAAGTTCCTTGAGACTATATACGGTATTCTAGCTAGAAATCTTCGATCTTTCGAGGTAAGGGATATTATTTTTTAGTAATGATATTATTTCTTCAATATCATTATCTTTGAAATGTTGATCTGAAGTTTTATCAAATTTGGAACTTTTCATGTGAGGTTACTATTCATGGGTTACTATTCATGAGTTACTATTCACGAGTTACTTATTCACGAGTTCTTATTCAAAAGTACTATTCATGAAGCGTGAAGATGTTTTTGTGGAATTTCTATCTTTTGGTGTCAGAGTTCTTATTCACGATATCGGCACTATTCACGATATCTGGTACTATTCATAGAAAAATAAAATTTCTTCTTTTTGTCCAAAATATCTATATTCGGATACTAACTACGATTGTATCCATGTTTTGATCATTCTTGAATTTTACACCACTATGATTATTTTTGAGGTATTTTTGGGCGTGGATAAAACCAAGTACGAATCCTTAATCCTTAATCCTTGTCATTTTGTTTCACTAGATTCGTTTCTTTAAAAAAAAAAAATATTTTCATCATCCTCGGTCTTAAATGATGATATTATGGAATATCTTTGGCTTTGTAGTGCAAAGATGAATGATTTCTTAAGAATATCTTTGGCTGTAGTGCAAAGATGAATGATTTCTGAAGAATATCTTTGGCCGTAGTAGTGCAAAGATGAATAGGTGTTTAAATGAACATGACCGGTAATGAATGAATATCTTTGGCTGTAGTGCAAAGATGAATATTTGATTCGAGATGTATATTGATTGATGTTACTGAGGGGATAAAAGATGAGCGATGAACTTTTAAATTCATACATAGAAGATAGTAGTTTGCATTCTCTACTTAACTCTTCTAATGAATTATTATTTCATTGCGAATATTGATTTAAAATTTGTTGTCTATTGTATTCTATTATATTTTCCTGTTGAAGACTAACGATAATTTGTTGTATATTATCTTAGTCATAATATTCTTTCTTGAGCTAGTTGAGCTCACCCTTTTCCTTTTTGTTCCATTTTTCTCGGGAGGCGAGAATATAGCGAGTGCAGTAGAGGGGTATGGAATGAAGGTTTTAGAAAGGATTGTTTAGTAGTCCTCACCATTTTGTAAAATAATGTATCGAATAAATGTGATGAGGATTTATTTGAGTATAGATATTATGCAGAAGATAATATTTGTATTCAAACTCACGCATTTCTTGTTGTAATAATAAAGTTGTAGTTGTTTACATACCATGTATTGACAACTTCAGAATAGGTGATGTATACCTATTTTGGGGGCGTCACGGTTGGTATCGAGCTTAGGGATATGATCTCTGGCGGAGATCGGGGAATAGAACTAGGAGGGAGAGCGAGTAAATCCTTCGCTAGTGTGTCCTACTAAGCTTATTTGTTAGTTGGTCAATTATATAGGGATATTATGTGATATATTGATTTCCTTAATTAACCCTTGTTTTTATGATGGTATTTGAGAATGTCATTGAGAATATTAACAATGGAAATGAGGCCAGTGGAGATGCTGTACTCACCAACGAGGAGAAGCGTGCAACAAGTGGCAATGTTCCTCCTGTGAACAACACCATTGAGTAGATGATGAGCGAGGGATGTTTAGAAGTTTTTGCAGTTCATGCAAAATCGACGAGGAAACTCGTGTTCAAAATCTGAGGAGGAAATGATAGCAATTCACGGGTTGTCACTGAATGAGCGATTCAAAGAGTTGGGACCACGAATTTAAGGGAAAGCGGATCCGATCATGGCGAAACATGGGTCAAACAAATTACCAAGATATTCGATGTCTTGGGATGCACGGAGGAACGAAGGTTCCATTCGCCACCTTTATGTTAAAAGTGGCGAGGCGGACATTTGGTGGAGTCGTGAAGCGTACCCATCCGGCCCTTTTCGGCATGTCTTGGGAGACGCGTTTGAAGCTATTTAATGACAAATACTTTCACGAAAGTGTTCGCGTATATGAAGGAAGTGGAGTTCATCGATTGGAACAAAACAACATGGCGGTGTCTCAAAGACGAGGCAAAGTTTGCGAGTTATCGAGTTTGCACCTCATTTGGTGGAGAATGAGGAGCGTATACGCGGATGTTTCTTAGAGGTTTGAAACCCAAGATACGTCGGTATCTCATTTCTCATAAATTTTCTCTTTATTGGATGTTATAAGCAGAGCTCAATTATTAAGCGAGATAACGAAGTACGGTCGGTTGAGGGACCACAACCGAGGATCGTATCGGAGATAGCGATCAAGAATAATGATAACTGCGAGAAAGAAAGCAGACGGATGAAATGGTAACCACTCTGGTGGTAATCATGGCCATGAAAATAGAAGAAGCGAGTGGGAGGAGATTTTAAAAGAGGAGATTTAACAACGACCATGTGAAGATGGCGGTCTGCGTGACAAGCGGGTTCTAAGGAGGAGAAACGACCACCGGTCATATGCTATAAATGCGGAAAGAGGACATATCGGTCCAAACTGCCCACAGCAGTTCAAGGTATGCTATAATTGTGGAAAGGAAGGACATATCGCTCGAGATTATGCGAAGAGCGAAACCTAGTTCGGTGAGGGACGGTGACTCAAAAGACTATCGAGAAAAGTCGAAGTCAAGCGATTAGGGAAGAGCGTTTGTTGTATTTGGTCATAATCGAGGAACCCAAACGAGGGGATCACGGGTAAGCTATTTATAAATTCTTGCGAAGTTTATACCTTACTTGATCACGGTCTTTACCCATTCATTTATCTCTCACCTTGTGCTCAGCGTTTAAACTTGACTCGGAGAAATTAGACTTTGACCTATCTGTGGAAACTCAGTTAGGAGAAACTTTCATCACATCCCTTTGTTTATAAATCTTGTTTGATTCAAGTTGGCACCATTACCTTACATTGACCTTATCTCTTTAAAGATACTTGCTTTTGATGTGATTTTAGGGATTGATTGGTTAACTACTCATCATGCCAAAATTGATTGTTTTCGTAAGGTTGTTAGTTTTCATATTCCTAACCAACTTTGTTATGCAATTCAAGCAACTAAACCATTAAAATTGATCTTTGTCATATCTAATCATAAAGCTATTCGTTTATTAAAAAGCGGATGTTAAGCTTTCTTAGCCCATGTTATGGATTTGAATAAAGACACGTCAAATTTGAATAATATTCTGTTGTTATTGACTTTCTGGCGTATTTCAGAAGAACTTCCGGTCTACCCCGAGCGTGAAGTTGAATTCTTTATTGATCTTGAACTGGTACAAAGCCCATTTCTAAAACCCCATATCGAATGGCTCTATTGAACTTGAGGAGTTAAAGGTCCAACTACGAGGAATTGTTGGACATCGGTTTCATTCGTCTAGTACATCTCCTTGGGGTGCTCTGTTTTATTTGTAAAGAAGAAGAGCGGGGAGTATGCGACTTTGTATTGACTATCGGGAATTGAACCATGTCACCATCAAGAATAGGTATCATCTACCTCGTATTGATGACTTGTTTGACCCGATTGCAAGAGGCACAATTCTTTTCAAAAATCGATCTTCGATTACGGATATCATCAATTTGAAGATTAGAGGCGAGGATATTCCAAAGCGCCTTCGAGAACTTCGGTATGGGCATTATGAATTCTTAGTCGTGTCTTTCGGACTAACTAATGCTCCTCTGCTGACTTTCATGGATATGATGAGCCGAGTATTCAAGGAATATTTGGATCAATTCGTTGTTGTCTTTATTGATGACATCCTTATATATTCAAAATAGTGAAGATCATGAGCACCATTTGAAATTTGGTACTCAAAGGCTTTGTGAAAACCAACTATATGCCAAATTGAAGAAATGCGAGTTACGGCGAGGAAGTAGCATTCCTTGGGCGCGTGGTGTCGAAACATGGAGTATCTGTTGATCCGTGAAGATTGAAGCAATACAAAGTTAGAACAGCAAAGTCGATTGATGAAATCACGTAGCTTTTGGGCTTATTTGGTTATTATCGGAGATTCGTGGAAGGTTTTCTCGAATCGCTACTCCATTAACTTTCCTAACTTCGGAAGGATACAAAATTCGTTTGGAGCGAAGAATGCGAGAAAAGTTTCCAAGAGCTTAAGAGGTGACTTATTTGGACTGTTCTAACAATACCATCTGGTTCGGATGGATTTGTTATCTCTGACGATGCTTGAGGCAAAGGGTTAGGATGTGTTCTCATGCAGCGTGGGAAAGTCATAGCCTATGCCTCGCGACAACTTAAAGAGTATGAGAGGAATTATCCTACTCATGATCTAGAGTTAGCGTGATATTTTCAGCGCTAAAAATATGGAGGCACTATCTATATGGGGAGAAAGTGGAGATATATTCGGACCATAAAAGCCTTAAATATTTCTTCACTCAAAAGAACTCGACATGCTGGCAATGACGTTGGCTCGAGCTATTGAAAGACTACGACCACACTATTCAATACCATCACGGTAAGCGAGCGTGGTGGCGGCGCATTGAGTAGAAGATCATATGCGAGGAGCGAGTGCGATGATGTCAAGTATCGCATAGAACCAACTTTAATAGAAAAAGTTAAGGTTGCTCGAGCCCGCAGGCAGGAAATGATGCGTATGAAGAAGAAAGTACAAGAAGGAGCTATTAGGGCGAGAATTGATGAAGAAGGAATACTTGAGTCCACTCTAGACTTTGTGTTCCTAACGACTCGATTTGAAGTACAAGATTATGATGGAGGCACACAATCGCCATTTGCAATCCATCACGGAAGTACTAAAATGTATCGTGATCTTGACATACATTTTGGTGGAACAATATGAAGAGAGAGATTGCAAAGTTTATCTCGATGTGTTTAACTTGCCAGCGTGTAAGGCGGAGCATCTTGTACCTAAGGGTCCGTTGCAACCACTTGAGATTAGGAATGGAAGTGGGAACACATTACTATGGATTTCGTTCACGGGTCTTCCTACGGTTTCTCAAGGCATCAATGCTATTTGGGTTATTGTTGATAGATTAACCAAGTCCGCTCATTTCTTTGCCGACACGGAGACTTATTCCTTGAGCGTCTTGCTAGTATGTACGTGAATGAGATTGTGAGGTTGCATGGCATGCTGTATCCATAGTTTCGGATCGTGACCCAAGATTCACTTCAAGATTTTGGGTTAGCTTGCAAAAAGTTATGGAGCGCAGTTTGCGATTTAGTTGACATACCATCCCCAAAGCAGACGGACAATCAGAGAGGACTATTCAAACTCTTGAAGATCTATTAAGACTCGTGTCCTAGACTTCAAGGGTAGTTGGGATAAGTATCTACCATTGGTGGAATTCTCCTACAACAACGAGTTATCGAACAAGTATAGGTGTGGCTCCATTGAAGCATTATATGGGACGAAAATGTCGTTTCTCCAATATGTTGGGATGAGGTGGGTGAAGCAACATTGTTGGGACCCGAGTTAATACGATATGACCTAGAAAAGATCCAAATGATTCGACAATGTATACAAAGCGGCACAAGATCGACAAAAGAGTTATGCGGATCTTCATCGAAAGGACGTGGAATTTAATGTAGGGGATCATGTATTGTTGCGAGTTTGCTCCATGGAAGGAGTTACAAGATTTGGGAAGAGAGGAAAGCTCAATCCACGATTTATTGGTCCATTTCAAATTCTTGACCGAGTAGGAAATGTAGCCTATAGACTTGCGTTACCTCGAGTATGTCTCGTGTTCATAATGTGTTTCACATATCGTACTTTCGTAAATATGTGAAAGACCCGAACCACGTTATTGAGTTAGAAGCCGGACGAGATAGTAGAAGACTTAACGTATGAGGAGGTACTGTCAAGATCTTGGATAGGAAGGAGCATGTCCTACGCGTGAAAAGGTCATACCACAAGTTAAAGTTTTGTGGAGGAATCATGCTATAGAGGAAATGACACGGGAATTGGAAGCGGAAATGAAAGCGAGGTATCCTCACCTTTTGAAACACACGTGCGTCGTCGCCAATTTCGAGGACGAAATTTCATAAGGAGGGAGGTTGTAAGACCCCAAATTTTTAAATAAAAGGAATTTCCTTTATTTATTATTTTGAAATAGTAAGGGTTGATTTGATTAATGTGGATAGTTAAGGGTTAAATACATAAATATTTCAAAATAAGCAAGTGGTTATAAAATATTCATTATCGTCGGGAATATTCGTTTGGTCGTGGAATATTAAATCTTTGTCGGGAATATTAAATGCGACTAGTAGCGACCATGTGTGGAGCCCCATGCTGAAAAGCGATTGGATGAAGAAAGCGACAAATATAAGTTGTTTTAAAAATAGCGGCGTAGTTATTCTTTATTATCTTGTTGGAATACGTTGGTTAAAACACACTAATACGCGTTGTTGAGCGATTTGCTGCAGTATTGCACCAATTATTGATTCTTACGTAAGAAGGCACTACTCGATAATGGTTACTGATAATTCTTATTCGGTATTTTATTTTATTGATTCAATAATTCTTTGTGTTGATATTTTATATTCTTTGTTATTTGATAATTGTCATTTACGGTATTTTTCATTATCGAAGCAATAATTCATATTATCTCAATAATATTATTAGATAACATTATTGGCAATGTCTAGAAAGTTACATCTAAGGAGAGGTTTGGTCACCTAATTGCGGCGTCGATGAAGAAATTCTTATTGGAAAGCCCCTCTTTCACAGGAAGCTGCTGGTTGTCAATATTGTGATTACGTAATATTATTTGTGAATAATTAATTATTGATTTATATGATGAGGAAAATATTGATTTTATGTGGATATAGATGGAGAAAATTTTTAAAATGATAATTGTTGAAAATTAATATTTTATCTTTTTACGATAAAATAATTCATTTAAATATATTATTTTAATAATATATTAATGGTGATATTTTACAATGAATGTGGGATATATGAGTATACGAGGAGGAAGAGTATTTTTGTTGCAATAAATGTTTAAAACATGTTAAACATGTTGGTGGACCCCATTTATTGATTGAAATTTGATTATAGCTTTGTAAAATCGACCGTTTGTGGATTTGGTCAATTTCCATTTGGAATTTGGAAAAACTTTCTTACGTAAAGTTGTAGAGAATTGAATTTCCTATAAAAACCCGCGAGATTCGAATTTTCTGATGAAAGGACTATTTATTATGAATTATTGAAGTTAGAAAGCTCAAAATAATTGATTTTTGAAAGTTTTAATTATTTATTTTATGAAAAACGCTTTTTTTTTTCTTACTTTTCTAGAAGGTGGCATGTGGGAAATGCTAGGATATGAATTCTAAGGTTGGCGTATGAATTTGATATATATATATATATATTAATTTATTAAATTTTACGCTTTGGTGTTACAAGCAATTTCTATAAATAGGGTGCTTAGGTTAGAATTGAAAATCACAATTTAAAGCTGAAGTTTTTCTCTCTATATTATCGGCGTATTCTTGTGAGTATTTTGAGTATACTTTGAGTATTGCTAGGCGGTGCAAGTTCCTTGACCTTATATACGGTATTCAGCTAAATCTTGATCTTTCGAGGTAAGGGATATTATTTTTTCGTAATGATATTATTTCTTCAATATCATTATCTTTGAAATGTTGATCTGAAGTTTTATCAAATTTGGAACTTTTTCATGTCGGGGTTACTATTCATGGGTTACTATTCATGAGTTACTATTCACGAGTTACTATTCACGAGTTCTTATTCACGAGTTCTTATTCACGAGTACTATTCATGAAGCGTGAAGATGTTTTTTGTGGAATTTCTATCTTTTGGTGTAGAGTTACTATTCACGATATCGACCTTTATTCACGTATCTGACACTATTCACGTATCTGATCTTATTCATAGAAAAATAAAATTTCTTCTTTTTGTCCAAAATATCTATTACGGATACTAACTCGATTGTATCCATGTTTTGATCATTCTTGAATTTTACACCACTATGATTATTTTTGAGGTATTTTTGGGCGTGGATAAAACCAAGTACGAATCCTTAATCCTTAATCCTTGTCATTTTGTTTCACTAGATTCGTTTCTTTTAAAAAAATATATTTTCATCATCCTCGGTCTTAAATGATGATATTATGGAATATCTTTGGCTTTGTAGTGCAAAGATGAATGATTTCTTAAGAATATCTTTGGCACATAGTGCAAAGATGAATGATTTCTGAAGAATATCTTTGCCCGTAGTGCAAAAGATGAGCAGTGTTTAAATGAACATGACGGTGATGAATATCTTTGGCTTTGTGAGTGCAAAGATGAATATTTGATTCGGATGTATATTGATTGATGTTACGGGGATAAAAGATGAGCGATGAACTTTTAAATTCATACATAGAAGATAGTAGTTTGCATTCTCTACTTAACTCTTCTAATGAATTATTATTTCATTGCGAATATTGATTTAAAATTTGTTGTCTATTGTATTCTATTATATTTTTCCTGTTGAAGACTAACGATAATTTGTTGTATATTATCTTAGTCATAATATTCTTCTTGAGCTAGTTGAGCTCACCCTTTTCCTTTTGTTCCATTTTTCGGGAGGCGAGAATATAGCGAAATGCAAGTAGTCTGGGGTATGGAATGAAGGTTTTAGAAAGGATTGTTTAGTAGTCCTCACCATTTTTGTAAAATAATGTATCAATAAATGTGATGAGGATTTATTTGAGTATAGATATTTATGCAGAAGATAATATTTGTATTCAAACTCACAGTTTTACTGTTGTAATAATAAAGTTGTAGTTGTTTCTGTACCATGTATTGACAACTCAGAATAGGTGATGTATACCTATTTTGGGGGCGTCACAAAAGCTTTGAGCGTAGTGCAAGTTTTCTTCGAGTATATCCTCGCCCTACCAGTCGGAATACTCTTCTTTCAAAGGTAAGGAATATTATTTTTTGTACTCGTAAGGGGTATTATTTCTTTCGTATTCATGAAGAGAACTTCTGTTATTCCATTCTTTATTATTCTGTTGGAATAACCTGTATACACGGTCTACCCTATACTTGGTGAAATTCTTCTATTATTCCATTCTTTATTATTACATTGGAATAACTCAGATATCTGTGAGCTACCTATACTTGGTAAAATTCTTACATTATTCCATTCTTTATATTTATGTTGGAATAACTTTGTTTATCTGAAATATCGCATACATGGTAAAATTCTCTGATTATTCCATTCTTTATTGTTATGTTGGAATAACTTTGTTTATCTGAAATCTGCATACATGGTGAAATTCTTACATTATTCCATTCTTTATTATTATGTTGGAATAACTTTGTTTATGCAATCCGCATACATGGTGAAATTCTTCTATTATTCCGTTCTTTATTATTCTCGCCGGAATATCACGCCAATGCGTTCGCTTTGACACAGTTCCATTATTTATCATTCTGTTGGAACATCCTGTTTGTGCTTTACGCATGACCTGGTTCCATTATTTATTATTCTGTTGGAACATCCTGTCTGTGCTTTACGCATGACCTGGTTCCATTTCTTTAATATTTTGTTGGAATAACCTGTCTGTGCGGTCTATCGCATGCATGGTGATTTCTTCTGTTATTTCATTCTTTATTATTCTGTTGGAATAACCTGTCTATGTGGATTATCACATGCATGGTGAATGATCATTTGTATTCATTCCTTATTAAATTGTGGACATTATCTGTCTAAGTGGATTACCGCATGGTGGCAAAAATCCTTTTGCAGATTCATATATTCTATTATACTCAGTTGGTTAAAGTTTTGGCTTCTATCCTCCATGAAATTAGTGGAATATCCTTGATATTTGAGCTTCATCCAGTATCTTTTCATCGAAATATTCTTCTGAGCATTCTTAAATTTTACTCTATAAAGAAGTATCATGTTGACAATTTGAACGTTATTGGTTCCTGGATAAATTAATTCTTGAACTTGTTTTATTGAATTATTATGTCATTGTCATCATCCTCATGTTTATATTATGTTGAAAGTCATCTGTGGCCTATAGTGCATAGATGGACTTGGTATGATTATAACCAAGGATTATTTGGTATAATCATGACCGTAATGTTACAAATGATGTGAAAAAAGTCCTCATTGGCCCGTAGAGCATTGATGGACAGTTTTTGGTATGATTATGGCAATGGATTCTCTTGCCGAGGTGCAGATGAATTATTTTATGGCATGATCGTGGAATGAGTTGATGAAAATACGATTATCTTTGGTAGTAGTGCATGAATAATTCGTGGTCGTGATACTAAAGAATATCCTTGGCTTTGTAGTGTAGGGATGATTTGATGATGTGGATTATTTATTAAAATTTGAATCTCGCGATAAAAGTGATGAAAAACCTTTTAAATCATAGAAGATAGTAGATTTTATTCTCTACTTGACTCTTCTAATGGATTGCTTGTTGCGCTGTAGTTAAACTTGATGGTTGTTATATTGTATCAGTTTAACACTGTTGAAGGCTAACGATAATTTATTCTGCATTATCTTAGTCATAATATTTCTTACTGGGCTAGTTGAGCTCACCCTTTCTTTCATTGTTCTCTTCAGGAAATGAAAACGTAGCTGGGGCTAGTCGGGGAACAGTGTGATGGTCCTAGATGGTGCATTAGTAGTCCTCGCTATTCTGTGAAGTAGTGTAATAATAAATGTAATGAGGACTCCATTGAGTGTGGATATTGTCTAGATGACAATATTTGTATTAAAACTCACAGCATATGTTTTGTCATATTTTACACGACTGTTGTATAATTTGTTTGTATTTGTATTCTGTACCATATATCTGACGACCCAAGATAGGTGATGTATACCAAATTTTGGTGGCATCACACCTGTAACATCAATCAATATACATCTTGAATCAAATATTCATCTTTGCACTATAGGCCAAAGATATTCATTTGTATCACCAGTTGGTCATGTTCATCTCAACACCTGTTCATCTTTGCACTACGGGCCAAAGATATTCATTAGGTAATCATTCATCTTTGCACTACAGGCCAAATATATTCATTAGGTAATCATTCATCTTTGCACTACAGGCCAAAGATATTCAGTAATATCATTATTTAGGACTGAGGATGATGAAAAATATCTTAAAGAAAACAAATCCAGTGAGATAAAAGATCAAAGATTAGGGATTCGTACTTTAGTTTATCCAAGTTCAAAAATACTCCATAATAACCAATTGTGAAGCAGAATTCAAAAATAAAGATTAAAACATGGATACAATCAAAGATAGTAACCATAATAGACATCTTGGACAAAAAGGAGAAAATTTTATTTTTCGGTGAATAGTGTCGTATACGTGAATAGTAACCCCGACACCAAAAGGTAGAAATTCCATAATAAAATCCATACCAATATTTCGGTATAATGATATTGAAAGAATAACATCATTTATGAAGAAAATAACATCCCTTACCTCAAAATATCAGTACTTCTGATCGGAATATCGGTATAAGGGTAAAGAAAACTTGTACTGATGAATAACAACTCACAAAGTATCTAAATACTCACAAAATAAGCTCGATAATATAGAGAGAGAAAGAGAGAAAACTTGTTTCTGGTGTGATTTTTAATTCTAACTAAGCACCCTATTTATAGGAAAATGCTTAGAACGTCAAAGCAGACTAACTTGCTACCTGATGGCTTTACCTGCTACTATTCAAGCCCACCACATTTAAAAATAAATTCCAGCACATTTCATTACTCACCAACCATATTTTTAATAAAAACATTTTATGTTCCGAAACTTCAACAATTCATAATAAATAGCCCTTTTATCAGAAAAATTCGAATCTCATATGCTTTCCATAGGAAATTTAATTCTCTACAACTTTGTAAGTTTAAGGTTTTTCAAATTCCAAACGAAAAAATGACCAAAATCCACATATGGACGATTTTCAAAACCTCCATTCCGACAAAATACTGATAAAACACCTCAGCATTAATTCCTTCATTTATAACCACATAAAATAAATATATCCATCATTTATATCCACATAAAATAAATATTTTCTTATCATATAAATCAATAACTAATTATTCACAAATAATATTACAGAATCACAATCATGACAATCATGTCGTTCCCAGGAAAGAGGGGGCTTTTCGATAAGGATTTCTCCTTATTGGCGCGCAATTAGGTGACCAAACCCCTTTCCTAGACAGAACTTCCTTAGACATTGTCAATAATGCTATCTAATAATATTATTCAAATAATATGAATTCTTGATCTGATAATGAAGATACTGTGCAGTGACAATTATTGAAACAACAATAATATAAAATATCAACGCAGCAATTATTGAACGAATAAAATAAAATATTGAACAGTAATTACTGTAACAATTATTGAGTAGTGACTGCTTACGTAAGAATCAATAATTTTAAAATATCTTTGTGCGAATCTGGTATCTTCTTGTCTGTAACCACACGTATTACTGTATTTTTAACCACCGGGTATTCCAACAGTGTTAACGGTAACCATTATGCCATTATTTATAAAAACTCAAACTTGTTGTTTTCTTCATCCGACAGTTATCCGTTATGGGGCCCACAAATGGCTGCACCGTCATACTAATATTCCCCGACAGAAAGAATATTCCACGACCAAATGAATATTCCCCGATAAAATGAATACTTTATAACCACTTGCTTATTTTTCAAAATTTGCACATTTCACCCATAACCAAAGTATTATATCAAATTAACACTTTATTAATCAAAATAATAAATAGAGAAAATTTGATTTTATTCATTAAAAAGTTAGGGTCTTACAAGGTATCATCTCCTCTTCAACATACTAGGTACGTACATTAATTTTGAGGACGAAATTTCATATGAAGGGGAGGTTGTAAGACCCCAACTTTTTATGAATAAAGATTTAATTCTCTCAAAATATTATTTTGAATAATAAGGTGTTGATTTGATATAATGTTATAGTTATGGGTGATATGTGCAAATTTTACAAAATAAGCAAGTTGTCATAAAATATTCATTTGGTCGGGGAATATTCTTTTTGTCGGGAAATATCCGTACAACGACACAATCATTGGTGGACCCCACAACGGAATAACTGTCGGATATAGAAAGCGACAGAAATAACATTTTTATAAAAAATAACGACTAAACTTTTACCGTTAAACTGTTGAAATACCGGTGATAAAAGAACAGTAATACGCGTGGTTGCACAGTAGCACACGGTATTGTACAATATTTCTGATTATCTCTGGGAATGATCTGGTTGTCAATATTATGAGTTATAATATTAATGATGAATAATTGATAAAAGATTTAAAATGTGTTTATTGAAGATAAGTGATTTGTGATAAATATTTATTCAATTTTTGATATAAATAGATGGGTTTGTCATGATGCGTTTGTTGCAAGTTTGACTTATTATTCCATGGGGAGATGTACAATTTTTTCGGATCGTCAATTGTTGTTTTAATAGTAAATCAATATGGACCGTCGGTTGTGGTTTTAATAAAAATCAATATGGGCCCTCCATTTTAATAGTAAATCAATCCGGACCGTCCGTGAATCAGTTACTATTTAGTCCATTCTCCTATAAATAGAAGCTTATTTCTTCTTTCATTCTCACCAATTCACTAAGACTCACAAGAGAAACTATAGAGAGAAAGAAGAAGAGTATTTTGCTACTTCACTATTGCAGTATCCAATCTATTATTAAGGTAAGGGATATTATTTTTCGTATTCATTCTTTAATGCGTAGGAATAACACATCATGCGGATTACGCATGCATGGTGAATAACCCTTCGTACTCATTCTTTATTTGTGGAAAAGATCTATCTACGCGGATTACCGCATGACGGGTGAAAATCCATTTGCAGTTTCGTATATTATTTGTGACGCCCCCAAAATCAGTATACATCACCTATTCTGAGTCGCCAAATATATGGTACAGGATACAAATACAACTTTAAATATACAACATGAGCTGTGAGTTTTAATACAAATATTGTCTACTAGACAGTATTCAAACTCAAAATAAGTCCTCAATACATTTATTATCACACTATTTCATAGAATAGTGAGGACTACTAATGTTATCATCCGGGACCGTCACTCCGTTCCTCGACTAGTCCCCTCGCGACGTTCTCATTTCAAGAGAACAATGAAAGTAAAAGGGTGAGCTCAACTAGCCCAGTAAGAAATATTATGACTAAGATAATGTAGAATAAATTATCGTTAGCCTTCAACAGTGTTAAACTGATACAATATAACAAACTTCAAATTTAACTGCAGCAGAACAAGCAATCCATTAAAAGAGTCAAGTATAGAATAAAATCTAATATCTTTTATGATTTAAAAGGTTTTTCATCACTTTTATTGTTGAGACTCAGCTAAATAAATAATCCACATCATCCCTGCACTACGACCAAGGATATTCATTAGTATCACAACCACAAATTATCCATGTACTACGGGCCAAGGATATTCGTGTATTCATCAATGGTCATGATCATGCCAACAACTGTTCATTAATGCACTACGGGCCAATGAGGATTTTTACCACATCATTTATAACATTACGGTCATGATTATACCGAATAATCCCTGGTCATAATCATACCAAGTCCATCTATGCACTACAGGCCACATATGACTTTTAACATAATATAAACATGAGGATGATGACAATGATATAAGAATTCAATAAAACAAGTTCAAGAATTAATTTATTCAGGAACTAATAACGTCCAAATTGTCAACATGATACTTCTTTGTAGGGTAAAATTCAAGAATGCTCAGAAGAATATTTCCATGAAAAGATACTAGATGAAACACAAATATCAAGGATATTCCACTAATTTCATGGAGTATAGAAGACAAAACTTTAACCAACTGAGTATAATAAAGAATGGAATAACAAAAGAAATCACCAGGCATGCGATGTAATCGCATGCATGGATATTCCAATGAATAATAAATAACGGAACCAGGTCATGCGTAAACGCACAGACAGGATATTCCAACAGAATAATAAATAACGGAACTAGGTCATGCATAAACCGCACAGATAGGATGTTCTAACAGAATAATAAAGGATGAAATAACAGAAGAATTTCATCATGTATGCAGTACTTTGCATAGACAGGTTATTCCAACATAATAATAAAGAATAGAATAACAGAAGAATTTCACCAAGTATAGGGTAGCTCAGCGTATCTGAGTTATTCAATAGAATAATAAAGAATGGAATGACAGAAGTTCTCTTCATGAATAAGAAAGAAAGAATACCCTTACGAGTACAACAAATAATATCCATTACCGTAAAAGAAACTGGATATAGGAAAAGAGAGGTAGCAGACTTCTCTTGTTCTTTCTCTCTGTAATTTTCTTTCTCTAGAGTTTCAGTGAATTCGTAAGAAATAATGAAGGAATGAGCTTCTATTTATAGGAGAATGGAAAGGCACTGTGTAAGGATTTTTCTCACGGACGCAATAGTGTTTGAAATTCACTGGCTGAAATCATACGCTAGATTTTCAAAACCAAATTTTATATATATATATATATATATATATATATCATATAACACATGCTATATTAGAAAAATCCTACCACCCGTGCATCAAATTTCAAGGTGTTGGCTAATTAGAAGAAAGGAAAAAACAAAACTATCACATGTCAAGTTGAGAAAATGGCCTCATTCACATTCTTGATAGCATTAATGGATTGTTCAACTAATAAGGTGCAAGCTTTGAAAATAATATCACATATCCTGACAACTTCATCCACCAGCACAACCCACTCACCCACATTTAATATATATATATATATACACATATTAATCACACACCTTACCACTTTCTTAATTCCCCCACCCGTGATCATCTTTTTTTTTCTTTTCTTCTCCCCCCCACATGCCAACTAACACATATATAATATATATAAATACGTACCTTATATATATATATAAAATTTATATAAACCTATAAGTAATAAAACAAAACTGAGATAACTTCCTCCTGACGATTTTAAAAACATAAGAAAGGGGGGGGGTTCATATAATACGCCACCCTACAACAAATACTTCTTAAAAACTTCCTCAATATTTTTAACAACATTTATCATCATTATTATAATTCACAATATTAATCGACCAGGTCGTTCCCAGGAAAGAGGGGGCTTTCCAATAAGGATTTCTTCCCATTGGCGCGTAATTAGGTGACTAATCTCCTTGACAGACCTTCTAGACATCGTTAATATTGCAAATAATAATATTAATAACATTGTCATCTCAATTATTGATTTAATAATATATAAAATATTGACAATAATTGAATCAAATAACGTGAGATACTATGCATCAATTACTGTAGCAATAATGAAACAAAACTGAGTGACTTCTCACGTAAGTATCAATAATCAATACCGTGTGTTACTATGCAACCACGCGTATTACTGTACTTTTAACACCAGGTGTTTCAACAGCTAATGGTAAAAACTTCCGCCGTTATTTTCATAAAGTATTTTTGTCATTTTCTCACTACGACAATAATTCCGTTGTGGTGCCCACTAATGATTGTGCCGTTGTACGAATATTCCCTGTTAAAACGAATATTCCCCGACCAATCGAATATTATATAACAACTTGCGTACTTTTGCAAAATTTATAAATATTACCCACAACTATAACATTATATCAAATTCATTCCATAATATTCAAAAATAATATTTATAGAAAAATCATCTTTATTAAAAAAAGTTGGGGTCTTATAACCTCCCCTTCTTATGAAATTTTGCCCTCGAAATTAGGGTACGTACCTGGTATGTTGATGAGGTAAGGATACCTTGATTTCATTTCAGATTCTAACTCCCAGGACATTTCCTCAACATCGTGGTTTCTCCACAAAACTTTGACTTGAGGTATAACCTTGGAGCGTAGAATATGTTCCTTCTTATCCAAGATTTGAACAGGAACCTCTTCATACATCAAATCTTCCGCTATTTCTTCCGGTTCTAACTCAATAATGTGGTTCGGGTCTTCCACATATTTACGTAACATGGATATGTGAAAAACATTATGAACATGAGACATACTTGGCGGTAAAGCGAGTCTATATGCCACAGTTCCTACTCGATCGAAGATTAAAAATGGGCCAATGAATCGAGGATTGAGCTTTTCTCTCTTTCCAAATCTCGTAACTCCTTTCCATAGAGCAACACGTAACAACACATGGTCTCCAATATCGAATTTCACGTCCTTTCGTTGAAGATCAGCATAACTCTTTTGTCGATCTTGTGAGATTTTTATACGTTGTTGGATCGTTTGAATCTTTTTCGTAGTCATACGTACCAACTCCGGTCCCAACCAACAACGTTGCTTCACCCACCTCATCCCAGCTTACTGGAGAACGACACTTTCTTTCATACAACACTTTGAATGGAGCCATGCCAATATTTGCTTGATAGCTGTTGTTGTAGGAAAACTCCACCAATGGTAAGAACTTGTCCCAACTTCCCTTGAAGTTAAGGACACAGAGTCTTAATAAATCTTCAAGAGTTTGAATAGTCCTCTCTGATTGTCCGTCCGTTTGAGGATGATATGCCAAACTAAATCGTAAATCCGTGCCCATAGCTTTTTGTAAACTAACCCAAAATCGTGAAGTGAATCTTGGGTCTCGATCAGAAACTATGGATACTGGCATACCATGCAGTCTTACAATCTCGTTTATGTACATACGAGCAAGACGTTCAAGTGTATAAGTTTCTCGTAATGGTAAGAAATGAGCAGACTTGGTCAATCTATCAACAATGACCCAAATTGCATATATGCCTTGAGAAACCTTGGGAAGACCAGTAACAAAATCCATGGTAATGTGCTCCCACTTCCATTCTAAAATTTGAAGTGGTTGCAATGGACCTTTAGGTACTTGATGCTCTGCCTTGACTCGTTGACAAGTTAGACACCTTGAGATAAACAGTGCTATCTCTCTCTTCATATTGCTCCACCAAAATGTATGACGAAGATCACGATACATTTTGGTACTCCCAAGATGGATTGCAAACGATGTATTGTGCGCCTCCATCATGATTTTATACTTTAAATCAGGGTCGTTAGGAACACAAAGTTTGGAGTTGACTCGAAGTATTCCTTCTTCATCAATTCTTGTTTCTGGCATAGCACATTCTTGCACTTTCTTCCTTATACGCATCAGCTCCAGGTCTGTAGCTTGAGCATTAAAGTCGGTTCTACTCGTATATTCGCCATCATCACATGGGTCCCTGGAGTCTTTATCTCTATCTTCATCATTTGCAAGTCATACAAAATGGGTCTTTGCGTTGACAATATTGCACTCGTACCCGCATATGATCTTCTACTCAGTGCATCAGCTACCACGTTCGCTTTTCCAGTATGGTATGATCATAATCTTTCAATAGTTCAAGCCAACGTCATTGCCGCATGTTGAGTTCCTTTTGGGTGAAGAAATATTTGAGGCTTTTATGATCCATAAAGATCTTCACTTTCTCCCCATACAAGTAATGCCTCCAAATTTTAAGTACAAAGACAACATCTGCCAACTCTAGATCATGAGTAGGATAATTCCTCTCATATTCTTTAAGTTGTCGAGAGGCATATGCTATGACTTTCCCATGTTGCATGAGAACACATCCTAACCTTTTGCCCGATGCATCACTGTAGATGACAAATCCCTCCGAGCCAGATGGTATTGTCAGAACAGGTGCTGAAACGAGTCTCCTTTTGAGTTCTTGAAAACTCTTCTCATATTCCATGCTCTAACCGAATTTTATATCTTTCCGAGTCAGCTGAGTTAATGGAGTAGCAATTCGAGAAAACCCTTCCACGAATCTCCGATAATAACCAGCTAATCCGAGAAAGCTACGTACTTCGGTCACTAATTTCGATTACTCCCAGCTTTGAATAGCTTCAATCTTTGCCGGGTCAACAAATATTCCATGACTTGATACTACGTGCCCAAGGAATGCTACTTTTTTAAGTCAGAACTCGCATTTCTTCAACTTGGCATAAAGCTTGTTTTCACGAAGCTTTTGGAGTATCAGCCTCAAGTGTTGCTCATGATCTTCATGGCTTTTGAAATATATGAGGATGTCATCAATAAAGACGACCACAAAGTGATCCAAATATTCCTTGAATACTAGGTTCATCATATCCATAAAGGCAGCAGGAGCATTAGTCAATCCAAAAGACATGACTAAAAATTCATAGTGTCCGTACCGAGTTTTGAAGGCAGTCTTTGGAATATCCTCAGTTTTAACCTTCAGCTGATGATATCCAGAATGAAGATCGATCTTTGAAAAGAATTTGGCGCCTTGCAATTGGTCAAATAGGTCATCAATACGTGGCAATGGGTACCTATTTTTGATGGTGACATGATTCAACTCCTGATAATTAATACAAAGTCGCATACTCCCATCTTTCTTCTTCAAGAATATAACAGGAGCACCCCAAAGAGAAGTACTAGGACGAATAAAGCCAATGTCTAACAATTCCTGCAGTTGGGTCTTTAACTCCTGAAGTTCAATAGGAGCCATTCGATATGGGGCTTTGGAAATGGGTTTTGTACCAGGTTCAAGGTCGATACAAAATTCAATTTCATGCTCTGGGGGTACGCCAGGAAGTTCTCCAGGGAATACGTTAGGAAATTTATTATAACAGAAATATCATTCAAAACTGACGTATTTTTGTTTAGATCCGTGACATGAGCTAAGAAAGCTTGACATTCGTTTTTCAATAAGCGAATAGCTTTATGGCTTGAAATGACAATGATTGATTTTAATGGTTTAGTTGCTTGAATTCGCATAATAGGTTGGTTAGGAATATGAAAGTTAACGACCTTACGAAAACAATGAATTTTTGCATGATGAGTAGTTAACCAATCAATCCCTAGAATCACGTCAAATGCAAGTATTTTCAATGAAATAAGATCGACAAGTAATGTGAGGTTACCAATTTGAACCAAACATGAGTTATAAACGGTGGAATGTAATGAAAGTTTCTCCCAATGGAGATTCCACAGATAAGTCAAAGTCTAATTTCTCCGGAGTCAAATTTAAACGTTGAGCGCAAGTATGAGAAATAAAAGAATGGGTAGAACCGGTATCAAATAAGGTATAGACTTTGCTAGAGTTTATGATAAGCTTACCCGTGATGACCTCGTTTGGGTTCCTTGCTTTCTAGGAGGTCACAACAAATGCTCTCCCTTGAACTACTGGTTTTGACTTGTTTGGGATGGTAAAATGTGTCACCGTTCCAATTGGACTTGTCTTTGGTGCACGACAAAATCGGGCTAGGTGACCTTCTCTTCCACAATTATAACATGTTTTGGATGACATCGCGCAGTTTAGACTGATGTGTCCCTCCCCTCCACATTTGAAGCATATGATAGGTGGTCGTTCTCCTTCCTTAACAACGGGTGTTGGTGCTGACGTCTTTCCATCATTGTTGAATCTCATCTTCTTGAAATGTCCATTCTTATTGTTTGGTCCTGATTACCACCAAAGTGGTTACCATTTCTGGCTTGCTGATTCCCTCCACGATTGTTGTCACCGCTTCGATGACTGCTACCACTGGTACTATCATTTTGCCGGCTGCTTTCTCTTGGTTGAGTTGACTCGTTATCACGCTCCAATAACTGAGCCTTATTTACCACATCTGAATACAAACACAGTTTATGAGAAATTAGATATTTACGTATCTCGTGTTTTAAACCTCTTAGAAACATCCGCATCATTCTCTCCTCATTGTCAACCAAGTGAGACGCAAACCGAGACAACTCGGTAAACTTAGCTTCGTACTGCGACACGGTTATATTGTTTTGCTCCAACTTGATGAACTCTACCTCTTTCATGTGACGAATACTTTCAGGAAAGTACTTGTCATTGAATAGTTCTTGGAACTTCTCCCAAGACATCTTCAGTGCAGCATGTTGAGTACGCTTTACTGATTCCCACCAGTAATCCGCCTCTCCTCGCAACATAAAGGTGGCAAAGGGAACCTTTTTCTCCTTGGAGCATCTCAAGACATCAAATATCTTGGTGATCTGCTTTATCCATGTCTCCGCCTTTAGTGGTTTTGGTTCTCCAATAAACTCCGGTGGTCCCAGCTCCTTGAACTGTTTAGCGGTGATCGTTCGAGAGTTGCCAGTGTTTCCACCTGCATTTTGGACAGGAGTCTCTCTTGCCTGATGTTGTACGAATTGCAGAAAGCTCCTAAACATTCAGTCGTTCGCCATTTGGTCGGTGTTGTTGTTCACCTGAGGATTATTGCCTTCCTGATGCACATTATCATGGGTGTTGATTTGTGGTGATTCAACGGTCTCCTGTGCTCCATTGATATTCTTAACATTCTCGGATGTCATTTTCAGATACTGCCACAAAACAAGGGTTAATTGACATGTAACATATTATCACTATACTTTGACCGACCAATTAAATACCAAATAAACTTAGGTAGGTCATACTAGCGAAGGAATTCCCTGCTCTCCCCTCCTAGTTCTAGTCTCACATCTTAGCCAGGGATCATATCCCTAAGCTTTGATACCAACTGTGACGCCCCCAAAATCGGTATACATCACCTATTCTGAGTCGCCAAATACATGGTACAGAATACAAATACAACTTTAAATATACAACATGAGCTGTGAGTTTTAATACAAATATTGTCTACTAGACAGTATTCAAACTCAAAATAAGTCCTCAATACATTTATTATCACACTATTTCATAGAATAGTGAGGACTACTAATGCTATCATCTGGACCGTCACTCCGTTCCCCGACTAGTCCCTGCTACGTTCTCATTTCCTGAAGAGAACAATGAAAGTAAAAGGGTGAGCTCAACTAGCCCAGTAAGAAATATTATGACTAAGATAATGCAGAATAAATTATTGTTAGCCTTCAACAGTGTTAAACTGATACAATATAATAAACATCAAGTTTAATTGCAGCGGAACAAGCAATCCATTAAAAGAGTCAAGTAGAGAATAAAATCTAATATCTTTTATGATTTAAAAGGTTTTTCATCACTTTTATCGCTGAGACTCAGCTTAATAAATAATCCACATCATCCATGAACTACGGCCAAGGATATTCATTAGTATCACAACCACAAATTATCCATGCACTACGGGCCAAGGATATTCGTGTATTCATCAATGGTCATGATCATGCCAACAACTCATCCATCAATGCACTACGGCCAATGAGATTTTTACCACATCATTTGTAACATTACTACCATGATTATACCGAATAATCCTCGGTCATAATCATACCAAGTCCATCTATGCACTACCTACCACATATGACTTTTTAACATAATATAAACATGAGGATGATGACAATGATATAAGAATTCAATAAAACAAGTTCAAGAATTAATTTATCCATGAACTAATAACGTCCAAATTGTCAACATGATACTTCTTTGTAGAGTAAAATTCAAGAATGCTCAGAAGAATATTTCCATGAAAAGATACTGGATAAAGCGCAAATATCAAGGATATTCCACTAATTTCATGGAGTATAGAAGACAAAACTTTAACCAACTAAGTGTAATAAAGAATGGAATAACAAAAGAAATCACCAGGCATGCGATAGATCGCACATACAGGTTATTCCAATAGAATAATAAATAACGGAACCAGGTCATGCGTAAACGCACAGACAGGATATTCTAACAGAATAATAAATAACGAAACCAGGTCATGCGTAAACGCACGGACATGATGTTCCAACAGAATAATAAAGAATGGAACCTGGTCATGCGTAAATTGCACAGACAGGATGTTCCAACTGAATAATAAAGAATGGAATAACAAAAGAATTTCATCATGTATGCGGTACTTCGCATAGACAGGTTATTCCAACATAATAATAAAGAATGGAATAACAGAAGAATTTCACCAAGTATAGGGTAGCCCGCGCATACATGTTATTCCAACAGAATAATAAAGAATGGAATAATAGAAGTTCTCTTCAGGAATAAGAAAGAAAGAATACCTTTACGAGTACAACAAATAATATCCCTTACCATAAAAGAAACTGGATATAGGAAAAGAGAGGTAGCAGACTTCTCTTCTTCTTTCTCTCTATAATTTTCTCTCTCTAGAGTTTCAGTGAATTCGTAAGAAATAATGAAGGAATGAGCTTCTATTTATAGGAGAATGGAAAGGCACTGTGTAAGGATTTTTCTCACGGACGCAATAGTGTTTGAAATTCACTGGCTGAAATCATACGCTAGATTTTCAAAACCAAATTTTATAATATATATATATATATAATATAATATAACACATGCTATATTAGAAAAATCCTACCACCCGTGCATCATTTTTCAAGGTGCTGGCTAATTAGAAGAGAGGAAAAAACAAAACTATCACATGTCAAGTTGAGAAAATGGCCTCATTCACATGTTTGATAGCATTAATGGATTGTTCAACCAATAAGATTCAAGCTTTGAAAATAATATCACATATCCTAACAACTTCATCCACCACCACAACCCACTCACCCACATTTAATATATATATATATATATATATATATACATATTAATCACACACCTTACCACTTTCTTAATTCCCCCACCCGTGATCATCTTTTTTTTTTCTTTTCTTCTCCCCCCCCCCACATGCCAACTAACACATATATAATATATATAAATACGTACCTTATATATATATATACATATAAAACTTATATAAACCTATAAGTAATAAAACAAAACCGAGATAACTTCCTCCTGACGATTTTGAAAAATGAGAAAGTGTGGGGTTCATATAATACGCCACCCTACAACAAATACTTCATAAAAATTTTCTCAATATTTTTAACAACATTTATCATTATTATTATTATAATTCACAATATTAATAGACCAGTCGTCCTCGTGAAAGAGGGGGCTTTCCAATAAGGATTTCTCCCCATTGGCGCGCAATTAGGTGACCAAACCTCTCCTTGACAGAACTTCTAGACATCGTTAATATCGCAAATAATAATATTAATAACTTTGTCATCTGAATTATTGATTTAATAATATATAAATATTAACAATAATTGAATCAAATAACGTGAGATACTATGCAGCAATTACTGTATCAATAATTAAACAAAACTGAGTGACTTCTCACGTAAGCATCAAAAATCAATACCGTGTACTACTATGCAACCACACGCATTCATCGTATTTTTTAACACTGTGTGTTTCAACAGATTAACAAATAAAAACTTCGTAGTTATTTTTCATAAAGTATTTTTGTCATTTTCTCACTCCGACAATAATTCCGTTGTGGGGTCCACCAATGATTATGCCGTTGTACGAATATTCCATGTTAAAACGAATATTCCCCGACCAATCGAATATTATATAACAACTTTGCGTGATTTTTGCAAAATTTATAAATATTACCCACAACTATAACATTATATCAAATTCATTCCATAATATTCAAAAATGATATTTATAGAAAAATCATCTTTTTAAAAAAAATGTTGGGGTCTTACATTATTTCTTTTCATATTCTTAAATCTAAACTTACTATGGTAAATATTGCTTCTATAATCTCTGAAATTAGTAGAATATCCTTGATTTTTGCGCTTCATCTAGTATCGTTTCATTGGAATATTGGTCTGAACTTTCTTATTAAATTTCAATATTTTCGTTCGGGGTACTATTCCATGGGGTACTATTCACTCGGGGTACTTTGTGTGACGAGGTACTATTCATTTGGGTACTATTTATAGGGTACTATTCACGACAAAAGTGATTTCTTTTCTGTCCAAATTATTTTTGATACATGAATATCATTCTTGAATTTTACTCCACAATTGGTTATCATGTTGACAATTTGGACATTCTTGAACTCTGGATAAATTGAATTATAAATCTCTAATATTTATACTTGATCTCACTTGATTGATTCCTTATATTATTGTCATCATCCTCATGCTTATGTTGTGGTAAAAGTCATCTTTGGCCCGTAGTGCATAGATGGACTGTTGATTGGTATGATTATGACCGAGAATTTTGTATTGGTATAATCATGACATGTAATGTTACAAATAAATGATGTGGTGAAAGTCCTCTTTGGCCCGTAGTGCATAGATGGACAGTTGTTTGGCATGATCATGACCACTGGTGATACTAACGAATATTCTTGACCCGTAGTGCATGGATAATTCGTTGATGTGAAATATTTATTGATTGTTGTTACATGGATACAATATTGATGGACTTTTAAATCATAGAAGATAGTAGACATCATGCTCTACTTGACTCTTATAATGGATTGTTATTTCCGCTACAGTTGTTGATCTAAAACTTGTTGTCTATTGTATTATATCAGAATTTTCCCTGTTGAGGACTAATGATAATTTGTTCTACATTATCTTAGTCATAATATTTTTTACTGGGCTAGTTGAGCTTACCCTTTTCCTTTTGGTTCCATCGTTCTTCTTAGGAGGCGAGAATATAGCTGGGACTAGTCGGGGAAGTGGAGTAATGGTTTAAGATGGTTTTTATAGCAGTCCTCACTATTTTGTAAAATAGTGTAACAAGAATTGTAATGAGGACTTTATTTGAGTTTGGATATTGTGTACAAGATAATATTTGTATTAAAACTCATAGCTTATGTTTTGTCGTATTTCACACGACAATTAATAGTTGTATAATTGAAGTTTGTATTTGAATTCTATACCATGTATTTGGTGACTCAAAATGGGTTGTGTGGACCTATTCTGGTGGCATCACAAGGCAACTATTAAGCAAGTAACAAGGCATATCTAAAAAGGGAAGTGAATCAAAACATGTTTTCTTGCCATATAATACTGTTTGATATATACAATGTATCCTGTAAATGACAAAAATTGCTAACCTAGTCTATGTAGGAAAGTTAAAGATAATCTATAAACTAGTAAATAAGCAAGCCATCAAGTCTAATATGGTATCCCTCTCAATAGATGGAGGTAAATCTATGAGCTCCTGCCCTAGGGTATCCACACGAGCCAAAAGATCTACGGCCATATGCATGGTGCTATCGTGCTCATTAATGAATGAACTCATCTTTGCAACAATGTCAGCAGTATGAGATCTTAATGCAATACTATTTGTAGTGGCAGCATCTTGGGTAGCTAGAGCAACATCCCGCTCAATAACAGCTGCATCCCTAGATGATCGAGCCTCATCCCGCTCAATAACAGCGGTATCCCTGTGAGCTAGAGCATTATCTCTCTCAATCAGAGCAACATCTCTATCAGAAAGAGCTGTCAACATCAAGGCCCTAGCCTGATCCCTCTTAAACATCATCAGATGTAAACTCTGGTATAAATACTCTGCAGAATGTAGAGTCACAGTAGCAGGAATACTGGGGAATCAACCAGAGCTACTGACGAACCAGTAAACAACTGATCCTCAATGGGAGATTCAGGGTACTCCATAGGCTCCCAACTATTAGAATCAATACCTGACTATGAGGATACAACCTTATCCGATGAATTATCTGTCTCCAACCATGCATAATACTCTGGAGAACGACCCAGATGGCTAGTTAAAAAGTCATCCCTCTCTCGACGAGTCCAACATGCATAAATCCTAGAGAAATCCTCTGCTGACAGAAGTCGAGATGACAAACGCTGACCCACTGCCCCGTCAAAGTGATAAATATCTTAAAATTGGTCAAACTGTGCCATAACAGCCAGTGGATGATATGTGGCCACACCCTTCAAACCGGCTAGCAGAAGATAGTCCATGCCAACTGCAAAAGTGATAAAGCTATAGGGAGAGATGAGCCCTGAACATGGCAAAATATCAAACAGGTCCTCGAACCCTGACAAGAAAGTTGACCAAGAAGCTACGTCTGTACACTTAGCCGGCTGAAAGGAATATGACATGGCAATCTTGTGGGAAAAATAGTACCCATGGTGTCTGAAAGTGTCAATCGGTCTCAAGTGTGTCATAAACCACACGTACAACAAGACCAAACTGCCTATAAACATCCCCACAAAATTGGTATGGAAATACGTGCTCGACCTCAAGATCTCTGCCAGAATCATCGGTAAGATGGTATGTCCCTCCCGGAGAGCAAAGACTACTATGATCACGTCGATATCCAGGTGGTCCATGAACAACGACATGTATAGATAGCCATTATACACATCAAGAGTATGTCTGCACGGGCGATATTCCAATCACCCTCAGAAATGGTGAAGTCCCAAAAATATTGCAGATAGCTGTCCAATGACCCAAATCTGTCAATCAAGAAACTCATGGACACTACATTCCCCGAAGAAATCTCGTCTAGGGCAACTCTGTGCTTTAAGCCTGTCAAGGTCATAAACTGCCGGCTCATGTCACCAACAACCATCTGAGCGCAAGGCCTATCCAATGGCAAATATGTAAGACTCTTATACTCCTCCAATGTAGGAGTTAACTTCTGGGTATCAAATTTGAATACCTGCCTATATGGTACCCAATGCTCCAGCATGCCCTCTACAAAGCCCGGTGTAACCTGAACTGTCAGGAGGGTCATAGACGCAGCAACTGATCAACTGTCACCCGATCTAGGGAGGATAAACTATCATACCACAATCTCATGGAAGATGCCACCAATACTGGTGGGGTATGCTCAATCTGGCTAACAGTGGATGAAGACATTTCTGGAGCCGTGTCATAAGACCATCTAGGGGTTAATGCTAAACTCATCTCTAGAAATGCATATCCATGACATAATACATGCATGATAAACAACAGATGACAATATGATGTAGGGAATGGAAAATAGTATACATACATTTCTAAGTACATCATCATCTAAATACATCATCTCTGTATACAACTGAAAATTACAAGGAAATGGGGCACAACCGCCCAACAACTAACAGAGGCCTATCAAAAGATATAATGAGAACTGGGGCACAGCCACCCAATATCTAACAGAGACCTATCAAAAGATATAGCAAAAAATACATCAGAAGAAGTCAATAGCGTTGATGTCCACATCATCCAACCTATCCATCTGATGTAACTCCTCCTGAGTAACTAAATATCTGCCATAAGGGATATCAGGCCGATACAATGGAGGATCTGCACCGGCAAAACCATCTAAATATGGGCATTATAAAGGGCCAGCCCCAGAGATGGAAGGATCAAAAGTATCCGTCTCAAAAGGATCTCTGCCCAAATGCCAAATAAAGAAATGTGTACGGTCCACTGCCCAAATGCCAAATAAAGAAATGTGTACGGTCCAACTGCTGGGTCAAACTATATATCAATCTGCGTCAAATGAGTAGGCTCTCGGACGTAGGCAATCCAATCCGTCATCGTGATAGAGCCAAGAACCATATTCCCCATAAACTGGGCTCCAATGGTGCGAGGGAACCACCAGCGGTAAAAAGCCTTCTGAGTGAAAGGTCCCTCTGACAAAGTAAAGCCATCAACACCTATCAATGGGACCTCAACGATCGGAATGCGACAAAGGCCAATGACGCCTGGCAGGAGGAAAGATCGGAATGCGAATCTCTCATGTGGTGCTCCTAATAGCACGCTCTCCTAAATAGAGCTCCCAACCTCCGTCTGTAATGAGAGGAATCCGATGGGTGGACAATACATACTCGACACCAATCGGGAAACCACCCTTGAAGCCAGCTGTCAAGTGGTCCTCAGAGTGAGGAACCCATGTAATAACATCAGCTGTCAACAACTCCAACTGTAGGTGCGAATGGGTGAAACCCTCAGCTACAAGAACCTCCGCTAAAGTGGAGTAATGCTATCGCCGTCCCCATGGGTAGGTATCCAAACCTAACAGGCTAACATGACGAAGATATGGGAGCCTCTCGTAGGCCCAAAACTGCCAATAACAAGATCAAATATCTATGGTCAGTTAAACTGATAACCCGAATAAAGGAAATCAAAAGAGAAAATAATCACCAGCAGGAATGAGTAAAACCCTAAGTAAGCCTCAGTCACGCCCTCCGAGCGTAGGCGGTTCCCCCAGAAGAAGTAGGAAAAGGTGTAGGAGCCCCAATTAAAATCTCCAATATGGTCCACCTCCCGAGTGGCGCTAAATAAAGCGAATGACATCATCAAAGAGTTATCAGCCAGAAAACAACCCCTGAGGATGATCAGGAATAATCGTCGAAGGATGCGATCCCTAACCCTACGTTCATTTGGCAATGGTTCAGTCAAAGCCCTACTTACGACATCTACACTCAAAGGACCAGTACAGACTGTCCTGCCCTTGAGCACCGTAGCCAGGACTCCTAACAAGGATCTGACAATAGTCGAGGAAATATCAGCCATAAAAGGCACTAACGCCTCGAAAAACTCCATCCCAGTGATGAATCGCCAATCCATCGGTGCCATCATCACCTCGCAATCCAACAAATGGAGAGACTGAGTCTGGTGAAACCATCTCTCAGACAAAGCCCTGAGATAACCCCAAGGACAACGATGGGGTAGGATGGAAAAGAAAGCCTTGAAGCCCCATGCATGTGACATCTCTCGGTACTCTGGATGAATAGTCTAATACATAGAATGTATATTGAGCAAGTTCCTTTTAGGCTGCGTAAAGCCGGGAACCTGCATGAAAATGCAAATCAAAATCAGAACCCTTGTGTGAGACCCCATATTTTATGAATAAATATTTAATTTTCTCAAAATAATTTTTTTTTGAATATTATGGGTGGATTTGAGATAATGTTATAGTTGTGTGTAGTATTTATAAATTTTGAAAAGTATGCAAGTTGTTGTATAATATTCGATTGGTCGGGGAATATTCTTTTTGTCGAGGAATATCCGTATGACAGTACAATTATTGGTGGACCCCGCAACGGAATTATTGTCGGATTGAGAAAACGACAAAAATATTTTATGAAAATAACGGCGGAAGTTTTACTGTTATTATCTTGTTGAACTACTTTCGGTAGTAAAAGTACGATGAATACGTGTGGTTGCATAGTAATAATACGGTATTGATTATTGATGCTTACGTGATAAGTCACTCGCTTTTTGTTTTATTGGTATTATTAATGTAATAAAAGCGGAAAAAATGTAATACTTTTATATAGTTATTCTATAAATAGAATATATTATATTCTATTATGCATAAGTGTTGCATAAAGGTATCAGAACGTAATCTTTAGAAAATCAATTTTGAGAATTAAATTTTTATTTTTATTAAATGAATTTAATTGATTATTTAAGGAGCAAGCTAATCGAACGTCATTCTCTGACCTAGAAATGTCAGAACATTGTAGGATTTTGGCTACGTGGTAGAATTAAAGTGTTTGAATTTCCAAGACGAAAATAAAAGTTTTCCAAGAAATTTTTTGAAAAACACTATTCACGCATTTCTGTTCGGGAATTATTTTTGAACTTCCGAGAAATACGTAACGATAGAATATCGAGGTGAGATGGAATATCTAATAATATTTCAGTTATGGAAAACGTAATATTTCGCCTGTGGACTTAAAACCTAACGTTTAAGGAAAATGATTTACGAGAAGGAAATGTAATGCGATTAATGAATTAAACAATAATCGTATAATACGTAGGTATTATACGAAGTAATGAATACGAGTATGATACGAGGTATTATACGAGTACGTATGAATGATGGTATATCGTATATCATGATTTAGTATACGAGTTAGAATACGAGATGAATACGTAAATTATACGTTATAAGGCTTAAAGCCAAATGTATTGAATATTTGAATTGTGTGAGAAATTGTAAAGTCCAATAAGATATTGATAAGCCCAAGTGGTTGATTAATGATAAGCCCAAAGTAACTTAATGCAAGCCCAATGTATAAGTTAGGTTAATTAAACCATAAGCCCAAAGTAAGAATCTAATGGATTAGGAGGATCCATGGGGCAACCCATGATTATATGGGTGAATTAGTGATCAAGAATTAAATGTGTTGAGCAAGTAGACTTAAGTGTTAAGCAAATGATAAGTTTTGTGGGGAGCAAGCAAGAGATAAAAGTTGTGGAGTCCAAGTAAACTTGGTGAGCAAATAAGGAATAGTAAGGAGGTGGAACTAAGGAGGTGGAGTGGCTTAATGACCCTTATGCCCTAACCTAGGATGTCCTATAAATAGAGGGCTTAAGCATTCATTTGTTGGTTGTTAGTTTTTCATCCAACTTAAGTGGAGAGCTTATTTGGTAGAGAGAATAAGCACATATAAGTTATACTTCCTTTGTGAGATTTTCATCCAATAACTTATAGCTTATTGGTTAGAGAGAAAAAGTTACAAAAGCTAGAGAGTTAGTCTTTGAGATTCAAGAAGCAAGAAAAAAGAACAAAGATTTGCCGAGTGTTATCAAATGGTAAGTAATATTAAACCATGATTCTCTTTCTCTTCCATTGTTAGAGAAGGGGGTAGTGGTAGGATTTGTATGCTAAGAAATGATAAGAATGAATAAATCAAAGGCTTAAGTCTTAATAAGCTGTATATGTAATGAATAAGAAATCCAAACCAAGAATAAGTTATGAATTCATAAGGAACTTATATGAACTTTTCATATGTTCTCTTAAAAAGATGGTATGATAATAAGAAGCAAGTATGGTGGTTAAAATATTGAAGCCATAGGAAATCATGAGAAAAGAAGTCATCAGTTATGAGAAATAAAAATATAAGTAATTGAAATTATATCAGTCATAAACTCACAATGAATTAATAATAACTTATCATGTTTATATGTTAACGAAGAATGAATGTCAAGATGATAGTATAACGGATTGAATGCAATTGAAATGGTTTAAAAATCTTAAGTAACGAAGTTTCGCCGGAATTCACACGACTAGACGACAATCGTCGAATTCGTGGAATTCTCGAAATGGAAGTCGTATTTTGTGTTTGAAATTTGAAACATTGGTTTTCAATGGAGACAAGTCTTATTTGGTGTTATAGAGTTGGGGACTCGAAAATGGCTGGATTCCGACTTAGAACGAAGAAACGAGCGTTGAACGTTCACGAACGTTTATCATTTTCGTTAAAAATGGACTAATAGGTGAAATTTTAGCAAATGAAGTCGAATAAATAAAATTCTTGCATGAACACGTAGAGTACGTGATTTGTGAACTGTAGGCTCTTGAACGAGCCAATTCGGACTTATAACGAAGAAGTTACGAGGCTGGGAATCTCACTAAAAGAAAAGTCTGTAGAATTTTTCTGGTGCACAGAGTTGGCGCCGCGGCGCCATCCCAAGGCAAAGTAGGTCACGCTGCAGCGCCAAGCATGGCCAAGCAAAGATGAAACCTTCTGGAGAGTGGCGCCATAGCGCGATAGTCAACAAAGGGACTCAGCCAGCAATGTGCCGAGTCCGATCTCCAAGCCCTATCGAGTGATGCTACAGTCATAAAACAAGATAACAAGAACATCATGCGACAGAAGCGCCAAACTTTAAAACTTAGACAATGAAGAATAGTTACAAGTGGAACATGAATGGGAATTGTTAACAATGAGTTAAGGAACTTAATCAAACATTATTGAGTTATAATTGAACCCCAAGTATGATATCTTAGGGTTCAAGAAAGTCAATTAATGATGAACGTGAATGATATGCAATAAGTGTACTTAACCAATGACGATCGAGTTTCGATTAATAGCGTAAAGACGTAATTAAGTCGTGAGTAAGATGAATAACTCGAACCGAGTTATATTAATGAAATAATTTCACTTAAGTGTTATAAGAGAACGAAGTTGGTAAGGACGATGTAAAAGAATGACGGAAAGCCGGAACCAATAAATAACAAATCTAATACGGGATTAGATTGAGAAGTAGGGTAAGATTCTTTAGGAACCAAGTATGTTCATTCATAACCTAATATGGTATGTTATGTGATTATGTGTTGTAGAGACTGTAAAGACTCAAAGGAAATGTAATTTTTTTAT
Organism: Panax quinquefolius; assembly: GCA_020205615.1. Classification (NCBI taxonomy): domain Eukaryota; kingdom Viridiplantae; phylum Streptophyta; class Magnoliopsida; order Apiales; family Araliaceae; genus Panax; species Panax quinquefolius. The sequence continues at coordinate 79,902,220 of CM035171.1, read as the reverse complement.
CAGTGAGAGTATCAAGGCAAGTTTTTCTTAAACGCTTGTCTAACCTTTGTGTTAGCCAGGTTTTCAAATGATTCACATTATGAGATGCATGTATGGTTTTGAAGAAAGAGTCGATGCCAGTTTTAGCTCGGCTAGACTAATCTTGATAGATTGATTGAACTGTTTACAAGTCTTTCAATATAGAATTGCTAACGCTATCCTACGCCAACTAATTGGTACGGATTCAAGGTAAGCCTAAATATGAATAAACAAATGTATTTTCATCGAGTATTCGATGGGCACATGAGGTTGCCACAACTTAAACGTACACACGTTTAATGGATGTAGTGTTGATCAACATAGAATACTATAGGCTGATCACCTAGAAGTGCTCATAAGATATGCTGGACTTACGGACTTCGTGCCGGGTTGTCCTTTTCAAAGAAACTATAAGGCGTTCACGTCTTGAACTAGAATTGATGATTTACGGAATATTGTTATTGCAAAATATTTTAAAGGAAAAGAAAAGCTATTTTGGATTATTGATAGTACTTCGTAACTATCATCCAGTTATTGAAGATATACGATTCCTATATTTCAAGCATGCTTTTAAAAATGAAATTGTTGTACTTGCTGAGCTTGTTATGCTCACACTTGCTTGAACCATATGATTGCAGCTTAGACGATATGACCAATGGATACGACAAGGATAAAGTGAAGGCTAAAGCGAACTTGTAGCGTACCTATGTAATAGTATAGGTTTGTAATGATAATATTTGATATTATGACAAGAACAAATGTAGCGGTTATAAAGAACCCGGGGAATGGTAGTATTGTTTTGGAATATATATAAGACAGATTCGTTCTTTTGAGGCTTTTTCAATTGAATGTTTGTGTGAACTGTAACACCGTGGAGCACCATCTATCGGGTTGAAAGAGACTCGAATTTGGGAAGTATAATTATTCCGCATAGTATTTTGCATAGTAAAATATTTTTTATATAAAAAATGTAATACTTTTATAAAGTTATATTTTTTTATTAGACAATAAATAGAATATATTATATTCTATTATGCATAGTGTTGCATAGTATTCGCGATAGTGTTTTGCATAGTAAAATCTTTTTTATATAAGCAGAATACTTTTATAAAGTTATACATTTTATTAGACAATAATTAGAATATATTATATTTTATTATGCATAGTGTTTGTATAGTGCCTGTATAGTGTTTGCATAGGAAAATCTTTTATAAAGTTATTCGTTTTATTAGATTATAAATAGAATATATTATATTTTATTTAAAAAATTTTGCTTTAAATATGGACTGTCAGATTAAAGTAAATCAATCTGGACCGTTCATGAGTTAGTTACTATGCAGTCCATTCTTCTATAAATAGAAGCTCATTCATTCATTATTTCTTACGAATTCACTTAAACTCTAGAGAGAGAAACTATAGAGAGAAAGAAGAAAAGTGTTCTCCTACTTCACAACTTCTATATCCAGTACTCTTTTTTCTAAGGTAGGAAATATTATTTGTTGTACTCGTAAGGGGTATTCTTTATTTCTTATTCATGAAGAGAACTTCTGTTATTCCATTCTTTATTATTCTGTTGGAATAACTTTGATCTGTGGATACCCTATACTTGGTAAAATTCTTACATTATTCCATTCTTATTATTCATTGAATAACTTTGTTTATATCAAGTACCGCATACATGGTGAAAATTTTCTAATATTTCGTTCTTTATTATTTTGTCGGAATATCCTGTCTGTGCGTTTATGCCAGACCTGGTTCCATTATTTATTATTCTGTCAAAATATCCTATCACATATGCGTTTTACGCCTTTGGGACACGTTCCATTATTTATTATTCTCGCGGAATATCACCGTCGTGTGTGTTTACGTGGGGACTGGTTCCATTATTTATTATTCTGGTGGGAATAACCTATATGTGCAGTCTATCGCATGCATGGTAAATCCTTCTGTTATTCCATTCTTTATTATTCTGTTAGAATAACCTATCTATGTGGATTACCATATGCATGGTGAATGATCCTTTGTATTCATTCCTAATTAAATTATGGAAATGACCTGTCTACGTGGATTACCGCATGGCGGGCAAAAATCCATTTGCAGTTTCATATATTCTATTATACTCAGTTGGTTAAAGTTCTGACTTCTATACTCCATGAAATTAGTGGAATATCATTGATATTTGCGCTTCATCCAGTATATTTTCATGGAAATATTCTTCTGAGCATTCCTGAATTTTACTTTACAAAGAAGTATCATGTTGACAATTTGGACGTTATTAGTTCCTGGATAAATTAATTCTTACACTTGTTTTATTGAATTCTTATATCATTGTCATCATCCTCATGTTTATATTATGTTGAAAGTCATCTGTGGCCTGTAGTGCATAGATGGACTTGGTATGATTATGACGAGGATTATTCGGTATAATCATCATGGTAGTAATGTTACAAATGATGTGGAAAAAGTCCTCATTGGCCCGTAGTGCATTGATGGACGATTTTTGGTATGATTTATGGCTATGGATTCTCTTCCCCAGGGTGCATCGATGAATTGTTTTTTATGGCATGATCAGGACCGTTGATGAAAACATGATTATCTTTGGCCCGTGGTGCATGGATAATTCGTGGCCGTGATACTAAAGAATATCCTTGGCCTGTAGTGCAGGGATGATTTGATGACGTGGATTATTTATTAAGTGAGTCTCGTGATAAAAGTTATGAAAAACCTTTTAAATCATAGAAGATAGTAGATTTTATTCTCTACTTGACTCTTCTAATGGATTGCTTGTTTCGCTTCTGATTAAACTTGATGTTTATTATATTTTATCGGTTTAACATTGTTGATGGCTAACGATAAATTATTACGCATTATCTTAGTCATAATATTTTTTCTTTGGGCTAGTTGAGCTCACCCTTTTTCTTTCATTGTTCTCTTCGTGAAATAAGAACGTGAAAGGGGACTAGTCGGGAACAGAGTGATGGTCCTAGATGGTGCATTAGTAGTCCTCACTATTCTGTGAAATAGTGTGATAATAAATATAATGAGGACCCCATTGAGTTTGTATATTGTCTAGATGACAATATTTGTATTAAAACTCACAACATATGTTTAGTCGTATTTTACACGACTGTTGTATATTTAAGGTTGTATTTGTATTCTGTACCATGTATTTGGCGACTCAGAATAGGTGATGTATACCATTTTTGGGGGCGTCACGGTTGGTATCAAAGCTTAGGATATGATTCTGGTACGAGATGTGAGACAAGAACTAGGAGGGGAGAGACGTGGAATTCCTTCGCTAGTATGACCTACCTAACTTTATTTGGTATTTAATTGGTCGGTCAGAGTATACGGATAATATGTGATACAATAATTAACCCTTGTTTTGTGACAGTGTTTGAAAATGGCATATGAGAATGCTGAGATAAGCAATGAAGCACATGAGACCGTTGAGTCAGCTCAATGGCCAAAAGGTAACAACCAACAACACGATAATAATCATACCGGTGGCAACGGCCATCGGAACAATGATAACTATCGTGGGGGAAATTATCATGCCAAGAATGGTAACCACTTCGGTGGTAATCATGGCCAAGATAATAGAAGTGGAAATTTCAAGAAGAGAAGGTCATTTAGATCGATTTTGTCGTATAGTGAAGTCAAGTCCAGTTGGGACGGTGGTACCAAAGGCGGATACGGATAAAACAAAGTCGGTGGTTTCAGGAAGAGCATTTTTCGTGACTTCTCAAAAAAAAGCGAGTGACCCGAACAAAGTTAGCACGGGTTAGTTAATTATAAATTCTTGTGAAGTCTATACCTTATTAGATACCGGTTCTACCCATTCTTTTATCTCTCTTGCTTGCGCTCAACGTTTAAATTTGACTTCGGAGAAATTAGACTTTGACTTATTGGTTGAAACTTCGATAGTAGAAACCTTCTTTACCTCCAATATTTATAAATCTTGTTTAATTCAAATTGACACTTTCACGTTACGTGCCAATCTTATCTCTTTGAAAATACTTGCCTTTGATGCGATTTTAGGAATCGATTGGTTAACTACCCATCATAATTTTTGTAAGGATGTTCCCTTTCATATTCCTAACCAACCTGTTATACGAATTCAAGCAACCAAACCACTAAAGTCAATCATTGTCATATAAAGCCATAAGTAAAGAGCCCTGGTCCTTTCGTTGTTGACTTCCTTGTGTGGAATGCATTGAAGCCAGAATTTCTATAGGCGACGTCGTGAATGACGATGGCAAGTTGATAGGTATCAATGTGACGTACTATCCAAGTCTTGGACGAGGGTCACAGTTTTGAATGATATTTCTATTGTTAATAAATTTCCTGACGTATTCTTGAAGACTTCTTAGCCTACCCCTAAAGTGTGAAATCGAATTTTGTATTGACCCCAGTACAAAACCCATTTCTAAAACCCTCAAATATTTCTTCACCTAAAATAAACGTATAATATGCCAAAGATGTTGGCTCGAGCTGTTGAAGATTACGATCGTACCATGCAATATCATCGTGGAAGTGCAAACATGGTAGTATGATGCGCGCTGAGTGCGAGTAGAAGATTGTATCCTGATAACTTAAATGCGAATATACTGAACCCACGTGAAGATAATGAATATCTGAGTAGAATCGACTTTAATCGATAAAGTTAAAGCGCTCAAGCTACACACACCGGAAATGATAAATGTGAAGAAGAAGGTTCAAAGAGGCGTTATTCTAGAAGCAAGAATCGACGAAAAGAGGAAATCTCAACCCTCGATTTAATTGGCCCATTTAAAAGTCTCGATCGAGTAGGAACTATGGCTTATAGACTCGTTTTATCGCCAAGTATGTAGCGTGTTTATAACGTTTTTAACGTATCGATGTTACGTAAATATGTGGACGGCCCGAACCACATTATTAATTTAGAACCGGACGAGATAGCGGATGATTTAACGTTTGAGGAGATACGTGTTAAAATCTTGGATAAGAAGAATCGTATTCAACACTCAAAGGTTATACCTCAAGAATTAGAGTCTGAAATGAAGTCAAAGTATCTTCACCTATTCAGCATACCAGGTACGTACATAAATTTCGAGGGCGAAATTCCATAAGGAGGGGAGATTGTGAGACCCCAGATTTTATGAATAAATATTTAATTTTCTCAAAATAATTTTTTTTTTGAATATTATGGGTTGATTTGAGATAATGTTATAGTTGTGGGTAGTATTTATAAATTTTAAAAAGTATGCAAGTTGTTGTATAATATTCGATTGGTCGGGGAATATTCTTTTTGTCGGGGAATATTCGTATGACGGTACAATCATTGGTGGACCCCATAAATGTAATTATTATCGGATTGAAAAGCGACAAAAATATTTTATGAAAATAACGGCGGAAGTTTTACAGATTATCTTGTTGAACTACTCGGTAGTAAAATTAAAATCTGATGTCTGGCGTGGTTGCGTAGTAACACATGGTATTGATTATTGATGCTTACGTGATAAGTCACTTTCGGTTTTGTTTTATTGGTATTATTAATGTAATAAAAGCAGAAAAACTTTTTATAAAAATGAATACTTTTATAAAGTTATTATATAAATAAAATATATTATATTCTATTATACATAGTATTTGCGTAGTGTTTTTTATAGTAAAATCTTTTTATATAAAACATAATACTTTTATAAAGTTATCTATTTTATTAGACAATAAATAGAATATATTATATTCTATTACGCATAGTGTTGCATAGTGTGCGCATAGTGTTTTGCATAGTAAAATCTTTTATATAAAATAGAATACTTTTATAAAGTTATACATTTTATTAGACAATAATTAGAATATATTATATTTTATTATGCATAGTATTTGCATAGTGCTGCATATAGTGTTTGCATAGTAAAATCTTTTATAAAGTTATTCGTTTTATTAGATTATAAATAGAATATATTATATTTTATTTTAAAAATTTTGCTTTAAATATAACCGTCAGATTAAAGTAAATCAATCTAGACCGTTTCATGAGTTAGTTACTAAAGATCCATTCTTCTATAAAATAAGCTCATTCATTCATTATTTCTTACGAATTCACTTAAACTTTAGAGAGAGAAACTATAGAGAGAAAGAAGAAAAGTGTTCTCCTACTTCACTACTTCTATATCCAGTACTCTTCTTTCTAAGGTAGGGAATATTATTTGTTGTACTCGTAAGGAGTATTCTTTTTCTTATTCATGAAGAGAACTTACGTTATTCCATTCTTTATTTATTACATTGGAATAACTTTGTATCATACGGATACCCTATACTTGATAAAATTCTTACGTTATTCCATTCTTTATTATTATGTTGGAATAACTTTGTTTATGCAATACCGCATATATGGTGAAATTCTTCTAATATTTCGTTCTTTATTATTATGTGAATAATATCACATCTCTACGTTTACTTTGGGACTGGTTCCATTATTTATTATACGTCGAATATCTTGTTTGTGCGTTTCTGTGGGACGGTTCCATTATTTATTATTTATCGAAAAATATCACATGCGTGTGTTTACTTGGGACCTAGTTCCATTATTTATTATTACATTGGGAATAATCTGTATGTATGCGATCTATCGCATCGCATGGTGAATCCTTACGTTATTCCATTCTTTATTATTACATTGGAATAACTTTGTCTATGTGAATTACCATATGCATGGTGAATGATCCTTTGTATTCATTCCTAATTAAATTGTGGAAATGACGTGTCTACGTGGATTACCGCAGGGCGGGCAAAAATCCATTTGCAGTTTCATATATTCTATTATACTCAATTGGTTAAAGTTTTAACTTCTATACTCCATGAAATTAGTGGAATATCCTTGATATTTGCGCTTCATCCAGTATCTTTTCATGGAAATATTCTTCTGAGCATTCTTGAATATTACTCTACAAAGAAGTATCATGTTGACAATTTGGACGTTATTAGTTCCTGGATAAATTAATTCTTGAACTTGTTTTTTTTTGAATTCTTATATCATTGTCATCATCCTCATGTTTATATTATGTTGAAAGTCATCATGGTTTTCATGAGTGCATAGATGGACTTGGTATGATTATGACGAGGATTATTGGGTATAATCATGTAGTAATGTTACAAATGATGTGGAAAAAAGTCCTCATTGGCCCGTAGTGCATTGATGGAAAATTTTTGGTATGATTATGGCTATGGATTCTCTTCGGCCAAGGGTGCAAAGATGAATTATTTTATGGCATGATCAGGACCATTGATGAAAACATGATTATCTTTGGCCCGTAGTGCATGGATAATTCGTGGTCGTGATACTAAAGAATATCCTTGGCCTGTAGTGCAGGGATGATTTGATGATGTGGATTATTTATTAAGCTGAGTCTCAGTGATAAAAGTGATGAAAAACCTTTTAAATCATAGAAGATAGTAGATTTTATTCTCTACTTGACTCTTCTAATGGATTGCTTGTTCCGCTGCAGGTTAAACTTGATGTTTATTATATTTTATCAGTTTAACACCGTTGATGGCTAACGATAATTTATTCTCGCATTATCTAGTCATAATATTTTTCTTTGGGCTAGTTGAGCTCACCTTTTTCTTTCATTGTTCTCTTGAAATGAGAGCGTGCGAGGGGACTAGTCGGGGAACGAGTGATGGTCTAGATGGTGCATTAGTAGTCCTCACTATTCTGTGAAATAGTGTGATAATAAATGTAATGAGGACCCCATTGAGTTTGTATATTGTCTAGATGACAATATTTGTATTAAAACTCACAGCATATGTTTAGTCGTATTTTACACTACTGTTGTATATTTAAGGTTGTATTTGTATTCTTTACCATGTATTTGGCGACTCAAAATAGGTGATGTATACCTGTTTTGGGGGCGTCACAGTTGGTATCAATGCTTAGGGATCTGATTCCTGGCTGAGATGTGAGACAAGAATTAGCAGGGGAGAGACGGGGAATTCCTTCGCTAGTATGACCTACCTAACTTTATTTGGTATTTAATTGGTTAGTCAGAGTATAACGATAATATGTGATATGATAATTAACCCTTGTTTTGTGACAGTGTTTGAAAATGGCATATGAAAATGCTGAGACAAGCAATGAAGCACATGAGACCGTTGAGTCAGCTCAACGGCCAAAAGGTAACAACCAACAACACGATAATAATCATACCGGTGGCAACGGCCATCGGAACAATGATAAGCATCGTGGGGGAAATTATCATGCCAAAAATGGAAACCACTTCGGTAGTAATCATGGCCAAGATAATAGAAGTGGAAATTTCAAGAAGAGAAGGTCATTTAGATCGATTTTGTCGTATAGTGAAGTCAAGTCCAGCTGGGACGGTGGTACCAAAGGCGGATACGGACAAAACAAAGTCGGTGGTTTCAGGAAGAGCATTTTTCATGACTTCTCAAAAAAAAGCGAGTGACCCGAATGAAGTTAGCACGGGTTAGTTAATTATAAATTCTTTTGAAGTCCATACCTTATTAGATACCGGTTCTACCCATTCTGTTATCTCTCTTGCTTGCGCTCAACGTTTAAATTTGACTTCGGAGAAATTAGACTTTGACTTATTGGTTGAAACTTCGATAGTAGAAACCTTCATTACCTCCAATATTTATAAATCTTGTTTAATTCAAATTGACAATTTCACGTTACGTGCCAATCTTATCTCTTTGAAAATACTTGCCTTTGATGCGATTTTAGGAATTGATTGGTTAACTACCCATCATATTTTTTGTAAGGTTGTTACCTTTCATATTCCTAACCAACCTGTTATGCGAATTCAAGCAACCAAACCACTAAAGTCAATCATTGTCATATAAAGCCATAAGTAAAGAGCCCCGGTCCTTTCGTTGTTGACTTCCTTGTGTGGAATGCACCGAAGCCAGACTTTCTATAGGCGACGTCGTGAATGACGATGGCAAGTTGATAGGTATCAATGTGACGTACTATCCAAGTCTTGGATGAGGGTCACAGTTTTGAATGATATTTCTATTGTTAATAAATTTCCTGACGTATTCTTGAAGACTTCTTAGCCTACCCCTAGAGCGTGAAATCGAATTTTGTATTGACCCCAGTACAAAACCCATTTCTAAAACCCTCAAATATTTCTTCAACTAAAATGAACGTATAACGTGCCAAAGATGTTGGCTCGAGCTATTGAAGATTACGATCGTACCATGCAATATCATCGTGGAAGTACGAACGTGGTAGCTAACGCGTTGAGTAGAAGATTGTATGCGGTTACAAGTGCGAATATACAAACCCACTTGAAGATAACGAATATACGAGTAGAATCGACTTTAATCGATAAATTTAAAGCCACTCAAGCTATACACCCGGAGCTGATAAATGTGAAGAAGAAGGTTCAAGAGGGCGTTATTCTAGAAGCAAGAATCGACGAAAAGAGGAAATCTCAACCCTCGATTTAATTGGCCCATTTAAAAGTCTCGATCGAGTAGAAACTATGGCTTATAGACTCGTTTTACTGCCAAATATGTATCGTGTTCATAACGTTTTTAACGTATCGATGTTACGTAAATATGTGGACGGCCCAAACCACATTATTAATTTAGAACCTGACAAGATAGCGGATGATTTAACGTTTGAGGAGATACGTGTTAAAATCTTGGATAAAAAGAATCGTATTCAACACTCAAAGGTTATACCTCAAGAATTATAATCTAAAATGAAGTCAAGGTATCTTCACATGTTCAGAATACCAGGTACGTACGTAAATTTCAAGGGCGAAATTCCATAAAGAGGGGAGATTGTGAGACCCCAGATTTTATGAATAAAAATTTAATTTTTTCAAAATAATTTTTTTTTGAATATTATGGGTTGATTTGAGATAATGTTATAATTGTGGGTAGTATTTATAAATTTTGAAAAGTATGCAAGTTGTTGTATAATATTCGATTGGTCGGGGAATATTCTTTTTGTCGGGGAATATCCGTATGGCCAATGGTACAATCATTGGTGGACCCCATAGCGAATTATTATCGGATTGAGAAAGCGGCAAAAATATTTTATGAAAATAACGGCGGAAGTTTCACCGTTATCTTGTTGAACTACTCGATAGTAAAAAAGTACAACGAATCTGGCGTATGTGGTTGCGTAGTAGCACCACGGTATTGATTATTGATGCTTACGTGATAAGTCACTCGGTTTTGTTTTATTGGTATTATTAATGTAATAAAACAAAAAACTTTTTATATAAAGCAGAATACTTTTATAAAGTTATTCTATAAATAGAATATATTAAATTCTATTATACATAGTGTTGTATAGTGTCTACATAGTGTTTTGCATAGTAAAATCTTTTTATATAAAACATAATACTTTTATAAAGTTATCTGTTTTTATTAGACAATAAATAGAATATATTATATTCTATTATGCATAGTGTTATATATAGTGTCTCATGCATAGTGTTTTTTGCATAGTAAAATCTTTTTATATAAAATAAAATACTTTTATAAAGTTATCTCATTTTATTAGATAATAATTAGAATATATTATATTTTATTATGCATAGTATTTGCATAGTGCCTGCATAGTGTTTGCATAGTAAAATCTTTTATAAAGTTATTCGTTTTATTAGATTATAAATAGAATATATTATATTTTATTTAAAAGATTTTGCTTTAAATATGAACTGTCAGATTAAAGTAAATCAATCTAGACCGTTCATGAGTTAGTTACTATGCAGTCCATTCTTATATAAATAGAAGTTCATTCATTCATTATTTCTTACGAATTCACTTAAACTTTAGAGAGAGAAACTATAGAGAGAAAGAAGAAAAGTGTTCTCCTACTTCACTACTTCTATATCCAGTACTCTTCTTTCTAAGGTAGGGAATATTATTTGTTGTACTCGTAAGGAGTATTCTTTATTTCCTATTCATGAAGAGAACTTCTGTTATTCCATTCTTTATTATTTTGTTGGAATAACCTGTATACGCGGGATACCCTATACTTGGTGAAATTCTTCTGTTATTCCATTCTTATTATTCTGTTGGAATAACCTGTTTATGCAAAGTACCGTATACACGGTGAAATTCTTCTAATATTTCGTTCTTTATTATTATGTCGGAATATCATCATGCGTGCGTTTTACATGGGACCGGGTTCCATTATTTATTATTCGTCGAATATCTTTTTTGTGTGTTTCTTGGGACTAGTTCCATTATTTATTATTCTATCGAAATATCCTGTCTGTGTGTTTACGCCGGACCTGGTTCCATTATTTATTATTCTGGTGGGAATAACCTATATGTGCAGTCTATCGCACGCATGGTAAATCCTTCTGTTATTCCATTCTTTATTATTCTGTTGGAATAACCTGTCTATGTGGATTACCATATGCATGGTGAATGATCCTTTGTATTCATTCCTAATTAAATTGTGGAAATGACGTGTCTACGTGGATTACCGCATGGCGGACAGAAATCCATTTGCAGTTTCATATATTCTATTATACTCAGTTGGTTAAAGTTTTGACTTCTATACTCCATGAAATTAGTGGAATATCCTTGATATTTGCGCTTCATCCAGTATCTTTTCATGGAAATATTCTTCTTAGCATTCTTGAATTTTACTCTACAAAGAAGTATCATGTTGACAATTTGGACGTTATTAGTTCCTGGATAAATTAATGCTTGAACTTGTTTTATTGAATTCTTATATCATTGTCATCATCCTCATGTTTATATTATGTTGAAAGTCATACGTGGCTTTTGTAGTGCATAGATGGACTTGGTATGATTATGACCAGGGATTATTCGGTATAATCATGACCGTAATGTTACAAATGATGTGAAAAAAAAGTCCTCATTGGCCCGTAGTGCATTGATGGATAGTTTTTGGTATGATTATGGCTATGGATTCTCTTCGGCCAAGGGTGCAAAGATGAATTGTTTTATGGCATGATCAGGACCGTTGATGAAAACATGATTATCTTTGGCCCGTGGTGCATGGATAATTCGTGGTCGTGATACTAAAGAATATCCTTGGCCTGTAGTGCAGGGATGATTTGATGATGTGGATTATTTATTAAGCTGAGTCTCAGCGATAAAAGTCATGAAAAACCTTTTAAATCATAGAAGATAGTAGATTTTATTCTCTACTTGACTCTTCTAATGGATTGCTTGTTCCGCTGCAGTTAAACTTGATGTTTATTATATTTTATCAGTTTAACACCGTTGATGGCTAACGATATTTATTCTGCATTATCTTAGTCATAATATTTATTACTGGGCTAGTTGAGCTCACCCTTTTGCTTTCATTGTTCTCTTCAGGAAATGAGAACGTAGCAGGGACTAGTCGGGGAACAGAGTGATGGTCCTAGATAGTGCATTAGTAGTCCTCACTATTCTGTGAAATAGTGTGACAATAAATGTAATGAGGACCTCATTGAGTTTGTATATTGTCTAGATTACAATATTTGTATTAAAACTCACAGCATATGTTTAGTTGTATTTTACACGACTGTTGTATATTTAAGGTTGTATTTGTATTATGTACCATGTATTTGGCGACTCAGGATAGGAGATGTATACCTGTTTTGGGGGCGTCACACCTTGCCCCAACAAATGAGAAAAGGAAGATAAACATGGCTTTTACCTCGTTCGTATGAAGATTGATCGAGGGGTGACGACTTAAATCATCCAGAAGCTCTAGAATCGTCACATTTATAGCTGGAAGCTCCTTGCAGGGAATGGAAGAAGAAGGAGCAAGATCCACAATGAGTACATCCTCCTCTTCGTCCTCAACATCCGGTCTCTCAACCCGGATAAGATAAATCACTGACTTCATCAACCGACGAGGCTGTCGGGTTGGGCGAGGTCGAGGCACATCTAAAGCTCTCTTCCTCACACCTGAAGAGGTCCTACGGGAGCTACTCGGCATGTCTGGATCCATATATCTGGACAAAAGTCTCCAAATCACATCAGAAATAGTGTGGTAAATTCTAACCTGGAGCTCATTAAATGCAGTTCATAACTATATGCATGCATGCATTACTTTAACATTCATCTACAGTAGAGTTAAAAATGCATGTTCATTCAATGCCTAGACTCGCGAATTTTTTTTGCCAGAGTCTCCTTTGTAAAAAAGGACTATCCACATGCATGTAGGCATGACTAGGTGTCCATTCAGTAGCACACCAACTCAAAGTCATAAAACATCCTATATGCATGAAAAACATCAAAGTCATAATCTATAAGGGTAGCCTAATTACCATGATTACTTTGCTTCAAAATCTTTACTCATTTGTCCTCAAATAGGATAAAAAATAGCAGAAAAATGTGCCAAATTGACTATTTCAAAAGTCAATTTTTTTCATATCAATACGTTCAGTATGGTAAAGTACTAACATTTACTGTGTTGAATAATTTTTATTAAGTCATATGAGCATGCATATCTACTACTATGTGTTTTGAAGCATTTCGTATGAAATCTCACTTTCCAACAATCAAAACTAGAAAAGAAAACATGTAAACGTTACCAGGATAGTGCAGAACGATTGTACGGTGACGAATTTTGCAAAAAATAGCCCAAACTCAGTAGATCTGAATATGAAATCTCAAATTCTCTGTGTGGCTCCAACTTGAAAATGACTTGTGAAAGGGAAGGCAAATGAGATATAACCCACGGGTGGCCGCGGGTCTACTCGTGGCAGCCACGAGTCTACCTATGGCTACCCTGGGTGGTCCCAACCCCCTTCGGCTTGATCAAATTTGAGTTGTAAAAGAGGTCCCACAAGCTGAAAAGTTAAATTAGGAAAAAAGATGCTACGCGATTAAGCGAAAGAGCCTGAAATCTTGATTTTTAGAGACCGAACTGTGAGTCTACATATCAATAATTGGTATTCATCTAGATACAGGGTTCACAAAGTTGATGATCAAAGCTATTGAAAGATACCATTGGCAATACCTCGTGAAGGTTCGATGCCACTAATCTGGGGTAGTAATTGTAATCAAAAGCATACATCTCGTCAGAAATCCATCCCCATCGGAGATTTCATACATCCTTAGCCGTTGAAAGACATCTCAATGAGGGTCAGGTAGCCCTGACATTACCAGTCGTTGGCAATAACTTCAACAAAGCATTGGAGGTGGTCCGATGATTCCAGCCGTTGAGAACTATTTTAACAAGGGTCAGGCAGCCCTGACAATACAAACCGTTGGCAATAACTCCAATGAAGCATCAGAGAAACCTAATGATCCAAACCATGGAAAACCATCCTTATCGGGGAGGATCGATGATGGAATTTGTTATACAGATCCTCCTCAATTAAAATGGGATTCCCCAAAGAGTCACTCGTACATGAGAAGAGCATCTTCGGTGGAAAGATAGTAATAAGGATTAAAGACTTTGGTGATAACTCCAATGTCAACATCATGTGGTCTCAATCGTGGAGAAACCTCCATTCCAAAGATTTTGAAGACATCTTTGCGACTTGTTGTCAAATCAGGCTCAAATAGCACTGATGGATAGTTCAAACTGCTGGCGATAACCCCATCATAACATCAGAAGATTCCTGTGATAAGAGCTTTGGAAACTACCGATCGAGTAGACATCCAAGCATTTCAACATGGTTGTCATTTACAACTCCATCCCCCAATAAGAGCGGTGGGAGAATGCAATTATCACATCCTGTTGGAAACCATTCCAACAAACAACACTCAGTATAACATTGCAACATGCTGTATTACATTTGCATCATGCTTGTTTTGTCACATTTCAAGTGTCTAGTAGTCTTTATCCTATCCATGTCATTGCATTGCATGAATATGATAAAGAGGGGCATCTGTAAACACTCGAAATTTTGTGTTCCCGTTACTAACCCAACAGAGAGCAGAATCGTCTTCTAGAGATAACCCTGGAAGTCAAATCAGTTTTAAGCCTGGAGACAACCCCGGGAGATCCAGTTTCAATCTCGGAGATAACCCCGAGAGACTTAGTTTCAATCCCGGAGATAACCCCAGGAGATTCAGTTCTGACCTCGGAGATAACCCCGAGGGATCTAGTCCAAGTTCCGGAGATAACCTCGGAAAAGTCAGTTTCAAACCCCGGGATACTCAGTTCAACCCCGGAGATAACTATGGGAGATCAAGCTAACCTCAGAGATAACCCTGAGGACATTCAGCATCCACATCAGCCCAATCTCAAAGATAACCCTGAGAAACGACTGTTACATCTACGCAAAAGCTGGAGATAAATTCGAAGGGGGAAAAATCGTCATTACCACCTCAACATCGCATTCACATCATCTCAACACAATTCATTCCACACTGCTTATCAAGGTGTCCCATAAGAATTATAACTTAAATCCCGAGTGATAACTACACAAGATAGTACAACAGATAGACTTTGAAGACTTCGAGATCTAATCATGGACCCATATTCCCATCTTCTTACAACCTCTAATCCCATGTCATTGTGTATCTCTCGACAACAACATTCCAAAAAGGTACAACACTCCTTTATCGGATGCCCGAATTGAAAGTTATGAAGGTTCGAACGGACAACACGTAGTCCAAGTACACGTACTTCGAGATGACATGACTCGTATGGCCCGGGGAAACCCGGGCAGCCGTAGGTAGACCCACGACCATCTGGTCTTTAAATATGAGCTCTTGGAATCTCATTTGAAAAAAAAAAGAGAAAAGGAAAGAAAACTCTGTCCATTTCAGTCTGTAACCCCTACTAGAGTGCTCTAAACTAAGTGATTCTTCTTTCTAAACACTTGTGATTCGATTGAGCCTGTATATAATATCTGGTGCATTTATAACTTATATATATATACATTTTAAAGTTATGTCTGGAGTTTAATTCGTGGCAGTTGATCGTCTATATATATATACCGCTTTTATATAAATATCTGCTTTAATTACTTTCATAATGTAGATATTTAATCTTTCAGTCTGCGGGGCTAGATTTGCCTCAATCTGGTTACTTCTAACTTTAACCAGTTCAAAGTGACTAAACTGGAACCGTTGAAGCTAGAGTGGTTTAGATTTACTCAAATCTAGTTCTTTTTCTAGCTTTTGCACATATTGCTTTTTCATGTGAGCCTAGGAATCATGTGATCACAGATTCAGCTTCTGAATCTAGATTCAGTTCCCATGATGGACATTTTTCAACTGCAACCAGCTTCTAAATTATCTACGGTGTCTGAATTTCCTTAGATGGCTCTCATGCCCATAAGGAGTTTTGGCACTGCTATGTATTTTATTTTCTCGAAGATGCCTCGTATCTCGAAAATAAAAGCAATCAAGTCGAACACTTACTAAAATGGAAGTATCAAAGGCCTCAATTACTATTGAGCATAAGAGTTTAAAAAAAATGTTTTACAAAACTTCACTACTATATGTTGTTAAAATTGAACTTTATACAAATGTCAAACCCTTTGTATATAGGTGCAAACGAGGCATAACACTATTTCTAGGTAACTGCACATAGGCCCTACACACATGGGCGAATTCATTTTAGGGCGGTAAATAATTGACCCCATTTGAATTTTTGGGAGTTAATTTTAATTTGATTTTTATTTTATAAAGTGTTTAGTGAAAATAAAAAATTTAGATTAAAAGACTATTAAATGTCTCAAATTTCTACTAACACAAACACTCCACTCTTTTATATTGTTTAGTAACTTACATTGAATATGATGTTTTTGCAGCTATTGAAATAAGACTATCATTACGATAGTTTCAAACAATGAAATCTCAAAAAAATGTTATTATAAATAATATTTTAACAATATTATTTAGTTTTGTAATTTATTTTAGAGGACACAAGAAGTGTCTCTTATAATAACAGTGTTCTAAAAAATTATAAAATATCATTTTATATATAACATAAGATCGAGGATTCGAAGTGTATTCAATTACATAAAACAATATCAATTTTATATGATAGCTCACACAATTATTTGCAATATCCCTCGCATTCTGACGCCTTTATTTTATTGTATTTTATTTTTTTTTATAAATTTTTATTTAAAAATAATTGACCCCATTGAATTCATGGGCTGGATTTGCCCCTGCTTACACACACACGCATACATAGATAAAAATTTAATGAAAAGTGGCAGTAACCGTGTTATCACGGAAGTCGAGGGTGCCTAACACCTTCCCTTCGCTTAATCAAGCCCCCGGACCCTAACGAATTTTGGTTTCTCAGATCAGTTAAATAGTGTCAAATCATTGGGTCTTTGTGCAAACTTTTTCTCGGTTAAGTTGGTGCAACCATTTAAAAATACCAACTGGCAACTCTAACAGTCAAATTGTCGACATATACATGTTGGACATTTTCAAACTTATTTTTTCAAACAAATATCACATAAAATGAGAACACCAAAAGACAAGAACAGAAAGGAAAAAATAAAAATCCCGACGTCGACATCTATTAAGTCAATAAGTTTTTATTGTATTCCACTTCTCGTTAGAAATATTATTTCCATTTTGTTGTTAGACAGTAAAATTGTTGGTATTATATTTAAGAACAATTGTTGTTTTATTTATAATAATAATGTTTTGTATAAAACTAAAATATGACTTAATGGACATTGTATACTTGACTTACATGAAAATAATTTTGCATATCGAACAAACTAGTATAAGAAAAGGAGATGATCATTCAAAGAGTTGAATATGTGTATTTGATTAAATATAAGTCTGAGTCATTTGAAAGGTTCAAAGAATTCAGAAGTGAAACAAATTGACAAAGTATTAAGATTCTTTGATCAAATCGAAGAAGGAATACTTGTGCAATGAGAGTCTTGATCATCTCAAAATGGTATTTTCTCATAATGGATGCCTTCTGATACGCAATAATTGATTGGTGTATCTGAAAGAAAAAATCGTACCTTGTTGGACATGGTGTAGTCCATAATGATTTTTATCGACATTCCAGTGTCCTTCTGGGGCAATGCCCTAGAAATGGTTGCATATCTATGAAAAGGTAACCTCAAAATTCGGTCCCAAGACTCTATAATAGTTATGGACATGGAGGATTCCCAATCTTAAGTATTTTAAGATAAGGGGTTGTCCAACTTATGTGAAAAAGTTTCAAAAGGGTAAGCTTGAGACAATATTTGACAAGTGCAGATTTGTGGGACATCCTAAAGTAAGTTTATGGTATATGTTCTATAATTCTATTTATCAAAAGGCATTTGTCATGAAACACACTGCCTTCTAAGATAAAGGTGTTTATCATTGAAGGGGCTAGTGAGAGGATAATAGATCTTGAAGAGTTCAAGAACTACAAAGCATTATAAGTAAAAAAAGGAGGAACCTGTAGATAGACCTATTGTACTATAACCGAATCGTAAATCTGAAATAGTACTGAATATACCTAGGAGGTATGGATTTGTCATAGTTGATGATGTTGAGTTACACATTATAAAGATTATGATCCAATTACATACGATGAGGCTAAGAGTTATAAGACACTCAGAGAAATGGCAGATGGCCATAAAATTCGAAATGGATCTTTAGAGCAAATGACAAGGTAGAGACCTATAACACCAGACCCGTTTAAAAGGTTTTATATAAAGTCAAGGAGTTGATTGTGATAAAACCTTATTACCGATAGTAATGCTCAAGTCCATTTGGATTTTACTTGCGATTGTAGCTTATTATTACTGAATCTGGCAAATGGACGTGGAGACACCCTTCCTCAATAAATATATTAGAGGAGAATGTATTTATGATATAACAAGATGGATTTTTTTCAATGGTTGGTGCAAATCATGTATATGAGCTACAACAATCCATTTATGAATTGAAGCAAGCTTCTCAAAGATGGAACATTCGTTTTGATGAGACAATCAAAAGAGTTTGATTTTATCAAAAAACGAGAATGAACATAGTGTGTACAAAAGGGTCAGTCCGTGACATTCCTAATATTATATATTTATATACTACAAATAAGAAATAACATACCAGTGCTACAATCATTAAAGATAAATATTTTCTAAACATTCCTCCATGAATGATTTGGGAGGAGCATTCTTTAAATTGGGTATATAAATCTATATAGATAGATTTAAAAGGATGTTCGCCTTAATCTATATAAATCTATATAGAGGTCTCATGATGATGAGCCATGGAGTGTATCTCTCTAAATTATCCCCAATAAAAGAGAGATTGCATGAGTTACTATCATATATGCAATGAAAGGTATGAGACTAGATGTTGATTGGTCATATTCTGGAGAAGATCACTGTAAGATAGTGAAAAACATCTTAAAGTACTTAACCAAAACTAAGGATGTGATCATGATTTATGGTGGGTCTGAATTAAAACTAGAGGGCTAAACAGACTTAAGTTTTTCAGACTGACCAAGACGATAAGAAATCCAATTTAGGCTAAATCGTTATCTTGAACAGTGGTGCAGTGAATTAAAAAGGTTCCAAATAGCAAAGAGTTTTTGGTTTAATGACAAAGACAAAATATATAGCTGTAAATGAAGTTTCAAGTTAAATTATTTGGATGAAAAGTTTATTACAGAACTAGGAATAGTTCCTAAGTTTCATCTTGGATATAAACATTTATTACAACACTTTCATATCATTGAAAGAGGAGAAGTCTCTATAGAGATATTGGACTCTCAAGAACAATATTACATATCCATTTACTGAAGCTTATCCAACATCAGGATGATCTTCACTTAGAGAAGACGGGTATGAGATACCATTACGATTTACTTTAGTGCAAGTGGGAGATTGAAAGTAATTTGCACACAAGCCAATCATATTTGATATGGTAAAGCATATACTTTATAATAATCTTATTTGTTTATTAATAAAAGTATTCATTTATTAAAGGCTTTTATTTATCTACATGGTGTTGTTATATAATATGTGATAAACCTATAGTTTTGAGCAATTCTTTTAGAATCATGATGATGATCATGCTAATGAGATCTAAATTCTTAAATAGCTTAAAACTAAAATTATTCCCAATCGTTGGATTACTAAAAAGGGGATTAGTGAATTCGGATAGATTAGTATATACGTTGCTTGCTCATTGGATGAGGATGATTGATCTCATGATCATTTGTATGGAGACACTAAAGCAAGTATGTAGGTGCTTATTGGAGAATATGTTCACTGAACGTGGCTCGCTAAGGAATACCTAATGGAGTTTTACTTGTCTGTCAATAGGAATTCCTGTAGTGATAGTAGTACAAGTGATCCTTAGACTTGAGATCATCATAGTATCTTGTGTATGATGAGTTATACTTTAACATGTCCCTTAAGACTCTTAGGGTATATCAAAGGGTATATTTGGGTGTAATAAGTTGTACATGGAGATAATGAATGATCAATAAAGAATGTATCGCTTCTATTAAAAGAAGGGAATATCCTATGTGATTCAATAAATGACAACTCAGTTGTAAGACCCCGAATTTTATGAAATAAAAGTATTCAATTTTTCTATTCAGTAAATGGTTAAATTGATAAAAGTTAAATTTCAGGGTGATATATGAATTTTTTTTTCAAAATACGCAAGTGGTTATAAAGTATTCATTATTGTCGGGGAATATTCGTTTGGTCGTGGAATATTCTTTCTGTTGGGGAATATTCGTACGACGACGCAGCTATTTGTGGGCCCCATAACGGATAACCGTCGGAAGAAGAAAACGACAAAATTGAATAACGGCGTAGTTGTTACCGTTAACACTGTTGGAATACCCGGTGGTTAAAATAAATAATGTCTGGCGTGGTGGTCAGACAAAGAAGACACCAGTATTGCACAAGAGATTGTTGAATTATTGATCCTTACGTAAGAAGGCACTACTCAATAATTGTTACAGTAATTACTGTTCAATATTTTATTTTATTGATACAATAATTGTTGCGTTGATATTTTATATTATTGTTGTTTCAATAATTATCACTGCACAGTATTTTCTATTATCAGATCAATAATTCATATTATTTGGAATAATATTATTAGATAGCATTATTGGCAATGTCTAGAAAGTTCATCGAGGAGAGGTTTGGTCACCTAATTGCTTGGCGCCGATGAGGAGAAATCCTTATTGGAAAGCCCCCTCTTTCCTAGGAACGGCCTGGTTGTCATAATTGTGATTCTGTAATATTATTTGTGAATAATTAATTATTGATTTATATGATAAGGAAATATTTATTTGATGTGGATATAAATGATGGGTTTATTTATGTGGTTATAAATGAAGGAGTTAATGTTGAGGTGTTTTATCAGTATTTTGTCGGATTGGAGGTATTGAAAGATCAAATCGGTGTTATTACAGCTTTATTGTGTGAGTTATAATATTTAATTCGACCGTTGGATCGTTGTGATTTTTGGATATGTTATATATATATAAGTTGAGTATATGTCCACAAATTTTGAACCGTTAAAAATGAGCGTATAATTATAATTTGTTATGAATTTTAAGAGGTGATTGATTAGAAATTAGGTTATAAATGATTTTGGTGTAAAATTCTAGAATTAGTGGGCCCCACTTTTGGTTGGTGAGAAATGTGCTCAATTGAATTTTCAAATGTGGTGGGTGGGAATAGTAGCAGGTAAAGCCATCAGGTTGCGAGTTAAGTGCGCTTGGCGTCTTAACATTTTCCTATAAATAGAGAGGCTAAGTTAGAATTGAAAATCACACCGTAATTCATAAGTTTTCTCTTTTTCTCTAGATTATCGAGTGTATTTTGTGAGTATTTAGATACTTGGTGAGTTCTTTATTCATCGCTGCAAGTTTCCTTCAACGTTATATCCGATATCGATCGGAAGTCTCGCTTCTTTTGAGGTAGGGGATAGTAAGGGATTTTAATGGTTGTTATGTTTTTCAGTTTCATAATTTTTCTGACCTTCAAAAATTCTGGAAAAATTTGAAATGATATATTGATTTGTTTTATTGATTGTGTCTAAAAATGGTGATTTTTGGATGTATAGATTAAGAGTTATGAATTTTATGAGAAAAGACTATTTTAAAAGTAACCGCTTATAATTCCTTGTGGTTAACTCTAAAATTGATGAAATTTTTATTGGGAGTACATCTATATAATATCAGTGTACTCTGTGAATTTCAGAATTTTTGGATAAAAGTACAATTTATGATAAATGTCTAAATATTCGGCGGTTATGGCCATATAAAAAATAGTAAATGAATTTTAAAAATTTCGGGAAAACTATATGTTCAATATGGGACTATATTCTGCTAAATCCCAGAAAAGAAATATTTTTGGGACTGATTTGGTATTTTTCATAAAAATGGACTAGTTATGAGTAAATGAATTAAATATGTTAGGTGAAGGGAGAAAATTGGAAAAATATGATTTTATGGCTTGAGAATCCTATATGAGGTATATGCAGATTTTTGATGAGGGTTTTGGTTATTGGTGATGAAATCTTATGAGTTTGGCATTCAAGGATGATTAAATGCATTATTTAGTAAAGTGTAAACAATTAAAATAAATTGTTTATAAGTTTTAAGAAATTTTATTCTTTCAATATCATTATCTTAGAAATATTGGTATGGATTTTATTATGAATTTTTTTATCTTTTATACTTTAAGTTTACTATTCATGAATTACTATTCACGAGTTACTATTCATGACAAAATTGGTTTCTTTTTCTAACCAAATTATAGTTGATTTATGAATATTACTCTTGAGATTAAATCTAGATGTTTTGATTATATTGAGTTTACTATTATATATAACATTTTTATAACCCTAATGATGATATTTCTCTTTGACTTGAGTGTAAAGATGGGTAGATTTTTGGTATGATCATGACTATAGGTTCCCTTTGGCCAGTAGTGCAAAGTTGAATTGTTAAATGGTATGATCATGACCATTAAATTTATAATTGAATATCTTTAGCTTAAGTGCAAAGGTAAAATGATCAACATGGTTATAATTATTGTTTATATAAATTTTGAAATGATTATATATTTCTTTGAGATATTAATATATTTGTGTCTGTAGTGAAATATGAGCTGTTGATGAATATATTTGGGCATGTAGTGCAAATATATATATTTGTTGATGAATATATTTGGCCCTGTAGTACAAATATGATCTGTTGTTGAATATCTTTGGGGTAGTAGTGCAAAGATGAATTGTTGATGAATATCTTTGGCCCAGTAGTGCAAAGATGACTCATTGTTGAATGAATATATTTAGCTTTGTAGTGCAAAGATGGTCTGTTGATGAATATCTTTTGTAGCGTAGTCAAAAGATGAAATTGTTAGTATGATTATAAATGTGAAAAGCGTGATTTGGTATAACCATGATCTTTGATGTTTAGGTAAAGACATGTGATGAAAATTATTTTTTGTCACGGATGCGAAGAGGAATTTAGAATTACAATTATGATTATGAGTTATTCATATAATTGTGGAAAGGAACTGTTGATTAATGTTACGAGGATAAAATATTGTTGGTGGACTTTTAATGTGGAGAAGATAATAGACTTTATGGTCTATTTGACTCTTCTAATGGATTGCTTTCATTCATTTCAGAACTATGGTTTAAATTTTTTATCATCTACCATATGTTCTAAATCTCTGATTTATTATTGATGAAGGCTATTGATAATTTAATTATCTTTAGTCATGATATTCTTTACTGAGCTAGTTGTGCTTACCCTTTTGCTTCACAATTCCTTTCAGGTAATAAGAGTGTAGCTAGGTCGAGCGGGGGTAACAGGGTAATAGAACGATGGTCATCATTTAGTAGTTATATTTGGTGAATCAAATAGGGTGAGGCGAACCCAACGTTGGAAGGGTGTTTTGCCACTATCATACAAGATGTCTAAATACATACAACCTCGTGTCATCATAAGACAGGGTTGTGCACATCCACTTGCTGAATATATTTACGCGCACTACCTATATGATCTTGGTGTTTATTTAAAGTATAATTCTCAATTAGAGACAGTGGATATAATGGTATGTCAAGAGAAGACTCACCATTGGAAAAAAGATGATAGCAATCTTCTTGTTTTTCTTTGGGGTCTATTGGGTCAACCAAGGATAATTCTGTGGCCATATGATATCTATCATAACCTGGAAGCATGGCCTCCAATGTACGAAGGTTTCCTTGAGCACTTCCCAAAGATTCTAATTTCTAAAACAGTTTTTGACTATACCTTTATGTAAGGTGTCATTGTGATGTGCTATCCAAGGTTGGGATGAGAGTCACAGTTGGTATATATTTGTATCCAAACTCACATCATATGTGTTGTTGTATTTTGCACGACAATTGTTGTAATAAAGTTGTAGTTGTTTTCTATACCATGTATTTGGAGACTCAGAATAGGTTGGATGGAATGGACCTATTTTGGGGTTGTCACAGTTGGTATCAGAGCTTAGGGATATGATCTCTGGCAGAGATCTCGGATTAGAACTAGGAAGGGAGAGATGAGTAAATCCTTCGCTAGTGTGTCCTACCTAAGCTTATTTGTTGGTCAGTCATAATATCGGGATATTATGTGAAATGTTAATTTGTTCAATTAACCCTTGTTTTGAAGTTTGTATTCTAGAATGATATCCGAAAAATACGAGGAGATGAGCAATGGAGAAATCATGAGGAATGGGAAGATGGAATCTGAAATGAAAGCAAGGTATTCTCAACTCTTTGAAATACTGTGCACGTAAATTTGGGGACGAAATTTCATAAGGAGGGAGATTGTAAGACCCCGAATTTTATGAAATAAAAGTATTCAATTTTTCTATTCGGTAAATGGTTAAATTGATAAAAAGTTAAAGTTAAGGGTGATATATGAATTTTTTTTTTCTAAATACATGCAAGGTTATAAAGTATTCATTATTGTCGGGAATATTCATTTGGTCGTGGAATATTCTTTTTATCGGGGAATATTAAATATTTTGCAGCGTAGCTATTTGTGGGCCCATAACGGATAAGCTGTCGGAAGAAGAAAGCGACAAAATTGAATAACGGTGTAGTTATTTATTCAAGATTAACACTTTGTTGGAATACCCGGTGGTTAAAATACGATGTCTGGCGTGGTTGCACGAGAGTATAGCACTGCGGTATTGCTGATGATATTGAATTATTGATCTTACGTAAGAAAGGCACTACTCAATAATTATTACGGTAATTCTTTATTCAATATTTTATTTTATTGATTCAATAATTGTTGCGTTGATATTTTATATTATTGTTGTTTCAATAATTATCTTTGCATGATATTTTCTATTATCGGATCAATAATTCATATTATTTGGAATAATATTATTAGATAGCATTATTGGAAATGTCTAGAAAGTTCTATCAAGGAGAGGTTTGGTCACCTAATTTGCGCGCGAAGAGGAGAAATCCTTATCGGAAAGCCCCCTCTTTCCTGGGAACGACCTGGTTGTCATAATTGTGATTCTGTAATATTATTTGTGAATAATTAATTATTAATTTATATGATAAGGAAATATTTATTTGATGTGAATATAAATGATGGGTTTATTTATGTGGTTATAAATGAAGGAGTTAATGTTGAGGTGTTTTATCAGTATTTTGTCGGATTGGAGGTATTGAAAGATCAAATCGGTGTTATTACAGCTTTATTGTGTGAGTTATAATATTTAATTCGACCGTTGGATCGTTGTGATTTTTGGATATGTTATACATATATAAGTTGAGTATATGTCCACAAATTTTGAACCGTTAAAAATGAGCGTATAATTTGTTATGAATTTTAAGAGGTGACTGATTCAGAAATTAGGTTATAAATGATTTTGGTGTAAAATTCTAGAATTAGTGGGCCCCACTTTTGGTTGGTGAGAAATGTGCTCAATTGAATTTTCAAATGTGGTGGGTGGGAATAGTAGCAGGTAAAGCCATCGAGTTGCAGAGTTAAGTCCTTTGCGTGTCTTAACATTTTCCTATAAATAGAGGCTAAGTTAGAATTGAACATCACACCGAAATAAGTTCATAAGTTTTTCTCTAGATTATCGAGTGTATTTTGTGAGTATTTAGATACTTGGTGAGTTGTTATTCATCGAGGCAAGTTTCCTTCAAACGTCATATCAGATATCCAATGGAAGTCTTTGCTTCTTTTGAGGTAAGGGATAGTAACGGATAGTAAGGGATTTTAAGGGTTGTTATGTTTTTCAGTTTCGTAATTTTTTTGACCTTCAAAAATTCTAGAAAAATTTGAAATGATATTTTGATGAGTTTTATTGATTGTGTCCAAAAAGGTGATTTTTGGATGTATAGATTAAGAGTTATGAATTTTATGAGAAAAGACTATTTTAAAAGTAACTGCTTATAATTTCTTATGGTTAACTCTAAAATTGATAAAATTTTTATTGGGAGTACATCTATATAATATCAGTGTACTATGTGAATTTCAGAATTTTTGGATAAAAGTACAATTTATGATAAATGTCTAAATATTCGGCGGTTTTGGCCATATGAAAAATAGTAAATGAATTTTAAAAATTCCGGGAAAACTATATGTTCAATATGGGACTATATTCTGCTAAATCCCAGAAAAGAAATATTTTTGGGACTGATTTGGTATTTTTCATGAAAATAGACTAGTTATGAGTAAATGAATTAAATATGTTAGGTGAAGGAAGAAAATTGGAAAAATATGATTTTATGGCTTAAGAATCCTATATGAGGTATATGCAGATTTTTGATAAGGGTTTTGGTTATTGGTGATGAAATCTTATGAGTTTGGCATTCAAGGATGATTAAATGCATTATTTAGTAAAGTGTAAACAACTAAAATAAATTATTTATAAGTTTAAGAAATTTTATTCTTTCAATATCAGTATACCGAAATATTGGTATGGATTTTATTGTGGAATTTTTATCTTTTTATATCGGGGTTACTATTCATGAATTACTATTCACGAGTTACTATTCATGACAAAATTAGTTTCTTTTTCTAACCAAATTATAGTTGATTTATGAATATTACTCTTGAGATTAAATCTAGATGTTTTGATTATATTGAGTTTACTTATTATATATAACATTTTATAACCCTAATGATGATATTTCTCTTTGACTTGAGTGTAAAGATGGGTAGATTTTTGTATGATCATGACTATAGGTTCCTTTGGCGATGAGTGCAAAGTTGAATTGTTAATTTGGTATGATCATGACCATTGAATTTATAATTGAATATCTTTTGCTTAAGTGCAAAGGTGAAATGATCAACATGGTTATAATTATTGTTTATATAAATTCTAAAATGATTATATATTTCTTTGAGATATTAATATATTTGGCCTGTAGTGCAAATATGAACTGTTGATGAATATATTTGGCCTGTAGTGCAAATATGAACTGTTGAGGAATATCTTTGGGATGTAGTGCAAAGATGAATTGTTGATGAATATCTTTGGCCCGTAGTGCAAAGATGACCCGTTGTTGAATATCTTTGGCCTGTAGAGCAAAGATGGTCTGTTGATGAATATCTTTGACCCGTAGTGAAAAGATGAAATTGTTAGTATGATTATAAACAGGAACTGTGATTTGGTATAACCATGATCTTTGATGTTTCAGGTAAAGACATGTTATGAATTATCTTCGTCCTAGATGCGAAGAGGAATTTAGAATTACAATTATGATTATGAGTTATTCATATAATTTGAAAGGAAAGGCTGTTGATTAATGTTACAGGGATAAAACATTGTTGGTGGACTTTTAATGTGGAGAAGATAATAGACTTTATGGTCTATTTGACTCTTCTAATGGATTGCTTGTTCCGCTGCAACTATGGTTAAAATTTTTTATCATCTACCATATGTTCTAAATCTCTGATTTATTATTGATGAAGGCTATTGATAATTTAATTATCTTTAGTCATGATATTCTTTACTGAGCTAGTTGTGCTCACCCTTTTGCTTCACAATTCCTTTTAGGTAATAAGAGTGTAGCTGGGTCGAGCGGGGGTAAAAGGGGAATAGAACGGTTGTCATCATTTAGTAGTTATATTTGGTGAATCAAATAGGGTGAGGCGAACCCAACGTTGGAAGGGTGTTTTGCCACTATCATACAAGATGTCTAAAGACATACAACCTCGTGTCATCATAAGACAGGGTTGTGCACATCCACTTGTTGAATATATTTACGCGCACTACCTATATGATCTTGATGTTTGTTTGAAGTATAATTCTCAATTAGAGACAGTGGAGATAATGATATGTCAAGAGAAGACTCACCATTGGAAAGAATATGATAGTAATATTCTCGTTTTTCTTTGGGGTCTATTGGGTCAACCAAGGATAATTCTGTGGCCATATGATATCTATCATAACCTAGAAGCATGGCCTCCAATGTACGAAGGTTTCCTTGAGCACTTCCCAAAGATTCTAATTTCTAAAACAGTTTTTGACTATACCTTTATGTAAGGTGTCATTGTGACGTGCTATCCAAGGTTGGGATGAGAGTCACAGTTGGTATATATTTGTATCCAAACTCACAGCATATGTGTTGTTGTATTTTGCACGATAATTATTTTATTAAAGTTGTAGTTGTTTTATGTACCATGTATTTGGCGACTCAGAATAGGTTAGATAGAATGGACCTCTTTTGGGGTTGTCACATAAGTAGTCTTTGGCCAAGGTAGAATGAAATTAGAAAGGATATTCTAATTTGCATTATTTAAAGTTGGGCATTCGAGAATCGAAATACATAGAATTAAATAAAATAAGACTTGATAGTAATTCCATGTCTTATATTTAATTGGGACATTGTATGGTAGAAGGATTGAATTGTATGGTAACTATTTATTTAAGGTTTCTTTTATGATTAATGTTAAAATCTATACTATCTGGAAAGTCGTTGATCGCTAAGGGGGCTTACCCTTATTGCATAATAAATGTTATTTATTTAAATGAATTAAATAAGTTAACTTATTTACTTAAATAAGATTAAAATTGTTCTAATTGATTTATTTACAACCGGTTTAATATGGAGAACCTAAAGGGTTACACCATAAAATGAAAAAAATATATTTAAGATGTAAATGATATAATCGCAATAATAAGTTAAGTGTATTTAATTTAATCTATGTGTAGACACTCAAAATTTTACATTCCTGTTACTAACCCTGCAGGAGGGCAAAATCGTCTTCCAGAGATAAC
The DNA here is from genome assembly GCA_020205615.1 of Panax quinquefolius. Lineage (NCBI taxonomy): Eukaryota > Viridiplantae > Streptophyta > Magnoliopsida > Apiales > Araliaceae > Panax > Panax quinquefolius. Next base: position 79,873,058 of record CM035171.1, on the reverse strand, counting down.
CCTAGAAGTCAAGTAAGTTTTCCAACCTCGGAGACAACCCCGAGATACTCATATTCAACCCCGGAGACAACCCCGGGACACTCAGTTCCAACCCCATAGATAACCCCAGTAGGTCAAGACACCTCAGAGATAACCCTAAGAACATTCAGCCTTCACAGCAGCCTAATCTCAGAGATAACCTTGAGCAACGACTGTTACATCTGCGAACGACTGTTACATCTGCGAAGAGCCAGAGATAACCCCGGTGAGGGGAAAAATCACCATTTTTCCACCTCGATATTACATTCACTTTGTCTCAACATCATTTCAACCCACATTTCATACAGAAGTGTCCTACAAGAACCATAACTCAAAATCCCGAGTGACTACTACACAAGACAGCACACCAGATAGAATTTGAAGACTTGGTGATCTAATCATGGACCCATCTTCCCGACTTCATACAACCTCTTATCCAATGTCATTGTGTAGCTCTCAACAACATCATTCCAGAAAGGTACAACATGCCTCCATCGGATGCCCGTATTGAAAGTTATGAAGGTTCGAAAGCAGACGGTACGCAGACGAAAGTGCACATACTTGAGATGACAGACCTGCATGACTTCGGGAAACACGGGCAAATAGTAGTATACCGCAGCCTCTGCGGGGTATCCCATGACCATCTTGTCTATAAACATGGGCCTTTGGTTGCTCATTTGCAAAAAAAAAAAGAAATAGAAAAAAGAGAGAAAACTCTTTCCATTTCAACCCATAAACACTTCTAGAGTGCTCTAAACTGAGTGATTCTTCTTTCTAAACACTTGTAAGCTCGTGTTTTGCTACATACTAAAATTTAACCGGTGGAAACCTTGTTTTCAGGAGTCAAAAGCTATCTAAAGTCTTCTTGGCAGCCCACTGTAAAATATTTTAGATTTTAAAGCTTTTTATCACTTATATATATATATATATATATATATATACTCGTGTTGAGAGTCGCGTTGTGTGGGATGTCGGGATCGTCAATCCGTGGCTTTTTACTGCTTTTATATATATATAAATACTTATATATATATTATTATCGAACTATGCTTTGACTGAGCCCGAATATAATATTCAGAGCGTTTACTGCATTTGTATATATATAAATTTATACTTATGTATATACATCTTTTCGTCAAACTCTACTTGATTGAGCCTGGATATACATCCGGTGCGTTTATTGCTTTTATATATATAAATACTTATATATATATATATATATATATATATTGTTATCGAACTCTATTCGGTGGAGCCTGAATATAATATCTGGTGCGTTTACTGCTTATATATATATATATAAGCAAGGATCAAGAGCATTCTCCTTATCTAGAATTCCCCCTTAAATAGCACTCTTTTATTAAAACTACGTCGTTTTGGAGATTTTTAAAACAGAGTGGTCCCACTTGATTTCTTTTTATTTACAAAAATGACACCCGCGACCCCACTTGTTTTTTTAAAATAAACTCCAAAACGATGTAGTTTTAATAAAGGAGTGCTATTTAAGGAGGAGTGCTAGATAAGGGAAATGTTCTTGCTCCTTCCTCACACACACACACACACACACACACACACACACACATATATATATATATATATATATATATATATATACATTTCAGTCAGCCCTGGAGATCACTTCGTGGCTATATATATATATATAGATATAGGGATAAGGTCCAAAAATGCCCCTGACATTTTACCCAATGTCTACCGAGCACTCTATACTTTTTTTTATCCAAAAATACCCTTAACGTTACAATTTTGTGTTATTCGTGCCCCTGCCGTTAACAGCTGTGCCAACTAGACTAACATCCGTCCAAATTGATTATGTGGTAGCCACATGGACATACTAGAATTACTAATTAAAAAATACTAAATACTAATTAAAAAAAAAATACTAAAATACTAATAAAAAATACTAAAATAATAATTAAAAAAAATACTAAAATACTAATTTTTTTTAAAAAAAAAACTAAAATTCAAATTATTTTGTTAATTAAAAAAAATACTAAAATACTAAAATTATTTTACTAAATATTAGTATTATATACTTTTTACTAAATATTTGTATAACATATCAAATTTTACTAAATATTTAGTATTATATTTTACTAAAATCTGAATTTACTAAAATTTAACGTAATTTTTTCTATTACTAACTTTCTTTTTACTAAAATACGAATATATTTAGTATTATATTTTACTAAAATAAGAATTTACTAAAATTTAGCGTTAAATTTTTTTCAATTACTAACTTTTTTTTTACAATTTAACGTTAAATTTTTGTAAATTCAGTATTTTAGTAAAATATAATACTAAATATGTTCGTATTTTAGTAAAAAAAAATTTTGTAATTGAAAAAAATTTAACGTTAAATTTTAGTAAATTAAATATTTTAGTAAAATATAATACTAAATATATTCGTATTTTAGTAAAAAAAAATTAGTAATTGAAACAAATTTAACGTTAAATTTTAGTAAATTAGTATTTTAGTAAAATATAATACTAAATATATTCAGTATTTTAGTAAAAAAAAATTTAGTAATTGAAGAAAAATTAACGTTAAATTTTAGTAAATTTGTATTTTAGTAAAATATAATACTAAATATATTCAGTATTTTAATAAAAAAAGTTAGTAATAGAAAAAATTTAACGTTAAATTTTAGTAAATTAGTATTTTAGTAAAATATAATACTAAATATTTAGTAAAATTTGATATGTTATACTAATATTTAGTAAAAAGTAAAAAGTATATAATACTAATATTTAGTAAAATAATTTTTGTATTTTAGTATTTTTTAATTAACAAAATAATTTAAATTTTAGTATTTTAGTATTTTTTATTTTTTTTTAGTATTTTAGTATTTTTTTAATTAGTATTTTAGTATTTTTTATTAGTATTTTAGTATATTTTTTAATTAGTATGTAGTATTTTTTAAATAGTATTTTTAGTATGTCCATGTGGCTGCCACGTAATCAATTTGGACGGATGTTAGTCTAGTTAGCACAGCTGTTAACGGCAGGGGCACGAATGACCCAAAATTGTAACGTTAAAGGGTATTTTTGGACAAAAAAAGTATAGGGTGCTCGATAGACATTTGAGAAAATGTCAGGGGCATTTTTGAACCTTATCCCTATATATATATATATATTTATTTATATATATATATATATATATATAACTTACATATATAACTGTTATTTAGCCTGCGGGCTAAATTTGACTAAATCTGGTTATTTCTCACTTTAACCGGTTCATGGTGACTAAACTGGAACCGTTGAAGCTTGAATAGTTTATATTTATTCAAATCTAGTTCGTTTTCTAGTTTTTGTTAGTCTGTGGGCTAGATTTGCCTAAATCTGGCTATTTCTCACTTTGACCGGTTTATGGTGACTAAATTGGAACCGTTGAAGCTGGAATGCTTAGATTTACTCAAATCAATTCTGTTTTCTAGCTTTTGCACATATTGCTTTGTTATGTAAGCCTAGGAATCATGTGATCACAGATTCAAACTTTCCGAATTTAGATTCTGGTTCCGTGATGGACATTTTAATTTGCTGACCATCTTGTAAATTATTTGTTATTCGAATTTCCTTAGATGGCTCTCATGCCCACAAAGAGTTCGGCACTGCTATGTATCTTATTTTCTCGAAGATTCTTCACATATCGAAAATAAAAGCAATCAATCCGAATACACAATAAAATGGAAGTATCATATGCCTCAAATACTATTGAGCATAAGGGTTTGAAAACGTGTTTTACAAAACTTCATTGCTATATCTTGTTAAAATTGAACTTTTATACAAAAGTCAAACCCTTTTTATATAGGTGCGAACTAGGCATAGCACTAATTCAAAATAACTGCACATAGACCTACATGTGGACACTCAAATTTTTTTGCACACCTGTCACTAACATTGCAGGAGGGCAGATTCGTCTTTCAGAGATAACCCTGGGAGATGATGCAGTTCAAATACCAGAAATTCCACCAGAGAGGACAGTTCTATCTCGAAGATAATACCGAGATGCTCGATTCCAGTCCCGAAAACAACACCGAGAATAGCAGTGCTAACCTTGGAGATAACCCCCAGGAGTGCAGTTGCAGTTCCGGAGATAACCCCATAAATTCTTATTTCAAATGTATACAGTCAGCTTTAACCTCGGCACTCACATCGAGGCACTCAGTACGAGACTCAGAGATAACACTGGGAAGACAAGCATACCTCAGAGATAACTCTGAGGACCATCAGTACTTGTAGCAGTCCAATCTCATAAATAACCCTGAGCAACGTCTACTTTAGCAGCCAAAACCGGAGATAACCCCAGTGAGGGGTAAAATCATCATTTTGCCACCTCGATCCTACATCGCGTCATCTCAACATCTCATACATACATTTCTATAGAGCAATGTCCCACAAGAACCAAGGAGGTCCAATCTCGAGTGACTACTACACAAGGAAGCACACCGGATAAAATTTAAAACTTTAAGACCAAGGGCATGGTCCCATCTTCCTGACTTTGTACAATCTCTAATCCCATGTCATGGCGTAGCTCTCGACAACAGCGGTTCAAAATAGGTCTTATACACCTTAATCGGATGCCCGGATTGCAATTCTAAAAGTTCGAGCAGACATCACAGTGCATGCGTGCACGCATTTTTGAGACAGCGGGACTGCGAAACACAGGGCACAGGGCACATATATATATTATCTAGAAATGTGTGGGGGTTGAACTTACAGATATTTTATAAAATATATACTTATATTTCGCTTTAAACTTCGATTCGGATTTTACATGATAATGATTAAAATATATATATATAATATAATGTTTGTTTTAATCTTTCGGTTTTTACCAAGCAATGGAGTAAACGTGGTGGTTGAGGATATATATATTGGCAACTTTATATATATAACTTATATATAGCAATAGTTATCTTAAGGGGGGTTGAATAGATATTTAAAAATCGTTTTAAATGTGATAATGATTAAAACTTAGCGGAATAAATGTTTGTTTCAATCTTCTTTACCAAGCAATTTTGAGGCGATTAGATGGTTATGATTATGATATGAATGTAAAGCAATCGTTTTTAAGTGGTTAAAGCTCCTAGTCCACTCTTCTACTCAATCTAGTAGGATATCCACTAAGGATGTCTCTGTTACAACTTCAATCACATGATTCCTTCTGCATCAATTAGCCTCAGAACTTCTTAGTTCACTTGAACTCTTCAAGTCCAAAGCAGACTTGGCTTTCTTATAGTTCACTATTTAACTCTTCAAGTCCAAAGCAGATTTGGTACTCTTCTTCAGCTTGGTTGATAATGTTGTGTTCTTGATGGTTGCTACTCAATCATCGTGTAAGCACTTGTTCTAAAGAATCGAGTAATGAGCAAGCTTTGCAATATCTCGATCGTAGAGTTGAGCTTGAGAGAGATGTTCACGTTGTTTGTTCAATGCTTGCTTAGATCTCATCCGTCTGACCGCATATATGTGATGTTGAAAACTATCCATTGATCCATCCGTCAGGCATTAAAATCTCAACTTTTGTACTGTGATGGAGACATTTCTTCACATCTTCTGAAATTGCATTTTGGCCCACTGACACAGCAGACTGCTTTCTCACCTACCACTTGAAAAGGTGTTTTGTCCCTCTTATCCATGGTACTATCCTTAGCTTCTTCAATACGCTTCTTTATTGCATACTAAGGATATTTCTTTACTCTGGGACTGATGAGTACTGCAGCGTCTATAATCCATTCCTCATATGTTGAAATCTACCTTTACATAAATCATGAGGCTCGACATTTTCTGACATGAGACAGATGATGCTCTACGATTTGGATTATGATTCTCTACGATTCAGATCGTAGTGACTTGTTGCCTTGGTGCTTGATCTGATGCTATCATTTAGAGAGCACTACGATTTCTCTTAAACCCTTGCACACTACAATCCTTACTTGCTCGTGTTATTGACTCTACGTTCCCAAGAGCACACTACGATCGTTGACTTATAAACTTCTATGTTTTCTTCAAAGACATCGCGATCGTGGAGTTGGCTCTGCAAACGCTGGGACCACTCTACGATTTCCGAAAAGTCCATTCAAGCACACACACTACGCATCCGTTAAGCTTCACATTTTCGCTCGACTGACTTCAGACCGCTGATCGATGATACAATATAATTTCTTCAAACCCTATCTATTACATCTCAAGATCAACCTAACAGCTTTGATCTTTTCTATCTATACATTCTATTAAAGAATGATACACGTTAAGATCTTAAATCAACCTAACAAGTTTGATCTATAACTAAGTCCTTGTACATATATTCATTGAAGGACATTACAAGCAATCATGAGCTTATACATTAAAACATCAAATCATAAAATGCATTCTCCCAATAATCTCCCCCTATTTGATTTTGACATAACCAAGGAGATTTGCTGTCATGATTATTAGTGACTAGATCCATTTGCAGGAAATTTAAACATGACTTAGTATTTCAAAGTGAGCAAATTGAAATTTCTAGAGAATAAGCATGAATTTATTGATGATCGTAAGATATTACAATTCAAAGATTACATCAATAAGAAATTTAAGTTTCAACTTATCTCTATTTCCTCGACCTCTTTTCGTGAAGGTGGGTTCATGATCCTCAACCCTTCTTTTCTTTCGAGCTTCCTCGCTTCGCTAACTCTTCCAAATTTCGCTTAGACTTAGTATTCGATTCTCCTCATGCCCGTGCATGAATGCAGGATCTCCATTGGCATTCTTATGCTGCATAAAGAGACACATCTTGTGAGAGCGGGAGTCGACTCTCGACGGCTTAATGGTATAGCCATTACAATTCCCTGATCGATCGATCGTTGAAGTCCGACCATGGAATTGTCTTGCAGGAGGGCTTCGTGATGCTTGAGCTTGATATTGTCCTTCCCTTTCTTGAGTTCCATGACCTCCTCGCCTCCGCGCTTTGTCCTCCTCGAACTCCTTTCCTTTATTCTCCCCTTTGTCAAGATCAAGGGTTCGAATATCGACAGACAATCGATTAACACACTGGACAAGCTCGCTCATTGGCTTTGTGGTCCGAGCAATGTCCTCTCTATTTTCCTTGATCTCTGCTTTTTTTAGATTCGCTTCTTTGTTTTGGAGAACCGAAAGAATCATATCATTATGTTTTTTCCGATTAGCATAAGATTTTCGGAAGTCATGTAGATGAGGCTTTTAAGTTGATGATATTCTCCAAAGATCAAGGTATGTTGGTTGCCTTGATGTTTCGCATTGCAAGAACAACTCTCTTGCTTTCAAGTACTATCTGGAAGTGAATTTCATCTCTGTCCTTCATGATCTTAAGAATTTCTTGGATAATCTCCCTCAACTTCTTTGTAAGCTCAGTATTCATAGTGCCAAAGAAATTATTTGCAGCTGTGATCATTTGAATCAGCCGGATATTGATGAGATCAGAGTGAGATTCCAAACTTGCTTCTATAGACTTGACAATTTTCTCAGAAGTTTCTTTCAAGTCATCCTTTCAGAAAAGCGTGCTTGGGAGAGTATCATTGGTTTGAGGATTGGTGGTTGGAGGGTCAGATGCCGGGGTTGATCTTGCAAGTTGTAAAGAGCAAGGTCAAGACTAAAGTAGTCATTTGAGGAGGAGGATGGTATGTCTGATGGAGGGGCTTGAGTTTGGATGTCTGGGATAGGTGACTCTACGATTTTGATGTGAGACTCTACGATGTGGTTGGAGTCCTGAATCGTAGAGGTGGTGATTTGTGGGAGAAAAGTAAAGTCGACTTCATTTGGTTCTTCGCTTATGTAATTTTGGGATTCTCAGAATTAGAAATTGATTTATCGATTGAGACTCACTTCCAACCATCGAGGGAATTCATAAAATAGCTAAATGAAGATGATGGTAAGTGATTAACCTTAATTTGGTAGGGATAGACAAGACTCGTGTTTATCTTTTGAGGAAGAGGTATTTGTAAGCAAAACTTCTTGGCAAAGACGACTTTTCCTGGAAATCCATGAGACAGAACTGAGATGGCTGGATACTCTTTAAATCTCCAGAATATGTGATCCCATAAGTTTAGGATTTGAGCTTGATGGTATGCCATCATAGGTAGGTAGGAAAACATTTGAGTGTACAGATAGCTCTTATATCCATCATTCCCCATGCCAGTGATTACAAGCTCATCATCATCTTCTTCCTCTTCTTTGTCTTCATTGGAGGATTCCATTATCTCAATGGGCTCTGGATGGGTCCGCATCTAATTCATTTTTATCTTCAAGGTGAATCTCTTTTTCGCCATGGAGATATCATGAGGCTCCCCTCAAGATGATTATCTTCTTGTAAGATTAGTAAATCCCCTCACCGAACATTTTCTCGAGAGTTCGTAAACTCCCCTCACCGTAACATCTTCTCGAGTCGCAGCACTTCTCCCCTCAAAGTGTATTCTCTATCATGAGAATTTGTGGGTCTCCCCTCACCGGAGCATCGTCCTCTTTATTTGCTTGGGACAGCTTCTTCTTTTCGTAGCCACACACTTCGCTTCCTTTTTCAAAGACCTTTTCATTTTCAAGAATGTATTTTCGACCTAGCTTTTCCTTGATTTGCTTCGGGTTTAGCCACAACTTCGTGACTCTTTCGAGTCAAAGCTTTATCTTTTCGAACAACTTTTATACTTCAAGCAATTACCTCTTTTTCTCGCCACACTTGGTCTTGTCTCTCTGAGAAAGCAGAGACTCTACGATAGAGGCGATCGATGGTCTTTTGGACTTATGTCCAACTTTGTTCTTCTTTAGGATCTCCGTGATATGGTGGCTCGATCCTCATCGCCTTCATCATCTTGTTGTTGCTTCCTTCTCAAGAATCTTAGAGTCTCTATATCTAGAGGACTCTATAGAATATCAGTTGTAGAACCTCGAGGCTCTTCTATCTGCTCTAGCTTTTTAGCTTCCTCTTGCCCTTGCTTTTTTCCGGAAAGGGCAGAGGGTTCTTCCTTGTTGATTTCTCCTTCGTGTTCTTCTTCCCCGACAATGTATATGTTTCCGTGAATGCTCGCGTTCTTCAGATCCCCAGCTTCTTTCATGGATTCTCATCATCATCCAACATGCTCATTGGGTTTTCTTCCGCTTTTCAAACAATGGCCGGGTCATTCTTCGATTTGGGTTTATGGCTTCTCCTCTTCATCCCCAATTTTGTCACCCAAAGGCCGATTGCGTATCGATACTTATGAAACGCCCATATAGCATTTTTTGAGGGCTTTTTGATTTCTTCGAGTTGAGGATCCACCTACCGATCCACTCGAGTAATACAGCTCCATAGTTGAGTCAGATGCCATAAAACATGGCCGCCATGAGCTTAAGTTGAGTTTCATTCACCGAAGTCATGACCGAGCTTTGCAAAGATATGCATTTTCCAATAATGTCACCAAGAACTCATACCTTTGTGGGAACTCCTTCTTTTTGTATCCTTTTACAGAGGGGTTTTTCTTGTGATGCATTTTCTTAGACTCTCGAAGTTTATGTCTGTCTAAGAATGGGTGCCCTTCATTCTTGAAACCTAGGGCCGATTGAAGTCCTCTTCCTTAGTCTCATTTCTACTCCCTTTACTCGAGTAGTGATGGTGTTGTGTTCGAACACACCATTCTTATGTAACTCCTTCACTAGCTTTGGGATAGATGAGTGTATTTGCTCAACGCTTCTTCGAGACCCGCCTTCTTCAAGAAGGCCGCTGCCTTGTGAAATTTTTGGTGAGCGCTTTGAACTCGTCAAGCAAAGTCTCAGAGCTCAAAACCACATTTGAAGTAGCCATTGATTCTCAGAGTTGGAAGTGAGATACGATCGAGTCACGATTTAGGGTTTCGCTTGAGAGAGAGAGAGAGAGATGAGAGAGATAATCTTTTGAACTTCAGATTTTAAAAACATGATTTCAATTTGTACTTGTAACTTCCTCTCTTTTTTCACTTAGGGACAGTGTCGATTTTTGCTTGGCTCTACGATTTTGATCGCAAGCAGAATGTACCGATTTGCCTCGGCTTTTCAGAGTCGAGGTGTCCTTAGGAAGACTACGATCGTTGAGGTAGTCTTATGTTCGCTGAGTCTCCGTCTCCGCGATCGTCGAGTCTATCCTACGATCGTCGAGTCCGTCCCGCAGACGCTGAGTCCGATCAAGATTCGCTGAGTCCGTCCCACGACGATCGTCGAGTCCGTCTCAAATCCTTGTGATGAGTTTTTGATAAAGCATCCTTTTTAAGGCAAATTTCGGGAAGGCCAACCTCTTCGAGAGATTCAAGGGTTAGGTTTGTTCTCGAGCCACCCTCTAGAGAGATTGCTATGTTATGAAGCTTGTCATCACAGATACATTTTTGCTTTTGTGAATGGGGCTTGTGTCATCATTGAGTCTGCACTCACGATAGTTAAGTCTTTGCTACGATCATTGAGGTAGTCTTCTTTTCAAATTTCACGATCGTGAGCTTTCCTCGATCATGTCTACGATTTTGAGTTCACCTTTTTCAGATTCGCTCATGGTTAGACAATCTAGAGCATATATTTCATGGTTGTAGATTTAGCATACCTAGCTCACTTATTAACTTATTAAACTGGATTCATCTAGTGGTTTTGTAAAAACATCGCAAGTTGATTTTTAGTAGGGATATATTGTAAAGATATAGTTCCATTTTGCACATGATCCCTAATGAAGTGATACCTTATTTCTATATGCTTAGTCCTAGAATGCATGATGATGATTATGAGTTATTAGCTATGGCACTTGTGTTGTCACAAAGTTGTATGGGAATAGATTTGAAGTCGAACCCATAGTCACCTAGTCGATTTCTCATCCATAGATCTCGAAAGCACAAAGAATGCCAAAGAAAGAATATATTCAAATTTCCGCAATGAGGTAGACATCGAGTTTTGCTTTTTGCTAAAAACCAGACACAAGTCTGCTTCCTAGAAGTCGACAAGTGCCATCGGTACTTTTTTCTATCTATTTCAGATCCCGCAAAATCAAGATCTGTGTATCCTATTAGTTCAAATGAGGATTCCTTGGGGTACCACAACCCCAAGTAAAGTGTGTACCTTGAGATATACCAAGATCCTCTTTACAAAAGCATAAATGTGACTCTTTAGGGTTAGCTCGAAATCTAGCACATATGCATGTTGCAAACATTATGTCTGGTCTCATCGCGCTAGGTATAAAAGAGAGCCTATCATACCTCTCAGATTGAGTGATATCAATACTTTTTACCTTTCTCATCTTTGTCAAGCTTTGGTTGCAGGAGCAATTGGTGTTTTAATGGGAGAGGTCGATTCCATGCCATACTTCTTTAGTAAGTCTTTGATGTACTTGGCTTGGTTTATGAAAATTCCTTCTTCACCGCTTTTACTTGCAATCCAAGGAAGAAGTTCAATTTCACCCATCACGCTTCATTTCAAACTTGCTCGCATTAGCTTAGAGAATCTCTCAGATAACTTTTCGTCAAGAAACCAAAGATAATGTCATCAACATAGATTTGAACTAGTAAGACTTTGTCTTTATGCTTTCTAAGGAACAATGTGGTATCTACTCTACCTCTAAAGTGAACCCATTTTGATTAAGAAGTTAGTCAATGTTTCATACCATGCTCTAGGTGCTTGTTTAAGACCATATAAGGCTTTATCTAATCTATAGACATAATTGGAAAGTGATGGATTGATGAAACCCGGAGGTTGTTTACATAGACTTCTTCTCGAGTTCTCCATTTAGAAATGCACTCTCGACATCCATCCGAAAGACTTTGAACTTCATATGGGCAAAGAAAGGCAAGAAAGATTCTCGATGCTTTCCCCCCGCAACAAGTGCAAATGTTTCATCGTAGTCGATACCTTCTTCTCGAGAATAGCCCTTTGCCACTAGTCTTCTTGCCTTGTTTCGGTGATGACCCCATCTTCATCCATTTTTTTTCAAGACCCACTTAGTTCCTATCACAGACGACTCTTTGGTCTTGGTACCAATCTCCATACTTTGCTTCGCTCAAATTGGTTGAGTTCTTCCCGCACGGCTTCTATCCAACCGAGTCTTCCATAGCATCCTCTATCTTCTTTCGCTCTATTTGTGAAGAAGCTTAGATAAAAACATTCATTCCGAGTAAAGCAGCGTTTCTTGTTTTGACTCGCACTTGGATCTCCAATGATTAGATCCCGAGTGTGATCTCTCGCCCATCTCATTACTGGGCTGGGACATCTCGTCCCGATGCCTTCCTATCTTAAATCTTCAAGGTCTATTTCTTCTTCTTGGAGTGGAGGCTCATTGCCTTGCATGGACCTCTCTACGATCACATTCTCATGCTCTACGATTTCACTATCCGCACTACGATCGTAGTGTTGAGCTCGACGACTTCATTCAGTAGTGTCCACATTATCTGGTCGTAGTGTCTCGAGGCACTATTTTTGTCTAAGTCGGTTTCATCAAAGATGATGTGTATTGAGACTTCAACATTCAAAGTGTCTTCTTGTTGAACACCCCGTAAGCCTCATTGTCTCGCGTGGTATATCCAAGAAAGATCCCTTCGTCCGACTTCAATGGAATTTTGTCGACATCGCTTTCCATTGTTGAGAATGTAGCATGCATGTACCAAAGACATGGAAATAGTCGACACTGGCTTTCTTCCTTTCCACAGCAGTAGGGCGCCTTTTCGATCGTAGAGTGTATGAGTGATCTGCTCGCAGTAGCATGCAAAGGTTGATAGCTTCTACCTGTAAGTATTCAGTAGATGGGTCGGCAACTAGTAGAGTTCTTCCAAATTTCAATCAAGGTTCTATTCTTCCTTTCAACTACTCCATTTTGTTGAGGAGTTCGAGGAGTCGAGAAGTTGTGGATCGATCCCATTGTCTCTGTGCAGAATCGATCCATTTCGAGAAATCAAATTTCTCGCCATGATCACTCCTTATGGCCTTGATTTTTCTCCTTTCTCGCTCATCACCAATCAACATCTTGATTAATCGAGAGCTCGTTTCATCCTTTGAAGTTGGGGAAGAATACCCATGTGAACTGGTGTAGTCGCCGATCACGACTCAGAGAGTATCTTTTTCCTCCAAGATCGGTTGTTGGATTGGCCCAAAGAGATCCAAGTGAAGCAAACCGCAGTGGCTTGTCAATAGAGTTGGCGCCTTGCTTTCGAATGAGCTTTCGTCCGCTTTCCTAAGTCGATGTGCATCGCATGGCCTTTCCTTCATGAAGTTGAACTTGGGTAGGCTACCTACTAGGTCTTTTGATGCCGCTTTGACATGCTTTTGAAGTTTAAGTGAGACAACCGTCTATGCCATAACCAAATTTCATTTCTTCAGATGCTTTTTGCTAAAAAACATATTGTCTCATCCGAGCTTAGTTGACCAAGATCCACCGTGTAGACATTTCCTTCTCTTGTCCTTGCTTAGCTTTTTATAGCAGATGTCTTCAAATCTCTCGACTTGACATTGATTATCGAGGAATGTCACTTGATGACCCTTGTCACAGAGTTGGTCGATACTTAGAAGGTCAGGTCAAGACCTTCCACATAAAGCTACTTTTGTCGAAAAGATATCGCACCATTGCCAAAGCAGAGCCATATCCTCTTGTCTTCGCCTCGAGCCGTTATCTCCAAAGATGACCGAGGGACCTTCCTTTTCTATGTAGTTAGATAGTAGAGCTTTGTTCCCGTCATATGCCTCGAGCATCCACCGCCCGTGATACCATGTCGAGGTCGTGGAGCTCTTTTTCCGCCAAAATATTTGAACCTTCATTTTGGTACCCATATTTGCATGGGTCCTTCATTGTTAGTACCTTTGGGGACCCAAATCTGCTCTAATCTTGGGTCTCATATGCATGGAGTTATAATAACATTTTGTGGCCCTATGACCATATTTATTGATATGAAACATCTATTATGATGCATGTATGTGTGTGCATGATGATTCATCTTCCATTTCGACTTGTGTGGTTCTTTAGTTAACCTTTCGTTAAATCGATTTCTTTCTTCCACGTGTCCTTAGGTTTCATAAATAGTGATGAGTGTGCCTTACCTCTCATCAGTATCTTTCCCAGTTGATTCAGAGAGTCGGGTCTTGCTTGACTCTCACGATTCTTCGAGGTCAGTGAGTAGAGGTCAAGGTTACTCTTCTCCTTTATGAAGCCTGCCAGCCAACGTGAGATCCTTTACTTTCTCGAGTATAACTAGAAACAAGTAGAACAAGGTTGAACTGCTCTTCCAATCGTGAGGATTTCACAAAGGCAATGCCTCTATCAAAACTCGAGGCATTACTAGTGCTAGTTTCCACCGCCTTTTCCACACAAGGCTCGAGATGAATTCCCAAAGCCTAGACCTTTTTTGTCGAAAAGTGCTTCTCCGACTAGAGAGCAAAAATCCATGGACGATGAGGATTTGTTCCATGCAGAGATAGTCTTCTAGGTCCTCAACTTTAGAGGTTAGAATAGACTCTCTTTGTGCATCGAGTGTGTTTTTTCTATTTTAAGGTCTCATTCTCATTTCAAGCTTGGAAAGAAGATTAGTACTTAGAAGGGCTGTTTCAAGCTCTTCTTGAACTTTCTTCTTTCCTCTCAAGAAGTGAATGATCTTTAGACAAGACTCGAACCACTTCATGTATTGATGTAGATCAAGAGTTATGCCATGCAAGGCAGCTTCTTAAGTCATTCATGTCTACATCGTGAGTTGAAATCAAATAACCTCGTCGAGACTTACATCATGTATGTCGAGGCTTTGTTTGTCCTTTCAGATGTTTGGCCATTAGCACATGATTTGCTATATGTGGTTCTTCCTCATCTCCTGAGTCAAGATTTGAGTCATTATCCTCGAGTCACCCACGATCCTCCGCCTACTGTGCCTTTGTCTCTTTTTTCGAGGCCTCTTATTTCCTTTCAGTATTCCTTCTTTGCATGTGTTTTCTTCTTTAGTTCTTCTTTGATAGGTTTGTTGCAGCATATGATGAAGTGGCAAAGCTTTTTTTGTAGTCAGTAGATAGGTCATTCATTTGCTTCTCGATCATCAGAATTGTTTAACCTTCTTCGCTTCATTGATTCTCATTGTGTCGCATTAACCTTCTTAGTCTCTTTACCAAAGATAGCAAAGTCATCATCATTGCCTTCATCATCATTAGAGTCAATCTCAATGTTGACCTTTGATGCAATTTTAGTTGCCTTGAGAGCAACACCCTTATCCTTCTTCCTTCTGATAAGGTTTCAAAGACGCTGGGTCACCCAGTTCAGATGTCGAGATTTCCATATAGTTGTTGAATCGTCATTTCGTTGAGATTCTTTCGACTTCTTCTTATTGCAGTTGGTCTTGGCATCCCACCCGCTTGGTAGGGCTCTCATGAATTTTATGGTCGATCTTTGTTAGATAGACCTTTCCATATGCTCGTAGAGAGTCGAAAGTAACATTGAATCTTTCATAGGTGGTAGTTACATTTTCTCCTCGCATACGAAAGTAACATTTCATCATTGTTAGAAGAGACCTGCTTGTTCTCTCTAACTTCTTCGCTCCTTCATGCATGATCAAGAGAGCTTCCCAAACTTCCTTAGTCGCTTTTTTGTTGCTTACAACATTTTCAAACAGATCGTCCTCTAAGGATTGGAACAGATGTTCTTAAATTTTCTTATCAAGTCGACAACTCTTTTCTCGTTGTTCGTCCACTCTTCTTTAACTTTCGATCTCAGATACGGTTTTGATCGTCGTTGGTTGGTGCAAGCTTGGTTGGAATATAGGGCCCATTTTGAATGGTCTCAAATAGATCTTCATCTATCGAGTCCACGACGCCAGATCCCGACTTTTCCAGCTTAGCAAATTTATCCTGTTGCACATCGGTGGCTTCTCGCCTCCCCCCCTGGCCCCGGATTCGCTTGGTACGAAAGTGCCATCGATCTACTAAAGCTTGTAAGCTATAAAATAGAACCCGCTTCGATACCAATTGTTAGTTCCTAGTGGCACAATAGTTATCTAGAAGGGGGGTTTAATAGATATTTAAAAATCTTTTCGCTTTTAAACTTGTTTTTGATAATGATTAAAACTTAGCGGAATAAATGTTTGTTTTAATCTTCTTTACCAAGCAATGGAGTAATGAGGGTGGAGGCGCTATGGCAGCTTATTATAATGATATATAGCGCTTATGATATGAATGTAAATGACATACCATTTTTAAGTGGTTCAGAGCACTTAAAGCTCCTAGTCCACTCTTCTACTCAACGAGTAGGATATCCACTAAGGATGTCTCATATAACTTTCAATCACATAGATTCCTTCTAGACCAAAGCCAGCCAGAACTTCTTAGTTCACTCTTGAACTCTTCAAGTCCAAAGCAGACTTGGCTTTCTTTATAGTTCACTATTTAACTCTTCAAGTCCAAAGCAGATTTGGTACTCTTCTTCAGTTGGTTGATAATGTCAGGTTCTTGATGGTTGCTACTCAATCGATGTGTAAGCACTTGTTCTAAAGAACTCGAGTAATGAGCGAGCAAGCTTTGCAATATCTCAGATCGTAGAGTTGAGCTTGAGAGAGATGTTCACATTGTTTGTTCAATGCTTGCTTAGTTTTTCTCTCATCTGTCTGATCTGCATATATGTGATGTTGAAAACTATCCGTTGGATCCATCCGTCTGTGGCATTAAATGCGTCTCAACTTTTTGTATCGCGGATGGAGACATTTCGCACATCTTCTCAAATTGCATTCTCGCCCATCGACACAAAGCACAGATTTTTTCTCACCTACCACCGAAAAGGTGTTTTGTCCTCTTATCCATGGTACTATCCTTAGCTTCTTCAATACGCTTCTTTGTTGATACTAAGGATATTTCTTTACTCGGGACCGATGAGTACCGCAACGCCTAGAATCCATTCCTCATATGTTGAAATCTACCTTTACACAAATCATGAGGCTCGACGCTTTTCTCGACATGAGATGATGATGATGCTCACGATTTGGATTATGATTCTCACGATTCAGATCAGAGTGACTTGTGCTTTGGTGCTTGATCCGATGCTATCATTTAGAGAGCACTACGATTTCTCTTAAACCCTTGCACACTACGATCCTTACTTGCTCGTGTTGTTGACTCTACGTTCCCCGAGAGCACACTACGATCGCTGACTTGTAAACTTCTATGTTTCCTTCAAAGACACCGCGATCGTGGAGTTTGGCTGCAAACGCTGGGACCACTCTACGATTTCGAAGAGTCCTTCAAGGCGTGCACACACTACGTTGATCCGATTAATTTTTCACTATCTATTTCTCAAGATCAACCTAATGATTTTGACTTTTCTATCTGACCGTATGATCGATGATACACTACGATTTCTTCAAACCCTATCTATTACATCTCAAGATCAACCTAAAACAATTTTGATCTTTTCTATCTATACATTCTATTAAAGAATGATACACGTTAAGATCTTAGATCAACCTAACAACTTTGATCTATCACTAAGTCCTTGTACATATATTCATTCAAGGACCTTACAAACAATCATTAAAAGCAATTGTATATACATTAAAACATCAAATCATAGAAAAAAATGCATTCTCCCAACTTGTTATCAAGCCCCGGTGTTAGGTTTGTAATATTCATTAACGCTATCAAATTGAACAAAATAAGCGGAAACGTGTAAAAATCAGAGTTTAAAAATTTTACAAACCATATACCCGGATCACCCTTTATGCACAATTATTAATTAAACGAAAAAGAAAGAACAAGAATTATACCCTTGAAGATTCGAGCTTCCTCAGGTACAAGTTCACCTCCAATCTTTTTCGCGTTCAACTTGAATCCACCGGGTTTGGTTCCTTCCTTTGATCAATGTTAGCCACCCAAGTGTTTGGCCTCTAGAGGTGATCTACCAAGGAAGAATAAAATTCAAGAAGATGGGTGTTTGGCTAAACCCTAGTTTTCTATTTTTATAAAAAAAAGCGTACTCTCCCAACTATTGGAATTACGTATTCACTTGTTGTGTAAGTGTCAACCACCACACCCATAATAAGACTCCTCTTATTTATAGATGTAGGCAACCTTCCTTAACAATTAAGGAATTGGGTTTTATTTAATTAATTAAATTCTTTTAATTAATTAAGCTCCCTAATCTTATTAGGGATAATTAATTAAACTCATTTAATTAATTTGTCTTCTAATCCTATTAGGATAATTGAGAGTACTTTTATTAATTAATCCCCAAACTCCTTTAGGAATTAAATAATAATAATAGTAATAATAATAATAAGACTCCTCTTATTAATTTATATTTAATATTTCCAAAATGTTAAATAATAAATATTAAGTTATTTAATTTATTCTATCACCATAGATTAAATTAAATATACTTAACTTATTATTACGACTATGCCATTAACTTCTTAAATAATTATTCTTCCTTTTATGGTGTGACCCTTTAGGTTCTCCATATTAAACCGATTGTGAGTAAATCAATTAGAACAATTCTAATCTTATTTAAATAAATAAATTAAGCTATTAATTTATTTAAATAAATAATATTTATTCTACAATAGGGATAAGCCTCCTAGCGATTAACGACTTTCCCGGATAATATAGATTTCAACATTAATCATAAAAGAACCTTTGAGTAAATAGTTCCGTGCACAATTCAATCCTTTCACCATACAATGTCCCAATTAAATATAAGACATGTAATTCATCACAAGTCTTATTTTATTTAATTATATGTATTTCGACTCTTAAATGCACAACTCCAAATAATACAAATTAGAAACTCCTTTCTAATTTCATTCTGCCTTAGCCAAGGACTACTGGGTTGTCATTTTTCGAATCACATAGGACATTTCTCTTCTTTTACTAGAAGTGGTAGATTCTTTATTAATTATACATTATCTCCATGTACAACTTATTATACCCAAGCATACCCTTTGATATACCCTAAGGGTCTTAAGGAATAAGTCAAAGTATAACTCATCATACACAAGATACTATGATGATCTCAAGTCCAAGGATCACTTGTGGTTAGCGGTGGATTTGCAATGGCATTGACGAGTTGCACCAATTGACTTTTGAGGCTTTGCACTGCGGCTTCTTGGCTTTCCATCCGAACCTCATTTCTCTCAATAAAGTTGGTGAGAAGCTCTTCAAGCCTGTTCTCTTCTTCTTGTGTTGAGTACTCAGAAAAGCTCTTATTGGGTCGAGACGTCAACTCATATTGTGGCAGAGACTGATATTCAACTTGATAGGCATGATTCGGAACATGATATTGCTCTTGACTGTAGTCCCAAGAGTTTGGATAACCCTGACAGTTTAGATGATAGGAGATCGTTCGGTCACCGCTTCGCCTCTGAAGATGTATATTTCGAGTGGATCGACACTCAAGATTCTCATAAACCCTCAAGACATTTGCAATTTGAACTTGCAATTGCTCGAGTCGTTCTTCCGAGCTTGGTTGTGTCGTCCTCTCATAAGGTCATTGATAACATTGATCGTCCATAATCTATAAAATTAAAAACAAAAAGGGAGATCAAACAAATTAAAGAAATATATATATATATATATATATATATATATATACGTTCAAATTAAGACTATATTGATTTAAATCAATATTGGACAATATTAGAATAATAGTTCCTCGGCAACGGCGCCAAAAACTTGGTGGTCGAAAAACCGATCACTAAACACGCGTAAGTATATGTGGTCTAACAATTAATACAGTGATAAGTATAGTGGCGTACCCATGAGGAACTATCACTAATATTTACCAAGTATCGACTTTGTATCCCTAAAGTCTTATTCGAACAGCAATAAATGGAAGTGTGATAAATCTAGTTATAACTAATTAACAAAGCAAGTAAATGGATAACGAATGGTAATCGAAGGAGGTACAAGCTAAGGTCACAACTTCACCCCACATCGGCATTCTGTCGAACACCTGGCGTGCTATGCTTCATCAAACTAGCTACCCTTCTCTCTTTGGTCTTAATGGTCACGACAATTTGTCGACCAAGAACACACAGGTGCTCATACACCTCTGTCGAGGTATGCACGAATATATCCTCTCCAGATCCACCCGAAAGGGAATAGAACAGAAAAGAACGTCGAAGCTAGGTGATAATCCTACACATGTCTATGCGAATTAACCTAACAAGGATTTAGGCATAAGTTCTCTATTTGGTCACACATGGCGCATAAATATATGTTTATTCTACGCACAACTTATGCAGTCGAAACCCACAATCACATGCCAATATATTTAGGTGTAAATCTACAATCCTTCTGTCGATATCATATAGATTACCAAAATCATCACTAATGTCTTAGCAAGAATCATTAAGCATGAATATATTAAACCAAATCATATGGTGCCAATCAAAGAGATAAGACAGTCAATTTAAATAACAAAAGGTTTCATTATAACCTTAGAGCCAATATTCAGTTCATAGCTATTGAACAAAATATAAGTAGCAATAAAGACAACATTTATAGATTACAAAATCAGAGGAAATAAATGGATAAGAATAAACTCTGTCGAGGCTCTTCAGTCTCCAAGCATTTCATTCCTCTCAAGCTTTCTAATCTGTGTAGCTCACTGCTCTTGATACTCCAAGGAAAACCAGACTTCTCCCTAAACTACCTAATCTATATTTATAGACATTAACTAATAGAAAGAGAAAGAAATTACAGAAGAAACTATCCTAAGCTAAGCTATCTGATTATATGGTCTGTAATGATATATGATATATCCCCCGTATGCAGAGGCTCACTTCCTTTTTATAACTCAGTTCCCTTCAAGCTAGGTCAAAAACAAGCCTTTTTTGTCTGGGCACCGAAGGTGGCGCCATGGCGAGAGGCAACAAGGTAAGAGAGAGGAAATGCTTGCATACTTATGGTGACATCAACAAGGACACGGAGGTGTAATTGTATGCGAGCTATAGGCTAAGCTTTAAGCGTAAGCATGGCTACATGTAAAATGATTATTTTGCCCCTGAAAGCATAGAACCACTTGTAAAGCCCTGCAATACGTTGGTTAAGCATAATAGCACTATAATCATATAAAACTATATAAAATCTACGAAGATCATGCAACTATTTAAGCCATAAAGTATTCAATTCGCGGGTATAAATCCCACTCATCAGCTTAGTGCCTTCTTGGACTTTGAACGGGTAGCGGGACCAATCATTTCCCTACAAAAAGACTTATGTAGTTTAGTCTGGGGAAACGTGGAATGTTACATGCTATGTAATATGTCCATTTTTAGGAGTATTTTCCTGTAAAATGGATGTTAGTTGTTTTAATGACAAGATAGCATGACATGTTTTGATATGCATGTTTACCTATTCCTTTATATTTTCCAATATATTGAGATTGACATGGAAATGAAATTAAAAATAATTGAAATGGGAAGGTATGAAGAGACTTCCCTCTGTATTTGGTTTATCAGAGGCTAACCTATCTTAGGTTACTCTCATGGCTTTTTGGCATGAAGGTTCCTAGATCATCGCAATTTACTCGATGGGAAGTTAATCCGATCTTTTAACTAGAGCGAATCTGGGTGGTGTTTTTCCTGAGCCTCATGGAATTATTCTCCCGACGAGTCTAGTAATCAAACACTGATGGGACAGCCTCATGGTGGAGGGACCACATAACATACATTCACATACATCGGGTCTCACCGTATGGAAATGATGACATGTACGAAGCACTAATATCACAGGTAGATATAGTGCGAAGCACTAAGTGCAGTAAATAAAGCATTAATACACATTCATTCAAATGTAAATGTTACATCAACACACAAGCAGGAAAAAGTTTTGAAAAGCTTTGAATAATGGCTTAAGCCCTCTTACTAGTGTCCCCAGCAGAGTAGCCACCAGTCGACGTCGGGATTTTTATTTGTCCCTTTCTGTTCTTGTCTTTTGATGTTCTCATGTTAAGTGAGATTTGTTTGAAAAAATAAGTTTGAAAAAGTCCGACATGTATATGTCGATGATTTGACTGTAAGAGTCGCCAGTTGGTTATTTTTAAATGGTTGCACCAACTCAACCGAGAAAAGGTTTGCATAAAGACCTAGTGATGTGACACTGTTTAACTGGTCTGCAAAACCAAAATTAGTTAGGG
This sequence comes from Panax quinquefolius, assembly GCA_020205615.1. Classification (NCBI taxonomy): domain Eukaryota; kingdom Viridiplantae; phylum Streptophyta; class Magnoliopsida; order Apiales; family Araliaceae; genus Panax; species Panax quinquefolius. Next base: position 79,850,938 of record CM035171.1, on the reverse strand, counting down.
TCCAAGGACTTGATTAAGTAGAGGGTATGTGGTAGGCACCCCCTGACTTCCATGATAACACGGTTACCGCCATTTTTTACAAACTTTTATCTGCGTATGTGTGTGTGTAGTGTCGACATCGGGATTTTTATTTGTCCATTTTCTGTTCTTATTCTTTGGTGTTCTCATGTTAGGTGAGATTTGTTTGAAAAAATAAGTTGTGAATAGCTTCAACATGTATATGTCGATGATTTGACTGTAAGAGTCGCCAGTTGGTTTTTTATATGGTTGTACCAACACAACTATTCGAGAAAAGGTTTGCACATTGACCCAGTTGATGTGACAATCGCTAAGCAGTCTGCGTGAAACAAGAGATTCATTAGTGGTCCGTGAAAGTAAGCATGCACACAAGCCAATCATGTTTGATGATAAAGAATATACTTTGTAACAATCTTATTTATTTATTAATAAAAAGTATTAATTTATTAAAGGCTTTTAATTATCTACATGATCTTTGTTTTTATAATATGTGATAAACCCATAGTTTTAAGCAATACTTTTAGAATAATGATGATGATCATTCTAATGAGATCTAAATTCTTAGAAAGCTTAAAACTAAAATAGTTCCCAATCGTTGGATTACTAAATTGGGGATTAGTAAATCCGGATAGATTGGTACATACGTTAACTTGCTCATTGGATGAGAATGATTTATCTCATGATCATTTGTGTGGAGACACTAAAGCAAGTATATAGGTGCTTATTAGAGAATAAGTTCATTGAAGCGTGGCTCGCTAAGGAATACCTAATGGAGTTTTACTTGTTCGTCAATAGGAATTCTCAGAGTGATAGTAGTAGACAAGTGATCCTTGGACTTGAGATCATCATAGTATCTTGTGTATGATGAGTTATACTTTGACTTATTCCTTAAGACCCTTAGGGTATATCAAAGGGTATGCTTGGGTATAATAAGTTGTACATGGAGATAATGTATGATCAATAAAGAATCTACCACTTCTAGTAAAAGAAGAGAAATGTCCTATGTGATTCAAAAAATGACAACCCAGTAGTCTTTGGCCAAGGCAGAATGAAATTAGAAAGGAGTTTCTAATTTTCATTATTTGGAGTTGTGCATTTAAGAGTCGAAATACATATAATTAAATAAAATATGACTTGACAGTAATTCTATGTCTTATATTTAATTGGGACATTATACGGTGAAAGGATTGAATTGTATGGTAACTATTTACTCAAAGGTTCTTTTATGATTAATGTTGAAATTTATATTATCTGGAAAGTCGTTAATCGCTAGGGAGGCTTATCCCTATTGTAGAATAAATATTATTTATTTAAATAAATTAATAGCTTAATTTATTTATTTAAATAAGATTAGAATTGTTCTAATTGATTTATTCACAATCGGTTTAATATGGAGAACCTAAAGGGTCACACCATAAAATGAAGAATAATTATTTAAGAAGTTAATGGCATAATTGTAATAATAAGTTAAGTATATTTAATTTAATCTATGGTGATATAATAAATTAAATAACTTAATATTTATTATTTAATATTTTGGAAATATTAAATATAAATTAATAAGAGGAGTCTTATTATTATTATTACTATTATTATTATTGTTTAATTCTAAAGGAGTTTGGGGATTAATTAATAAAAGTACTCTCAATTATCCTAATAGGATTAGAAGACAAATTAATTAAATGAGTTTAATTAATTATCCCTAATAAGATTAAGGAGCTTAATTAATTAAAAGAATTTAATTAATTAAATAAAACTCAATTTCTTAATTGTTAAGGAAGGTTGCCTACATCTATAAATAAGAGGAGTCTTATTATGGGTGTGGTGGTTGACACTTTCACAACAACTGAATACGTAATTCCAATAGTTGGGAGAGTACGCCTTTTTCTATAGAGATAGAAAACTAGGGTTTAGCCAAACACCCATCTTCTTGAATTTTATTCTTCCTTGGTGGATCACCTCTAGAGGCCAAACACTTGGGTGGCTAACGTTGATCAAAGGAAGGAACTAAACCCGGTGGATTCAAGTTGAACGCAAAAAAGATTGGAGGTGAACTTGTACCTGAGGAAGCTCGAATCTTCAAGGGTATGATTCTTGTTCTTTCTTTTTCGTTTATTTAATAATTGTGCATAAAGGGTGATCCGGGTATATGATTTATAAAATTTTTAAACTCTGATTTTTACACGTTTCCACTTATTTTGTGCAATTTGATTGCGTTAATGAATATTACAAACCTAACAGTAGCATCAGAGCCAAACCTTTATGCGAATTATTAATTGTTTTAATTTGATATGTATATTGATATGTGTTTAGAACAATTTAATTGGACATAATTTTATTGTATAAAATTTATTTTAAAAAAAAACAAAACAAAACCGTAATAAATTTCGGAAGTATGTTGGACATTTGCCAATTTTTGGTAGTCTGCACATGTTTTTTTGAAATTCCGTGAGTACACTATAATGGTACGGCTAAGGTGATTCAGGTTACTCCCTCCGTCCCAAATTAACTGCTCAGTTTTGACTTTTTTAAGTCAAATTGACTATTTTTAGAATTAATAATTAAGTATATATAAATATATTTCTAAAATTATAAAAATTAGGATTAATAATAAATTGTATATACTTTCTTTTAGTTATAATCTCTTCACCTATATTTTAGCAAAAATAGTAAAAAGATTAGTTTTAAATATAGTCAATTTGACTTTTAAAAAGTCAAACCGAGCAATTAATTTGGGACGGAGGAGTATTTATTAAGGGATTCAATGGAAGCATGGATTATATATATATATATATATATATATATATATATATATATATATATATAGATAAGGATCGAAGCATTCTCCTTAAATAGCATTCTTAAATAGCATTCTTTTATCAAAAGCGGCGTAGTTTTTTGAGGAGGCAAAGCATTTTTGTAAATACAATACCAATGCTGTAGATTTACAAAAATGTCACCGATCCTCCAAAACTACGCCGCTTTTGATAAAAGAGTGTTATTTAAAGCGTAATGCTATTTAAGGAAAATGTCTTGATCCCTATATATATATATATATATATATATATATATATATATATATATATATATATATATATAAATTTTAATTATTTTATAATTAAAATAAAAGTTTATTTTAATCTTAAAATAAAAGGGTTTATTTTAATTTTAAAATTGAATTTCATACTAACTAATTAGAGTTGGAATTGGATTCCATAATAACTAATTGGAGTTGAAATTGGATTCTATGTTTCCTTAAATAAAGGAGTTTATTTAGATATGAAATAAGATTTCATATTATTCAAAATAAAAGAGTTTATTGTGAATAGGAATAAGAGTCCTAATTTCCTTAAATAAAGAACTTTATTTAGATATGAAATAAGATTTCATATTATTCAAAATAAAGGAGTTTATTTGTGAATAGGAAAGAGAATCCGTGTTTCCTTTAGAAAGGAGTTTTTCTTATACTTGGAATTGGATTCCATAATTAATTAAAATAAAGGAGTTTATTTTGATTAAAGATTTTGATTAAAATAAAATAGTTTATTTTATTCAAAATTGGATAAATTAAAATAAAATAGTTTTATTTTGATTTAAATTTGGATTAAAATAAAGGAGTTTATTTTGATTCAAAATTAGACTTTATACTAACTAAATTTGCCCATTAAATGATATTAATATATATTGAATGTTTATTATTCATGAGATGAATATTATTTATTGATGCATATGGTGATGTGTATGATAATAAATGAGATTGATTATGGACTATTGACCAATGTGATTGGATTTTATTTTAGTTGGATGCATGAATGTATGGATTTTATTAAATGGGGTATGCGTACCTCGCCTTCTCTAATTTTTTCTTAATGTAAATTCTATCTCCCTCCTATGTACTTCCCCTTGACTGCTGATCAAGGTTTCTAGTTATTTTAAAATAGTTTTGTAATAGGAATATTTAGAATTAATTTTGAAGAATTGGAGATCAAGGAACAAGGAGCGCTTGAAGACCCGTTTGTAATAGAGCCCGGGTTTAAATGTAATAGTTATATTTAAATATTAATTCTTGCACCCCTAGGGTTTGATCTTTTGGTTCACTTGGTGGCTCTAGTGAACCAAATTAGAATAAAAGTCCATAATCAATCCAGGTAGAATATAGTATTCTATATGTGCATGCTTATATTATATATATTATATATTATGCAAACATGCTTCGCATGTTAATTAATATGAAGCGTATTTTATATATATATGTGCATGCGCGCTAAACAAGATGAGACATTTTAATAACAAACCCCTCAAATTTTTTATATTAAGTCCTAAGCATTCAAAGATATTTGGAAAATCGAACGTCGCCTTCTAGCATGATAAAATTAATAGAGTATTAAATATTTAATATGAGTTTGTTGTGTCACCACAAGGCAAGTATTAAGTATTTAAGATGTTAATTTATCACATTTGATGCTTATAAAGAAAATTGAACAGTATTGTTTTGTTGTGTCACCACAAGGACAATATTTTTCTTTTTTGAATATATAGAGTGCTAGGTTGGACTTAACTTGGATAATTTTGATTCGGATGTGCCACCACTTGATCAAAATAATCTAAGAGGCAAAATACAAGGAGTTGCATAGTTGATATAATTGACAAGAGTTGTCTACCTATTTATTTATATATAGTTTGTTATGTCACCACAAGGCTATATACATTTGAAATGGGATCCTTATTCTCACTAGCAAAACTTTAATTAGATTTTGCCGAACTATATATATTGAGGGTAATATAGTTTGAAGAAAATAGTGGGAGATACCAATTTAAAACAAGACCTAAATTATTTTGGTAATTAGTAAAAGAATGTATGCTAAAATGTTGTTAATTACAAATTCATTTATAGAATTTTACAATGTCTTAATTACTATCACCGCGTAGTATATTAGATGTTAATTAACTGGACCGAATTACTTGGATTGGTTAAGGAATTTGAGAATAGTTCTCATGGCTGAAAAGCTATCTTATGTCCTTAATACGCATATTCCTGCAATGGTTGCAGGCAATGCCTCTGAGGAATAGATTGCTACTTTTTTAAAAGTGGCAAGATGATGCACAGTTGGCTCCATGCATCATGCTCGTATCCATGAGTAACGAGCTTCAAACACAAGATGAAACTATGGATGCTCCTACTATATTCCCGCACATCAAGTAGTTGATGGTGACGAAAGTGGGGACCGATAGATATCGGATATCTAAGGAGCTCTTCCGATCTAGAATGACCAGATGACACTTTATAGTATGATAAAAGTCCTTAACATTATCAATTTGATTGATCAATTAGGACAATGACTTTTTGTCATGGATGGAGAGTTGAGCCAAGATTTGATCTTGCACTCACTCCTGGACTCCTTTCACAATTGTTGTGAATTTTTCATATGAACAAGCTAGATATCAGCCTTGTTGATTTGCTTAACATGTTGAAAAATGTTGAGAGTCACTTTCCAACCAAGAAAGACCAAGTCTTACTGGTAGGGGCCAAAGGATCTTCTAAAAATAAGAACGATTCAAAGAAGGTAAATAAAAAGGCAAAAATAAAAGATAATAAGAACAAAACTGATATGGATAGCAAAGGAGTTTGCTTCCACTGCTATAAGCTTGGACACTGGAAAGTAACTGCAAGAAGTATCTTGCAGAGGTTAACCAAAGAAGCTTAGTGAAGTTTCGGTTACAAATACAAATTTGTTCATGATTTAAAATAAATTTTTCTTTAAGTCAAGGTTCTACTTGGATATTGTATACCAACTTTGGTTATCATAAATATAGATTTATGAAGGGACCAAGCAGAAGTAGAAAGCTAAACAAGGATAAGTAATCCTATGTGTGGGAAATGAAGCAAAGCTTGCTACATTAGCCATAAAAACTTATAGTTTAGCAATGACTACAGGTAAATCTATTAATTAAGTCAATAAGTTGTTATTGTATTCCAATTCTTGTTAGAAATATTATTTCTATTTTGTTGTTGGACAATAAAATCTTTGGTATTATATTTAAGAATAATTGTTGTTCTATTTATAATAATAGTATTTTGTATAGAACTGGAATATTACTTAATGGATTTTGTATACTTGACTTACGTGAAAATAATTTTACATATTGAACAAATTAGTTTAAGAAAATTAGATGATCATTCAAAGAGTTAAATGTGTGTATTTGTTGAAATACAAGTGTGAATTATTTGAAAGGTTCAAAGAATTTAGAAGTGAAACAAATTGGCAAAGTATTAAGATTCTTTGATTAGATCAAGGAATAAATATGTATGCAATAAGTTTCTAGATCATCTCAAATGGTTTTCTCATAATGGACGCCTCCTGATACGCAATAATTGATTGATGTATCTGAAAGGAAAAATTATACCTTGTTAGACATGGTACGGTCCATAATGATTTTACCGACATTCCAAAGATCCTTCAGGTCTTGTCCTAGAAATGGTCAGATATCTCGTAAAAAGGTAACCTCAAAATCCAGTCCCAAGACTCCATAAAAGTTATGGACATGGAGGATTCCTAATCTTAAGTATGTTAAGATAAAGAGTTATCCAACTTATGTGAAAAGGTTTCAAAGGATAAGCTTGGGACAAAATTTGACAAGTACAGATTTGTGGGACATCCTAAAGTAAGTTTAGGGTATATGTTCTATAATCCTACTTAGCAAAAGGTGTTTGTTGCGAAACACGCTACCTTCTAAGATAAAGGTGTTTATCATTGAAGGGGCTAGTGGGAGGATAATAGATCTTGAAAAGTTCAAGAACCACAAAACACTATAAGTCAAATAAGAGGAACCTGTAGATAGACCTATTGTACCACAACCGAATCATAAATCTGGAATAGTACCGAAGATACCTGGGAGGTATACATTCATCAAAGATGATGATGATGAGGTACGCAACATAGAAGATGATGATCCAGTTATATACGATGAGGTAAGAGTTGTAGACACTCAGAGAAATGGATTGAAACAAGCTTCTCAAATATGGAACATTCGTTTTGATGAGACAATCAAAAGAGTTTGATTTTATCAAAAACAAGAATGAACCTAGTGTGTACAAAAGGGTCAGTGGGAGCATTGTGACATTCCTAGTATTATATGTTGATATAATAAGGATAAGAATGACATGTCAATGCTAGAATCAGTAAAGATAAAGTTGTCTAAATATTCCTCCATGAATGATTTGGGAAGAGTATCTTAATTGGGTATACAAATCTATATAGATAGATTTAAGAGGATGCTCGAATTAACCCAAGGAACGTATATTCATTTGATGCTAAAGTCCATTTAGCATGGCAAACTCCAAAAGATGTCTCATGCTGATGAGCCATGAAGTGTATCTCTCTTAATAGTCCCCATAGACTCCAAAAAGAGAGAACGCATGAGTAACTATCATGTATGCAATGAAATGTACGAGACCTGATGTTGATCAGTCATATTCTAGAGAAGTTCACTGTGAGACAGTGAAAAACATCTTAAAGTACTTAACCGGCACTAAGGATGTGATCATACATGGTGGGTCTGAATTAAAACTAGAGGGCTTAACAGACTCAAGTTTTTCAGACATGCCAAGATGACAGAAAATCCACTTTAAGGTAAAGTGTTACCTTGAACTGTGGTGCAGTGAATTTGAAAGGTTCCAAACAGCAAAGAGTTGCTGGTTTAGTGATAAAGATAAAATATATAGCTGTAAATGAAGTTGTAAGTTGATTGTTTGGATGACAAGTTCATTACAGAACTAGGAATAGTTCCTAAGTCTCATCTTGGATCTAAACATGTGTTGTGGCACTTTCATTTGATTATAGGAATCATTGAAAGATGAGAAATCACTATAGAGATAGTGGACTCTTAAGAACAACATTACATATCCATTTACTAAAACTTATCCAACAGCAGGATAATCGTCACTTAGAGAAGAAGGGTATGAGATACCATGGCGATTGGCTTTAGTGCAAGTGGGAGATTGAAAGTAGTATGTACACAAACCAATCATGTTTGATAATAAAGCATATACTTTGTAACAATCTTATTCATTTATTAATAAAAAGTATTAATTTATTAAAGGCTTTTAATTATCTACATGATGTTGTTTTATAATATGTGATAAACCCATAGTTTTAAGCAATGCTTTTAGAATAATGATGATGATCATTCTAATGAGATCTAAATTCTTAGAAAGTTTAAAACTAAAATAGTTCCCAATCGTTGGATTACTAAATTGGAGATTAGTAAATCCGGATAGATTGGTACATACGTTACTTGCTCATTAGATGAGGATGATTGATCTCATGATCATTTGTGTGGAGACACTAAAGAAAGTATATAGGTGCTTATTAGAGAATAAGTTCACTGAACGTGGCTCGCTAAGGAATACCTAATGGAGTTTTACTTGCCTGTCAATAGGAATTCCTGTAGTGGGCAATGTTAAGGTGCAAATTGACCAACCTGCGGAGGCTGATCTAGAAGAAGAGAGGATCAACATTGGTTTTATTGTCAAGATGAATCAACAGTTGGAAACCACGCTCTCGGTTGCGAAAACACTAGAGGGCCCAATAGAGCACAAAGAACGCTTTCAACTTGATGACAAAGGCGAATTAGTGGATAATTCTAGTGGTGAAAGATTCTTCATGCCGATGGGTGAAGGAAAAGGGGATGATCAACCACCCATGTCTGCCAAAAATTTAAATGAATTGATGAATAGACGGTATGAAATGGTCATTTTTGCTTATGAGCCGGATTGAGCGGCATCGGTACAGTCAAGACGACGACTTTAAAACAAGCGCTTGATGGGGAGGCACCCCAATCTCAGTATCAATTTTCTCTGTTTTTCTTTATTTATGTCTAGCTTACTTTGTGTCTTTTCGCTTTAGTTGATAACATAGTTGTCAGATTGGGTATTAATGTTTTAATGACTATCATCTGCAGGCAACATGTTTGTTATGATGTATTGTATATATAATTATTGAGTTACAGTAGTTTTTATGTAGTTATTAATAATGTATGATAGCCTTTGTAGTGTACTTTTTATCTTTATCTTTGCATGTGCAGAAAATAGGCAGGAAAAACAATTATTAAAGGCGGTACCGCAGTCAGCCAGATATCAGATCGCAGAAAGTACCGCAAGATCGAGTATTTATTAAGACGCTTATACCCGTGACCGCAAATACCACAGAGCAACAGCCAGGTCACATCGCGGTGCCATAACCGAGCTCATCCTACTGCTAATTCGCGCCACAGCGCCGAATAAAGAAGGATTGCCCGCGCTGCAGCGCCACATGCAAATTTTTGTTGCCTTAAGTAGGCAGCACTCGGCTACTGCTCTAAGTTTCCCCCTCTTTTTCACACAAGCCTCCCCTTTGTGTACGCCTACCAGGCTCTCATTAATTCAACCCTACTTCTCATATATCCCCACATGATTTCCCCCCCCCCCCCCGCCTCCAATTCATTACATTTTCCGTCGTCAGTAAACGAGAGGGGCTCCATTCAATTACAGAACGAGGGTTTGTGTAGAGGACTGAAACTAGGTTTATTCTCAAACTTAAGGTATCTTTGGATTTCATGCAATCAGATACACCTGTTGGTTTAATATTTTGATTTGTGCATTCTTATTGATTGGTTGTGTGATTTCCATTAGAGGAAATCTGGTTAGAGCATCAACAAACAACAGGCTGTCTAGTTTGGTTTTAAGAGCGCCTACAAGGTGTTTGAGAAATTTCCTGAGAGAGAATTTGACTGCTTTGGGCTAATTAGCATTGAAATTTCATTGGGGTTGACTCTAGCCAAAGTTTAGGGGAGTTTGAATTGGGTCTTCTATTTGTGTTCAAGCCGATTACTATGAAATCTGAATGGCTTCAAAATAACAACGACTGAGCGTACGCGGTTCATCGTCCGCAGCACCAACGGCATGGGACAACACCAAATTTGTGAGCGAAGAGGCCTGGAAAAGGTACAAAAGCTCTTTTGCTGCTCGAAATTTGATCCCTGAGCGGGGTTTGAGGCCAGACAAAAAGGATGGTGAGTTGGTGGCCATGATTTTGGGATGGCAGTGGATCCACTTCACAAGGTCACCCGAATCAGCAATCATTTCTGTAGTTCGTGAGTTCTACGCCAATGCTATTATAATTATAAGGTAAGTGTAAATTTGACTTAATTAAAATTAATTAAATAAAAATGTGACAATGGAACTATATAATATAAGTGTTATAAAAATAATTAAAGGGGGAAGTAATAGTGTGCAGCCAAACAAAGCCTTGTGGCTTTTTGGCATGATTTAACTGATAAGCCTATTGGTTTTTTTTAACTGATGAACGTGGGAGGGACTATATACATTAGTTTTTCTGTTTTGCGAATTATTTTTTTCCAAGAGGTTAAGAAGAATAGAGAAAATACAGAAAAAGAGAGAGTGGGCTAGGAAAAGAAATTGAGGGTTCTCTGTGAGTTAAGAATCAAGGGGAAGAAGAAGGTTTGTCAAAGCCTTGGAATCGTCATCTTTGCTAATATAAATCAAGGATTAAAGGTATAATCTATTCCTAATTTCAAGTCTTGGTTTTTCAATGATTATTCTCTGTAATTCAAATTTTGTTGGATTGTTATTTTAAATATTGATTATATGTATGTAATATGTAAGACCCCAACTTTTATGAATAAAGAATAATTTTCTCGAAATATATTTTTGAATATTATGGTGTGGATTTGATATAATGTTATAGTTGTGGGTAATATTTACAAATTTTGCAAAGTAAGCAAGTGGTTATATAATATTCGATTGGTCGGGGAATATTCGTTTTAACAGGGAATATTAGATAACGACATAATCATTGGTGGACCCTATTAACGGAAGTATTGTCGTAGTTAGAAAAACTACGTAATTATCTTTTATAAAAATAACTACGAAAGGGTTACCATTAAACCGTTGAACTACCGGTAGTAAAAAAAGTACAAGATGTCTGGCGTAGATGCATAGTACATCTTTGTATTGATTATTGATGCTTACTTGAGAAGTCACTCAGTTATACTCAATTATTGCTACAGTAATTGCTACATCATATCTCTCATATTATTGATTTAATTATTGTCACAATATCATCTGCATAATATGTTATACTATTAAATCAATAATTGAGACGACAAAGTTATTCATATTATTATTTGTAATATTGACATTGTCTAGAAGTTTTGTCAAGGAGAGGTTTGGTCACTTAATTGCACGCCAATAAGGAGAAATCCTTATCGGAAAGTCCCCTCTTTCCTGGAAACGACCTGGTTGTTAAATATTGTGAATAATAATATTAATGATGAATAAGTTCGTGTTGATTAAAGATGAAATGGATAGTTCCATTATGTTGGAATTATTAGTGTTAGTGAAAATCGACATTTATTTCGATAATAATTGATGTCTGGAGGTTATGTTGACCAATCGAGTAATTACCCGGATAAATGAGTAATTAATTGCTATTAATTCACATGATTATAACTATTTGTTCACATGTGTGTACTATTGATTCAAATTCTTGTACTATTAGGGGATGTGGTGCAAGATTGATAATACTTGCATGACTAAGTTAAAAATGGAGGTATAGTTGAAGGTACTATACTGTAATTAGTTTTTTCACATGATTATACTATTAAGTCACATGAATGAACTATTAATTCACATTATTTACTATTAGGGAAGGTATTATACTGTAATATTTTGAGCCCCAAAACGTTCAATTATCGAAACTATATTTTCCTATAAATAGAAGCTCATGGTTCCATTCTTTATTATTCTGTTGGAATATCCTATCTGTGCGGGTTACGCATGACCTGGTTCCATTCTTTATTATTATGTTGGAATATCCACATGCATGAAAGAGTTACGCATGACACCGTTCCATTCTTTATTATTTTGTTAGAATAACCATGTCTGCATGATTACGCGCTCGTGAATTCTTACATTATTCTATTCTTTATTATTCTGTTAGAATAACCTGTCTATGTGTATTACCGCATACATGGTGAATGATCCTTCGTATGTATTCCTTATTAAATTGTGGAAATGATCTGTCTATGTGGATTACCGCATGGTGGGCAAAAATCCATTTACAGTTTCATATATTCTATTATACTCAGTTGGTTAAATTTTTGGCTTCTATACTCCATGAAATTAGTGGAATATCCTTGATATTTGCGCTTCATCCAGTATCTTTTCATGGAAATATTCTTCTGAGCATTCTTGAATTTTACTCCACAAAGAAGTATCATGTTGACAATTTGGACGTTATTGATTTCTGGATAAATTAAAATTATAAATCTTTAAAATTTATCCTTGAAATTGTTTTATTGAATTATTATGTCATTGTCATCATCCTCATGCTTATATTGTGATTAAAGTCATCTTTGACTTACGTGCATAGATGGACTTGGTATGATTATGACCAGGGATTATTCGGTGTAATCATGACCGTAATGTGACGAATGAGGTGGTAAAAGTCCTCATGGGCCTGTAGTTCATTGATGGACAGTTGTTGGTATGATTATGACCAGGGATAATTCGGTATAATCATGACCATTGATGATTACATGAATATCATTGGTCGTGATGCAGGGATGATTCGATTTTATTTATTAAGTTGAGTCTTAGCGAAAAAGTTGATGAATTTTTTTAATCATAGGAGATAGTAGATTTTATGCTCTACTTGACTCTTCTAATAGATTTCTTGTTCCGCTGTAGTTAAACTTGTTGTATATTATATTCTATCAGTTTAACATTGTTTAAGGCTAATGATAATTTATTCTGCATTATCTTAGTCATAATATTTCTTACTAGGCTAGTTGAGCTCACCCTTTCTTTCACTGTTCTCTTCAGAAAATGAGAATATAGCCGGGACTAGTCAGGGAACGGAGTTATGGTCCAGATGATAGCATTAGTAGTCCTCACTATTCTGTTAAATAGTGTGACAATAAATGTAATGAGGACTCCATTGAGTGTGGATATTGTCTAGATGATAATATTCTTATTAAAACTCTTAGATTATGTTTTGTCGTATTTTACACGACTGTTGTATAATTAAGTTGTATTTGAATTTTGTACCATGTATTTGACGACTCAAGATGGGTGATGTATACCTGTTTTGGGGGCATCACATAATATGTTGGTTATCATCTAAAAGTGAATTGCAGTAATAAAATTCATGAAAATCATGTTTTGTGTTCTTGTGTTTTCTTGGGAAAAAGGGAAATTTTGGTTAATGATTTGTTAAAATGGTTGTTATGTAAGTTATAGATAGCTTATAATCTATTATATATAGTTTAGAAATGATTTTGGAATATTAAATTCATAAGTAGTCATGTTTGAGAAGAATGAATTGGTTTTGGTTGAATATGTATAATATGGTATATTTTGAGTCAAAAATTTAAGTTCAATTCATGTAAGAACCTGTTAATTGTTATTGTTAGTATATTGAAATACAAAAACTTTACATTTGGAATGAATTAATTTGGTGGATTAACGAAGTCGTGGTGATATGATTCGCTAAACATGTCAAAATTTGAGTTATAATCATAAACATGGCATTAATCCTTTAAATTTGGTTGCTTTGTTGTTAGAAGTGTAATATGCATGCTTGGTGTTAATTTTATTAAGATTACAATTTCTGGTATACCTGTGTTGTTGGTTCTGTAATGTTTTGGGAGCTTTAGTTTGGATCGAAAGCGTAAACAGTTTCGAGAATCGGGATCGCACCAAATACAACAAATACATCGGGTACTAAAGGCCTAAAATGGCGCTATTGCATATAATGTCGTAACGAAACAATTTATTTTTTTTCTTCTGTCCATAGCGTGTTAGACCTAACCTAGTTTAAGATGCATGATAATGTGTTAAACATAAAATGAGATTCTAAAATAGATTGTAAACATGTATATGATGATTTTAGAATGAAAAGATAACGACTTAGAAAACTTTGACTTATAGTTTATTAAGTTTTGAGATGTTATTTAAGCATGATGATGCTTTACCAAATTTATGGTTTCAGACTTGTAAATGGTGTTAGTGATTGGAATATGATATAGAATAATGAGATGAACTTGAATGAGAATTAAACATATAGGGTTAATGTTAGTTTAACTAATCAATATTGCGATTCTAATGGTATATGTAGGGTATTTGGCGAACGTGTGTTATAATTGTGTAACTTACGCACGAGGCAAGTTCATAAACCTTAATCTTATATTGAGCAAGTTTCTTGCTCTATCTTGTTTACGATTATGCAAGTTCTTATATCCTAATTCTTGCACATTGAGCAAGTTTCATAATCCTAACTTGATATCATTATGCAAGCTTCTTATCTTTAATCTTTTTTGAGCAAGTTCCTAACTTTTGTTTCTTGCCATTTAAAGCATAAATTGTTCAATTTCATTGTCCCAAATGAGATTTTCTAACTCTTTTAGATGTAATACTTTGGATATAAAATGTTTATTCAATTGTATATTGTTGATATTCAATCTTTGATTAAAATATCATTATTCAATCTTATATTATCGTATCGAACATCGAGTGGCTAGTGAACTTTATTGAAATAAGCTAGTCCATAGTTGATGACCGTACAAAAATTTTAGAACCAATGTTAAGCTAATCCAAACTAAACTTTCTTTAGTGCGGAAATTCTAAAGTCAAACTGAGATGGACAATCCTAATATATGGGATTATGTATGCGTTAGCGTTTAGATGTTTGTGCACAATACATGGTACGAAGGGCTGATCTCCCTAAGCATGAAAAAAAAGGTCTGTATAGTCTAATAACTGTTAAAGGTTGAGGTAGAAATACTTAGTAACCTTGGGACACAGTTCATGGTCTTAATACCCTCAGATATAAATCACAAACTTGTTTTCTATTCTTGATTCGAAGAACAAGTTCCTTATTATTCAGTATTCATTTCTTACTCTTACATTATTGCTATTGTCATCATTATATTAGTGAGTAATTGTTTGATCACTCTTGTAATTAACACTGCAGCTAAAGTTGAGAAAATTGATGAGCTGTCTTCCAGCAAAGGTAAGATGTTTAAATGATGAAGACTTATTTAATTTTACTTAACTGAACTTCTGTTATTATACTTATTTAATTATGATGTATTCTACAGACTTAAGTAATAATTGAAGGTTAGATTACCTGGGATTTATTTTAAGATGATGTAACCCTTAAATGGGGATGATTATTATTTAAGTTGTTTAATTTATGTCTTTATTCTTGATTATGGGTAGTTAGATGTAATTATTTTGGATAGTGAGCACCAAGTCCTATAAGAATGAAGTACCCAGATTTGGGGGTGTCACAAGTTGGTATCAGAGTCTTAGGTTTTGAACCTTAGGTGGGGGAAACCTTAGGAAGTAACCTTTAAGAAGATAGAAAATTTGGTGGTGATAAACTCTTATCGAGTTCTAAGGAATGAATTAAGGAATTCATTGAAGATAAAACAAAATGATAAAACACTTTATGTGCTTATGTGTTAATAACTTATGTGCTCGCGAGTATCGAAGAGTGTCACGTAATAAATAAAACTTAAAAGCATTTTATTGTCAGGATGTCTAACGTTGAAGGATCCAATCAAGCTGGGGAAGAGATACCTCAGGCACCTAGAGATGAGGAGCCCCGAGATGTCCATGTTGTTCGAGAGCAGTTGATCCAGAGGGAGCCTTCTCTGTTGGTTGCTGATGAAGGACAAGAGAATGAGGCCGTGTCTGATCCTGAGGAGGAGGAGGACTCCGAGGAGATTAAGGTGGAGGATGAGGAAGGGGATCCTGTGGAGTTTCCACCAAACTCCATATCAGCTAAGATGTATGATGAATTGTATGACTGTAATATAGAATTACAGGCAAAGGTTGAGGAACTGAAGGAGCTAGCTGATATGCGTCGGGCTACTATAGAGCAGAAGGATATGGAGATTCAGGAACTCAACGCACGTCTTGGGAACACGGAATGGGGTAAGATGAGTATGTAATCCTGAAACTTTACAAGTTTAGGAAAGTTGATGTTGATAGCAGAGATAATATCCTTACTATATTTTGAAGGCTATGAATGAATAAAATATCGAAGTTTATTGAAATGTTATGTGCTAAGCTTTAATCATAGAATGTTTGAACTAAACCTTAAATATTTAAGAAACTGAGTGGTGATCTAATAAGCGTATATCTTAAATAGAAAATGCCACCTAGATGAAGACAACCACGCCAACAACCACCTTCTGAGGGGTCTACTAATAATCACAATAATGAGGCCAACGCTAACCCGGTTCATCAGTTAGTGACCTTGTTAACAGGAGCACTTGCGAATCAGCCACGGGCTCAAGTCATGACTTTCAAGGACTTCAAAGTAGTTGAACCGCCAGAGTTTCAAGGGTCTATTAATCCAGTTGAAGCCCAAACCTGGATCATGGACACGGAAAAAGTTTTTGACGTTTTCAAGGTCAATGAGGATCAAAAATCCGCCTTCGCAACGTTTATGTTGAAGTCTGAAGCTAGTTATTGGTGGCATGCGAATAATGTTCGTGGGGACAGGGAATTATAACGTGGAAAATGTTTAAAGAAATGTTTTTTGAGATGTACTTCTTGACGAGTTCTTGGAACCAGATGCAAGTTCAATTTTTGGAACTAAAGCAAGGAACCATGTCTGTGTCAGAGTATGCAGCGAAGTTTAATGAGTTGGAAAGGTTTGCTTCATACCAAGTCAATACAGATGTACGTAAGGCGAGAATGTTTGAAGAGGGGTTGAAGCCCTGGCTATATAGCAAGGTTTCAATGTTTCAGCTAAATACGTTTGCAGCAGTATTAAAAAAGGCAATTATCGCGGAAGGTGGAAGCAATGCCTTAACTAAGTATAATCAAGAACACAAGAAGAGGAAGAGTGAGAATGAAAATAAGGCTGGCAGAAACAATAGTGGAAGTAATAACTAGAAAAAGAAGTGGAATGAAAATTCAAATGTGGGAGGACAACAACGAAGTTAGAAAAAAAAGAAGTTTGAAGCTTGTACTACTTGTGGGAAGAACCACACTGGTGTGTGTTTGAAGGGTAAGCAATTGTGTTTTAATTGTGGTCAGGAGGGTCACATTGTGACAAATTGTTTTAGCCCGAAGAAGGGAGCCTGTTTCACTTGCGGGTCGAAGGATCATATGGCTCGTGATTGCCCTAGGAAGACATCATGAGGTGCAAGTGGAGGCAAGGGAAGCAACATCGGCGGTATGTTGACTATCAGTGGGCCAGTACAATCAAACCGACCTACTGCTAGAACTTTCAATATGGCTGTGCAAGAGACTGTGCAGTCAAAGGATGCGGTGTAAGGTATCATTCCGATTAATGGTATAAATGCCTATGTGCTATTTGATTCGGGTGCTACTTGTTCATTTATATCCGATGATTTTGCTCAGAACTTAGATTTGCCTCATGAAGAATTAGATTTTCCTTTAAGCATAGAGATTGCAAATATGGAAGTGATTCCTATTAGGTTTATATACAAGAATTGTAGGGTGGATATAAAGGGCCACGAGATGATGGTGGATTTATTACCAATTAAACTTGGGGAATTTGATGTTATATTTGGAATGGATTTGTTATTCAATTATGGGGCAGTAATTGATTGCCAAAAGAAATGTGTTAACCTTTTGACTCCGTCAAAGGTGGTGTTTTATGGCATCAAGTCTCCTAGACAAGCGAGTTGTCTGACGATGATGCGAGCCAAGAAGTTACTGAGATAAGGATGTGTAGGATACTTAGCCTACATAGTTGATACTCAAAAGAAGACTGTAGAATTGGAGGAGATACCGGTCATTAGAGATTTTGCAGATGTATTTCCAGACGATTTGCCTGAACTTTCGCCCGATAGAGAGATTGAGTTCGTAATTGATTTAGCGCCAGGAACGACCCCAATATCTAAAGCCCCATATAGAATGGCCCCAGTAGAGATGAAAGAGCTGATAGTGCAGTTACATGAATTATTAGACAAGAAGTATATCCACCCGAGTGTATCGCCATAGGGAGCACCGGTGTTATTTGTCAAGAAAAAAGATGGATCAATGCGGCTCTGCATTGATTACAAAGAATTAAATAAGGTTATAATTAAAAATAAGTATCCGTTCCCGAGAATCAATGATTTTTTCGATCAACTGAAGGGAGCTAGATACTTTTTGAAGATAGATTTAAGAAGTGGATATCATCAATTGAAGGTAAGGAAGGAGGATGTACCAAAAATGGCAATTAGAACTCAGTATGGTCATTACGAGTTTCTGGTTATGTCATTTGGTTTAACCAATGCACCTGCATCGTTCATGGATTTAATGAACAGGGTGTTTAAACCTTTCTTAGATAAATTTGTAGTGGTGTTTATTGATGATATATTAGTGTATTCTAAAACCAAGGAGGAACATGTTGAACACGTAAGGGTAACGTTGAAGACATTAAGAAGAAAGAAGTTGTATGCTAAATTTTTGAAATGTGAGTTTTGGTTAGAACACGTGCAGTTTCTTGGGCACGTTATTGATAAGGATAGAATCTCGATAGATTCATCAAAAGTTGAAGCTGTAATAAATTGGGATCAGCCAAAGACACGGTCAGAAGTAAAAAGTTTCTTGGGATTGGCAGGTTACTATAGGCGTTTATTCAAGATTTTTCTAAAATCGCAACTCTGTTGACAAATTTAACTAGCTAGGAAGGCAATTAAGTTTGTTTGGACGGAGAAGTGTGAGGAAAACTTTCAAGAATTAAAGAAGAAATTGAGTTCAGCACATGTGTTATCATTGCCTGATGATACAGGAAATTTTGTGGTATATAGTGATGCATCGCATAAAGGAATAGGTTGTGTGCTTATGCAGAACGACAGAGTTATTATGTATGCATCACGTCAATCGAAGGATTACTAGAAAGGGTATCCAACTCATGATTTGGAGTTGGCTGTGGTGGTGTTTGCTCTGAAGATTTGGAGGCTCTATCTTTACGGAGAGAGGTGTGAGATATATACGAACCATATAAGTCTGAAGTATATCTTTACACAAAAGGATTTGAATATGCGACAGAGAAGATGGCTGGAGTTGATTAAAAATTATGACTGCGAGATTCTTTATCATCCCGGAAAGGCGAATGTTGTTGTCGATGCCTTAAGTAGGAAGCGTCGGGAGAAATCAATGATGTTAACTGCTCAGGAGAAGCTTGTAGCAGAAATGGCCAAGATGGAGTTGGAAATTAAATATCCGACAGAATCAGATGAAAAATTGTTCCAGATAGGAAGCAATTCAATTTTGGTGGATAAGGTAAGAAATGCACAACTTTAGGATGAAAACTGTGAAAAGATAAGAAGGAAAGTGTCTAAAGGTGAAGAAGGCAAATTTAAAGTTGATACGGAAGGATTGCTTAGATTTGATGGAAGAATTTGGGTTCCTCCATTACAAGAAATTAAAGATAAAATTTTGAGTGACGCTCATAACTCACAATATTTGATTCACCCTGGAAGTACGAAGATGTACCAGGATTTCAAAATCATTTATGGTGGTCGAATATGAAAAAAGATGTTGCCTAATGTGTGGAAAAATGTTTAACGTGTCAGAAAGTAAAAGCTGAACATCAAAGGCCAAGCGGATTGTTACAACCGTTGGAGATACCAGAATGGAAATGGGAGCATATCATAATAGATTTTGTGGTAGGTCTTCCAACGACTCAGCAAGGTTATGATGCGATCTAGGTGATTGTCGATCGATTAACGAAGTCGGCACACTTTTTTCCAATCAAAATTAGATTTAACTTAGATTGGTTGGCAAAACTGTATGTAAAGGAAATTGTATCAAGACACGACATCCCAGTATCCATTGTGTCAGATAGAGATCCACGTTTCAAATCAAATTTTTGAAAATGCCTACAGAAATGCTTGGGAACGCAGTTGAGAATGAGCACATCGTATCATCCCCAAACCGATGGACAAAGTGAGAGGACAATCTAAACATTGAAGGATATGCTCAAAGCTTGTTTTTTTAGATTTTAAAGGGAATTGGGATGACCATCTTCCGTTGGTTGAATTTGCATATAATAACATTTATCATGCAAGTATTGGCATGTCGCCTTATAAAGTGTTGTACGGCAGGAAATGCAGAACTCTGTTATGCTGGAACGAAATTGGAGAATGTCATCTATTAGGTCCAGAATTGGTACAGCAAACTGTCAAGATCGTCTAGGTGATTCGGGCAAGATTAATAGATGCACAGGATAGACAGAAGAAATATGTCGATCAACACCGACAAAATCACGAATTTGATGTCGGTAGTTTTGTTTTCTTGAAGGTGTCTCCCTGGAAAGGGAAAATTTGGTTTGGGAAAAAGAGAAAACTAAGCCTTAGGTTTATAGGACCTTTTGAAGTGCTACGACGAGTTGGTGAAGTGGCATATGAGGTAGCTCTACCTCCGAAACTAGAATATATTCATAACATTTTCCATGTTTCAGTATTATGATCATATAAGTTCGATTATAAACATGTTATAGAATATGAACCTTTACAGTTTGAAAAAGATTTATCTTATAAAGAAGTCCATGTTCAGATTGTTGACAAAAAAGAGCAAGTACTAAGGAATAAAGTGATACCTTCTATTAAGGTAACTGAAGAAACCACAATGCTGAAGAAGCTACGTGGGAACTTGAAGATGTTATGATAAAAAATTATCCTCAGTTATTTGCTTTATTTTGTATAGCGATTCTGGGGATAGAATCTTGTTAAGGAGGGAAGAATGTAACGAATGAATTTATTGAGTCGTGATTCTGGGAATAAAATCTTTTTAAGGAGGGAAGGATGTAACGAACGAGAATTTTATATGTAATTTAAAAATATTTACTGGGTTAAATAAGTATTTGAATTGATTTATTTATTGAGGTAAATAGATATTTTATGAAATTGTCGTGTAATAATTTTGGTAAATGTATATATATTAACTAAATTAATATATGGTAATTTTATGGATTTAAGATTTAATTTAATAAAATAATTAAATTAAATTAAATAAATTATTTGATAATAGTAATGTTGTGTAGTGATGATGTTCTAGTTTAATTTAATAATTAAATTAGATGTGAAATAATTTGTTAAGCATAAATATAATTATAATTATAAGATAAGTGTAAATTTGTCTTGATTAAAATTAATTAAATAAAAATGTGACAAATGAACTATATAATATAAGTGTTATAAAAATAAATTAAAGGGGGAAGTATTAGTGTGCAGCCAAACAAAGCCTAGTGACTCTTGGCATGATTTAACTTATAAGCCTATTGGATTTTTTTAACTGATGAACGTGGGACAGACTATATACATCAGTTTTTCTGTTTTGTGTATAATTTTTTCCAAGAAACTAAGAAGAATAGAGAAAATACAGAGAAAGAGAGAGTGGGCTAGGAAAAGAAATTGAGGGTTCTCTGTGAATTGGGAATCAAGGGGAAGAAGAAGGTTTGTCAAAGCCTTGGAATCATCATCTTTGCTAATATAAATTAAGGATTAAAGGTATAATTTATTCCTAATTCCAAGTCTTGGTTTTTCAATTATTATTCTCTGTCATTCGGATTTTGTTGGATTGTTTTTTTAAATATTGATTATATGTATGTAATCTGTTTGTCATCAGCTAAAAGTGAATTGCAGTAAGAAATTCATGAAAATCATGTTGTGTGTTCTTGTGTTTTCTTGGGAAAAAGGAAAATTTGGTTAATGATTTGTTAGAATGGTTGTTATGTATGTTATAGATAGTTTATAATTTGTTATATGTAGTTTACAAATGATTTTTGAGTATCAAATTCATGAGTAATCGTGTATGAGAAGAAGGAATTGGTTTTGGTTGAATATGTATAATATGGTATATTTCGAGTCAAAAATTTAAGTTTAATTCATGTAAGAACCTGTTAATTGTTAATTATTATTGTTAGTATATTGAAATACGAAAACAATACATTAGGAATGAATTAATTTGGTGGATTAACGAAGTCGTAGTGATATGATTTGCTAAACATGTCAAAATTTGAGTTATAATCATAAACATGGCTTTAATCCTTTAAATTTGGTTTCTTTGTTGTTAGAAGTGTAATATGCATGCCTGGTGTTAATTTTATTAAGATTACAATTTCTGGTATACCTGTGTTGTTGGTTCTATGAAGTTTTGGGAGCTTTAGTTTGGATCACGCAGTGACATAGTTTCTAGAATGCAGGATCGTGCACCGGTCTTGAACGCGCTAATACTGAGGCCTAAAATGCGGCGATGGGCGCCATAAGCTTAATAGAAACAGTTTGGTTTTTTTCTTCTTCTGTCCATAGTGTGTTAGACCTAACCTATTTTAAGATACATGATAATGTGTTAAACATAAAATGAGATTCTAAAATAGATTGTAAACATGTATATGATGATTTTAGAATGAAAAGATAACGACTTAGAAAACTTTGACTTATAGTTTATTAAGTTTTGAGATGTTATTTAAGCATCATAATGCTTTACCAAATTTATGGTGTTAGACCTGTAAATGGTGATGGTGATTGGAATATGATATAGAATAACGAGATGAACTTGAATGAGAATTAAACCTATAGTGTTAATGTTAGTTTAACTAATCAATATTGCGATTCTAATGATATATGTAGGGTATTTAGCGAACGTGTGTTAAAATTGTGTAACTTACGCACGAGGCAAGTTCCTAAACCTTAATCCTATGTTGAGCAAGTTTCTTGGCTCTATCTTGTTTACGATTATGCAAGTTCTTGTAACCTAATTCTTTTACATTGAGCAAGTTTCATATTCCTAACTTTAGTTTCTTGCCATTTAAAGCATTAATTATTCAAGTTCATTGTCCCAAATGAGATTTTCTAACTCTTTAGGATGTAATACTTTGGATATACATGTTTATTCAATTGTATATTGTTGATATTCAGTCTTTGATTAATATATCATTGTTTAATCTTATATTATCGTATCGAACCTCGAGTGGCTAGTGAACCTTTATTGAAATTGGCTAGTCCATAGTTGATGAGCGTTCTAAAATTTTAGAACTAATGTTAAGCTAATCCAAACTAATTTTTCTTTAATGCGAAAATTCTAAACTGAGATGGACAACCCTAATATAGGGGATTATGTACGCGTTAGCGTTTAGATGTTTGTGCATAATACATGGTATGAATGGTTGATCCCCCTAAGTACGAAAGAAAAGATTTGTATAGTCTAATGATTGTTAAAGGTTGAGGGAGAAATACTTAGTAACCTTGGGACTCAGTTCATGGTCTTAAGACCTTCAGATATAAATCTCAAACTTATTTTCTATTCTTGATTCGAAGAAAAAGTTCCCTATTATTCAGTATTCATTTCTTACTCTTACATCATTGTTATTGTCATCATTATATTAGTGAGAAATTGTTTGCTCACTCTTGCAATTAACATTGCAACTAAAGTTGAGAAAGTTGATGAGTTGTCATCTAGTGAGGTGTGCCTTTGAGGTACCTGAAAAATCTTTTTATAGCAGTTAAGTGTGATTCCTTAGGATTAGCTTGAAATCTAGCATATATGCATGTTGCAAACATTATGTCTGGTCTACTGGCAGTTAGATATAGAAGAGAGCCTATCATACCTCTGTATGGAGTTATATCAATACTTTTACCTTTTTCATCTTTGTCAAGCTTGGTTGCTGGAGCAATTGGGGTTTTCATGGGAGAGGCTGATTCCATGCCGTACTTTTTAAGTAAGTCTTTAATGTATTTGGCTTGGTATATGAAGATTCCTTCATCAGTCTGCTTTACATGCAATCCAAGAAAGAAGTTCAGCTCGCCCATCATGCTCATTTCGAACTTGGTCTGCATAAGCTTGGCAAATCTCTTACACAATTTTTCATCAGTACATCCAAAGATAATGTCATCAACATATATTTGAACTAATAAGATTTTGTCTTTATGCTTTCTAAGAAATAATGTGGTATCTACTCTACCTCTAGTGAACCCATTTTCAATAAGAAAGTTAGTTAATGTTTCATACCATGCTCTAGGTGTTTGTTTAAGAACATATAACGCTTTGTCTAATCTATAGACATAATTAGAGAGAGATGAATTGATGAAACCTGGAGGTTGCTCTACATATACTTCTTCTTGAAGTTCACCATTCAGGAATGCACTTTTGACATCCATCTGAAAGACTTTGAATGTCATGTGAGCAGCAAAGGCAAGGAATATTTTGATGGCTTCTAATCTGGCAACATGTGCAAAGGTCTCATCGTAGTCAATGCCTTCTTCCTGAGAGTAACCTTGGCCATTAGTCTTGCCTTATTCCTGGTTATTACTCCATCTTCATCCATCTTGTTTCTAAAGACCCACTTGGTCCCAATGACAAGATGACTCTTTGGTCTTGGAACTAATCTCCATACTTTGCTTCTTTCATACTGATTTAGTTCTTCCTGCATGGCTTCTATCCAACTGGAGTCTTTCATAGCATCTTCTATCTTCTTGGGTTCCATTTGTGACAGAAAGCTCAGATAGAAACACTCATTTTGGGTGGCGGCTCTTGTTTTGACTCTTACATTTGGGTCCCCAATGATTAAGTCTTGAGTGTGATCTCTTGCCTATCTATTTCCTGTTGGAACATCTGTCCCGATGCCTTCTTGTTTGAGACCTTCAAGATCATTTTCTGCTTCTTGATGTGGAGGTTCGTTGTCTTGCGTAGTTCTCTCTACGATATCCTCTTGTTGCTCGAAGATTTCATTTTCTGGAACTACGATCGTGGTGTAGAGCTCTATGACTTCATCTAAATTGTCATTTGTAGTGTCTTGAGGCACTGTTTTGCCTAAGTCTATTTCATCGAAAATGATGTGGATCGAGACTTCAACACTCAGTGTCTTTTTATTGAACACTCTATATGCCTTACTATCTGTGGTATATCCAAGAAAGATTCCTTCATCTGACTTGGGTTGGAACTTTATCAGATACTGCTTCCCATTGTTGAGAATGTAGCATGCACAACCGAATACATAGAAGTCGCTGACATTTGGCTTTATTCATTTCCACAGTTTGTATGGAGTTTTCGTTATCGTAGAGTGTATCGGCAATCTGTTCTGAGTGTAGCATGCAGTGTTGATAGCTTCTGCCCAGAAGTATTCAAACAGATGGGCTACTGCTAGTAGAGTTCTTTCAGCCTCTGTCAACGTTCTATTCTTTCACTCAGCTACTCCATTTTGTTGAGGAGTTCGTGGAATTGAGAAGTTGTGACTGATGCCATTGTCTGTTCAGAACTAGTCCATCTCAGGGAAGTCAAATTCTCTATCATGATCACTCCGTATAGCCTTGATTTTCTCCCTTTTCTCGTTCATCGCTAATTTGAACATCTTGATTAGTTGGGAGTTCGTTTCATCTTTTAAGTTTAGAAATAACACCCATGTGAATCTGGTGTAATCATCCACTATGACTAGTGAATATCTCTTCCCTCCAAGGCTTGTTGTTGGAATTGGCCCAAATAGATCCATGTGAAGCAGCTGCAGAGGCTTGTCAATTGAGTTGGCAGTTTTGCTCTTAAATGAGCTTTCTAATGCGCTTTCAAGTCGGCGGGCATTACGACCTTTCTTTGTGAAAAGTTGAACTTGGGTAAGCTTGTAGCTAGATCTTTTGAGGCCAGTTAAACATGCTTTTGAAGTTGAGATGAGACAGTCTTCTATGCCATAGCTAGCTCATTTCTTCAGATGCTTTAGCTAGAAAGCATATCGTCGCGTCTGAGCTTAGTTGACCAAGATTTACAATGTAGACATTTCCTTCTCTTGTTCCGGTCAACTTTATAGTGGATGTCTTCAGATCTCTAACTTGACATTGATTGTTGAGGAATGTGACTTGATGACCCTTGTCGCAGAGTTGGCTTATGCTCAGAAGATTATGTTATAGTCCTTCCACATAGGCTACTTTACTAAAGTACAGTGCACCATTCCCAGCTGAGCCATATCCTCTTGTCTTGCCAGAGCCATTGTCTCCAAAGATGACTAAATGACCATCCTTCTCTATATAGTTAGACAGAAGGGCTTTGTTTCCCAATCATGTGCCTTGAGCATCCGTTGTCTAGACACCAGGTTATGATCGTGGAGCTCTGTTCTTATGGTAATAATAAATCTTTCATTTTGGTACCCATACCTGCATGAGCCCTACTTTGTTAGTACCCTTGGGAACCCAAATCTGCTTGATTTTGGGTTTTACAAGCATATGATTATGATAGCACATTGCAGCCTTATGACCAACCTTATTGCATACAAAACATCAAATATTATGCATGCTTGTGTTTGTATGTGGATTCTTCCTCCATTTGGACTTATGTGGGTTCTCAGCCATCCTTCTTTTAAACTGGTTCTCCTTCTTCCATGTATCCTTGTGTTTCATGATTTGTGAGGAGTGTACCTTTCCTCTATTGTTCTTTCCCAGTTGGTCCGTGGAGTTGATTTTACTCGACTCTACTATCCCTCGAGGTTAGAAAGTAGTGGCTAGATTACTCTTCTCTTTTCTAAAACCCAGGCCAACATGAGATCTTTTATTCCTTCGAATATGGATTAAATCAGAAGAACAGGGTTGGACTGGTTCTTCCTTCTGTGAGGATTTCACAAATACAATGCTTCTACTAAAACTTGGAGCATTACTAGGGCTAGTTTCCTTTATCTTTTCCACATATGGCTCTGAGGTGGATTCCAAAAAGCCTAAACCTGTTCTGTCAGATGC
The DNA here is from genome assembly GCA_020205615.1 of Panax quinquefolius. Lineage (NCBI taxonomy): Eukaryota > Viridiplantae > Streptophyta > Magnoliopsida > Apiales > Araliaceae > Panax > Panax quinquefolius. Next base: position 79,824,172 of record CM035171.1, on the reverse strand, counting down.
ACTTCTCTAACTGGAGATCAGGGAGTCCATGGATGAAGAGGATTTATTCCATATAGAGATTATTCTTTCTAGTTCCTCAATTTTAGAGGTTAGACTTGACTCTCTTTGTGCATTGAGCTCATTAGTCTCTTTTAAGAGCTTATTCGCAGCTTCAAACTTAAAGAGTGAGTCAGTGCTAAGAAGGGTTGTTTCCAGTTCTTCCTGTACTTTCTCTTTCTCCTTTTGAAGATGAGAATAATCTTTAGACAGAACTCTGAACCATTTAATGTATTGATGCAGATCAGATGTTCTACCATGTAGTGCAGTTCTTAAATCATCAATGTCTACATCAGGAGAGTTAAAGTCAAATACCTCATCTATACTTTCTTTCATTAATGTTAGAGCACTTCTTATCCTTTGCATGTTTGGCCATTAGGCATAGGTTTGCCATTTGAGGATCCTCATCATCTCCAAATTCAGAAGTTGTGTCGTTGTCTGAGTCACTCCATGATCCTCCAGCCACTAGACCTTTATCTTTCTTCTGAGGTCTTTTGTTGCCTTTGAATTATTTCTTTGATTTCTTCTTCTAGTCTTCTCTAAGAGGTTTGTTGCAGTTTGCAATGAAATGGCCATGCTTTTTTGCTTTTGTAGCATAAATCGTTTGTTTGCTCCTGACTGTTGTAGTTGTTGATTTTCTTAGGTTTGTTGATTCTGCCTTGACGCATGAACCTTCTGAGTCTTTTCACCAGCATTGCAAAGTTCTCATCATCATCTTCATCATCCTCAGAGTCATTTTCAACATTGGCTTTTGAGATGTTGTCAGTTACTTTGAGTGCAATTCCTTTATCCTTCTTTCTTTCCTTCAGATAGAGTTTCTGCTCGTTGAGTCAGCTCCAGTTCATATGTGAGAAGGTTGCCATATAATTGTTGAATAATCATTTCATGGAGATTCTTTGACTCTCTGATGGCAGTGGTTTTGACATCCTACTTGATAGGTAAAGCTCTCATGAACTTTATGATTAGATCTTTATTTGGGTAGATCTTTCCATAGGCTCGAAGAGAGTTGAGCAGTACATTAAATCTTTCGTAGGTGGAAGTGACATTTTCTCCTTGAACATGTGCAAACATTTCATATTGCTGAGTCAGGAGAGATTGCTTGTTTTCTCTGACTTCTTCTGTTCCTTCATGCATGATGAGCAATGCTTTCCATACTTCCTTTGCTGTTTTGCTATTGGCCACATTCTCAAACAGGTCATCGTTTAAATATTGGAACAAAATGTTCTTAGCCTTTTTGTCGAGTTGGACAGCTTTCTTTTTGTTGTTTGTCCATTCTTCTTTGACCTTGATCTGGATTCTGTTTGGATCATCTAAAGTTGGTGCAAGCTTTGTAGGAATATAGGGCCCATTCTGAACAGTCTCAAATAGATCTTCATCTATTGAGTCCATGTAGGCTTATATACGAACTTTCCAGTTGGTGAATTTGTCTTTGTTGCACATAGGAGGCTTGCTGCCTCCTCCAGTCATTGATTCACTTATCAGATGTGCCATTGGATCTACTTAAGCTTTGTAGGGTATTTGATAGAACATGCTTTGATACCAATTGTTAGTTCCCAGATGCACAATAGTTATCTAGAGGGGGGGGGGGGTTGAATAGATATTTTAAAATTCTTTTCGAAATACTTGTTAGTTTTGATAATGACTTAAACACAGCGGAATTGTGAGTTGTTTGTTTCCCCTTTAAGATATAACAAGTTAATGAGAGATAAACAGTTATAACAGTTATGACAGTTATAGCAATAATGTAAAAGACACAGTGTTTTAAGTGGTTCAGAGCATTTAAAGCTCATAGTCCACTCTTCTACTCCTCGAGTAGGAAATCCACTAAGGATATCTTTACACTTTCTGAATCTCACAGATTCCTTAAAGACCAGCAATCTTGGAACTTCTTAGTTCACTTTTGAACTCTTCAAGTCCAGCAGACTTGGTTCTTCACAGTTCGCTTAGAACTCTTCAAGTCCTTCTGACTTGAAAACTTCTTACGTCACTTAATAATAGTTAATGAGTTCTTGAATGGTGCTACTCAGTTTCCGTTAAGCTCTTGTTCGAAAGAACTGAGTAGCTGAGCAAGCTTTCTCTTTTCAGATCATAGAGTTGAGCGTTGAGTGTTCTTCAGCGTTTTTTTTCAATGCTTGCTTAATTTTTCATCTGCTGATGTTTTGTATATATGATGCCTTTGAAATGTATCCGTTGAATACATCCGTTGAAGCATTAAATGCATTTGACATTTCTGAGCTTTGATGGAGACTTTCTGTACATCTGGCGATTAGCGATGCGGCCTTGACACACAGATGCTATCTCACCTAACACCTGAAAAGGTGTTTTCTACTGACCCATAGTACTTTCCTTAGCTTCTTCAATACGTTTCTTTGTTGTATACTAAGGATGGCTGTTGTGTTATTGGGACTGCCGAGGACTTCAACGTTTATAATTCATTCCACATTTGTTGGGATTTATTCTTAAACAAATGGGCAAGCTCGATGCTTCTGATACAGACAGATAATGCTCTACGATTCTGATTGTGGTGTCTAGCTACCTTGGTGCTTGATCCGATACTAGCAAACGAGAACACTACGATTTCTCTTAAGTACTAGCACACTACGATCTACACTTGCTTGACTTGCAGACTATATGCTTCCGAGAGCACACTGCGATCTCTAAGTTGGCTCAACAAATGTTTGGACCACTCTACGATTCCGGGAGAGGCCCTCCAAAGCAAACACAATATGATTCTCGATGCTCTATGATTCTGCCTTGGCTTCTGCAATCTCTTGATCAGTTCGATAGACTACGATTCTGTTGAAGCCTATCTATTACATCTCAAGACATAGATCAACCTAATAGCTTTGATCTTTTCATCTATACATTCTTTTACAGAATGATAAACACTTAAAGCTTAGATCAACCTAACAAATTTGATCTACCACTAAGTCCTTGTACATATCTTCCTTGAAGGAATTTACATATAATCATGAATATTTACTTTCAACATCAAATTTAAATATGCAATCTCCCAACACTTTGTTACATTCAAATTTTGTATCTTTTCGAGTCAGCTGAGTTAATAGAGTGGCGATTCGAGAAAATCCTTCTACGAATCTCCGATAATAACCAGGTAGGGCCAGAAAGTTACGTACTTCAGTTACTGACTTAGGCTGCTCCTAATTTAGTATCGCTTCAATCTTTGCCGGGTCAACTGATATTCCAAGCTTAGAGATCACATGTCCAAGGAATGCTACTTCCTTAAGCAAGAACTCGTACTTCTTGAACTTGGCATATAACTTGTTTCCACGAAGCTTTTGAAGTATCAACCCCAAGTGTCGCTCATGATACTCACGACTTTTGGAGTATATGAGGATATCATCAACAAAGACTACCACAAAATGATCCAGATATTCCTTGAATATTAGATTCATCATATCCATGAAAGCAGTAGGAGCATTAGTTAATTCAAAAGACATGACTAGGAATTCGTAATGCCTGTATCGAGTTCTAAAGGCAGTCTTTGGAATGTCATTAGCTTTAATCTTTAACTAATGATATCCTGAACAGAGATTGATCTTTGAAAAGAATTGAGCACCTTGTAACTGGTCGAACAGGTCATCAATGCGAGGTAACGGGTACTTATTTTTGATAGTGACATGGTTCAACTGAAAGTAGTATGGAAACAAGACAATCTTGTTCGGTGATAAAGCATATACTTTGTAATAATCTTATTCATTTATTAATAAAAGAACATGGTGATGTTTAATAATATGTGATAAACACATAGTTTTGAGAAATGCTTTTAGAATCATGATGATGATCATGCTAATGATGTCTAAATTCTTAGATAGCTCACAAACTAAAATTGTTCCCAATCGTTAGATTACTAAAAATGGGATTAGTGAATCTGGATAGATTGGTACATACATTGCTTGCTCATTGGATGAGGATGATTGATCCCATGATCATTTGTGTGGAGACACTAAAGCAAGTATATAGGTGCTTATTGTAAGGTTTTGTGAAAATCAAAGTAGCAATCAAATTGCAAAATTAGTAGAAGCAAAGTAAAATCAGATTTTAAAATTTTTCACAAAACAATTACCCGGATCATCCTTTATGCATATTATTAATTAAAACGAAGAACAAGAAGTTATGGAATCATACCCTTGTGAATCTGAGCTTCACATGCAGTGCGAGTTCACCTCATACTTCTTCGCGATCTCCTTGAATCTCCGGGTAGATTCCTTCCTTTGATCAATGTTAGCCATCCAAGTGTATGGCCTCTAGAGGTGATCCACCAAGGAAGAAAAGTTTTCAAGAAGAAGGGTTTATTGGCTCAAACCCTAGTTTTTCATATCTCTATAGAAAAAGTGGGCGTACTCTCCAACTATTGGAATTACGTATATTTGATATCTGATATAAGACTCCTCTTATAAAGATATCAGGTAACCCTATTTAATTAAAATAAGGTATTATTTATTTAATTAAACTCTTTTAATTAAATAGGCTCCCTAATCTTATTAGGGATAATTAATTAAACTCATTTAACTAATTTTGCCTCCTAATCCTATTAGGAATAAATGAGAGTACTTATATTAAATTAATTCCTAAACTCTTTTAGAAATTAAAATAATAATAATTGTAATAATATTAATAAGACTCCTCTTATTAATTTATATTTAATATTTCAAAATATTAAATAATAAATATTAAGCTATTTAATTTATTCTATCACCATAGATTAAATTAAATATACTTAATATATTATTACGATTATGCCATTAACTTCTTAAATAATTATTCTTTCATTTATGGTGTGACCCTTTAGGTTCTCCATATTAATAGGTTGTGAATAAATCAATCGAGAACAATTTAATCTTATTTAAATAAATTAATTAAACTATTAATTTATTTAAATAAATAATATGTATTCTACAATAGGGATAAGCCTCCCTAGCGATCAACGACTTTCCAGATAATATAGATTTCAACATTAATCATAAAAGAACATTTGAGTAAATAGTTACCGTACAATTCAATCCTTCTACCATACAATGTCCCAATTAAATATAAGACATGGAATTACTGTCAAGTATTATTTTATTTAATTATATGTATTTCGATTCCTAAATGCACAACTCCTAATAAATGCAAATTAGAAACTACTTTCTAATTTCATTCCACATTGGCCAAGGATTCCTGAGTTATCATTTATCGAATCACATATGACATTTCTCTTCTTTTACTGGAAGTGATAGATTCTTTATTGATCATTCATTATCTTCATATATAACTTATTACACCCAAGCATACCCTTTGATATACTCTAAGAGTCTTAAGGAATAAGTCAAAGTGTAATTCATTATATGTAAGATACTATGATTATCTCAAGTCTAAGGATCATTTGTACTACTATCACTATAGGAATTCCTATTGACAGACAAGTAAAACTCCATTAGGTATTCCTTAGGGAGTCACTTTCAGTGAACTTATTCTCTAATAAGCACCTACATACTTGCTTTAGTGTCTCCACATAAATGATCATAATATCAATCATCCTCATCCAATGAGCAAGTAACGTACATACCAATAAATCCGGATTCACTAATCCCCTTTTTAGTAATCCATTGATTGGGAACATTTTAGTTTTAAGCTATCTAAGAATTTAGATCTCATTAGCATGATGTCATCATGATTCTAAAAGCATTGCTTAAAACTATGGGTTTATCACATATTATTAAAACAACACCATGTAGATAATTAAATGCCTTTAATAAATAATTCTTTTATTAATAAATGAATAAGATTGATTACAAAGTATATGCTTTATCATCATACATGATTGGCTTATTTGCATACTACTTTCACTTATTAGATAATAAGTTCACTGAACGTGGTTCGCTAAAGAATACCTAATGGAGTTTTATTTGCCTGTCAATAGGAATTCTTGAAGTGATAGTAGTACAAGTGATCCTTAGACTTGAGATAATAGAAGAAATGAGTCAAGTGGAAAATGTAATCCTGAACCAGATAATTGAAGTTGTTTCCACTTGACTCATTTCTTCTATTATCTGGTTCAGGATTACCACTGAAGTGGTTACTATTTCTAGCATGATGATTCCCTTAGTTCTCACTATTTTGATGATTATTTCCACTAATACGATTATTATTGTAATTTATGTCTCGATGTCGGTCGTTATCTCTTGGTTGCAATGTTTCTTTCTTTCGTTTTACTAATTGAACCTTATCCACGATATCTGAATATACACATAGTTTATGAGAAATAAGATGTTGACGAATCTCAAATTTTAAACCTCATAAGAACATTCGGGTCACATGTTCTTCATTATCCACTAAGTAGGGTACAAATCGGGATAACTCGGTAAATTTGGCCTCATGTTGCGAGACGGTCATATTATTTTGTTCTAACTTAATAAATTCCACTTCCTTCATATGAAGAATGCTCTCCGAAAAATACTTTTCATTAAATAACTTTTGAAACTCTGCTCAAGACAATTTAGGTGATGAATGATATATACGATTCACAAATTCTCACCAGTGGTCTACCTCTCCTCATAACATAAAAGTAGTGAGGGAACCTTTTGATCATCAACGCAACGCAATACATCAAATATCTTTGTCATTTATTTGAGCACGTCTTGGCCTTGAGTGGGTCTAGCTTTCCAAGAAAATCAGGTGGTCCTAACTCCTTGAACTTCTTGGCAATGACCATTCGTAAGTTACCCGCGTTTCCACTAGTATTATAAGCAGTAGTTTCTCACGCCTGGTTTTGCAAAAATTGCATGAAGTTCCTAAAAAATCCATCATTCATCATGTTATTAGCAACATGATTTTCTAAGTTCATGACATCATTATTCTTAGCTTCCTGATTCTTAGCCATATTTGCCTCACAGTTTTCCTCTTAATTTTTAGACGTCATTCTGAAATGTTGTCACAAAACAAAGATTAGTTTAAACAAACTGACACATCACTTCTTGTTCCCACATCCAACCGACTAATTAAATAACGAGATTTAGCTTAGGTAGGACACCCTAACAAAGGATCTTACTCGTATTTTTCTTCCTAGTTTTAATCCCAGATCTCCACCAAAGATCATATCTGTAAGCTCTGATACCAAATGTGATGCCCCCAAAAAAGTCTACACAACCCATTTTATGTCGCCAAAATATATACTATAGAATTCAAATACAAAATTTTTCTATTTACAAATATTAAGTTGTCTTACAAAATACGACAACACATATATTGTGAGTTTCAATACAAATATTATACCATATCTAGTATGAAAATATTCACACTCAACTTAAATTCTTAATACAATTATTGCCACACTATGTTATAATGTATTGAAATACTTCTATAATTTTGGACCATCACTCCATTCCCTGGCTAGTCCCAACTACACTCTCATTTCCTGAGAAGAACAATGAAACAAAAAGAAAAAGGGCGAGCTCAAATAGCCCAGTAAAGTATATCATGACTAAGATAACAAAGAATAAATTATCTTTAGTCTTCATCAATAATAAATTAGAGAGTATTTTTAATAATAATTTCAGCGGAAGAAACAATCCATTAGAAGAATCAAGTAGAGCATAATGTCTACTATCTTCTCATATTTGAAAAATTCATCATCAATATTTTATCTCTGTAATATCAATCAACAGTTTCTTTTTGCACCCAGACCAAAGAGAACTTTGACTACCTGCCTTTGCCTGTAACACTAAGAATCATAATTTTACCAATACACAGTTCATGTTCATAATCATACAAATCGACAGTTTATCTTTGCACTATGGGCCAAAGATATTCAATTATAGCACCAATGGTCATGATCATGTCAATCAACAGTCCATCTTTGTAATACGGGTCAAAGAGAACTTTCACCACGTGTCCTTGCCATAGTGACCAAAGACACCAAATAATTATATCGTCTTTGCACCCTGGCCAAAAACGTTCAACATAACTTGATTTTTTTTTATGATTAGTGCAAGTAAAAATAATATAAAAAATGAACAGAAGTTGTATGAATAATGAGATAAAAGAATAACATTCAAGATTTCACATTTAATTTGTTAAGAGTCCAATAATGTCTAAATTGTCAACACGATGACCAAAATGTGGAGTCAAATTCAAGAATGATATTCAAGATTCATATTTCAAAGATAATGATTAAAATTCAATAAGAAGATTCAGGTAAATAAAAAGGAATTTCAAACCATTTTAGGAATTATAGAAGCAATATTTACCATAGTAAGTTTAGATTTAGGAGTATGAAAGAAAGTTATATCCCTTACAAATATGAAAGAAATGACATCCCTTTATGATAATGAAAGAAATGATATCCCTTACAAATATGAAAGAAAATAATATCATTTACCTTAGTAAGAGACTAGATCTGATTGGTATAAAGGAGATTATCCTGAGGAAATCTGACACTATTAGTTACACTCAAAGTATACTTATACTCAAAAGAAATACTCTCAATATTGAAATAGAAGAGTTTTTTTTTGTACTTCTGGTGTATGTCATCTTTTGAAGGTGCCTTCCTTTTACAGGCAAGGTTGGGTGGCATGCTCCCATTAATTTAGGAAATTCAGTCACGGGTTTCAAACCCACCAGTATATAAATTTGACAATCCCATTAAGGGGCTACTCATTGTAAAAGAAATCATAATATGCCAAAGTTTTAAAAGAAAGAATGCAGACCACTCAGAAAATTTGGCAAATGAGAGACCACCCATTGTAAAAGAAATACAATCCGCCAAAATCCCAATGAAAGGAATTACACCCCTTTAGAAAATTTGGTAAATGAGGGACCTTCCCTTAAATAAGTTTTCTAATTTAAGAGAAATAATGTTAACAGATGAACCGCTAATACATTATTAACATATTTTACATAATAACTCCAACGTAAAAAAATGGATTTTTTAATATATTAGTAGAGTGTCGTCTTTTAAGTGAAAATAATTAAGAAAATAGTCATTACATTAGATATTCTATTGCACCAAAAGTTCAATTTCCAAGGATACTTAAGTAATTCAATATAATAAACTCACGATACTAACAATCATATCGTTCCCAAGAAAGTGGGGGTCTTCCATATAAACGACACACAATTAACTAACATATTTCCTTGACATAACTTCTACACATTGTCAATAATGCTAACTTGTTTAATAATATCATATCAAATAATATAAGTTATTGTGTCGTAATGTTAATTTAATAATATAAAATACTGTGCAGATATTATTGTAACAATTATTGAATTAATAATATGAGATACTATGTAGTAACTACTATGGCAATTATTGAATAAAATATTGACAGGCTTCTACTGTAGGAATTATTGAATTAATAATCAAAAATAATGTGCAATAGCATGTACTACTAAGGAGTACCGCGTACTACTGTGGAATAATGCGTATTACCGTACTTTTATCACCGGGTATTTCAACAGTTAACCGTAAAAGTTATGCCGTGAATTTTTAAAGAAAGTAATTTTTGTCGCTTTATTTATCCGAAAGTTATTCCGTAGTGGGATCCACCAATAATTGGTTATTTCGGCGTCGTTGTACTAATATTCTCTGATAAAAAAAATATTCCCCGACAAAACGAATATTTCCCGACAAACTGTTTACTTTGTATAATTTGCACATATCACCCATAACTATAACATTTATTAAATCAACACCTTACTATTTAGAGAAAAAAAAATCTTATTCATAAAAAGTTAGGGTCATACAATATCCTTATGTTGCCCCAACACCGTAACCACTGCGTAGTCACTTGCATCGTACATGATTTCGAATGGTTGAGGCCAATCCAGAGCAACTATGACTTGAGCCGTTACAAACTTCTTTTTCAGCACTTCAAATACATCGATGCAAGATTGATCCATCTTAAACAGAACATCTTTCTCAAGGACTGTGCATAAGTGTTTTGAAATTTTGGAAAAGTCTTTGATAAATCGACGGTAAAAACCCACGTGACCAAGAAAACTCCTTATTCCTTTCACAGATGTAGGCGGAGGTAGTTTTTCAATTGTTTCAATTTTTTCTTTGTCTACCTCTAAACCGGCTGTGGGAACTTTTGCGGCCCAAAATTATTTCTTCCTACACCATGAAGTGGCACTTTTCTTAATTGAGCATGAAATTTGTTTCAATACATCATTCAGAACCAAGATCAGATTGTTGAGGCAATAGTCAAAACTATCACCGAACATAGTGAAATCGTCCATAAATACTTCCAAAATCTGCTCGACCATGTCCGAGAAGATAGCCATCATGCATCTCTGAAAAGTAGTCGATGTGTTGCATAGACCAAAAGACATCCTCTGGAATGTGAAGGTTCCATAAAGGTATGTAAATTTAGTTTTCTCTTGGTCTTCTGGAGTTATTGCAATCTGGTTGTATCCCGAATACCGATAAGAAGGTAGTAAAATTGATGACCCGCCAACCTATCCAACATCTGATCAATGAATGACTAGGGGAAGTGATCTTTACGCGTATCTTTGTTATCCTTGTGGTAGTCTATGCACACTCTCCACCCTGTAACTATTCTTGTAGGAATGAGCTCATTATTCTCGTTTTCAACCACAGTCATTCCCCTTTTTCGGCACACTTTGTACAAGACTTACCCAAGAACTGTCTGAAATTGGATAGATAATTCTAGCGTCCAACCACTTAATGATTTCTTTCTTTACCACTTCCTTCATGATCGGATTCAATATTCTCTGTTGCTCAATGATCGACTTTGATCCTTCCTCAAGCAGAATTTCATGCATGCAGAACGATGGACTGATTCCCTTGATTTTGACTATAGTCCACCCAATTTCTATTTTCTACTCACGCAAAGCCCTTAATAGATTTTCTTCTTGAGACTCGGTTAGGTGAGCAGAAATAATAACTGGTAATGTATTAAAATCTCCCAAATAGGCATACCTCAAATAAGTAGGAAGGGGTCTGAGTTCTAGTATATGTGGTTCCCCCAATGAAGTTTTAGAACCCTTCTAAACTCCTTCATAACGGTTAAGGGTATCATACTGCTTTTTAAACTTGGTTAATTCTGGTATTGCATCTAACATCCTAACATAGTCCATTTAATCCAAGTCCTTAAATACATCAATACCAACCAAAGCTACTTCCAATGGATCTGTTCAGTAACTCCCGTCAAATACTTCAATCACTGCTTCTTCAACTATATCAATCCGCAGACCCTTCTCAGCTTTTTTGGTAAACTTCATTGCTTTGAAAACACTAAAGGTGATTTCCTAATCTTGAACCCTCATCGTCAATTCACCTTTCTGTACATCCATCAAAGTTTTCTCTGTCGCTAAGAATGGGAGACCTAATATGATCGTTATCTCTTTATCTTCCTTGTAATCCAATATTATGAAGTCAGCCAAAAAAATAAACTTATCAACCTTAACCAAGATGTCTTCCATAATACGCCTCAGATACGTCAATGACCTGCCTGCAAGTTGTAAAGAGATATTCGCTAGCCTTGATTCCTTCGATTCCAACTAAGTGTAGACTGAGAGTGGCATCAAAGTAATACTTGCTCCTAAATCGCACAATGGTCGTCGATAAATAACAATTTTGCATTGAATTGTGAAACTCCCTAGATCCTTTAACTTCAGTAGTAATATTTTCTGTAAAATAACACTACATTCTTCAGTCAATGCTACTGTCTCAAATTCATCAATTCTCCTCTTTTTAGACAGCACTTCTTTCATAAATTTAGCATAACTTGGCATTTGTTCTAAAGCTTCCACAAATGGTATATTGATGTGCAACATTTTGAACTCTTCTAATTTTTTTAAAAATTGTTTGTCTAATTTGGATTTCTGAAATCTTTGGGGGAATGGAACGGGAGGCACTGTACTACTCTGATTATTTCTATTGGGCGTTACATTTGAACCTGTATCTTTGCCTTGACTAAATTTTCACTCTTATTTTTCTCATCAGTTACCTCATCCTCATGCACATCTAAAGTTTTTGGCTTTTCATTTCCTTTTACCATATCAAGAAGATATTTCCCACTTCTTAGAGTTACGGCCTTATAGTGTTCATTTCCATCTATCCTCGGATTAATCTCAGTGTCGCTCGATAGTACTCCATGTGGACGATTGTTCAAAGTATGTGCTAGTTAACCCATCGATTCTCTAAATTTATAATTAACACCGCCTATATTTTCATATTCAAATATACTCGGTTTAACAACTTATCTTGATCATTCATTCTCTTTTTCGAAGTTGTAATGAATTTCGCCAAGACCACCTCTAAACTCGGTTTCCTTTCTGCCTGATGAGTTACTTGCCTTGGAGCTTGGTTTTGAACCTGACTATTACTCCAAGAAAACCCTGGATGATTCCTCCAACCCGAATTTGTAAGCATTATGATATGGCTGGTGTGCTCAATTTTAGCTTCCCAAGAACTGTATTGACTCCACACTGATGGCACATTGATCCGTAGAATGATTTCCCACACATAATTCACAAACCATTGCCACATGTGGACTTATTTTTGGTCCCCATGTTTTAATCTTTCACGTCAACGCAACTACTTTTGCAAATAAAGTTATAACGACATCCAATTCCAACTTCCCTGTTATTTTTGGCGGATTGACCCTTGCCGTAGGCCACTGATAGTTGTTAGCTGCCATAGTTTCTAATAACTGGTAGGCGTCATCAAAATTCTTTCCCATAATAGCACGTCCAGCCGTTGCATCAATACTTGTTCTTGTGGGACTATGCAATCCATTGTAAAACATTTATACCTGCAACCATTTCAAGATCCCATGATGTGGACACTTGCGAAGTAAATCTTTAAACATTTCCCATGCCTCATACAATGTCTCTGAATCAATTTGGTTGACTGAGGTAATGTCATTCCTCATTTTCACCCTTTTTGTAGGTGGGAAGAATTTAGCATGAAATTTTTAAGCTAAATTTTTCCATGTAATAATTGAGCCCGGCGGTAAAGACTGCAACCAACTTTTTGCCTTATTGTGTAGTGTAAATGGAAAAAGTCTCAATCTCACTTCCTCCTCAGTAACCCCATTAAACTTGAACGTGCCGCAGATTTTCAGGAAACTGACGATGTGTCCATTTGGATCATCATTCGGACCACCCCCAAACTGCACTCAAAACTATTTGCATTGATAGTAGATCTCTAAATGATAAACTGAATGTCTGTCACTAATGACATGGCATAGTCCCAAAATAATTTTTGCTCGTCTACAACCATGTTTTCTTGAGTTTCATTTTCCTCTACTAGTTTTTCTTCTGTCTGTTTTTCCTCAATAGATAACTTCGGTTTTTGGAAATTTCTTTCGATATCATCTACGTATGGAAAAATTTCCTCCTTACCCTTTGACCTAGTATGCATACACGGATGAAAAACCTGCAAAGGTGGAATAAACAAAGAAAATAAAAGCTTTTAATTAACAATGAATTGATTGTAACTAATATGGAATCAAATATTAAACATAGATTCCCCGGCAACGGAGCCAAAAGCTTGTTGTCCAAATTGAGGTATAGAGAATTACGTGCAAGTATACACGATCAACAAGTAATAAAATGATAAGAGAGTGTCAAACCCACAAGAATCTATATCTAATATATCCCAACTACTAGTTTTATATCAATTCAATTTTATTTAAACAATAAAAAATTGTTAATATCAATTAAAAATACTTTAAATTAACTAAGAATAAATTTAACACAAAGATTGAAATTCAGATGTAAAAGCTTAAGACTACAATATCCCCAATTCTGCAGTATGAATCAATTATCCAATTCATCCAATTATTAAATCCACTTGAATTGTTAACCGGAATTCATAATTATTTATAAGCCCTTTTCTAAGGTATAAATAAAAATATTTAATTCAATTAATCTTGTTATATCCCTATGCAAAACAAAAGAATCAGATTCATTAAGTATCAATTCCCAATAGTTATATGCAGTGAAAAGTGATATCTTTATTCAATTTACAACCCTAATTATTGATCTCATGCAAATAGTTAAGAATAAATGATATCATATTCAGATCTAACCCTAGATTACATCTCTTGAATTCATCCAGTGTATCACGCTAATTGTTGGCTAGACAATTAATCAATAAGCATAAAATACGATAGACAACTCTATTAGAATAAATAATTGGACTTCAATAGATAATCAATTCATAAGAATAAAAGTTTTAATTGCAGTCTTAATTGTAAATTTAGTTCATGCTGAAAACTAAAACCAAAAATCCCAAACAAGCCATCACAAATAAATTACAAAACTTAATAAGGAAAAAAAGAAAAAACTAAATAGATGTTCTTCAATCTTCAATCCTCTAGCCTGAAATCCTTGTGATGCTCTGCAAACCTTCAATCTATATCTCCAACTATCCAAGACAATCTTTGTTTGTCTTTTGATAAAAAAACTTTCTTTCTTTTATATCTTTAGGTCTACTCCAAGTCAGCTTCCAATAGAATCCAATTTTAACTAGAATTTTTCTTTATAATCCCTAGCTATGCAAATCCTCGTCCAAACTCTTCTATCCTTCAGAACCCCAGCGCTGGATTTTGTTTGTGGAGCAGCGCCCCAGCGTTGTAGTGTTAGAAACTACCAAAAAGCCCTTTTAAGCCCATAAATTCTTGTTTTGCCCCTACTTTGTGCTAATGATAGACTCCACGACACGCTTGTATGAGGTGGTCGTTGCCCGAATTGTTTCTAGCACAGTTATTGTAAGACCCCAACTTTTATGAATAAAGATGATTTTTTTTTCTCTAAAAATCATATTGAATATTATGGTGTAGATTTGATATAATGTTATAGTTGTGGGTAATATTTATAAATTTTGCAAAGTAAGCAAGTTGTTATAAAATATTCGATTGGTCGGGAAATATTCATTTTATCATGGAATATTCGATGACTGAAGACAATCATTTAGTGGACCCCTACGAGTATATTGTTGAGTTACAAAATGACGTGAAATAACTTTTATAAAAATAACAACAAAAGTTTTCTTCGTTAATTGTTGAAATACACGGTGGTAAAGTATGCAGAATAATATCGATCGCATTGCATAGTAGCACACGGTATTGATTTTTTATGCTTACATGAGAAGTCACTTAGTTTTATTCAATTATTACCACAGTAATTGTTGCATAGTATCTCACGTTATTGATTCAATTATTGTCACAAATATTTTATATTATTAAAGCAATAATTGAGACGACAAAGTTATTCATATTATTATTTGCATTATTGACGATGTCTAGAAAATTCTGTCGAGGAAAGGGGTTTGTTCAGCTAATTGCGCGCCAATAAGGAGAAATCCTTATCGGAAAGCCCCCACTTTCCTGGGAATGATCTGGTTGTTAATATTGCAAGTTATATTATTGATGAATAAATGTTGTTAAAAATATTGAAGGGATTTTTATGAAGTATTTATTGTAAATTTTGCTTATTATATGGACACCCCACTTACCCATTTTTCAAAATTATCGGTAGAAGTTATCTCAGTTTTTGTTATATATATATATAATTCAAAGTTCACAGGTGGTGTGATGGTGTGGTATTATATATATATATATATATATATATATTATAATAAGTTTTGTTTTTTATGAAAAAATAGAATATATTATATTTTATTATGTATAGTGTTTGCATAGTGTCTGCATAGTGTTTGTATAGTAAAAATAAGAAAATTTTCTACAAAATTTTCTGCGTCCGTGACTTTTCCTTCACTATGCATCCAAATAGTGCCCAGCCATTCTCTTATAAAATCACACCAGAATCAGAGAATTTTTCTTTTATAATATTGAGCGTATTTCTTTTGAGTTTAAAGAAGCTTTAAGTGTAGAAAATAGTGAAAGTTTTCTTCAAGAATATCTCCGCTATACCAGTCAAAAGAACTTTATTTTTAAGGTAAGGGGTATTATTTATTTCATATTCGCTTACGATATTATTTTTCGTATTCGTAAGGAATTTTATTTTCGTTCAATATTCGTAAGGAATATTATTTTCGTTCAATATTCGTATGGAATATTATCTTCATTCAATATTCGTAGGAATATTATTTTCGTTCAACAATTGTAAGGGATATTATTTTTGTTCAGTATTCGTAAGAAATAATATTTTCTTCCATACTCTGTAGTATGTGAGTAATATTATTTCATTTCAGATTCTGAAATTCTACATTCATTTTGTTAAATATTGTTTCTATACTCCTTGAAATTAGTAGAATATCCTTGAAATTTGTGCTCTATCTAGTATCTTTTCATGGAAATATTATTCTGAGCATTCTTGATAATTTTTAATCTTTTCATGACGGGGTACTATTCACAGGATACAATTCTCAAAGTACTATTCACGGGGTACTATTCACTCAGAGTACTATTCATGATAAAAATTGATTTCTTTTCTATCCAAATCATTTTTGATACAATATTATTCTTGAATTTTACTCCACAAAGCAGTATCATGTAGACAATTTGGACATTATTGAATTCTGGATAAATTAATTTATAAATTTTTAAAATTTATCCTTGCTCTCATTTAATTAAATTCATATATTATTGTCATCACCCTCATGCTTATATTGTGATGAAAGTCATCTTTGGCCCGTAGTGCATAGATGGACTGTTGATTGGAATGATTATGACTAGGGATTATTCAGTATAATCATGAACTGTAATGTTACAAATGATGTGATAAAAGTCCTTATTGGCCCGTAGTGCATTGATGGACAAATGTTGGAATGATCATGATAATGTGTTCTCTTCGGCCAAGGGTGCAAAGATGAATTGTTGTTTGGCATGATCATGACCATTGGTGATAACACAAATATTCTTTGCACGTAGTGCATATAATTCGTGGATGTGATACTAGTGAATATCCCTGGCCCGTAGTGCATGGATAATTCAGTGATGTTGATTATTTATTAAGCAGAGTCTCAGCGATAAAACTGATAATAAACTTTTTAAATCATAAAAGATAGTAGATATCATGCTCTACTTGACTCTTCTAATGGATTGCTTGTTCCGCTGCAGTTGTTGATCTAAAACTGGTTGTCTATTGTATTTTATTAGTTGTTATACTGTTGAAGGCTAACGATAATTTATTCTTCATTATCGTAGTCATAATATTCTTTACCGGGCTAGTTGAGCTCACCTTTTTCTTTCATTGTTCTCTTCAGAAAATAAGAATATAGTTGAGACTAGTCAGGGAATGGAGTGATGGTCCAAGATGGTTGCTATAGTAGTCATAACTATTCTATGAGAATAGTGTCATAATAATTGTAATGAGGACTTATTTTGAGTTTGGATATTATCTAGGAGACAATATTTGTATTAAAACTCACAGCTTATGTTTTGTCATATTCTGCACGACACTTAACAGTTGTATAAATTAAGTTTGTATTTGAATTATGTACCATGTATTTGGCGACTCAGAATGGGTGATGTATACCTATTTTGGGGGCGTCACAGTTGGTATTAAAGCTTAGGGATATGATGTGACGCCCCCAAAATAGGTTCACACAACCCATTCTGAGTCACCAAATACATGGTACAGACACTAAATACAAACTTCATTAATCTAACTATCATGTAAAATACGACAACACATATGCTGTGAGTTTTAATACAAATATTGTCTTCTAGACAATATCTAAACTCAAATAAAGTCCTCATTAATATTATTGATACACTATTTTACAAAATAGTGAGGACTGCTATAACAACTGTTTTGAACCATTACTCCACACCCCGGCTAGTTCCGGCTATATTCTCACCTCCTTAGAAGAAAAATGGAACAAAAAGGAAAAGGATGAGCTCAACTAACCCAGTAAAGATTATTATGACTAAGATAATGAAGAATAAATTATCCTTAGTCCTCAATAGGGAAAAAGCTGGTAGAATACAATAAACAACAAGTTTTAGATCAACAACTGCAGCGGAAACAACAATCCATTAGAAGAGTCAAGTAGAACATGAAATCTACTATCTTCTATGATTTAAAAGTCCATCATCAATATTTTATCCCTGTAACATTGTGACAACCCGAATTTTTATAAGTTATTAAAATAGAAATTTAATAATTAAAATTCTTATTATGAGATGTTTTGAGTTTGAGTATGTATATATATGTGCTATATATTTTGAAATATGTGTGATATATATTTTGAAATATGTGTGATCGGTGTGAAGATATATATATATATATATATATATATATATATATATATATTCATATATTGGGAAAGTGATGTTTAATAGTTAAGTTAACTATTGAAGAAATTAAATAAATTTTATAATTAAGTTTAAATATTTATTGAATTGAATAAATATTTTAAATAATTTATTTATTGAGAAAATAAATAATTGATGAATTGTAGTGAATTAATTTAGTAACTAAATTTATTTATGATAATTAAATTGAGTAATGATAATTTTATCGATGGATTTAATTTAAGGAAATAATTAAATTAAATCAATTGCTTAGTATTTAAGGAATTAATTAAATTAAATGAATGGTTTAATATTAAAGTAAATAAATAAAGTGATGTTTTTAATTTATTAATTAAATTAGATATATAATTATTTATTAATTATAAGTATAATGATAATAAGGTTTTTATTATTATTATAAGTTGCTAAGCTAAAGTTATTTAATTAACTAGAGTGTGACACAAAGTAACTATATAATATAAATAATATAAGAATAATCTAGTAGAGGAAAAGTGTGGTTAGCCAAACAAGGCATTGTGGCCTTTGGCTTACTGTAACTGACGTCTATTGGTTTTGTTAATTGATATCCACGATTATCAGTTGGCTTATTGTATTTCACGTATTCTTCTAAAGCCTAAGAGCAAAGAAAGAGAGTTTGTGAGGAAGAGAGTGATTCTCTGTATATCTTGCTAAGGAGTTGGAGTATCAAGGTTCTTTTTATTCTTCTTCTCAACAATCAAAGGATTTAGGTATAATTTACCCCTAATTCTAATTCTCAGTCTTGTAATTTTTCTATTCTATGAAGTTAGGTTTTGTTGATTTGTTGTTTCAAACGTGATTATGTGATGTGGGTTATATTGTATAATCTGTTGTCATCATATATGAGTGTTGTATCAGTTATCAAATTCATGAAATTGGTTTGTAAGAAGAAGAAATAAATAATAGTGTTTATGCTCATATGATATGGCTTAGAAAGTACCAATTTTAGTGGTCAATTGATATGTTAAACTGTGAATTGAGTTTTGTTTATGCTAGTCTATTAAGAAATGCACATAACGTAATTTGAACGAAGTAATTCAGACAAGAATCGAAGTCACAGTGTTCATTTTTGTGAAGAAACTCAAAAAATGGAGTTTTAGTATAAAAATATGAATTTTTAGAAATTAAACAAGTTTTAGTTGATGTTAAATTGTTCTAATTGGTTGTAAATGTGAGGAAACATGTTTGTGTTAGTTTTACATAAATGGTATACATTAATTTCACTATTTTGTGGGTGAAATTCGTGTTAGTTGGGCTAAAAATGGAACACTGTTGCTGCGTTTTTTTTTGGTTTGCATACAACCTTAAAATAATTGCTTGAAAAGTGCAAGGCTGCGAAGCGGTCTTGATTTGCCAAGAATTATTCTGCCTTGGTCTCAGAGCTTATGTATGCCAAGAACATGCGCCATACCTGTCTCGAGACGATTGAAGTCGCCTAATTGTAGGACATGACTAATGAACTTAATCTAGTTTGGCAAGCATGTTAATGATGTTTAAGACATAATATGGGCTATAATAACAGATTGTAGTATGATATAATATCAACATATGGAGATTTTAGTTGTCACTTGAGTGAGTTATGTAATGAAACCAAATGTGATGCTTTTAAAAGTTAAAGGTAAATGATAAGGTTTATGTTGGTTTATAGAGGGATATAAGTTGAAAGAACTATTTGAATTATAACTTGATTAGTTAATCTAATATATGTTTAACATGATGTAAATACGCAGAAGAAGACTTAATTGTCAATTGTAAGAGAAGTGTAATGAGATATAAGGCGGAGGTTATATAACCTAGTTGTTGTTAACAAGTGTAATACATCTAATATGTGGTAATAGAATCTATGATGACTTTAGTGAACGTTAAGAGTTGGTTTTGAAAGAAGTATAAAGAAACATAAAATGGGATTATGTAATGATAAGAGTCATATAAAGAGGAGTAAACACCTAAAGATATGTGTTAAGTTTCAAAGAGACGCAAGTTATAAAAGATTAAGACTAAGAGTCATTGTGGTTTCGTTATATGTGTAACTAATGTATGTGAATGTGAACCTTTGAACTGTTGTAGGATGTACGCAAAGCATTTAAGCTATTTTTCGATAGTTGGTAATCTACGAACCAGACAAGTCTTTCAGTTCCTATTTGTTATGTGAATTTGATTATTTTATATCTTTATTGCAAAGAGCATGATGTGTTATATATATGTTGAATGTATGAAATATTAAAGTCAACTTATGACTACGTTGATTGAGTAAAGCATGATGATTGAGTAAGGAACTCAATCTTTATACTTGTTATATGAACTATAAGATGTATGTTATGTTAGTCCAATGTTTATGAGATATATGTTGAGCATGTTATTATGTGCGATGTGATGCATGAAAACTGTTAGATTTTGTTGGGTTGTCGAGCTCAACCTTGAAAATAACCATTTTTGCAGGTTAAGGATTGAAGGAAACACTATGTGCTACTTGAATGATGTGGATCAGAAATAATACACGAAGATTAATATTTTAGCTAAAGTTGTCATGTCTTAATACCGTGATTAAGATTCATGAGATGTACTAAATGTTTTATGATGTATAGTTTTATGTTGAGTTGTAAAGCTAAAGTTAGAGTTATTTGATATGTAAAGGTTATCAGGTTGAGTTATTTGATATAATAATTATGATGAAGTAAATCATGGATTATATATGTTTCAAAGACATGTAGATGATAAAGGTTTTGATTTAGGAAATTAAAGTAAGATGACAAAAAAAATTTAATTATTCCGCATTTTATTAAGTTTAACATTGAATAATGATATAAAATCAGAAGTTAGACGTATTATTAACGATCGAAGTCAATAATTAAATTGTATGAATTTTGGGGTCGTTACAAACATCATTCAATAAATATTTTAATTCAACGAATTATCCATGCACTATGGGCCAAAGATATTCGTTAGTATCACCAGTGGTCATGATCATGCCAAACACCTGTCTATCTTTGCACTACGGGCCAAAGATATCAATCAACAATTCATCTTTGCACTACGGGCCAATGATATTCATCAATCAACAATTCATCTTTGCACTACGGGCCAAAGATGACTTCCAGTATAATATAAGTATGAGGATGATGACAATGATAGAAAGATTCAATTAAGTGAGATAAAGGATAAATATTAGAGAATTATAATTCAATTTATCCAGAGTTTAAAAATGTCCAAATTGTCAATATGATAACTGCTTTGTGGAGTAAAATTCAAGAATGATATTCATCTATCAAAAATAATTTGGACAGAAAAGAATTAATTTTTGTCATGAATAGTACTTTGTGAATAGTAACCCAACATGAAAATATGGAAATTTATCAAGAAAGTTCAGACCAATATTTCCGTGAAATGATATTAGATAAAACGCAAAACTTAAGGAATTTCTAATCATTTCATGAATTATAGAAGCAATACTTACCATAGTAAGTTTAAGTTTAGGAACACGAAATAAAATAATATCCATTTCATAATATGGAGTATGAAAGAAAATAATATTTCTTATGAGTATTGTAAAAAAATAATATCCTTTACCTCAAAAGAATAGCACTTCTGACTGGAATATCGGATATAATACTGAATGAAACTTGCACTGTATAGCAACACTCAAGATATCTTAATACTCACAAAAATACGCTCGATATTATAGAGAGAGAAACTTCTGATTCTAGTGTGATTTTCAATTATAACCTAAGCACCTTATTTATAGGAAAATGATTAGAACACCAAAGCAGAAAATTTAATAAAATATTATTATTTATTAGAAAAATTCACGCCCACTTTGAAAATCAAATCTCAGCATTTACAACAAACAAAAGGACAAGTGTGGGGCCCGCCTTCTAGAAATCTTCAGCAAAAATATTTTAAATCAATTATAAAATCAGAACTTCAATAATTCATAATAAATAGCTATTTTATAAATAAAAAAAAAATCTTATGTCCATTCCATAGGAAATTTAATTATCTACAACTTTGTAGAAGAAAGTTTTTCCAAATTCTAAACGAAAAATGACTGAAATTCACATAAGGATGATTTTCAACACCTCCATTCCGACATAATACTGATAAAACACCTCAGCATTAATTCCTTCATTTATATCCACATTGAATAAATATTTCCTTATCATATAAATCAACAATTAACTATTCACAAATAATATTACATAACTACAAAATTGACAACCAGGTCGTTCCCATGAAAGATGGGGCTTTCCGATAAGGATTTCTCCTTACTGGCGCGCAATTAGGCGACCAAACCCCTTTCCTAGACAGAACTTCCTTAAACATTGCCAATAATTATATCTAATAATATTATTCAAATAATATGAATTATTGATCTGATAATGGAAAATACTGTGCAGTGACAATTATTGAATTAACAATAATATAAAAATATTGTGCAATATTGTGTGCTACTGTGCAACAACGCGTATTACTTTACTTTACCCACCGGGTATTCCAACAGTTTTAACGGTAACCGTTACATCTTTATTATTAAAAAAAACTCATTCGTGTCATTTTCTTCATCCGATAGTTTTTCGTTATGGGGCCCACAAATGGCTGCACCGTCATACGAATATTCCCCGATAACAAGAATATTTTATAACTACTTGCTTATTTAAAATATTTGTGCATTTTACCCATAAGTGACCACATTAATCAAATCAACACCTTATTATTCAAAATAATAATAAAAGAAATTAAATTTTTATTCATAAAAAGTTGGGGTCTTACATATGATCCCTGGCTGAGATGTGAGGCTAGAACTAGGAGTGGAGAGATGCATAATTCCTTCGCTGGTATGACCTACCTAAGCTTATTTGTTATTTAATTGGTCGGTCAGAATATAGGGATAATATGTGGCATGTCAATTAACCCTTGATTTGTGGCAGTGTTTGAAAATGACATCTGAAAATGTTGAGATAAGCAATGGAGCACATGAGACTGTTGAGTCACCGACAATCAATAACTAGGATAATGTGCATCAGGAAGGCAATAATCCTCATGTAAACAACAACACCAACCAAATGACGAACAATGGTATATTTATGAGCTTTTTAGAATTCATGCAACACCAAACGAGAGAGACTCATGTTCATAATCCAGGTGGAAACACTCGCAACTCACGGCTGGTCATCGCTAAATAGTTCAAGGAGCTGGGACCACCGAAGTTTTTGGGAAAGTTAGAGCCACTTAAGGCAGAGGCATGGATTAAGCAGATCACCAAGATATTTGATGTCTTGGGATGCTTCGAGGAATAAAAGGTTCCCTTTTCCACCTTTATGTTGCATGAAGATGCAGATTACTGGTGGGAATCTGTAAAACGTACTCAACCTGCTGCACTAAAGATGTCTTGGGAGAAGTTCCAAGATTTGTTCAACGACAAGTATTTTCCCGAAAGTATTCATCACGTGAAGGAGGTGGAATTCATTAAGCTGGAGAAAAACAATATGACCGTATCGCAGTACGAGGCTAAGTTTACTGAGTTATCTCATTTTGCATCCCATTTAGTAGATAATGAGGAGCATATGACGCGAATATTTCTAAGAGGTTTGAAACCCGAAATTCGTCAATACCTCATTTCTCATAAACTTTGTTTATATTCAGATGTTATGAATAGGGCTCAGTTATTGGAGTGCGATAATGAGTCAGTTCAACTAAAAGGCAACGACCAATAACACGATAATAATCATACTGATGGCAACGACCATCGAAATAATGAAAACCATCGTGGAGGAAATTATCATGCCAGAAATGGTAACCAATTCGGTGGTAATCATGGTCAAGATAATAGGAAAGGTGAACTAAGTGAGAACAACTTTAAGAAGAGAAGATTCAACAATGATGGAAAGACGTTGGCAGCAACATCAACACCCATTTCGAAGGAAGGAGAAAGACCATCGGTTGTATGCTACAGATGCGGAGAGGAGGGACACATTCGTCGAAACTGTACGTAGCAAATCAAAATGTGTTTCAATTGTGGAAGAGAGGGTCACCTAGCTCGATTTTGTCATGTAGTGAAGTCAAGTCCAGCTGAGATAGTGACGCCAAAGGCTATCCCAGACACGTTAAAGCCGGTAGTTTAAGTGAGAACATTTGTCAAGGAACTCGAACGAAGTTATCACGGGTAAGTTAATCATAAACTCTTGCGAAGTCTATACCTTATTCGATACCGGTTCTACCCACTCTTTTATTTCTCCGACTTGCGATCAACGTTTAAATTTAACTCTGGAGAAATTAGACTTTGACTTATCTGTTGAAACTCCGTTGGGAAACACTTTCATTACATCCACTGTTTATAAATCTTATTTGATTCAAATCAATACCCTCACATTACCTGTCGATCTTATCTCTTTGAAAATACTTGCATTCGATATGATTTTAGGAATCGACTGGTTAACTGTAAGACCCCAACTTTTATAAATAAAGATGAATTTTCTATAAATATTATTTTTGAATATTATGGAGTAAATTTGATATAATGTTATAGTTGTGGGTAATATTTATAAATTTTGCAAAGTAAGCAAGTTGTTATAAAATATTCGTTTGGTCGGGGAATATTCTTTTTGTCGGGGAATATTTGTACTACGGCACAATCATTGGTGGACCCCAAAACGAAATTATTGTCAGATTAAGAAAACGACAAAAATACTTTATAAAAATAACGGCGGAGGTGTTACCGTTAAAACTGTTGATCTACCCGGTAGTAAAAGTACAGTAATACGCGTGGTTGCATAGTAGCACACGGTATTGATTATTGATGCTTACGCGAAAAGTCACTCAGCTATACTCAATTATTGCTACAGTAATTGCTGCATCATATCTCTTATATTATTGATTCAATTATTGTCACAGTATCATCTGTATAATATGTTATATTATTAAATCAATAATTGAGAGGACAAGTTTTTAAATGATTAATAATTGTTGAAAGATTAAATTTGTGTTGATTAAAAATAAAATGATTTGTAGTAATATTTATTCAATCCTTGATGTATATAAAGAGTCTATTATGAGGCGTTTGTGGTAAGTTTGGTTATTTTATGGGGGGGGGGGGCATATGTCATCATTTAAGAGTCTCTTCGTCAATAGTAATTACCTTCGTCAATAGTAATTACCTTCGTTAATAGTAATTACCTTCGTCAATAGTAATTACCTTCGTTAATAGTAATTACCTTCGTCAAAAATAATTACCTTCGTCAATAGTAATTACCTTCGTCAATAGTAATTACCTTTACCAGACGTCAAACCACTTACCGTTTCATATTACAGACGTCGAACCAATTGTCGTTTCACATTACCGGCGTCAAACCACTTGGTGTTTCACATTACAAGCGTCAAACCACTTTTCTTTTCACATCACCAGTCGTCAAGCCACTTGCCTTTTCACATTTCAAGTGCTAAGCTAGAAATATTCTATAAATAGAGGCCTAGTGCTTCATTATATTTCACTTAATTCATTCAAGCTAGAGAGAGAAAGTATAGAGAATAAGAGAGAAAGAAGAAGAGTATTCATTATTACACACTACTGCAGTGTTTAATCTCCTACTAATGTAAGGGGTGTTATTCTTTCTTATTCATGAAGAGAATCGTTGTTATTCCATTGCTTATTATTCTCATTGGAATAACTTTTGATAATGAGTTTACCCTATACTTGGTAACATTCTTCTATTATTCTCATTGGAACATCCATGCGTGTGTTTTACAAGGACCGGTTCCGTCTGTATTATTATTCATTAGAACATCCCGTCGTGTGTTTTACATCGAACACGGGTTCTGCTTTATTATTATTATTCTGTTGGAACATCATGTGCGTGTGTTTTACACGCACCTAGTTAAAATCTTTATTATTATTCTCATTGGAACATCACGTCGTGTGTTTTACAGGACCTAGTTAAAATCTTTTATTATTATTTCATTGGAACATCTTGTAAGTTGCAAATTTTGCACGACTTTGGTTCCGATTATTATTATTCATTGAATAACTCGCCTATGCAAAAGTACCGCATGCATGGTGATTTCTTTTGTTATTCCATTATTTATTATACTCGGTTCGGTTAAAAGTTAGTAGAATATCCTTGATATTTAAGGCTTCATCCAAAGATCTTTTCATGGAAATATTCTTCCGATCATTCTTGAATTTTACTCTACAAAGCAAAGATCATGTTGACAATTTGGACATTATTAGTTCCTCGGATAAATTAATTCTTGAACTTGTTTTATTGAATTCTTATATCATTGTCATCATCCTCATGTTTATATTATGTTGAAAGTCATCGTGGCTTGTAGTGCATAGATGGACTTGGTATGATTATACTGTGGGGATTATTCGATTGTAATCATGACCGTAATGTTACAAATGATGTGGTAAAAGTTATCATTGGCCCGTAGTGCATTGATGGGACAGTTGTTGGCATGATCATGACCATTAATGAATACACGAATGTCCTGGTCTGAGTGCATGGATAATTTGTGGTCGTGATACTAAAGAATATCCTTGGCCGTAGTGCGGGGTGATTCGATGATGTGGATTATTTATTAAGCTAAGTCCCAAGTGATAAAAGTCATGAAAACCTTTTAAATCATAAAAGATAGTAGATTTTATTCTCTACTTGACTCTTTTAATGGATTACTTGTTCCGCTGCAGATAAACTTGATGTTGTTTATATTTTATCGGTTTAACATTGTTGAAGGCTAACGATAATTTATTCGCATTATCTTAGTCATAATATTTCTTCTTGGGCTAGTTGAGCTCACCCTTTCTTTTCACCGTTCTCTTCGTGAAATGAAAACATAGCGAGGGACTAGTCGGGGAGCGAGTGGCGGTCCAGAGGATAGCATTAGTAGTCCTCACTATTCTGTGAAATAGTGTGTTAATAATTGTAATGAGGACTCCTTTTGAGTTTTTATAATCTCTAGTAGACAATAATTGTATTCAAACTCATAGTTATGTTTTGTCGTATTGTACATGACAGTTGTATTAGTAAGTTGTATTTGAATTTTGTACCATGTATCTGACGACCCAAGATGGGTGATGTATACCTAATTTTTGGGCGCCACGGTTGGTATCAAAGCTTAGGGATATGATCCACAGCTAAGATATGAGAATAGTACTAGAGGGGAGAGACGGAATTCTTCAGCTAGTATGACCTACCTAAGTTTATGTGGTATTTAATTGGTTTGGTCGAATTTAGGGATAATATGTTACATGTCAATTAACCTTTGTTTTGTGGCAGTATCTGAAAATGACATCCGAGAATGTTGAGAATAGCAATGAAGCACAGGGCGACCGTTGAATCACCACAAATCAATAATCAGGATAATGTGCATCAGGAAGGCGACAATCCCATGCAAACAACAACACTGGCCAAATGATGAATGATCAAATGTTCAGGGGCTTTATACAATTCATGCAACAGCAGGCGAGAGCGGCTCCTGTCCAAAATGCAAGTGAAAACACTGGAAACTCTCGGGCGGTCACCGCTAAACAGTTCAAGGAGCTGGGACCACCGGAGTTTAAGGGAGAGCCAAAACCACTTATGGTGGAAGCATAGATAAAGTAGATCACCAAGATATTTGATATCTTGGGATGCTCCGAGGAGCAAAAGGTTCCCTTTGCCGCCTTTATATTGCGTGAAGAGGCAGATTACTAGTGGGAATCGGTAAAACGTACTCAACCTGCCGTACTGAAGATGTCTTGGGAGAAGTTCCGAGAGCTGTTCAACGACAAATACTTTCCCAAAAGTATTCGTCACATGAAGGAGGTGGTGTTTATCAAGTTGGAACAGAACAATATGACCGTGTCGCAATACGAGGCTAAATTTGCGAAGTTATCCCGGTTTGCGTCCCACTTGGTGGATAATGAAGAGTGAATGACGCGGATGTTTTTAAGAGGTTTGAAGCCGGAGATACGTCAACATCTTATTTCTCATAAATTGTGTTTGTATTCAGATGTTGTAAATAGGGCTCAGTTAGTGGAGCGCGGTAACGAGTCAACGCAACTAAAAGAGAGCAGCCGAAAAAATGATAATACCAATGAGAAGCGATCATCGAAGCGGTGACAACAAGCATGGAGGGAATCAACATGCCAGAAATGGTAATCACTTCGGTGGTAATCAGGGCCAAAACAATAAGAATGGATATTTCAAGAAGTGGAGATTCAACAATGATGGAAAGGCGTCGAAGACCAAAGACTGTCGTTAAGGAAGGAGAACGACCACCTATCATATGTTTCAAATGCGGAGGGGAGGGGCACATCAGTCCAAACTGCGCGATGTCGTCCAAAGCATGTTATAATTGTGGAATAGAAGGTCACTTAGCCCGATTTTGTCGTTCACCAAAGACAAATTCAACTAGGATGGAGGCACCAAAGGCCGTCCTAGAAAAGTCAAAACCGGTAGTGCAAGGGATAGCGTTTGTTATGACCTCCCAGAAAGCAAGGAACCCGAATGAGGTCATCACGGGTAAGCTTATCATAAACTCTAACGAAATCTATACTTTATTTGATTTCGGTTCTACCCATTCTTTTATTTCTCCTACTTGCGTTCATCGATTAAATTTGACTACGGAGAAATTAGACTTTGACTTATCTGTGGAAACTCCATTAGGAGAAACCTTCATTGCATCCACTGTTTATAAGTCTTGTTTGGTTCAAATCGGTACCCTCACACTACCTGTAGATCTTATTCCATTGAAAATACTTGCATTTGACGTGATTCTAGGGATTGATTGGTTAACTACTCATCATACAAAAATTGATTGTTTCCGTAAGGTTGTTAGCTTTCATATTCCTAATCAACCTATTATGCGAATTCAAGCGACCAAACCATTAAAATCAATCACGGTCATCTCAAGCCATAAAGCTATTCGTTTATTGAAAAATGGATGTCAAGATTTCTTAGCTCATGTCACAGATTTAAACAAAAAATACGCCGCTTTTTGAGCGATATTTCTATTGTTAATAAATTTCTGGCGTATTCCCAGAAGAACTTCTGGCGCCTTCCCCTGGCGTGAAATTAATTTTTTATCGACCTTGAACCCAGACAAAACCCATTTCCAAAGCCCCATATCGAATGGCTCTATTGAACTTCGAGAGTTAAAGAGCCAACTATGAGGAATTGTTAGACATCGGCTTTATTCGTCCTAGTACTTCTCCTTGGGGTGCTACATTTCATTCGTGAAGAAGAAAAAATGGGAGTATGCGACTTTGTATTGATTATCGGGGAGTTGAATCATGTCACCATCAAAATAGGTATCCATTGCCACGTATTGATGACCTGTTTGACCCGGTTGCAAGGAGCCAAATTCTTTTCAAAGATTGATCTTCATTAGGATATCACCAATTAAAGATTAGAGCCGATGACATTCCAAAGACGGCTTTTAGAACTCTAAGACGGGCATTATGAATTCCTAGTCATGTCCTTTGGATTGACTAATGCTCTCGCCCTTCATGGATATGATGAACCGAGTATTCAAGGAATATTTGGATCACTTTGTGGTCGTCTTTATTGATGACATCCTTATTTATTCCAAAAGTCGTGAAGATCATGAGCAACACTTGAGGCTGACACTCCAAAAGCTTCGTGAATACAAGCTTTATGCCAAGTTGAAGAAATGCGAATTCTGGCTTGAGGAAGTAGCATTCCTTGGGCACGTAGTATCAAGTCATGGAATATCTGTTGACCCAGCAAAGATTGAAGCAATTCAAAGCTGAGAGCAACCTAAATCAGTGACCAAAGTACGTAGCTTTCTCGGCTTAGCTGGTTATTATCGGAGATTCGTGGAAGGATTTTCTCGAATTGCTACTCCATTAACTCAGCTGACTCGGAAAGATACAAAGTTCGGTTGGAGCGAAGAATGTGAGAAGAGTTTTTAAGAACTCAAGAGGAGACTCATTTCAGCACCTGTTCTGACAATACCATCTGGCTCGGAGGGATTTGTCATCTACAGTGATGCTTCGGGCAAAGGGTTGGAATGTGTTCTCATGCAACATGGGAAAGTCATAGCTTATGCCTCAAGACAACTCAAAGAATATGAGAGGAATTATCCTACTCATGATCTAGAGTTGGCAGTTGTTGTCTTCGCACTAAAGATTTGGAGGCATTACTTGTATGGGGAGAAGGTGGAGATCTTTACGGATCATAAAAGCCTCAAATATTTCTTTACTCAAAAGGAACTCAACATGCGATAACGACGTTGGCTTGAACTGTTGAAAGATTATGATCATACCATCCAATACCATCCTGGAAAAGCGAACGTGGTAGCTGACGCATTGAATAGAAGATCATATGCAAGTACGAGTGCGATATTGTCAACACAAAGGCCCATTTTGTGTGACTTGTAAAGGATGGAGATAGAGTTAAAGACTCCAGGGACCCATGTGATGATGGTGAATATACGAGTAGAACCGACTTTAATCGATAAAGTTAAAGCTGCTCAAGTTACAAACCTGGAGCTGATGCGTATGAGGAAGAAAGTGCAAGAAGGTGCTATGCCGGAAGCAAGAATCGATGAAGAAGGAATACTTTGAGTCAACTCCAGACTTTGTGTTCCTAACGACCCTGATTTAAAGTATAAAATCATGATGGAGGCGCACAACACACCATTTGCAATCCATCCTGGGAGTACCAAAATGTATCATGATATTCGTCATACATTTTGGTGGAGCAATATGAAGAGAGAGATAGCATTGTTTATCTCAAGGTGTCTAACTTGTCAATGAGTTAAAGCGGAGCATCAAGTACCAAAAGGTCCATTGCAACCACTTGAAATTCCGAATGGAAGTGGGAGCACATTACCATGGATTTCATTCTACGGCCTTCCTAAGGTTTCTCATGGCATAGATGCGATTTGGGTCATTATTGATAGATTGACCAAGTCCGCTCATTTCTTACCGATACGAGAAACTTATACACTTGAACATCTTGCTCGTATGTACATATAAAGCGAGATTGTAAGACCGCATAGTATGCTTGGGGTATCCATAGTTTTCGATCGAGACCTAAGATTCACTTCACGATTTTGGGTTAGTTTGCAAAAAGCTATGGGCACAGACTTTACGATTTAGCTTCGCATATATCATCCTCGACGGACCAGACAATGGAGAGGACTATTCAAACTCTTGAAGATATATTAAGACTCTATGTCCTTGATTTCAAAGGAAGTTGGGATAAGTTCTTACCATTGGTGGAGTTTTCCTACAACAACAGCTTATCAAGCAAGTATTCGCATGGCTCCATTCAAGCGTTGTATGGAAGAAAGTCGTTCTTCAAAGTATGCTAGGATGAGGTGGGTGAAAGCAACGTTGTTGGGATCGGAGTTGGTACGTATGACTACGGAAAAGATTCAAACGATCCGACAACGTATAAAAACCTCACAAGATCGACAAAAGAGTTATGCTGATCTTCATCGAAAAGACGTGGAATTCGATATAGGAGATCATGTGTTATTACGTGTTGCTCCATGGAAAGGAGTTACGAGATTTGGAAAGAGAGGAAAACTCAATCCTCGATTCATTGGCCCATTTTTAATCCTCGATCGAGTAGGAACTATGGCATATAGACTCGCTTTATCGCCAAGTATGTCTCGTGTTCATAACGTTTTTCACATATCCATGTTACGTAAATATGTGAAAGACCCGAACCACATTATTGAGTTAGAACCGGACGAAATAGCAGAAGATTTGACGTATGAAGAGGTTCCTATTCAAATTTTGGATAAGAAGGAACATATTCTACGCTCCAAGGTTATACCTTAAGTCAAAGTTTTGTGGAGAAACCACGATGTTGAGGAAATGACTTGGGAGTTAGAATCTGAAATGAAATCAAGTTATCCTTACCGCTTCGAGGGCGAAATTTCATTAGAAGGGGAGGTTGTAAGACCCCAACTTTTATAAATAAAGATGAATTTTCTATAAATATTATTTTTGAATATTATGGAGTAAATTTGATATAATGTTATAGTTGTGGGTAATATTTATAAATTTTGCGAAGTAAGCAAGTTGTCATAAAATATTCATTTGGTCGGGGAATATTCTTTTTATCGGGGAATATTAAGACGACTACACAATCATTAAGTGCACCCCTATTAACGGAATTATTGTCGGATTGAGAAAACGACAAAAATACTTTATGAAAATAACGGCGGAGGTGTTACCGTTAAAAACTTTTGAACTACCCGATAGTAAAAGTAAAGTAATATGCGTGGTTGCATAGTAGCACACGGTATTGATTATTGATGCTTACGTGAGAAGTCACTCAACTATACTCAATTATTACTACAGTAATTACTGCATCATATCTCTTATATTATTGATTCAATTATTGTCACAGTATCATCTGTATAATATGTTATATTATTAAATCAATAATTGAGATTTATTAACGTTATAAATGATTAATAATTGTTGAAAGATTAAATATGTGTTGATTAAAAATAAAATGATTTGTGGTAATATTTATTCAATCCTTGATGTATATAAAGAGTCTATTATGAGACGTTTGTGGTAAGTTTGGTTATTTTATGGGGGGGCCATATGTCATCATCTAAGAGTCTCTTCGTCAATAGTAATTACCTTCATCAATAGTAATTACCTTCGTTAATTGTAATTACCTTCGTCAATAGTAATTACATTCGTCAATAGTAATTACCTTTACCAGACGTCAAACCACTTGTCGTTTCATATTACAGGCGTCGAACCAATTGTCGTTTCACATTACAGGCGTCAAACCACTTGGTGTTTCACATTACAAGCGTCAAACCACTTTTCTTTCAACATCACCATTCTCAAGCCACTTGCCTTTTCACATTTCAAGTGCTAAGATAGAAATCTTCTATAAATAGAGGCCTAGTGCTTCATTATTTTTCACGAATTCATTCAAGCTATAGATAGATAAAGTATAGAGAGAATAAGAGAGAAAGAAGAAGAGTATTCTGTTACTACACTACTACAGTATTTAATCTCCTACTAATGTAAGGGGTGTTATTCTTTCTTATTCATGAAGAGAACTGTTGTTATTTCATTGCTTATTATTCTGTTG
The DNA here is from genome assembly GCA_020205615.1 of Panax quinquefolius. Taxonomy (NCBI): domain Eukaryota; kingdom Viridiplantae; phylum Streptophyta; class Magnoliopsida; order Apiales; family Araliaceae; genus Panax; species Panax quinquefolius. The sequence goes on along the minus strand of CM035171.1, from coordinate 79,790,787 downwards.
GAATAACCTGTATATGCGGTTTACCCTATACTTGGTGACATTCTTCTATTATTTCGTTGGAACATCACATGTCAGTGTGTTTTTACCGGACTCGGGTTAAAATCTTTATTATTATTATTCTCATTGGAACATCACATGCATGTGTTTTACAGGACAATGGTTAAAATCTTTATTATTATTACATTGGAACATCCCGCTGCGTGTGTTTTACAGGACACGGTTTCATATTTATTATTATTCTGTTGGAACATCTTGTCTGTGTGTTTTACACCGGACCTGGTTCCATCTTTATTATTCTGTTGGAACATCCTGTCGGTGCAAATTTTGCCTGACCTGGTTCCGTTATTATTATTCTGTTGGAATAACCTGTCTATGTGAAGTACCGCATGCATGGCGATTTCTTTTGTTATTCCATTCTTTATTATACTCAGTTGGTTAAAGTTTTGACTTTTATACTCCATGAAATTAGTAGAATATCCTTGATATTTGCGTTTCATCCAATATCTTTTCATGGAAATATTCTTCTGATCATTCTTGAATTTTACTCTACAAAGCAGTATCATGTTGACAATTTGGACATTATTAGTTCCTGGATAAATTAATTCTTGAACTTGTTTTATTGAATTCTTATATCATTGTCATCATCCTCATGTTTATATTATGTTGAAAGTCATCTGTGGCCTATAGTGCATAGATGGACTTGGTATGATTATGACTAGGGGATTATTCTTGTAATCATGACCGTAATGTTACAAATGATGTGGTAAAAGTTATCATTGGCCCGTAGTGCATTGATGGACAATTGTTGGCATGATCATTACCATTAATGAATACACGAATGTCCTTGGTTGTAGTGTATGGATAATTTGTGGTCGTGATACTAAAGAATATCCTTGGCCGTAGTGCAGGGGTGATTCGATGATGTGGATTATTTATTAAGCTAAGTCCCAGTGATAAAATTCATGAAAAACCTTTTAAATCATAAAAGATAGTAGATTTTATTCTCTACTTGACTCTTTTAATGGATTTCTTGTTCCGCTGCAGTTAAACTTGATGTTGTTATATTTTATCATTTAACACTGTTGAAGGCTAATGATAATTTATTCTTCATTATCTTAGTCATAATATTTCTTACTGGGCTAGTTGAGCTCACCCTTTCTTTCACTATTCTCTTCAGGAAATGAGAACATAGCAGGGACTAGTCGGGGAACGGAGTGACGGTCCAAAGGATAGCATTAGTAGTCCTCACTATTATGTGAAATAGTGTGTTAATAATTGTAATGAGGACTCCTTTTGAGTTTGTATAATCTCTAGTAGACAATAATTGTATTCAAACTCACAGTTATGTTTTGTCGTATTGTACACGACAATTTTATTAGTAAGTTGTATTTGAATTTTGTACCATGTATCTGACGACCCAAGATGGGTGATGTATACCTAATTTTGGGGGCGTCACATTAACTACTCATCATACTAAAATTTATTATTTTCGTAAGGTTGTTAGTTTTCATATTCCTAACCAACCTATTATGCGAATTCAAGAAACCAAACCACTAAAGTCAATCACTGTATATCAAGCCATAAGTAAAGAGCCCCGAGCCTTTCGCTGGTGACTTCCTTGTGTGGGATGCACCGAAACCAGACTTTCCGTATGGGATGCCATGAATAACGGTGGCAAGTTGATAGGTATCAATGTGAGATGTTATCCAAGCTTGGATGAGAGTCACAATTTTGAATGATACTTTTATTGTTAATAAATTTCCTGACGTATTCCCCGAAGAACTTCCTGGCCTACCCCTAGAGCATGAAATCAAATTTTGTATCGACCTTGAACCCGATACAAAACCCTCAAATATTTCTTCACCCAAAATGAATGTAACATGCATCAAAGTCGTTGGCTTGAGTTGTTGAAAGATTACGACCATACCAATCAATACCATCGTGGAAAAACGAACATAGTAGCTGACGCGTTGAGTAAAAAATCGTATGCGATTACGAGTATGACATTGTTAACATAAAGTCCCATTTCGTATAACTTACAAATGATGGAGATAGAGTTAAAGATTCTAAAGATCCATGTGATGATAATAAATATACGAGTAGAACCAACTTTAATCGATAAAAGTTAAAGTCACTCAAGCTATAGACCCGGAGCTGATGAATATGAAGAAAAAGGTGCAACAAGGCGTTATTCTAGAAGTAAGAGTCGATGGAGAGAGGAAATCTCAACCCTCGATTTATTGGTCCATTTGAAATCCTCGATCGAGTAGGAACTGTGGCCTATAGACTCACTTTACCGCTAAGTATGTCTCGTGTTAATATTGTTTTTCACATATCGATGTTACGTAAATATGTGGACGACCCGAACCATATTATTGAATTAGAACCAGACGAGATAACAAATATTTAATGTATAAAGAGGTACATGTTAAAATATTGGATAAGAGGGAACATATTCTACGCTCAAAGGTTATACCTCAAGAGTTAGAATTTGAAATGAAATCAAGGTATTCTCACCTCTTCAACATACCAGGTACGTACCCCAATTTCAAGGATGAAATTTCATAAGAAGGGGAGGTTGTAAGACCCCAACTTTTATGAATAAAGATGAATTTTTTTCCTCTAAATATCATTTTGAATATTATGGTGTGGATTTGATATAATGTTATAGTTGTGGGTAATATTTATAAATTTTGCAAAGTAAGCAAGTTGTTATAAAATATTCGATTGCTCGGGGAATTTTTGTTTTATCAGGGAATATTCGTACGACGGCACAATCATTGGTGGACCCCAAAACGGGATTTATCGAGAGTTAGAAACCATGTAAATAACTTTTATAAAAATAATGGCAAAAGTTTTACCGTTAACTGTTGAAATACCCTATCGTAAAAGTAAACGATGTCTGCGTGGTTGCATAGTAGCACACGGTATTGATTATTGATGCTTACGTGAGAAGTCATTCAGATTTATTCAATTATTGCCACAGTAATTGTTGCATAGTATCTCACGTTATTGATTTAATTATTGTCATAATATTTTATATTATTAAAGTAATAATTGAAAAGACAAAGTTATTCATATTATTATTTGTCACATGTGGGGGGGGGGGAAGAATTCAAAGTTCACGGGTGGTGTGGTGTGTGATGGTGTGGTATTATATATATATATATATATATATAATAAGTTTTGTTTTTTATGAAATATAGAATATATTATATTTTATTATGCACAATGTTTGCATAGTGTCTGCATAGTATTTGCATAGTAAAAATCAGAAAATTTTTGGCAGAATTTTCTTCTCCCGTGACTTTTCATTCACTATGCATCCAAATAGTGCCCAGTCATTCTCCTATAAATAGGATGCTCAGTTTAGAAAAGAAAATCACACCAGAATCAAAGAATTCTTCTTCTATAATATTGAGTGTATTTCTTTTGAGTTTAAGGAAGTTTTAAGTGTAGAAAATAGTGAAAGTATTCTTCAAGAATATTCCCGCTATACCCGTCAGAAGTACTCTCATTTTAAGGTAAGGGGTATTATTTATTTCATATTCGCTTACGATATTATTTTTCGTATTCGTAAGGAATTTTATTTTTGTTCAATATTCGTAAGGAATATTATTTTCGTTCAACAGTTGTAAGGGATATTATTTTTGTTCAGTATTCGTAAGAAATAATAATTTCTTTCATACTCTATAGTATGTGAGTAATATTATTTCGTTTCAGATTCTAAAATTCTACATTTATTTTGTTAAATATTGCTTCTATACTCCTTAAAATTAGTAGAATATACTTGAAATTTGTGCTTCATCTAGTGTCTTTTCATGTAAATATTATTCTGAGCATTCTTAATAATTTTTAATCTTTTCATGTCGGGGTACTATTCACTCGGATACTATTCACCCAGAGTACTATCCATGACAAAATTTGATTTTTTATGTCCAAATCATTTTTGATACAATACTATTCTTCAATTTTACTCGACGAAGCAGTATCATGTTGACAATTTGGACATTATTGAATTCTGGATAAATTAATTTATAAATCTTTAAAATTTATCCTTGCTCTCATTTAATTGAATTCTTATATAATTGTCATCATCCTCATGCTTATATTGTGATGAAAGTCATCTTTGGCCCGTAGTGCATAGATGGACTGTTGATTGGTATGATTATGACCAGGGATTGTTTAGTATAATCATGACCTATAATGTTACAAATGATGTGGTAAAAGTCCTCATTGGGCCGTAGTGCATTAATGGAAAGATGTTGGTATGATCATTACCATGCGTTCTCTTCGGCCAAGGGTGTAAAGTTGAATTATTGTTTGGCATGATCATGACCATTGGTGATAACACGAATATCCTTTGCCCGTAGTGCATGGTTCATTCGTGGATGTGATACTAGTGAACATCCTTGGCCCGTAGTAAATGGATAATTCAGTGATGTTGATTATTTATTAAGTTGAGTCTCAGCGATAAAATTGATGATAAACTTTTTAAATCATAGAAGATAGTAGATATCATGCTCTACTTGACTCTTCTAATGAATTGCTTGTTCCGCTGCAGTTGTTGATCTATTACTTGTTGTCTATTGTATTATATTAGTTGTTATACTATTGAAGGCTAAAAAAATTTTATTCTGCATTATCTTAGTCATAATATTCTTTACTGGGCTAGTTAAGCTCACCCTTTTCTTTCATTGTTCTCTTCAGGAAATAAGAATATAGCTGGGACTAGTCAGGGAATAGAGTGATGGTCCAAGATGGTTGCTATAGTAGTCATCACTATTCTATAAGAATAGTGTCATAATAATTGTAAGGATGACTTATTTTGAGTTTGGATACTGTCTAGGAGATAATATTTGTATTAAAACTCATAGCTTATGTTTTGTCGTATTCTGCACGACACTTAACAGTTGTATAAATTAAGTTTGTATTTGAATTATGTACCATGTATTTGGCGACTCAGAATGGGTGATGTATACCTATTTTGGGGGCATCACCGTTATTGGGTGAATTGCTTGCAACGCCTTAACCCTTAGTCTATATTGAGACGATAATCTTGGTGCAATTGCTCGCGTTTTAAAATTTGTGTTGAATGAACAACAATGACACCTTGACCCCTCGCTTATATTGAAGTGGTAATCTCGGTACAATCGACGATTGATGCAGTAAAAGATGCCACACACAACTATGAATTGTTGTATGATAATTCAAATTGAATCTCAAAGAAATAACTAAGAAAATACTTAGGAATTCTTCAAAGAACCAAAAGTAGAGAATAATCTCACAAGTAGAAGGCTAATATTAAACTGGAAATATAGAATCTAATAAGGAATTACAATCAAATATGGAAACAAAATCTACCCTCATATCCTAGTTATAATAGAAGGCTAATATTAAACTGGAAATATAGAATTTAGGAAATAAATCTACACTCAAAATCTGTCAAAACGCGACAACCTCGAAAAATGCGCCAACCAAATTTGGGCCACTCCGTCGAGGTGGATATTTTTGGCCTATAAAGCCTTCCGGGGCAGGGTTTGGCAGAGAGCAACGTGACAGGGCGGCTTCAGAGCTCGCTGGGGTGGATTTTGGCATAGAGGTCTCCGTCGGGGCGGAGTATCGTAGGCTTAAAACCCGTCGGGGCAGATTTGTTGTAAATCGAATCTTGAAGTCTTCTTCTGGTTTGCATTGCAATGATCTAAGACGCAACCTTGGATTATGTTAATGAACTTGGGTATAGTCTCATCCTCCCTAGACCAAGTATGCATGTCAATCTCCTTCCACATTGCTTATCCTAATCCCATAAGTCCTTCCTTGAACTGTTTAGCTCGTCTCCTCATCACGGGTGCAACTGGTACTTGCACCAGGTCCAATCCATGACATCCATTTGAGTCCAAGCTAATCATGTCCTCATCCTTCATCTCCTTTTGAAAAGGATTTGTCCTCAAATCGTCACCTATATCAAACGAACTTATATCAGAAACATTGAAGGTTGCACTAACATTATACTCACCTGGTAAATCCAGTTTGTAGGTATTATAGTTAATGCGCTCAAGAACTTGAAATGGTCCATCTCCCCTCAGAAGCAATTTTGATCTTCTTTGAGCGGGAAATCTTTCTTTTTGCATGTACCCAATCTTATGGTTCAAAGATAACTTGACGTCGACCCTTATTAACATGTTTAGCATATTGTTTCATCTTTCTTTCAATGTTGAGCCTTGCCTTCTCATGTATCTTCTTAACAAATTCAGACTTTTTCTTTCCATCCATGTTAGTAAATTCAAAAACAGGTAATAGAGATAAATCCAATGGAGTTAAAGGATTAAACCCATAAACAATTTCAAATGGTGAAAATTTAGTAGCAGAATGAATAGATCTATTATAAGAAAACTCAACATGTGGTAAACACTCTTCCTAATGACTGATATTCTTTTTAATAATATCCCGCAACAATGCACAAAAAGTCTTATTTACTACTTTAGTTTTACCATCGATTTGTGGTTGACAAGTTGTGGAAAATAATAACTTAGTTCCCAATTTACACCACAAAGTCTTCCAAAAAATTGCTTAAGAACTTAACATCTCGATCAAAAACAATTGTTTTAGGCATACCATGCAAACGCACAATCTCCCTAAAAAAATCAGCTATATGGGATGCATCATTAGTTTTGTGACATGGAATAAAATGTGCCGTCTTTGAAAATTTATCCACAATCACAAATATAGAATCATGACCATGCTTAGACCTAGGTAAACCTAATACAAAGTCCATAAACAAATCAATTCAAGGTTCATTAGGTATACGCAATGGCGTATACAATCCATAGAGTTGAACACGAGATTTAGACTGACGACAGGTAATGCATCTATCACAAATTCTTTTCACATCTTGTTTCATATGAGGCCAATAAAAATATTCTTTCAAAACAGCTAAAGTTTTATCAACAGCAAAGTGTCCCATTAAACTACCCCCGTGTGACTCTCTAACTAACAACTCACACAAAGAAAATGTAGGTATACATAGTTTATTTTCATAAAAAAAACCCCATCAATTTTGAAGTATTTACCTACAACATTCTTTTCACAAGTTTTAAACTTTTCACCGAAATCAAGGTCATTAGCATACAAATCTTTAATGCGTTCAAAACATAGTAATCTCGTGTCAAGAGTACTTACTAAAACATAATGCAGGACAAAATATTTACAACAACGTTCTCCTTACCTTGCTTATATCGAATGACATATGAGAATGTCTCGGTAAATTCCATCCATCGTGCATATCTTTTGTTTAACTTGTGCTGACCCTTCAAATATTTCAATGATCCGTGATCGGTATGGATCACAAACTCCTTGGGCCACAAGTAATGTTGCCATGTCTCCAAAGCCCTAACCAAAGCGTACATTTCCTTATCATAAGTAGGATAGTTCAAAGCTTCCCCATTTAACTTTTTGCTGAAATACGCCATTGGTTCCCCTTCTTGCATCAAAATAGCTTTAATCCCTAAACCTGAAGCATGACACTCAATCTCAAAAGTTTTAGTAAAGTTAGGCAAAATAAGTAAAGGGGCATTTGTCAATTTATCCTTAATCAAATTAAATGGTTTTCCTTGTTCATCACCCCACTTAAAGCCCACACTTTTCTTGATGATCTCGGTCTATGGTGTTGTAATCTCACTGAAATTCCAAACAAAACGTCGATAGAAGCTCGCGAGTTCATGAAAACATCGCACTTGACTCATATTTGTTGGACCCGACCAATCTCAAATTGCACAAATTTTCTCCTCATCAACTTGGACTCCCTATGAACTCACAACAAAGCCAAGAGAATAATTTTATCCGAACAAAATGTGCACTTTTCCATGTTAGCAAATAATGTTTCCTTCCTAAGTACATCTAAAATAGATTTTAAATGTAATGCATGTTCACCCAAGTTTTTGCTATAAATGAGAATATCATCAAAGTAAACAACAACAAATTTTCCAGTGAATGGACAAAATACATGATTCATTAATCGTATGAATGTACTAGGTGCATTAGTTAAACCAAAAGGTAATATTAATCACTCATACAACCCATATTTTGTTTTAAATGCATATTTCCAATCATCACCATCTTACATTCTTATTTAATGATAACCACTTTTTAAATCAATTTTTGAAAATATGCAAGACCCATGCAATTCATCTAGCATGTCATCTAAACGAGGAATGGGATGTCGATATTTTACCGTAATGTTATTTACTGCTCGACAATCAATACTCATACCCCGTTTTCCATCCTTTTTAGGTACCAAAATCACTGGAATTGCACACAAACTCATACTTTCCCTTACGAACACTCTTCCCATCAGTTCTTCCACCTATATTTGTAACTCCTTTATCTCCTCTAGATTACTCCAATAAGACGGACGATTTGGAATGGTCGCACAGGGAAAAAAGTCAATTTGATGTTCTATTCCCCGAATCGGTGGTAGTCCTTGAAGAAGCTCCTTGGGAAATACATTTTTGAATTCCTACAAAAAAAGATGAGACAACACTAGACAAAGAATCATTAGCGTTAGTAAAAAGCGCCTCTTTATATCGAAGTAAAATCATCCGCTGTTTAGAAACCAAAGCTCTTTGCACATCACTCTTTTTTGCCAATATACATTTTTTTCTTTCATCTTTCTTTTTCTCTGTTTCTTTTTCTCTCTTATTTTTTTCCTCTTCACTCTCTTTTCTTTTTACATGATTTTTCTGCAGATTAATTTAGTCCTCATGCACTTGTTATGGTGACATAGGACACAAAGTGATTTTCTTCTTATCGTGAACAAATGAATATACATTGGTAAACCCATCATGTTGAACCCTCCTATCAAACTGTTATGGTTTACCCAATAACATATGCCCAGCCTGTATAGGCACCACATCACAAAATATCTCATCAACATACCGACCAATAGTAAATGGAACTAACACTTGTTTAGTTACTTTTATGTCTGCATTATCATTGAGCCATTGCAAACGATACGTCTGTGGATGTTTGGTGGTATTCATCCCCAATTTCTCCACCATCATAGTGTTTGTCACATTTATAAAGTTGTCTCTATCTATAACTACACAACAGATTATTTCATTCACAAGACATCGAGTATGAAATAGATTTTGCCGTTATTCACTGCTCTCTTCCTTAACCTGCGTACTAAGTTCCCTCCTCGTAACCAGAAGTTCACCATGTATCGCAACCTCATCTATCACCTCTAATGGTGGCATAGAATCAGTGTCACTATCTCCCCGGTTTCCACTTCTCCATTGTCAAGCAACAACATTTTTCTCTGATTTGGACATTGGCTAGAAATATGTCCCCTGCCTTGACACTTGAAGCATAAAATATCCCAATTATGCCCAAAAGAAGGTTGTTCATTTTTACCTTGTACCTCTCAAATTGTCATCCCTTACTTAGGTTCCACCTTTGGTTCGGTCACAGCTGATTTTTCCTCTCTTTGCAAAATTTGGTTTCCATGATGAACTAGCATTAGAGTTTCCTCATTGTCCTCCTCTCCTCTTAAGCTATTTCTCTATATTAATAGCCATATGGACCAATTCTTCTAACTCCAAAAAATGTTGTTGTTCAACCAAGTCCGCAATCTCCCAATTCAATCCTGCCAAAAACCTAGCCATCGTTGTTTCATTATCCTCGACCAAATTAACCCGATCCTTCAACATTTCCATATCCTTATAATAATCATCAACACTCTGACTTCATTGCTTTAGAGTTTGTAAATTACGAATGATCTCTTGTTGATAGTATGTTGATACAAACCTCTTTTTCATGATAGTTTTCATTTCCGCCCAAGTTATAATTGGTTCCTCATCACACCTCGTTCGATTAGATGTCCACTGATCCCACCATATCATTGCATATCCTAAAAACTTGGTAACAACCAGCTTGACTTTCTTAAGGTCTGAATAATTATGACAATTAAAGATCCGCTCCATCTTAGTTACTCAATCCAAATATGCCTCAACATCACCCATGCCTTGGAAAGCTGGAATTTTCATTTTTATGTTATCCAAATTGTCATCTTATCTGTCCCTACCTCCTTTTTCCCTAGCACCTTTGTGTCTTCGATGTAGGAAATTAGATTTACGATCTTCCCCAGCATTGTCATCACCGTAAGGATCTTCCTTCCTTGCATCAGTTTGTTGTGTTCTCTCCTTGCTGTGTGTCCCATGAGTGTTTTGGGATAGCTCAGCTATAGACACCCTCACCTGTTCTAATTGATCATCCATTCGCTCTATAGCCCTTTCCAATCTTCAATCCCATTCTTTACTCATGGCTTTTATCATGAATTTCAATTCAGCCATCGAGGGGTGTTCCTCAAAAGTCCATTTGTCTTTGGAGCTAGACATATCTCCTGCCAAACAAGGTTTAGTAGAAAACAATTTCTTCACCACTCCCGCTCGTGTTTCGCTAGAATTAATGGTTCATTCGTGTATTCACTCAACAAATTGGCTTTTACCCTCGATTAATCTCACTATTGAGCCTTTTAACTCTACATATTCTGTCTAATTGGTTCTTCTTGAATTCCCCTAGCAAAATTCTTAGTTTAACTAATCAATTCAAAAGTAACTTCTCACGAAAAAAAATATAGAAGGTAGGAATCCTCACAATAGCATGCAATCGACAAATTTTAAAATATGAAAATTTTTCTATACTTTTTTTATATATATACTCAACAATCTCAAACAAAAATTTAAAGGATAAGTAACTTGCTAGAAGACTTAGCTTTGATACTAAATGATAGACTCCACGGCACGATTGCGTGACGTGGTCATTGCCCGGATCGTTTCTAGCACAGTTGTTGGGTGAATTGCTTGCAACACCTTAACCCCTCGTCTGTATTGAGACAGTAATCTTGATACAATTGATGATTGATGCGGTAGAAGACGCCACACACAACTATAAATTGTTGTATGATAAGTCAAATTGAATCTTAAAGAAATAACTAAGAAAATACTTAGGAATTCTTCAAAGAACCAAAAGTAGAGAATAATCTCACAAGCAGAATAAATCTGGATAATATTGAATTGATATTGTCAATTACATTAAGTAATCCTTAAATAATAGTAGTAATTGTAAACCTTAGAATCTAATAAGGAATTACAATCAAATATGGAAACAAAATCTACCCCCATATCCTAGTTATAATAGAAGACTACTATTAAACTAGAAATATAAAATTTAGGAAATAAATCTACGCTCAAAAACTGTCAAAATGCGTCTGCCTCAAAAAAGGTGCTAACTAAGTCTGGGCCACTCCTCTGGGGAAGTTATTTTTGGCATGTAAAGCCCGTTGGGGCGGGGTTTGGCAAAGAGATACGCGTCGGGGCGGCTTCAGAGCTTGCTGGGGCGGATTTTGGCAGAGAGGTCTCCGTCAGGGCGGAGTTTCCTAGGCTTAAAACCCCACCGGGGCGGATTTACTGAAAATCCAAACCTGAAGTCTGATCTTAGTTTGCATTGCAATGATCTAAGACACAACCTTGGATCATGTTAATGAACTTGGGTATAGTCTCATTCTCCCTAGACCAAGTATGCATTCCAGTCTCCTTTCACATTGCTTGTACTAATCCCATAAGTCTTCCTTGAACTATTTAGCACGTCCCCTCGTCACGGGTCCAACTGGTACTTGCACCAGATCTGATCCATAGCCTCCATTTGAGTCCAAACTTGTCATGTTCTCATCACCTAACCTGCAAAATAACAACTAAACAAGTAAAATGTCCTAAAATTCTCAAAAATAAATAATATATTAAGCCTAAAAATATAGAATTCATGGGTATATTAACCACTCGTCACAACTCCTTGGGTTCGTCAATGAAGAAGTTCCTACCTTCGAAGAGATAGATGTGAAGGCTAGGCTAGAGCTTATAGGGCACAAGAATAACCTAGAGCTCAAAGGGATAAAGAAGAAGGAGTTCCCCCAGAACTACGAGTTCTTTACCAACATCGTCGGAAAATGTATTCTCTGTACGGACTCTGCTTATGATTTTGCCAGAGAACTCCAGGTGAAGATTATCGCAGCAATTGTGATGGAGAAACAAATAAATTTTAGAGCTGTGATGATGGACTGGATCTCCAAATGGTTCACGAACGCTTAGAAAAGGAAGAAAGAGGGAAAACCTCTTCCCAAAATGTTCTATGGAATGCTTATCAACATCCTCCTAAAGAAAATGCTAAAGAATAACATTGAGGACAGGGATGGAGATGCTCTGATTATGAATAAGAAGTTTGGGAGCTATCGTTTACATTCTAAAATTAAACATTACTTATACCCTATAAACACAAAGTATTGTATAACAACAAGCAAGGATTGATCCCATAGAGAGTGAATTTATCTTTGTTTTATTCTATTGTTCTCTAAAAATACTACTAAATCTAAAGTGGGGGTTTTTGAATTGAATTTACTAACTAAATCAACAAGAAATAATTAATATGAATAACCAATGAATTACAGACTTCTTTTCTTCAGTTTAGTATCGCCTTTTTCATAATTATGGATTAATCAAGTTATACAAAACTTACCCTTCAATGAGATTAATAACCCTAGATAACTGCAATCTCTTAATTATCTGAAATTATCCTTAAGTGTAAATCTAATGTGAGAATCGCCTCAAGAGACCCTTCTATCATGCACCCTAGAACTATCAGTCTAGATTGAATATAACGGTAGCGTAAAGAATTAGAGAAATAGGTTATTTTAAGCAACAATCACACAATCAGGGATTATTTAACTTGCCTTCTGATAATCATAACAATTCTCAAAAGCTTGTCCACAATCATGTATCTTTAATTGTTACTTATGATCAGATATAATATCGTTTGCTTAATAAATATATTTTAATCTAAATATGATATCAATTAACCAATTTTATCCTTTATAAATCAAATTAGTAAATTGAATAGCATACAAGAAGTTAAAACAAATTATTAGAATAAATATTATACAAGAAGGAATAACTAAAGTAAACTTGATCAAACCTTTAATTATGAATAAGGTTCAACATCCCTTAGAACTGAAATAAAAAGATTAGCCTGACATGCCTTTGATTCTCTAACTAGGGGTTGCAATCCAATGTAGAAGATGATTACAATATATTGTAGAATTTGACAAATTACATGTATTTATAATGTTAAACGAAGTCTTATACCTATGAGAAATATCAATTCAAAACCTAGTAGGAATCTGCCAAATTTGCTCTAAACTTTCTAAAAATTTCTCAAAATCCCTACTAAACTCGTCGGGGGGAGTTTGATCATATTCAAACAAAGAGGTTTTTGTCGGGGAAGATTTGTTGCCTTGGCTGAGTTTGCTAGGGCGAATTCACTTTTTCCTAGACAGAGCGGTACTCGCAGGGGCGAGTTTAACAGTCTCCTGAATTTTCCTCCTTTTTAATATATTCAGCTCCAATTCATCCCATTTTCATCTTTTCTGCTCTATTTCAACCTGAAATCGATAAACACCCTAATAAGCACATATACACATGAAACATACAATAAAACTAAACGTAAAGGAATCAAAATTAATGAATATCTTGTACTTATCAAAGTTGATGAAGAAACTCTTCGGCAGTTGGAAAAGAAACCCAGATTAGATATTATGGCCAATACAGTCTAAGGGGAGTGAAAGAACCCTTATTAAAGTTCAGAAGCCTGCAAAGACCCACGCGAAGAGGAAGATTACCAAGATTGAGGAAGAAGCCTCTCAGGGTTTTGCAGCCCCCCAAGTTCATGAGGTTTTATCTTCCACAGTAGAAAAACCTCAAAGAATAAGAAAAAGAAGAAGAAGAAGAAGAAGAAGAAGAAAGGAAGAATGAAAAGAAATTCCTAAGGAATCTTAGGACTAATCAAATGTTCCTTAGATGAGGGATGATATTATCTCTCTATCTAAGTTAGAAAAGCAAAAGGGTTGGAAAACCAAGAGATTAAGGAAGACCCTTGTCCAGACTCCTCCCAAGACCACTCGTGAACAAGCTAAGGAGGTCTGTGAAGAGATTGACAGGAAGGATACCAAAGTTGCTACCAAGGAAGCTTTATCCCCTACTAAATGGGATAGGAAGTAAATAAAGAAGGGAAAATCTGCTAAGATGGCTAAGTTGGACATACTCGCTCAAGTTGATCATTCTGTATCTGTCGAGCTGATTGTTGAGCCTTCTAACTCTTCGATCATAGAGCCTATAAAAGCATAAGATGTTGATGAGATGGCTAGGAAGGCTTCTGAGCCCGAGCTAATGAATGTTGAAGGGATGATTAAGATGGTTGATATGTCAAAGCCACATCAAGAGAATGAGGAGACAGTTGTAAAAGTATCTAAACCTGAGCTAAAGAAGAGGAAATTAATAAAAAAAAGTCTAAGAAGAAGCTAAACAAAGGCTCAAAGTTAGAGAAATAGAAAAAAAACGCCAGAACTAGCCACATCAGTCAAAGCTACTTCTTCGGGGGAGACGCAAATTCCACTTCCAAGCTCTTCTAATGATTCCTTGGAGCTCACAAAGATCATTGAATCTATTGTAGAGGACATCGAAAGAGAGCCAAGTTAAACTGGTCATGAGCTAGTGGATGCTCAATCTAAGTGGAGCAACCATATGTTACATATGAAGCCCCCCAATCTCTGAAGAGAAAAGAGCATGGCAAATGTATATGGAATTCTTAGGCGAAACATTATATAATAATAAAGGAGAAGACATAGACTGAAACACTACTATTTATAATAGTCATAGTGACTTACTATTCTATTTTCTTTTTGTCATGCCATTGCTGAGAGCACTCATGCACAGAGATCCGAGCTTCATCACTTGGACATTCTTATCATATCCTAATGTCAAAGTGTTGTCTCATAATTATCTTAGGGTTCTCAACTTCGCCTCTAGAATAATTTAAAATGGTGAATCTTCTTTAGGTATATACAATAAATTTACATTCATTTCTCAATCTTTATTCTTTAATACCCAACCCCCTTCTCACAATGAAACAATCGTAGAGTCCAAAACTACAAGTGTCGAGCAATCGTTGAGTCAAAGTCCTAACTCCCTGGTCGTAGAGTCTCAAAATGCTACGATCAATACACAAAATACTCCATCTCCAATACACATATCTTCTTCACCTAACATCTCTCTTGTACATAAACGCTCAACCTCACTATCTCCTCCATCATCTTCGATCGTAGAGTCTCAAAATCCTACGATCGAAACTCATACTCTTGTAAATACTCATCACACTGACTATACAGATATAAATTCTACATCTCATACTCATACAGAAATACCATCCTCCTCTAATACTTCTAACTTAGAATTAGTTCTATCTTAACTCAACCACTATAATAAGGAAAGATTTGAAGCTCTTATGAAACAGATCCTAGAAAGAGTTTCAACAGTATCATTAAAGATCCAAATTGAAAGAATGATAGATGTCTTTGCTGATGAATGCACTAAGGGATCTAGGACATGGCTCATGGAATTCAGAAAGGTCTAGCTCATATTGCTGAGACAACTTCATAATTCCCTAGGGAGATGTCTAAAGAATTTGTAAAGTGGATAAAAGAGCTTATAAATATTATCCTTGAGAATCTATAGAAGCGCAACGAGATCTAGTTCAAGAAGATCGTTGCTCATAAAGTTATTGTCCTCTCTCTAATCTAAAAATGCAGGATCTATCAAGTATCTATCTGAAAAGGTTTTCTCATTGAGCATCTCCTTACTGGATTTTAAAGTATGGTGATGCAGTTAATGGAACGCATTGATAATTCGATGATAATTATTCATTAACAAAGAGAACAAGCTGAAGCCAAATATTAAGAATTCAGAAACAACATTGCACTTTCTAGGAGCCAAATGCAGGAACTCATCAACATTGTCAAGCAACTCTTTGAGGAAGTTAATGATCCGCAAAGAGACAAAGATACTAACAAAAAAGGGGAAAGGAGACAACCTCGGCAAACATCAATTGTTCATCCTCATCCTCCCACTTGAGATTCTTCTGCACCTCAAGCCATTCCTCTAGGTCATGGTCCAACTCATGGACAGTCGTCTTCCTCTTCAAGGGCAGCATCGTTGAGTGCAGTAACACCTACTAGCTCACGACCCCCTTCCAATGAACTAATGTTCATAAATAGAAATCTTCAAGGGGTTCACATTGAAGGGGAAAATAATTTATTATGCCTAATCTCAGTCCTAGAGATTCAATAGAAGAAATCCAAAGGAGAGAAACTGAAGGGAGAGAATGCTACTTAAGAAAGCAAGAAGCTGAGCGAAGAGATCCGTCGAGGAATCTTAGGGGGGGAACGTAAATATATAGATAGATAAAAAGACAGATAGATATTTATGTTGTAATTTTTTCATACTCTGTAAAATTCTTTCTTTCATTCAATAAATTCATTCTTTCTTTCTAGGCATAAAGTTACTCATTGTATATAAGTCATATTTAAATTCAAAAGTGTTGTATTATTTATATCTTAAAATTGATGATTGCTTAAAACTACTATTTTTGTCATCATCAAATATGAGGAGATTTTTAGGATAAATGCATATTTGATTTAATGATAATATAATTTATATATATAACCAGTAGCTTTTGTGAAGTCCTTATAATGAAATTAATGTAAAAGGACTTAGATCAGAAGATCAAACTTCTTAGGTTGATCTATTTCTTTGAATAAACTTGATGTATAACTATAGAAATTTAATTGATCGTAAAGTTGGTAAGATGATCGTAAAGCTTAAAGAATGATCGTAGAGCATTCTAATCAAGTTCGTAGAGTTTTCTACTTTGAGATGGTATAGAAAGTTAAAGATCGCAGAGTCTGCCAAAGATTATAAAGTTGTCAACTCAGAGATCGTAGAGCTTTTTGAAGACCTTAGAGTCTGTTAGAAATCGTAGAGCTTATTGAAGACCGTAGATTTTGAAAGATATCATAAATCTCATTAAAGATCATAGAGCTTATGGAACATAGACCTTGCTAATCGTAAAGTCATCTAGCCAGATACTCTACGACCACCATAAAACTCTATGATTAGGAAAATGTATGGTATGTCAGCTCTGACAATGGATTAACACTGTCAAGGATCGTTGAATGGAGATCCCCAGGTAGTTATCGAAACATCTTAGAGTTTGAAAAGAAGATCAGATCGAAGTTTGTCTAAACAGAAAATTCAATGAAGTGACAACGACTCACTTGAGTGTCTCTGTAGCAGTCTGATGTGACTTGTCACAACCGAAAGAAAGATGACACATATTTACCCACAAGTCAACAATCAGAGATCTTCCAGGATTTGAGCATTAAATGACCAACGAAACTTTCCAACGGGACTATCTCAAGCTCGTCTACAAGAGACGTGCAAATTTAATCTAACAGTAATAATTTCAAATCATACAAGTTGAATTATTGCCAATATGCCAAGAACACTACTTTATGAATCTAGAACTATTTGTTTTGTTGCTAAGTCTTTTATTGCCAAACTTAAAGCCACTTAGCAACACCTATAAATCAATATGTCTCTTAATGATTGTTCAGACCTTAGTGACCTTTGTAATTAAGTCTTGGTGACTTTTGTCAAGTGTAACACCCCTAAATTCGGTCTATCTTTAAACCCGAATGTGGTGAATCACGAGTGCTTCTCATTCCATACATACATCCAAATATCCTTAAGATATAATTTAAAACTGTGACGCCCCCAAAATAGGTATACAACACCCATTTTGAGTCGTCAAAATACATGGTACAGAAACAACTACAACTTTATTAATACAACATAAAAACTATGAGTTTAAATACAAATATTGTCATCTAGACAATATCCACACTCAAATAAGTCCTCATTACAATTATTGATACATTATTTTACAAAAATGGTGAGGACTACTAAAATGACTTTCTAGAACCATCATTCCACACCCCGACTAGTACTCGCTACATTCTGGCCTCCTGAGAAGAAAAATGGAACAAAAAGGAAAAGGGTGAGCTCAACTAGCCCAGTAAAGAACATTATGACTAAGATAACATAGAACAAATTATCGTTAGTCTTCAACAAGAAAAAATCTAATAGAATACAATAGAAAACCAGTTTTAAATCAATCTTTGCAGCGGAAATAATAATTCATTAGAAGAGTTAAGTAGAGAATGCAATCTACTATCTTCTATATATGAATTTAAAAGTTCATCGTCTATAATTTACCCCTGTAACATCAATCAATATATATTTGGAATTAAATATTCATCTTTGCACTACAGGCCAAAGATATTCATCAGTTGGTCATGTTCATCTAAACACCTGTTCATCTTTGCACTACGGGCCAAAGATATTCATCAATAAATCATTCATATTTGCACTACATTCCAAAGATATTCAGTAATATCATCATTTAGGACTGAGGATGATGAAAAATATTTTAAAGAAAATGAATCCAGTGAAACAAAAGAATAAATATTAAGGATTCGTATTTCAGCTATTCCATTTCTAAAAATACCTCATAAATAATCATAGTGGAGTAAAATTCAAGAATGATCAAAACATGGATACAATCAAAGCTAGTATCCATAATAGATATTTTAGACGAAAAACGAAAATTTAATTTTTCTGTGAATAATGTTGTATTCGTGAATATATAGTGCCGTATACGTGAATAGTACCGTATACGTGAATAGTAACCCCGACACAAAAAGTTTCAAATTTGATAAAAAGTTCAAACCAATATTTCGGCATAATGATATTGAAGAAAATAATATCATTTAAGAAGAAAATAACATCCTTACCTCGGAAAGACAAGATTTCCGACCGGAATCTGGATATAGTCTTTGAAGGAACTTGCACCGTATAGCAACACTCAAAGTATTAAAATACTCACAAGAATACGCTCGATAATATAGAGAAAAAGAGAGAGAAAACCCCTATTTATAGGAAAATGCTTAGAACACCAAAGCAGAAAATTTAATAAAATATTAATATATTTTTTTTAAATTTCCTACGCACCCTTATTTTGCCCAAAATATCAGCCACCAAGTAGCCACCTCATAAAACTTACAAAAAACGTTTTTCTTATTAAAAATAATTAAAACTTCCAAAAATCAATTATTTCAGAACTTCAATAATTCATAATAAATGACCCTTTTGTTAGAAAAAGTCGAACCTTATGTCTTTTTCATAGGAAATTCCATTATCTACAACTTTGCAGAAGAAAGTTTTTCCAAATTCCAAACAGAAATTGACCGAAATCCACAAACGGACGATTTTACAAGCTATAATCAAATTTCAGCCAAGAAATGGGGTCCGCCGACACACAAAACATGTGTTAATCATTTAATGCAACAAAAATACTATTCCTTCTCATATACTCATATATCCCACATTCATTGTAAAAATATCACCATTATTATATTATAATAATATAATAAAATATTATTTTATCAGAAAAGATAAAATATCAATTTTTAACAATTGTCACTTTAAAAATTTTCTCCATCTATATCCACATAAAATCAATATTTTCCTCATCATATAAATCAATAATTAATTATTCACAAATAATATTACGTAATCATAACATCGACAATCGGTAGTTCTGTGCAAGAGGGGGCTTTCAATAAGGATTTCTCATTTGGCGCCAATGCAATTAGGTGACCAAACCTCTCCTTAGATGTAACTTTCTAGACATTGCCAATAATGTTATCTAATAATATTATTCAGGATAATATGAATTATTGCTTCGATAATGGAAAATATCGTGTAGTGACAATTATTGAAACAACAAGAATATAAAATATCAACGTAATAATTATTGAATCAATAAAATAAAATATTGAACATTAATTCATCGTAACAATTATTGAGTAGTGCCTTCACGTAAGAATCAATAATTGGTGCAATACGTGTGCCAGCACTTGTGTTTTAACCACCGAGTATTTCAACAAGATAATTAGTAATAACAACGTATTGTTATTTATAAACAACTTATTTTTATCGTTTTCTTCATCCAATCGCTTTCTGTTATGGGGCTCACACAAGGCTACGCCGTTGTACGAATATTCCCCGACAATAAGAATATTCCACGACCAAACGAATATTCTCCGATAAAAATGAATATTTTATAATCACTTGCTTATTTAAAATATTTGCGCATTTTACCCATAATTAACCACATTAATCAAATTAACCCTTACTATTTCAAAATAATAAATAAAGGAAATTCAATTTTATTTATAATAAGTTGGGGTCTTACAACCTCCCCTCCTTATGAAATTTCGTCCTCGAAATTGACGTACATACTTGGTGTTTCGAAAAGATGAGGATACCTCACTTTCATTTCCGTTTCCAACTCCCAGGTCATTTCTTCAATAACATGGTTCCTCCACAAAACTTTGACTTGTGGTATGACCTTTGTGTGTAGGACATGCTCCTTCCTATCCAAAATCTTGACAAGTACCTCTTCATACGTTAAGTCTTCGGCTATCTCGTCCGGTTCTAACTCAATAACGTGGTTCGGGTCTTTCACATATTTACGAAGCACAGATACGTGAAAAACATTATGAACACGAGACATACTTGGAGGTAATGCGAGTCTATAGGCCACATTTCTTACTCGGTCAAGAATCTGAAATGGACCAATAAATCGTGGATTGAGCTTTCCTCTCTTTCCAAATCTTGTAACTCCCTTCCATGGAGCCACACGCAACAATACATGATCCCCAATACTAAATTTCACGTCCTTTCGATGAAGATCCGCTTAACTCTTCTGTCGATCCTGTGCCGTTTGTATACGTTGTCTAATTATTTGGATCTTTTCTGTAGTAATACGTACCAACTCTGGTCCCAACAATGTTGCCTCACCTACCTCATCCCAACACACTAGAGAGCGACACTTCCGTCCATATAATGCTTCAAATGGAGCCACACCTATACTTGCCTGATAACTGTTGTTGTAGGAAATTCCACCAATGGTAAATACTTATCCCAACTCCATTTGAAGTCTAGGACACAAAGTCTTAATAGATCTTCAAGAGTTTGAATAGTCCTCTCCGATTGTCCATCCGTTTGAGGATGGTATGCCGAACTAAATTGTAAATCCGTGCCCATAGCTTTTTGCAAGCTAACCCAAAATCTTGAAGTTAATCTTGGGTCACGATCTGAAACTACGGATACTGGCATTCCATGCAATCTCACAATCTCATTTACATATAAACGAGCAAGACATTTAAGGGAATAAGTCTCCCGTATCGGCAATAAATGAGCAGACTTGGTTAATCTATCAACAATAACCCAAATAGCATTTATTCCTTGAGAAACTGTGGGAAGACCCGTAATGAAATCCATGGTAATGTGTTCCCACTTCCATTTCGGAATCTCAAGTGGTTGCAATGGACCCTTAGGTACTTGATGCTCCGCCTTTACACGTTGACAAGTTAAACACCTCGAGATAAACTTTGCAATCTCTCTCTTCATATTGTTCCACCAAAATGTATGTCCAAGATCATGATACATTTTGGTACTTCCAGGATGGATTGCAAATGGTGTATTGTGTTCCTCCGTTACGATCTTGTACTTCAAATCAGAATCGTTAGGGACACAAAGTCTGGAGTAGATTCGAAGTATTCCTTCTTCATCGATTCTTGCTTCTAGAATAGCACCTTCTTGCACTTTCTTCTTCATACGCATCAGCTACGGGTCTGTGACTTGAGCAACTTTAAATTTATTGATTAAAGTTGGTTCTATACGTATACTTGACATCATTGCATGGGTCCCCGGAGTCTTGAATTCTATCTTCATCTTTTGTAAATCACACAAAATAGGCCTTTGTGTTAACAACATCGCACTCGATCCCGCATATGATCTTCTACTCAACGCGTCAGCTACCACGTTCGCTTTTCCAGGATGGTATTGAATGGTATGGTCGTAATCTTTCAAAAACTCAAGCCAACGTCGTTGCCGCATATTGAGTTCTTTTTGGGTGAAGAAATATTTGAGGCTTTTATGGTCTGAATATATCTCCACTTTCTCCCCATATAGATAGTGCCTCCAAATCTTTAGCGCGAAAATGACTGCTGCCAACTCTAGATCATGAGTAGGATAATTCCTCTCATATTCTTTAAGTTGTCGTGAGGCATAGGCTTAAACTTTCCCACGTTGCATGAGAACACATCCTAACCCTTTGCCTGAAACATCGCTGTAGATAACAAATCCATCCGAACCAGATTATATTGTCAAAACAGGTGCCGAAATGAGTCTCCTCTTGAGATCTTGGAAACTCTTCTCGCATTCCTCGCTCCATACGAATTTTGTATCTTTACGAGTCAGCTGAGTTAACGGAGTAGCAATTCAAGAAATTCCTTCCACAAATCTCCGATAATAACCAGCTAAGCCCAAAAAGCTACGTACTTTGGTCATCGATTTCGGTTGCTCCCAACTTTGTATTGCTTCAATCTTCGCCGGGTCAACAGATACTCCATGTTTTGACACCACGTGCCCAAGGAATGCTACTTCCTCAAGCCAGAACTCCCATTTCTTTAGCTTGGCATATAGCTTGTTATCACAAAGCCTTTGCAGTACCAGCTTCAAATGGTGCTCATGATTTTCACGACTTTTGGAATATATGAGGATGTCATCAATAAAGACAACAACGAACTGATCCAAATAATCCTTGAATACTCGGTTCATCATATCCATGAAAGCCGCAGGAGCATTAGTCAATCCAAAAGACATGACTAGGAATTCATAATGCCCGCATCGAAGTTTACGAAGGGTCTTGGAATATCCTCGCTTTTAACCTTGGTGATGATATTCGTAGCTAAGATCGATTTTTGAAAAGAATTGTGCTCCTTGCAACTGGTCAAACAGGTCATCAATACGAGGTAGCGGATACCTATTCTTGATAGTGACATGGTTTAATTCCCGATAGTCGATACAAAGTCGCATACTCCCGTCTTTCTTCTTTACGAATAAAATAGGTGTGACGCCCCCAAAATAGGTATACATCACCCATACTGAGTCGCCAAATACATGGTAAAAAACAAATACAACTTCAGTAATATAATTGTCGTGCAGAATACGACAACGCCTATACTGTAAGTTTGAATACAAATATTGTATACTAGAGAGTATACAAACTCAAAAGGAGTCCTCATTATAATTATTCAAACACTATATTATAGAAATAGTGAGGACTGCTAAAACATCTTTTTAGAACCATCACTCCGTACCCCGACTAGTTCCTGCTATGTTTTCACCTCCTGAGAAAAATGGAACAAAAAGGAAAAGGGTGAGCTCAACTAACCCAGTAAATAATATTATGATTAAGATAATATACAACAAATTATCGTTAGTCTTCAACAGAGAAAAATCTGATAAAATATAATAGATATCAAGTTTTAGATCAACAACTGCAGCAAAAACAACAATCCATTAGAAGAGTCAAGTAGAGAATGAGTTCTACTATCTTCTAAGATTTAAAAGTCCATCATCAATATTTTATCCCTGTAACAACAATCAATATACATCTTTGCACTACAGGCCAAAGATATTCATTTGTATCACCAGTTGGTCATGTTCATCTCAACACCTGTTCATCTTTGCACTACGGGCCAAAGATATTCATCAGTTAATCATTTATCTTTGCACTACAGGCCAAAGATATTTAGTAATATCATCATTTAGGACCCGAGGATGATGAAAATATTTTAAAGAAAGCGAATCCATTGGAGACGGAAGGACAAATAGTAGGGATTCGTATAACAGTTTATCCAAGATCAATAATACTCCATAATAACCAATTTTGAAGCAAAATTCAAGAATAAAGATCAAAACATGGATACAATCAAAGATAGTAACCATAATAGACATCTTGGACAAAAAGAAGAAAATTTCATTTTTTGGTGAATAGTGCCGTATACGTGAATAGTAACCCCGACACAAAAAGTTTCAAATTTGATAAAAATTCAGATCAATACATCAGTATAATGATATTGAAGAAATAATATCATATATGAAGAAAATAACATCCCTTATCTCAAAATAACCGTACTTCTGACTGAATTTCGGATATAATGCTGACAGAAACTTGTACTAAAAAATGAAAACTCACAAAGTATCTAAATACTCACAAAATACGCTCGATAATATAGAGAGAGAAAGACAGAAAGCATATGTTTCTGGTGTGATTTTCAATTCTAACTTAGCCCTCTATTTATAGGAAAATGTTAGCAGACTTGACATGCAACCTGATGGCTTTACCTGCTACTATTCCCACCCACCACATTTTGAAATAAAATTCAGCACATTTCTTCACTAACCACAAGTGGGGCCCACTCAATTCTAGAATTTTCCACCAAAATGCTAAATTCGGATACTTCAACAATTTCTGAACCAGTCACTTCTTAAAATTCATAACAAATCATACGTTCATTTTTAACGGTTCAAAATTTGTGGACGTATACTCAACTTATATATGTATAACATATCCAAAAATTACAACGATCCAACGGTCGGATTAAAAATTATAACTCACTTAATATATCTAAAAACACCTTTGGTTTAATTTTTAATACCTTCATTAAAACAAAATTACCGATAAAACACCTCAACATTAACTCTTTCATTTTTAACCACAATAAATATATCCAACATTTATATCCACATAAAATAAATATTTCCTTATCATATGAATCAATAATTAATTATTCACAAATAATATTCTGAGTAATCACATTTATGACAACCGGTAGTTCCCGTGAAAGAGGGGTTTTCAATAAGAATTTCTCCTTCTTGGGTAGCGCAATTAGGTGACCAAACGTCTCCTTGATGTAACTTTCTAGACATTACCAATAATGCTATCTAACAATATTATTCAAATAATATGAATTATTGATCTGATAATGGGAAATACTGTGCAGTGACAATTATTGGAACAACAATAATATAAAATATCAACGCAACAATTATTGAATCAATAAAATAAAATATTAAGCAAGAACTCATGTAATAATTTTGAGTAGTGCCTTCACGTAAGGATCAATAATTCATCAATATCTGCATCCACGCCAGACATCTTTGTATTTTAACCACCAGGTATTCCAACAGTGTTAATGATAATAACTACGTCGTTATTTATAAAAACTCAAACTTGTCATTTTCTTCATCCGACAATTATTACATTATGGGCCCCTAAATCGCCTTATTGCCGCATTTAATATTCCCGAAACAACAAGAATATTCCACGACCAAATGAATATTCCCCAACAACAATGATTATTTTATAACCACTTGCATATTTTGCAAAAATTGCACATTTCACCCATAACTGAGAATTATATCAAATTAATACCTTATTATTCACAATAATAATTAGAGGAAATTGATTTTATTTATAATAAGTTGGGGTCTTACAACCTCCCTCCTTATGAAATTTAATCCTCGAAATTGACATACGTGCACTGGTGTTTGAAAAGATGAGGATACCTCGCTTTCATTTTGATTCCAACTCCCGTGTCATTTCTTCAATAGCATGGTTTCTCCACAAAACCTTAACTTCAGGTTATAACCTTGGTGCGTAGGACATGTTCTTTCCTATCCAAGATCTTAACAGGTACTTCTTCGTACGTTAAATCTTGGCTATCTCGTCTGGTTCTAACGCAATAATATGGTTCGGGTCTTTCACATATTTACTGAAGCATAGATATGTGAAAAACATTATGAACACGAGACATACTTGGAGGTAATGCGAGTCTATAGGCCACATTTCCTATTCGGTCAAGAATCTCAAATGGACCAACAAATCGTGGATTGAGCTTTCCTCTCTTTCCAAATCTTGTAACTCCCTTCCATGGAGCAACACGTAACAATACATGATCTCCAATATTAAACTCCACGTCCTTTCTATGAAGATCAGCATAACTCTTTTGTCGATCTTGTGAGGTTTGAATACGTTGTCGAATCATTTGGATCTTTTCTGTAGTCATGCCGTACTAATTTCGGTCCCAACAACGTTGCTTCTCCCACCTCGCCCCAAAGATAATCGGAAACGACACTTTCGTCCATACAACGCCTCAAATGGAGCCATTTTTATACTTGCTTGATAACTGTTGTTGTAGGAGAATTCCACCAGTGGCACGTACTTATCCCAACTTCCTTTAAAATCTAGGACACAAAGTCTTAATAGATCTTCAAGGGTTTGAATAGTCATCTCTGATTGTCCGTCCGTTTAAGGATGGTATGCCGAACTGAATCGTAAATCCATGCCCATAGCTTTCTGCAAGCTAACCCAAAATCGTGAAGTGAATCTTGGGTCACGATCTGAAACTATGGATACTGGCATGCCATGCAATCGCACAATCTCATTCACGTACATACGAGCAAGACGTTCAAGGGAATAAGTCTCACGTATCGGTAAAAAAATGGGCAGACTTGGTTAATCTATCAACAATAACCCAAATCGCATCTATGCCTTGAGAAACCTTGGGAAGACCCCTAACGAAATCCATAGTAATGTGTTCCCACTTCTATTTCAGAATCTCAAGTGGTTGTAATGGACCCTTTGGCACTTGATGCTCCGTCTTTACACGTTGACAAGTTAAACACCTCGAGATAAACTTCGCGATCTCTCTCTTCATATTGTTCCACCAAAATGTATGTCGAATATCATGATACATTTTGGTACTCCCAAGATGGATTGCAAACGGTGTGTTGTATGCCTCCATCATGATTATATGCTTCAAGTCAGAATCGTTAGGAACACAAAGTCTGGAGTTGAATTTAAGTATTCCTTCTTCATCGATTCTTGCTTCTAGAATAGCACCTTCTTGCACTTTCTTCTTCATACGCATTAGCTCCATGTCCGTAGCTTGAGCATCTTTAACTTTATCGATTAAAGTCGGTTCTACTCGTATATTCGCCATCATCATGTGGGTCCCTGGAGTCTTTAATTCTACCTCCATCCTTTGCAAGTCATACAGAATGGGCCTTTGCATTGACAATATCGCACTCGTACTCGCATATGATCTTCTACTCAATGCGTCAGCTACTACGTTCACTTTTCCAGGATGATATTGAATGGTATGATCGTAATCTTTCAACAGCTTGAGCCAACGTCGTTGCCGCATGTTGAGTTCTTTTTGGGTGAAGAAATATTTGAGGCTTTTATGATCTGTATAGATCTCCACTTTCTCCCCATACAAGTAGTGTCTCCAAATTTTCAACGCGAATACGACTGCTGCCAACTCTAAATCATGAGTAGGATAATTCCTCTCATATTCTTTAAGTTGTCGTGAGGCATAGGCTATGACTTTCCCATATTACATGAGAACGCATCCTAACCCTTTGCCTGAAGCATCGCTGTATATAACAAATCCATCCGCGTGCGGATGGTATTGCGAGCAGATCTGTAAATGAGTCTCCTCTTGAGATCTTGGAAACTCTTCTCGCATTCCTCGCTCCATACGAATTTTGTATCTTTCCAAGTCAGCTGAGTTAATGGAGTAGCGATTCGAGAAAATTCTTCCACGAATCTCCGATAATAACCAGCTAAGCCCAGAAAGCTACGCACTTGGGTCACCGACTTTGGTTGCTCCCAACTTTGTACTGCTTCAATCTTTGCCGGGTCAACAGATACTCCATGTTTTGACACCACGTGCCCAAGGAATGATACTTCCTCAAGCCAGAACTCACATTTCTTCAGCTTGGCATAAAGCTTGTTTTCACGAAGCCTTTCAAGTATCAGCTTCAAATGGTGCTCATGATCTTCACGGCTTTTGGAATAGATGAGGATGTCATCAATAAAGACAACAACAAACTGATCCAAATATTCCTTGAA
Source organism: Panax quinquefolius (assembly GCA_020205615.1). Lineage (NCBI taxonomy): Eukaryota > Viridiplantae > Streptophyta > Magnoliopsida > Apiales > Araliaceae > Panax > Panax quinquefolius. The sequence continues at coordinate 79,762,953 of CM035171.1, read as the reverse complement.
TACACGGTTCATCATATCCATGAAAGCAGCAGGAGCATTAGTCAATCCAAAAGACATGACTAAGAACTCATAATGCCCGCAGGAGTTACGAAGGCGGTCTTTGGAATATCCTCGATTTTAATCTTCAAATTGATGATATCCGAATCTAAGATCGATCTTTGAAAATAATTGTGCTCCTTGCAACTGGTCAAACAGGTCATCAATGCGAGGTTGCGGATACCTATTCTTGATGGTGACATGGTTTAATTCTCGGTAGTCAATACAAAGTCGCATACTCCCGTCTTTCTTCTTTACGAATAAAATAGGAGCACCCCAAGGAGATTTACTAGGACGAATGAAACCTATGTCTAACAATTCCTGTAGTTGGACATTTTAACTCCTGAAGTTCAATAGGAGCCATTCGATATGGGGTTTTAGAAATGAGTTTTGTACCCGGCTCAAGGTCAATAAAGAATTCAACACACGTTCTGGGGGTAGACCGGAAAGTTCTTCAGGAAATTCTCTAACAACAGAAATATTATTCAAATCTGACTTGTCTTTGTTCAATTCCATAACATGGGCTAAGAAAGCTTGACATCCGTTTTTCAATAAACGAATAGCTTTATGGCTTGATATGATAGTGACTGATTTTAGTGGTTTAGTTGTTTGAATTCGTATGATAGGTTGGTTAGGAATATGAAAACTAACAACCTTACGAAAATAATTAATTTTGGCATGATGAGTGGTTAACCAATCAATTCCTAAAATCACATCAAAAGCAAGTATCTTTAAAGAGATAAGATCAATAGTTAATGTGATAGTGCCAACTTGGATCATGTAAGATTTATAAACTGTGGATGTAACGAAAGTTTCACCCAACGGAGTCTCCACTGATAAATCAAAGTCTAATTTCTCCGAAGTCAAGTTTAAACGTTGAGCACAAGCAGGAGAGATAAAAGAATGGGTAGAACCGGTATCTAGTAAGGTATAAACTTCTCAAGAGTTCAAGATTAGCTTACCCGTAATCACCTCGTTCGGGTTCCTCGTGTTTTGGCCAGTCACGACAAACGCTCTTCCAGGAACCGTTGATTTCGACTTATCCGGGACAGCCCTTGGAGTCACCATCCCCATTGAACTTGGTTTTGCTACAGAACAATCCCGAGCTATGTGGCCTTCCTTTCCACAGTTGTAACATACCTTGGATTGTTGTGGACAGTTTGGGCTGATATGTCCCTCTTTCCCGCATTTGTAACATCTAACTGGCGGTCGTTCTCCTCCCCTAGAATTTGTTGTTGGTGTTGCTGCTGATGTCTTCCCGTCATTGTTGAATCTCCTCTTTCTGAAATTTCCACTTGACTCACCTCTCCTATTATCATGGCCACGATGACCACCCGAGTGGTTACCGCCTTTGTTCGTATTTTTCCCTCCTCCTTGGTTATCATCGCTTTGATGGCTGTTGTCACCGGTATGACCCTGGTTGTGGTCCCTCGGTTGCACATACTCATTATCTCACTCTAATAATTGAGCCCTGTTTACAACATCTGAATATATAGAAAATTTATGAGATATAAGATATTGTCGAATCTCGGGCTTTAGACCTCTCAGAAACATCCTTGTCATTCATTCCTCATTTTCGACCAAATGAGTTGCAAACCTGGATAACTCTACAAATTTCGCCTCGTACTGGGACACCGTTATGTTGTTTTGTTCCAGTCTGATAAACTCCACCTCCTTCATATGACAAATACTTTCAGGAAAGTACTTGTCATTGAATAGTTTCTGAAATGTTTCCCAAGATATCTTTGAAAGTGTATTTGGTCAGTACGCTTCATGACTCCCACCAAGAGTCCGCCTCTCATCGCGGAACATAAAGGTGGTGAATGGAACCTTCTGTTCCTCCGTGCATCCCAAGACATCGAATATCTTGGTAATTTGTTTGACCCACATTTCCGCCATGATCGGATCCGATTTTCCCTTAAATTCTGGTGGTCCCAACTCTTTGAACTGCTTGGCTGTGACAAGCCGCGCATTGCTAGCATTTCCACCGTGTAATACGTGCACGAGTTTCTCTAAATGCGGTTTTGCGTAAAATGCAAAAAACTTCTGAACATCCCATCATTCATCATTTGTTCGGTAGTGTTGTTTACAGGAGGATTATTGCCTTTCTGTTGCACGTTCTCCTGGTTTGTAACTAAAGGTTGTTCCATAGTCTCACACACTCCATTGTTAACGTTCTCAGCAGCCATTCTTAAATACTGCCATAAAACAAGGGTTAATTAAACAAATTAACATATCACATAATATCCCTATTTTATGACTAACCAACAAATAAGCTTAGATAGTACACACTAGCGAAGGATTTACTCATCTCTCCCCTCCTAGTTCTATTCCCCGATCTCCGCCAGAGACCATATCCCTAAGCTCTGATACCAACTGTGATGCCCCCAAAATAGGTATACATCACCCATTCTGAGTCGCCAAATACATGGTACAAAAACAAATACAACATCAGTAATATTATTGTCGTGCAGAATACGACAACGCCTATACTGTAAGTTTGAATACAAATATTGTATACTAGAGAGTATACAAACTCAAAAGGAGTCCTCATTACAATTATTCAAACACTATTTTACGTAAATAGTGAGGATTGCTAAAACATCTTTCTAGAACCATCACTCCATTACTCGACTAGTTCTGCTATGTTCTCACCTCCCGAGAAAAATGGAACAAAAAAAGGAAAAGGGTGAGCTCAACTAACCCAAAGAAGAAAATTATGACTAAGATAATATACAACAAATTATCGTTAGTCTTCAATGAGAGAAAAATCGATAAAATATAATAATGAGGCAACAAGTTTTAGATCAACAACTGCGGTGAAACAACAATCCATTAGAAGAGTCAAGTAGAGAATGAGTTCTACTATCTTCTAAGATTTAAAAGTCCATCATCAATATTTTATCCCTGTAACAACAATCAATATACATCTTTAATCAAATATTCATCTTTGCTCTACAGGCCAAAGATATTCATTTGTATCACCAGTTGGTCATGTTCATCTCAACACCTGTTCATCTTTGCACTACGGGCCAAAGATATTCATCAGTTAATCATTTATCTTTGCACTACTGTGCCAAAGATATTTAGTAATATCATCATTTAGGGGTGAGGATGATGAAAAATATTTTAAAGAAAAGCGAATCCGGTGAGACGGAAGGACAAATAGTAGTAGGATTAGTATAACAGTTTTATCCGGGATCAATAATACTCCATAATAACCAATTTTGAAGCAAAATTCAAGAATAAAGATCAAAACATGGATACAATCAAAGATAGTAACCATAATAGACATCTTGGACAAAAAGAAGAAAATTTCATTTTTTGATTGAATAGTGTCAGATATACATGAATAGTCTTAGTATCGTGAATAGTAACCCGACACAAAAGTTCCAAATTTGATAAAATTCAGATCAATACATCAAAGATAATGATATTGAAGAAATAATATCATATATGAAGAAAATAACATCCTTATCTCAAAATAACCGTATTTCAATTTGAATTTGGATATAATCTTGTGTAAACTTGTACTAAAAAAATGAAAACTCACAAAGTATCTAAATACTCACAAAATACGCTCGATAATAGAGAGAGAAAGACAGAAAGCATACGTTTCTGGTGTGATTTTCAATTCTAACTTAGCCCTCTATTTATAGGAAAATGTTAGCAGACTTGACATGCAACCTGATGGCTTTACCTGCTACTATTCCCACCCACCACATTTTGAAATAAAATTCAGCACATTTCTTCACTAACCACAAGTGGGGCCCACTCAATTCTAGAATTTTCCACCAAAATGCTAAATTCGGATACTTCAACAATTTCGAACAAATCACTTCTTAAAATTCATAACAAATCATACGTTCATTTTAACGGTTCAAAATTTGTGGACGTATACTCAACTTATATATGTATAACATATCCAAAAATTACAACGATCCAACGGTCGGATTAAAAATTATAACTCACATAATGTATCTAAAAACTTTGGTTTAATTTTAATACCTTCATTCAAACAAAAATCTTCGATAAAACACCTTAACATTAACTCTTTCATTTTTAACAACAATTAATATATCCAACATTTATATCCACATAAAATAAATATTTCCTTATTATATGAATCAATAATTAATTATTCACAAATAATATTACAGAATCACATTTATTACAACCAGGCCATTCCTAGGAAAGAGGGGGCTTTCCAATAAGAATTTCTCCTTACTGGCGCGCAATTAGATGACCAAACCTCTCCTTGACAGAACTTTCTAGACATTGCCAATAATGCTATCTAATAATATTATTCAAATAATATGAATTATTGATCTGATAATGGGAAATACTGTGCAGTGACAATTATTGAAACAACAATAATATAAAATATCAACGCAACAATTATTGAATCAATAAAATAAAATATTGAATAGTAACTACTATAACAATTATTGAGTAGTGCCTTCTTACGTAAGGATCAATAATTCATCAATACTGTGCATCCACGCGTATTACTGTATTTTAACCACCGGGTATTCCAACAAAGTGTTACTTGATGTAATAACTACGTAGTTATTTATAAAAACTCAAACTTGTCATTTTCTTCATCAAGCCAGTTATTACATTATGGGACCCACAAATGAATCACATCAGGTAAGTCATATTGAATATTCCCTGATAACAAGAATATTCCATGACCAAACGAATATTCCCCAACAACAATGATTATTTTATAACCACTTGCATATTTTGCAAAATTTGCACATTTCACCCATAATCAAAGAATTATTACAATTAATACCTTATTATTCACAATAATAATTAGAGGAAATTCGATTTTATTTATAATAAGTTGGGGTCTTACAACAGGAGCACCCCCAAGGAGATGTACTAGGACGAATGAAATCGATGTCCAACAACTCCTGTAGTTGGACCTTTAACTCCTGAAGTTCAATAGAGCCATTTGATATGGGGTTTTAGAAATGGGCTTTGTACTCGAGTTCAAGATCAAAAAGAATTCAACTTCACGTTACGGGGTAGACAAGGAAGTTCTTCAGAAATACGTCTGGAAAGTCAATAACATGGGAAGATTATTCAAATCTGACGTGTCTTTATTCAAATCCATAACATGGGCTAAAAAAGCTTGACATCCGTTTTTCAATAAACGAATAGCTTTATGACTTGATATGACAGTGATTGATTTTAATGGTTTAGTTGCTTGAATTCGAACAACAGGTTGATTAGGAATATGAAAACTAACCTTACGAAAATAATCAATTTTGGCATGATGAGTAGTTAACCAATCAATCCCTAAAATCACGTCAAATGCAAGTATCTTTAAAGAGATAAGGTCAACATGTAAGGTGATGGTGCCAACTTTGATCAAACAAGATTTATAAATAGTGGATGTGATGAAAGTTTCTCCTAACGGAGTCTCCATAGATAAATCAAAGTCTAATTTCTCCTGAGTCAAGTTTAAACATTGAGCACAAGCAGGAGAAATAAATGAATTGATAGCAACGGTATCTAGTAAGGTATAAACTTCGTATGAATTTATGATTAGCTTACCCGTGATCACCTCGTTTGGGTTCCTCGCATGTTGACCAGTCACGACAAACGCTCTTCTAGGAACCATTGACTTTGACTTTTCTGGGACAGCCTTTTAAGTCACCATCCCCGCTGGACTTGGTTTTGCTACAGTGCAATCTCGAGCAATATGTCCTTCCTTTCCACAATTATAACATACCTTAAACTGTTGTGGGCAGTTTGGTGATATGTCCTTCTTTTCCCAGACTTATAGCATACGACCGGTGGTCGTTCTCCTCCCCTGGAACGGTTGCTCTTTGGTCTGCCGACGTCTTCGTATTGTCATTGTTGAATCTCCTCTTTTAAAATCTCCTCCCGACTCGCTTCTTCTATTCTCATGGCCATGATTACCACCGAGTGGTTGCCGCTCTTGTCAGTATTTTTCTTTCTCCATTTGGATATCGTTGTTCGATGACTAGCATCACCCAGTATGATCCTAGTTGTGGTCCCTTGGTTGACCGTACTCGTTATCTCGCTCTAATAATTGAGCCCTGTTGACAACATCTGAATAGAGAGAAAATTTATGAGAAATGAGATATTGACGTATGCCGGGTTTCAAACCTCTCAGAAACATCCGCGTCATACTTTCCTCATTCTCCACCAAATGAGGTGCAAACTTGGATAACTCTGCGAACTTCGCCTCGTACTGGGACACCGTCATGTTGTTTTGTTCCAATCTAATAAACTCTACCTCCTTCATATGACGAACACTTTCAGGAAAGTATTTGTCATTGACCAGTTTCTGAAATGTCTCCCAAGACATGCTGAGCGCGGCTGGATGGGTAAGCTTCACAGATTCCCACCAGTAATCTGCCTCATTACGGAACATAAAAGTGGCGAATGGAACTTTCTGTTCCTCCGTGCATCCCAAGACATCGAATATCATGGTAATTTGCTTGACCCACGTCTCGCCTTTAATCGGATCCGCTTTCCCTGCATTCAGTGGTCCCAACTCTTTGAAGCGCTTGCATTTGTGACCGGCCAGCGTTGCCATTGTTTCTTCCAATATTTTGAACAGGAATCTCCTTCGTCTGGTTTTGCATGAATCGCAAAAAGCTTCTAAACATCTCATCGTTCATCGTCTGCTCAGTGGTGTTGTTTACAGGAGGAGCATTGCCAGCTTGTTGCACGTTCTCCTCATTGCTGAGCAAAGGTGTCTCCACGGTCTCATTTACTCCACTGTTAACATTCTCAGTCTACATTCTCAAATACTGCCATAAAATAAGGGTTAATTTAACAAATTAACATATCACATAATATCCCTATATTATGACCGACCAACAAATAAGCTTAGGTAGGACACACTAGCGAATGATTTACTCGTCTCTCCCCTCCTAGTTCTATTCCCCGATCTTCGCCAGAGATCATATCCCTAAGCTCGATATTGTTGTGACGCCCCAAAATAGGTATACAACACCCATTACGAGTCGTCAAAATACATGTATGCGTGAAACAACTATAACTTTATTAATACAACATAAAAACTGTGAGTTTAAATACAAATATTGTCATCTAGACAATATCCACACTCAAATAAGTCCTCATTACAATTATTGATACATTATTTTACAAAAATGGTGAGGACTACTAAAATGACTTTCTAGAACCATCATTCCACACCCCGACTAGTACTCGCTACATTCTCGCCTCCTAAGAAGAAAAATGGAACAATAAGGAAAAGGGTGAACTCAACTAGCCCAGTAAAGAATATTATGACTAAGATAACATAGAACAAATTATCGTTAGTCTTCAACAGGGAAAAATCTAATAGAATACAATAGACGGCCAGTTTTAAATCAATCTTTGCAGCAGAAACAATAATTCATTAGAAGAGTTAAGTAGAGAATGCAATCTATTATCTTCTATATATGAATTTAAAAGTTCATCGTCGATATTTTAAATATTCATCTTTGTACTACAGGCCAAAGATATTCATCAGTTGGTCATGTTCATCTAAACACCTGTTCATCTTTGCACTACGGGCCAAAGATATTCAACAGAAAATCATTCATCTTTGCACTACATGCCAAAGATATTCAGTAATATCATCTTTTAGGACTAAGGATGATGAAAAATATTTTAAAGAAAATGAATCCAGTGAAACAAAAGAATAAATATTAAGGATTCGTATTTCAGCTATTCCATGTCTAAAAATACCTCATAAATAATCATAGTAGAGTAAAATTCAAGAATGATCAAAACATGGATACAATCAAAGCTAGTATCCATAATAGATATTTTGGACGAAAAACAAAAATTTAATTTTTCCGTGAATAGTCAGATTAAGTGAATAGTGCCGATACGTGAATAAGACCAGAGTATCGTGAATAGTAACCCAGACACAAAAAGTTCTAAATTTGATAAAAGTTCAAACCAATATTTTGGCATAATGATATTGAAGAAAATAATATCATTTAAGAAGAAAATAACATCCCTTACCTCGGAAAAGGCGGTGACTTGACATTTGGAATTTGGATATAGTGTTGAAGGGAACTTGCACTGTATAGCAACACTCAAAGTATCAAAATACTCACAAGAATACGCTCGATAATATAAAGAGAGAAAGAGAGAAAACTTTAGTTTCTAGTGTGATTTTCAATTCTAACCTAAGCACCCTATTTATAGGAAAATGCTTAGAACACCAAAGCAAAAAATTTAATAAAATATTAATATATATTTTTTAAATTTCCTACGCACCCTTATTTTGCCCAAAACATCAGCCACCAAGTAGCCACCTCACAAAACTTACAAAAAACGTTTTTCTTATTAAAAATAATTAAAACTTCCAAAAATCAATTATTTCGGAACTTCGGAACTTCAATAATTCATAATAAATGGCCCTTTTATCAAAAAAATTTGAACCTTATGTCTTTTTCATAGGAAATTCTATTGTCTACAACTTTGCAGAAGAAAGTTTTTCCAAATTCCAAATAGAAATTGACCGAAATCCACAAACGGACGATTTTATAGGCTATAATCAAATTTCAGTCAAGAAATGGGGTCCACCGACACACAAAACATGTGTTAATCATTTAATACAACAAAAATACTATTCCTCCTCATATACTCATATATCCCACATTCATTGTAAAAATATCACCATTATTATATTATAATAATATAATAAAATATTATTTTATCAGAAAAGATAAAATATCAATTTTTAATAATTGTCACTTTAAAAATTTTCTTCATCTATATCCACATAAAATTAATATTTTTCTCATCATATATATCAATAATTAATTATTCACAAATAATATTACGAATCACAATCATCGACAACCGTGTAGTTCCCAAGAATGAGGGGCTTTCAATAAGGATTTCTCTTCTTGGCGGCGCAATTAGGTGACCAAACCTCTCCTTAGATGCGAACTTTCTAGACATTGCCAATAATGTTATCTAAAATATTATTGAGATAATATGAATTATTGCTTCGATAATGGAAAATCTTGTGTAGTAGTGACAATTATTAAAACAACAAAGAATATAAAATATCAACGCAACAATTATTGAATCAATAAAATAAAATACTGAACAGTAATTACTGTAACAATTATTGAGTAGTGCCTTCTTACGTAAGAATCAATAGTTGGTGCAATACCGTGTGCTACTGTGTTTTAACCACCGAGTATTTCAATAGTATTAACGGTAATAACAACGCCGTTATTTATAAATAACTTATTTTTGTCGTTTTCTTCATCCAATCGCTTTCCGTTATAGGGCCCACACAAGGCTGCGCTGTCGTATGAATATTCCCCGACAGTAAGAATATTTGACGACCAAACGAATATTCTCCGATAAAAATGAATATTTTATAACCACTTGCTTATTTAAAATATTTGCGCATTTTACCCATAACTAACCACATTAATCAAATTAACCCTTACTAATTTAAAATAATAAATAAAGGAAATTCAATTTTATTTATAATAAGTTGGGGTCTTACAAAAACTCCAAATATAACTATATATTTATTCAAATCCCATATTCTATCACCTTAAAATCTTCATTACATAAAAAAAAATGATAATTACAATATTCTTTACTTTATTACGAGTGTGACTTTAACTCGCCACAACAGATACATAAAATTTTAACTAAATACATTTAAAAGACTCGGCTTGATTTTTCTTTTCTTTTCTTCACGTTCATCTGTGCTTGTAACGCTCTTGGTTATACCAAAGCACCTTACAATGGCACCTATCAATAGGAATTCTTGAAGTGATAATAGTACAAGTGATCTTTAGACTTGAGATCATCACAGTATCTTATGTATAATGACTTATAATTTGACTTATTCCTTAAGACCCTTAGGGTATATCAAAGGGTATGCTTGGGTGTAATAAATTATATATGGAGATAATGAATGATCAATAAAGAATCTACCGCTTCTAGTAAAAGAAAATATATGTCATATGTGATTCGATAAATGACAACCCAAGAATCATTGGCCAATGTGAAATGCAAATTAGAAACAAATGAAATTAGAAAGGAGTTTCTAATTTGCATTTATTCGGAGTTGTGCATTTGGGGATCGAAATACATATAATTAAATAAAATAAGAGTTGATAGTAATTACATTTCTTATATTTAATTAGGACATTGTATGGTAAAAGGATTGAATTATACGGTAACTATTTACTCAAATGTTTTTTTATGATTAATGTTAAAATTTATATTATCTGAAAAGTCGTTAATCGCTAAGGAGGCTTATCCGTATTGTAGAATAAATATTATTTATTTAAATAAATTAATATTTTAATTTATTTATTTAAATGAGATTAGAATTGTTCTAATTCATTTATTCAATCATACATTTTAAATGGAGAACCTAAAGGGACACCATAAAAGGAAGAATATTTATTTAAGAAGTAAATGGCATAATCGTAATAATAAGTTATGTGTATTTAACTTAATCTATGGTGATAGAATAAATTAAATAGCTTAATATTTATTATTTAATATTTTGAAAATATTAAATATAAATTAATAATAGGAGTCTTATTATTATTATTACTATTATTATTAAGTTAATTCCTAAAGGTGTTTGGGAATTAATTAATATAAGTACTCTCATTTATTTCTAATAAGATTAGGAGGCAAATTAATTAAAAGGTTTGATTAATTATTCCTAATGTGATTAGGAAGCCTAATTAATTAAATGAGTTTAATTAATTAAATAAATCCCTATTGCTAAATAGTTTAGGAAGGTTCCCTACATCTATAAATAAGAAAGTCTTTTTATGGAGAGAGGGTGACATAAGTTACGCACTTTATTCCAAGAGTTGGGAGAATGCACATTTTCTATTTGAGATGGGAAAACTATGGTTTAGCCAAATACCCTTCTTCTTAAATTTTTGTTCTTCCTTGGTGGATCATCTTTAGAGGCCAAATGCTTGGGTGGCTAACGTTGATCAAAGGAAGGAATCAAATCCCGCGTATTCAAGGAGACCATGAAGGACTAGGAGTTAAACTTGTACCAGAGGAAGCTCGAATCTTCAAGGATATAATTCTGATCTTCTTCTTATTCGTTTATATTGATAATTAAGCCCAAAGCATGATATAATTAAGCCCAAAGCATGATCATGACATGAGATTGTATGAAATTTTTTATTTTCCAATTTATCATGCTTCCGCACTATTTTATATGAATTTATTATGTAATCGCGCTATATACAATCCCAACAGTGGTATAAGAGCCAAACTTTGTGCAAATTGTCGATTTTATGATTCCATTTATGAATTGATATGCGATTGAGTTGATTTTTTTGGGCAAAAAAAATTTATATTTCTGCTAGCAGCGCGCCCAAGCCTGTCTGTAAAAGCTGAAAACGCAGAGCGGCGCGGCCGCACCGCATCCCAATTCCGTGCCACTATGTAGTTTTGAAATATTTTTATTTTTCATCAATTGAAATAAATGGTTTGTGTGATTGATAAAATTTTATAATAAAGATGTTTATTTTATCTAAAATTTGATTTTAGATTGCTAAAATTAAAGAGTTTAATTTGAATTTGGTTTTTGATTAAAATAAAAGAGTTTATTTTGTTTTAAAAACTAAATATTATCAAACTTTTGCCTATTAAATGATATCGGTGCATATATGGAATGGTTTTATTATTCATGAGATAAATGTTTATTTATTGGTGTATATGATGATATGTATGATAATAAATAGGGTTGATTATGGACTATTGACCAATGTGTGTGTGTGTGTGCATGCGCGCTAAATAAGATAAGACAAATAATAACAAACTCCTCAAAGAAATTATGTTAAGTCTAAAGCGTTCAAAGATATTTGGAATATCGAACTTCACCTTCTCGCATGATAAAAATAATAGAGTATCAAATAAATTACTATAAGTTTGTTGTGTTGCATAAGGCTTATATTAATTTTTTGAGATTTTATTTTATCACATTTGATGTTTATAAAGAAATTGAACAATGTTGTTTTGTTGTGTCACACAAGGACATTGTATTTCTTTTTGAATTTATGGAAGTTCTAAGCTAGACTTAACTTGGATAATTATGATTCGGATGTGTCGCACTTAATCATAATATTCTAAGTGGCGAAATAAAAGGAGTTACATGTTAATGTAATTGACAAGAGTTGTCTACCTATTTATTTATATATAGTTTGTTGTGTTGTACAAGGCTATATAAATTTGAAATGAGATCCTTATTCTCACTAGAAAATCTTTAATTAGATTTTGCCGAACTATATAAGTGAGGGTAATATAGTTTGAAGAAAATAGTGGGAGGTATTAATTTAAAATAAGACCTAATTTATTTTGGTAAAATTAATTAATTAAATGAATGTTTGATAAAATTTTGTTTTTTCACATGTAGAATTTTGAAAATGTCACACTCACTAATTTCACTGCGTAGCATATTGGATGCTAACAAACTGACTGGACCGAATTACATGGAATGGTTAAGGAATCTTAGAATAGTTCTCATTGCTGAAAAGATTTCTTATGTCCTAAATTCGCCTATCCCTGCAAATGTTACAGAAACAACCTCTGAGGAAGAGATTGCTACTTTTAAGAAGTGGCATGATGATGTATTTGTGGCTCAATGCATCATACTTGCATCCATGAGTAATGAGCTTCAGCGTCAACATGAAACTATGGATGCTCCTACTATATTTTTGCACTTCTAAAAGTTGTATGGTGAGCAAAGTAGGACTGCTGGATATAGGATATATAAGGAGTTCTTCCGATCTCGGATGACCGAGGGCACTGCTATTGAGACTCATGTCCTAAAAATGATCAATCTGATTAAACGTCTTGGACAACTTGGGTTCGTCATGGATGAAGAGTTAAGTCAAGATTTAGTCTTGCAGTCACTCTCTTACACCGTCTCACAATTTGTTATGAATTTTCACATGAATAAATTGAATGTCAGCTTGCCTGAATTACTTAACATGTTAAAAACTTCTAAAGGTCACTTCCCATCCAAGAAGGAACATGTCTTAATGGTGGATGATTCTTCCAAGAAAAAGAAGAGGCCCAAGGTATCTTCTGAAAAAAAGAAAACCAAGAAGGCTAAGTGTGACGCCCCCAAAATAGGTATACATCACCCATCTTGGGTTGCCAAATACATGGTACAAAATACAAATAAAAACTTAATTATACAACATGAGTTGAGAGTATTAACACGAATATTGTCTTCTAGACAATATCCAAACTCAAATGGAGTCTTCATTACAATTATTATCAGACTATTTTATAAAATAATGAGAACTATTAGAGCCACCATCTCGGACCGTCACTCCATATCTCGACTAGTCATAGATACGTTCTCATTTCTTAAAGAGAACAATGAAAGAAAAAGGGTGAGCTCAACTAGTCAAGTAAGAAATATTATGACTAAGATAATGCAGAATAAATTATCGTTAGCCTTCAACAGTGTCAAACTGATAGAATACAATAAACAACAAGTTTAACTGCAGAGGAACAAGCAATCCATTAGAAGAGTCAAGTAGAGCATGATATATACTATCTTCTATGATTTAAAAAGTTTATCATCAATTTTATCGCTGAGACTCAACTCAATAAATAATTCACATCACTGAATTATCCATGCACTACGGGCCAAGGATATTCGTGTTATCACCAATGGTCATGATCATATTGGCAACTGTCCATCAATGCACTACGGGCCAATGAGGACTTTTACCACATCATTTGTAACATTACATGTCATGATTATACCGAATAATTCATGGTCATAATCATACCAATCAACAGTCCATCTATGCATGTAAGACCCCAACTTTTTAATGACTAAAATCGAATTTCCTCTATTTATTATTGTGAATAATAAGGTGTTAAATTGATATAATATTTTGGTTATGGGTGAAATGTGCAAATTTTGTAAAATAAGCAAGTGGTTATAAAATATTCATTGTTATCGGGGAATATTCGTTTGGTCGTGGAATATTCTTGTTGTCGAGGAATATTCGTACGACGACGCAACCATTTGTGGGCCCCATAATGGAAAATGGTCGAATGAAGAAAATGATAAATTTGAGTTTTTATAAATAACGGCGTAGTTATTCTGAATTAACTTTGTTGGAATACCGGTGGTTAAAATACGATGTCTGGCGTGGTGGCGCGCGATAGCACACAATTTTTCACAATATATTTTGAATTATTGATTCTTACGTAAGAAGGCACTACTCAATAATTGTTACAGTATTTACTGTTCAATATTTTATTTTATTTATTCAATAATTGCTGCATTGATATTTTATATTATTGTTGTTTCAATAAATGTCATTTCACAGTATCTCCATTATTAGATCAATAATTCATATTATTTGAATAATATTGTTAGATAGCATTATTGGTAATGTCTAAGGAAGTTCTGTCTAGGAAAGGGGTTTGGTCACCTAATTGCGCGCCAATAAGGAGAAATCATTATCGGAAAGCCCCCTCTTTCTTGAGAACGACCTAGTTGTCATTATTGTGATTCTGTAATATTATTTGTGAATAATTAATTATTGATTTATATATATTTATTTTATGTGGATATAAATGATGGATATATTTATTGTGGTTATAAATGATGGAATTAATGCTGAGGTGTTTTATCAGTATTTTGTCGGAATAGAAGTTTTGAAAATCGTCCGTATGTGGATTTCAGTCATTTTTCATTTGGAATTTGGAAAAACTTAAACTTACAAAGTTGTAGAGAATTAAATTTCCTATGGAAGGACATGAGATTCAAATTTTTCGGATAAAAGAGCTATTTATTGTGAATTATTGAAGTTTCATAAATTAAATGTTTTTAGTAAATGTATGGTGGGCCCCACTTTTGGTTGGTGAGAAATGAAATGTGCTGAAATTTATTTTCAAAAGTGGTAGGCTTGAATAGTAGCAGGTAAAGCCATCGGGTTATTAGTTAGTTTTCTGCTATGGCGGCGTTAAGCATTTTTCTATAAATATGGTGCTTAGTTAGAATTGAAAATCACACGAAATAAATTTTTTCTCTTCTCTCTCTATATTATCGAGCGTATTTTGTGAGTATTTAGATACTTTGTGAGTTCTATTCATCGGTGCAAGTTTCCTTGACCTTATCTGAAGATATTCGATCGGAAATCTTTGTTATTTTGAGGTAAGGGATGTTATTTTCTTCATAATGATGTTATTCTTTCAATATCATTATCTTAGAAATATTGGAATGGATTTTATTGTGGAATTTCTACCTTTTTTTGTGTGGGGTTACTATTCACGTATCGACCTTATTCACGTATCTGACACTATTCACGATATCGACACTATTCATTAGAAAAATGAAATTTTCTCCTTTTTGTCCAAGATGTCTATTATGGTTACTATCTTTGATTGTATCCATATTTTGATCTTTATTTTTGAATTACGCTTCACAATTGGTTATTATGAAGTATTATTGAACTTGGATTAAGCATGTCTGAATCCCTAATATTTGTTCTTTTATCTCTTTGGATTCATTTTCTTTAAGATATTTTCATCATCCTCGGTCCTAAATGATGATATTCTTGAATATCTTTGGCTTTTGTGTAGTGCAAAGATGAATGATTAAGCGATGAATATCTTTGGCCGTAGTGCAAAGATGAGCAGTGTTGAGATGAACATGACCAATTTGGTGATACAAATGAATATCTTTGGTCTGTATTGCAAAGATGAATATTTGATTCAATATGTATATTGATTGATGTTGCAGGGATAAAATATTGGTGATGGACTTTTAAATCTTAGAAGATAGTAGAATTCATTCTCTACTTGACTCTTCTAATGGATTGTTATTTCCGCTGTAGTTGTTGATCTAAAACTTGTTGTCTATTATATTTTATCAGATTTTTCCCTGTTGAAGACTAATGATAATTTGTTGTATATTATCTTAGTCATAATATTCTTTACTGGGCTAGTTGAGCTCACCCTTTTCCTTTTTGTTCCATTGTTCTTCTTAGGAGGAGAGAATTTAGCAGGAACTAGCCGGGGTATGGAGTGATGATTCAAGATAGTTTTTTTAGTAGTCCTCACTATTTTGTAAAATAGTGTATCAATAATTGTAATGAGGACTCCTTTTGAGTTTGTATACTCCTATCTATTAGACAATATTTGTATTCAAACTCACGAGTATATGTGTTATGTATTTTTTTACGATAATTGTATTCTTGAAGTTGTATTTGTTTCTGTACCATGTATTTGGCGACTCAGAATGGGTGATGTTTACCTATTTTGGGGACGTCACAGTTGGTATCAAAGCTTAGGGATATGATCCCTGGCTGAGATGTGAGACAAGAACTAGGAGGGGAGAGACGGGGAATTCCTTCACTAGTATGACCTGACTAATTTATTTGTTATTTGGTTGGTTAGTCAGAGCATATGGTTAATATGTGATATGTTAATTTGTTAATTAACCTTTGTTTTATGGCAGTATTGAAGAATGGTAGCGGGAAATATTAACAATGGAGTGAATGAGACAGTGGAGACACCTTTAATCACCACCCAGGGGAATGTGCAACAAGAAGGCAATATTCCTCTTGTAAACAACACTACCAAACAAATGATGAATAATGGGATGTTTAGAAGCTTTTTGCAGTTCATGCAAAACTAGACGAGGGAGACTCGTGTACAAAATACGGGTGGAAATGATAGCAATGCGACTTATCACGCACTAAGCAGTTTAAAGAGTTAGGACCACCATAATTTATTGAAAAGCGGATCCGATCAAGGCGGAAACGTGGGTCAAACAAATTACCAAGATATTTGATGTCTTAGGATGCGGAGGAACGAAGGTTCCATTCGCCACCTTTATGTTCCGTGGTGAAAGCGGACTACTTGGTGGGAGTCGTGAAGCGTACCTGACCTGCCGCTTTCAACATGTCTTGGGAAGCGTTTGAAACTATTCAATGACAAGTACTTTCACGAAAGTATTTCGTCATATATGAAGGAGGTAGAGTTTATCGAGTTGGAAAAAAAAAATATGGCGGTGTCCCGATGACGAGGAGAAGTTATTTGAGTTATCGAGTTTGCACCTCATTTGGTAGAGAATGAGGAGCGAATGAGAAGGATGTTTACGAGAGGTCTAAAACCGAGAGATTGACAATATCTTATCTCTCATAAATTTTCTTTATATTGAGATGTTGTAAATAGGGCTCAATTATTAGGCGAGATAATGAGTATGTTCAACCGAGGGACACTGACGAGGTCATCTACGGTGGCGGCGATCATCGGAGAAAATGAAAACGTAGGAAGAAAACATTCGGACAAAAGCGGTAACCACTCTGGTGGTAATCGTGGCCGTGATAATAGAAGAAGCGAGAGTGGGAGGAGATTTCAAAAAGAGAAGGTACAACAATGATAACGTGAAGGCGTCGGCTGACAAACATCAACTGTTTTCTAGGGGGAGGAGAACGAGCACCGGTTGTTTGTTATAAATGCGGGAAAGAGGGACACATCAGCCCAAACTGCCCATAATAATCCAAGGTGTGTTATAACTGTGGAAAGGAAGGTCATATAGCTAGATAATGTCTAGTTGCGAAACCAAGTTCAACGAGGATGGTGACTCCAAAGGCTATCCCGGACAAGTCAAAGTCGGTGGTTCCGAAAAGGGCATTTGTCGTGATTACCCAAAACGTGAGGAACCCAAACAAGGTGATCACGGGTAAGCTAATCATAAACTCTTGCGAAGTTTATACCTTATTGAATCTGGGTTCTACCCATTCTTTTATCTCTCTGCTTGTGCTCAGCGTTTAAACTTGACTCAGGAGAAATTAGATCTTGACTTATCTGTTGAGACTCCGTTAGGAGAAACTTTCATTACATCTACTGTTTATAAATCTTGCTTGATTCAAGTTGGTACCATCACATTACTTGCCGATCTTATTTGGTTGAAAATTCTTGCATTTGATGTGATTTTAGGGATTGATTGGTTAACCACGCATCATGCTAAAATTGATTATTTTCGTAAGGTTGTTAGTTTTCATATATTCTAACCAACCTATTATGCGAATTCAAACAACCAAACCATTTAAAGTCAATCTTTGTCATATCAAGCCATAAAGCTATTCGTTTATTGAAAAACGGATGTCAAGCTTTCTTAGCCCATGTCACGGACTTGAACAAAAACACGTCAGATTTGAATAAAATTTTTGTTGTTAGTGAATTTTCTGACGTATTTCCTGAAGAACTTCCCGGTCTACCCCCAGAACGTGAAGTTGAATTCTTTATTGACCTTGAATCTGGTACAAAGCCCATTTCTAAAACTCCTATTGAACTTCAGAAGTTAAAGGTTCAATTATAGGAGTTGTTGGACATCGGTTTCATTCGTTCTAGTACATCTCGTTGGGGTGCTCCTATGTTATTCGTAAAGAAGAAAGATGGGAGTATGCGATTTTGTATTGACTCTGAGAATTGAACCATGTCACCATCAAGAATAGGTATCCGCTACCTCGCATTGATGACTTGTTTGACCCGATTGCAAGGAGCACAATTCTTTTCAAAGATCGATCTTCGATTACGGATATCATCATTTGAAGATTAAAACCGAGGATATTCAGAAGAGGCGCCTTGAGA
The DNA here is from genome assembly GCA_020205615.1 of Panax quinquefolius. NCBI lineage: Eukaryota > Viridiplantae > Streptophyta > Magnoliopsida > Apiales > Araliaceae > Panax > Panax quinquefolius. The sequence continues at coordinate 79,744,266 of CM035171.1, read as the reverse complement.
ACTCGATGCGGGCATTATGAATTCTTAGTCATGTCTTTTGGATTGACTAATGCTCTCTCTTTGCTTTTATGGATATGATGAGCCGTGTGTTCAAAGAATATTTGGATAAGTTCGTTGTTGTCTTTATTGATGACATCCTCATCTATTCAAAAGTTGTGAAGATCATGAGCACCATTTTAAAATTTGGTCTTGCAAAGGCTTCGTGATAACAAGCTATATGCAAGATGAAGAAATGCGAGTTACGGCTGGAGGAAGTAGCATTCCTTGGGCACGTGGTGTCAAAACATGGAGTATCTGTTGATTGGCGAAGATTGAAGCAATACAAAGTTGGGAACAACCAAAAGTCGGTGACCAAAGTACGTAGCTTTTAGGGCTTAATTTGGTTATTATCGGAGATTCGTGGAAGGATTTTCTCGAATGCTACTCAGATTAACTTTCGGTGACTCGTAAAAATACAAAATTCGGTTGGAGCGAGGATTGTGAGAAGAGTTTTCAAGAACTCAAGAGGAGACTCATTTGGCTTTTTGTTACGACAATACCATCTGGTTCGGATGGATTTGTTATCTCTGATGATGCTTGAGGCAAAGGGTTAGGATGTGTTCTCATGCAACATGGGAAAGTCATAGCCTATGCCTCGCGATAACTAAAAAGAATATGAGAGGAATTATCCTACTCATGATTTGGAGTTAGCGTGATCGTTTTTTCGCGTTGAAGATCTGGAGACACTACGTATGGGGAGAAAGTGGAGATATATCTGGATCATAAAAAGCCTCGAATATTTCTTCACCCAAAAGGAACTCGACATGCGGCAACAGCGTTGGCTCGAGTTGTTGAAAGATTATGATCATACCATCCAATATCATCTGGAAAAGCAAGCGTGGTAGGTGGCGCATTGAGTAGAAGATCATATGCGATGCGAGTGCAATGTTGTTAACACAAAGGTCCATTTTGTATGACTTGCAAAGGATGGAGATAGAGGTAAAGGCTCCAAGTACCCATTTGATGATATCAAACATATGAGTAGAACCAACTTTAATCGATAAAGTTAAAGTTGGTCAAGCTACGTACATGGAGCTGATGCATATGAAGAAGAAAGTGCAAGAAGGTGCTATTCCAGAAGCAAGAATCGATGAAGAAGGAATACTTGAGTCGACTCGGACTTTGTGTTCTAACGATTACGACTTAAAGCATAGAATTATGATGGAGGCACACAACACACCATTTGCAATCCATCCTGGGAGTACTAAAATGTATCATGATCTTCGACATACATTTTGGTGGAACAATATGAAGAGAGAGATCGCGGAGTTTATCTCGAGGTGTTTAACTTGTCGGCGTGTAAAAGCGGAGCATCAAGTGCCAAAGGGTCCATTCTGACCACTTGAGATTCGAAATGGAAGTGGGAACACATTATTATGGATTTCGTTCTGGTCTTCCCAAGGTTTCTCAAGGCATAGATGCGATTTGGGTTATTGTTGATAGATTAACCAAGTCGCTCCATTTCTTGCCTATCTCGGAGACTTATTCCTTGAGCGTCTTGCTAGTATGTACGTAAATGAGATTGTGAGATTGCATGGCATGCCAGTATCCATAGTTTCAGATCGTGACCAAAGATTCACTTCACGATTTTGGGTTAGCTTGCAAAAAGCTATGGGTACGGATTTATGATTCAGTTCAGCATACCATCCTCAAACGGACGGGCAATCAGAAAGGACTATTCAAACTCTTGAAGATCTATTAAGACTCCATGTCCTAGATTTCCAAGGGAGTTGGGATAAGTACCTACCATTGGTGGAATTCTCCTACAACAACAGTTATCAGGCAAGTATAGGTGTGGCTCCATTTGAAGCATTGTATGGATGAAAGTGTCGCTCTCTAGTATGCTGGGATGTGGTGGGAGAAGAAATGTTATTGGGACTAGAGTTAGTACGAATGACTACATAGAAGATCCAAACGATTCGACAACGTATACAAACGGCACAAGATCAACAAAAGAGTTATGTGGATCTTCATCAAAAAGACATGGAATTTAATATTGGGGATCATGTATTGTTACGTATTGCACCATGGAAGGGAGTTGCAAGATTTAGGAAGAGAGGAAAGCTCAATCTAAGATTTGTTGGTCCATTTGAGATTCTTGACCGAATAGGAAATGTGGCCTATAGAATTGCATTACCTCCAAGCATGTCTCGTGTTCATAATGTTTTTCACATATCTATGCTTTGTAAATATGTGAAAGACCCGAACCACATTATTGAGTTAGAACCAGACGAGATAGCCGAAGATTTAACGTACGAGGAGGTACCTGTTAAGATCTTGGATAGGAAAGAGCATGTCCTACGCACCAAGGTTATTCCACAAGTTAAGTTTTTATGGAGAAACCATCTTTATTGAAGAAATGACACGGGAGTTGGAATCGAAATGAAAGCGAGGTATCCTCACCTTTTCAAAATACCAGGTACGTACGTAAATTTCGTGAGGACGAAATTTCATAAGGAGGGGAGGTTGTAAGACCCCAACTTTTTAATGACTAAAATCAAATTTTCTCTATTTATTATTGTGGATAATAAGGTGTTAAAATATATATAATGTTTTGGTTATGGATAAAATTTGCAAATTTTGCAAAATAAGCAAGTGGTTATAAAATATTCATTGTTATCGGGGAATATTCGTTTGGTCGTGGAATATTCTTGCTATCGGGGAATATTCGTACGACGGTGCAGCCATTTGTGGGCCCCATAACGGAAAACAGTCGGATGAAAAAAACGATAAATTTGAGTTTTTATAAATAATGGCGTAGTTATTATTCTGAATTAACCTTTGTTGGAATACCCGGTGGTTAAAATACGATGTCTGGCGTGGTTGCCTGCGATGTAGCATACGGTTTTGCCTGATATTTTTGAATTATTAATTTTTACGTAAGAAGTCACTACTCAATAATTGTTACCATATTTACTATTCAATATTTTATTTTATTGATTCAATAATTGCTGAATTGATATTTTATATTATTGTTGTTTCAATAATGGTCATTTCACAGTATCTCCATTATTAGATCAATAATTCATATTATTTGAATAATATTGTTAGATAGCATTATTGGCAATGTCTAAGAAAGTTCTGTCTAGGAAAGGGTTTGGTCACCTAATTGCGCGTCAATAAGGAGAAATCCTTATCGGAAAGCCCCCTCTTTCCTGGGAACGACCTAGTTGTCATTATTGTGATTCTGTAATATTATTTGTGAATAATTAATTATTGATTTATATATATTTCTTTTATGTGGATATAAATGATGGATATATTTATTGTGGTTATAAATGATGGAATTAATGCTAAGGTATTTTATCAGTATTTAATCAGAATTAAAGTTTAGAAAATCGTCCGTATGTGGATTTCGGTCATTTTTCGTTTAGAATTTGGAAAACCTTAAACTTACAAAGTTGTAGAGAATTAAATTTCCTATGGAAGGACATGAGATTTGAATTTTTCTGATAAAAGGGCTATTTATTGTGAATTATTGAAGTTTCAGAAATTAAATATTATTATTAAATATATGGTGGGCCCCACTTTTGGTTGGTGAGAAATGAAATGTGCTGAAATTTATTTTCAAAAGTGGTAGGCTTGAATAGTAGCAGGTAAAGTCATCAGGTAGCAGGTTAGTCTATTATGGCGTTCTAAGCATTTTCCTATAAATATGGTGCTTAGTTAGAATTGAAAATCACACCAGAAACAAGTTTTCTCTCTCTATATTATCGAGCATAGTTTGTGAGTATTTAGATATTTTGTGAGTTCTTTATTCATCGATTGCAAGTTTCCTTGACCTTATCTAGATATTTCGATCGGAAAATCTTGTTATTTTGAGGTAAGGGATGTTATTTTCTTCCTAATGATGTTCTTCTTTCAATATCATTATACTGAAATATTGGTATGGATTTTATTATAGAATTTCTACCTTTATGTGTCGGGGTTACTATTCACGTATACGACACTATTCACGTATACAGCACTATTCACGAATACGACATTATTCACTAAAAAATGAAATTTTCTCCTTTTTGTCCAAGATGTCTATTATGGTTACTATCTTTGATTGTATCCATGTTTTAATCTTTATTTTTGAATTCTGCTTCACAATTGGTTATTATGGAGTATTATTGAACTTGGATAAACTGTAATATGAATCCCTAATATTTGTTCTTTTTATCTCTTTGGATTCGTTTTCTTTAAGATATTTTTCATCATCCTCAGTCCTAAATGATGATATTACTGAATATCTTTGGCCTGTAGTGCAAAGATGAATGATTAATTGATGAATATCTTTGGCCCGTAGTGCAAAGATGAGCAGTATTGAGATGAACAGTGTTGAGATGAACATGACCATTTGGTGATCTACAAATGAATATCTTTGGCACTGTAGTGCAAAGATGAAAATTTAATTCAAGATGTATATTGATTGATGTTCGAGGATAAAATATTGATGATGGACTTTTAAATCTTAGAAGATAGTAGAATTCATTCTCTACTTGACTCTTCTAATGGATTGTTGTTTTCGCTGCAGTTGTTGATCTAAAACTTGTTGTCTATTATATTTTATCAGATTTTTCTCTGTTGAAGACTAATGATAATTTGTTGTATATTATCTTAGTCATAAGATTCTTTACTGGGCTAGTTGAGCTCACCCTTTTCCTTTTTGTTCCATTGTTCTTCTCAGGAGGAGAGAATTTAGCAAGAACTAGTCGGGGTATGGAGTGATGATTCAAGATAGTTGTTTTAGTAGTCCTCACTATTTTGTAAAATAGTGTATCAATAATTGTAATGAGGACTCTTTTTGTGTTTATATACTGTCTATTGGACAATATTTGTATCCAAACTCACAGTATAGGCGTTGTCGTATTCTGCACGATAATTGTATTACTGAAGTTGTATTTGTTTTTGTACCATGTATTTGGCAACTCAGAATGGGTGATGTATACCTATTTTGGGGGCGTCACAATGCACTTCGGGCCAAAGATGACTTTCATCACAATATAAGCATTACGATGATGGCAATGATATAAGAATTCAATTAAATGAGAGAAAGGATAAATTTTAAAGATTTATAATTTAATTTATCCAGAATTCAATAATGTCCAAATTGTCAACATGATACTGCTCTGTGGAGTAAAATTCAAGAATAATATGTTAGAGTTTATGCCCTAGAGGCCAATTATTTGATATAATTGCTTAACATTAGACACGGCAAGCAGTAGTGGGGCTTGCCAGACAAGCGTGAACTGACCAAAATGGCCGGTTCTAAGTGAAATTTGCATTATGAGAACTGAGGTTGGTATTTACTTTACTGGCCATGAGCTTCATCCTTTAATTTTTTATTTTATTTTATTTTTTTTGCAAAATCTTGATACACCAAAAATAATAATAATAATAATAAATATTAAAAATAATAAAATAATTTATAATAAACAATAATTCTAATTACTTACATTAACTACATATCTCAATCAATTAAAATTTAAATAGTGTTATAAATTACTTTCAAACACGCTCCAGCTTAAGGGGGAGTGTTAGTAGATATTCTAGAGGATTTTCGATATTATTCTAAAGGCATGATTTGGGGATTAAATAAGTAGGGGGGTTGCATAATTAAGGGATAATGATTGATTTACTTTCCAAATATACAACACTGTACATTGTAATGTCACTATAAATAATAGTGGTCTTCTCCATTCTTTTTCATTGATTGCTAGTAATTCAAAGTATATAATCAAATTTGATTTTTTTAAAATTAATATAATTTATTTAACTTTTAAAAATAATAAATCTGTAATTAATACTAATATATAGATAATTTTAAATTTTATAATTATATTATCGACTTAAACTAATAATTATTAGTTTTATACTTTGAAATTGAAGAACTATTTCGAAAGTTCATGCAATTGTAATTGTTTGTGAGCGTGAGTAAAGATATATAGAGGATATATTGAGGGAATTAACATTTCTACTATTAAAATTAAAAGAAATATCAATAGTTGTTGTAGTTCAGTTGGTCTGAACTCTTATTTATTTACTTACAAGTCTTGTGTTAAAGCCTCACAACCCACAAGTAACAACATTTTTTTTTTTTTTTTAAAAGTCATGGGCCACGTGGTAAGACCTAAAAGCAATTCGGGCCAAAATGGCTGCACATTTACTGGGCTAGAAAATTGCAACCATGGCGCGCGTAAGGGCGGCACGGCTCGTGGGCTTGGGTCATGTTTGTCAGGTCTACTTAACATTTTGATATTATATTTGATTGAATAAATGAATGATTTTATTATGATTTTATTTACTGCGTTATATAAATGTTAACATAATAAAATTCCTTAGAATAGTGATACAAGTTATATATTTTCAAGTATGTGACTTGAATATGAGATTATATAATTACAATTATTAGTATCATTGCTCGTAAATGTCCCTAGTCGAGAATCATTGTTAGTCGAGTATCATTGTTGATGGGACAACAATGATGCATTGAGACTAGTATGTGGATTGATTGATGACCAAATCTCATTGGTCATGAATATATGAGATATTAAGTCAATGCATAGATACGTGTTAGAGAACGATGTACTGGACAGACCCACCATGAGAATTCTATGTGGAGCATAATGCGAAGTGTCATTAACGATTCTCATAGTGACAATGATGTAATGATCCTCTGACCTGAAATCACTATATTACTACACGAGAATTTATGTACTTTGATATCATCAAAGGTCACCTTTAATAGGGTGGACTATAAAGGTGATTATTGGGTACATCATGAATCGTGTGAGGAATATGAGTGATCTAGATGGAATTTAACCCTCCTATATATTAAGGGTGATATCCATAAGCCTCTTGATTGAGTAGGACTATGAAATGCATGGCCATGCTCAAATAGTGATTTGTTTCATATAGTCTACTCATTGATCAAGAAAACTCAGATTAAATTATGAAGAGTATGACACATTCCATAACTCAAGTTTAATCTAGGATGTCAAGGTTAAAAGGATTAAATTACATTGAAACATTGGTCACAAAAAGGTTGCATCGAATCATCGATCTTATTATTACGTGGGTAGCAGTGATGCATTACTAGATGTCGCTCACTGTTTATAATTTTATAATATGATTTTAAAAGTATTGCCAACGTAATAATAACCTATAGGGACACACACATAGAACGTAATTAAAAGGGAATTAATTTAAATTTTAAAGATTTAAATATGTCAATATGATTGATAATATTTAAATTACGAATTTAAATTAATAGGATAATTTATATAAAGGTATATTAATTAAGTAAGACTTAATTAAGATATATATATATATATATATATATATAAATAAATTAGGATTTTATTAGGGTTTTTGATTATCCCTTTTTAACCGCTATATATATGATATGTAGTAACCATTTTAGGCATAATCATCATAACCTCAAAAACCCTAGCCGCTCTTATAGAGAGACTAGAGAGAAAAACCTTTGAAAATCCTGATCCTTGGTGGCTAGTACCGCAGTTCTCTTCACTATAGATCGTGTGACGATTCACAGGCGTTCGTGTGGATACCGTAGAGACGTAGTACCGTGAGGAATTGCGTTGGAGATTCGAAGCGTTTTAGAAAATATTATAATCGGTATAATATCTAAACACTGAATTATTATGTTTTCGCATGGATCCTGTTTTAGGGTTTCGGATTTGGCTTTATAATTTTTTATTTTCTGCTGCGTTTTTATGCCGAAATCCTTACAGTGGTATCAGAGCTACTTGTGGAAATGATTAATTCAGATTACGTGTTTTAATTGTATTCAATATATATGATATATGATGATGCATGTTTATGGATCTGAAATTGAATATATGATATTTCACTGTATGCATATTCTAGTATTTTAATTATATATGTTATATATATGCATGTATATGATGTTCTGTTAATCATATCTTAGAAGGTGGAATAACAATACAACTTCTGTTCTAATTGGATTAGAAGCATGAAGATTCAGTTTAATATGATTAATCGAAACTGGACGTATATGATATGTTCTGGGTGTACTGTTAATATGAGTGTTATGGCAGATTTGATATGATTCTGGAATTGTTTCAAAGATTCGTATGGAATTTCTAGACCATCGCCAGGGGGGAGACCCCCCCTTGGACCCCCATGTCGTAGCGCAAGATGGTCGTGACCCCAATATGTTATATATAGTTTTCTTTAGTTATATATAAACTGTTATATGCTTATTGTGATATGCATAGTGCACAGTTATGGCCTTTTGACCCATAGGTTAGTGGTTTTTGGTTTTGAAATACGGCTTGCATGTCTTGCCTTTCTATAAATTCTAATGTAATATTCTCTTCTCATCTAAATCCCCTCAAATGTAACTCGAGGTTTCTTTATGTCATGTAATAATCTATAATCGATAAAGTTGACAAGATGGAGAACACGATGGAAAGATGATGATGGAGAGGAGGCACATGCATGAGGAAGATCCAAGGAAGCTACTATTTTGAGATCTTTTACCACCTCAGATTGACCTTCAATCTCTCATTAGCTTGAAAAGATTGACAGTGGATTGGGTCATTGCACTTTATTTATGCTTGTATGCGATATGATATGATAAATAATGTGCATGCTTAATAAGTTTAAAATTGGTGAGATTTAAATTAATTTATAAAATCCCTCATTAAATTATTAAGTCTAAATCAGATGTCTTCCAATGAATAACACACATCAAGACCTTGATCAATGGATGTAGGTTTACCAAATCAAAGTACCCTATTTATCTAGGTAAGATTCGATAGGATAATTGTGATATCCAAACTGTTAAAATCATTGGGCCCGACTTAACTAAGTTATCTCAATAGGATTGTGGACTTAGAGGCATGGATTTTGGTAGGTACCATTAGATGGACTAGAAACAAATGTTGTTTACCAAACTATCCAAGAGTTATATATGATATAATTGACAAGGGGTTGTCTACCTAAATAATTATGTTTTGGGAGAATAGCCAAAGCTAACTTAAGGCATAATGAAATATGGATCTTGGCTCACTAGAAAGATTTAATAGAAAATGCTTTCCAAATTAATGGTGAGGACTATTAATTTGAATAAAATAGTGGGAGGTATATTTTGAATGTACCATTATCAATTATATAATATAAAAAACTTTGCAATTTGACTTATTATTTTTGCACTTATAAATTGTAGATATCAATGGCAAACAACAACAACAACAACACAAGTAGTCTTTCACTACTATCAGTCCTTGAGAAGGACAAACTGAGTGGAATTAATTTCCTTGACTGGCATAGGAACTTGAGGATTATCCTCAAACAAGAGCTCAAGCTATATGTCATTGAAAAGCCCATTCCTACAGTACCAGCTGACACTGCACCACATGCAGAGAATAATGCTTACAAGAAGCATCAAGATGATGCTCTGGATGTGAATTGTCTCATGCTAGTAACTATGAACGCTGAGCTTCAGAAGCAACATGAGTTGATGGATGCTTATGAGATGATCGAGCATCTCAAGAAATTGTTCGAAGGGCATGCTCGACAGTAAAGGTATGATACAAGCAAAGCGTTGTATCACTGCAAAATGGGTGAATGTGATCCAGTTGGTCCACATGTGCTGAAAATGATTAGGTATATTGAGTACCTTTATATGTTGGGTTTTCCGATTACTCCAGAAGCCCAAACTGATCTTATTTTACAATCATTGAATAACAACTACTCTCAATTTGTTATGAATTACCTCATGAATGAAATTGCGAAACCCCTTACTGAGTTGTTGAGCATGTTAAGAATTGCTGAGAATAACATGAAAAGGGCAGGACCCGCTCCCATAATGATAGTGCAAAAGGAGAATGCTAAGGGAAATTGGAAAGGAAAGAAGAAGATAGGATCTAAATCTTTTGCCAAACCCAATTCAAAAACCAAACAGGCTTTAAAACCTAAAGGTGGGGTGGCTAAAGAAGGTGATTGTCACTTCTGTGGAAAACCTGGACACTGGAAGAGGAATTGTCATGCTTATTTGGAAGATGTGAAGAAAAGGAAAGGAAGTGCGACTTCTGATTCAAGTATATATGTTATAGAAGTCAACTTGTCTACTTCTACATTATGGGTATTGGATACTGGATGTGGTTCTCACATTTGTGTTAATGTGCAGGAACTCCAAAGGAGTAGGACTTTGGCGAAAGGAGAGGTTGACCTACGAGTTAGGAATGGAGCAAAAGTTGCTGCACTGGCCGTAGGAACTTATCATTTATCTTTTCCCACTGGGCTAGTATTAGAATTAGAGGATTGTTATTATGTTCCTACTATAAGCAAAAACATTATTTCTATTTCTTGTTTGGACAAGAAAGGTTTTTCATTTATAATAAAGAACAACCGTTGTTCGTTTTACTTAAATGATATATGCTATGGTGTTGCACAATTGTTTAACGGTCTTTATATTCTTAATTTAGAAATGCCTATCTATAACATAAATACTAAACGATTTAAATCAAATGATTCAAATCTGACATATCTCTGGCACTGTCGTTTAGGCCATATAAATGAGAAACGCAAATCCAAACTCCATAAAGATGGGTTTTTTGATTCATTTGATTTTGAATTATATAAGAAATGCGAGTCTTGTTTATTAGGAAAGATGACTAAAGCCCCTTTCACTGGACACAGTGAACGGGCTAGCGATGTATTGGGACTTATACATAGTGATGCATGTAGACCCATGAGTTTGTTAGCAAGAGGTAGGTTTTATTACTTCATTACATTTACTGACGACTTCAGTAGATATGGATATGTATATCTTATGAGACACAAATTCGAATCCTTTGAAAAGTTCAAGGAATTCAAGAATGAAGTTCAAAACCAATTTGGCAAAAGCATAAAAGCTCTTCGATCCGATCGAGGAGGTGAATAATTAAGCCAAGACTTTGATGACCTTCTAAAGGAGTGTGGTATTATATCACAACTCACTCCACTTGGAACACCACAATGGAATGTTGTATCTGATAGGAGGAACAACACCTTGTTGGACATGGTACGATCAATGATGAGTCATGCAAATCTTCCAATAAGCTTATGGGGTCACGCTCTAGAGACAGCTGCATTCACACTTAACCGTGTTCCTACAAAGATGGTTCAAAAGACACTATGTGAGATGTGGAATGGGAAACGTCCTAGTATGTCGTTCATGAAGATTTGGGGTTGCGAGGCATTTGTAAAACGTCTGGATTCTGACAAGCTCAGACCCAAATCTGATAAATGTAATTTTGTGGGATACCCAAAGGAAACAAAATGGTATTATTTCTATAAACCTTCTAAGAACAAAGTGTTTATTGCTCGAACTAGTATTTTTCTAGAAAGAGAATTTGTCTCTAAAGGAAATAGTGGGAGGAAAGTAGAACTCGAAGAAATTCGAGAACCACAAAATATCATTGAACTTGAGTTGGAACGTGAGCAGGAACCACAAGATATTGTGGAAAGTGAACCTGCTCAAATTACACAAGGCATTCGTAGATCTGGTAGGACACGCCAAGAGCCCGAAACATATTATGGATATCTTGTGACTCAAAATGACGATGTGATGCTCATAGATCAGGATGAGCCTGCTTCCTACCAAGAAGCTATGAATGGACCAGATTCTGAGAAATGGCTTGAAGCCATGAAATCTGAGATGGACTCTGTGACGCCCCCAAAATAGGTATACATCACCCATTCCGAGTCGCCAAATACATGGTACAGAACATAAATACAATCTTAATTATACAACAAGAGAGCTTTGAGTTTAAATACAAATTCTGTCTTCTAGACAATATCCACTCTCAGAATGAGTCCTCATTATATTTACTGTCACACTATTTCACAGAATAGTGAGGACTACTAATGCACCATCTAGGACCATCACTCTGTTCCCCGACTAGTCCCATCTACGTTCTCATTTCCTGAAGAGAACAGTGAAAGAAAGGGTGAGCTCAACTAGCCCAGTAAGAAATATTATGACTAAGATAATGCAGAAATAAATTATCATTAGCCTTCAACAAAGTGTTAAAGCGATAAAATATAACAAACATCAAGTTTAGCTGCGATTGGAACAAGCAATTCATTAGAAGAGTCAAGTAGAGAATAAAATCTACTATCTTCTATGATTTAAAAAGGTTTTCATGACTTTTATCACGAGACTCGACTTAATAAATAATCCACATCATCAAATCATCCCGCACTACTGTGCCAAGGATATTCTTTAGTATCACGACCACGAATTATTCATGCACTACGGCTAAAGATAATCATGTTTTCATCAACGGTCCTGATCATGCCATAAAACAATTCATCTTTGCACTACGGCCAAAGAGAATTCATAGCCTTAATCATACCCAAAACTGTCCATCAATGCACTACGGGCCAATGAGGACTTTTTCCACATCATTTGTAACATTACGGTTATGATTATATCGAATAATCCCTGGTCATAATCATACCAAGTCCATCTATACACTAACAGGGCCACAGATGACTTTCAAAAAATAAACATGAGGATGATGACAATGATATAAGAATTCAATAAAACAAGTTCAAGAATTAATTTATCTAGGAACTGATAACGTCCCATTTGTCAACACGATAATCTTTGCTTTGTAGAGTAAAATTCAAGAATGCTCGGAAGAATATTTCCATGAAAAGATCTTTGGATGAAACGCAAATATCAAGGATATTCCACTAATTTCATGGAGTATAGAAGTCAAAACTTTAACCAACCGAGTATAATAAAGAATGGAATAACAAAAGAAATCACCATGCATGCGGTACTTGCAGATGACAAAGTTATTCCAACGAGAATAATAATAACGGAACCAAGTCGTCAAAGTAAATTACATGACCGACAAGATATTCTAACAGAATAATAAATAACGGAACCGGTCCGGTGTAAAATGCATGCATGAGGATATTCCAATGTAATAATAAATAACGGAACCGGTCAAGCAGAAAACGCATGCATGAGGATATTCCAAATGTAATAATAAAGAATGGAATATTAGAAGAATTTCACGGTATGCGTTACTTTGCATAGACAAAAGTTATTCCAACATAATAATAAAGAATGGAATAACAGAAGAATTTCACCAAGTATAGGGTAGCCCGCGTATATAGGTTATTCCAACAGAATAATAAAGAATGGAATAACAGAAGTTCTCTTCATAAATAAGAAAGAAAGAGTACTCCTTACGAGTACAACAAATAATATTCCCTACCTTAGAAAAAAGAGTACTGGATATAGAAGTAGTGAAGTAGCAGAACACTTTTCTTCTTTATCTCAAGAGTTTCAGTGAATTCGTAAGAAATAATGAATGAATGAGCTTCTATTTATAGAAAAATGGACTGTATAGTAACTAACTCATGAACGGTCCAGATTGATTTACTTTAATCTGACGGTCCATATTTAAAGCAAAATCTTTTAAATAAAAATATAATATATTCTATTTATAATCTAATAAAACGAATAACTTTATAAAAGATTTTACTATGCAAACACTATGCAGGCACTATGCAAACACTATGCATAATAAAATATAATATATTCTAATTATTGTCTAATAAAAACAGATAACTTTATAAAAGTATTTACATTTTATATAAAAAGATTTTACTATGCAAAACACTATGCATAATAAAATATAATATATTCTAATTATAGAATAACCTTATAAAAGTATTACATTTTATATAAAAAGATTTTCTGTATTATTACATTAATAATACCAACAAAATTGAGTGACTTATCACGTAGGTATCAATAATTAATACCGTGTGCTATTATGCAACACGCCAGACATATTCTTTTTACTTTTACTACTAGAGTAGTTCAACAAGATTAAGCTGTAAAACTTCCGCCGTTATTCTCATAAAAATATTTTTGTCGTTTTCTCTATTCGACAATAATTTCGTTATGGGGTCCACTAATGATCATACCGTCGCATGCGGATATTCCCACAAAAAGAATATTCCCGACCAATGAATATTATACAACAACTTGCATACTTTTCAAAATTTATAAATACTACCCACAACTATAACATTATCTCAAATTCACACCATAATATTAAAAAAATATTTCGAGAAAATTAAATCTTTATTCATAAAATCTGGGGTCTCACAGACTCCATGTACACTAACCAAGTATGAACTCTGGTTGATCCACCCGAAGGGGTAAAACCAATCGGGTGCAAATGGATTTTCAAGAAGAAAACCGACATGGATGGTAACGTACAAACCTATAAAGGCCGACTGGTATCAAAAGGTTTCAAACAAGTTCAAGGTGTTGACTATGATGAAACCTTCTCTCCAGTTGCAATGGTTAAATCCATCAGGATATTACTTGTTATTACAGCCTTTTATGATTACGAAATCTGGCAGATGGATGTCAAAACTTCTTTCATTAACGGAAATCTCCTTGAGGATATGTACATGACACAACCTGAGGGTTTTGTCACTCCAAAGGATGTTGGAAAGGTATATAAGTTGCAGCGACCCATTTATGGATTAAAGCAAGCCTCTTGGAGTTGGAATCTTCGATTTGATTAGGCATTCAAAGAGTTTGGCTTTATAAAAAATGAAGACAAACCTTGTGTATATAAGAAGGTTAGTGGGAGTCACATTGTATTCCTAGTATTATAGGTTAATGACCTATTAATTATTGGGAATGACATTCCTTCCTTACAGGCTGTAAAAACATGGTTAGGAAAATGTTTCTCCATGAAAGATTTGGGCGATGCTGCCTACATTTTAGGTATCAGGATCTATAGAGATAGATCGAGAAAAATGCTCGGCCTAAGTCAAAGTACATATATTGATAAAGTGCTGAAACGGTACAACATGCAAGAGGCAAAAAGAGGACACTTACCCGTGACTCATGGTGTAAAGATCTCTAAGGCCCAATGTCCTAAATCACAAGATGATGAGGAGCGTATGAGAAAGATCACTTATGCTTTGGCAATTGGATCTATCATGTATGCAATGATATGTACTCGTCCGGATGTCTTATATGCTTTGAGCATGACGAGCAGATACGAGTCGAATCCAGGAGAAGGTCACTGGACATCAGTCAAGAATATCCTTAAGTACCTAAAAATGACTAAGGATTCATTCTTGGTATATTGAGGTGAAGACTAACTGGCAGTAAAGGGTTACACAGATGCTAGTTTCCAGACTGACAATGATGACTATAAGTCTCAGTCAGGTTTTGTGTTTTGCCTTAATGGTGGTGTTGTTAGCTGGAAGAGTTCAAGCGAGAGCGATGAGTGATTCTACAACGAAAGTGAGTAGTATATTCTTTGCTTCTAGTGCGGCCAAGGAGGCTGTATGGATTAAAAAGTTTGTCACTAAACTTGGAGTTGTTCCAATCATTGTTGATCTGGTTAAGCTATATTGTGATAATAATGGAGCCATTGCACAGGCTAAGGAACCCAGATCTCACCAACGATCCAAGCATATACTTAGGCGGTACCATCTCGTCCGTGAAATCATTGATAGAGGAGATGTACATATAGGAAGAGTGCCAACAGATGATAATGTTGCAGATCCACTGACCAAGGCTTTGTCACGTGAGGCTTACACGATCGTCACACTAGTTCCATGGGTATTAGATACATGAGTGATTGGCTCTAGTGCAAGTGGGAGACTATTAGAGTTTATGCCCTAGAGGCCAATTATTTGATATAATTGCTTAACATTTTGATATTATATTTGATTGAATAAATGAATGATTTTATTATGGTTTTTTTACGGTGTTATATAAATGTTAACATAATAAAATTTCTTAGAATAGTGATACAAATTATATAGTTTCAAGTATGTGACTTAAATATGAGATTATATAATTATAATTATTAGAATCATTTCTCTTAAATGTCCCTAGTCGAGTATCCTTATTGATGGGACAACAATGATGCATTGAGACTAGTATGTGGATTGACTGATGACCAAATCTCATTTGTCATGAATATATGAGATATTAAGTCAATGCATAAGTATGTGTTAGAGAACGTTGTACTGGACAGACCCACCATGAGAATTCTATGTGGAGCATTATGCGAAGTGTCATTAGCGATTATCATAGTGACAATGATGTAATGATACTCCGACCTGAAATCACTATAAAGGTGGAATTTAACCCTCCTATATATATTAGGGGTGATATCCATAGGCCTCTTGATTGAGTAGGACTATGAAATGCATGACTATGCTCAAAATGTGATTTGTTTAATATAGTCTACTCATTGATCAAGAAAACTCAGATTAAATTATGAAGAGTATGACACATTCCATGACTCGAGTTCAATCTAGGATGTCAAGGTTAAAAGGATTAAATTACATTGAAACATTGGTCACGAAAAGGTTGCATCGAATCATCAATCTTATTATTACTTGGGTAGCAGTGATGCATTACTAGATGCCGCTCACTGTTTATAATTTTATAATATGATTTTAAAATTTTTGCCAACGTAATAATAACCTATAAGGTCACACACATAGAACGTAATTAAAAGGGAATTGATTTAAATTTTAAAGATTTAAATATGTCAATATGATTGATAATATTTAAATTAAGAATTTAAATTAATAGGATAATTTATATATAGGTATATTAATTAAGTAAGACTTAATTAAGATATATATATATATATATATATATATAAATAAATTTGAATTTTATTAGGGTTTTTGATTAATCCCTTTTTAACCGCTATATATATGATATGTAGTAGCCATTTTGGCATAATCATCATAACCTCACAAACCCTAACCGCTCTTAGAGAGAGACTAGAAAGAAAAACCTTTGAAAATCCTGATCCTTGGTGGCTAGTACCGCAGTTCTCTTCATTGTAGATCGTGTGACGATTCACAAGCGTTCGTGTGGATACCGTAGAGACGTAGTACCGTGAGGAATTGTGTTGGAGATTAGAAGCGTTTCAGAAAATACTATAATCGGTATAATATCTAAACACTGAATTATTATGTTTTCGCATGGATCCTGTTTTAGGGTTTCGGATTTGGCTTTATAATTTTTTATTTTCCGCTGCGTTTTTTTGTCGAAATACTTACATAATATTGTATCAAAAATTATTTGAATAGAAAAGAAATCAATTTTTGTCATGAATAGTACCTCGGGTGAATAGTACCCCGTGAATAGTACTCTGGCATTAAAAGATTAAAAATAAACAAAAATGTTCAAAATAATATTTCTGTGAAAAGATACTAGATGAAGTGCAAATTTCAAGAATATTCTACTAAATTCAAGGAGTATAGAAGCAATACTTTAACAAAATGAGTGTAGAATTCGGAATCTAAAACGAAATAATATTACTTACATACTCCAGAGTATGGAAGAAAATATTATTTCTTACGAATATTGAACAATAATAATATCCCTTACAACTGTTGAACAAAAATAATATTCCTACGAATATTGAACGAAGATAATATTCCTTATGAATATTGAACGAAAATAATATTCCTTACGAATATTGAACAAAAATAAAATTTCTTACGAATACGAAAAATAATATCGTAAGTGAATATGAAATAAATAATACCCCTTACCTTAAAAAGAGAGTACTTCTGACAGGTAGAGCGGGGATATTCTTGAAGAAAACTTATACTATTTTCTACGCTCAAAGCTTCCTTAAACTCTAAAAAAATACGCTCAATATTATAGAAGAAGAATTCTCTTATTCTAGTGTGATTTTCAATTCTAAACAAAACATCCTATTTATAGGAGAGTGGAAGGATACTATTTAGAGAAAAAATTCACGGGCAAACAGTAAAGGAATTCACGGGCTGAATTTGAAAATCACAGGCGTCCGTTTTAAAAAAAAATAAGAATATAATATTCAAGTAAAACAAATAATTTTATATATAATATAATATATTCTATTTTTCATAAAAAATAAAACTTATTATATATATATATATATATATATATATATATATATATATATATAAATTCCACCACCGTGCCCCTAATGGCACGACACTCATACGTATGATTATATATATATATATATATATATATACTGAATAATTTTCTACCAAATATTTTCAAAAATGAGTAAGTAGGGGTCCATATAATAAGCAAAATTTATAACAAATACTTTATAAAAATTCTCTCAATATTTTTAACAACATTTATTCATCATTAATATTATAAATCGCAATATTTAACAACCAGATCATTCCCAGGAAAGAGGGGCTTTCCGATAAAGATTTCTTCCTATTGGCACACAATTAGGTGACCAAACCCCTTTCCTCGACAGAACTTTCTAGACATCGTCAATAATGCAAATAATAATATGAATAATTGTGTCGTCTCAATTATTGATTTAATAATATAAAATATTATGAAAATAATTGAATCAATAACGTGAGATACTATGCAGCAATTACTATGGCAATAATTGAATAAAATTGAGTGACTTCTCACGTAAGCATCAATAATCAATACCGTGTGCTACTATGCAACCACACGTATTACTGTACTTTATCACTGAGTATTTCAACAGTTAACGGTAAAACATTTTCTGTTATTTTATAAAAAAATATTTCTGTCGTTTTCTAACTCCGACAATAATTCTGTTGTGGGGTCCACCAATGATTGTGGCGTCGTACAAATATTCCCTGTTAAAACAAATATTCCCCGACCAATCAAATATTTTATAACAACTTGCATACTATGTAAAATTTGTAAATATTACCCACAACTATAACATTATATCAAATCCACACCATAATATTCAAAAATATATTTTGAGAAAAAATAATCTTTATTCATAAAAGTTGGGGTCTTATAACCTCCCATTCTTATGAAATTTCATCCTCGAAATTAGTGTACGTACCTGGTATGTCAAAGAGGTGAGGATACCTTGATTTTATTTCAGATTCTAACACATAGGTCATTTCCTCAACATCGTGGTTTCTCTACAAAACTTTGACTTGAGGTATAACTTTGGAGCGTAGAATATGTTCTTTCTTATCCAAGATTTTAACATGTACTTCTTCATACGTTAAATCTTCCGCTCTGTCGTCTGGTTCTAACATAATAATGTGGTTTGGGTCTTCCACATATTTACGTAACATAGCTATGTGAACAACATTATGAACACGAGACATACTTGGCAGTAAGGCGAGTCTATAGGCCATAGTTCTTACTCAATCGAGGATTTCAAATGGGCCAATGAATCGAGGGTTGAGATTTCCTCTCTTCATTGATTCTTGCTTCTAGAATAACGCCTTCTTGCACCTTCTTCTTAACATTCATCAGCTCTTAGTCGGTAGCTTGAGCGACTTTAACTTTATCGATTAAAGTCGATTCTAATCGTATATTCGCTATCTTCACATAGGTTCTTGGAGTCTTTAACTCTATCTCCATCCTTTGTAAGTCGTACGAAATGGGTCTTTGTTTTAACAACGTCGCACTCGTAACCGCATACGATCTTCTACTCAACGCGTCAGCTACCACGTTCACTTTTCTAGGATGGTATTGAATGGTATGGTCGTAATCTTTCAACAGCTCGAGCCAACATCTTTGGCACATGTTACGTTTGTTTTAGGTGAAGAAATATTTGAGGGTTTCGTATCGGGTTCAAGGTCAATACAAAATTTGATTTCACGCTCTGGGGGTAGGCTAGGAAGTTCTTCAGGGAATACATCAGAAAATTTATTAATAATAGAAATATCATTCAAAACTATGACTCTCATCCAAGACTTGGATAACACCTCACATTGATACCTATTAACTTGCCACCGTTATTCACGGCGTCCCCTACAAATAGTCTAGCTTTGGTACATCCCACACAAGGAAGTCACCAGTGAAAGGCTCGGGGCTCTTTACTTATGGCTTGATATGACAGTGATTGACTTTAGTGGTTTGGTCGCTTGAATTCGCATAACAGGTTGGTTAGGAATATGAAGGCTAACAACCTTACAAAGATAATCAATTTTAGCATGATGAGTAGTTAACCAGTTGATTCCTAAAATCACATCAAATGCAAGTATTTTCAAAGAGATAAGATCGACAGGTAACGTGAGGGTGCCGATTTGAATCGAACAAGATTTATAAATAGTGGATGTAATAAAGGTTTCTCTCAACGTAGTTTCAATAGATAAGTCAAAGTCTAATTTCTTCGGAGTTAAATTTAAACGTTGAGCGCATGTAGGAGAAATAAAAGAATGGGTAGAACCAGTATCAAATAAGGTATAGACTTCACAAGAGTTTATGATTAACTTACCCGTAATAACTTCGTTCAGTTCCTTACTTTGTGGGAAGTTATGAAAAGCGTTCTCACTTGAACCACCGACTTTGACTTGTCTAAGACAGCCTTTGGTGTCATCATTACCACTGGAATTGACTTTTGCTATAGGGCATATTCCACCCTCTACTGCTTCTTCGTACTCCGGATCCATGATCTAAATCATTAATTTTCGATCCATATCGAATTGGGGTTGACCGTAATGTACAGGGTAATTCAAAACACAATGTTGGGTTTTCTGAATTGTTGTCCAAATAGGGAAATACATATCATTTATTTTAGCCTTCTTAGATCGAATTTCTTTTTCCACAATATCAACGCGTCGTGCGACTTTTACCCACGCATCCTTCATTCTCACTCGTTCAGTTGTTTCTTCTTCCAACTGATCCTAAACATTTGAATTCTCAGATTCCAGTTTTATTATCTTATACTCTGCCAAAGAGTGCTTCTGTTCAAGCATCACATATTAGGTAACACTTGAATTATTGCATCCCTTTGCTCCACGACCGCCTGCCGTTCTTCAGCCTACTCTTCTAACTCATGAATACGATTTTACAGTTCTACATTTTGATCAGAATGTTCTCCTAATAAATCCTCCTCGGGTTCCTCTTCTTCCTCATTCTCAACTGCTACCTCTAAAACTAGCTCGGGTGCAACTATTAATTCTTCACTCACCACATGTATATCTCTAATTTCTTCTTCGCCTGACATCCTACAATCAAGTTTAATAACTTAATTAGTACTCCCCAATAAAATCTTTGTTATAAAAAATATTATACTCCAATATTTATTCTTTAAATAAATCTCCTCGATTCATCACTTAAAACTCTATATGAGTTCATCTCTTGATTTTCAGATGTCATTTTCAAATACTGTCACAAAACAAGGGTTAATTGACATGCCACATATTATCATTATATTTTGACCGACCAATTAAGTAATAAATAAGCTTAGGTAGGTCATACTAGCGAAGGATTTACCCGTCTCTCCCCTCCTAGTTCTAGTCTCATATCTCAACTAGGGATCATATCCCTAAACTTTGATACCAACTGTGATGCTCCCAAAATAGGTATACATCACCCATCTTGGGTCGCCAAATATATGGTACAGAATACAAATACAAACTTAATTATACAACATAAGTTGAGAGTTTTAACACGAATATTGTCTTCTAGACAATATCTAAACTCAAATGGAGTCCTCATTACAATTATTATCACACTATTTTATAAAATAGTGAGGACTACTACAGCCACCATCTCGGACCGTCACTCTATTCCCCGACTAGTCATGGATACATTCTCATTTCTTGAAGAGAACAATGAAAGAAAAAGGGTGAGCTCAACTAGCCCAGTAAGAAATATTATGACTAAGATAATGCAGAATAAATTATCGTTAGCCTTCAACAGTGTTAAACTGATAGAATACAATAAACAACAAGTTTAACTGCAGTAGAACAAGCAATCCATTAGAAGAGTCAAGTAGAGCATGATATCTACTATCTTCTATGGTTTAAAAAGTTTATCATTAATTTTATCATTTGAGACTCACTCAATGAATGCTTGCCCCAAATGAAGAAGTCTATAACAACTAAAGAAGTTTGTTTTGTTATTTGGTGCAAGAAGTCTTACACTCCACTTAATTTCAAGAACATGCATACTCCCTAAACATATATCAATGTATTTTACAAGGTGTTTAGTAGGTTTGGGATTGAATCCTAACCTTTTTAAATGAAATGTTAAAAGTCGAAAACCATGTTTATAAAACCTTACGCCTTTTTGAATCTAACCCATTGAGCATATGTTTATAGCTTAGTTAGTCTCGTAAATTCATATGAAATGTGAACTCAACATACCTTGCATGTATAGATTGATAGTCATGACATCTTAGGGATTGAAAACCAATTGAGATGACAAACTCTATGAATTATATTGTGAACTTAGGAACAATTAGAATAAGATGCGTATGCCTCTAGAGATATTCAATATGTTCACGCATCTTGTTAAACATTGTTATAAATTATGCAAGCATATGTAGAAAGAAGTTGTTTGGCAATATTATGTGGTATAATGAATACTATGGCTAGTTGATTGATATAATGAACTCTTTTAACTTTGAAAGAGGGAAATATATGAGTAACTTTTATAAAGGGTCAAAACTAGCTTAAAGGTTCTTTAATATGTGAAACAACTTAAAAATACGTAAAGTAAGAGGTATTTTGAAAATACAAAGGATGAGCATATGGTATAAAAGACTTTAAAGGTAAAATCAATGTGAGTTACGCATCTATGAGTTTGAATGTGTGTAGCCTACATGAATTTAGATATGTGTGATGGAAGTATGTGAAAATACATATCAAGTATATATGACTAATGAATACATATACATACATATATAGGATAACGTAGTTCATTGAAGTGATATTACGCTTTAAGTGGTAATCAACACTAAAGGCAAGTCTCCTAACTCTCACAACTTTGGATTTTGTGCGAGTTCTCTAACTTCCACTGATACACATATCGAATACAAGTTATCTAAATTCTCTACATTGTATATTGTATGAATCCGAAATATTAACATACTTATATTGAGCAAATGACTATTACTATTCAAAAATTAATTACTTTGAAATTATTGCGAGCATTAGACTTATTGTTCTTAAAGTGCATTATAAAAGTTGTCTAAACCTTTGATTCGGTTAGACTGTTATCATATGTTAGAAAGCTATCCAAACCAATTGACTTGGTGCGGACTCTTGAAATCTATTGAGATGAACAACCCTCTGAAAAAGAGGAAATTCTATATTATCAAGAGACCGACGTGCGCACACAAGTATGATTAAATGTTATGCATAACGTAGGGTATCTTAGGCTGATCACCTGTTGTACTCGTTTATCTTGGATTGCAGTATAATACTATTAATTCTAGTAAGAGTTCATAGTCTTTAACGACTGCTCAGTGTTCATTATTATTGAACCTCGAAATAATTAAACCTTGAAATATTATTGATATCCTTCAATCTTTAGTGACATCTATCAAGCACTTTTGATATTTCTTGATATCCTTGAACTATCACTTACTGTTATATCCTTGAAGATTCAAATGCTATAACTGTTCATTCTCTTTGATATATTACTTGTTGGGAAAACTTGTTGCTCATTCTTGCTTCCCTAAAAAACATACGATTTAAAGCAAGAAAAGGCAGTACCTAAAAGGACAAGGGGAAGGGCAAGGCTACAGAGTAGCTTAGTTCTTTAAGAGTAGTAGTATTATTATTTCTAGGGTTAAGTTCAGATGACCACCTGGGGTTTGGGCGGTTTCCCACTTAACCACCTATAGTCAGTAAAGCTACATTTAAACTCCCGACCTTTTGAGTTGAAGTGAAAAAATGCTTTCGGTCTTAACTCCGTTACTTTATTTGGCTAAAGACTTAATTACCCTCAGCTGTAAAAAAAACAAGAGCTGATCTGTTTTTCTAACAAACAAAAAACTAGAGCTCATCCGTAGCAGAGTAAACACCTTAATCTGACAATTCTTCTTGGACAATCAAAAATGCTGTTGCAGGAATTCAAGATTCTTTCTCTACTAAATTACATAGAAGTGGTACCATGAGCAAGAAATGGTACTGCCATTATCTCTACTTGCCGGTGGGAATGAAATTTTGTTGCAACTCTCAGGGAGCCATTTGGACTTCATGTAACTGAGTTTCCTCCATGGGGAATGTGGAGCCCACTGTCTTTGAGGGAATTTGTTTGGCATTTCTACTTGTTTGGCGGTGGGAAGCAAAGAGAGAATCTGTTTAGCTTTTCTTCGCCCAACAAATATGGATGGTAGAGCATATGTTAGCTCAGATAAGTCTTTGTCAGAGGCCTTGCCAATTCAAATTGAGACCTGAAATCTATATCTACTATTAATCTTGTGGGCTATTTGGTTGTCCCATTTTCTTTGTCCATCATAATATCAATGCACTCGTAATCACCTGTAATTTAAATACTTAATATAACATTAAAACCCAAATCATTAATCAGAAAAACAGTAAAAAAAAGCAGAGTAAAACAAAGACCGAAGGAAGGCCAAAGTTAGAGATCAAAGAATTTTTGCAGAGAGAAGCTATATAACCTTCCATTTTCAATTTCAACACAATAAATTCCTTGATATTCTTAGTTTTCCCCATATCTTTCAAATACAAGAGAATTTTCTCAAGAACTTCAGTTTCATCAACAGAGACTTCTTCAAGCATTTTCTAATAAAACATTGCAGAAAATTAAAATAATATAATAAAAATCAGACCCATGAAAAATCCCAGCCATAGCATTCAACATCAGTCGTTCATCATCTTGCCATGGCCTCAATTTTGCTCACCATAGCCTCAATTCAACATCATCTCGCTTACATAGCCTCAATTTCACCATTGCTACCGCTATCAAATTAAAACTCCACCATTAAACCCTGTCAATTGCCATTTGCCCATCAAATGCCTCCAATCTTGCCCTAGCCCTCAAAACACCCAATTCCTTAATGACCACATTATAAACATGCCCAGTTTCTTCCCTAGACCTAAGTCGCCGTCTGCTGCTTTATATCACAACACTTAGCCTCATAAATTCCAGATATACATATTTACATATGTAATAATACATCAAAATAGAAAATCATTTACGAAGAATTTGAGGACGGAACGGGAAACAAAGGCAGGAGTTGGGGTTCCGAATCCCTTGGAGTATTTGATGGTGATGGATGCAAGTAAAACCCCTTGTGGGAAATTGCTTTGTTTTAAGCTTCCATATCTATATCTACACTAGGACTAAAACCACTGTGCGGAGACCTATTAAACGGGTCGGGTATTAGAGGAGTCACCGGACTGAGAGCCAGGGACGGGAAAGCTTCGAAGGACCGGACTGAGAGTCAGTCACTGTGAGGAGACCTTTGTTCTTGAGGTCATTTAGCACACAGTAAAGCTTGAAGCGACGAATTCTGGGTCTGGAGGAGACAAATGACAGAGCGTGTTTTCTCGCTCCTCGGAGGATCCGGTGAGCATTTGAACTACTTGTTTGAAGGAGGAACCTATCTGCTTGGACGAAGGTTGTTGGGTATGTATTCTTTGGGCTCGGATCTTATATTGGGTGCCGGAGTTGCTGGTGGTGATGGGTGGGGCAGTCCATTGTGGTTGCTGCTGCTACTATAGCTTGAAGTGTTGCTAATATGGGTATTTGGGGATGGAATCAGGGATGGGTTTTGATTTTCTTGGAGTTTCAGTAGTGAGGTTTCCTTCAATCTCGTCTGCGATGGAGGTGAAATGGGTAGAACAAAATGATAAAAGACAAGAGGGGTATTTCAGACATTTAATAATATTTTTTTTACCATTACAGCCCCTTTCATGCGCTTTTGGCGTCTGACGTACACGCACGGTTAAGTTGGATGGAAAAAGTAACGTTTTCACTTTAACTCAAAAAGTCGGGTGTTTAAATGTAGCTTTACTGACTACAGGCGGTTAAGTGGGAAACCGCTTAAACCCCAGGTGGTCATCTGAACTTAACCCTTATTTCTATGCGTATTATGATGTATTAAGGATGATTAATTATGTTTAAGTTTAATCATTGGACTGTTGTAGTAATGGTTACGAAACCTTGGGATGCATTTATTTATATTATATCAATGTAAATTATTCTATTATTTTCGTTGTTGATGATTTTAGTGTGATGTTAGAATTAGCACGTGGCGAACCAAATTCAAGATACGAGTGTCTGAATTTGGGGGCGTCACAGGTTGGTATCAGAGCAATAGTTATAAACCTTAGGAGCAAGAGTCCTTAGATTACAACTTAGGAGAACTTGGAAGATAGAGAGGGATGAGACTCACATAGAGTTTTCATAGAGAATAACTTAGTGTGTTATAGAATATAACTTCATTCTATATAATGAACTTATGTTATTTAACATTCTAATGGAGTTGTTGTTTGTTTTGTCTTATGTTGGTGATTGTAGGGTGACTGATATGGGAGGACCTAGTCGAGTAATAGAAGAGGAGCCGCGTGATATACACGTGGTATTTGAGTCACCATTGATAGCAGAGCCCATATCAGCAGTGGCCCCTATCGATGATGATGACGAGGAGGATGAGATGGAGTCTCTACCCGAGGAGTCTGTTCCGGAGGAGGAACCTATGGAGGAGGAGCCTATGGGGGATGAGCCTATAGAGGACTCCGACGGGACTACGTTCGAGGATCGGATGTTGGGAGAATATGAGAAGCAGATTCTGGAGTTCGGATGTAGAGTGGAAGAGCTAGAGACGGAGGCTAGGGAGAGGGAGTCTGAGTTCCAAAAATTGAGGGACGAGGACCATCAGAGGAAGTTAGCTATACAAGAGATGGAGGTGGAAATTGCTCAACGCAGGGAGGTAGGGATCCAGTTGGGAACCTTGTTTCATAGGACGGTGGCTAGGAATGTGGAGCTGGCAGGGAAACTAGAAGAGTCTGAGCAGAGGGAACTTAGTGAGAGGACCGAGAAAGAAGCTCTCCGTACTCAGTTAGAGATGGAGGTGATGGATAGAATTCACTTCGAGGAGAAGTGGGAGGATTCCAATGACAGGGTAGATGATCTAGAGGATGAGGTGCGATGCAAGAGGAGGAAGATGAACAAGATGGGCTATGCTCTACGCACGGCTATGGAGAGGTTAATCGATGGGGTAAATCACTACCCAACTGAGCAAGGACAGACCCGACATACCATTAGTCGGGATATGGTGGCGCGATTGAGTCTAGAGGGAAAGTCTCAGTAGTATTGTAGTTATTATGTGTTGTTAATATGTTGTTGTAATCTTAGTCTTTGTGTAAGCCGTAAAATGATGGTAACCCCAACTTTTGAAGAAAAAAAAATGTTAGAGGGGTAGTAAGCTAGTGTCGTCCCCGTCTTTTGTGATATTAGGGGATAAGTGTTGCCATTTATAGAAGTATGCTAGAGATAACCGTATGATGTAATGAGTTGGCATATGAATAAAAATGATCTTAATTCCAAAACGTGTTAAAAAAAAATTTTCTTTCTTTTTTCTTTTCTCTAATTAGGAAATGTCCAAGTAATATAACTAAATAATAAAATGAAAAATTTTATGATGCAGAAACATGCCGGCCAGACGTAGAGTAACTGCACCAGAAGAATCGGTTAATGATGAGAGAGGACCAGTGGACTCAATACAGAGGCTTGTTGACTTGTTAGGAGAAGCTCTTAGGGGAAGAAACGAACCAGTACCACCTAATCCCCCAGTAGCTCCGGTCGCAAACTTCAAGGACTTTAAGAGCGTAGGACCTCCGGAATTCGTGGGTACTACCGATCCTATCGTAGCAGAAACGTGGATCAAGGAAATGGAGAAAGCCTTTGCCATTGCTCGTGTGGGTGAAGACCAGAAAACCGTGTTCGCTACATACATGCTGAGGGGTGAAGCAAACTACTGGTGGGAAGCAAATCAACAGAGGGCGGGAGAAGGAATTTTACCCTGAGAAAGGTTTAAGATGTTGTTCTTCGAGAATTACTTCCCGAAGAGCATAAAGAATAAGATGGTGGTAAATTTTCTAGAACTGAAACAAGGAGAGATGACGGTGGCACAGTACGCGGCCAAGTTCAATGAACTTGCACGATTTGCAACACATCAAGTCAACACCGAAGAAAGGAAAGCTCGACGTTTCGAACTAGGACTAAAACCTAGGTTGTTCAACAAGGTGTCAGTCCTTCAAATTGACTCGTTTGTCACATTGTTAGAGAAGGCGATAATTGCTGAGGGAGGTAGCGAGGCATTGAGCCAATACAACAAGGAGAAGAAAAACAAGAATGTAGTGGGAGAAACTCGTGGAGGGAGTAGTAGTGGTGGAAGCCATCTGGGAAAGAGGAAATGGGATAACCGTAACAACAACAACAATAAAAACAACAATACCAACAATCGAACCATCAGTCAGTCAGAGGGTTATCAAGGAGGGTTTAAGAAAAGAACTGAAGCTTGTTCGAAATGTGGGAGGAATCATCAAGGGGAGTGCTGGAAGGGACGCAACGTCTGCTACAACTGCGACCAGAAAGGGCACATTTTACCTAACTGCCCAAAACAGAAAAAGATCAAGGGATGTTTCGCGTGTGGGTCAACTGAGCATCAAATCAAGGATTGCCCAAAGAAGGGGAGCAGCGGAGGAAGCGGCCAATGGCAGAAGGGGACAAAGAAGTCGATGATCGGCGGACCAACTTGAATCAACCACCAACCGCTTTCGAACCTTTAATATGATCGTCCGTGACGCAAAGGATCGCAAGGGATGTGGTGTCAGGTATTCTCCCAATCAATAATATAAATGCATATGTATTATTTGATTCGGGCGCTACCTATTCCTTTGTGTTTGAAGAATTTGCTAGGCAACTAAACATAACCCATGAATGCTTAGAAAATTCGTTGAACATAGAGGTTGCAAATAAGGAAATTATCCCCGTAGAGTTTGTTTACCGAAACTGTTGTGCGAACATTAGAGGGCACGAACTAAAGGTAGACTTAATTCCAATTAGACTGGGAGAATTTGATGTGATATTAGGAATGGATTGGTTATCCAGCCACACTGCGATAATCAATTGTCAAGAAAAAAGTGTGAACCTTCAGACTTCAAATCAGTCTAAGGTAGTGTTTTATGGTAGCTCATCGCTCAAGCAATCGTGTTTTTTACGATGATGCGCCAAGCAAGAAATTGTTAAAGAAAGGATGTGTAGGTTATTTGGCCTATATAGTAGATACTCAGAAAAAGGGAGTAGAAATGAAGAATATATCGATAGTCAAAGATTTTCAAGACGTGTTTCCAGATGATCTGCCTGGTCTTCCGCTAGACAGAGAAATCGAATTTATAATAGACTTAGCACTAGGAACGGCACCGATTTCAAAAGCCCCATATCATATGGCGCCTGTGGAAATGAATGAATTGATGATACAACTGCAAGAATTGCTAGATAAGGGTTACATTCGGCCAAGTGTGTCTCCTTGGGGAGCACCGGTGTTATTTGTAAAGAAAAAGGATGGATCGATGAGGCTCTGTATCGACTATCGGGAGTTGAACCGAGTGACGATTAAGAATAGATATCCATTGCCAAGGATAGACGACCTTTTTGATCAATTGAAGGGAGCAAAGTGTTTTTCCAAGATAGACTTACGAACGGGTTGTCATCAGTTGAAAGTGCGAGAGGAGGACATACCAAAGACGGCGTTTCGAACACGTTATGGACATTACTAATTTCTGGTGATGTCATTTGGGTTAACTAATGCTCAGACAACATTCATGGACTTGATGAACCGAGTTTTCAAGCCATACTTAGATAAGTTTGTAGTAGTGTTTATTGACAACATTTTGATTTATTCAAAAACTAGGGAAGAACACGCCGAACACCTGGAGATGGTATTGGAAGCCTTACAACGGGAAAGGATGTACGCTAAATTTTCGAAATGTGAATTTTGGATGGAGAAGGTTCAGTTTTTAGGACACGTAATAGATCAAAATGGAATTTTCGTGGATCCTGCAAAAGTGGAGGCGGTAAGTAACTGGGAACAACCAAAGACGCCAACAGAATTAAGAAGTTTCTTAGGTTTAGCTGAGTACTATCGAAGATTTATCCAGGATTTTTCTAAGATAGCAACCCCGCTGACCAATCTAACAAAGAAGACGGTGAAGTTCGTGTGGACGGACAAATGCGAGAAGAGTTTTCAAGAATTGAAGAGGAGGTTGAGTGAAGCACCTGTATTATCATTACCAGATGATACAAGAGGATTTGTAGTGTATAGTGATGCGTCGCATAGAGGACTTGGTTGTGTGCTAATGCAACATAGAAAGGTCATTGCGTATGCGTCACGATAGTTGAAGGATTTTGAAAAGCGATACCCTACCCATGACTTGGAGTTAGCAGCGGTAGTATTTGCTTTAAAGATTTGGAGGCATTATTTGTATGGAGAAAAATGTGAGATATACACGGACCACAAGAGTAAAATATATCTTCGCCACGAGAGGGAGTTGAATATGCGACAAAGAAGGTGGTTGGAATTAATCAAGGATTACGACTGGGAAATTTTTTATCACCCGGGAAAAGCAAACGTAGTAGCCGACGCTTTAAGTAGAAAAGGAAGGGAGAAGTTATTCAATCTGACCACTCAAGAAGAATTAATAAGAGAAATGGAGAAGTTGGAAATAGAGGTGGAAGAACCAAAAGAAGCAGGAGGAAAATTATTCGTGATGGAAGCTCACCCGACGTTACTGGATAGAGTAAAAGAAGCACAAGAGAAAGATGAAGAATATGAGAAGATAAGGAAGAGAATGGTAGAAAGTGAGGAAGAAAAGTTCAAAATAGATAAGGATGGTATATTGAGATTTGAGGGTCGAGTATAGGTGCCAGCTATAACCGAACTAAGAGAGGAAATTTTGCACGAAGCACATAATACTACGTACCCTGTTCATCCAGGAGGCACAAAGATGTACCGGGATCTTCGACATCACTTTTGGTGGCCTAATTTGAAAAGAGAAGTGTTAGGTTTGTAATATTCATAACGCAATCAAAATTGCAAAAATTAGCAGAAGTGTGGTAAAATCAGAGTTTAAAAAATTTACAAACCATATACCCGGATCACCCTTTATGCACAATTATTAATTAAACGAAAAGATAAAGAATAAAATCATACCCTTGAAGATCGAAGCTTCCTCGGTACAAGTTCACCTCCAATCCTTTTCGCGTTCAACTTGAATCCACCGGGTTTGGTTCCTTCCTTTGATCAACATTAGCCACCCAAGCGTTTGGCCTCTAGAGGTGATCCACCAAGGAAGAAGAAAATTCAAGAAGATGGGTGTTTATGGCTCAAACCCTAGTTTTTCCTATCTCTATAGAAAAAGGATACTCTCCAACAAATTGGAATTATTACGTTGTGAAAGTCAACAACCCATTTCACCCATAATAAGACTCCTCTTATTAATAGATGTGGGCAACCCACCTTAACAATTAAGGAATTGGGTTTTATTTAATTAATTAAATTCTTTTAATTAATTAAGCTCCCTAATCTTATTAGGGATAATTAATTAAACTCCTTTAACTAATTTTTCCTCCTAATCCTATTAGGAATAAATGAGAGTACTTATATTAAATTAATTCCTAAACTCTTTTAGAAATTAAAACAATAATAATTGTAATAATATTAATAAGACTCCTCTTATTAATTTATATTTAATATTTCTAAAATATTAAATAATAAATATTAAGCTATTTAATTTATTCTATCACCATAGATTAAATTAAATATACTTAACTATATTATTACGATTATGCCATTAACTTCTTAAATAATTATTCTTCCTTTTATGGTGTGACCCTTTAGGTTCTTCATATTAAAGCAGGTTGTGAATAAATCAATTAGAACAATTCTAATCTTATTTAAATAAATAAATTAAACAATTAATTTATTTAAATAAATAATATTTATTCTACAATAGGGATAAGCCTCCCTAGCGATCAACGACTTTCCGGATAATATAGATTTCAACATTAATCATTAAAGAACCTTTGAGTAAATAGTTTCTGCACAATTCAATCCTTCCACCATGATGTCCCAATTAAATATAAGACATGGAATTCTTTATCACAAGTCTTATTTTATTTAATTATATGTATTTCGACTCTTAAATGCACAACTCCAAATAATGCAAATTAGAAACTCCTTTCTAATTTCATTACGCCTTAACTAAGGACTCTTTGGGTTGTCATTTATCGAATCACATAGGACATTTCTCTTCTTTTATTAGAAGTGGTAGATTCTTTATTGATCATACATTATCTCCATGTACAACTTATTATACCCAAGCATACCCTTTGATATACCCTAAGGGTCTTAAGGAATAAGTCAAAGTATAACTCATCATACACAAGATACTATGATGATCTCAAGTCCAAGGATTACTTGTACTACTATCACTCTGAGAATTCCTATTGACGAGCAAATAAAACTCCATTAGGTATTCCTTAGCGAGCCACGTTCAAATGAACTTATTCTCTAATAAGCACCTACATACTTGCTTTAGTGTCTCCACACAAATGATCATGAGATCAATCATCCTCATCCAATGAGCAAGCAACGTATGTACCAATCTATCCGAATTCACTAATCCCCAATTTAGTAATCCAATGATTGGGAACTATTTTAGTTTTAAGCTTTCTAAGAATTTAGATCTCATTAGAATGATCATCATCATTATTCTAAAAGCATTGCTTAAAACTATGGGTTTATCACATATATATAAACGACATCATGTAGATAATTAAAAGCCTTTAATAAATTAATACTTTTTATTAATAAATGAATAAGATTGTTACAAAGTATATGCTTTATCATCAAACATGATTGGCTTGTGTGCATACTACTTTCAATCTCCCACTTGCACTAAAGCCAATCGCCATGGTATCTCATACTCTTCTTCTCTAAGTGGCGATTATCCTGCTTTGTTGGATAAGCTTTAGTTAATGGATATGTAATGTTGTTCATGAGAGTCCACTATCTCTATAGTGATTTCCCATCTTTCAATGATTCTAATAATCAAATGAAAGTGCCACAACACATGTTTAGATCCAAGATGAGACTTAGGAACTATTCCTAGTTACGTAATGAACTTTTAATCCAAACAATCAACTTGCGACTTCATTTATAGCTATATACTTTGTCTTTATCACTAAACCAAGTAACTCTTTCTTTGTTTGGAACCTTTCGATTCAACTTTGCACCAGATTCAAGGTAACCCTTTACCTTAAAGTGGATTTTTTTTTTGTCGTCTTGAGTGCATACGAAAAACTTGAGTCTGTTAAGCCCTCTAGTTTTAATTTAGACCCACCATGAATATGATCACATTCTTAGTGCTTAGGTTAAGCACTTTAAGATATTTTCAGCGACTCATAGTGAACTTCTCTATAATATGACTGATCAACATCAGGTCTCGTATATTTCATTGCATACATGATAATCACTCATGCGATCTCTCTTCTTTAGAGTCTATAGGGACTATTAAGAGAGATACACTCCATGGCTCATTAACATGAGACATCTCTTGGAGTTTGCCATGCTAAACGACTTTAGCATCAAATGAATATACGTTCCTTGGGTTAAGTTGAGCATCCTTTTAAATCTATCTATATAGATTTTATATCCCCAATTAAGATACTCTTCCAAATCATTCATGGAGGAATGTTTGACAACTTTATCTTTTCTTGATTGTAGCATTGGTATGTCATTCCTTATCTCGTAGTATATCAACATATAATATTAGGAATGTCATGGCGCTCTCCCACTTTCCCTTTTGTACACACTAGAACTCTTACCTCATCGTATGTAATCGGATCATCATCTTCTATGATGAGTACCTCATCATCATCATCTATGATGAATCCATACCTCCTAGGTATCTTGATGCAGATTATTCCGGATTTACGATTCGGTTGTGTTCAATAGGTACATCTATAGGTTCCTCTTATTTGACTTATAGTGTTTTGTGGTTCTTGAACTCTTCAAGATCTATTATCCTCCCACTAGCCCTTTCAATGATAAACACCTTTATCTTAGAAGGCGTGTTTATAACAAACACCTTTTGCTAAGTAGGATTATAGAACATATACCCTAAACTTACTTTAGGATGTCCCACAAATTGTACTTGTCAAATCTTGTCCCAAGCTTATCCTTTGAAACCTTTTCACATAAGTTGGACAACCCCTTATCTTAACATACTTAAGATTAGGAATCCTCCACATCCATAACTTTTATGGAGTCTTGAAATAGGATTTTGAGGTTACCATTTTTCGTAGAATGTCGACCATTTCTAGGACATGATCTGAAGGATCTTTGGAATGTCGGTAAAATCATTATGGACCGTACCATGTCCAACAAGGTACAATTTTTCCTTTTAGATACATCAATCAATTATTGCGTATCAGGATGTGTCCATTATGAGAAAACCATTTGAGATGATCTAGAAACTTATTGCACAAGTATTTATTCCTTGATCTAATCAAAGAATCTTAATACTTTGCCAATTTGTTTCATTTACGAATTCTTTGAACCTTTCAAATAATTCACAATTGTATTCAAACAAATACACACATTCAACTCTTTGAATGATCATCTCCTTTTCTTACACTAATTTATTCAATATGCAAAATTATTTTCATGTAAGTCAGTATACAAAATTTATTAAGTAATATTCGAGTTCTATACAAAATATTATTATTATAAATAGAACAACAATTGTTCTTAATTATAATACCAAAGATTTCATTGTCAACAATAAAATGAAAATAATATTTTTAACAAGAATTGGAATACAATAACAACTTATTGACTTAATAGATTTGCCGTAGGCATTGCTAAACTATAAGTTTCTATGGCTAATGCTGAAAGAACCTTTGCTTCATTTTCCACACATAGGAT
Organism: Panax quinquefolius; assembly: GCA_020205615.1. Taxonomy (NCBI): domain Eukaryota; kingdom Viridiplantae; phylum Streptophyta; class Magnoliopsida; order Apiales; family Araliaceae; genus Panax; species Panax quinquefolius. The sequence continues at coordinate 79,709,467 of CM035171.1, read as the reverse complement.
TACTTATATTTGTTTAGCTTTCTATACTGCTTGGTCCCTTCATAAATCTACATTTATGATAACCAAAGTCGGTATCCAATACCCAAGTAGAACCTTGACTTAAAGAAAATTTATTTCAATCATGAACAAAAGCGTATTATTAGAAACTTCACTAAGCTTCTTTGGTTAGCCTCTCGCAAGATGCTTCTCATGGTTTCTTTCCAGTGTCCAGGCTTATTGCAGTGGAAGCAAACTCCTTTGCTATCCGTATCAGTTTTGTTCTTATTATCCTTTGTTTATGCCTTTCTATTTACCTTCTTTGAATCGTTCTTCTTTTTAGAAGATCCTTTTGCCCCTACCGATGAAGACATGGTCTTTCTTGGTTAGAAAGTGACTCTCATCATTTTTCAACATGTTAAGCAAATCAGCAAAGCTGATATCTAGCTTGTTCATATGAAAAATTCACAACAATTGTGAAAGGAGTCCGAGAGTGAGTGCAAGATCAAATCTTGGCTCAACTCTCCATCCATGACAAAAACCGGTTGTCCTAATTGATCAACCAAATTGATTATGTTAAGAACTTTTTATGCATCTTTATAGTGCCATTGGCCATTCTAGATCGGAAGAGCTCCTTAGATATCGATATCTATCGGTCCTACTTTCCTCACCATCAACTACTTGATGTGCGGGAATATAGTAGGAGCATCCATAGTTTCATCTTGTTTGAAGCTCGTTACTCGTGGATGCGAGCATGATGCGTTGAGCCAATGTGCATCATCTTGCCACTTTCTAAAAGTAGCAATCTCTTCCTCGGAGGCATTATGCGCAACCATTGCGAGGATAGGCGTATTAAGGACATAAGATAGCTTTTTCATTTATGAGAACTATTCTCAAATTCCTTAACCAATCCGTTTAATTGGATTGCGATTAATTTAGCATCTAATATGCTTCATGATGATAGTAATTTTAGACATTGTAAAATTACGTAAATGAATTTGTAATTAACAACATTTTAACATACATTCTATTATTAATTACCAAAATAATTTAGGTCTTATTTTAAATTGGTATCTCCCACTATTTTCTTCAAACTATATTACCCTCACTTATATAGTTAAGCAAAATCTAATTAAAGATTTGCTAGTGAGAATAAGGATCCCATTTCAAATGTATATAGCCTTGTGGTGACACAACAAACTATATATAAATAAATAGGTAGACAACTTTTGTCAATTACATCAACTATGCAACTCCTTGTATTTTGCCTCTTAGATTATTTTGATCAAGTGGTGGCACATCAGAATCAAAATTATCCAAGTTAAGTCCGAACTAGCACTCCATATATTCAAAAAAGAAAAATATCATCCTTGTGGTGACACTGACAAAACAATATTGTTCAATTTTCTTTATAAGCATCAAATGTGATAAATTAACATCTTAAATACTTAATACTTGCCTTGTGGTGACACAACAAACTCATATTAAATATTTAATACTCTATTAATTTTATCATGCTAGAAAGCTGACGTTCGATATTTCAAATATCTTTGACGCTTAGGACTTAATATAAAAATTGAGGGGTTTGTTATTAATTTGTCTCATCTTGTTTAGTAGCATGCACACATATATATATAAAATACGCGTCATATTAATGAACATGCGAAGCATGTTTGCATAATATATAATATATATAGTATCTGCGCATGCACATATAGAATACTATATTCTACACGGATTGATTATGGACTTTTATTCTAGTTTGGTTCACTAGAGCCACCAAGTGAAACAAAAGGTCAAACCCTAGGGGTGCAAGAAATAATATTTAAATATAACTATTACATTTAAACTTGGGGCTCCATTACAAACGGGTCTTCAAGCGCTTCTTGTCCCTTGATCTCTAATTCTTCAAAATAATTCTAAATATTCCTATTACAAAACTATTTTAAAATAAATTGAAACCTTGATCGTGATCGAGGGAAGGGAAGCATAGGAGGAGATAGAATTTACATTAATAAAAATTAGAGAAGGCAGTCGCAGACCCCATTTAATAAAAACTCATACATTCATGCATCCAACTAAAATAAAATCCAATCGCATTGGTCGATAGTCATAATTAATCCCATTTATTATCATACACATCACCATATGCATCGATAAATAACATTCATCTCATGAATAATAAACATTTAATATATATATTGATATCATTTAATGGGCAAATTTATTTAGTATAAAATCTAATTTTGAATCAAAATAAACTCCTTTATTTTAAATCAAATTTAAATCAAAATAAAACTATTTTATTTTAATTTATCTAATTTTGAATAAAATAAACTATTTTATTTTAATCAAAATCTTTAATCAAAATAAACTCCTTTATTTTAATTAATTATGGAATCAATTCCATGTAATAAAAAAATTTAATTAAAATAAACTCTTTTATTTTAATTAATTATAGAATCAATTCCATGTAAAAAAAAATTTATTAAAGGAAACACGGATATTCTTTCCATTCACAAATAAACTCCTTTATTTTGAATAATATGAAATCTTATTTCATATTTAAATAAACTCCTTTATTTAAGGAAATTAGGATTTTCTTTTCCTATTCACAAATAAACTCCTTTATTTTGAATAATATGAAATCTTATTTCATATTTAAATAAACTCCTTTATTTAAGGAAACACGGATTTTCTTTCTTATTCACAAATAAACTCCTTTTATTTTTGAATAATATGAAATCTTATTTCATATCTAAACAAACTCCTTTATTTAAGGAAAGATGGATTTACTTCCTATTCACAAATAAACTCCTTTATTTTAGAAAAATAAAATCCAATTTCAACTCCAATTAGTTATCATGGAATCTAATCCCAACTCTAATTAGTTAGTATGAAATCTAATTTTAAAATTAAAATAAACTTTTATTTTAATTATAAAATTATTAAAATAAAACTTTATTTTTAATATTAAAATAAACCTTTTATTTTAAAATTAAAATAAACCTTTTATTTTAATTATATAATAATTAAGAATATATATATATATATATATATAAATATATTCGTAATATATTATATATTAATATTTCCGTGCATTATTTATAATATATATAATCATATAACCGTAATATATATATATATATATATAATAAAATTGTGGGATGAATCCTGTTAACTTGAAATCCATGCCTTACATTTTTTTTTTTTTTTTTTTTTATATGTTTTATATGGGCCACGTGACCCTTGGAAGTCCTCTGCCTTGTATAACATTTGATGTAGCCGTGAGTAAAAGTATCACCCACGATGTCAAATAAAAAAAAATATAGTTTCGCGACTTTTTTTTTTTTTTTTTTTTTATAATAAAATTTATGCCCAATTAAATTGTTCTAAACACATATCAATATACATATCAAATTAAAATAATTAATAATTTGCATAAAGGTTTGGCTCGATACCTTTACCATTAGGTTTGTAATATTCATAACTTATGATCAAAATTGCAAAAATTAAGCGTAAGCGTGGTAAAATCGAGTTTAAAAATTTACAAACCATATACCCGGATCACCTTTATGCATAATTATTAATTAAGCGAAAAAGATAAAGAATAAAATCATACCCTTGAAGATCGAGCTTCCTCAGTACAAGTTCACCTCAATCCTTTTCGCGTTCAACTTGAATCCACCGGGTTTGGTTCCTTCCTTTGATCAACATTAGCCACCCAAGCGTTTGGCCTCTAGAGGTGATCCACGAGGAAGAAGAAAATTCAAGAAGATGGGTGTTTATGGCTCAAACCCTAGTTTTTCCTATCTCTATAGAAAAAAGTACTCTCAACAAATTGGAATTATTACGTTGTTGAAAGTCAACAACCCATTTCACCCATAATAAGACTCCTCTTATTAATAGATGTGGGCAACCCACCTTAACAATTAAGGAATTGGGTTTTATTTAATTAATTAAATTCTTTTAATTAATTAAGCTCCCTAATCTTATTAGGGATAATTAATTAAACTCCTTTAACTAATTTTCACTCCTAATCCTATTAGGAATAAATGAGAGTACTTATATTAAATTAATTCCTAAACTCTTTTAGAAATTAAAACAATAATAATTGTAATAATATTAATAAGACTCCTCTTATTAATTTATATTTAATATTTCTAAAATATTAAATAATAAATATTAAGCTATTTAATTTATTCTATCACCATAGATTAAATTAAATATACTTAACATATTATTACGATTATGCCATTAACTTCTTAAATAATTATTCTTCCTTTTATGGTGTGACCCTTTAGGTTCTCCATATTAAACCTGGGTTGTGAATAAATCAATTAGAACAATTCTAATCTTATTTAAATAAATAAATTAAACAATTAATTTATTTAAATAAATAATATTTATTCTGATAGGGATAAGCCTCCTAGCGATCAACGACTTTCCGGATAATATAGATTTCAACATTAATCATTAAAGAACCTTTGAGTAAATAGTTTCAAATACAATTCAATCCTTCCACCATACTGATGTCCCAATTAAATATAAGACGTGGAATTCTTTGTCAAGTCTTATTTTATTTAATTATATGTATTTCGACTCTTAAATGCACAACTCCAAATAATGCAAATTAGAAACTCCTTTCTAATTTTCATTACGCTTTAACCAAGGACTCTTTGGGTTGTCATTTATCGAATCACATAGGACATTTCTCTTCTTTTATTAGAAGTGGTAGATTCTTTATTGATCATACATTATCTCCATATCAACTTATTATACCCAAGCATACCCTTTGATATACCCTAAGGGTCTTAAGGAATAAGTCAAAGTATAACTCATCATACACAAGATACTATGATGATCTCAAGTCCAAGGATTACTTGTACTACTATCACTCTGAGAATTCCTATTGACAGCAAATAAAACTCCATTAGGTATTCCTTAGCGAGCCACGTTCAAAGTGAACTTATTCTCTAATAAGCACCTACATACTTGCTTTAGTGTCTCCACACAAATGATTATGAGATCAATCATCCTCATCCGATGAGCAAGCAGCGTATGTACCAATCTATCCAGATTCACTAATCCCCAATTTAGTAATCCAATGATTGGGAACTATTTTAGTTTTAAGCTTTCTAAGAATTTAGATCTCATTAGAATGATCATCATCATTATTCTAAAAGCATTGCTTAAAACTATGGGTTTATCACATATTATAAAACAGCATCATGTAGATAATTAAAAGCCTTTAATAAATTAATACTTTTTATTAATAAATGAATAAGATTGTTACAAAGTATATGCTTTATCATCAAACATGATTGGCTTGTGTGCATACTACTTTCAAGAAGTTGCAGAATGCGTCAGTAGATGTCTTACTTGTCAAAGGGTCAAAGCAGAACATCAAAGGCCTAGTGGACTACTTTAACCACTGGAAATACCAGAATGGAAATGGGAGCATATTACCATGGACTTCGTGGTAGGACTTCCGATCACACAGAAGGGTTATGATGCCATTTGGGTTATCATAGACCGATTAACAAAGACAGCTCATTTTCTACCTATCAAGATTCGATTTAGTTTGAACCAATTAGCAAATTTATACGTAAAGGAAATCGTGTCACGACATGGAGTGCCAGTGTCGATTGTCTCTGATCGAGATTCGCGTTTCACGTCAAAATTTTGGAAAAGTTTGCAAGAGCGAATGGGAACTCAGTTGAGATTAAGTACTACTTATCACCCTCAAACCGACGGACAAAGTGAACGAACCATACAAACGTTGGAGGACATGCTTAGAGCTTGCGTGATGGACTTCAAAGGAATTGGGATGACCATTTACCATTAGTAGAATTCGCTTACAATAATAGCTATCAAGCAAGTATTGGTATGCCGCCATATGGAGCTCTTTACGGGAGAAAGTGTAGAACACCATTATGTTGGGACGAAGTCGGAGAGCGACGACTTTTGGGACCGAAATTAGTTCAACAAACGGCTGACGTGGTAACAACAATAAGGGCCAGATTGGTAGCAGCTCAAGATCGCCAAAAGAAATACGCCGATTTGCATCGTCAGAGACGAGATTTTGAAGTCGAAAGTTTTATGTATTTGAAGGTCTCTCCCTGGAAAGGAAAGATCAGATTCGGGAAGAAAGGGAAATTGACTCCGAGATTCATAGGACCGTTCGAAATTTTGAAACGAGTGGGCGAAGTGGCATACAAAGTTGCATTACCACATGAATTGGAACACATCCACAACGTGTTTCACATTTCGGTGTTACGTCCCTACAAGCCCGACTACAAACACGTGATCTCCTATGAGCCTATTCAAGTAGAGAAAAATTTAACGTATGAGGAAACTCCTATTCAAATACTAGATAGAAAGGAGCAAACGTTGAGGAATAAAATTATATCTTCTATAAAGGTGGTTTGGCGAAACCACGATACCGAAGAAGCCACGTGGGAATTAGAGGATAAGATGCGTAGGGATTATCCCCATTTATTTGAGTAACTTTGTACAATTCCGAGGACGGAATTTTTATAAGGGGGAGGATGTAATACCCGCGAATTTTAATAAATTATAATATTGAGAATAAAGATTTGTTTGTATATTTATTTGAATATAAAATATATATATATATATATATATATATATATATATATATATATATATATATATATATAGCATCGACATGTGTTGTGATGAGGATTTTAATTGATTAATTTTGGGGTGATAATTAAACAATGAAGCAAAAGTAATGAGAAGCTTAGTTTAAACGTGTGGAGTTATGCCTAGTGTGGCAAGTTGATGAATTGAGAAAATACTAATTTAACTAATGATGGAATTAATTAGGATTACTAATAAGTAAATAATTTCATAATGAGGTTGATTTATTGTTATTCGTTAATTATCATGAATAATAGTGTGTGAAGAGAAATCATATATAATAAGGTTTTTCATTTAATATAAAGTGAGGTGTGACATTATAATGAAAATAATTATTATATAACACTATGTGATAAAAGTAAGCTTGACTTAGGTAATTGACCAAGTTGTATGGAAAAGTCTTATGTGACATTTTGATGTGTGTGGGAATAATTAAATGGGTATTTTAAACCTATGAGAGAAAGTAACTTTGATTAAATAAATTAATAATAAGTAACATTGGTATCCAACTAAATTATATCCTAGTCTAGGATAAATATTATTTGAAATAAATCATTGTACATGGATTATATGATTTTATGTGTAGTATATGAGTGGGTGTATATGTATGCTCAAGTGTGAACAAATTGTAAAATAAACCTAAGTGTGCTAATAAAATGCTGAGTATTAAAATGTCCCAAAATCATAGTCTCATTTCAAAGAAAAAGGACTCAGCCGTGTTCTTCAAAAAGCCTATGGCTCTATGCTTGTTGAAAACCAAGAGAGGAATGATGGCTATAGGAAGGGGAGGAGATGGAGTTGGTGAAGCTTTCCACCCACTCTTTGTTGCACAAAGGTTCCTACAATCTTCCATGGAAACAAACCTTAGGGCAAATCTCCAATTGGATAATACTCCCTCTATAAATAGAAGTTCCTCTCTCAAATATAAGTTGTTGATTTCTCTGAGAAAAAAATTCTAGTGTGTGAGAGTGTGGTTGGGCTAAGCTTATATAATCTGCAAATTGAAGCTAGAGTAGCAATTCAACTTCAGAAAAGGTAAACTCCTCTAAATGTTCATACACTCAAGCCTTGCAAAGTTCTTAGAAAAAGTACAAAAACACTTGTTTGAGTTGAAATGTTAATAGTTGAAACTTGCTAGAATGTATCAATTGATGCTAGATATTGTTAATATGGTCAAAAACGAATTCAATGATAGTTAACTGAAGTAAAATGATCAAGTAACGAATCCATCGTGAAGAGAATTGCTAAATGTGTTAAACTTTGGAAAAATGGCAAAAATCTTGAATTTATCCTTGAAATTAATTGTTTGTATGTGTAGGAATGTTAGAAGCATGCTAGGAGTATTATGTAGCAAGTTTATAGCAATTATACATTATTACATTGTTGCTTGAATGAGAATTGGGTGGAAAATTTCACAAAAATCCGAATAGGGGCGAACAGGGATACTGCTTTCGTGTTTTTAAAGGGGACTGCCCGCCCGACCCGGGGGGTCTGAAGCTTACAAAAATCTACTTCCAATGGGAGGGGGTGTCAGAACAACTAAAGAAGTTTGTTTTGTTATTTGGTGCAAGAAGTCTTACACTCCACTTAATTTCAAGAACATGCATACTCCCTAAACATATATCAATGTATTTTACAAGGTGTTTAGTAGGTTTGGGATTGAATCCTAACCTTTTTAAATGAAATGTTAAAAGTCGAAAACCATGTTTATAAAACCTTATGCCTTTTTGAATCTAACCCATTGAGCATATGTTTATAGCTTAGTTAGTCTCGTAAATTCATATGAAATGTGAACTCAACATACCTTGCATATATAGATTGATAGTCATGACATCTTAGGGATTGAAAACCAATTGAGATGACAAACTCTATGAATTATATTGTGAACTTAGGAACAATTAGAATAGGATGCGTATGCCTCTAGAGATATTCAACATGTTCACACATCTAGTTAAACATTGTTATAAATTATGCAAGCATATGTAAAAAGAAGTTGTTCGGCAATATTATGTGGTATAATGAATACTATGGCTAGTTGATTGATGTAATGAACTCTTTTAACTTTGAAAGAGGGAAATATATGAGTAACTTTTATAAAGGGTCAAAACTAGCTTAAAGGTTCTTTAATATGTGAAACAACTTAAAAATACGTAAAGTAAGAGGTATTTTGAAAATACAAAGGATTTATATGGTATAAAAGACTTTAAAGGTAAAATCAATGTGAGTTACGCATCTATGAGTTTGAATGTGTGTAGCCTACATGAATTTAGATATGTGTGATGGAAGTATGTGAAAATGCATATCAAGTATATATGACTAATGAATACATATACATACATATATAGGATAACGTGAGTTCATTGAAGTGATATTACGCTTTAAGTGGTAATCAACGCTAAAGGCAAGTCTCCTAACTCTCACAACTTTGGATTTTGTGCGTAGTTCTCTAACTTCCATCGATACACATATCGAATACAAGTTATCTAAATTCTCTACATTGTATATTGTATGAATCCAATTATTAACATACTTATATTGAGCAAATGACTATTACTATTCAAAATCAATTACTTTGACATTATTCATGAGCATTAGACTTATTGTTCTTAAAGTGAATTATAAAGTTGTCTAAACCTTTGATTGATTTAGACATTATCATATGTTAGAAAGCTATCCAAACCAATTGACTTGGTGCGGACTCTTGAAATCTCTTGAGATGAACAACCCCTTTAAAAAGGGAAATTTATATTGTTTGGGGACCGACGCATGCATTATACAAGTATGATTAAATGTTATGCATAACGTAGGGTACCTTAGTCGATAACTTTGTTGTACTCGTTTATCTTGGATTGCAGGATAATACTGTTAATTCTAGTAAGAGTTCATAGTCTTTAACGACTGCTCAGTGTTCATTATTATTGAACCTCGAAATAATTAAACCTTGAAATATTATTGATATCCTTCAATCTTTAGTGACATCTATCAAGCACTTTTGATATTTCTTGATATCCTTGAACTATCACTTACTGTTATATCCTTGAATATTCAAATGCTATAACTGTTTATTCTCTTTGCTATATTACTTGCTGGGCAAACTTGTTGCTCATTCTTGCTTCCCTAAAAACATTACTGTTAAGGCAGAGCAAGGCGGTACCTCGGGAAAGGACAAGGGGAAGGGCAAGGCTACAGAGTAGCTTAGTTCTTTAAGAGTAGTAATATTATTATTTCTATGCGTATTATGATGTATTAAGGATGATTAATTATGTTTAAGTTTAATCATTGGACTGTTGTAGTAATGGTTACGAAACCTTGGGACGCGAATATTTATATTATATCAATGTAAATTATTCTATTATTTCCGTTGTTGATGATTTTAGTGTGATGTTAGAATTAGCACGTGGCGAACTAAATTCGAGATACGAGTGTCTGAATTTGGGGGCGTCACATATATAATACTTGGAACGATTATTATAATAAATATCCGTATATAATATACATATATATTATATATATTAAAATTACAGATGAATGAATTCACTTGTTAGTTATCAAAGTAATCCGGATGATATATATATATATATATATATATATATATATATATATATATATATATATATATATAGTAAAACATGTAAGAATCACGTGAATCACACTACAATGGAATATGATCATGTTTCCTTTATATTATGTATATAGAAAGCATATAAAATACTCCCTCCGCCCCAGGATAAAAGTCCTGGTGGATTTTTGATGCATATTAAGAAGATGAATAAAATGACAAAATTGCCCATAATAATGTCATTAAATATGGATAGAGAATTAGAATAAGAAAAGTATGAGATATTTAATGCTACGGGTATAATAGGAATTATGTATTCTGTGAAAACGTCAACCACCCTCACCTATAATAAGACTCCTCTTATTTATAGATGTAAGCAACCCTCTTTAACAATTAAGGAATTGAGTTTTATTTTAATTAATTAAACTCCTTTAATTAATTATGCTCCCAATCTTATTAGGAATAATTAATTAAAATCTTTTAATTAATTAGTTTCCTAATCTTATTAGAATATATGATAGTACTTTTATTAATTAATTCCCAAACTCCTTTAGGAATTAAATAATAATAATAATAATAATAATAATAATAATAATAATAATAATAATAATAATAATAACAATAATAAGACTCCTCTTATTTATTTATATTTAATATTTTCAAAATATTAAATAATAATATTAAATCATTTAATTTATTCTATCACAATAGATTAAATTAAATATACTTAACTTATTATTATGATTATGTCATTAATTTCTTAAATAATTATTTTTCCTTTTATGGTGTGACCCTTTAGGTTCTCCATATTAAACCAGTTTTGAATAAATCAATTAGAACAATTCTAATCTTATTTAAATAAATAAATTAAAATATTAATTTATTTAAATAAATAATATTTATTCTACAATAGGGATAAGTTCTCCCAAAATGATTAACGACTTTCCGAGATAATATAGATTTCAACATTAATTATAAAAGAACCTTTGAGTAAATAGTTACCGTACAATTCAATCCTTCCACTATACAATGTCCCAATTAAATATAAGACATGGAATTACTCTCAAGTCTTATTTTATTTAATTATATGTATTTCGACTCTTAAATGCACAACTCCAAATAATGCAAATTAGAAACTCCTTTCTAATTTCATTCTGCCTTGGCCAAGAAGTACTGGATTCTCATTTATCGAATCACATAGGACATTTCTCTTCTTTTACTAGAAGCGGTAGATTCTTTATTGATCATACATTATCTCCATGTATAACTTATTATACCCAAGCATACCCTTTGATATACCCTAAGGGTTTTAAGGAATAAGTCAAAGTATAACTCATCATACACAAGATACTATGATGATCTCAAGTCCAAGGATCACTTGTAATACTATCACTACAGGAATTCATATTGACATGCAAGTAAAACTCCATTAGGTATTCCTTAGCGAGCCAAGTTCAGTGAACTTATTCTCCAATAAGCACCTACATACTTGCTTTAGTATCCACACAAATGATCATGAGATCAATCATCCTCATCCAATGAGAAAGTAACGTATGTACCAATCTATCCGGATTCACTAATCCCCAATTTAGTAATCCAACGATTGGGAACTATTTTAGTTTTAAGCTTTCTAAGAATTTAGATCTCATTATAATGATCATCATCATTATTCTAAAAGCATTGCTTAAAACTATGGGTTTATCACATATTATAAAATAGCATCATGTAGATAATTAAAAGCCTTTAATAAATTAATACCTTTTATTAATAAATGAATAAAATTATTACAAAGTATATTGTTAGTTCCCAGAGGGCACAATAAATCTAGAAGGGGGGGTTAAATAGATCCTTTTTATTTCAAATACTTTTCTAGTTTATATTATATTGTTCATAATTAATATATGACAAATATAAGAATCTTTTCAAGCACGCAATGGAATAAGTAAAAGATCCTTCATTGATATATTCATAATCATACATACATTGTTAGTAGAGAGTAAGTTTAGTTGTAAGCGGTTAAAACATACATAGTAGTTATAGTACATAATGTAAATGACATAATGTAAAAGACACAAGGGGTTTTAAGTGGTCGAGGAGACTCAAGCTCTAATCCACTCTTCCGCTATCAACTAGCGAGATTTCCACTAAGGAAGGCGCACCACCGAATCACTAAGATTTCTTCAGGCTAGCGACCTTGGGACTTGATTCACTAAGAACTCTTGAGGCCGTGACCTTGGAACTTTGTTTAGTCCTTCGGACAAGGACCCTTTCCGCCTCGCTTTGTTTAGTCCCTTCGGACAAGGACCCTTCTGGCCCTACTTTATTTAGTCCCTTCAGACAAGGACCCCTCAGGCCTTGGCTTTGTTGAGTTATTTATTTGTTGTTGTTGGAGTCGGTCTTTGAAGTGCTAAGATGTCTTCATGCTCGAACATCTTCTATACTTAGCGTACTTGGCTTGATCATCCTTGAAGTGCATTTAAGTGTTGCATGATGCTCGACTTCTTTGGTTACTCGACCACTTTGGATGATCCTTTATAAACTGCCTTGAAGATCCTTCTCCTTGGTACTTGATGGCTGCACATGATAGGCTTCTAAGATGGCTGTAAGCTCTTCTGTTTGGTACTTAGAAGCTTTCTCATGCTTGACACCAAGATGACATTTGTGATCTCCCTTCTTGCTACTTGATGCCTTCTCATGATGGACTTGCTAAGATGACTGTAGGCTCTTCTCTATTGTACTCAGAGTCTTCCCATGATGGACATCAAGATGTTATGATGCTCTTCTTTCTCTCGGCAGTTCTGAACACTCTTCTTGTAGTAGAACTCTCACTTCTATATAGTAGAACTCACACTTCTACTTCTTTTTTTATCTGATTTCTGAGTGTTCTTGGTGGATCGTAGAGTGAGCCTTCTGACTCACTATTTCACATGGTTTAGATCAGTCCACCTTCTCTCCAAACTCAGTAACTCCAGCAACCTTTGATCTTTGAAGCTCTTCCTTATTTATACTCCTTCCGAATCCTTTCGTTGGAAAGTAGCCGTTGAAGGCTATTCAAATCTCTTCACAGATCTCGAGTTGCTTGAGGTAAACTGCTTGATGTGACTTGTTATACTTTTTCTGACGTTGCAGTCTACTGTTTCACCTACCCTGTCAGATGTATCACTTTAATGTCTTGGGCAGGTTAAAGACTTTATTACCTCTTTCTGATTTCTCGATCAGAGGTTGTCCTATTGCATCGATGCTCTCAATAAGCACTTGTCCAAATATTACCCTTCAGGTTGAACCTTTTCCAATGCTTCAATCTTCAGTTATTCGGACTCTACGATTTTGATGCATGTCTTCAAGGACTCGATTGTAGTGTCTTGTTTAGTGTTGCTCATTGACTGGTAGAGTTAACACTACGATCTTGAAGAGTGTTGATTGGATCTTCAATGTAGAACACCTCTTCCTTGTATTATGCAGTGCTTCAATACTTCTGTTTGCCTCAACTGCTCTTCGAGACTGATGGCCTAATTCTTTGTTCTAGTCCCTTTCTGAATATCAAGACACTTCATATTTATGGCGCGTCCAGCTTATTTTGTCCTTGTGATCTCCCGTTCACTTATCATCAATGAACTGACCATGCACTTAATCACTTTAGCCTTGTTCTTCAAAGATTGACCAGTATCTCGGTTCACCTTCCATCAGTTCTTTCTTTGTTTGGCAAACACTACGATCTTGGTTGCTTCCAAGATCGTTGTCTTCTGTTCACTTGATAGCTACTGCATTTGCTGACTTTCCTTAGTCAGCTTCTGAAGTCTTCTTTGAATCTTCTCGTGAAAGACTTCATCATGAATTGCCTTACAACTCAGTCTTGATGCTGATTGGGTTGGTGTTGAGATCTTCTGTTAGCCTGCATGCCATTCGTTGAGTGCTCTCTGGTTTCCTTGGATGTAGCTTGCAGCTTGAACCAGAGGCTTTGTTCCTTTGGATATTCTGGGAGTGCTCATTTGTTGAGAACCGTATATGCTCTACGATTCATCCTTGGCATTGTGAGCACTTCTTCTTAGGTCGTAGTTCTGCACTCTATGATTGACGACATGCGAGACACTACGATCCCGAGATCGAGATCTTGACACTACGATGTACGCGCTTGTGCTTGTTGTCTTCATCCGATCTTGCTTGACTACGATCTCTGCATGTAATCAATAGACTCTACGAACTCAGAGTGTGATCTACGATCCTTGACTTGGCTTTGGCATCAGTAGACTCTACGACTCTGAGTGTAGTCTACATTTCTGTCTTGGCTTCGGCAGATGATCGGTCTTCTCGTAGGCAGGCTGTCTTTACGATTCTGAACATAACTTCCTCAGCACACTACGATCCCGAGGAAGCTCTACCCGATACACTACTATCCTTCTTCGTTTCCCCTGGCAGTCTACGAACTTCGAGATCTACTATCTTGCATACTCCTATTGTAAAACCCCAACTTTTTGAATAAAGACGAATTTTCTATAAATATTATTTATGAATATTATGGAGTGAAATTGATATAATGTTATAATTGTGGGTAATATTTATAAATTTTGCAAAGTACGCAAGTTGTTATATAATATTCGATTGGTCGGGGAATATTCGTTTTAACAGTGAATATTCGTATAACGGCACAATCATTGGTGGACCCCACAACAAAATTATTATCGGATTGAGAAAACGACAAAAATACTTTATGAAAATAACGGTGGAAGGTTTACCGTTAACTGTTGAAATACCTGGTGTTAAAAATGACGATGTCTGGGTGGTTGCATAGTAGCACACGGTATTGATTATTGATGCTTACGTGATAAGTCACTCAGTTTTGTTCAATTATTGCTACAGTATTTGTTGTAGAATGTGGCTTATTAATTGGACCCCCATTTACCCATTTTTCAAAATAATAGATAGAAAATTATTTAATATAATAAAAGTGGGGCCACATGTGGGGGCCACATGTGTTGAAAAAGGAATGGTAGACATAGTCACGAGGGGAGAAATCTAGTAGGATGTTTATATGTAATATATATATATATTTATATATATAAGTGGCCAACTTGTATTATTTATATATATAAAGGTGTTGTATTATTTGTTTTTGTTTTGTTAGATGAAGCATCCGTGTTTCTTCAAAATCTCCATTCCATGATTGTACAATATAAGCATATGTTATATATTTATATAATATATATTATATTTTATTTAAAAGTTTTTGTTTTATTAGAATATTTTATTAAAACAATCTAGACCGTTCGTTTAAAAGTAAATCAATCTGGACCGTTCATGAGTTAGTTACTATGTAGTCCATTTTTCTATAAATAGAAGCTCCTTCCTTCATTTTTTTCTTACGAATTCACTGAAACTCTAGAGAGATAAACTATAGAGAGAAAGAAGAAAGTATTCTGCTACTTCACTAATTATATATCAAGTACTCTTCTTCTTAAGGTAGGGAATATTATTTGTTGTACTCGTAAAGGGTGTTATTCTTTTGTGTTCATGAAGAGAACTTATGTTACTCCATTCTTTATTATTCTATTGGAATAACCTGTATACGCGGGCTACCCTATACTTGGTGACATTCTTCTATTATTTTGTCTTTACTATTCTGTTGGAATATCATGTCTACGTGTGTTTCTGTTGGACACGATTCCGTCTTTATTATTACATTGGAATATCACATGCATGCGCTTTCTGCCGGACTGATTCCGTCTCTTTATTACATTGGAATATCCTATCTATGTGTTTTACGCTGGACTGATTCCGTCCTTATCGAGATTACATTGGAATAACTTGTCTATGCGAAGTACCGTATGCGTGGTGATTTCTGTTGTTATTTCATTCTTAATTATTACATTGGAACATCCCTGTCGGTGCAAAATTTCGCCTAACTTTGGTTCCGTTATTTAGTATTACATTGGAATAACTTTATACATGCAAAGTACCGCATGCATGGTGATTTCTTTTGTTATTCCATTCTTTATTATACTCAGTTGGTTAAAGTTTTGACTTCTATACTCCATGAAATTAGTGGAATATCCTTGATAATTGTGTTTCATCCAGTATCTTTTCATGGAAATATTCTTCTGAGCATTCTTGAATTTTACTCTACAAAGCAGTATCATGTTGACAATTTGGACGTTATTGGTTCTTGGACAAATTAATTCTTGAACTTGTTTTATTGAATTCTTATATCATTGTCATCATCCTCATATTTATATTTTTTGAAAGTCATCTGTGGCCTGTAGTGCATAGATGGACTTGGTATGATTATGACTAAGGATTATTCGGTGTAATCATGGACCGTAATGTTACAAATGACGCGTGGTAAAAGTCCTCGTTGGCCCGTAGTGCATTCTTTGGACGATTGTTGGCATGATTAAGACCATTAATGAATACACAAATATTCTTGGCGTGGAGTGCATGGATAATTGTGGTCGTGATACTAAAGAATATCCTTAAGTAGTAGTGCAGGGGTGATTCGATGATGTGGATTATTTATTAAGCTAAGTCTCAGCGATAAAAGTCATGAAAAACCTTTTAAATGATAAAAGATAGTAGATTTTATTCTCTACTTGACTCTTTTAATGGATTGTTTGTTCCGCTGCAGTTAAGCTTGATGTTTGTTATATTTTATCAGTTTAACACTGTTGAAGGCTAATGATAATTTATTATGCATTATCTTAGTCATAATATTTCTTATTGGGCTAGTTGAGCTCATCCTTTCGTTCTTTGTTTCTCTGTGAAATGAGAACGAAAGTGGGATTTAGAGTCGGGGAGCGGAGTGATGGTCCGGATGATAGTATTAGCTAGTAGTCCTCACTATTCTGTTAAATAGTGTGACAATAAATGTAATGAGGACTTATTCTGAGTGTGGATATTGTCTAGAAGATAGTATTTGTATTAAAACTCACTGACTCTCTTGTTGTATATTAAAGATTGTATTTGTGATACGTAACATGTATTTGGCGACTTCGGAATATGTGATGTATACCTATTTCGGGGGCGTCACAGTTGGTATCAGAGGTTAGGGATATGATCCCTGGCTAAGATGTGAGACTAGAACTAGGAGGGGAGAGACGGGGAATTCATTCGCTAGTATGACCTACCTAAGTTTATTTGGTATTTAATTGGTCGGTCAAAGTATAGGGATAATATGTTATGTGTTAATTAACCTTTGTTTTGTGGCAGTATCTGAAAATGACATCCGAGAATGTTGAGAATAGCAATGGAGCACAGGAGACCGTTGAGTCTCCACATATCAATAATCAGAAGAATGTGCATCAGGAAGGCGACAATCCTCATGCAAACAACAACACTGACCAAATGATGAATGATGGATTGTTCAGAGGCTTTATGCAATTCATGCAACATCAAAGTGAGAGCGGCTCCTCATCCAAAATGTAGGTGGAAACACTTGGAAACTCTCGGACGGTCACCGCTAAAGCATTCAAGGAGCTGGGACCACCGGAGTTTATCGGAGAGCCAAAACCACTTAAAGGCTAAGGAAGCATGGGTAAAGCAGATCACCAAGATATTTGATGTCTTGGGATGCTCCGAGGAGCAAAAGGTTCCTTCGCCACCTTCATGTTATTGCGTGAAGAGGTGATTCTTGGTGGGAATCAGAAACGCATTACATTGACTGGCCTTTACAAGATGTCGTGGGAGAAGTTCCAAGAGCTATTCAACGACAAGTACTTTCCCGAGAGTATTCGTCACATGAAAGAAGTGTAGTTTATCAAATTAGAGCGTAGCAATATGACCGTGTCAATACGAGGCTAAATTTGCGGAGTTATCTGGTTTGCATCCCATTTTGGTCGATAATGAGGAGCGAATGACGCGAATGTTTTTAAGAGGTTTAAAACCGGAGATACGTCAATATCTTATTTCTCATAAATTGTGTTTGTACTCAGATGTTGTAAATAGGGCTCAATTATTGGAGCACGGTAACGAGTCAATGCAACCAAGAGAAAGCAGCCGGCAGCATGAAAATACCAGTAGTATCAGTCATTGAAGCGGTGACAAAAAATGTGGAGGGAATCAACATGCCAGAAATGGTAACCACTTCGATAGTAATCATGGCCAAGACAGTAAAAATGGACATTTCAAGAAAAGGAGATTCAACAATGATGAAAAGACGTTAGCACCAGCAACTGTGGTTAAGGAAGGAGAACGACCACCTATCATATGCTTCAAATGAGGAGGGGAGGGACATATCAGTCCAAACTGCGCGATGCCATCCAAAGCGTGTTATAATTGCGGAAGAGAAGGTCACCTAGCCCGATTTTGTCGTTCACCGAAGACAAGTTCAGCTAGGATGGAGGCACCAAAGGCCGTCCCAGAAAAGTCAAAGCCGGTGGTGCAAGGGAGAGCATTTGTCGTGACCTCCCAGAAAGCAAGAAACCCGAACGAGGTCATCACGAGTAAGCTTATCATAAACTCTAGCGAAGTCTATACCTTATTTGATACCAGTTCTACCCATTCTTTTATTTCTCCTACTTGCGCTCAACGATTAAATTTGACTCCGGAGAAATTAAACTTTGACTTATCTGTAGAAACTCCGTTGGGAGAAACCTTCATTACATCCGCTGTTTATAAGTCTTGTTTGGTTCAAATCGGTACCCTCACATTACCTGTCAATCTTATTTCATTAAAAATACTTGCATTTGACGTAATTCTAGGGATTGATTGGTTAAATACTCATCATGCAAAAATTGATTGTTTTCGTAAGGTTGTTAGCTTTCATATTCCTAACCAATCTGTTATGTGAATTCAAGCCACCAAAGCATTAAAATCAATCACTGTCATCTCAAGCCATAAAGCTATTCGTTTATTGAAAAATGGATGTCAAGCTTTCTTAGCTCATGTCACGGATCTAAACAAAAATACGTCAGTTTTGAATGATATTTCTATTGTTAATGAATTTCCTGAAGTATTCCCTGAAGAACTTCTGGCCTACCCCAGAGCATGAAATTGAATTTTGTATCGACCTTGAAACGGTACAAAACCTATTTCCAAAGCCCCATATCGAATGGCTCTATTGAACTTCAGGAGTTAAAGACCCAACTACTGAGAATTGTTAGACATCGGTTTCATTCGTCCTAGTACTTCTCCTTGGGGTGCTCTGTTGTTCTATTCGTGAAAAGAAAGATGGGAGTATGTGACTTTGTATTGATTATCGGGAGTTGAACCATGTCACCATCAAAATAGGTACCCATTGCCACGTATTGATGACCTATTTGACCCGGTTGCAAAGAGCCAAATTCTTTTCAAAGATTGATCTTCGTTAGGATATCACCAATTGAAGATTAGAACCGATGGCATTCTAAAGGCGACGCCGAACTCGATGCAGGGAATTATGAATTCCTAGTCATGTCCTTTGGATTGACTAATGCTCCCCCGCCTTCATGGATATGATGAACCAAGTATTCAAGGAATATTTGGATCACTTTGTGGTCGTCTTTATTGATGACATCCTTATTTATTCAAAAGCCGTGAAGATCATGAAAGCAATACTTGAGGTCGATACTCCAAAAGCTTCGTGAATATAAGCTTTATGCCAAGTTGAAGAAATGCGAGTTACGGCGAGGAAGTAGCATTACTTGGGCACGTGGTATCAAGTCATGGAATATCTGTTGACCCAGCAAAGATTGAAGCTATTCAAAGCTGGGAGCAACCTAAATCAGTGACCGAAGTACGTAGCTTTCTTGGCTTAGCTGGTTATTATTGGAGATTCGTAGAAGGGTTTTCTCGAATCGCTACTCCACTAACTCAGCTGACTCGGAAAGATACAAAGTTCGGTTGGAGCGAGGAATGTGAGAAGAGTTTTCAAGAACTCAAGAGGAGACTCATTTCAAAGACTGCTTACGACAATACCATCCGGTTCGGAGGATTTGTCATCTACAAGTGATGCTTGAGACGCAAAGGGTTAGGATGTGTTCTCATGCAACATGGGAAAGTCGTAGTTTATGCCTCACGACAACTCAAAGAATATGAGAGGAATTATCCTACTCATGATCTAGAGTTGGCAGCTGTTGTCTCCGCACTAAAGATTTGGAGGCATTACTTGTATGGGGAAAAAGTGGAGATCTTTACGGATCATAAAAGCCTCAAATATTTCTTCACTCAAAAGGAACTCAACAAGCGACAACGACGTTGGCAGGCTGTTGAAAGATTATGATCATACCATCCAATACCATCCTCGGAAAAGTGAGCGTGGTAGGCGACGCATTGAGTAGAAGATCATATGCAAATACAGAACGATATTGTCAATGAGAAGGCCCATTTTGTGTGACTTGCAAAGGATGGAGATAGAGTTAAAGACTCGGGGACCCATGTGATGATGGCAAATATCTGAGTAGAACCGACTTTAATTGATAAAGTTAAAGGCTGCGCCAAGCTACTGGACACTGGAGTCGATGCGTATGAGGAAGAAAGTGCAAGAAGGTGTTATGCCGAAAGCAAGAATCGATGAAGAAGGATTACTTCGAGTCAACTCGAGATTTTGTGTTCCTAACGACCCTGATTTAAAGTATAAAATCATGATGGAAGCGCACAACACACCGTTTGCAATCCATCCTATTCCTATTTATATATGATTTGATTATGATATATATGTATATGGATGAATAATATGCAAGTATGCTTGCATTAAGAAAAAGTCATAAAAGTCCTTTGATAGATAATAGAAATATATGTACAAGGACTTAGAATGAATTGATCAAATATGTTAGGTTGATCCTACATGAGCAAAACTTGACTTTGTAAAGTCCTTAAAAAGAAATGATGTACAAGGACTATAAATATAGAAAGATCAAGCTTGTTAGGTTGATCTTATGATGTAATAGATAAAGGCTAGTCGATCGTCGAGCCGCACAAGAAGTAAGTAATCTGCCGGGTGAGTCGAGGTTAACTCGGAGCTATCGAGGCGAGAATAAGAGTATGCAAGATAGTAGATCTCGGAGTTTATAGACGCCAGGGAAGCGAAGAAGGATCGTAGTGTATCGAGAAGAGCTTCCTCGGGATCGTAGTGTCTTTGAGGAAGTCGTGTTGAGAATCGTGAGATGACGACACCTAAGAGCCGAACGATCATCGCCAAAGCCAAGTCGAAGCGTAGACTACACTCGAGTCGTAGAGCCTAGTAATCTAGAAGCCAAGTCGAGGATCGTAGACTACACTCGAGTTCGTAGAGTCCATTGAGTGCATCTGAGAGATCGTAGTCGGGCAAGATTAGATGAAGACAACAAGCCTGAGGCAAAAATCGTGAGAGTGTCAAGGTCGATCTCGGGATCGTAGTGTGTACGCGGCGACAAAATTTGAATCGTAGAGTGCGAACTACGACTCCAAGCGAAGTGCTCACTGATGCCAAGTCGGAATCGTAGAAGCGGATCACGGTTCTCAAAGAATGAGCACTCCCAGAATATCCAAAGGTCTGAAGCCTACGGTTGGCCTTTGCAAAGATGCGATCCAGCGTAAAGGGAACCAGAGAGCACTCAGCGAATGGCATGCGAGGCTAGCGGAAGAACTAAGCACCAATCAATTAGCATCAAGATTGAGTTGAAAGGCCATTCGTGATGAAGTCTTCCACAAGATGATTTAAAGAAGAAGACTTGGTGACTAAGGAAAAGTCGACTAATGCGATTCTTGTCGAAGAGAACAGAAGACAACGATCTTGGAAGCAACCGGGATCGTAGTGTTTTGTCGGATAAAGAAAGAAGCGATGGAAGGTGAACCAAGATACTTATCGACACGAAGAAGCAAGGCTAAAGTGATTAAGTGTGGGGTCGATTCATTAATGATAAGTGAGCGGAAGATCACCGGGAGAAAGCAAAATTTGGACGCGCCACAAATCTGAAGTGTCTTGATATTGAAGGGGACGAAGCAAGGAATTAGGCCATCGATTATCGAAACGATCGAAAAAGCGAAGTATTGAAGCCTTTGCACAATCTGAGGAAGAGGTGTTCTACATTAAAGATCCAATCAACACTCTTCAGGATCATAGTGTTAACTCTACTATGTCAACGAGCAACACTCAGCAAGACACTACGATCAGGTACTTGAAGACGTGCATCAGAATCGTAGAGTTCGGTTACTTGAAGACTGAAGCATTGGCAACGGTTCAATCTGCAGGGTAATATTCGGACAAGTGCTTATTGAGAGCATCGATGCAAAAGAATAACCTCTGATCAAGATATAATAAGAAATAAAGTCTTCAACCTGCCCAAGATAGTAAAGTGATACATCTGACAGGGTAGGTGAAACAGTAGACTGCAGAGTCAAAAAATGTATGACATGAGACATCAAGCAGTCAACCTCAAGCAACTCGAGATCTGTGAAGACATTTGAATAGCTTCCAACGGCTACTTTCCAACGGAAGGATTGGGAAGATGTATAAATGTAGAAGAGCTTCAAAGATCAAAGGCTCTGGAGTTGTTTATTCTGGAGAAAAGGTGGGTGATCAACCGAGTAATAATAGTGAGTCAGAAGGCTCACTCTACGATCCACCAAGAACACTCGAAGTTAGATCAAGAAAGAAGTAGAAGTGTGAGTTCTACTATGTAGAAGTGAGAGTTCTACTACATGAAGAGTGTTCTGAACTGCCGAGAGAAAGAAGAGCATAATGTCATCTGGATGTCCATCATGGGAAGACTCTAAGTACAATAGAGAAGAGCTTACGGTCATCTTAGCAAGTCCATCATGGGAAGGCATCGAGTAGCAAAAAGGGAGATCACAAAAACCATCTTGGTGTCAAGCATGAGAAAGCTTCTAAGTACCTTACAGAAGAGCTTACAGTCATCTTAGAAGCCTCTCATGTGCAGCCATCAAGTATCAAGAAGAATGATCTTCAAGACAGTTCATTAAGGGATCATCCGGAGTAGTTGAGCAACCTAAGAAGCTGAGCATCATGCAATACTCAACTGCTCTTCAAGGATGATCAAGCCAAGATGCTAAGGATAGAAGATGTTCAGAGCATGAAGACATCTTAACAGCTCAGCACCGACTCCAACAACAACAAACAAACAACTCAACGAAGCCAGGGCCTGAGGGGTCCTTGTCCAGAGGGACTAAATGAAGCAGGGCCAAAGGGTCCTTGTCCGGAGGGACTAAACAAAGCAGGGCCAAAGGGTCCTTGTCGGAGGGACTAAAGCGAAGTTCCAAGCTCTTTGGGCTTGAAGAGTTCAAGGAACTAGAAGAGTCCCAAGGCTGGCGGCCTTGAAGAGTTCTTAGTGAGCTGAAGTTCCAAGTCTTTGGCCTTGAAGGAATCGTAGAGATTGTGGTCTTGCCCTTCCTTAGTGGAAATCACTGCTAGTTGAAAGCGGAAGAGTGGATTAGGAGCTTGAGTCTACGAACCACTTAAAACCTCTTGTGTATTTTATCTTGTGTCATTTACATTATGTCTATAAGCGCTATAAGCTGCTATGTATATGTTTTAGCGCTTATAACTAAACTAACTTTCGATGAACAATGTACGTATGATTATGAATATATCAATGAAGGGAATCTTTTACTTATTCCGCTGTGCTTGAAAAGATTCTTATGTTTGTCATATACTCTAATATGAACAATTCATCATAAACCAGAAAAGTATTTGAAATAAAAGGATCTATTCACCCCCCCCTTTTTAGATCTATTGTGCCCTCTTGGAACTAACAATTGGTATCGTCAGAAAGGGTTCTCGTGCTATATTCAAATGCTAATCGCTTTGAGTCTGATCCCAGGCACTAACATTATTCTAAACTTAGTTTAGTAGTAAGTAACTTGTTATATGCAGAAGAGCTCACACGTTGGAAATATTGTGTATAGGTAAAAATGTGTATACACCTGAAGCTGCTCAGATTGGTCCATATCATTGATTGTTGTATCAACAAGGCCAATCCTAGTCTGCAGTCAATCTTGTAGTCTGAAGATTAGATGAGAGAAAGAGAGCAAGAGACATCAGTGACAAAGAGTAAAGCATTCATCAGTCTGAAAGATGAAGAGGTCACGCGTTCTAAGAAATGTTGATCGAGAGGAAAAAGAAGATCTTCTCAAACCTATGAGTGACCAACCATCAACTGGGTGTTATCCTTGTAAACTCAAAGATGTCAAAGATCTTAATGCCACGATTCCCTTGATCTACATCTTCAAGACCACGACTGATTGATGAAAGGCCAACAAGAGCATTAAGCTGAAAGGAGTAAAAGTAAAAGCTATGCACATCAATACCTGAACTCAGTATATCTAAGGTAAATGACTGTTTCGTTACTGATAGTAAAAAGGTACGGTTCCTCACTATTAGAAATATACATCATTATTGCATCTCCTTATGAACTATAATAGTATTCTGTCAAGGAGTCATAATCTACCTAAAAAGGTGAAGGAGAAAGTAACATGAGGATAGAAACTCAAATGACTATAAACTTTCTCTCCATCCAAGTTTTGGGTTGAAGATGATATCTTGAAGGAAGTCTGAAATGGGTCATAAGAGCATCATGAACCTAATGAGCGAAATGTGAAGTAATCTTTCTTTGATGGGTTAGTATGTATGCACAAGCCTATGTTCTAAGTGTTCGACAACACACGAGAGCATGATCGAGTTCTCTGAGAGGATCTTGCTGACTTGTAGAAACTGATCACCTCAATGAATCAACTAGATACTCCTAAAATCGTAGAGTTGATTCTCACTCTGTGAACACTTAAACGTTGTGAACATAACTCAGTGAATGATGAAACCATCATAGATAGAGAGTGTGTTATTAAATGCCATATCTCACACACTCACCAACATGCATCTCAAAATATATTATCATAAGATAGTTGCATGTATGGATATGTCTGTTGATGATAAATATGATGATTATCTAAATAAGAGGAACAGGGGTTTAGAAAACTAACCTAGCAGGACCCATTTAACTATGGGTACCAAAAATAGAAATATATTTAAACCTGCAGGTATTTGGTCAGTCTGACCACTCTAAGGAATGATGAAGCAGAAAACTTCAGTCAAGAAGATACGACCAGCAGAAGGCTAAGGACTATTCAGAAATGAGTCTGATAAAGTTCTTATATGTCCAAGCCTGTCCTTGAAGACCCTCTGAGCTAACCGGAATGGAGCTCACATGGCTGCAAATCTGTATATGGGAGCATGCCATGCAACAGAAGATAAAGAGGATTCTATATGCCCATATCAAGAGAGATATGCTTTATGGAAAGGATCCTCGAGGAAGCTCACATGTGAGAAGATCATTGAACTTAAGACAAAAAGGAGTTCTTCTGAAGCGAGAACTTCTCAAAACAAAGGACTATCAAAGAAGACTACGTTAAGTAATCTTTGTCGAATGATCGTAGAGTGATCGATCTGAACATACTCATCTCTACGATACAAGGAAAACAAAGCAACGATGATGATTCGATCAAAGGAAGGAGAAATCTTTAGGCGACCTTCAAATGAACATGAAGAAGGAATCACATCTATCGAGAAGCAGCATCAACAATGGGGAAGCGGTGATACATTAAGGAATAACATGACACTATTAAACACGGAAGAGATGTACCGGTTCTGAGAGTCCCAAAACCTTGTGGGCGATGAACCAAATAAAGATCCATAGTCAGTAGGAACGTCTCAAAACGTACTATTGATAACCCTTCAGCCACCCAATTCATAATCGTGAAGTTCCTACGATCAAACACATGATCGTAGTGTAAGAGAAGAAGGACACCGCGATTTCAGCATTGCAGATATCCAGAGCTGGTAGAAAGACCTTCCCATAAGAATAGATTTAATGAGATGTCATTGAAAATCACTGTCTTAGTACTTCATCTGAAGAGCGCCTCAGGGACAAACCTGACCCTTAGCTCACTCTAAGAGGTTGGCCCTTCCTGAGCTACCTTATCACAGAAGGAATGCTTGATCTAGTTCATCTCAAAAGAACCGAGTCAGTCGACGATCGTAGAGTTGAGTTTGAAAAGGACTAAACGATCGTAGTGCAACTACAGCGATCATAAAAGACAAATCAACGATCATAGTTCTACCAAAGGGTACTCCAATTCATAAGGAGCATGAAGAGTGAGACATCTACTAAGCCATTCAAGTTAAGGAGATAAGTTCAAATACATCAGTGATTGAGCGATGCTGCATCAAAGTAAGGAGGAAAGATGAAGCCATCCACTACAGCATCTCTCAGAAATTGATCGTTGAGTCAACAAATGAAATCGTAGAGTCTATAGCTACCTCATCATGTTACTCTACGAATCAAAAGGTCAACGGTCAAAGCCACGACAATTAAAGCGTCCACTCCTCTAATAAGCTGAAAAGTTGTGGGGATTCTGACTCATTCTTTGGGCAACGTGCAACCAATGGATAGTTGACACATCACTTTGAGTATCACGAGTTAGAAGGAAGCGCCATAAAGAAAGAGTTCAAATCTGCGAGACAGTTACCAAAAGATATCGAACCTTTCTCCTCCCATTTTCAAAACCCTAGAAAGCTTTTCAAGAGCAAAATCGGTTAACCTCGAGCCTTACCAAACGAACGACCATCTCGCATAAACTTCTCTATATCTAATACCCACATTCTTCAAACTACTCAAAATGGAAAAGCGGCAAGTGATTCTTGGTATTGACTTGGAATAAAATCGTTTGAAAAATCGAAAAGAAGTTGAGGGACATTTTTCGAGCTTGTAAAAGAAATTTGGATTTTCGAGAATGCCTTGAGGCAAATACTCGAGTCTCTCTCTGAACTAGTTAAAGAATTCTACTAAAAGCGTCTCTATAAATTTAGAAACTCTTACTACCAAGGTTAAAGGTCGGTCTCTCAAGTTAAAATCTTACGACCTTAATCAATGCCTAGGTTTTTCTTAACGAGGGCTAAAGAACCTTGACAATGTCAACCTTGAATTAGCAAAGGAAGTTATGGGGTATCAAAGAAACCCTAGTTTCAAGGACATGAAGAAGAAGGTTTTTCTGAGCAATATGAGTTCCTTCTTTGAAATAGTTGGAAAGTGCATACTATGAAAGAACACTTGCACATGACACGGTGATCGACCAACAATTGAAAATCATGTCGTGATAGTTTTGAAGAAACAAATCGACTTTGGAGCTATCTTGTTTGATCGGATCTCTAAATAAATGGGAGAGAAGGGTGAGAAGAAGCCCACGACCAAGGTATTTCATGGGAGGTCTTTGAGTATCATCTTGAAGAAGAAAAGCTAGGGGAAAGATCAAGGATGATGAGGAGAAGCCACGAATGTGCACATGGTGATGTCTCCACGGTTATTTGAAAAGCTGGAAAAAGAATCCCAAGGAGAACAAAAGGGCGACAATTTGGGGAGTGATGAGAGAGCCCTCTGATGAAAGAGAAAGATAGTAAAGACAGAGAGAGCTCGAGGTCGGTGACTCTTCAAGAATTTGAAATCACACCACCGGAAGAAATCAAAAGTGGTGAAAAAAGTGGTGATGTGAAGAAAGCCCGAGCCCCACCGAGGAGAGTATCCTCCTTGAACAAGAAAGAAGAAAAGGCCCAAACTCACTGAAAGCACAAAAAGAAAAAAGAAGAAGTTGTTTCAAGGGCCAGTCAGCAAGAAAGCTAAGGTGGATGACAAACCAGCCTTAGCTTCTCAAATCAATACATCTGCTGAAGAAAGGGACTTAGAGTCGGCAGGAGAAAAAGAAACTGAAACTACTGATGAAGAAAAGTGCTCAAGCCCCATGGCAAATTCTCAGAGAAGCAACTCTGATGAAGAAAAAGAAATTCAGAATGATCAAAGTGCATCTCCAAATGCGATTGCCCCAACCAGCCCAGAGAATGGGTCAGAAAATGCTATTCTAGAAGAAGAAGAAAAACATGTCCCCTCAAACCAATAAAGCTCTCATGATGGCTCAGAAAGTGATGAGGCCAAGAAAGAAGAGTCTGCTCCTGCCAGTGATGATCTCCAAAGAAGTTTATCTGATGAGCAAGTGGAGTCAGAGACTGAAGAAGAAGAAAAGTCTGTCTCTCCAATAGTTAAACCTCCATAAAGAAGGAAGAGCTACAGGCTGCAAGACCAGTTTTCCTCCAAAAGGAACAACAACCAATCTAATGCCATCATTGAATTAAGTGATGATGAATTTGTATCCCAAGGAGAAGATGCTGAAGAAGAAACCAGCAGTGGAGAAGAAGAATCTAAGGAAAGACTTGCTGAAGAAAGTTCAGATAATGAAATACAATGAAGAAGGATTTTACATTGGAGATGATCGAGAAGAGTCTGAACATGAAATGCAACAAGAAGATCCCTCTGCTGAAGCTAATTTAAATGGTTCTGGTTCTGAGAAGGAAGAAGCAGAAAATGATTCTAACTCTGAAGATCAGGAATCAGAAAACTCAGAACTCCACCCTGTTCTCTCACCTACAAGATTTATTAGGAGAATAGTAGTAGAAGTTCCCAATGAACCATCAGAGACTCCTCCTGGCATATGGGTAAACTATGGAGACGAGCAGCTCAGAGTAGTAAGAATGACTACTTCTGACTTAGTCAAGAACTGGAACAATACGGAGCTAGACTACTCAACCATTCTCTATAACCCTGATGATCTGCTGATGAGATGGTTCTTCTAGTGGATGCCATGGCTAAAGGCCATTACTAAAAAAGATGAAAGCTACTTCAGTTGGTGTTACAAGCAGTTTCCAAGCATGGAACTGGTGGCTTAGAACTTTCCAAGAGTGAAGAAGTTTTCCACCAAGCTGATCACAAACCAGCCCCACTTCGAGGTCTATCGACATGCTGGAAATCTCTACATCCCCAAGATCGTAGAGTGGATTCTGAAGGAAGAAGAGCCATGACTAAGAAGCTGATCGTAGAGTCTGATTACTCTACTACTTATGATGTTCAAATCCAAATCCAGAAGCCTCCTTATGATCAAGCACTGCTATCAGACACTCCATCCCCCTCCACAAGCAATTGGTATTCCACGATTGTTCAGATTATCCAAACATTTGAAAATATGTCCAAAGATGACAATCGTAGAGTCCAATCCATTGCCCAAACTGAATCTGCCAATCAAGAGGATCAAACTGCTTTGGAGCAAGAATTACAGAAAAGTTCTGATGATTTAAGCAGAAAGATTTATATGCTCACTAAAGAATCACAGAAGCAGATAGAATCAGGAGATGATTCTTTCCATCACAAGCTTCAAGCTATCTTGGCTGATGTATTTTTCAAACTACAAGAGAGAGATAGCATCTATCAGAAGGCCATCCAAGATCAGAAGGCAGTAGCTCTACAAGTTCAAGAGGCCAATGCAAAGCAGATTGAAGCCCTCTCTGACAAGATTGACAATTTAAAACAGTCCTTCTCTATGCAACTTGAGCTCAGCCAGCAAGAACTAAAGTTTGAAGTTGCAAACAACTCCTACCTGATGGAGCAGCTTAATTCCAACATGGAGTAGCTGTCTCAAATGATTAATGACAAAAAGGGGGAGAAAAAGAGGCATAGAAAGAAGAGGAGAAAGGGGAATCAGAAGAAGAGCAAAGGGTCAAGAGGAGAGAAGGAGTCAAAGAAGACAGAAACTGCTGAAAGAGTATCATCATCTGAGGGGGAGTCGAAAGATGATGATCCCATGATAGCAAAGTCTAAGGGGGAGCCAGATAAGAAAGATGATGAAGGGGAACCAAGTAGAGACAAAAGGTCATCATCTAAAGGGGAGCAAGAGCAAGAGCAAGAAGAGAAATCAGATGAGTAGCTGATCAACAAGAATCCTGGAAACATACAAGGAGCCAAGGAGGTACAACTCTAATCTGTTAGGAATGTGTTCTGGATCCAGGATGTAGAATGTCTTAATGTATAAATTGCCATATCAATATAAATGACATTCATGATTAACTGTTTTAGAAATACAGCTGCTCACTGTATATAAGATTCATTCATAACATGCATATGCACTTATTGTTTTTGTCATAATCAAATAGGGGGAGATTGTCAGGAATAAGCATGTGAATGCTATTCCTATTTATATATGATTTGATTATGATATATATGTATATGGATGAATAATATGCAAGTATGCTTGCATTAAGAAAAACATAAAGTCCTTTGATAGATAATAGAAATATATGTACAAGGACTTAGAATGAATTGATCAAATATGTTAGGTTGATCTACATGTAAGCAAAACAACTTTGTAAAGTCCTTAAAAAGAAATAATGTACAAGGTCTATAAATATAGAAAGATCAAGCTTGTTAGGTTGATCTTATGATGTAATAGATAGGCTAGTCGATCGTCGAAACCTTTTGCAAGTCGAAGTGAGTCTGCAAGGTGAGTCAAGGTTAACTCGGGAGCTATCAAGGCAGAATAGGAGTATGCAAGATAGTAGATCTCGGAGTTCATAGACTGTCAGGGGAAATGAAGAAGGATCGTAGTGTATCGAGAAGAGCTTCCTCGGGATCGTAGTGTGCTGAGGAAGTCATGTTCAGAATCGTAGAGACAGCCTGCCTAAGAGCCGAACGATCATCTGCCAAAGCCATGTCCGAAACGTAGACTACACTCAGAGTCATAGAGCCTAGTAATGCCGAAGCCAAGTCAAGGATCGTAGACTACACTCTGAGTTTGTAGAGTCCATTGAGTGCATACAGAGATCGTAGTCGGGCAAGATCAGATGAAGACAACAAGCACAAGGCAAAAATCGTAGAGTGTCAAGGTCTGATCTCAGGATCGTAGTGTCTGCACAGCCAAAGTTGAATCGTAGAGTGCAGAACTACGACTCCAACAGAAGTGCTCACAATGCCAAGTCAGAATCGTAGAGCAGATACGGTTCTCAAAGAATGAGCACTCCGAGAATATCCAAAGGTACGAAGCCTCTGGTTGGCACTACAAAGATGCAATCCACAGTAAGGGAACCAGAGAGCATTCAACGAATTGCATGCAGGCTAACAGAAAAACTAAGCACCAATCCAATCAGCATCAAGATTGAGTTGAAAGGCCATTCGTGATGAAGTCTTCCACAAGATGATTTAAAGAAGACTTCAGCAGCTGACTAAGGAAAAGTCGACTAATGCGATTGTTGTCGAGAGAGCAGAAGACAACGATCTTGGGAAGCAACCGGGATCGTAGTGTTTGTCGGACAAAGAAAGAAGCGATGGAAGGTGAACCGAGATCTTGGTCGACTTTGAAGAAGAAAGGCTAAAGTGATTAAGTCATGAGGTCGGTTCATTGATGATAAGTGAGCGGAAAATCACCAAGAGAAAAAAATTTGGGACGCGCCACAAATCTGAAGTGTCTTGATATTTAGAAGGGACGGAGCAAGGAATTAGGCCATCGATGATATCGAGAGCGATCGAAGCAAGCGAAGTATTGAAGCCTTTGCACAATACAAGGAAGAGGTTTTCTACATTAAAGATCCAATCAACACTCTTCAGGATCGTAGTGTTAACTCTACTATGTCAACGAGCAACACTCAGCAAGACACTACGATCAGGTCCTTGAAGACGTGCATCAGAATCGTAGAGTTCGGTTACTTGAAGACTGAAGCATTGGCAACGGTTCAATCTGCAGGGTAATATTTGGACAAGTGCTTATTGAGAGCATCGATGCAAAAGGACAACCTCTGATCAAGATATTAGAAGAAATAATGTCTTCAACATGCCCAAGATAGTAAAGTGATACATCTGACAGGGTAGGTGAAACAGTAGACTGTAGAGTCAGAAAATGTATGACATGAGACATCAAGCAGTCTACCTCAAGAAACTCGAGATCTGTGAAGACATTTGAATAGCTTCCAACGGCTACTTTCCAACGGAAGGATTGGGAAGATGTATAAATGTAGAAGAGCTTCAAAGATCAAAGGCTGCTGGAGTTGTGTATTCCTGGAGAAAAGGTGGGTGATCCAATAGGTAGTAATAGTGAGTCAGAAGGCTCACTCTACGATCCACCAAGAACACTCGAAGTTAGATCGAGAAAAAGAAGTAAAAAGTGTGAGTTCTATTATGTAGAAGTGAGAGTTCTACTACATGAAGAGTGTTCTGAACTACCGAGAGAAAGAAGAGCATAATGTCATCTGGATGTCCATCATGGGAAGACTCTAAGTACAATAGAGAAGAGCTTACGGTCATCTTAGCAAGTCCATCATGGGAAGGCATCGAGTAGCAAGAAGGAGATCACAAAACCATCTTGGTGTCAAGCATGAGAAAGATTCTAAGTACCTTACAGAAGAGCTTACAGTCATCTTAGAAGCCTCTCATGTGCAGCTATCAAGTATCAAGGAGAATGATCTTGAAGGCAGTTCATCAAGGGATCATCCGGAGTAGTTGATCAACCTAAAATTTGAGCATCATGCAATACTCGAATCGCTCCTCAAGGATGATCAAGCCAAGATGCTAAGGATAGAAGATGTTGAGAGCATGAAGACATCTTATGACTCAAAGACAAACTCCAACAACAACAAACAAATAACTCAGCGAAGCGGGGGTGAGGTCCTTGTCTAGAGAGACTAAATGAAGCGAGGCCAAAGGGTCCTTGTGGGAGGGACTAAATAAAGCGAGGGGCAAAGGGTCCTTGTCGGAGGGACTAAGCGAAGTTTCAAACTCTTTGGGCTTGAAGAGTTCAATGGAACTAGAAGAGTCCCAAGGTTCTTTGGCCTTGAAGAGTTCTTAGAGAATCGAAGTTCCAAAGGTGCTTGGCCTTGAAGGAATCGTAGAGATTGAGTCTTTGCCCTTCCTTAGTGGAAATCTGCTAGTTGAAAGCGGAAGAGTGGATTAGGAGCTTGAGTCTACGAACCACTTAAAACCTCTTGTGTCTTTTACATTATGTCATTTACATTATGTCTATAACTGCTATAACTGCTATGTATGTTTTAACTGCTTACAACTAAACTAACTCAACAAACAATGTACGTATGATTATGAATATATCAATGAAGGGGAATCTTTTACTTATTCCGCTGTGCTTGAAAAGATTCTTATATTTATCATATACTCTGATATAAATAATTCATCATAAACCAGAAAAGTA
Source organism: Panax quinquefolius (assembly GCA_020205615.1). Lineage (NCBI taxonomy): Eukaryota > Viridiplantae > Streptophyta > Magnoliopsida > Apiales > Araliaceae > Panax > Panax quinquefolius. The sequence goes on along the minus strand of CM035171.1, from coordinate 79,676,298 downwards.
TTTGAAATAAAAAGGATCTATTCAACCCCCCCCCCCCCCTTCCCCCTTCTAGATCTATTGTGCCCTCTGGGAACTAAAAAGATTGACCAAGTCTGCTCATTTCTTACCGATACGAAAAACTTATACACTTGAACGTCTTGCTCAGATGTGCATAAACGAGATTGTAAGGCGCAAGGTATGCCGATATCCATAGTTTACGATCGAGACCCAAGATTCACTTCACGATTTTGGGTTAGTTTGCGAGAAAGCTATGGGCGCAGATTACAATTTAGTTGGCATATCATCCTCGAGACGGACGGACAATCGAGAGGACTATTCAAACTCTTGAAGATCTATTAAGACTCGTGTGTCCTTGATTTCAAAGGAAGTTGGGACATGTTCTTACCATTGGTGGAGTTTTCCTACAACAACAGGTTATCAAGCAAGTATTGGCATGGCTCCATTCAAGCGTTGTATGGAAGAAAGTGTGTTCTCAAATTATCTTTGGGATGAGGTGGGAGAAACAACGTTGTTGGGACCGGAGTTGGTACATATAACTACAGAAAAGATTCAAACGATCCGGCAACGTATAAAAACCTCACAAGATCGACAAAAGAGTTATGTTGATCTTCATCGAAAGGATGTGGAATTCGATATAGGAGATCATGTGTTGTTACGTGGTTCTCCATAGAAAGGAGTTACGAGATTTGGAAAGAGAGGAAAGCTCAATCCTCGATTCATTGGCCCATTTTTAATCCTCGATCGAGTAGGAACTGTGGCCTATAGACTCGCTTTACCGCTAAGTATGTCTCATGTTCATAACATTTTTCACATATCCATGTTACGTAAATATGTGGAAGACCCGAACCACATTATTGAGTTAGAACCGGACAAAATAGCTGAAGATTTGACGTATGAAGAGGTTCTTGTTCAAATCTTGGATAAGAAGGAACATATTCTACGCTCCAAGGTTATACCTCAAGTCAAAGTTTTGTGGAGAAACCACGATATTGAGGAAATGACTTGGGAGTTAGAATCTGAAATGAAATCAAGGTATGCTTACCTCTTCAATATACTAGGTACGTACCCTAATTTCGAGGGCAAAATTTCATAAGAAGGGGAGATTGTAAAACCCCAACTTTTTGAATAAAGATGAATTTTCTATAAATATTATTTTTGAATATTATGGAGTGAAATTGATATAATGTTATAGTTGTGGGTAATAATTATAAATTTTGCAAAGTACTCAAGTTGTTATATAATATTCGATTGGTCAGGGAATATTCGTTTTAATAGGAATATTAAATGCAATAACTGCACAATCATTGGTGGACCCCACAACTGAATTATTGTCGGACTGAGAAAATGACAAAAATACTTTATGAAAATAACGGCGGAAGTTTTATCGTTAACTGTTGAAACACCTGGTGTTAAAAGTACAGTAATACGCATGGTTGCATAGTAGAATACGGTATTAATTATTGATGCTTACGTGATAAGTCACTCAGTTTTGTTCAATTATTGCTACAGTATTTGTTGTAGAATGCGGCTTATTAATTGGACCCCCATTTACCCATTTTTCAAAATAATCGATAGAAAATTATTTAATATAATAAAAGTGGGGCCACATGTGTTGAAAAAGGAATGGCAGAGATAGTCACGGGGGGAGAAATCTAGCAGGATGTTTATATGTAATATATATATATATATATATAAGTGGCCAACTTGTATTATTTATATATATAAAGGTGTTGTATTATTTGTTTTTGTTTTGTTAGATGAAGCATCCGTGTTTCTTCAAAATCTCCAATCCATGATTGTACAATATAAGCATATGTTATATATTTATATAATATATATAATATATATTATATTTTATTTAAAAATTTTTGTTTTATTAGAATATTTTATTAAAACAATGGCAACATTCGTTTAAAAGTAAATCAATCTGGATAGTTTCATGAGTTAGTTATTCTTATAGGTCCATTTTCTATAAATAGAAGCTCATTCCTTCATTATTTTCTTACGAATTCACTGAAACTCTAGAGAGATAAACTATAGAGAGAAAGAAGAAAGTATTCGCTACTTCACTACTTATATATCCCAGTACTCTTCTTCTTAAGGTAGGGAATATTATTTGTTGTACTCGTAAGGGGTGTTATTCTTTTGTATTCATGAAGAGAACTTATGTTATTCCATTCTTTATTATTACATTGGAATAACTTTTGTATCTGTGAGCTACCCTATACTTGGTGACATTCTTCTATTATTAGTATTTACTATTACATTTGGAATATATCATATGCAATGCGTTTCTGGACGGACTGATTAAAATCTTTATTATTACATTGGAATATCACCGTTCATGCGCTTTTTCTATCGGATCGATTAAAATCCTTATTAGTATTACATTGGAATAACTTTATACTATGTGAAGTACCGCATGGATGGTGATTTACATTGTTATTCCATTCTTTAATATTACATTGAAACATCTGTCGCTTGTGAATTTTTCACCGACTGGTTCCGTTATTTAGTATTCTATTGGAATAACTTTATACATGCGGGCAATTGCATGCATGGTGATTTCTTTTGTTATTCCATTCTTTATTATACTCAATTGGTTAAAGTTTTGACTTCTATACTCCATGAAATTAGTAGAGTATCCTTGATAAGTGCGCTTCATCCAATATCTTTTCATGAAAATATTCTTCTGAGCATTCTTGAATTTTACTCTACAAAGCAGTATCATGTTGACAATTTGGACGTTATTGGTTCTTGGACAAATTAATTCTTGAACTTGTTTTATTGAATTCTTATATAATTGTCATCATCCTCATATTTATATTTTTTGAAAGTCATCTGTGGCCTGTAGAGCATAGATGGACTTGGTATGATTATGACAAGGGATTATTCGGTGTAATCATGACCGTAATGTTATAAATGACGTGGTAAAAGTCCTCATTGGCCCGTAGTGCATTGATGGATAGTTGTTGTCATGATCATGACCATTAATGAATACACAAATATTCTTGGCCCATAGTGCATGGATAATTGTGGTCGTGATACTAAAGAATATCCTTGGCCGTAGTGCAGGGGTGATTCGATGATGTGGATTATTTATTAAGCTGAGTCTCAGCAATAAAAGTCATGAAAAACCTTTTAAATCATAGAAGATAGTAGATTTTATTCTCTACTTGACTCTTTTAATGGATTGCTTGTTTCGCTGCAGTTAAACTTGATGTTTATTATATTTTATCAGTTTAACACTGTTGAAGGCTAATGATAATTTATTCTGCATTATTTTAGTCATAATATTTCTTACTGGGCTAGTTGAGCTCACCCTTTCTTTCACTGTTCTCTTCAAGAAATGAGAATGTAGCTGGGACGAGTCGGGGAACGGAGTGATGGTCTAGATGATAGTATTAGCTAGTAGTCCTCACTATTCTGTTAAATAGTGTGACAATAAATGTAATGAGGACTTATTTTGAGAGTGGATATTATCTAGAAGATAGTATTTGTATTAAAACTCACAGCTCTCTTGTTGTATATTAAAGATTGTATTTGTATTCTGTAACATGTATTTGGCGACTCAGAATAGGTCATGTATATCTATTTTGGGGGCGTCACACCTATTCTGCCTCGATAGCTCTCGAGTTAACCTTGACTCACGTGGCAGACTACGACTTCTGGTGCAGTGCTCGACGATCAGACAAGCCTATCTATTACATCATAAGATCATCCTAACAAGCTTGATCTTTCTATATTTATAGTCCTTGTACATCATTTCTTTTTAAGGACTTTACAAAGCTATCTTTCTTATGTAGGATCAACCTAACATATTTGATCATTTCATTCTAAGTCCTTGTACACATATTTTTATTATCTATCAGAGGACTTCACAACTTTTCTTAATGCATGCATACTTGCATATTATTCATTCATATATATATATATATATCATAATCAAATCATATATAAATAGGAATAGCATCCACGTGCTTATTTCTGACAATCTCCTTCTATTTGATTATGACAAAAATAATAAGTGCATATGCATGTTATGAATGAATCTTATATAGAGTGAGTAGCTGTATTTCTAAAACAGTTAATCATGAATGTCATTTATATTGATATGGCAATTTATACATTAAGACATTCTACATCCTGGATCCAGAACATACCTAACTAGTTAGAGATATACCTCTTTGGCTCCATGTATGTTTCCAAGATGCTTGTTGATCAGCTACTTATCTGATTGTTCTTCTTGCTCTTGCTCCCCTTGGGATGATGACCTTTTGTCTTTGCTTGGTTCCTCTTCAGCAACTTTCTGATCATGCTCCCCCTTAGACTTTGCAATCTTGTTATCATCATCTTCTGGCTCCCCCTCAGATGATGACTCTTTATCTGCAGCTTCTTTCTTCTTCTTTGACTTCTTCTCCCTTAACCCTCTGCTCTTCCTTGAGTGCCTCTTTTTCTCCCCCTTTTTGTCATTAATCATTTGAGAGAGGTGCTCCATGTTGGACATAGTCGCTCCATCGGTAGTAGAGGAGTCAAGCAACTTCAAACTTTAGTTCTTGCTGGCCTAGCTCAAGTTGCACTGAGAAGGTCTGCCTCATATCATCAATCTTGTCAGAGAGGGCTTCGATCTTCTCTGTATTGGCCTTCTGAATTTGTAAAGCTTCTGCCTTCTGATCTTATATGGCCTTCTGATAGATGTTATCTCTCTCTTGGAGTTTAAGAGATACATCAGCCATAGCAGCTTGAATTCTGTTTTGAAGAGAGTCATCCCCTTCTGTTGTCAGCTTCTGTGACTCTGCAGTGAGTACAGATATCTTCCTACTTAGATCATCAGAACTCTTTTGTAGTTCTTACTCCAAAGTAATTTGAACCTTTTTTTGGGCAGCAGCTGCTTGAGTATCAGTTTGGACTCTACAATTTTCATCCTTAGATAGATTTTCAAAGGTATAGAGAATCTGGATAATCGTTGAGTTCCAATCACTGGTTGAGGTTGAGGATGAGGGAATGTCTGATAGTAGTGCTTGAGCATAAGGAGGCTTCTGGTTTTGGGCTAGAACATCATCAGCAGTGGAGTGACTAGATTCTACGGTCACCTCCTTTGTCATGTTCCTTCTCCCTTGAGAGTCCACTCTACGATCATAGGGGATGTAGAGATTTTTAGCATGACGATAGACCTTGAAGTGGGGTTGTTCTTTGATTGTCTTGGTTGCAAAATTTTATACCCTTGGGAAGTTCTGAGCCACCAACTCCATGCTTGGGAAGTGGGAGAAGCACCAGCTGAGATAGCTTCCATCTCCTTCAGTGTGGGCCTTTAGCCATAGCATCCACTGGAAGAACCATCTCATCAGCAAGTCGTCAGGATTGTAGAGAATGGTTGAGCAGTCTAGCTCCATATTGTTCCAGTTTTTGGCTATGTCAAAGGTAGTCATTCTTAGTACCTTGAGTTGCTCATTTCTATAGTTCACCCATCACTCTGATGGCGCATCTGGTAAGTCATTTGAAACTTCTACTATGATCCTTCTGCTAAATCTTGCAGAAGATAGAACTAAATAATCTTCTTCTTAAATCATTCGCTTCACGAGTGCGAGAACCAGAATCTTCTTTAATCTCTTCTCTCTCGGAGCCTGAACTTTCTTGATCTTTTTCAGCAGAGAATTCTTCAGCAAGAACTTCCTCTGATTCATTTTCTTCATTGCAAATCCTATCCTCAGCACTATCTTTCTGTGATGCAGACTCATCATCACTTAATTCAATGGGGGCATTTGATTGATTACTTCTCCTCTTGGAGGCAAATTCTTCTTGCAGTCTGTAGCTCTTCCTTCTTCTTGGAGGTTCAGCTGTGGGAGAGTCAGACTTCTTTTCTTCTTCAGACTTTGACTCCTCTGGATCAACAGATAGACTTCTTTGTGGTTCAGCACTGGCAGGGGCAAATTCTTCTTCTTTAGACTCGTTATCTTTTGAGCCATCAAGGTGGCTATCAGGATTGGATGGAGCAAGTTCTTCTTCTTCAGACACAGCATTACTTGACTTATCATCTTGTGTCATTGGGGCAGTTGCACTTAGAGATTGAGTTTGGTCATCTTGAATCTCTTCTTCATTCATAGAGTGACTACTTTGAGGATTAGCCATGGGGCTTGAGCATTCTTCTTTATCAGCAGATGCTGCAATTTCTTCCATCACATCAGCTTCATTTTCATTGCTGGATTTTGTCTGTGGAGACTGGGCTTTGACATCTATTTCTTTTTCTGACGCTGACTCTACGTTCCTCTTTTCAGCAGATGTACTATTTTGGGAAGCTGAGGCTGGTTTGTCTTCCACCTTAGCTTTTTTGCTGACAGGCCCTTGAAGCACCATGTTGCTTCTCCTTTTGGTTGTTTCAGCTGTTAGGACTTTTTCTTCTTTATCCTTGTCCTTTGAAGAGATTTTTCTTGATGAGGTTTGAGCTTTCTTCACACTTTCGGCTCTCTTCACACTTCTGGATTTCTTCTTGGCTGGTGCAATTTTTGCTGGTTCAGAGTCATCAGACTCAGAGATCTCTGCCTCTTCTGTTTTCCTTTTCTTTGCATAGGCTCTGCTGCTGCTCCCAGCTGTTAGCCTTTTGTTCTTTTTAGGGTTCTTCTTCCAGTTCACAAATAATTGTGGAGACATCACTTTGTGCACATTCAAAGTTTCTCCCTTGTCATTCTTGATTTTCCCTCCTAGCTTCTTCTTCAGTACAATACTCAGCAGCCTTCCATGAAACACCTTGGTCAGGGGTTTTTCAGTGGACTTCTTCTTCTCAACCTTCTCAACCCACTTGGAGATTTGATCGAACAAGATAGCTCCAAAGTCAATTTATTTCTTCAGAACTATTGCTGACATTATCTTTAACTGTTGGTCAATCACTGTATCATGTGCAGTGTTTTTGCACTGATATGCACTTTCCAACAAATTGACTAGAACTCATATTCTTGAAACTCCTTCTTCTTCATGTCTTTGAAACTAGGGTTTCTTTGGTACCCCATCGCCTCCTTTGCTTGTTGGTGTTGACATCTTCAAGGTTCTTGACTCTTGGTTAGGAAAACCTAGGCATTGATTCGAGTCGGAAGATTTGACTTCAGAGTCCGACCTTTAACCTTGGTAGACAGAGTCCAGAGTTTATGGAGACGTTTCAGTAGAACGCTTTAACTAGGTCAATGTACACACGCGTACTTGTCTCAAGGCATTCTGAAAACCCAGCTTTCTTTACGAGTTCAAGAATGTCCCTGAACTTCTTCTCAGATTTCTCAAACGATTTGGTTCCGAGCTGAATGTCGGTGATAACTTGCCAGTTCTCCATTTGAATAGTTCGAAGACTGTGGGTGTTTGATTTAGAGAGGTTTATGCGAGATGGCTGTCTGGGATTTGGTAAGGCTCTGGAGGGTAAACTGATTTTGGCTCTTGAGAGGATTTTAGGGTTTGAAAATTGGAGGGAGAAAGGTTCGATAGCTTTTGGTAACTGTTTGCAGATTTGAAATTGTCTTTAAGGCATTTCCTTCTAACTCTGCATAATCAGTGATGTGTCAACCGTTCATTGGTTGCACGTTGCCCAGTAATGAGCTATAACTCCCCCATAACTTTTCAGTTAGATATTTCCTTTTAGAAGAGTAGTCGATTAATTGACATGGCTTTGACCATTGACCTTTTGATTCGTAGAGTAGCATGATAAGGTAGCTATGAACTCTACGACTCCCTTTGTTGACTCAACGATCAACTTCTAAGAGATGCTGCCGTGGATGGCTTTTACTTATATCCTTACATTTATGCAGCATAGCTCAATCACTGATATTCGAACTTATCTCCTCATTTTGAATGGTTTAGTAAATGTCTCATTTTTCAAACTCCTTGTGAACTGGAGTACCCTTTGGTAGGACTACGATCGTCGAGTTGTATTCTACGATCGCTGATGTTGTGCTACGATCGTTGAGGTAGCACTATGATCGTTTAGTTCTCTTCAAACTCGACTCTACGATCGTTGACTGACTTGGTCCTTGAGATGAACTTGATCAAGCATTCCTTCTGGGTTCAGGTAGCTCAGGAAGGGTCAACCTCTTAGAGTGAGCTAAGGGTCAAGTTTGTCCCTGAGACGCTTTCCAGATGGAATACTATAGCAGTGATTTGTAATGACATCTCATTTGAACTCTTCTGAGTGGGAGGTCTTCTACCAGCTTTAGACAGCTGCATTGCTGAAATCGTGGTGTCCTCCTGCTTCTTACACTACGATCATATGTTTGATCGTAGGCACTTCACGATTATGGGTTGGGTGGCTGAAAGGTTATCAGTAGTACATTTTGAGACGTTCCTACTGACTATGGATCTTCATTTGGTTCACCAGCCACAAAGTTTTGGGACTTTGTAGCTGGTACAACTTTTCATAGTATATCTCAGTGATGTTGTTCCTTAACAGATCACTGCTCCCCCGTTGTTGACGATGTCTTTCCAGATAGATGTGATTCCCTCTTCTTCAGGTTCATTTGAAGGCAGCTTTGCATATCTCTTTCTGACAGGAATCTCCATCATCGCTCGGATTTCCTTGTATCGTAGAAATGAGTATTTTCAAGACTGATCACTCTACAATTATATGATAGTACTACGAACGTAGTCTTCTTTGATAGTTGTGTTTGTGAAGTTCTGCTCTAGCAATAAGTTCCTCTTGAATGATGCTCGATAATCTTCTGCTGTGAACTTCCCTGAGGATTCTTCCCATATAGCATTATTGACTGTCTTTTGAGCACATAAAACCTTTTCTTTCTTTGGCTGAATGTCTTGCTTCCATATACAGATTAACAGCCATGTGAGCTCCATTCTGGTTAGCTCAGAGGGTCTTCAAGGACAGGCTTGGACAGATAGGAACTCTATCAGAATCATCTCTGAATTGTCCTTAGCCTTCTTTGGTTGAGAGTCTTCTTATTTGAAGTCTTCTGCCTCATCATTCCTTAGTGTGGTCAGACTGACCAAGTACCTGCAGGTTTAAATATGTTTCTATTTTTGGTACCCATAAATAAATGGGTCCTGCTAGGTTAGTTTTCTAAACCCCTGTTCCTCTTATTTGGATAATCATCATATTTATCACCAACAGACATATTCATGCATGCACCTATCTTATGATAATACATTTTGAGATGCATGATGGTGAGTGTGTGTAGGATATGGCATTTAATAACACACTCTCTATCTATGATAGTTTCATCATTTACTGGATTATGTTCACAGTGTTTAAGTGTTCAGAGTAGGAATCAACTCTACAATTTATGAGTATCTAGTTGATTCACGGAGGTGATCAGTTTCTACAGATCAGCTAGATCCTCTTGTAGAACTTATCATACTCGGTGAGTTATCAAACACTTAAAACATAGGCTTGTACATACATACTAACCCACCAGCAACGATTACTTCACATAAAGTTTATTAGGCCTGTGATGCTCTTATGACCCATTTTAGATTTCCTTCAAGATGTCATCTTCAACCTAAAACTTGGATGGAGAGAAAGTTTATAGTCATTTGAGTTTCCATCCTCAGGTTACTTTCTCTCTTCACCTTTTAGGCTGATTATGACTCCTTGACAGAATACTGTTATAGTTCATAAGAAGATGCAATTATGATGTATACATTTAATAGTGAGGAAGTACCTTTTTTGTCGATTACTTAAATGATCATTTACCTTAGATATAATTGAGTTTAGGTATTGATGAGCATAGCTTTACTTTTTGCTCTCTGACGACTTATTATTGCTCTTGCTGGCCTTTAATCAATCAGTAGTGGTCTTTAAGATATAGGCCAAGAGAATCTCAGCATTAAGATCTTTGACATCCTTTAGCTGATAGAGTTTTCACCCAGCTGTTGGTTGGCCAGACATAAGTTTGAGAATATCTTCTTTCTTCTCTTGATAAGCATTTCTTAGCATGTATGGCTTCTTCATCTTTCAGACTGGTGGGTGCTTGACTCTTTGTCATTGACGTCTCTTGAGTGTTCTCGTCTAGTCTTAGGACTACAAGATTGATTCTGAGCTAGGATTGGTCTTGTTGATGTATCAATAGAGACCATGGACCAATCTGGCGACTTGGTGTATATACACATTTAACCTATACACAATATTTCCAACATGTGAGCTCATCTGCATATAACAAGTTACTTCCTACTAAACTAAGTTTAGAACAATGTTAGTACCTTGGATCAGACTCAAAGCGATTAGCTTTTGAATAAAGCATGAGAACATGCTCTGATACCAATTGTTAGTTCCCAGAGGGCACAATAGATCTAGAAGGGGGGTTGAATAGATCCTTTTTATTTCAAATACTTTTCTAGTTTATATTATATTGTTCATAATTAACATATGACAAATATAATAATCTTTTCAAGCACTGCGAAATAAGTAAAAGATCCCCTTCATTGATATATTTATAATCATACATACATTGTTCGTAGAGTAAGTTTAGTTGTAAGCAGTTAAAACATACATAGCAGTTATAGCAGTTATAGTACATAATGTAAATGACATAATATAAAAGACACAAGGGGTTTTAAGTGGTTCGGAGACTCAAGCTCCTAATCCACTCTTCTGCTTTCAACTAGAAGGATTTCCACTAAGGAAGGGCAGCACCCTGAATCACTAAGATTCCTTTGAGGCCGTGACCTTGGGACTTGATTCACTAAGAACTCTTCAAGGCCAGCAGCCTTGGAACTTCGTTTAGTCCCTTCGGACAAGGACCCTTCTGGCCCTGCTTTGTTTAGTCCCTTCGGAAAAGGACCCTTCTGGCCCTGCTTCATTTAGTCCCTTCGGACAAGGACCCCTCAGGCCCTGGCTTTGTTGAGTTGTTTGTTTGTTGTTGTTAAAGTCGATGCTGAGCTGCTAAGATATCTTCATGCTCTGAACATCTTCTATACTTAGCAGCTTGTTTTGATCATCTTTGAAGTGCAGCTGAGTGTTGCACGATGCTCAGCTTCTTTGGTTACTCAGCCACTTCGGATGATCCCTTTATGAACTACCTTGAAGATCCTTCTCCTTGGTACTTGATGGCTGCACATGATAGGCTTCTAAGATGACTGTAAGCTCTTCTGTTAGGTACTTAGAAGCTTTCTCATGCTTGACACCAAGATGACATTTGTGATCACCCTTCTTGCTACTTGATGCCTTCTCATGATGGACTTGCTAAGATGACTGTAGGCTCTTCTCTATTGTACTTAGAGTCTTCCCATGATGGACATCAAGATGTCATGATGACATTATGCTCTTCTTTCTCTCGGCAGTTCTGAACACTCTTCATATAGTAGAACTCTCACTTCTACATAGTAGAACTCACACTTCTACTTCTTTCTTTATCTGACTTCTGAGTGTTCTTGGTGGATCGTAGAGTGAGCCTTCTGACTCACTGTTTCACATGGTTTAGATCAGTCCACCTTCTCTCCAAACTCGGCAACTCTAGCAACCTTTGATCTTTGAAGCTCTTCCTTATTTATACTCCTTCCCAATCCTTCCATTGGAAAGTAGCCGTTGAAGGCTATTCAAATCTCTTCACAGATCTCAAGTTGCTTGAGGTAGACTGCTTGATGTGACTTGTCATACTTTTTCTGACGCTGCAGTCTACTGTTTCATCTACCCTGTCAGATGTATCACTTTAATGTCTTGGGTAGGTTGAAGACTTTATTACCTCCTTCTAATTTCTCGATCAGAGGTTGTCCTATTGCATCGATGCTCTCAATAAGCACTTGTCCAAATATTACCCTTCAGGTTGAACCTTTGTCAATGCTTCAGTCTTCAGTTATTCGGACTCGATCGTAGTGTCTTGTTGAGTGTTGCTCATTGAGTAGTAGAGTTAACACTACGATCTTGAAGAGTGTCGATTGTATCTTCAATGTAGAACACATCTTCCTTGTATTGTGCAGTGCTTCAATACTTCTATTTTCCTCAACTGCTCTCAGAGACTGATGGCCTAATTCTTTGTTCTGGTCCCCTTCTGAATATCAAGACACTTCAAATTTGTTGCGCGTTCAGCTTGTTTTGTCCTTGTGATCTCCCGTTCACTTATCATAGATGAACTGACCCTGCACTTAATCACTTTAGCCTTGTTCTTCAGAGACTGACCAGTATCTCGGTTCACCTTCCATCAGTTCTTTCTTTATTTGGCAAACACTACGATCTTGGTTGCTTCCAAGATCGTTGTCTTCTGTTCACTTGATATTCTGGGAGTGCTCATTTGTTGAGAACCGTATATGATCTACGATTCATCCTTGGCATTGTGAGCACTTCTTCTTAGGTCGTAGTTCTGCACTCTACGATTCAGCTTCGGCTTATGCAGACATTACGATCCCGAGATCAGATCTTAACACTCTACGATGTCTGCCTTGTGCTTGTTGTCTTCATCTGATCTTGCTTGACTATGATCTCTGCATGTAATCAATAGACTCTACGAACTCAGAGTGTGATCTACGATCCTTGACTTGGCTTTGGCATTAGTAGACTCTACGACTCTGAGTGTAGTCTACGTTTCTGTCTTGGCTTCGGCAGATGATCGGTCTTCTCGTAGGCAGGTTGTCTTTACGATTCTGAATATACCTTCCTCAGCACACTACGATCCCGAGGAAGCTCTACCAGATACACTACGATCCTTCTTCGTTTCCCCTGACAGTCTACGAACTCTGAGATCTACTATCTTGGATACTCCTATTCTTCCTCGATAGCTCTCGAGTTAACCTTGACTCACCTGGCAGACTACGACTTACAGTGCGGTGCTTTCGGCGATCGACAAACTATCTATTACATCATAAGATCAACCTAACAAGCTTGATCTTTTCTATATTTATAGTCCTTATACATCATTTCTTTTTAAGGACTTTACAAAGCTGTCTTTCTTATGTAGGATCAACCTAACATATTTGATCAATTCATTCTATGTCCTTGTACACATATTTCTATTATCTATCAGAGGACTTTACAGCTTTTCTTAATGCAAGCTAATAAGTAGGTTTTATACCTACTTATTCGGTATCTGTTACTTGAATTATTTGTTTAATCTCATGTTTCTTAGTTACTTTTCATGCATTTTGTGTTTGTTTTGTAGATTATATGCCTGGGAGTTGAAATCGCAAAGAATTGGTATGAAAACGCAAAGAAAAACAATCCGGACATCATTTGGGCTTTCATGTTCATTTCATGTTCTTGGCTTGGAACTTGGATTATTTTAGAGCTTATTCTTAGCTTTCCAGAACATCTTTAATCATTCCAATCGGAGTTCGGATGCAAGAGTTATGACATTTGTACCAACGGACATCGAACGTCACTGTTTTGGATGGCCATTTGCATAGCAGTCACTTCCAGCCAAATTTCGGCCTTCATCCTTTCGTTATTTCTAAACTCTCAAAGAATGAAAGTTGTAGATCTCGTCGATATCTTCAATTTGATAGGTGGCAGGCCTCGTAACTCTTCCCGGATCAAATGTTATGGTAGTTTTCCCAAAGGACGTCAGAGGCGAAAATTTTCCTTCACAAAACCACCGCCGGGGTGGGCGTACCAGCCAAAAGTTAGAACCCTAGCCTGCCGGGGCGGGTCCAAAACAAACATAGATCCCTGCCGGGGCGGGGGTAGCCCAGAAAATGCGCGAAAAATGCGAATTTTGGTCCAATTTGAGTCCGAAAAGGATTGTTTCGATCCGATTGACACAAGGACTTCCAAGAGAACTTCCAAGAGGACTTAAAGACATATTAAGAGACTTATATAAGGAGGAGAATCACAAGGATTAGGAGAGATAAGAGACTAGATAGAGGATTCAATTAGATTAGATTAGATTAGAGTAAATTAGATCAAAACACTAGTTCTAAATAGTTTTGGAGATTGAAGCAACTTGAAGACCATTAAAGATCAAGAGTAGGAGCTTGAGGAAGATGGAGATTTGCTGACAACGGATTTATTCTTTACTCTACTCTTATTTTTATCTTTTAATGTTATTTCAAGTGTGGATTCTTAGTTTTAATTCAATTAACTAATTCTTTGTTTGATATTACAATGGATCTTATTATGTAGTTTATTTTAATATGCTTCGCTATCAATTATTATATTCTATTGTGAGGATTGTCAATTGTGATTTGGACTTAATTTTTTAATTGATTGGCCATCAATTACCGTGATAATCTATATGAACTCGAGAGATGAAGTATTGATTTAGATCTTATCATGCTAACATGTGTCATGAATTTTGTCAATAGCAGATTTTTGATTATTGTTAAGGTAGAGATACGCTTGACATCGCATGTAATCGAATAGAGAACTTAAGCTTAAACCTTCTTCAATTGTAATTCACATAGAGATATAGTGGGTTAGTTGATTAAGGTGTTTAACGGATTTCTATCTTAATTGTGGATTGATGTTAATATGGGTATTATGCATCGAGATGTGGTTTTATCTGCTTTAGTGTTCTTGATTAACAATTCAAGATAGAGAATAATTGATGAGAAGTGTGTTAACTTAAATGAAGCAATAAGTGAAGTTGTGGTCTTAAATCTCCGTAATCTGATTTTTAATTAATGATAATTAGAATTAGTGTAATTAAATAATTTATTTTTATAATTTGAAATTCATTCGTTTAAATAAGATTGAGTTGGTTACGGGTTAGTACTTGGTAATTTTCTATTAAACAATTCTTCGTGGAAACGATACTCTACTTTCACTTTATTACTTGTTGACCACGTATACTTGCGTGTTGTGCGTAACTAGATTTTACCCAACACAAGCATACTACTTTCGACGTTGTACTGTTTTTCTTAATTTCTATATATCATATAAGGATAATACATCCATTAGTTACGTAAAGTCGTTAATCACCGGCTTACGTAAACTTTATTCATTTACTTCTATATTCGTGTTATTAAACTTGGATTCCTTTCCTTATTCATCAAGTTCGTTATCACATATTACGAAGTTCTTGTCTTTTCAATGTTACGACATTCGAAGATGTCACAACACGTGTTATAACCTTCCATTTTAATGTTACGACATTCGGAGATGTCACAACACGTGTTATAATCTTCCATTTTAATGTTACAACATTCGTAGATGTCATAACCCTTATTATTTTCATTCATAATGATTTATATCATCTTCTCCTTCTTTCTAACATAACTTGTCTAAATCATTGAAATTATAACGTTTGTTAAGTTATTAATCATTCATTACGGTCTCCCGACAACTTAATGTCATAATTCATTATCATTCCTTAACATTTAAGTCATACGATTCTTTTGTATACCAAGATCAATCGTTCGATGCGAATACTTTGCATTTACAGCCTTTACGCATTTTACGTTTGCATTAATTATCTTTTAACCTTATATTCAACTTTTACTTAAGGTTCAAATCACTCTTTAAAGTGTTATATTAAGTGAACTTTACATTCATATTCGTTCCATATTCGTTCCCCAAAATTTGAGCAGTTAAAAGCTCATTTCTAGGCCTTATCCTGCCCCGGCGCTGCGGCACCGGGTTTCAAGCTTATTGTCGGCGCTGCGGTGCCCGAAAGCATAATGCTCTCCCCGAGCTGGCACTGCGGCGCTGCTTCCCAAGGCTTGACATGTGTTGTGCTGTCGTGCCTATGCCTTTGAAAATTTTTACATTTTTTATGCATATTTGCAACGCTACCTTTGCGATCTAGTAACTTGATCATTTTAATTAAAAATTAAATCCGTTCTTAAGGCGTTGGAAAGCTTACTACGTCCTCTTCAAATTCCCCTGAACAGAATAATTTTCATGGGACTTTAACTTAGCTTAATTTTATGTCAAAAGTCCTTCCTCATTCATTCTACGCCCTTAACGTTGTTTGTTCGTTCGTCCGTAATTTACGCATCTGATATCCAAATGAGTTCGTTCTTGAACCTACATCTCACATTTTTCATGTTCTTTCATATTTTTATAAAACCATAATTATTTATGTTCATTCTATGGCATTACAATTTCGTCAGGAAATCATAACTAATTATGATTTCAACTATTAACGTTTTTTACTAAAAAATTTGCCATAACTTCGTTATACAATATTTTTAATCTATTCCAAAGGGAACATTTTCACAATTTTCTCAAATTTAATCTCTTAACCAAGCATATAACAACTAGCCTATACACGATGGTTTTAAACTTGTCCATCAACAACAAGCTCTAATTAGGATGGTTTTAAATTTGTCCATCAACAACTTGTTCTTCGTTCGTTCTTTGTGTTCTTCGTGTTCTTCATTTTAAACCGTTATTTTGATTAAGATTCACTTGTCATGCATTTATTAATGTTATAAGTTCGTTAATTCTTCTTTTACCATTAGATCATTCATATTATTCATTCGAATCATTCAAAATTCACATAACATATGAAGGCTTAAAAAGAAATAGATGAAGAGAATTTTCAAGTTCTTATTACTTCATTTTTTCTTACATATTTCTATGGTTAAACCATATTCCTTATCATTTTCTTCCATCTTTTACTTTCATACTCAATAAGTTATATAATCTTACATATTATACTTAAAGAAAGATGGATTAAAACTAGGTTTTAGTATTACCTTTCTTCTTTAATTAGACTTGGTGAATGACTAGCTTGCTGATCTTCTTCCTCTTGATAAAACTTACTAATTCCTAGCTTTCCTTCTTCCTTCTCTCTGAAATCCCTCTCTTCTCTCTCAATATTATGCCTTTGCTCTTGCATGTATTAGTTAAAATAAACTAACACTTCAAGCAAATGGCTTGCCTTTTAAAGAAAACCAAGAGCTAGGGCACTTTGGTACTTATAATAACTTTGTTTTCCTTATGAATAGGTCATTTAACTTAAGGTCTTGATTAATCAACACCATTAGGTTTGCATAACTTACAAACCACCCCCTCATCAACCACCACACATTTAACTTTTGAGTCACCATTTACTATTCCCACATCCTTACTTGTTAGATATATGTTAACCTAACCATACATAACTTAATCATGATTAAATATTAACCACTTATGGTTAAATGGTGGGAAAGTGAAAAAGCTAGCCACTTTTGTTGACTTGACTTTTTGACTTTAACTTTTCATATTTACAACGTATAATTTTCGTATTATACGCGTATTATACTCTGTATTGTTTTCGTATTATATGTCGTATTATAATTCATATTATACTCGTATACTTCTCGTATAATAACTCGTATTCTTCTCGTATAATAACTCGTATTATACTTATATCATTCTTAATATTATACTTGTATAATAATTTATATTATACTAATATTCTTTTATTTAATCTTCTAAAATTCATTACAAAGTAGAAAACTGCGTTTATCTTCTTCAAATTTTATTTGACATTCCGTCTTTCCTCGTCATTCTAACATTAAAGCGTTATTCAAAAAATCGAAAAAATTGAAGAAAAAAAAATCAGTAATTAGTGTTTTCGGCGTAGTTTTCCCAAAACATTGTTAAACAATCGAAAAGTCGATAAAAATATTTTTCATCGTTTTTATTTTGTTTGATTTCTGCACGTTTTTGAGAAAAACTTTTATTTTCTAATATGACTTTTCATGACATATTACTTGCAAATCTTAAAACAAAATGTCATTAGGACATACCAATCTCTCTAAATGACTTAGGTTATTCAAATCCTTAGGGTTTAACCCATAGGTTTCGTCGAGTGAATAATTCATATTTCGTCTTTTTCGGAAAAAATTTATTTTTGTTTTAAAATTTCTTACGTATTAAATCTTGCACATAACCAAAATCCTAACATTTTATAACCATCCTAAGTCATAGAACGACTAATAAACACATAACACATAATATTATTAATAAAAACTTATTTTATTAATTAATATTTCTTTAAACTTAATTTATAAGTCTATTCAATTTCTCGGGTCATTACATTCTTCCATCCTTATAATGATTTTGTCCCCGGAATCACTACTTTAAAACTACATCAATACCCAAATGCCTCCTTATTATAACCTTTATCAAAGGTATTATCTTCTTCTACATATATTCATCGAGTGTTAATCTCCATTCTTAACTCATCATCTATATATATTCATCGAGTGTTAATCTCCATTCTTAACTCATCAACTTCCTTTTTCTAAGGATCATCATATGTCATAATCATCTTAAGTTAAACATCATGATTAACTAAACATCTAATTATTCGGGATATCACACCAAGTCTTTGTGACTTGTAAGAATCTTAGTGATTCAATTGTTGTAACCGTTTTTAGTGAACATATCTTAGTGATCACTCTATCCTTAGTGGATTTCTTACTCGTGGAGTAGAAGAGTGGATTAGGAGATATTTGTTCTTTGAACCACTTAAAATTCTATGTCTTATTTACTTTCGACATTTACTTTCTAGTTCATTATTTTCAATACTCTTCAATTTAGCATTGTGACTTAGTTCCACATTTAATTGCTAAATTTAAAACTGCGACTTTCCTAAATCTTTGAAAGGGGATTTTCAAAATATCATTCCAATGTGAATATTTAAATTAACCTGCTTAATTTATAAGTTGGTAATACTCTATTAAAAAGAAAGTTTTTAAAATGATATATTCAACCCCCTTTTACAGCTCCAAGTGCCTTTGGAAAACAATTGAAGTAACTCAAATTGGCTCAAGCTCCCAGGTAATGACCCAAATTTTTTGAATCAAAATCTATAGTATACAAAACCAGTTCAAATTTCAAGATCCTAGGCCCAGAGTGTTAGGTTTGTAATATTCAAGAACGCAATCAAATTGCATAAAAGTGCGGAAACGTGTAAAAATCAGAGTTTAAAAAATTTACAAACCATATACCCGGATCACCCTTTATGCACAATTATTAATTAAACGAAAAGATAAAGAATAAAATCATACCCTTGAAGATCGAGCTTCCTCAGGTACAAGTTCACCTCCAAATCCTTTCGCGTTCAACTTGAATCCACCGGGTTTGGTTCCTTCCTTTGATCAACGTTAGCCACCCATATGTTTGGCCTCTAGAGGTGATCCACCAAGGAATAATAATGATTCAAGAAGAAGGGGTATTGGCTCAAACCCTAGTTTTTCCTATCTCTATAGAAAAAGGGCGTACTCTCCAACAAATTGGAATTATGTCGTATGTTGTAAAAGTCAACAACCCACACTACCCATAATAAGACTCCTCTTATTTATAGATGTGGGCAACCCACCTTAACAATTAAGGAATTGGGATTTATTTAATTAATTAAATTCTTTTAATTAATTAAGCTCCCTAATCTTATTAGGGATAATTAATTAAACTCCTTTAACTAATTTTCCTTCCTAATCCAATTAGGAATAAATGAGAGTACTTATATTAAATTAATTCCTAAACTCTTTTAGAAATTAAAATAATAATAATTGTAATAATATTAATAAGACTCCTCTTATTAATTTATATTTAATATTTCTAAAATATTAAATAATAAATATTAAGCTATTTAATTTATTCTTGTTAGGTTTGTAATATTCATGAAAGCAATCAAATTGCATAAAGTAGCGGAAGCGTGTAAAATCAGAGTTTAAAAAAATTTACAAACCATATACCCGGATCACCCTTTATGCACAATTATTAATTAAACGAAAAGATAAAGAATAAAATCATACCCTTGAAGATCGAGCTTCCTCAGGTACAAGTTCACCTCCAAATCCTTTCGCGTTCAACTTGAATCCACCGGGGTTTTGTTCCTTCCTTTGATCAACGTTAGCCACCCATATGTTTGGCCTCTAGAGGTGATCCACCAAGGAATAATAATGATTCAAGAAGATGGGTTGGTTGGCTAAACCCTAGTTTTTCTATCTTTATAGAAA
This sequence comes from Panax quinquefolius, assembly GCA_020205615.1. NCBI lineage: Eukaryota > Viridiplantae > Streptophyta > Magnoliopsida > Apiales > Araliaceae > Panax > Panax quinquefolius. Next base: position 79,656,489 of record CM035171.1, on the reverse strand, counting down.
AGGTGTACTCTCCCAACAATTGGAATTATGTCGTATGTTGAAAAAGTCAACAACCCCCACACCCATAATAAGACTCCTCTTATTAATAGATGTGGGCAACCCACCTTAACAATTAAGGAATTGAGTTTTATTTAATTAATTAAATTCTTTTAATTAATTAAGCTCCCTAATCTTATTAGGGATAATTAATTAAACTCTTTTAATTAATTTAACCTCCTAATCTTATTAGGAATAAATGAGAGTACTTATATTAAATTAATTCCTAAACTCTTTTAGAAATTAAAATAATAATAATTGTAATAATATTAATAAGACTCTCTTATTAATTTATATTTAATATTTCTAAAATATTAAATAATAAATATTAAGCTATTTAATTTATTCTATCACCATAGATTAAATTAAATATACATAACATATTATTACGATTATGCCATTAACTTCTTAAATAATTATTCTTCCTTTTATGGTGTGACCCTTTAGGTTCTCCATATTAAAGGTTGTGAATAAATCAATTAGAACAATTCTAATCTTATTTAAATAAATAAATTAAACAATTAATTTATTTAAATAAATAATATTTATTCTACAATAGGATAAGCCTCCTTGCGTTCAACGACTTTCCAGATAATATAGATTTCAACATTAATCATTAAAGAACCTTTGAGTAAATAGTTAAAAGACAATTCAATCCTTCCACCATACAATGTCCCAATTAAATATAAGACATGGAATTCTTGTCAAGTCTTATTTTATTTAATTATATGTTTTTCGATCCTTAAATGCACAACTCAAATAATGCAAATTAGAAACTCCTTTCTAATTTCATTACGCCTTGGCCGAGGACTCTTTGGGTTGTCATTTATCGAATCACATAGGACATTTCTCTTCTTTTATTAGAAGTGGTAGATTCTTTATTGATCATACATTATCTCCATGTACAACTTATTATACCCAAGCATACCCTTTGATATACCCTAAGGGTCTTAAGGAATAAGTCAAAGTATAACTCATCATACACAAGATACTATGATGATCTCAAGTCCAAGGATTACTTGTACTACTATCACTACAGAATTCCTATTGACAGCAAATAAAACTCCATTAGGTATTCCTTAGCGAGCCACGTTCGGTGAACTTATTCTCTAATAAGCACCTACATACTTGCTTTAGTGTCTCCACACAAATGATCGTGAGATCAATCATCCTCATCCAATGAGCAAGCAACGTATGTACCAATCTATCCGGATTCACTAATCCCCAATTTAGTAATCCAATGATTGGGAACTATTTTAGTTTTAAGCTTTCTAAGAATTTAGATCTCATTAGAATGATCATCATCATTATTCAAAAAGCATTCCTTAAAACTATGGGTTTATCACATATTATAAAACAGCATCATGTAGATAATTAAAAGCCTTTAATAAATTAATACTTTTTATTAATAAATGAATAAGATTGTTACAAAGTATATGCTTTATCATCAAACATGATTGGCTTGTGTGCATACTACTTTCAATTCTATCACCATAGATTAAATTAAATATACTTAACATATTATTACGATTATGCCATTAACTTCTTAAATAATTATTCTTCCTTTTATGGTGTGACCCTTTAGGTTCTCCATATTAAACCGGTTGTGAATAAATCAATTAGAACAATTCTAATCTTATTTAAATAAATAAATTAAACAATTAATTTATTTAAATAAATAATATTTATTCTACAATAGGGATAAGCCTCCCTAGCGATCAACGACTTTCCAGATAATATAGATTTCAACATTAATCATAAAAGAACCTTTGAGTAAATAGTTTACCGACAATTCAATCCTTCCACCATACAATGTCCCAATTAAATATAAGACATGGAATTACATCACAAGTCTTATTTTATTTAATTATATGTATTTCGACTCTTAAATGCACAACTCAAATAATGTAAATTAGAAACTCCTTTCTAATTTCATTCGCCTTGCCAAGGACTCTTTGGGTTGTCATTTATCGAATCACATAGGACATTTCTTCTTTTATTAGAAGTGGTAGATTCTTTATTGATCATACATTATCTCCATGTACAACTTATTATACCCAAGCATACCCTTTGATATACCCTAAGGGTCTTAAGGAATAAGTCAAAGTATAACTCATCATACACAAGATACTATGATGATCTCAAGTCCAAGGATCACTTGTACTACTATCACTACTGAGAATTCCTATTGATGACAAATAAAACACCATTAGGTATTCCTTAGCGAGCCACGTTCAGTGAACTTATTCTCTAATAAGCACCTACATACTTGCTTTAGTGTCTCCACACAAATGATCATGAGATCAATCATCCTCATCCAATGAGCAAGCAACATATGTACCAATCTATCCGGATTCACTAATCCCCAATTTAGTAATCCAACGATTGGGAACTATTTTAGTTTTAAGCTTTCAAAGAATTTAGATCTCATTAGAATGATCATCATCATTATTCTAAAAGCATTGCTTAAAACTATGGGTTTATCACATATTATAAAACAGCATCATGTAGATAATTAAAAGCCTTTAATAAGTTAATACTTTTTATTAATAAATGAATAAGATTGTTTCAAAGTATATGCTTTATCATCAAACATGATTGGCTTGTGTGCATACTACTTTCACAGAGACTCTATGGAAAAAATAATGAGAAAAGAAGAAGAAGAAAGGAAGTGCACCTATGATCGTAGAGTTTTTGATGAAAGGAGAAGTCCTCCCCAAGGTCAACCATCAAAGAGAGCAAGAGATTAGAACAGATGAATTTATTCTATCTTTGTAATTTGTGTATTTTTATCTCTCTTCTAACTCATTCTTTCAATAAATAAAAAGATTCATTATTCTTTCTAGAAAATATATTTTCTCACTAAATACTAAGAAATGTTTAAATTTTTCATGTTTATATGTATTTAGTTTACTAATGATTGAACTAAAAATTATTTGTTTTGCCATAATCAAATAGAGGGAGATTGTTAGTACTTGCATTTATGTTGTCCCTTATTTGATTTAATGTTGACTGAAATTAATGTTTATTTATAATACCAAATAATTTTGTAAAGTCCTTATGAAAGTATTACGTAAATGGATTTAGTTAGGGATCAAATTTGTTATGTTGATCCAAATCGTAGAGTAATTTCTTGTAATAGTTAAGTTCTCCCTAGTTAGAAGACTTCTTGTAGAGCTAAAGATAAAGTTACTCTAAGATTGCAAAATGAACTGAAGACTGTCAAATATTATAGAGTAGAAGTGAGATAGTAAAGGTAGAATCGCAGAATCACTGAATTTTGTAGATTAAATACAGCAGGACAAGTCACTCTACAATATTACTCTATCATAGCTAAATAATGGAGTACAGTCATTTAACAAGTCAGTGACAGGTTATGACAAGAGTTATCAACATTAAACACATGACCCTTAAGGTTGATCTTCATGTGTGTTTGCAATAAGGACAAGACATTTTTGAAGATTTATCTAATAGATATAAGAGTAAGGACAAAGAACACATAACAACTACTATATTATTCACAGTACTAAGGAAAGCGACTTGAAGTTGTCCAGGCAGATTCAAAGTCAAACAATTGGAAATTAACAAGTGTCTTGAACAGAATGAAGAAACGATAAATTCCCAACGGGAAGATCCCAAAAGAACTCTATAAAAGGACGGTAACTTAAAGCATTAAAACAAAGAAATTCTATCAAGTCGAAGTGTTAACATTTTGTGTTCTTAAAAGTTTCACTCAATCATTCTAAACCAATCAACTGCTGCTAAGACAATTGAAGGAGAGCTTAACATCACTATTAGGAATCTATGTATGAGATTTGATTATGAATATGATTAATATATATTTTTATAAGTAAGTTTTGTGAAGTCCTTAATAATGTGATGAATATACAAGGATTTAGAATAAAAAGATCAAGGTTGTTATGATGGTCTTATTGAATTAACTTTATCTGATGATGAATATGATTAAATTATATGTGTACTAATAAGTTTTGTAAAGTCCTTATCTAAGAAACATATGTACAAGGACTTAGGATAGAAAGATCAAGGTTGTTAGGTTGATGTTAATGAAGCTTTCTGATGTATAGTTTATAGGTCCAGATGATCGTAAAGTTACCCTGTGACAACCCGAAAATTTAGATATTTATTAAAATCTTAAAAGATAGAATTAAGGTTAAATATTAAACCTAGACAGAAAATAAGTGTATATGTTCTGTGTATATGGTCATATATGTGTACAGTATGTGGTTAAGGGTTAAGGGTTGACCAAATAAATTATATCAGTGACAAACCCTAATATTATATTAAAAACATCGACGTTCAGTTAGAAAACCTTATCGACAGATAAGAAACCCTAACACCGGTTCTGGAAACCCTAGTTTTAGTTTCGGGAATCCGAAACCCTAATTCAAAATATTAAAACCCTAATTTGGAAGCTTGAAGATAGTATAAGGTTTTTATGTTATTGATTTTATATTTAATTAGGGATAGCCCTAATTGATTATTAGAAAACCCTAATTGTTCAGCTGAAAACCCTAATGTACAATTATAGAACCTAAATGCTAAATTAGCAATTTTAATTAACGAAATATCAATCTTAATTAGCAAGCTTGAATATAATTAGAAAATCCTAATTATAATTTAGAAATCTTAATTTTCTAATTTTAAAACTTAATTAAAAAGTTTAGAAAATAAATTTGTATAACCTTAGGGTTAAACCCTAAGGACCAAACCTTAAGGGTTAAAACCTAAGGGTTGTGACAAGTTACCAAGTTGCCATTTACTTTACAAGTCAAATGACCAAATTGCCCTTCTTGAATATTTTAATGAGATGGAGTGTAGATCTAACCCTACTTGTTGTTGGTGACCAACCCTAAGCTAGCCATGTTGTCTAGTAATCAACTTTAATCGGCCAACAATTGATCACATGATCAGCCATATGCATTACCTCATTTTATATATAGATTGAGAGAGAAAAGTTCACTTTCAAGCCCATTTGTTCACTTACTCTCAACCAAAACTCTCTCCAACTCAAACCTAAGAAAATATTAAGTGAATTAGTCACTAGTATGATCATTAGAAAGCCAGGAACAGATCACAAAGATAAGTTTCAAGATCAAAGCACGAATGAGGTATAAACCCTAAATTTTGTAAATCATGTGAGTTTATGTTAGTTGTTGTTTAGATTGGTGCTAGAGGGTGTCATTTAGTGATCTAGGTTGTTAGATCCCAGATCTATAACATAAAAGTGCTCAAAAATCAAGTTTTTAGAAATCTGGAAAAAGTTGAAAAGGTTGTCTGACAGTCATATGTCAGGGCCTCTAGATCGTTACCTGTTAAGTTTTATGTGTGTTTAAAGTTATATATTTGTTCTTTGTCATAAGGAGAGTAAACTGGAAGTGGAGTCACCTCCATACCATGTCTAGATCTCGAGTTATAAGTGGTCAAACCTCGTTGACCGATCGCGAAACTGGAATTCTGGGCAACCCAGAATTTTCCAGAATTTCTGACAACGTTTTGCAAGCCTCGGATCTTACAGGTCTTAATTAGTTTGGCCAAGTTAGTGTTTGATTTGTGTAGACTGACATGAGTACTACTTATCTATGCCTCTAGATTACCCAAATACTTAACAGAATCGAATTTAATGATGGTCAAACTTAAGTTAACCAAACTGAAATGTTCAAGAACAGTTTTCTTGACTACGTACTTTGACCGGCCCAGATCTTAAATAGGTTATGTTGTTAAGTTCATGTTATACTATGTAATGGTTCTACGACATGAGCATTATAGATTTGGACCTTAAGAACAACATTGTAATGACCAGAACACCAAGAAAATTGAACCACAAAGTGGACCCTCGAACTACCTCGATTTCTGGGTTACCTAGAAAACCCAGGAACCGTCTGACAACACTTTCTGTAGCTTAGATCTGGCAGTTTGGATATAGTTTGGTCATGAAATCGATTTGAGGTTGTAGTATTACATGTATACTACAACATAAATACAAATACAAACCCAAAATCCTTATGATCTAAGATTTATTCGTGGTCAAACTTAGTACCCCAATGACTTGCATGAAGTTCTGGGTTTTGGCCAAGAACACCTATAGCGACAGTTTCGTCGCTATAGGGCCCTTTTAGCAACAGATTAATTATAAAATTATTATTTTTATTAAATAATTAGTATTAAATAGTTTTTAATTATGAAAAATACTTAATAAATTCCAAAAAAAAATATTTTAAAGCCTGAAAATTAGTTTTTAATTATTCTGAATAAATTTCATAAATATTTAATATTTTTAGAAGAATAATGGTATTTAATTTATTTAATTATAATATTAAATAAATTATTTAAAAATGGTTTTAATACTTGAAAAATCATGAAAAATTATATTATGATATAAGGAAATATTTTAAGTTATTGTTAGTGAACTTTTAATATTTTGTGAGGAATTTCATTAATAAACTAATATTAATGGTAATTAATTTATTTACTAAGTGTATTAAATAAATTATGGAAAATAGAATTAATGATTTATAAATCATATAAAAATGATTTAAGTGTTATAAAAATATTTTAAGTTATAAAATATAACTTTTGATATTTTTTCATGAAAAATATTAATATTTAATATTAATGGAAATTATCGAGATAATGGATTTAAAGGTTTAAAAAACCATATAAATATAATTTTAAGGTAATAAAAATACTTTGATATATTATAAATATATTATAATATTATGTTATCATTTTCATTAATATTTAGTATTAAATAAATATTAATGATAAAGGAATTAAGTGGTATTTAAATCATATAAATATGTTATTAATGATGGAAAATCATAATAAATGATAATAATTACTTGGAAATTATTATGAGCCTATGAAAATCATTTTGACTAAATAATTAATTGTCTAAGTTAATTATGTTGCATTTAGACAGAGTCTTATGGATATTAGGCTCGATAGTTATCCGACTGGGCCGTCGGGATGTCAGAATTATGTCAGATTCAACTCAGACTACAATAGTTTGACTTAATACTAGGTCTTATATGTTGTATAGACTAATAGGATTATGTGGTAATGTGTTTAGGTTATTTTATATTGTGATGATATTATTCTAACTTGGGAAATCGATATGATTAATACTAGGTCTTCGGATAAAGCTAAGTTATGTTTCGTAATGGTAATCAACTGATCAGGCAAGTTTCTTATACTCACTTATTGTGAAAGTTTTTCTTGAACTGTTCTTTTAACTTGTGATTAAACATTGTTGATTACATCACGTCTATGAATTATTGAATCGCACTTTATGCCTATTGCATGTGTTCATCAGGTATGAAAGGCTGATCACCTTCATTACCATTCGGTCCAGATATAATTGATATGTTCATGTTCAATGTTCGTTCAGTTATAATAATTTGTCCATGCTAGTTCACAATTATATTGTTGAATGTTAGCCAGCTATTATTCAAAATCTTTTCATCATGATATATCCATAATTTATTGAACTTAAACTTGTTGGGCAAACTTGTTGCTCACCCTTGTTATATCATGATAAACATTGAAGATTAAGGTGAATACGTCGGATACAAGGAAAAGTCAAAGCTAAGTTCAGCTTGGGACTATGTGTGCAACTAGATTTGTAACAGTATTGTATAATAATAACATTGTATGTTAGATAGGATATTGATTCAGGTTTTAAGTAAGGTTCTCGACCTTGGGGATAGTGTGTAATGTTTAATGTATAAATAATTTATGTTTATATCTTCCACAATAGTTAGACCTAGTGTACCAGGTTCGTGGTGATTTAGGACCAGAATTTGGGGGCGCTACATTTGGTATCAAAGTTGTTGGTTATAAATCTAGGGTAGAGTTACGTTAGACCAATAACCGCTGTGATTAGGATAAGATCTAACTCACATAGAGTTAGTGTGTCGGTAAGATTCAAAGACGAATCTCGGTAAGTTGTAAAGATACAGAGTTCCTTAACTCTGATTGTGACGCCCCCAAAATAGGTATACAACACCCATTCTGAGTCGTCAAAATACATGGTACGAAACAACTACAACTTAATTAATACAACATAAAAAGCGTAAGTTTAAATACAAATATTGTCATCTAGACAATATCCACACTCAAATAAGTCCTCAGTATAATTATTGATACATTATTTTACAAAAATGGTGAGGACTACTAAAACGACTTCTAGAACCATCATTCCACACCCGACTAGTACTCGCTACATTCTCGCCTCCCGAGAAGAAAAATGGAACAACAAGGAAAAGGGTGAGCTCAACTAGCCCGATAAAGAACATTATGACTAAGATAATATAAAACAAATTATCGTTAGTCTTCAACAGGAAAAATCTAATAGAATCTGATAGACAACAAGTTTTAAATAAATATTCGCAATGTGAAATAATAATTCATTAGAAGAGTTAAGTAGAGAATGCAAACTTCTATCTTCTATATATGAATTTAAAAGTTCATAAATCTATCTTTTATCCCCTGTAACATCAATCAATATATATCTAGAATCAAATATTCATCTTTGCACTACTGGTGCCAAAGATATTCATCGATGGGTCAGTGTTCATCTAAACACATGTTCATCTTTGCACTATGGGCCAAAGATATTCATCAGAAATCATTCATCTTTGCACTACACAAAGCCAAAGATATTGGTTATATCATCATTTAGGGGTGAGGATGATAAAAATATTTTAAAGAAAACGAATCCGATTGAAACAAAAGAATAAATATTAAGGATTCGTACTTTAAACAATTCAAGTTCAAAAATACTTCATAAATAACCAGAGTGGAGTAAAATTCAAGAATGATCAAAACATGGATACAATCAAAGCTAGTATCCATAATAGATATTTTGGACGAAAAACGAAAATTTAATTTTTCTGTGAATAGTGTCGTATTCGTGAATAGTAACTCCGACACCAAAAGATAGAAATTTCACAAAAAAACATCATCATGCTTCGTGAATAGTACTCGTGAATAGTAACTCGTGAATAGTAACTCATGAATAATAACTCGTGAATAGTAACTCGTGAATAGTAACTCATGAATAGTAACCCCGACATGAAAAAGTTCCAAATTTGATAAAAAGTTCCAACCAATATTTCAGCATAATAATATTGAAGAAATAATATCATTTGAGAAGAAAATAACATCCCTTACCTAAAAAGGATAGTACTTCTAACTGGTATACTGGATATAGTGCTGAAAGGACTTGCACCGTATAGGAATACTCAAAGTACTATAATACTCACAAGAATACACTCAATATATTGAGAGAGAAAGAGAGAGAAATCTGTAGTTTCTGGTGTGTTTTTCAATTCTAACCTAAGCACCCTATTTATAGGAAAATGCTTAGAACACCAAAGCAAAAAATTTAATAAAATATTATTATTATTTAATAAATTTCCTCGCACACTCAAGACATCGATTTCAAAGAATTAACATGTGCAACCAACTTGTTAAAAACGTTTTTCTTAAAATAATTAATTAAAACTTCCAAAAATCAATTATTTCGAAACTTCGGAACTTCAATAATTCATAATAAATAGCCCTTTATCAGAAAATTCGAATCTAGCGACTTTTTATAGGATATTCAATTCTCTACAACTTTGTAGAAGGATGTTTTCCAAATTCCAAACAGAAATTGACCGAAATCCATAAACGGGCGATTTTACAGGCTATAATCAAATTTTAGTCAAGAAATGGGTCCACCAACATGTTTAACATGTTTTAAACAACTTTTGCAACAAAATACTCTTCCTCCTCATATACTCATATATCCCACATTCATTTATAAAAATATCATCATTATTATATAATATAATAAAATATTATTTTATCGAAAAGATAAAATATCAATTTTAACAATTGTCACTTTAAAATTTTCTCCATCTATAACCACATAAAATCAATATTTTCCTCATCATATAAATCAATAATTAATTATTTACAAATAATATTATAGAATCAAAGATCTTGTGCAACCAGAAAGAGGGGCTTTCAATAAGAATTCTCTCTTCTTTGGCATTGATTAGGTGACCAAACCTCTCCTTAGAGCAGAACTTTCTAGACATTGCCAATAATGTTTTCTAATAATATTATTAGGATAATATGAATTATTGCTTCGATAATGGAAAATACTGTGTAGTGACAATTATTGAAACAATAGTAATATAAAATATCAACGCAGTAATTATTAAATCAATAAAATAAAATACTGAACAGTAACTACTGTAACAATTATTGAGTAGTGCCTTCTTCACGTAAGAATTAATAATTGGTGCAATCTGAGTGCTACTCTTGTGCAACAACAGCGTACATCGTGTTTTAACCACCGGATATTCCAATAGTATTAACGGTAACAACTGCGTCGTTATTTATAAACAACTTATACTTGTCGTTTTCTTCATCCAATCGATTTCCGTTATGGGGCCCACAAAAAGATGCTGCACGTCGCATTGAATATTCCCGACAATGAAGAATATTCAACGACCAAACAAATATTCCCCGACAACAATGAATATTTTATAACCACCTGCTTATTTAAAATATTTGTGCATTTTACCCATAACTAACCACATTAATCAAATCAACCCTTACTATTTCAAAATAATAAATAGAGGAAATTAAATTTCATTTATTAATAATTTGGGGTCTTACAACCTCCCCTCCTTATGAAATTTTGTCCTCGAAATTGACGTACGTACCTGGTGTTTCGAAAAGATGAGGATACCTCGCTTTTATTTTTGTTTCCAACTCCCAGGTCATTTCCTCAATAGCATGGTTTCTCCACAAAACTTTAACTTGTGGTATGACCTTCGTGCGTAGGACATGCTCTTTCCTATCCAAGATTTTAACAGGTACCTCCTCGTACGTTAAATCTTCGGCTATCTCATCCGGTTCTAACTCAATAACGTGGTTCGAGTCTTTCACATATTTACGAAGCACGGATACGTGAAAAACGTTATGAACTCGAGACATGCTTGGAGGTAACAAGAGTCTATAGGCCAGATTTCCTACTCGTTCAACAATCTGAAATGGACCAATAAATCGTGGATTGAGCTTTCCTCTCTTTTTAAATCTTGTAACTCCCTTCCATGGAGCCGCACACAACAATACATGATCCCCAATACTAAATTCCACGTCCTTTCAATGAAGATCCGCATAACTCTTTTGTCGATCCTGTGCTGTTTGTATACGTTGTCGAATTATTTGGATCTTTTTCGTAGTCATACGTACCAACTCGAGTCCCAACAATGTTGCTTCTCCTACCTCATCCCAGCATATTGGAGAGCGACACTTTCATCCATACAATGCTTCAAATGGAGCCACACCTATACTTTCCTGATAACTGTTGTTGTAGGAGAATTCCACCAATGGTAAATACTTATCCCAACTGCCTTTGAAGTCTAGGACACAGAGTCTTAATAGATCTTCAAGAGTTTGAATAGTCCTCTCTAATTGTCCGTCCGTTTGAGGATGGTATGCCGAACTAAATCGTAAATCCGTGCCCATAGCTTTTTGCAAGCTAACCCAAAATTTTAAAGTGAATCTTGGGTCACGATCCGAAACTATGGATACTGGCATGCCATGCAATCTCATAATCTCATCTACGTACATACGAACAAGACGTTCAAGGGAATAATTCTCCCGTATCGGCAAGAAATGAGCAAACTTGGTTAATCTATCAACAATAACCCAAATAGCATTTATGCCTTGAGAAACCGTGGGAAGACCCATAACAAAATCCATGCTAATGTGTTCCCACTTCCATTTCGGAATCTTAAGCGGTTGCAATGGACCTTTTGGCACTTGATGCTCCGCCTTTACACGTTGACAAGTTAAACACCTCGAGATAAACTTTGCAATCTCTTTCTTCATATTGTTCCACCAAAATGTATGTCGAAGATCACGATACATTTTGGTACTTCCAGGATGGATTGCAAACGGTGTATTATGCGCCTCCATCATGATCTTGTACTTCAAATCAGAATCGTTAGGAACACAAAGTCTAGAGTGGACTCGAAGTATTCCTTCTTCATCGATTCTTGCTTCTGGAATAGTACCTTCTTGCACTTTCTTCTTCATACGCATCACCTCCCGGTTACGTGGCTTCGAGCAACTTTAACTTTTGATTAAAGTTGGTTCTATGCGATATTTGACATCATCGCTTTTCGTTCTCGCATATGATCTTCTACTCAACGCGTCAGCTACTACGTTTGCTTTTCCAGGATGGTATTGAATAGTGTGGTCGTAATCTTTCAACAGCTCGAGCCAACATCGTTGCCACATGTTGAGTTCTTTTTGAGTGAAGTAATATTTGAGGATTTTATGGTCTGAATATATCTCCACTTTCTCCCCATATAGATAGTGCCTCCAGATCTTTAGCGCGAAAACGACTGCTGCCAACTCTAGATCATGAGTAGGATAATTCCTCTCATATTCTTTAAGTTATCGCGAGGCATAGGCTATGACTTTCCCACGTTGCATGAGAACACATCCTAACCCTTTGCCTGAAGCATCACTGTAGATAACAAATCCATCCGAACCAGATGGTATTGTCAAAACAGGTGCTGAAATGAGTCTCCTCTTGAGATCTTGGAAACTTTTCCCGCATTCCTCGCTCCATACGAATTTTGTATCTTTACGAGTCAGCTGAGTTAACAGAGTATTGATTCTAGAAAATCCTTCCACAAATCTCCGATAATAACTAGCTAAGCCCAAAAAGCTACGTACTTCGTTCACCGTCTTTGGTTGCTCCCAACTTTGTATTGCTTCAATCTTCGCCAAGTCAACAGACACTCTATGTTTTGACACCATGTGCCCAAGGAATGCTACTTCCTCAAGCCAGAACTCGCATTTCTTCAGCTTAGCATATAGCTTGTTATCACGAAGCCTTTGTAGTACCTGCTTTAAATGACACTCATGATCTTCACGGCTTTTGGAATAGATGAGGATGTCATCAATAAAGACAACAACGAACTGATCCAAATATTCCTTGAATACTAGGTTCATCATATCCATAAAAGCAGCAAGAGCATTAGTCAATCCAAAAGACATGACTAGGAATTCATAATGCCCGTACCGAGTTCTGAAGGTAGTCTTCGGAATATCATCAGTTTTAACCTTCAGCTGATGATATCCAGAACGAAGATCAATTTTTGAAAAGAATTGTGCTCCTTGCAATTGGTCAAATAGGTCATCAATGCGAGGTAACGGATACCTATTCTTGATAGTGACATGGTTCAATTCCCGATAGTCAATACAAAGTCGCATACTCCCGTCTTTCTTCTTTATAAATAAAATAGTAGCACCCCAAGGAGATGTACTAGGATGAATGAAACCGATGTCCAACAACTCCTGTAGTTGGACCTTTAACTCCTAAAGTTCAATAGGAGCCATTCGATATGGGGTTTTAGAAATGGGCTTTGTACCAGGTTCAAGGTTAATAAATAATTCAACTTCACGTTCTGGGGGTAGACCGGGAAGTTCTTCAGGAAATACGTCAGGAAAGTCAATAACAACAGGAATATTATTCAAATCTGACGTGTCTTTATTCAAATCCGTAACATGGCTAAGAAAGCTTGACATCTATTTTTCAATAAACGAATAGCTTTATGACTTGATATGACAGTGATTGATTTTAATGGTTTAGTTGCTTGAATTCGCACAACAGGTTGATTAGGAATATAAAAACTAACAACTTTACGAAAATAATCAATTTTGGCATGATGAGTAGTTAACCGATCAATCCCTAAAATTACATCAAAAGCAAGTATCTTTAAAGAGATAAGGTCAACAGGTAATGTGATGGTGCCAACTTGGATCAAACAAGATTTATAAACAGTGGATGTGATGAAAGTTTCTCCTAACGGAGTTTCCACAGATAGGTCAAAGTCTAATTTCTCCGAGTCAAGTTTAAGCGTTGAGCACAAGGGGAGAGATAAATGAATGGGTAGCACCGGTATCAAGTAATGTATAAACTTCGCATGAATTTATGATTGGCTTACCCGTGATCACCTCGTTTGGGTTCCTCGCATGTTGACCAGTCACGACAAACGCTCTTCCAGGAACCGTTGACTTTGACTTTTCTAGGACAGCCTTTTGAGTCACCATCCCCACTGGACTTGGTTTCGCTACAGTGCAATCTCGAGCGATATGTCCTTCCTTTCCACAGTTATAACATACCTTAAACTATTGTGGGAAGTTTGGGCTGATATGTCCTTTTCCGCACTTATAGCATATGACCGGTGGTCGTTCTCCTCCTTGGACCGATTGATCTTTGGTCGACGTCTTCACATTGTTATTGTCGAATCTCCTCTTTTTAAAATCTCCTCCCGACTCACTTTTTCTATTTTCATGGCCACGATTACCACCAGAGTGGTTACCGCTTTTGTCTGAATGTTTTCTTCCCATTTGGTTTTCATTGTTCGATGATCACGCTTTGCCACCTTAGCATGACCACAGTTGCGGTCCCTTGGTTAAACGTACTCGCTATCTCGCTCTAATAATTGAGCCTTGTTAACAACATCTGAAATAAAGAAAATTTATGAGAGATAAGATATTGCTGAATCTCGGGTTTTAAACCTCTCAAGAACATCCTCATCATTCGTTCCTCATTCTCTACCAAATGAGGTGCAAACCTGGATAACTCTGCGAACTTCGCCTCGTATTGGGACACCGTCATGTTGTTTTGTTCTAGTCTAATAAACTCTACCTTCTTCATATGGCGAATACTTTCAGGAAAGTATTTTTTGTTGAAAAGTTTTTGAAACGTTTCCCAAGACATGCGAAAGCAGTCGGGTAGACGCGTTTCACGACTCCCACCAAGATAATCTACCTTGCCACGGAACATAAAGGTGGCGAATGGAACCTTCTGTTCCTCCGTGCATCCCAAGACATCGAATATCTTGGTAATTTGCTTGACCCATGTTTCCGCCATAATCGGATCCGGCTTTCCCTTAAATTTTGGTGGTCCCAACTCTTTAAACTGCTTGGCCGTGACAAGCCGCGCGTTGCTATCATTTCCACCCGTATTCTATACACGAGTCTCCCTAAATCGGTTTTGAATGAAGCGCAAAAAAGCTTCTAAACATCCGTCGTTCATCAATCGCTCTCGGTGGTGTTGTTGTTTATAGGAGGAATATTACCTTCTGCTGCACATTCCCCAGGTGGTGATTAAAGGTGTTTCCACGGTCTCATTAACTCCACCAGTTAATATTCTCAATTTGCCATTCTTAAATCTCGCCATAAAACAAGGGTTAATTAAACAAATTAACATATCACATATTAACCATATACTTCAACTGACCAACAAATAAGCTTAGGTATGACACACTTAGCGAAGGATTACTCGTCTCTCCCCTCCTAGTACTATTCCCGATCTCCGCTTGAGACCATATCCCTAAGCTCGATATTAAGCTGTGACGCCCCAAAATAGGTATACAACACCCATTCTCGAGTCGTCAAAATATATGGTGTAAACAACTACAACTTTATTAATACAACATAAAAACTGTGAGTTTAAATACAAATATTGTCACCTAGACAATATCTATACTCAAATAAGTTCTCAATACAATTATTGATATATTATTTTACAAAAATGATGAGGACTACTAAAATGACTTCTAGAACCATCATTCCACACCCCGACTAGTACTCACTACATTCTCGCCTCCTGAGAAGAAAAATGGAACAACAAGGAAAAGGGTGAGCTCAACTAGCCCAGTAAAGAACATTATGACTAAGATAATATAAAACAAATTATCGTTAGTCTTCAACAGGGAAAAATCTAATAGAATACAATAGACAACAAGTTTTAAATCAATATTCGCAGCGGAATAATAATTCATTAGAAGAGTTAAGTAAAGAATGCAAACTACTATCTTCTATATATGAATTTAAAATTTCATCGTCTATCTTTTATCTCTGTAACATCAATCAATATATATACGAATCAAATATTCATCTTTGCACTACTGTGCCAAAGATATTCATCGATTGGTCAAGTTCATCTAAACACATGTTCATCTTTGCACTACGGGCCAAAGATATTCATCAGAAATCATTCATCTTTGCACTACAGGCCAAAGGTATTCAGTTATATCATCATTTAGGACTAAGGATGATAAAAATATTTTAAAGAAAACGAATCCAGTGAAACAAAAGAATAAATATTAAGGATTCGTACTTTAAACAATCCAAGTTCAAAAATACTTCATAAATAACCAGAGTGGAGTAAAATTCAAGAATGATCAAAACATGGATACAATCAAAGCTAGTATCCATAATAGATATTTTTGAGATGAAAAACGAAAATTTAATTTTTTTACGTGAATATAGTGTAATATTGCGTGAATAGTGTCATATACGTGAATAGTAACTCCGACACCAAAAGATAAAAATTTCACAAAAAAACATCATTATGCTTCATGAATAGTAACTCATGAATAGTAACTCATGAATAGTAACCCCGACATGAAAAAGTTCCAAATTTCATAAAAAATTCGAACCAATATTTCACATTATGATATTGAAAAAATAATATCATTTGAGAAGAAAATAACATCCCTTACCTAAAAAGGATAGTACTTCTGACTGGTATACTGGATATAGTGCTGAAAGGACTTGCACCGTATAGCAATACTCAAAGTACTAAAATACTCACAAGAATACACTCAATATATCGAGAGAGAAAGAGAGAGAAATCTGTAGTTTCTGGTGTGTTTTTCAATTCTAACCTAAGCACCCTATTTATAGGAAAATGCTTAGAACACCAAAGCAAAAAATTTAATAAAATATTATTATTATTTAATAAATTTCCTACGCACACTCAAGACATCAGATTTCAGCAATTAACATGTGCAACCAACTTGTTAAAAACGTTTTTCTTAAAATAATTAATTAAAACTTCCAAAAATTATTTATTTCGGAACATCGGAACTTCAATAATTCATAATAAATAGCCCTTTTATCAGAAAATTCGAATCTCGCAAACTTCGGTAGGAAATTCAATTCTCTACAACTTTGCAGAAGGAAGTTTTTCCAAATTCTAAACAGAAATTGACTGAAATCCATAAACGGGCGATTTTACATGCTATAATCAAATTTCAGTCAAGAAATGGGTCCACCAACATGTTTAACATGTTTTAAACAACTTTTGCAACAAAAATACTCTTCCTCCTCATATACTCATATATCCCGCATTTATTGTAAAAATATCATCATTATTATATAATATAAAAAATATTATTTTATCAAAAAAGATAAAATATCAATTTTTAACAATTATCACTTTAAAAATTTTCTCCATCTATAACCACATAAAATCAATATTTTCCTCATCATATAAATTAATAATTAATTATTCACAAATAATATTATAGAATCACAAGATCGCAAACCCGGAAAGAGGGGCTTTCAATAAGAATTTCTCTCTTCGGGCGCCGCAATTAGGTGACCAAACCTCTCTCTTAGACGTAACTTTCTAGACATTGCCAATAATGTTTTCTAATAATATTATTCGAGATAATATGAATTATTAGCCGATAATGGAAAATCTTGTGTAGTGATAATTATTGAAACAACAAAGTAATATAAAATATCAACGCAACAATTATTGAATCAATAAAATAAAATCTTTGAACGAGAACTCATCGTAACAATTATTGAGTAAGCGCTTCTTCACGTAAGAATCAATAATTGGTGCACACGTGTGCTCTTTGTGCAACAACGTGTATTCTTGTGTTTTAACCACGGGTATTCCAACAAGATTAATTGGTAACAAGCTATGGCGTTATTTATAAATAACTTATACTTGTCGTTTTCTTCATCCAATCGCTTTTCAGTTATGGGGCCTCTGAAAAGCTCGCGCCGTAAATACGAATATTCCAAGCGGCTAAAGAATATTCAACGACCAAACGAATATTCCCCGACAACAATGAATATTTTATAACCACCTGCTTATTTAAAATATTTGCGCATTTGACCCATAACTAACCACATTAATCAAATCAACCCTTACTATTTCAAAATAATAAATAGAGGAAATTAAATTTCATTTATTAATAATTTGGGGTCTTACACTGATAATAAAGGTGAACAGTAGTGGTGAATAGATAGAGTCTAAAAGACTAAAGGTACTGGGATAGGAGATCGTAAAACAAAACGATCATAGCATAGAAATATATCATAATATATATGATAAGATCACTCCGTGATCGGATAAGTTTATAGTAGTGAGAATGATCAAGTGAATGATTGAAAAGTTTACGGCAAGAATGTCGTGTCAGTTGTACTATGAGTTAGTACAGATTCAGGAAAGGATTATGAATACGAATTGAATAAAAATTCGTATTGAGAAGCGAGTTAGGATTATGTGGGGATTTTAATTGAGGACTCATGTCAGCAACTGAGTTTGGTGTAACAACCACTTAGTTTCTTACACTGGTAATCATTGAAATGTATGTGTCATGCTATTTGCTATATACCTGTTGAGAAGGTGATTCTTTTCTCATGTGTATAACAGATAGATATGTTATAGTTAGAGAATATAAGGTTAAGTACGAGTTCTTAAAACTCATACTTATGGTACGTTCGTGACTCATAATTATATGAAATGTTTTTGAACCCCTCAGCGAATAGGCGCCAAAGGTATGACTAGGACAAGTTCTTAAACTCATATGATTGTGGAAAGTTCCTGAACTCATAAGTGTGGTAAGTTCGACAAACTAGGTATAGACATGTGTGATTAGAGTATTGAGAATTATAGGAATAGATAGGTTACTAAGAAATTGATCATTAGTGGAGACATAGGTTTTCCAAATCTTATAGCTATGCTAGACTTCGAAATTTTGACATCAAGCTAAATACGCACTATGTGTTTTTGAAAATAAAATTTTGTTCTCAACTTCTGGTGACCATTGTGTATGCGTGTACTTCGGGCCACCGACACATCGTTACCTGTTGAGATGATAAAACAGATTTGTAATTATTTTTGAACGGTTTAAAGAATAGTCTATACTACTTGTTTCAGCTAGGCGATAATGATTTGAAATATCAAAATATATTTTTATTTATCACGTATGTACCATGTAACCTGGTGCAGAGATGATAAAAAATTGGTGGAGTTGTAAATGCAGGAATACTTCGTGTTAAATTTGATCTAAAATCATTAATCCACTATTGTATGATGTGTTATGACAAAGTCACTCGATGAAAGCATCCTCAAACGGGATGTTAATACAGTACGGCATCATGACGTCATTTTCAAACTATTTTTTTAAAAATAATTTTAATTTGCCAACGGGATTTGGCTATACCTAAATATTTCGATTGAATTGAATTATTGATATTAGTCTACGCTATTCGATTCAGCTAGACCAACATTTATAAAATCCTAAGCGTTCTTTGAAAATTTTCTCGAACCAAATTGTTTTGGTGAGGAATCCGATAAAGACTGAGGTAAGAAATTTTGTGCGCCTAAGGCGGAGAAGAGGAACGGGGAAAAATTATTCCAACCAATAGTACATGGCCAGTACAGGGCATACCGAGCTAATTACCCACTATATCTGTAAGTTATGACGGTTTGTGGAAGAATTTCCATAAAACCTTTTTGAAAATAAAAGCTCATGGTCTATATGACTCCTCAGCATAATTTGAATAATTTAACTCTTGTGAGTGATGTTTTGGGTAGCATGTGGTGATGAGTATGAAGGGTGTAAGGTGTAAGGTAAATTTTGGGGACGAAATTTTTAGAAGAATGGGTGAATGTGACAACCCGAGAATTTAAATATTTTTAAAATTTTAAAAGATTGAATTAAGATTAAATATTAAACCTAGATAGAAAATAAGTGTATATGTTCTGTGTATATGGTCATATATATGTATACAGATATGTGGTTGAAATTGAGGTTGACGGATAAATTATATCGATGACAAACCCCATGATTTAAGCGAGATTTTTGTAATTTAATTTTAATATTTATTGAATTAAATAAATATTTTTTTGATGATTTAATTATTGGATTAAATAATTATTTGATGCAATTATGGTAGATTATTTTAATTATATGTGTTACATTTATTAAATTAATGTGGAGAATAATTATTATTCAAGTATGTAATTAATTGAGTTTATTGAATTAAATGAAATATTTAATTAAGCATGATGTTATTTTAATTAAATTAATTATTAATTAGAGAGTTAATAATTTGACATTATTAATTAATGAGAAAATTAAATATATGACTATGTGAATTTATGAGAAGTTATTATATTTTATTTATATTAAATAAGATGTTTGATTATTGTGCAAGTGGGTGTGACATGAATTAACTATGTGATAAAGTTTTATTAAATTAAATGGTTTTTTTTTAAACCTATTCTAGCTAGGCAAACATGGCACTAAAGGGAGTTGGGGCCAGTTAACCCATGACTGGGTAACTGACCACCAACGCGTCAGTTGTTCATTATTTAGTTTACGTATTCTTTTATTTCTTTTTCATTATTTGCCTAAGTCTAGAAAGCATAACAGAGAGAAATACAGAGAAATAGTTGAGAAGCCAAGGTTGTTAAGAGGATTGTGAGAGTCATCTGAGAAGGAATTCATCTTCCATTAATTATACTCTGGGTAATTCTCCTTCCCAAATTCTATTTTACGTCATTAAGTTTTTATAAGAAAATGGCTTTCAAAGTTTCTGTAAAGCCTCTGTGATTGAGAAATGAGTAATATTTATGAGTTATTTATGGGTTAAGATGTATCAAATCGTATTTTATATATATATTGCATGATTCCATATCATCAGTTTCATAATATTACATCATTTATGATTTCTACAAAATTACAGAGTATGGGTTTTGGCCTTATGGCCTTATATGTGATATTTTATGTATTGATCGTATATTATCCCTAAATTTTACACTCAGTATATTATTATGCATGTTGATCTGAAGAGACCAAAGTTTAAATAAGCGGATTGATTGTTATAACGAATTCAGATCGACAATTTTCATGTTTTATTTTCAAAACCTTCAAGAACATCAAGAATAAAGTGGAAGTAAATGTGTTGATTTTGCAAATTATGTGTTGTAACTTGTTAAAAATCATGCTAGATGGGTTAAGTAATGATTATATATGTATTACAATGATTGGGTAAGTCTAAATTCGTGTAAAAAATAACTAATTGGAAGTTATGGCCATATTCATGTATAATTTTACCTGTGATTGATTTTTGGCCTAATTTGGCCTTGTTATATTAAGCGATCGCTGAGCTGCGAAGTAAATGAGAAAATGAGCTTAGGTAACCACCGCTTCGTGAGCGTTACCAAACTAAATTTACCACTTACTTTGACAGTTAAAAAAATAATAATAATAATAAAAATAAAAATAAAAAAATAAAAAATTAAAATAAATATTTGATGAGAATTATTATTAAAATATTTATAAAATAAATTAAATATTTTAATTGAGATATTTATGGAATAAAATAAATATTTGATAAAAATTATTATTAAAATATTTATAAAATAAATTAAATATTTTAATTGAGATATTTATAGAATAAAATAAATATTCGATGAAAATTATTATTAAAATATTTATAAAATAAATTAAATATTTTAATTGAGATATTATGGAATAAAATAAAAATTGATGAAAATTATTATTAAAATATTTATAAAATAAAGTAAATATTTTAATTGAGATATTTATAGAATAAAATAAATATTCGATGAAAATTATTATTAAAATATTTATAAAATAAAGTAAATATTTTAATTGAGATATTTATTGAATAAATTAAATATTCGATGGAAATTATTATGAAATAATTTATTCGAGTGTAATAATAGTAAGAGAATGAAAATATTCTAATTTAATTAAGTAATTAAATTAGAAGGGTAATGATTTGTTAAATAAAGTGGAGTTTATATTAAATAATTAAGTGAAAATGTAATTAATCAATGTCGTGAATACATATGGTATGTATGTAGGATTTGTGGTGAATGAAAGTAGTAATCGTTTAGCCTACGCACGAGGCAAGTTTCCTAACCCTACTTGTCATTATTGTTCAAGTTTATTAATTACCTCGAGTAAATTATCATTATTATTATTCATGTTCAAATGTTATATTAAAGATTGATTATCTTTTCAAAGCATGATTCAGTTATACAATAATTGTCCTATTGTATACTTCCTGAGATTATTATTCAATTTGAATATCATTATTATTGAACCTTATTAGACTAGCGAACCCTTATTGATTCGATTAGTCCATAGTCGACAAGCGTTCTAAATTTACGAACCTTGATGAATTGTCCAAACCAAACTTCCTTTGGTGCGGACTCGAATGTCAAACCGAGATGAACAACCACGCAAAGGGATTTACTTATGCGTTAGCGTTAAGATATTGTATACGCGATGTTATCTTAAGGGTGATCCCCCAAGCATTTGAGTAGAAAGGTCCATAGTCTTATGACTGTTAAAGATTTCAAGTATAACCCTTGATAACCTAGGACATAGTTCAAGGTCTTATGACCCTCAGAATTCTTTTGTTTCTTGTTATTCATTCTTGATTCAAAAGTTGAGCTTTTATTCAGATGTCTTTGATTTACTCGCATGTTATTATACTGTTATTTCATTATTATACTTGTGGGAATTAGTGCTCACTCTTGCTTAATAATAACATTGCAGTTAAGAACGAAAGAACTGACGAACCTTCCACTAGTAAAGGCAAGGGCAAAGTTAGCAAGTGTTGAAGACTTGTTATTTTATTTGATGATGTATTTATGTTAGACTTAAGTTAATGATGTTGTTTAAGACGTAATTGTTTATGATTCCACACAGATGTTTAAGGTTAGAGTAACCTGGGATTGTATTTATTATGTAGTTGATGTAACCCCATAAGGGGAGATTTATTATTATTTCTATCTATTGCATGGTTTGCATTTATTATGGGTAGATAGATAGATGATATTTGTAAAGTGAACATCAAATCCCGTGGAATTGAAGTACCCGGATTTGGGGGTGTCACAAACCCTAATATTATATTAAGAACCTCGATGTTCAGTTAGAAAATCTTATCGAATGATAAGAAACCCTAGCACCAGTTTTGGAAACCCTAATTTTAGTTTCGGGAATCCGAAACCCTAATTCAGAATATTAAAACCCTAATTTGGAAGCTTGAAGATAGTTTAAGGTTTTAATGTTATTGATTTCATATTTAATTAGGGATAGCCCTAATTGATTATTAGAAAACCCTAATTGTTCAGCTGGAAACCCTAATGTACAATTATGGAACCTAAATGCTAAATTAGCAATTTTAATTAAGGAAATATCAATCTTAATTAGCAAGCTTGAATATAATTAAAAAATCCTAATTATAATTTAGAAATCTTAATTTTCTAATTTTAAAACATAATTAGAAAGTTTAGAAAATAAATTTGTATAACCTTAGGGTTAAACCCTAAGAATCAAACCCTAAGGGTTAAAACCTAAGGATTGTGACAAGTTACCAAGTTGCCATTTACTTTACAAGTCAAATGACCAAATTGCCCTTCTTGAATATTTTAATGAGATGGAGTGTAGATCTAACCCTACTTGTGGTTGGTGACCAACCCTAAGCTAGCCATGTGGTCTAGTAATCAACTATAATCAGCCAATAACTGATTACATGATAAGTCATATGCATTACATCCTTTTATATATAGATTGAGAGAGAGAGAAAAGTTCACTTTCAAGCCCATTTGTTCACTTACTCTCAACCAAAACTCTCTCCAACTCAAACCTACGAAAATATTAAGTGAATCAGTCACTAGTATGATCATTAGAAAGCCAGGAACAGATCACAAAGATCAGTTTCAAGATTAAAGCACGAATGAGGTATAAACCCTAAATTTTGTAAATCATGTGATTTTATGTTAGTTGTTGTTTAGATTGGTGCTTGAGGGTTTCATTTAGTGATATGGGTTGTGAGATCCCAGATCCATAACATCAAAGTGCTCAAAAATCAAGTTTTTAGAAATCTAGAAAAAGTTGAAAAGGTTGTCTGACAGTCATATGTCAGGGCCTCTAGTCGTTACCTGTTAAGTTTTATGTGTGTTTAAAGTTATATATTTATTCTTTGTCATGAGGAAAGTAGACTGGAAGTGGAATCACCTCCATACCATGTCTAGATCTCGAGTTATAAGTTGTCAAACCTAGTTGACCGATCGCGAAACTAGATTTCTAGGCAACCCAGAATTTTCCAGAATTTCTGACAACGTTTTGCAGGCCTCGGATCTTACAGGTCTTAATTAGTTTGGCCAAGTTAGTATTTGATTTGTGTAGACTGACATGAGTACTACTTATCCATGCCTCTAGATTACCCAAATACTTAACAGAATCGAATTTAATGATGGTCAAACTTAGGTTAACTAAACTGAAATGTTCAAGAACAGTTTTCTTGACTACGTACTTTGACCGGCCCAGATCTTAAATAGGTTATGTTGTTAAGTTGATGTTATACTATGTAATGGTTCTATGACATGAGCATTATATATTTGGACCTTAAGAACAGCATTGTAATGACCAGAACACCGAGAAAATTGAACCACAAAGTGGACCCTCGAACTGCCTCGATTTCTGGGTTACCCAGAAAACCCAGGAACCGTTTGACAACACTTTCTGTAGCTTAGATCTGGCAGTTTGGATATAGTTTGGTCATGAAATCGATTTGAGGTTGTAAGACCCCAACTTTTTGAATAAAGATTAAATTTTCTCGAAATATATTTTTGAATATTATGGTGTGGATTTGATATAATGTTATAGTTGTGGGTAATATTTACAAATTTTGCAAAGTACGCAAGTTGTTATATAATATTTGATTGGTCAGGGAATATTCGTACAATGGCACAATCATTGGTAAACCCCCACAATGGAATTATTGTCGGATTGAGAAAACGACAAAAATACTTTATGAAAATAACGGCCGAAGTTTTACCGTTAACTGTTGAACTACCGGGTAGTAAAAGTACAGTAATATGCGTAGTTGCATAGTAGCACACGGTATTGATTATTGATGCTTACGTAAGAAGTCACTCGGTTATACTCAATTATTGCTACGATAATTATCGCATCATATCTCTCATATGATTGATTCGATTATTCACGTAGTATCATCTCGCATAATATGTTATTTTATTAAATCAATAATTGAGACGACAAAGTTATTCATATTATTAAATTGTAATATTTACAATGTCTAGAAGTTACTGTCAAGGAGAGGTTTGGTCACCTAATTGCGGCGCAATAGGGAGAAATCCTTATTGGAAAGCCCCTCTTTCACAGGAACGACTGGTTGATAAATATTATGAGTTATAATATTAATGATGAATGTTATTAAAATTGAAGTTGTGTTGGAGTTGAATTTGGAGACGCTAACGTGATATTTGAGTCGAGCGATGAAATTAGTAAAAATAGTCTATAAACACAAAATTTTCCGGAATTCACTATTTGGTCAAAAAGTCAACAGTTGACTTTTTTGGGAAAAGTCAAACTTCAAAATTTCAAAATTTATATTTTTGATAAAAATGGTTTCATTGTGTTGGAATTATTTGTGTTAGTGAAAATCGATAATTATTTCGATAATAATTGATGTCTAGAGGTTATATTGACCAATCGGGTATTTAACCGGATAAATGAGCAATTGATTGTTATTATTTCACATGATTATAACTATTTGTTCACATGTGTATACTATTGTTTCACATTCTTGTTACTATTAGGGGAGTTGGTGCAAGATTGATAATACTTGCATGACTAAGTTAAAAATGGAGGTATAGATGGAGGTAATATACTGTAATTCGTATTTTCACATGTCTAGAACTATTGATTCACATAATTTACTATTGAATCACATTATTTACTATTAGGGGAGGTGGTGCAAGTTTGATAATACTTCCATGACTAAATTAAAAATAAAGGAAAAGTTGGAGGTATTATACAGTAATTTTTCGAGCCCCAAAACGTGCAATTATCGAAACTATATTTTTCTATAAATAGAAGCTCATTCTTCCTTCATTTCTCACCAATTCACAAAAGCTTTAGAGCGATTATTATAGAGAAATTATAGAAAGAAGAAGAGAAGTCTGCTACCTCACTATTCCAGTATCCAGTTTTTCTAAGGTAGGGATTATTTCTTATCCATGAAGAGAACTTGTGTTATTCCATTCTTTATTATTCATTGAATAACTTTTGATATCTGTGAGCTACCCTATACTTGGTGAAATTCTTACATTGTTCCATTCTTTATCATTTCATTTGGAACATCACATGCACATGCGTTCTCGTGGGACACGGTTAAAATCTTTATTATTACGTTGGAATATATCACATGCATGCGTTTCTGTGGGACCGATTAAAATCTTTATTATTCAATTGGAATATCCGATCTGACGCTTTTACATGAGACTGATTAAAATCTTTATTATTTTGTTGGAATATCACGCCTCATGTGTTTTCTGTGGGACCGATTCCTTTATTTATTATTCATTGGAATAACACATGCATGCGGTCTATCGCATGCCTGGTGATTTCTTTTGTTAGTCCATTCCTTATTATACTTAGTTGGTTAAAGTTTTGAATTCTATACTCCATGAAATTAGTGGAATATCCTTGATATTTGCGCTTCATCCAGTATCTTTTCATGGAAATATTCTTCTGAGCATTCTTGAATTTTACTCTACAAAGCAGTATCATGTTGACAATTTGGACGTTATTAGTTCCTGGATAAATTAATTCTTGAACTTGTTTTATTGAATTCTTATATCATTGTCATCATCCTCATGTTTATATTTTGTTGAAAGTCATATGTGGCCTATAGTGCATAGATGGACTTGGTATGATTATGACAAGGGATTATTCGGTGTAATCATGACCATTATTGAATACACAAATATTCTTGGCCCGTAGTGCATGGATAATTGTGGTCGTGATACTAAAGAATATCATTGGCCGTAGTGCAGGGGTGATTCGATGATGGGGATTATTTATTAAAGTGAGTCCCAAATGATAAAAGTGATGAAAAACCTTCTAAATCATAAAAGATAGTAGATTTTATTCTCTACTTGACTCTTTTAATGGATTGCTTGTTCATTTGTAGATAAACTTGATGGTTGTTATATTGTATCGGTTTAATCATTTGTTGAAGGCTAACGATAATATATTCGCATTATCTTAGTCATAATATTTCCTCTTTGGGCTAGTTGAGCTCACCCTTTTACTTTTATTGTTTCTTCTTGAGAAATGAGAACGTATCGGGGACTAAGTCGGGGAAGCGAGTGACTAACGGACGAGATGATAGCATTAGTAGTCCTCACTATTCGGTGAAATAGTAGAAAATAAATGTAATAATATTGAATTTGAGTTTGTATATTATGCGGACGACAATATTTGTATTAAAACTCACGACTTATGTTTTGTCGTATTTTTACACGATAGTTGTATAATTAAGTTGTATTTGTATTACATACCATGTATTTGATGACTAATTTCGAATAGGTGATGTATACTGTTTTGGGGGGCGTCACAGAGGTCAGTAGTATTACATGTATACTACAACATAAATCAAATACAAACCAAAATCCTTATGATCTAAGATTTATTCGTGGTCAAACTTAGTACTCAGATGGTGACATGAAAGTTCGGGTTTGGTTAAGAACACCTATAGCGACAGATTTAAATCATTTATAGGCCCTTTTAGCAAATGATTAATTACAAAATTATTATTTTATTAAATAATTAGTATTAAATAGTTTTAATTATGAAAATACTTAATAAATTCCAAAAAATTATTTTAAAGCACGAAAATTAGTTTTTAATTATTCTCGAATATATTTCATAAATATTTAATATTTTTAGAATAATAATGGTATTTAATTTATTTAATTATAATATTAAATAAATTATTTAAAAAATGGTTTTAATACTTGAAAAATCATGAAAAATTATATTATGATATAAGGAAATATTTTAAGTTATTTTTAGTGACTTTTAATATTTTGTGAGGAATTTCATTAATAAACTAATATTAATGGTAATTAATTTATTTACTAAGTGTATTAAATAATTTATAGAAAATAGAATTAATGATTTATAAATCAAATAAAATGATTTAAGTGTTATAAAAATATTTGAAGTTATAAAATATAACTTTTGATATTTTGTTATGAAAAACATTAATATTTAATATTAAAGGAAATTATCGGATAATAGTTTTAAAGGTTTAAAAATCATATAAATATGATTTTAAGGTATTAAAAATACTTTGATATATTATAAATATATTATAATATTATGTTATGATTTTCATTAATATTTAGTATTAAATATATATTAATGATAAAGGAATTAAGTGGTATTTAAATTATATAAATATGATATTAATGATGGAAAAATCATAATAAATGATAATAATTACTTGGAAATTATTATGAGCCTATGAAAATTATTTTAACTGAATAATTAATTGTCTAAGTTAATTGTGTTGCGTTTAGACAAAGTCTTATGGATATTAGGCTCGATAGTTATTCGACTGGGCCGTCGGGATGTCAGAATTGTGTCGGATTCAACTCAGACTGCAATAGTTTGACTTAATACTAGGTTTTATATGTTGTATAGGCTAATAGAATTATGTGGTAATGTATTTAGGTTATTTTATATTGTGATGATATTATTCTAACTTGGGAAATCGATATGATTAATACTAGGTCTTCGGATAATGCTAAGTTATGTTTCGTAATGGTAATCAACCGATCAGGCAAGTTTCTTATACTCACTTATTGTGAAAGTTTTTCTTGAACTATTCTTTTAACTTGTGATTAATCATTGTTGATTACATCACGTCTATGAATTGTTGAATCGCACTTTATGCCTATTGCATGCGTTCATCAAGTATGAAAGGCTTATCACCTTCATTACCATTTGGTCCGGATATAATTGATATGTTCATGTTCAATGTTCGTTCAGTTATTAAAATTTGTCCATGCTAGTTCACAATTATATTGTTGAATGTTAGCCAGCTATTATTCAAAATCTTTCCATCATGATATATCCATAATTTATTGAACTTAAATATGTTGGGCAAACTTGTTGCTCACCCTTGCTATATCATGATAAATATTGCAGATTAAGGCGAATACGTCAGATACAAGGAAAAGTCAAAGCCAAGTTCAGCTTGGGACTATGTGTAAAATTTAGATTTATAACAAGATTGTTGTAATAATAATAATTGTATATTAAATAGGATATTGATTCAGGTTTTAAGTAAGGTTTTCGACCTTGGGGATAGTGTGTAATGTTTAATGTATAAATAATTTATGTTTTTATCTTGCGCAATAGTTAGAACTAGTGAAACAACCCGGGTCAAATCCCGAGTCCGGAAATAAATCTCGGGTCAAATCCCAAGTCCGAATCGAATCAAATCAATCAAATAAGGCCTCAAATATTGGCCCAATAGTATCTTCCTAGGTCATCTTAGCCCACCACAGGCTCCCAAAAGGTCATGACTTGAAGGTACTATTGGTAGTAACTTATTTCCTTATATGCAGACAAATTTTTCCCCTATCTTTCGATGTGGGACTAGGGTGTTACAAACTCTCCCACTTAAATTTCGTCAAAATTTGATCACACACACGGCCCACAATAGTTATCTAGAAGGGGGGGTTGAATAGATATTTAAAAATCTTTTCTCTTTTAAACTTGTTAGTTGATGATGATTAAAACTTAAAGCGGAATTAATGTTTGTTTTAATCTCTGTGTTTTACAATAGTTAGTAGTGGAGTTATGAACTTGTTAGTGATGATGATTAAAACTTAGCAAAATTATATATAGTGGAGTTATTATAGCGGATTATAGTAAGAATAGTATAATAGTAAGAAAGTCGTTTTCGTTTTAAGGTTTGAGCACTTAAAGCTCTGATCACTCTTCTACTCCTCGGTAGGAAATCCACTAAGGATGTCTTTTACAACACGAATCACTGATTCCTTCTAGACCGGTGATCTAGGAACTTCTTAGTTCACTCTTGAACTCTTCAAGTCCAATGAGACTTGGCTCTCTTCTGATTCACTTAGAACTCTTCAAGTCCAGCGGACTTGGAACTTTTTTCTTGATTGATTGGTAGATGTTGAGTTCTTGATGGTTGCTACTCATTTGTTGTTTAAGCACTTGTTGAAAAAAGCGAGTAGTTGAGCAAGCTTTTCTATTTCTTAGATCGTAGAGTTGAGCTTTGAGAGTTCTTGTACATTTTGTTTGATGCTTGCTTGCTTGCATCTCTCATCTGCTTGATTTGTATATATGTTATCTTGAAAACTATCCGTTGGATCCATCCGTTGAAGCATTAAATCGTTTGACCTTTCTGTTCTTTGATGGAGACTTTTACGCACATCTTTGAATTGCATTACGGCCCATTGTGACACTGTGATTGCTTTCTCACCTAACACGAAAAGGTGTTTCCCCCTTACCAATGTTACTTTCCTTAGCTTCTTCAATCGCTTCTTTGTTGCATACTAAGGATATTTCTTATGACTTTGGGATTTGGTGAGTACTACAACGTTTAGAATCCATTCCTCGTATGTTGGAGTTTGTCTCCACATAAATCGTGAGGCTTGATGCTTACGACACAAGGCAGATGATACTCTATGATTGGATCGTGGTACTCTACGATTCGGATCGTGGTACTCTGATGATTCATATCGTGGTGACTTGTCGCCTTGGTGCTTGATGCGATCTTTATCGTACCGAGAGCACTCGATTTCTCTTAACTATTTGCACACTCGATCTTCGCTTGCTTGAGTTGTAAACTCTATGTTTACGAGAGCACATTACGATCTACGAGTTGGCTCGACAAACGTTGGGACCACTCTACGATTTACGAAGAGGCCCTTTAAAGGCGGGCACACTACGATCCTTGAAGCTCTACGTTTATGCCTTGGCTTCTGTAATGTTGATCAGATTGATACACTATAAATTCTTTGAAGCCTATCTATTACATCTCAAGATCAACCTAACAGCTTTGATCTTTCTATCTATACATTCATTTCCAGAATGATACACATTAAGAGCTTAGATCAACCTAACAAATTTGATCTATCACTAAGTCCTTGTACATATATTCCTTGAAGGACTTTACAAATAATCATGAGCATTTATATTTAAACATCAAATTAACATATGCATTCTCCCAACAATCTCCCCCTATTTGATGTTGACATAACCAAGGAGATTTTGTTTTCATGATTATTAGTATCTAGATGCAATTTCAGGAAATTTAAACATGACTTAGTATTTCAGTGAGCAGCTGAAATTTCTAGAGAATAAGCATGAATTTATTGATGATTGAAGAGTATTACAATTTAGCTTTACATCAATAAGAATTTAAACTTTCACGTATCTCTATTTCTTTGGTCTTTTGCATGGAGGATTGGCATACTCCTCGGCCTTCTTTTCTGCTTGCTTCATCCCTTTTGGCTATCTCTTCGACTCACTTGGGCTTATCCTTGGGTTGTGATCATGCCTATTCATGAATATACGGGATCTCAATTGGCATTCTTAGGCTGTGGTGGTCACATTTTGTGGTGGTAGCTGGCCCTTGACTCCTTATTATTTGAGCCATCAAGACTTCTATTTGATCGGATCGTTGAGTCGATTGCTTGATCGTGGAGTCTGTTGGTGGAATTGTCTTCTTGGGGAGGGCTTCTTGGCGCTTGAGTGTGAAATTGTCCTCTGCCTCTTCCTGGCTTCCTTGAACTCCTCTGCTGCCTCTTCCTGGCCTCCTTGAACTCCTTTCCTTTATTCTCCCCTTTATGTCGACATCAAGGGTTTGAATGTCTTGAGATAGTCGAGTCACTCCTTGGACAAGCTTCGTTGAGTTGGCTTTGCGTTTGAGCAATGTCCTCTCGATTTTCCTTACGAGGAGCTTGGATCGAGCTTCTTTGTTTGGGAGGAGCTAGAAACGATGTCGATTTCTTTGTTCTTGGTTTACATAGGCTTTACGAAATTCTTTGTTGAAGCTTTCGGGTTGATGATGTTCTCCATCATAAGGTTATTTTGGGTTTCTTGAGATTTCTGCATTTCAAGAACAGCCTCTCTTTGTTTGGTGGCTATCTGGAAGTGAATCTCATCTTTGTCCTTCATGCTTTGAAGTATTTCCTTGATAATTTCCCTCAGCTTCTTTGTAAGCTCAGCGTTGAGTCTGGGGAGATTATTTCTGGCGATGATCATTTGATTGATTAGGAGATGAATGTAGTGCGAGTGAGTTTCTAGGCTTTCATCGATGTTCTTGACCATGTTCTTGGACACTTCATTCAAGTCATCTTTAGGTAGGCGATTTGTGAGTGGATCTTTGGGTTGAGGATTGTTTAATGGAGGGATGTTTTACGGGATTGATCTTGCGGGGAGTAGAGGGCAAGACCGAGGCTAAAATATTCATTGGAGGAGGAGGATGGAATATCTGATGGAGGGGCCTGTGTTTGGGTGTCTGGAATATGTGGCTCTATGATTTCTCCTTGGGACTCTACGATGGGGCTAGAGTCAGTGATCGTAGAGATGATGGGAGTTGGGATTAATATGAAGTTTGGAGTATATGGTTCATCGATTACGAAATTTTGGGATTACATAACTGGGAGTTGAGTTGATGGATTGAACTACTTCCAACCAACTTGGAAATTCATAAAATTGACTTGAAAAGATAAGGGATAATGGTTTACTCTGAAAGAGATTGGAATAGATAATACCTCATGCACCCTCATGCACCACTTTTGAGGAGGGTTCATTTGTGATGAGTTTCTTGGCAAATTTGAAGGTGCCTGGGAAACCATGAGCCAGCACAGTGATGGTTGGGTATTCTTTGAAGCTCCAGAACATGTGGTTCCAAGAATTTAGGATTTGGGCTTGATGATATGGCATCATGGGTAGGTAAGAGAACATCTGATTGTAGAGATAACTTCTATACCCATCTTTGCCCACACCAGTGATCTCAAGGTCATCATCATCTTCTTCTCCTTTTTCTTTACTATCTTCTTTTGGGGATTCCTGTATCTCAATTACTTCATTTTGCTCTTGCTCTGGTTCTTCCTCATTTTGTGTGGGAGTAGCTTCTTTTGTCAAGGGAATATCATGAGGCTCCCCCTCAACTTGATCATCTTCTTGTAAGCTCAAAAGCTCCCCCTCAGCTGGAGCATTTTCAAGAGCTTCAGGCATCTCCCCCTCAGTTGGTGTATTCTCTATCATAAGAACTTCAGGGATCTCCCCCTCAGCTGGAGCATCGTCCTCTTGGCTTGCTTTAGACAGTTCCTTTTTGGCAGCCATACTCTTGTCTTCCTCCTTGAGCACTTTTTCATTTTCAAGGATATATTTCTTGACCAGCTTTCTTCTTGATTTTCTAGACTGAGCCACAGCCTCAGGACTTTCTTGAACTTTAGTTTTGTCCTGTTGATCACCCAGACTATCAGGTGTGGCAGTTTCTTTGCTCGAGGTGTTTGGTCTGGTCTCTACGATCAGTAGAGACTCTACGATTGAAGAGATGGATGGCCTTTTGGATTTGTGGCTGACCTTATTCTTCTTCAGCAGCTGAGATATGGTGGCTCTATCTTCTTCTGCTTCAGCCTGTTGTTGCTTCTTTCTCAGGATCCTTAGAGTCTTAATGTCAGAGGACTCTACTGGTTTATCAGTTGTGGATCCCTGGGGTTCTTCTTCCATTCTAGCCTTAAGCTTCCTCTTGCCCTTGCTTTTTCTGATAAGGACAGAGGGTTCTCCTTTGTTTGTTTCTTCTTCTTCTTCGATCTCCTTGACAATGAGACATATTTCTGGAAGGCTGAATCCTTGGATCACCGGTTCTTCCACTTGGACTCGGTCATCATGCGTACATACTCAATTTGGGTTCCTTTTCCAATTCTCAAATAGATTCTTTGGGTCATTAAATGATTTGGGTTGATAGCTTCTCCTTTATCGTCCCCAATTTTGTCACCCAGGAAGGTATGTAGAATGATACTTATGAATCGCTTAGTAGAGCATCTTTTGAGGGCTTTTTGACTTTTGAGTTGGTAATCCACTTTCCAATCCATTCAAGCAATAGGGCTCCATAGTTAAGTTGTATTCCATAACACATGGCGGTCGTGAGCTTGAGTTGTACTTCATTCTGAGTCGTGACGAGCTCTTGCAACATATACATTTTCCAACAATATCAACTAGAAATTCATACCTCTGTGGAAACTCCTTCTTCTTGTATCCTTTCACAGAGGGGAGTTTCTTGTGATGCATTCTTTTAAGTCCCTCTTGGAAGCCCATGCTATCTATGAATGGACATCCTTCATATTTGAGACCTAGGGCGAGGTTGATGTCTTCGGCCTTTAATCTGATTTCCACTTCTTTTACTTTCGTAGTGATGGTGTCGTTTTCAAATACACCATTCCTGTAGAATTCTTTCACTAGTTTGGGGTAGATCATGTATATATGCATACCCAAAGCTTCTTGAGACCCGCCTTCTTTAGTGTGATAGAGTCTTGTGAAATTTGGGTTCAATTTGTTTTGAACTCGTCAAAGCAAAGTCACGCAGTCGGGATAACAACTTTGGAAGCCGCCATTGATTTTCTTGCGAGGAAATGTGATTGGTGAGCTTTCTTACGATCTAGGGTTTACTTTTTGAGAAAGGATGAGGAGATAATCTTTTGAACTTACGATTTCAAAAAGGCGCTTTTAAATAGTACATGTAACTTCCCTCTCTCCATTTTGCTTAGTGGGGACGTGTGTCGACTTTTGCTTGGCTCTCTGAATTTGGTGATAAGGATTGTCTTGATTTGCCCTTGGGCTCTGAGGTGATGTGTCCTTAGGGAGGACTACGATCGTTGAGGTAGTTTTGTGATCGTTGAGTCTACTTTGCATTTGTCGAGTCTGAACTACGATCGTTGAGTCATGTGTCCAGCCAATCGATCGTGTATATAGAGCTACGATCGTCGAGTCTGTCGTCCGATAAATCGTGTATACGAGCTACGATCGTCGTCGAGTCATCGATCGTCGAGTCTATTCAACAATTATCGACGAACTAAGATCGTCGAGTCGGCCAGGATCCTTGTGATGAGTTTTGACATAGCATTCTTTTAAGGTAGCTCGGGAAGGCTGACCTCTTGGAGTGAGTCGAGGTTAGGTTTGTTCTGAGGCGCTTATCGAGAGAGATTGCTTTGTTTTGAGACTTATCATCACGGGATGCTCCTCTTGATGGTTGGGGTTACTGCTTATCGTTGAGTGCGCACTACGATGGTTGAGTCATCTACGATCATTTTCTTTCATGTCACTTCAGCTCTACGATCGTGGACTTCCCTTGATCATGTCTACGATTTTGAGCTTAGCCTTTTGTATCTGTTATGGTTAGCACAAACTAGAGCATATATTTTATGGTTGTAAATTTAGCATGCCTAGCTCACTTATTAACTTATTAAATCTGGATTCATCTAGAGGTTTTGTAAAAACATCAGCAAGTTGATTTTCAGTAGGGATATATTGTAAAGATATAGTTCCATTTTGCACATGATCCCTAATGAAGTGATACCTTATTTCTATATGCTTAGTCCTAGAATGCATAACAGGATTATGAGTTATTGCTATGGCACTTGTGTTATCACAGTGAATGGGAATGGATTTGAAATCAAACCCATAATCAGCTAACTATTTTTCATCCATAGGATCATGAGTACTTGCGATTATTGCCGACATCGACAATGTATTAAACCTGCGGTTGAAGTAGAATCTTGAATTTTGCTTTTTGCTAAACAAGAGACACAAGTACATTTCCTAGTAATTGTGAAGGTGCCTTTGGTACTCTTTCTATCTATTTTTGCTGACTGCAAAATCAAGCATATGTATATCTGTTAGTTCAAATGAGGATTCCTTGGGGTACCAAAGCCCCAAGTAAGGTGTACCCTTGAGATACACGAAAATCCTCTTTCTGACGTGAGATAAATGTGATTCTTTAGGGTTAGCACGAAATCTAGCACATATGCATGTTGCAAACATTATATGCAGTCTCATTGGCGATTAGATATAAAGAGAGCCTATCATACCTCTGTATTGAGTTATATCAATACTTTTACCTTTTCATCTTTGTCGAGTTTGGTTGCAAGGAGCAATTGGGTTTTTTCATGGGAGAGGTTGATTCCATGCCATACTTCTTAAGTAAATCTTTGATGTACTTGGCTTGGTTTATGAAGATTCCTTCATCGATTTGCTTTACTTGTAGTCGAGGAAGAAATTAGCTCACCCATCATGCTCATTTCAAACTTGCTCTGCGCATTAACTTGGAGAATCTCTTGCATAACTTTTCGTCGAGTAGAGAACAAAAATAATATCATCAACATATATTTGAACCAATAAGACTTTGTCTTTATGCTTTCTAAGAAATAATGTGGTATCTACTCTACCTCTAGTGAACCCATTTTCAATCAGGAAGTTAGTTAGTGTTTCATACCATGCTCTAGGTGCTTGTTTAAGACCATATAAGGCTTTGTCTAATCTATAAACATAATTGGAAAGAGATGGATTGATGAAACTTGGAGGTTGCTCTACATAGACTTCTTCTTGAAGTTCTCCATTCAGGAATGCACTTTTGACATCCATTTGGAAGACCTTGAACTTCATGTGAGCAGCAAAGGCAAGAAAGATTCTGATGGCTTCTAGTCTGGCAACAGGTGCAAATGTCTCATCGTAGTCAATGCCTTCTTCCTGAGAATAACCCTTGGCCACCAGTCTTGCCTTATTTTTGGTTATAACTCCATCTTCATCCATTTTGTTTCTGAAGACCCACTTGGTTCCAATGACAGGATGACTCTTTGGTCTTGGTACCAATCTCCATACTTTGCTTCGTTCAAATTGGTTGAGTTCTTCCTGCATGGCTTCTATCCAACTGGAGTCTTCCATAGCATCCTCTATCTTCTTTGGTTCTATTTATGATAGGAAGCTTAGATAAAAGCATTCATTCTAGGTGGCAGCTCTTGTTTTGACTCTAGCACTCGGATCTCCAATGATTAGATCTTGAGTGTGATCTCTGGCCCATCTATTTCCGATTGTGACATCTTTCCTGATGCCTTCTTGTCTTAAGTCTTCAAGATCTATTTCTTCTTCTTGGTGTGGAGGTTCGTTGTCTTGCATAGACCTCTCTATGATCTCATTTTCTTGCTCAACGATTTCACTTTCTGGAACTACGATCGTGGTGTTGAGCTCGACGACTTCATTCTTAGTGTTTGCATTATCGGTCGTAGTGTCTTGAAGCACTATTTTGTCTAAGTCTGTTTCATAAAAGATGATATGAATCGAGACTTCAACATTCAGTGTCTTCTTGTTGAACACCATGTAGGCCTTACTGTCTCATGGCATATCAAGAAAGATTCCTTCATCGACTTGGGTTGAAATTTTGTCGGTCTTGCTTTCCATTGTTGAGAATGTAGCATGCTGGTAGTACGAATACGAAAGAAAGTAGGCGACACTTAGCTTTCTTCCTTTCCACGGTTAAGTAGGGTGTCTTCTTGATCGTAGAGTGTATCGGTGATCTATTCTGCGTGTAGCATGCGGTGTTGGCGGCTTACGCTTGAAGTATTTAGGTAGATGAGATTTGCTTTGCTAGTAGAGTTCTTCGACCTCTATCAAAGTTACATTCTTTCTTTCGGCTACTCCATTTTGTTGAGGAGTTCGTGGGGTGAGAAGTTATGGTGATGCCATTATCATCTTGAAGCTGGTCCATTTTTGAGAAGTCGAATTCTCTTCCATGATCACTCCTTATGGCCTTGATTTTCTCTCCTTTCTCGTTCATCACCAGTTTGAACATCTTGATTAATTGGGAGCTCGTTTCATCCTTTGAAGTTAGGAAGAATACCCGTATGAATTTGGTGTGTAATGTCATCGATTATAACTAGAGAGTATCTTTTTTCCTCCAAGACTAGTTGTTGGAATTGGCCCAAATAGATCCATGTGGAGAGCTGCTGAGAGGGCTTGTCGATAGAGTTGGCGATTTTGCTCTTGAATGAGCTTCTTGGTTTGCTTTCAGTAGCAGGCATTGCATGGCCTTTCTTTTCTGAAGTTGAACTTAGGTAGGCCAACAACGAGATCTTTTGATGCGGTTTGGACATGCTTTTGAAGTTTAAGTGGGACAACCGTACATGCCATAGCCTTGACTCATTTCTTGGATGCTTTTGCGAAAACATATTGTCTCGTCTGAGCTTAGTTGACCAAGATTCTTTGTGTAGACATTTCCTTCTCTTGTCGGTTAGCTTTCTGCAGATGTCTTGGATCTCGACTTGACACTTTGGTTGTTGAGGAATGTTACTTGGTGACCCTTGTCGAGAGTTGGTGATGCTTAGAAGGTTGTGTTGGAGACCTTCCACATATGCTACTTTCTTTGAAAGATCTTGCACCATTACCGGTGAGTCGTATCCTCTTGTCTTACGAGCCGTTGTCTCCAAAGATGGTGGGGACCCTCCTTTTCTATGTAGTTAGATAGAAGGGCTTTGTTCCTGTCGTGTGTCTTGAGCATCCTTGTCCAGATACCAGGTTGTGATCGTGGAGCTCTTTTCCTGTTATAAAGTTTAACCTTCATTTTGGTACCCATATTTGCATGGGTCCTATTTTGTTAGTGCCCTTGGGGACCCAAATCTGTTTGATCTTGGGTCTCACATGCATGGAATTATAATAGCACTTGGCAGCCTTGTGACCAAATTTATTGCATATAAAACATCTAGTATGATGCATGCTGTGTGTGTATGATTATTCATCCTCCATTTGGACTTGTGTGATTCTTTAGTTGTCCTTCTGTTAAAGTGATTCTCCTTCTTCCACGTGTCCTTGGGTTTCATAAATAGTGATGAGTGTGCCTTACCTCTACTGTACCTTCCCAGTTGATTCGTAGAGTTGGTCTTACTTGACTCTACGATTCTTCGAGGTTGGTGAGTAGAGGTTGGGTTACTCTTCTCTTTTGTGAAGCCCAGGCCAGCATGAGACCCTTTACTCCTTTGAGTATGGATGGAAACAGTAGAACAAGGTTGAACTGGTTCTTCCTTCTGTGAGGATTTCACAAAGGTAATGCTTCTACTAAAACTTGAGGCATTACTAGTGCTAGTTTCCTTTGTCTTTTCCACACATGGCTCTGAGATGGATTCCCCAAAGCCTAGGCATGTTCTGTCGAATGTACTTCTCTGACTAGAGAGTAGGGAGTCCATGGATGATGAGGATTTGTTCCATGTAGAGATAGTCTTTTCTAGTTCCTCAATTTTAGAGGTTAGATTAGAC
Source organism: Panax quinquefolius (assembly GCA_020205615.1). Lineage (NCBI taxonomy): Eukaryota > Viridiplantae > Streptophyta > Magnoliopsida > Apiales > Araliaceae > Panax > Panax quinquefolius. Next base: position 79,617,112 of record CM035171.1, on the reverse strand, counting down.
TCTCGTTGTGTATTGAGTTTATTTGTCTGTTTTAAGATTTCATTCTCAGCCTCAAGCTTGGAGAGAAGGTTAATACTTGGAAGAGTTGTTTCAAGCTCTTCTTGAACTTTCTTTTTCTCCTCTTAAAGAAGTGAATGATCCTTAGACAAAACTCTAAACCACTTCATGTATTGATGTAGATCAGTGGTTATGCCATGCAGTGCAGTTCTTAAATCATTTATATCAACAACAGGAGAGTTGAAGTCAAATACCTCATCGTGACTTACTTCATGTATGTTGGAGTTTTGTTTGTCCTTTGCATGTTTGGCCATTAGGCACAGATTAGCCATTTGTGGGTCTTCATCATCTCCAGAATCAGGATTGGATTCATTGTCTGAATCATTCCATGATCCTCCAACTACCGAGGCCTTTGTCTCTTTACGAGGCCTTTTGTTGCCTTTGTATTCCTTCTTTGCATGTGATTTCTTCTTTAGTTCTTCTACGAGAGGTTTGTTGCGGTTGGCAATGAAGTGGCGAGCTTCTTGCGGTTATAGCATAGATCATTCATTTGCTCACGGTTGCTTTATAATTCTTGACCTTCTTTGGCTTTCTTGGTTTTGCCTTGACGCATGAACCTTCTTAGTCTTTTTACCCGGCATAGCAAAGTCTTCATCATCGTCTTCATCATAATCGAGTCAATCTCGGTGTTGACCTTAGATGCACCTTCGATTGCCTTGAGAAGCAACACCCTTATCCTTCTTTCTTCCTTACGATAGGGTTTATTTCGTTGAGTCGACTCCAGTTCAGTATGTCGGGGAGATTGCCATATAGTTGTTGAACTGTCATCTCATGAAGATTCTTTGACTCTCTTATAGCAGTGGTTTTGGCATCCCACCTGCTTGGTAGGGCTCTCATGAACTTTATGATCGGATCTTTGTTTGGATAGATCTTCCCGTATGCTCGTAGAGAGTTGAAGCGAACGTTGAATCTCTCATAGGTGGCGATTACATTTTCTCCTTGAACATGAGCAAACATTTCATCTTCTTTGTGTCGGGGAGTGATTGTTTGTTTTCTCTTACTTCTTGGTTCCTTAAATGCATGATGAGCGGTGCTTCCCAAACCTCCTTAGTTATTTTCTTTGTTGACAACATTTTCGAACAAATCGTCTTCTAAAGTTGAAACAAGATGTTCTTGGCCTTTTTGTCAAGTTAGATGACTCTCTTCTCGTTGTGTCATCCTCCTCTTTGACTTTGATTTGTATTACTGTTTGGATCATCATGGTTGGTGAAAGCTTTGTTGGAACATAGGGCCCATTACGAGCAGGTCTCAAATAGATCTTCATCTATTGAGTCCATGTATGCTTGCATCCTGACTTTCCAGTTTACAAATTTACCCTTGTTGTACATTGGTGGCTTGCTACCTCCTCCAGTCCTTAATTCGCTTGGTAAGTGTGCCATTGGATCTACTAAAGCTTGTAAGCTGTAAAATAGAACCTGCTCTGATACCAATTGTTAGTTCCCGCTTCCTCGTGTACAAGTTTACCTCCAATCTTTTTTCGCTTTCAACTTGAATCCATCGGGTTTGGTTCCTTCCTTTGATCAACGTTAGCCATCCAAGTGTTTGGCCTCTAGAGGTGATCCACCAAGAAAGAATAAAGATTCAAGAAGATGGGTGCTTGGCAAAACTCTAGTTTTTCTATCTCTCATAGAAAAGGGTGTAAACTCTCAACTATTGGAATTACGTATCTTGATATCTGATATAAGACTCTCCTTATAAAGATATCAAGTAACCCTATTTAATTAAAAATAAGGTATTATTTATTTAATTAAACTCTTTTAATTAAATGGGCACCCTAATCTTATTAGGGATAATTAATTAAACTCCTTTAACTAATTTTCTCTCCTAATCCTATTAGGAATATATGAGAGTACTTATATTAAATTAATTCCTAAAAACTCTTTAGAAATTAAAATAATAATAATTGTAATAATATTAATAAGACTCTCTCTTATTAATTTATATTTAATATTCTAAAATATCAAATAATAAATATTAAGCTATTTAATTTATTCTATCACCATAGATTAAATTAAATATACTTAACATATTATTACGATTATGTCATTAACTTCTTAAATAATTATTCTTCCTTTTATGGTGTGACCCTTTAGGTTCTCCATATTAAACCGGTTGTGAATAAATCAATTAGAATAATTTTAATCTTATTTAAATAAATAAATTAAATAATTAATTTATTTAAATAAATAATATTTATTCTACAATAGGGATAAGCTCTCCTAGCGATCAACGACTTTCCGGATAATATAGATTTCAACATTAATCATAAAAGAACCTTTGAGAAAATAGTTTCTGTACAATTCAATCCTTCCACCATACAATGTTCCAATTAAATATAAGACATGAAATTCTCACAAGTCTTATTTTATTTAATTATATGTATTTCGACTCTTAAATGCATTAACTCAAATAATGCAAATTAGAAACTCCTTTCTAATTTCATTTCGCCTTCGCCGAGGACTCTTTGGATTGTCATTTATCGAATCACATAGGACATTTCTCTTCTTTTACTAGAAGTGGTAGATTCTTTATTGATCATACATTATCTCCATGTACAACTTATTATACCCAAGTATATCCTTTGATATACCCTAAGGGTTTTAAGGAATAAGTCAAAGTATAACTCATCATACACAAGATACTATGATGATCTCAAGTCCAAGGATCACTTGACTACTATCACTACTGAGAATTCCTATCGACAGCAAGTAAAACTCCATTAGGTATTCCTTAGCGAGCCACGTTCAAATGAACTTATTCTCTAATAAGCACATACATACTTGCTTTAGTGTCTCCACACAAATAATCATGAGATCAATCATCCTCATCCAATGAGCAAGTAACGTATGTACTCAATCTATCCGGATTCACTAATCCCCAATTTAGTAATCCAACGATTGGGAACTGTTTTAGTTTTAAGCTTTCAAAGAATTTAGATCTCATTAGAATGATCATCATCATTATTCTAAAAGCATTGCTTAAAACTATGGGTTTATCACATATTATAAAACAGCATCATGTAGATAATTAAAAGCCTTTAATTAATTAATATTTTTTATTAATAAATGAATAAGATTGTTACAAAGTATATGCTTTATCATCAAACATGATTGGCTTGTGTGCATACTACTTTTAATCTCCCACTTGCACTAAAGTCAATCGTCATGGTATCTCATACTCTTCTTCTCTAAGTGACGATTATCCTGCTGTTGGATAAGCTTCAGTAAATGGATATGTAATGTTGTTCTTGAGAGTTCACTATCTCTATAGTTAGTTCCCATCTTTAAATGATTCCTTTAATCAAATGAAAGTGCCACAACACATGTTTAGATCCAAGATGAGACTTAGGAACTATTCCTAGTTCTGTAATGAACTTATCATCCAAACAATCAACTTTCAGCTTCATTTTCAGCTATATACTTTGTCTTTATTACTAAACCAGCAACTCTTTGTTGTTTGGAACCTTTCCAATTTACTGCACCACCATTCAAGGTAACACTTTACCTTAAAGTGGATTTTCTGTCGTCTTGGCCTGTCTGAAAAAACTTGAGTCTGTTAAGCCTTCTAATTTTAATTCAGACTCACCATAAATCTGATCACATCCATAGTGCCGTTTAAGTACTTTAAGATGTTTTTCACTGTCTTGCAGTGATCTTCTCCAGAATATGACTGATCAAAATCAGGTCTCGTATATTTCATTGTATACATGATTGTCACTCATGCGATCTCTCTTTTCAGGAGTCTATGGGGACTATTAAGAGAGATACACTCCATGGCTCATCAACATGAGACATCTTTTGGAGTTTGCCATGCTAAACGACTTTAGCATCAAATGAATATACGTTCCTTGGGTTAAGTCAAGCATCATCTTGAATCTATCTATATAGATTTGATCCCCAATTACGATACTCTTCCCAACCTATTCGTGGAGGAATGTTTAGACAACTTTATCTTTACTAAATGTAGCATTGGTATGTCATTCCTTATCCGTAGTATATCAACATATAATACTAGGAATGTCACGACGCTCCCACGGACCCTTTTGTACACACTAGGTTCATTCTTGTTTTTGATAAAATCAAACTCTTTTGATTTGTTTCATCAAAACGAATGTTCCATTTTTGAGAAGTTTGCTTCAATCCATTTCTCTGAGTGTCTACAACTCTTACCTTATCGTATGTAACTTGATCATCATCTTCTATGATACGTACCTCATCATCATCATCTATGATGAATCCATACCTCCTATGTATCTTCGGTACTATTCTAGATTTACGATTCGATTGTGGTACAATATGTCTATCTACAAGTTCCTCTTATTTGACTTATAGTATTTTGTGGTTCTTGAACTCTTCAAGATTCTATTATCCTCCCACTAGCCCCTTCAATGATAAAAACCTTTATCTTAGAAGGCTGCGTGTTTCACAACAAACACCTTTTTCTAAGTAGGATTATAGAACATATACCCTAAACTTACTTTATGATGTCCCACAAATCGACACTTGTCAAATCTTGTCCCAAACTTATCCTTTGAAACCTTTTCACATAAGTTGGACAACCCCTTATCTTAACATACTTAAGATTAGGAATCCTCCCTGTCCATAACTTGTATGGAGTCTTGGGGCTGGATTTTGAGGTTACCTTTTTGTAGATATGCAGCCATTTCTAGGACATGACCCTAGAGGGATACTGGAATGTCGGTAAAATTATTATGGACCGCACCATGTCCAACAAGATACGATTTTTCCTTTCAGATACATCAATTAATTATTGTGTATCAGGAGGCGTCCATTATGAGAAAACCATTTGAGTTGATCTAGAAACTTATTGCACAAGTATTTATTCCTTGATCTAATCAAAGAATCATAATAATTTGCCAATTTGTTTCACTTCTGAATTCTTTGAACCTTTCAAATAATTCACACTTGTATTTCAACAAATACACACATTCAACTCTTTGAATGATCATCTCCTTTTCTTATACTAGTTTGTTCAATTTGCAAAATTATTTTCACGTAAGTCAAGTATACAAAATCCATTAAGTAATATTCTAGTTCTATACAAAACATTATTATTATAAATAGAACAACAATTGTTCTTAAATATAATACCAAAGATTTCATTGTCTAACAACAAAATGAAAATAATGTTTCTAACAAGAACTAGAATACAATAACAACTTATTGACTTAATAGAATTGCCCGTAGGCATTGCTAAACTATAAATTTCTATGGTTAATGTGGCAACCTTTGCTTCATTTCCCACACATAGGATTACTTATGTTTGTTTAGCTTTCTACTTTTGTATGGTCCCTTCATAAATCTATATTTATGATAACCAAAGTCGGTATCCAATACCCAAGTAGAACCTTGACTTAAAGAAAAATTTATTTTAAATCATGAACAAAATTGTATTGTAACCGAAGCTTCACTTAGCTTCTTCTGGTTAGCCTCTACAAGATACTTCTCGTAGTTTCTTTTTCAATGTCCAGGCTTATTGCAGTGGAAGCAAACTCCTTTGCAATCTGTATCAGTTTTGTTCTTATTATCCTTTGTTTTTGCCTTTTCTATTTACCTTCTTAGAATCGTTCTTCTGTTCAGAAGATCCTTTGGCCCCTACCAGTAAGACATGGTCTTTCTTGGTTGGATAGTGACTCTCAATATTTTTTAACATGTTAAGAAAATCAGCGAGGCTGATATCTAGCTTGTTCATATGAAAAATTCACAACAATTGTGAAAGGAGTTCGAGAGTGAGTGCAAGATCAAATCTTGGCTCAACTCTCCATCCATGAAAAAACCCATTGTCCTTATTGTTCAGTCAAATTGATCATGTTAGGACATGTGTATGTACTGTAGTTCCTTCGGTCATTCTAGATCGGAAGAGCTCCTTAGATATCTGATATCTTTCAGCCTTACTTTCCTCACCATCAACTACTTGACGTGCAGGAGTATAGTAGGAGCATCCATAGTTTCATGCTGAAGTTGAAGCTTGTTACTCATGGATGTGAGCATGATGCATTGAGCCAACTGTGCATCATCTTGTCACTTTCTAAAAGTAGCAATATCTTCCTCGGAGGTATTGTCTGCAACCATTGCAGGGATATGCGTATTAAGGACATTAGATAGTTTTTCAGCCGTGAGAACTATTCTCAAATTCCTTAACCAATCCGTTTAATTCGGTCCGATTAATTTAGCATCCAATATGCAACGCAGTGATAGTAATTTAGACATTGTAAAATTCTATAAATGAATTTGTAATTAACAACATTTTAGCATACATTCTTTTATTAATTACCAAAATAAATGGCAAAAAGCATTTTTTGGCCACTGTGGTTATAGTGATTTAACGAAATAGCCACTGTGCTTTTAAAATATTCAATTAGCCCACTGTACTTTTTAAAAATATTTAATCAGGTCATTCCGTCCATTTTTTATAACTGCCGTTAACAGATCAGCAAGAGTTTCTTACGTGTCTTTTTTGAAAAATAAAATAAAATATGTGGCATATGCTTAATTACATAGTATATCCTTATGTGGCAACAAAAATTTTTTTTAATGGATTTCTTTATAATTTTTTCTTCTAAAACAAAAAAATAAAATAATAAAATCATTATGTAGTAAAAATAATAATTAAAATAATAATAAAATTAAAATAAATATTTTAATTTTTTTATAATTTTTTCTTTTTCTTTTATTTTTTTCTTTCTTTTAATAATTATTTTTATTTTAAAAATTAATTACAAATAATATATCAAAATTTTGTTTATCTTTGTTCATCTTCTTCTTGTAAACTAATATTGAATGACCAATAGGACAAATCTCATCGTAAACCACCTACCAAATCCCAACAAATATCGAAAACACATAATATCTAGATCGGAAAGTTATGAGACCACCGGACAAAATCCAAACCAGAGCCACCGCCCAATTCAACCTCACCACCGCCGGCGACGACTCCTGTTATTTGAAGATATGAAAGGATTTTCCAAAAAAAAAATCATTCCCAAAAATTTTCATTCCTATTATTTGACGACTCCTGTTATCAAATTTTGTTCCATCTTCTTCAAGCTTTCATGGCGGTGGTGATCGTAGCCTCTATTTTCATTCCCAAAAACCACTAAGAAACTAAGAAACTCAGCAACTGAGCCTCCTAAAAATGGAGTACGGTGCCACCAAAAACCTAGATCTAGGTCTGAAGTCAAAATCTAATTCTATCGGAGGAAGTCGGAGAAGAAGTCGGAGGAGAGAGGAGGTGGGCATGATGTCAGAGAAGAAGTCGGAGGAGAGAGGAGGTGGGCAACTGGCTTATCTTTTTTTGTTTTCTTTTTTTTTTGTTTTTTTTTGTTTTTATGTTTAGTTATTAAAAAGTTATAATATTATTTGTATTATTTGGAATTAATTTTAAAAATAAAATTAATTATTAAAAGAAAGGAAAAGATAAAAGGAAAAGAAAAATTATATAGAAAATGAATTAAAATATTTATTTTAATTTTATTATTTTAATTTTTTTGTCACGTAATTAATGATTTTTTTTTTTTATTTTTTGTTGAAATTAATGTAATGTTGTAATAGATCTCATTGATACAAAAAATTTGATATATTATTTGTATTATTTGGAATTAATTTTAAAATAAAAATAATTATTAAAAGAAAGAAATAGATAAAAGGAAAAGAAAAATTATAAAGAAAATGAATTAAAATATTTATTTTAATTTTATTATTATTTTACCACATAATGATTTTTTATTTTATTTTTTTTGGCTGAAAAGAAAAAATTATAAAGAAAATCCATTAAAAATAAAAGAAAGGAGCTAATATGTATCTATTGCCACGTAATTACCATGTCATTTTTTATTTTATTTTTTAAAAGCCACGTAAGCAATCCTTGCTAATTTGTTAACGACAGTTACAAAAAAATGGACGGAATGGCCTGATTGAATATTTTAAAAAAGCACAGTGGGCTAATTGAATATTTTAAAAGCACAATGGCTATTTCGTTAAATCACTATAACCACAGTGGCCAAAAAGTATTTTTTGCCCAAAATAAATTAGGTCTTGTTTTAAATTGGTATCTCCCACTATTTTCTTCAAACTATATTACCCTCACTTATATAGTTCGGCAAAATCTAATTAAAGATTTGTTAGTGAGAATAAGGATCCCATTTCAAATGTATATAGCCTTGTGTGTGCACAACAAACTATATATAAATAAATAGGTAAACAATTATTGTCAATTACATCAACTATGTAACTCCTTATATTTTGCCTCTTAAATCATAATGGTCAAGTGTGTGCACATTCGAACTTAAATGATTTAAGTTAAGTCAGACCCAACATTTTCATATAAGTGAAGAGAAAACTACAGCCCTTGTGTGTGCACAACAAAGCAGTAATGTTCAATTCCTTATAAACATCATATGTAATAAAATAAACATCTTAAATATTTAATACTTGCTTTGTGTGTGCACAACAAACTCATATTAAATATTCAATACTCTATTGTTTCTATCATGCTAGAAGGCGACGTTCGATATTCTAAATATCTTTGAACGTTACAACTTAATATAAAATATTTGAGGGGTTTGTTATTAATTTGTCTCATCTTGTTTAGCGCACATGCACATATATATATATATATATATATATATATATATAAAATACGCGTTATATTAATTAACATGCGAAGCATGTTTGCATAATATAATATATATATATATATTGTATAAGCATGCACATATAGAAAATAATATTCTACCTGAATTGATTATGGACTTTTATTCTAGTTTGGTTCACTAGAGCCACCAAGTGAACCAAAAGGTCAAACCCTAGGGGTGCAAGAATTAATATTTAAATATAACTATTACATTTAAACCCGGGCTCCATTACAAACGGGTCTTTAAACGCTCCTTGCTCCTTGATCTCCAATTCTTCAAAATTTTTCTAACTAATCATATTACAAAACTATTTAAAATAAATAGAAACTTTGATCAGCAGTCAAGGGGAAGTACATAGGAGGATGATAAAATTACATTAAGGAAAAATTAGAGAAGACGATGTACGCAGACCCCATTTAATAAAACTCGTACATTCATGCATCTAACTAAAATAAAATTCAATCACAATATTGGTCAATAGTCCATAATCAATCTCATTTATTATCATACACATCACCATATGTATCAATAAATAACATTCATCTCATTAATAATAAACATTCAATATATATATTGATATCATTTAATGGGCAAATTTAGTTAGCATAAAATTTAACTTTGAATCAAAATAAACTCCTTTATTTTAATCCAAATTTAAATCAAAATAAAACCTTTTATTTTAATTTATCCAATTTTGAATAAAATAAACTATTTTATTTTAATCAAAATCTTTAATCAAAATAAACTCCTTTATTTTAATTAATTATGGAATCCAATTCCAAGTAAAAAAACTCCTTTATTAAAGGAAACACGAATTCTCTTTCCTATTCACAAATAAACTCTTTTATTTTGAATAATATGAAATCTTATTTCATATCTAAATATTCAACTCTAATTAGTTATCATGGAATCCAATTCCAACTCTAATTAGTTAGCATGAAATTTAATTTTAAAATTAAAATAAACTTTATATTTTAATATTAAAATAAACCTTTTATTTTAAAATTAAAATAAACTTTTATTTTAATTATAAAATTATTAAAATATATATTACATATACATAATATATATATATATATAATATACATATTCCTTGAATCCATGAATTCACCCTTGAAACATGAACAAGCCAGAAAATTGAGGTAACTAGATACTATATATCATATATATAATATTGGGCCACGTGATAACTAGATAATGATCCTGGACCACTTTATGCAAAAAGAAATCAAACCACCTGTAGCTTGAATTCAAAAAGCATTATCATGATTTCATTTTCCTGCTAATGTTTTAGAGGATGGCCACGTGAATTAAATTATCATATATATATATATATATATATATATATATATATAATAAAAGACATTCCGTGAAGCATTCTGCATCCCTCAAAGATTCTAAATGATAAGACATCTGCGAGAAAAAAAAGAACACAGCGTAACCGCAAAAAAAAAACAGTTTGCGATTTTTTTTTTATCATTTTTTTTAAATAAATTTTATACAATAAAATTATGTTCAATTAAATTATTCTAAACACATATCAATATACTTATCAAATTAAAATTATTAATAATTCGCATAAAGGTTTGGCTCTGATACCACTGTTAGGTTTGTAATATTCATGAACGCAATCAAATTGCACAAAATAAGCGGAAACGTGATAAAAAGAGTTTTAAAATTTTACAAACCATATACCCGGATCATCTTTTATGCGTAATTATTAATTAAACAAAAAATATGAAGAACATGAATCATATCCTTGAATATTCGAGCTTTCTCAGGTACAAGTTCACCTCCAGTCTTTTTCGCTTTCAACTTGAATCCATCGGGTTTGGTTCCTTCCTTTGATCAATGTTAGTCACCCAAGTGTTTGGCCTCTAGAGGTGATCCACCAAGAAAGAATAAAGATTCAAGAAGATGGGTATTTAGCAAAACTCTAGTTTTTCTATCTCTCATAGAAAAGGGTGTAAACTCTCAACTATTGGAATTACATATCTTAATATCTGATATAAGACTCTCCTTATAAAGATATCAAGTAACCCTATTTAATTAAAAATAAAGTATTATTTATTTAATTAAACTCTTTTAATTAAATGGGCTCCTAATCTTATTAGGGATAATTAATTAAACTCCTTTAACTAATTTTCCTCCTAATCCTATTAGAAATATATGAGAGTACTTATATTAAATTAATTTCTAAACTCTTTTAGAAATTAAAATAATAATAATTGTAATAATATTAATAAGACTCCTCTTATTAATTTATATTTAATATTTCTAAAATATCAAATAATAAATATTAAGCTATTTAATTTATTCTATCACCATAGATTAAATTAAATATACTTAATATATTATTACGATTATGCCATTAACTTCTTAAATAATTATTCTTCTTTTTATGGTGTGACCCTTTAGGTTCTACATATTAAATCGATTGTGAATAAATCAATTAAAACAATTCTAATCTTATTTAAATAAATAAATTAAATAATTTATTTATTTAAATAAATAATATTTATTCTACAATAGGGATAAGCCTCCCTAGCGATCAACGACTTTCCAGATAATATAGATTTCAACATTAATCATAAAAGAACCTTTGAGTAAGTAGTTACCGTATAATTCAATCCTTCCACCATACAATGTTCCAATTAAATATAAGACATGAAATTACTGTCAAGTCTTATTTTATTTAATTATATGTATTTCGACTCTTAAATGCACAACTCCAAATAATGCAAATTAAAAACTCCTCTCTAATTTCATTCTGCCTTGGCCAAGGACTACTGGATTGTCATTTATCGAATCACATAAGACATTTCTCTTCTTTTACTAGAAGTGGTAGATTCTTTATTGATCATACATTATCTCCATGTACAACTTATTATACCCAAGCATATCCTTTGATATACCCTAAGGGTCTTAAGAAATAAGTCAAAGTATAACTCATCATACACAAGATACTATGATAATCTCAAGTCCAAGGATCACTTGTACTACTATCACTACAGGAATTCCTATTGACAGACAAGTAAAACTCCATTAGGTATTCCTTAGCGAGCCACGTTCAGTGAACTTATTCTCTAATAAGCACCTACATACTTGCTTTAGTGTCTCCACACAAATAATCATGAGATTAATCATCCTCATCCAATGAGCAAGCAACGTATGTACAAATCTATCCGGATTCACTAATCCCCAATTTAGTAATCCAACGATTGAGAACTATTTTAGTTTTAAGCTTTCTAAGAATTTAGATCTCATTAGAATGATCATCATCATTATTCTAAAAGCATTGCTTAAAACTATGGGTTTATCACATATTATAAAATAGCATCATGTAGATAATTAAAAGCCTTTAATTAATTAATATTTTTTATTAATAAATGAATAAGATTGTTACAAAGTATATGCTTTATCATCAAATATGATTGGCTTGTGTGCATACTACTTTCAGTAGGCACAATAGTTATCTAGAAGGGGGGGTTGAATAGATATTTAAAAAATCTTTTCGTTTTAAACTTGTTAGTTGATGATGATTAAATCTTAGCGGAATTAATGTTTGTTTTAATCTCCTTTATGAAGTAGTGGAGTTATGAGAGTGAGGCAGTTATAGCAGTTATGGCAGATATAGTAGTTATAGTAAGAAAGTAAAAGACACAGTCGTTTTAAGTGGTTCAGAGCACTTAAAGCTCCTAGTCCACTCTTCTACTCCTTGTGTAGGAAATCCACTAAGGATGTCTTTTACAACTTCTGAATCACACAGATTCCTTCTAGACCAGCAGTTTAGGAACTTCTTAGTTCACTCTTGAACTCCTCAAGTCCAGCAGACTTGGCTCTCTTACAGTTCACTTAGAACTCTTCAAGTCTAGCAGACTTGAATCTTTTCTTCAGTTGATTGGTAGATGTTGAGTTCTTGATGGTTGCTACTCAGTTGTTGTTTAAGCACTTGTTCAAAAGAACTAAGTAGCTGAGCAAGCTTTTCTATTTCTCAGATCGTAGAGTTGAGCTTTGAGAGTTATGTACATTTTTTGTTCAATGCTTGCTTGCATCTCTCATCTACTTGATTTGCATATATATGATCTTGAAAACTATCCATTGGATCCATCCGTTGAAGCATTAAATGCGTTTAACCTTTCTATTCTTTGATGGAGACTTTTCTGTACATATTCTGAATTGCATTCTGGCCCAATAACACAACAGACTACTTTTTCACCTAACACCTGAAAAGGTGTTTTCCCCCTTACAAAAGGTACTTTCCTTAGCTTCTTCAATGCGCTTCTTTGTTACATACTAAGGATATTTCTTATGACTTTGGGACTAGTGAGTACTACAATGTTTAGAATCCATTCCTCATATGTTGGAGTTTGTCTCCACATAAATCGTGAGGCTTGATGCTTCTGACACAAGATAGATGATACTCTACGATTCAGATTGTGACGCCCCCAAAACAGTTATACAACACCCATTCTGAGTCGCCAAATACATGGTACAGGAAACAACTACAACTTTATTACAACAATTATTGTGCAAAATACAACAACACATATGTTGTGAGTTTTGATACTAAAATATACCAACTGTGACTCTGGACACCAACTTGGATAGCACGTCACCATGACACCTTACATAAAGGTACAAGTCCAAAACCTGCTTTTAGAAATTAAAACCTTTGGGAAGTGCTCAAGGAAACCTTCGTACATTGGAGGCCATGCGTCTAGGTTATTATAGATATCATATGCCCACAAAATTATTCTTGGTTGACCCAATAGACCCCAAAGAAAAATGAGAAGATTACTATCATATTCTTCCCAATGGTGAGTCCTCTCTTAACATATCATTATCTCTACTGTCTCTAATTGGGTATTATACTCCAAACAAACACCAAGATTATATAGGTAGTGCTTGTAAATATACTCAGCAAGTGGATGAGCACAACCCTGTCTTATGATGACACGAGGTTGTATGTCATTAGACATCTTGTATGATAGTGGCAAAACACCCTTCCAAGTTAAATTCACCTCACCCTCAACATCTATAGACCACCGTTCTATTCCCTTGTTATCCCCTCGCTCGACCCAGCTACACTTTTATTACCTGAAAGGAATTGTGAAGCAAAAGGGTGAGCACAACTAGCTTCAAGAAAGAATATCATGACTAAAGATAAATAAATTATCAATAGCCTTCAATCAAGGTAATAAATCGTAGATTTAGAACATATGGTAGATGATAAAACTTTTCAACCAGTAGTTCATAGCTGAACGAAGCAATCCATTAGAAGAGTCAAATAGACCATAAAATCTATTATCTTCTCCATGTTAAAAGTCCATCAACAATGTTTTATCTCTGTAACATTAATCAACAATTCCTGTCCACAATCACGTGTATAACTCATAATCGTAATTGTAGTTCTAAATTCCTTTTCTCATCTAGGACAAAGATAATTTTCATCACCTGAAACATCAAAGATTATGGTTATACCAAATCACAGTTCATGTTCATAATCATACTAATAAATTCATCTTTGCACTATGGGCCAAAGATATTCATCAACAAGTCATCTTTGCACTACAAGCTAAAGATATTCATCAACAAGTCATCTTTGCACTACAGGCCAAAGATATTTAGTTATATCATCATTTAGGACTGAGGATGATGCAAAATATTTTAAAGGAAATGAATTCAGTAAAACAAAAGAACAAGTATTAAGGATTCGTATTTTAAATAACCCAAGTTCAAAAATACTTCATAAATAACCAGAGTGGAGTAAAATTTAAGAATGAAGACCAAAACATAGATCCAATCAAAGATAGGAATCATAATAGACAATCTTGGACACAGAAAAAAGAAATCTTAATATTTCTGTGAATAATGTCGTATTTGTGAATAGTGTCATATACGTAAATAGTGCCGTATACGTGAATAGTAACTCCGACACCAAAAGATAGAAATTTCACAAAAAACATCATCATGCTTCGTGAATAGTACTCGTGAATAGTAACTCATGAATAGTAACTCATGGATAGTAACTCGTGAATAGTAACCCGTGAATAGTAACTCATGAATAGTAATCCCGACATGAAAAAGTTCCAAATTTGATAAAAAGTTCAAACCAATATTTCGGCATAATGATATTGAAGAAATAATATCATTTATGAAGAAAATAATCTCCCTTACATTAGAAAGAATAGTACTTCTGACTGAAATACTGGATATAGTGCTAAAAGAACTTGCACCGTATAGCAACACTCAAAGTATAAATTTACTCACAAAATACGCTCAATATTATAGAGAGAGAAAGAGAGAGAAGTCTGTAGTTTCTGGTGTGATTTTCAATTCTAACCTAAACACCCTATTTATAGGAAAATGCTTAGAACACCAAAGCAGAAAATTTAATAAATTATTATTATTATTTAATAAATTTACTACGCACACCCAAGACATCAGATTTCAGCAATTAACATGTGCAACCAACTTCTTAAAAACGTTTTTCTTAAAATAATTAATTAAAACTTCCAAAAATCAATTATTTCGGAACTTCGGAACTTCAATAATTCATAATAAATAGCCCTTTGACCAGAAAATTCAAATCTCGCTAGTTTTTATAGGAAATTCAATTCTCTACAACTTTGCAGAAGAAAGTTTTTCCAAATTCCAAACAAAAATTGACTGAAATTCATAAATAAGGCGATTTTACCGGCTATAATCAAATTTCAGTCAAGAAATGGGTCCACCAACATGTTTAACATGTTTTAAACAACTTTTACAACAAAAATACTCTTCCTCCTCATATACTCATATATCCCACATTCATTGTCAAAATATCATCATTATTGTATTATAATAATATAATAAAATATTATTTTATCGAGAAAAGATAAAATATCAATTTTCAATAATTGTCACTTTAAAAAATTTCTCCATCTATAACCACATAAAATCAATATTTTCCTCATCATATAAATCAATAATTAATTATTCACAAATAATATTATGTAATCACAAGATCTTTGACAAACTGCACTGTTCCTGTGAAAGAGGGACTTTCCAATAAGAATTTCTCTCATCTTGCCAAGCAATTAGGTGACCAAACCTCTCCTTGATGTAACTTTCTAGACATTGCCAATAATATTTTTTAATAATATTATTCAGATAATATGAATTATTGCTTCGATAATGGAAAATATTGTATAGTGACAATTATGAAACAACAATAATATAAAATATCAACGCAACAATTATTGAATCAATAAAATAATCGAATAAAGAATTCATCGTAACAATTATTGAGTAGTGCATTCTTACGTAAGAATCAATAATTGGTGCAATACCGTAGCATCTTCTTGTGCAACAACGCGTAGACATCGTGTTTTAACCACTAGGTATTCCAACAAAGATAATCTCAGAATAACCACGCTCGTTATTTATAAACAACTTAGACTTGTCATTTTCTTCATCCATCGCTTTTTCGTTATGGGCCCATAAATAAATGGGTCGCTACCGTTGAAAGAATATTCCACGACCAAACGAATATTTCAAACAACAATGAATATTTTATAACCACTCATGTATTTTTGAAAAATTTCATATATCGCCACTTAACTTTAACTTTTATCAATTTAACCATTTACTGAATTGTAATTATAAGAAAAATTGAATACTTTTATTTCATAAAATTCGGGGTCTTACAATCTCCCATCCTTATGAAATTTCGTCCCCAAAATTTACGTACCTGGTATTTCGAAAAGTTGAGAATGAATACCTTGCTTTCATTTCAGATTCTATCTCCCGGGTCATCATAATTTCTCCATTGCTCATCTCCCGTGATAACTTCATTTGGGTTCCTCACTTGTTGGGAAGTCATGACAACCGCTATCCCTCGAACTACTCGGGTTTGACTTGTCTGGGACAGCATTTGGCGTCATCACTACCGTTGGAATATACTTTTCTATAGGGCATATTCCTCCCTCAACTGCCTTGTCGTACTCCTGATTCATGATCTGAATCATCAATCTTCGATCCATATCGAATTCAGGTTGACCGCTCTGTACAGGGTAATTCAAAACTCGATGTTGGGTTCTCCCAATTGCTTTCCAAAAAGAGAAATGCATATCATCTATTTTAGCCTTCTTAGATCGGACCTCTCTTTCCACAATATCCACGTGTCATGCGGCTTTTGCCCATGCATCACTTATTCTCACTCGCTCGCTTTTTTCTTCTTTCAATTCGAGATTCCATCTTTATCATCTTATACTCGCCAAAGAATGCTTCATTCAAGCATCACATATCGGGTAACACAAGCTTGGATTGTTCAGATCCTTTTATTCCACGACATCATCGCCGCTTCTTCAAATTGCTTCTTCTAACTCATGAATACAATTTTGAAATTCTACATTTTGATCATATAATACCTCTAATAAACTCTCCTCAGGTACCTCTTCTTCCTCACTCTCAGCTGTTATCTCTGTGACTATCTCGGGTGCAACTATCAATTCTTCACTCACCACGTGGATATCTCTAATTCCTTCTTCGTCTGACATCACATTATCATGGTTAGTGATTAGAGGTATCCCCATAGTCTCATTCACTCCATTGTTAGCATTCTCAGCTGTCATTCTCAAATACTGCCATAAAACAAGGGTTAATTAAGCAAATTAACATATCACATAATATCCGTATATTATGACCGACCAACAATTAAGCTTTAGGTAGACACACTAGCTAAGGATTTACTCATCTCTCCCTCCTAGTTATATTCCCGATCTCCGCCAGAGACCATATCCCTAAGCTCTGATACCAAATGTGACGCCCCCAAAACAGGTATACAACACCGATTCTGAGTCGCCAAATACATGGTACAGAAAACAACTACAACTTTATTACAACAATTGTCGTGCAAAATACAACAACACATATGTTGTGAGTTTTGATACTAAAATATACCAACTGTGACTCTGGACACCAACTTGGATAGCACGTCACCATGACACCTTACATAAAGGTACAGTCAAAAACTGTTTTAGAAATTAAAACCTTTGGGAAGTGCTCAAGGAAACCTTCGTACATGGGAGGCCATGCGTCTAGGTTATTATAGATATCATATGCCTACAAAATTATCCTTGGTTGACCCAATAGATCCCAAAGAAAAATGAGAAGATTACTATCATATTCTTCCCAATGGTGAGTCCTCTCTTGACATATCATTATATCCACTGTCTCTAATTGGGTATTATACTCCAAACAAACACCAAGATTATATAGGTAGTGCTTGTAAATATACTCAAGAAGTGGATGAGCACAACCTACGTCTTATGATGACACGAGGGTGTATGTCATTAGACATCTTGTATGATAGTGGCAAAACACCTTCCAAGTTAAATTCACTCACCCTCAACATCTATTGACCACCGATTCTATTCCCTTGTTATCCCTCCTTTCGACCGACTACACTTTTATTATTCAAAGGAATTGTGAAGCAAAAGGGTGAGAATAAACTAGCTCAATAAAAATATCATAACTAAAGATAAATAAATTATCAATAGCCTTCAATAAAGAATAAATCGTAGATTTAGAACATATGGTAGATGATAAAACTTTTCAAACAGTAGTTGCGTGAACGAAGCAATCTATTAGAAGAGTCAAATAGACCATAAAATCTATTATCTTCTCCATGTTAAAAGTCCATCAACAATGTTTTATCTCTGTAACATTAATCAACAATTCCTGTCCACAATCACGTGTATAACTCATAATCGTAATTGTAGTTCTAAATTCCTTTTCTCATCTAGGACAAAGATAATTTTCATCACCTGAAACATCAAAGATTATGGTTACACCAAATCATAGTTCATGTTCATAATCATACTAATAAATTCATCTTTGCACTACAGGCCAAAGATTCATCAACATGTCATCTTTGCACTACAGGCCAAAGTTATTCATCAACAAGTCATCTTTGCACTACAGGCCAAAGATATTCAGTTATATTATCATTTAGGACTAAGGATGATGTAAAATATTTTAAAGAAAACGAATCCAGTGAAACAAAAGAACAAGTATTAAGGATTCGTATTTTAAATAACCCAAGTTCAAAAATACTTCATAAATAACCAGAGTGGAGTAAAATTTAAGAATGAAGACCAAAACATAGATCCAATCAAAGATAGGAATCATAATAGACAATCTTGGACACAGAAAAAAAAAACTTAATATTTCTGTGAATAATGTCGTATTTGTGAATAGTGCCATATACGTAAATAGTGTCGTATACGTGAATAGTAACTCCGACACCAAAAGATAGAAAATTTACAAAAAACATCATCATGCTTCGTGAATAGTACTCGTGAATAGTAACTCATAAATAGTAACTCATGGATAGTAACTCGTGAATAGTAACTCATAAATAGTAATTCTGACATGAAAAAGTTCCAAATTTGATAAAAAGTTCAAACCAATATTTCGGCATAATGATATTGAAGAAATAATATCATTTATGAAGAAAATAATCTCCCTTACCTTAGAAAGAATAGTACTTCTGACTAAAATACTGGATATAGTGCTAAAAGAACTTGCACCGTATAGCAACACTCAAAGTATAAAAATACTCACAAAATACGCTCGATATTATAGAGAGAGAAAGAGAGAGAAATCTGTAGTTTCTGGTGTGATTTTCAATTCTAACCTAAGCACCCTATTTATAGGAAAATGCTTAAAACACCAAAGCAGAAAATTTAATAAAATATTATTATTATTTAATAAATTTTCTACGCACACCCAAGACATCAGATTTCAGTAATTAACATGTGCAACCAACTTGTTAAAAACGTTTTTCTTAAAATAATTAATTAAAACTTCCAAAAATCAATTATTTCAGAACTTCGGAACTTCAATAATTCATAATAAATAACCATTTGATCAGAAAATTCAAATCTCGCTATTTTTTATAGGAAATTCAATTCTCTACAACTTTTCAGAAGAAAGTTTTTCCAAATTCCAAACAAAAATTGACCGAAATCCATAAACGGGCGATTTTACATGCTATATTCAAATTTCAGTCAAGAAATGGGTCCACCAACATGTTTAACATGTTTTAAACAACTTTTGCAACAAAAATACTCTTCCTCCTCATATACTCATATATCCCGCATTCATTGTAAAAATATCATCATTATTATATAATATAAAAAAATATTATTTTATCAGAAAAGATAAAATATCAATTTTTAACAATTGTCACTTTAAAAATTTTCTCCATCTATAACCACATAAAATCAATATTTTCCTCATCATATAAATCAATAATTAATTATTCACAAATAATATTACAGAATCACAGTACTGGCAACCAGGCCGTTCCCAAGAAAGAGGGGGCTTTCCAATAAGAATTTCTCCTTACTGGCGCGCAATTAGGTGACCAAACCTCTCCTTAGACAAAACTTTCTAGATATTGCCAATAATATTTTCTAATAATATTATTCAGATAATATGAATTATTGCTTCGATAATGGAAAATACTGTGTAGTGATAATTATTGAAACAACAGTAATATAAAATATCAACGCAACAATTATTGAATCAATAAAATAAAATACTGAACAATAACTACTGTAACAATTATTGAGTAGCGCCTTCTTACGTAAGAATCAATAATTGGTGCAATACCTGCAAAGCATCTTAAGCAACAACACGATTCGTGTTTTAACCACCGGTATTCCAACAAGATAATCTGTGAATAATCAAGCTGCTACCAAGTTATTTATAAACAACTTATACTTGTCGTTTTCTTCATCCAATCGCTTTCCGTTATGGGGCCCCATAAAGATTGCGCGTCGCATTTAATATTCCCGAAGCAAAGAAGAATATTCAACGACCAAACGAATATTCCCACAACAACAATGAATATTTTATAACCACCGCTTATTTAAAATATTTGCAAGATTTGACCCATAACTAACCACATTAATCAAATCAACCCTTACTATTTCAAAATAATAAATAGAGGAAATTAAATTTCATTTATTAATAATTTGGGGTCTTACACTGATAATAAAGGTGAACAGTAGTGGTGAATAGATAGAGTCTAAAAGACTAAAGGTACTAGGATAGGAGATCGTAAAACAAAACGATCATAGCATAGAAATATTTCGTAATATATATGATAAGATCACTCCGTGATCGGATAAGTTTATAGGAAATTCAATTCTCTACAACTTTTCAGAAGAAAGTTTTTCCAAATTCCAAACAAAAATTGACCGAAATCCATAAACGGGCGATTTTACATGCTATAATCAAATTTCAGTCAAGAAATGGGTCCACCAACATGTTTAACATGTTTTAAACAACTTTTGCAACAAAAATACTCTTCCTCCTCATATACTCATATATCCCACATTCATTGTCAAAATATCATCATTATTGTATTATAATAATATAATAAAATATTATTTTATCAGAAAAGATTAAATATCGATTTTCAACAATTGTCACTTTAAAAAAAAATTTCCATCTATAACCACATAAAATCAATATTTTCCTCATCATATAAATCAATAATTAATTATTCACAAATAATATTACAGAATCACAAGATCGGCAACGTGTAGTTCCGGGGAAAGAGGGGCTTTCAATAAGAATTTCTCCTCATCTTGGCGCGCAATTAGGTGACTAAACCTCTCCTTAGATGTAACTTTCTAGACATTGCCAATAATATTTTCTAATAATATTATTCGAGATAATATGAATTATTGCTTCGATAATGGAAAATACTTGTGTAGTGACAATTATCAAACAACAAGAATATAAAATATCAACGCAAAGAATTATTGAATCAATAAAATATCGAACAATAACTCATCGTAATAATTATTGAGTAGTGCCTTCAGACGTAAGAATCAATAATTGGTGCAACATGTCGCATCTATCGTGCAACAACGCCAGACATCGTGTTTTAACCACTGGGTATTCCAACAGTATTAACGACAACAACTATGCCGTTATTTATAAACAACTTATACTTGTCGTTTTCTTCATCCAAACGCTTTTCTTTATGGGGCCCACAAATGGCTGCGCCATCGTACGAATATTCCCCAATAGAAAGAATATTCCACGACCAAACAAATATTCCCTGACAACAATGAATATTTTATAACCACTTGCGTATTTTTGAAAAAATTTCATATATCACCCTTAACTTTAACTATTTATCAATTTAACCATTTACTGAATTGTAATTATAAGAAAAATTGAATACTTTTATTTCATAAAATTCGGGGTGTTACACAGATCATGGTACTCTACGATTCAGATCGTGGTACTCTACGATTCAGATCGTGGTGACTTGTCGTATTGGTGCTTGGTCTGATGTTATCAGCCGAGAGGACTACGATTTCTCTTTACTATTTGCACACTATGATCTTCGCTTACTTGAGTTATAAACTCTACGTTTCTGAGAGCACATTACGATCTCTGAGTTGGCTCGGCAAACGTTGGGACCACTCTACGATTTCCGAAGAGGCCCTTCAAGGAAGGCACACTACGATCCTTGTTTCTACGTTTCACTTTGACTTCAGAATGTTGATCGATTGATACACTACGAATTCTTCGAAGCCTATCTATTACATCTCAAGATCAACCTAACAGCTTTGATCTTTCAATCTATACATTCATTTCCAGAATGATACACATTAAGAGCTTAGATCAACCTAACAAATTTGATCTATCACTAAGTCCTTGTACATATATTCCTTGAAGGACTTTACAAATAATCATGAGCATTTATGTTTAAACATCAAATTAACATATGCATTCTCCCAACACTCTGCCTAGTCATAAAGAATACGTCAATTCATAGAGTAATCTAGAGTTCATAGAGCAGCAGCTGATGTTATAAAGGTACAAAGAGACAGTAAGATCGTATAACTATCTTCGGCATCGTAGAGCTGTTGAAGAATTCAGATAATATAGAGAAGTCTACAAAGTCTGCTCAAGCATCGTAGATTACTCATTTATAGAGCAGATATTATAACAAATAGTAGGGCAGTTTGTTGAGTCCTAATCGTAGAGTAAAGTGTAGAGATCAACTCAACGATTCTCTTCACTCTACTAATATCAAAGATCATAGAACAAAGTCAAGTCTAACAATAAGATTGACAATGGAATGTTATTGATTGAAGGTCCCGAGACAATGAATAATACATCCTTGATCAGAATCAAAGTTCAGAAGGTTATGTCTAAACAACTAGTTTGTTGAAATAGACATCTTCCAGGTGGTAGGTAAAGTTGCAGACTGATGTGACAAGTCCAAGCCGCAAAGCAAGCTGACACGACAACTCCAGAAAGTTAACATCAAGGATTCTAAGGTATCTATCCTTTAAATGCTCCAACAGACACTTTGAAATGGAAAGTCTTCTAGCAAACTATAAGAGACCTCAAGAATTCAAATTCAAGAGGTTGGTGATTATGAAAAAAAGAAGAGAGTTATATCAAAAAGCCAAAACTCTGAAGATTCAAGTGCTCACTCTACGAATCAACAAAAACACAAAGCTGAACTGATGAAGAAGTAGAGCAAGTTCAACTCTACGACTTAAGATGTGTTCAAAGTTGCTAAGTACCAGAAGAAGTAAATCCTTATTGCAAAGCTTAGCAACACCTCAAAGATGATCACATTAAAGTTGTTAAGTATAGAAGAAGAAGGAGCTTAAATTTCATCTTAGCAGTACCTCAAACATCTATCAACAAATAGGAAATTGAATATCTTAGTGACTTTCGTCCAAGTTTAAGTGACTTGTGGAGGTCTGAGTGACCTGGTATGTGTGACCATTGTCGAGACTAAGTGACTCGAAGGAACCTTAGTGGTTCAGTTGTAGGAGATTTGTGTGCTCTGGTCTGAGTGACCTTATCTTTAGTGGATATCTTGCTTATTGAAGTAGAAAAGTGGAATAGGAGTTATTCAGTCTCTGAACCATTTAAAATCTCTTGTGTTATTTACTTTAACTCATCTATATTCTGTCTTATATATGCTATATCTACTAAGTGACTTATAATTTAGAACTGAGATATTCCTTAATCTTTAAGGGAAATTTTCCAAAGCATATTCCGTTGTGCATAATCAATCTTAATTAACTGATTATTTGTAATACATCTTTAATTAATTAAAAAGTTTTAAAGATCTATTCAACCCCCTTCTAGATCTCTAGTGGGCCTCTGGGAAATAATAATCACTTAAGAATAACTTAAAATAATATTTTTCTCTGTGATTTGATCTTAGTGATCTTGTATTAATCCAAGTCTATGTGATTTGAAGGATTCTTTGTGAATTATTGTTGTAACAGTTCTGTGTGAATTGAAATCTTAGTGATTTCCCTTCCTTAGTGGAATATCCCTATTCTCAGAGTAGAAGAGAGGACTATGAGACTTTTGTGTTCCGATCCTTTTAAAAACCTTTGTGTTCTTTATATTTCTTCACATTTACTCTTTCTGTCACTTTACTTTTTGCTTTTGTGACTTGATTCCACATTGTTCATTAAATTTAGAACTGTAAGTTTACATAAAATCTTTGAATGGGATTTCAAAATTATATTCCGTGGTGCATAACTTAATTAATTAATTAACTTGTTTTACTTATTTGGTAAACAATCTTGAAAGGTATATTTTTATTAGATCTATTCAACCCCCTTCTATATCTCTTCCGGTGCCTTTGGGAATAACACTTATATCTAAATAGGGGTAATGACAAAATTATTCCCCTAAGTTGGCAAGTTTTTTATTTTTAACCTACAAGTTTGAGAGTCAATAATCAAATCTATAATTTATTTATTTTAAAGAAAATGTTGTTCCTCTTTTATTGACCCAGATTTTTTGTAAAAAAAATACAATTTGACTACTGTAGTTAACCGTATAAGACCGAATTATAATTATTTAACCCCTCTACAAAGTCTCAGGATAAAAAAGTAAAAATAAAAACAAAAACAAAAGACGCAATTCATCTCCTTAGATCTTTTTTATTCTAAGTGAAACCAAAAATGAAATATTCTAACACTAAGTTCATAAACAAAATAAAAACAAAACTATTCATCATGTTTACACTAATTGTTAGCATAAATCATCAACTCATTAGCATACTACTCAAACAAATAGCATATAAAAAATAAATACAAACTCTAACTCTAACCACTTCATCTTCCTCACCACACCATCGCCAAGCAATTGATCTAATATTAAAAATAAGTAAAATAAAGATGAAGAGATATAATAGTGGCGAGTGAACTGAGGCTATGTTTGTTTGCAAAGATTATAATTTCATATTATAATTATAATTCATGTGATTATAATCCCAAGACTATTAATCTTAAAATTAAATAGTCTTAATCACATATTTGTTTTTTATGAAATTATTCATGTGATAACTTAAAATAATCACATGTTATGTTTATTTTTTTTGGAATTAATGTTGCCTCTTTTTCAGTTCTAACAAAAGAGCTCTAACTCATGCAAGCTGTAAGACCCCAACTTATTATAAATAAAATCGAATTTCCTCTAATTATTATTGTGAATAATAAGGTGTTAAATTGATATAATATTTTGGTTATGGGTGAAATGTGCAAATTTTGCAAAATAAGCAAGTGGTTATAAAATAATTATTGTTGTCGGGGAATATTCATTTGGTCATGGAATATTCTTGTTG
Source organism: Panax quinquefolius (assembly GCA_020205615.1). Classification (NCBI taxonomy): domain Eukaryota; kingdom Viridiplantae; phylum Streptophyta; class Magnoliopsida; order Apiales; family Araliaceae; genus Panax; species Panax quinquefolius. The sequence goes on along the minus strand of CM035171.1, from coordinate 79,591,718 downwards.
TCGGGGAATATTCGTACGATGGCGTAGTCATTTGTGGGCCCCATAACAGAATAACTGTCGAATGAAGAAAACGACAAGTTTGAATTGTTATAAATAACGGCGTAGTTGTTACCAATTAAATCTTTGTTGGAATACCCATGCGGTTAAAATACTGATGAATCTGGCGTGGATGCACAGTATTGATGAATTATTGATCCTTACGTAAGAAGGCACTACTCAATAATTATTACAGTAATTACTGTTCAATATTTTATTTTATTGGTTCAATAATTGCTGCGTTAATATTTTATATTATTGTTCTTTAAATAATTGTAACTGCACAGTATTTTCCATTATCAGATCAATAATTCATATTATTTGAATAATATTATTAGATAGCATTATTGGCAATGTCTAGAAAGTTCTGTCAATGAGAGGTTTGGTCATCTAATTGCGCGCCAGTAAGGAGAAATCTTTATTGAAAAGCCCCCTCTTTCCTGGGAACGGCCTGGTTGTCATAAATGTGATTCTGTAATATTATTTGTGAATAATTAATTATTGATTCATATGATAAGGAAATATTTATTTTATGTGGATATAAATGTTGGATATATTTATTATGGTTAAAAAGGAAGGAGTTAATGTTGAGGTGTTTTATCAGTATTTTTGTCGAAATGGAGGTATTAAAAATTAAACCAATATTTTTGAGATATATTGCGTGAGTTATAATTTTTAATCCGACCGTTGGATCGTTGTGATTTTTGGATATGTTATACATATATAAGTTGAGCATATGTCCTCAAATTTTGAACCGTTAAAAATGAATGTATGATTTGTTATGAATTTTAAGAGGTGACTGATTCGGAAATTAGGTTTATAAATGATTTTGGTGTAAAATTCTAGAATTGAGTGGACCCCACTTGTGGTTGGTGAAGAAATGTGCTGAATTTTATTTCATATGTGGTAGGTGACAGTAGTAGTAGGTAAAGCTATAAGGTTGCAGGTCAAGTATGCTTCGGCGTGCTAACACTTTCCTATAAATAGAGGGCTAAGTTAGAATTAAAAATCACACCAGAAATATAAGCTTTATCTCTTTCTCTCTCTATATTATCGAGTGTATTTTGTGAGTATTTAGATACTTTGTGAGTTTCTATTTATCAGTGCAAGTTTCCTTCAGCCTTATACCGATATTCCGATCAGAAGTACTGTTATTTTGAGGTAAGGGATGTTATTTTCTTCTTAAATGATATTATTTTCTTCAATATCATTATGCCGAAATATTGGTGAACGTTTTTATCAAATTTGGAACTTTTTGTGTCGGGGTTACTATTCACGTATACGACACTATTCACCAAAAAATAAAATTTTCTTCTTTTTGTCCAAGATGTCTATTATGGTTACTATCTTTGATTGTATCCATGTTTTGGTCTTTATTTTTGAATTCTGCTTCAAAATTAGTTATTATGGAGTATTATTGATCTTGGATAAACTGTTATCTGAATCCTTAATATTTGTCCTTCCGTTTCAATCGGATTCATTTTCTTTAAAATATTTTTATCATCATCGGTCCTAAATGATGATATTACTAAATATCTTTGGCATTGTAGTGCAAAAGATAAATGATTAATCGATGAATATCTTTGGCAGTAGTGCAAAGATGAGCAGTGTTGAGATGAATACACCAACTGGTGATGATACAAATGAATATCTTTAATCGTAGTGCAAAGATGAATATTTGATTCAAGATGTATATTGATTGATGTTACGTGAGAATAAAATATTGATGATGGACTTTTAAATCTTAGAAGATAGTGGAATTCTTTCTCTACTTGACTCTTCTAATGGATTCTTTGTTTCATTGCAGGTTGTTGATCTAAAACTTGTTATTTATTATATTTTATCGATTTTTCCTGTTCAAGACTAATGATAATTTTTTGTATATTATCTTAGTCATAATATTCTTTATCTTGGGCTAGTTGAGCTCACCCTTTTTTTTTTTTTTTTTTTTTTTTCTCGGGAGGTGAGAACATACAAGAGGATCTAATGGGTATGGAGTGATGGTTCTAGAAAGATATTTTTAGCGATCCTCACTATTTTCAGTAAAATAGTGTTTGAATAATTGTAATGAGGACTTATTTGAGTGTGGATATTGTCTAGAAGACAATATTTGTATTTAAACTCACAGTATGTGTTGTCGTATTTTGCACGACAATTGTATTATTGAAGTTGTAGTTTGCTTTCTGTACCATGTATTTGGCGACTCAGAATAGGTGTTGTATACCTATTTTGGGGGCGTCACACAAGCATACACGTGTCAACGAGTAAAGTATCGATCCCACAGAGAAAGTTGTCAAATTTAAACTACTATGCATCAATTAAATCACTATATTTATATCCTTACACTAATGATTATAATTGGTTAATTACTCTAATTGCATATAACAGCTGAAACAAGAATAATAATAGAATAAATCAAATCTGAAAATAATGGGATCCTAACTTCATTTAATATTTATCTAATTACCACTATCATGCAAAACTTGTTCACATATCATAGAAAAGTAGCCAAGAGCACTAATAGAGTCCTAGCCATTTTTCAATGTACTATGACCTACTTACACATCATCCACAAGCGATAGACTCTATGTAATCATCAATGGGATAAATAACATTTTGGTCACGCATTTTAGGTTAGGTTTTCATTGTATACATCAAACTATTTTTTGTTACAATCGAATAATCTGTATTCTCAAAAAATTACAAAATGGTTATTCCGATTCGATTTCAAGTCAAAATTTGACGAAAATGTCGATTGTGCATATTAGTAAGATTATTTTTGGCCGACGCTACCGTTATTTATTTGACGTGGAGGGTAGAAGGTTTTCCTTAAATTTTTTTTTAAAGAAAATGTTGATAACAAGTGTTGAACTCTTGATCTCCCCAAACTAGAACCTTATATTCTAACAAAAACCACTAGGCCAACTACCTATTATGTTAAAATTTATATAACACTAATATTTAAACCACCTAGCATCGTTTATATGCATGTGAAGATGAGATAATAATTACTGTAATAATAATTATTATTGTAATAATAATACTAAATTTTAAATAATTAAAATTTTAAATAATAATTAAAATTTTAAATAATAATAATTATTTAGTGAAGAAGAAATTGCTCAACATAGCCAATTCTGTTACTTTTCAGCTGTATTTCCCTTTTGCATTTTCTTAATGGCTAATTGTACATAAATATACAATTATTAATATATCATGTATTATTTTATAATATATATATAGACACACACACTCATGAGTGAACGTGCCATGGTCTTTTCGAAATATTAATATTTTCTCAATTACTAATAAAATATTACAATAATTAATATTTTATTATTATTATTTTAATTATTACAATAATTTTTATTATTATTTAAAATTTAATATTATTATTACAATAATAATTATTACAATTATTACTACAATTATTATCTCTTCATAGGCTATTTTTTGGGAGTGGCATGCATTTAGGAAAGCATTCATTTAATTAATATATATATATATTTACGAGAATCCAGAAGCCATACCTGTAAAGGCTAGTGCTTTGGTCCACCAAAATTAAATGGGGTTAATTATAAAATAATGAGAACTGAGTGAGCATAACCCATCTAGTGTTAATGGAGCATAGTTTAAACTTGAAACATTAATTCAATCCGACTAAATGAATTAATATATACCTTTAGGCTTTAGAAAAATGTTATATTTGTTAGTGGAGTATATATATAATAGTAAAAGATTTTCAAAACTATCGTCTCGATCATGAAAAAGTTCCAACTGAATAGTCCGAATGTTACAACTAAATCGCCTATTCACTCGACACTTGCCTAAACAAATACTACTTCATTTTTTTAATACTACTTCATTTTAACTATTATTTAAAATTTTAATTATTTAAAATTTAGTATTATTATTACAATTATTATTACAGTAATTATTATCTCATCTTCACATGCATATAAACAATGCTAGATGGTTTAAATATTAGTGTTACATATATTTTAGTATAATAAGTAGTTGGTCCAGTGGTTTTTGTTAGAATATAAGGTTCTAGTTTGGGGAGGTCTTGAGTTCAACACTTCTTAGCAACATTTTCTTTAAGAAATTTTTTAAGGCAAGCCTGCTACCCTCCACGTCAGCAAATAACTGCCACGTCAAAGAAAAATAATTGGTCGAATATGCAGATCAAGATTTTCGTCAAATTTTTGGACGGAAATCGAACGGAATGACCATTTTGTAAATTTTTGAGAGTACGGTTATTCGGTTGTAACAAAAAAAGTTTCGATAACCACAATGAAAATCGGACCCTAGTACAGTGACCAAAACGTTATTTATCCCAATCATCAATATAACCAAAATCACTATATGTCTATGTGAAATTGCAATCATACTGAATTTAAGCACAAACCCTTATTTTAACTCATACGGTGAAACAGTATATGTCTATCTGGTTCACGAAATACATAAGCCATATAAAAAAAACCCCATATCGTATATGCTATCATGATTACAATCCATACTTGCATGTTCATTGTCAATTCCATACAAGTACTGAAACGAATGGTGATCAAGCATTCATACATGCAAAAAAATCATGATAGACATTCCATATGCTATGTCAAACAATCCAGCATTCAAGCATGCAACCAAACTACATATTAAAATCCGTTAGAATCCCATAATGGAGTTTAGTTCATAACTGAACCAAAAGCCATTATGTGATCAAATCTAAACATGGTTAATAAACAAACAATTGAAAGATGAAGGATAGAAACGATCAACCCCGATTGTTGATTATAGACCAAAGTTAATATTCAAATCCTCATATAAATCCAGCAAAATAATAATAATAATCCACAATGATAGAAAATCCCAAGAATAAGGCGTTTAAGCTTCGTTCCACGTTGGAATCTCCTTCAAGGTGTAAACCCTAGTTACCGAATGAAAATACGTAAAACTGAATAATGATACGTCTGACACCAGTCAGAAATTGTTTTAAATCAATTACAACCCTTAAAAATTTGAAATTAAAATAAACAGCTCAGCATTAGTCAGGCATCGCGCGCAGCCGCGCGTCCCTTCTATGCAATCGTCGCGCGGGAACGCAACTTGAAGTGTTCAAAGGTGGAAAGTTTGTTCAGCACGGTGCTTTCATGTTGGGCGCTGCGTCCTCAAGCTTGTTACATCGGCGGCGGTACGGCTCGCTTCGCAACTCTGGTTTCTGTTGAATTGATCTGTTCTGCTGCTGCCATGATTTGTTCTGTTGTTCATTCTTTTGTCCATCCATGCTTAGTCTCCTGCTCCAATTGATCCTCACACCATGCGTCCATAGCCTCATGCCATTTACATCACCAAATCGTGCCATATCCTGCACTTTTACACCAAAGGAGTTTTAAGTAAATGCAATGCAAAATATCATGAAATGCAACTAAAAACACATTAAAATGTACTTCAGAAGGGCATAGTTCGCTTGAATTGCTATCCAATAAGTAGGTATAAAACCCACTTATCAAATAATTAAATGATTTGATAAAAAAATATAGTTTGAACTATTATACCCTTACCAATAATAGCATATTTTAAAGTATAATTTAAACTTGTTTATACATTAAAAATGATAAATAAGTTGTTTAAATATGACTAGGACTAATAAGTTGTTTACCAATGTCATTTAAATAATAAGTTGTTTACCAATAATAAGTTATTTACCAATACTATCAATAAGTTGTTTACCAATAATAAACCTGCTTACCAATAAGTTGTTTACCAATAATAAGTTTATTGGTAACCAACTTATTGGTAAGTTGATTACCAATAAGTTGTTTACCAATAAAACTGTTTAAATAATAAGTTGTTTATCAATAAGTTGTTTACTAATAAGTTGTTTAAATAAAAAGTTGTTTACAAATAATAAGTTGTTTACCTATAATAAGTTATTTACAAATAATAATTTGTTTATCAATAAGATGTTTACAAATAAAACTGTTTAAATAATAAGTTGATTACCAATAATAAGTTGTTTACCCATAATAAGTTGTTTCCAATAAGTTATTTAAATAATAAGTTGTTTACCAATAATAATCGTATTTGATGTAATAGGATATTATAATTATTTTAAAAAAAGGTTGAAGATAATTTTGTTTAAAAATTTTTAGTTTCGATGGTTGGGATTATAATACCTGATTGAATATGGTATTAGATAATCCCTTACATTAAACCATTTTATAATCACTGAACCAATAGTTTCAAATTTAAATTTAAAAATAAAAAAGACACTTAAAAATTAATAATCTTATCTCAAATAATAGTCATATCTAATTTAATCATTGCAAATAAGAGGGAATTGACATAATCAGAGATGACAATAGTTCTATTCAGCATCTCACATTCTCCGAATCAGCATCTCTTTTTCGATTAAAAATCTCACGCAGCCGTCATCTCTATCTTCATTTTATCTAATATATGTTTTCTTAATATCTCACTTTTTTTGACCGATCTGTATTTTGGGTAATCTTGTTTGTTTGAATTTATAGTTGAAAGTAGTGTTTTGAGGTGTTGGTGGGCAACAGTTAATTCGTTTGTGTTGAGTGGTGAAAATACCGAGAAATATGAGAATTGAGTTTGCAATTGTGGTGGTGCGTACGGTGGTGTTGGGTGGACTGGTGGTGATCAGAGCCAGGTTTAAGGCCAGGATAAATTTTCTCAAATGTGCCACTTTATACAAATTAAATAATTAAATAAATAAATAAGCTTCGTTCCACGTTGGAATCTCCTTCAAGGTGTAAACCCTAGTTACCGAATGAAAATACGTAAAATTGAATAATGATACGTCTGACACCAGTCAGAAATCGTTTTAAATCAATTACAACCCTTAAAAAATCGAAATTAAAATAAACAGCTCAACATTAGTCAGGCATCGCGTGCGGCCGCACGCCCCTCCTATGCAATCCTCGCGCGGGCGCACAACTTGCAGTGTGCAAAGTTTGTCTAGTCGGGTGTTTTCATGGCGGTGCATGACCTCAAGGTTGTTTCGTGGCGTGGCCTCCGCAACTCTGTTTCACTGCAATGATCTATTCTGTTGCTGCCATGATTTGTTCTGTTGTTCATTCTTTTGTCCATCCATGCTTAGTCTCCTGCTCCAATTGATTATCACACCATGCGTCCATAGCCTCATGCCATTTACATCACCAAATTGTGCCATATCCTGCACTTTTACACCGAAGGAGTTTTAAGTAAATGTAATGCAAAATATCATGAAATGCAACTAAAAACACATTAAAATATACTTGAGAAGGGCAAAGTTCGCATGAATTGATATCCAATAAGTAGGTATAAAACCCACTTATCAAATACCCCCAAACTTGAACTGTTGCTTGCCCTCATGCAATGCATACTAATGAACAATGAAAATGCAGCTACAATACTATGCAACTAAGCTATGATGCAAACTAGTCTCACATAGTTCCAACTTTAACAGAATTTCAGTCCAAATTGCCTCAATGAATTATCTAGATTCAAGAATACAGATTCAAACCAAACTGTAGGCATAATGTCATACACTCAGATAATTCATAAATGTTATAGAGATGCTGTGTGTGTGTGTTGTGTTCACCAAAACTTGATTTAAGCAAAGAATACACATACTAAATTGCTCAAAACAGAAAATTATAGTTTAAATCAAGACGCATGTATACATATGCAACGAAGACTATTCCAACATATCAAAACAAACTAAGGTTCAACAATGGGCTTAACTGCTTTATTTTTACTAACGAGGGTGATTTTCGCACTTTTCCGCGGTGTTTATTGCTATTTTTCTTTTCTTTTTCTTCTTTTTTTTTCACATGATTGTGCAATGTCTTACTCCATTAGGCAACACTGCTACCCCTTAGCGAGCTTTCAACCAACGACTCCCAGACCATGAAAGACCTTAGGGCGTTAGGTGTAGAGACAATCCCCTCGGGCGTACTTACTCAAGTAGCCAGAGCCCCGAACTAAGACTAGCCACCTTATTGCTATATTCTTTTTTTTCTGATTTTTTTTATATAAGCATACCCATGTTTTCCACAAAGTTTGAATATCAATGTTTCATACAGTCTAAGATCACTTTCCACATATTTCTCTTTTTAAAACTACATTTTCTATTGAGCAAAGCAACACATACTTCTTATACCTACAAGTGATTGTGAACACATTCGTGCAAACCGAAAGCATTTAAACAGCAACATGAATTTCATCGTGTAAAACATTATATCTAGGTTCATATTCACTATCATCATTGGCTAGACAGAAATTTCCATACAGCAAGAACTGTGAGACATTCAAATAAACATGCAAAAATAAACTATATGATGCAAACATTAACTAATCATGCAAAAATTAAACTAATTATGCAAAAACTACATGCAACTATACTACTACCCCAATACCCCAAACTTATAATATTCAATTCCCCATTGAATGAAGGTAAAGGGTAACGAAAACTCCCCTAGTGATCAGTGGTACCACCCTCCTCGGGTGGTGAATCTGGTGGTGGATATGGCACTGCGGTCTCGAACTGAGGCCACTCTAGCGTCGTTCCTTGCTGCACAAAAGCCTTGGCCAAGGCCCTCGTGAGTCCCGTCGCAAACATGCCGAAATTATCGTACATAGCATCGATTTTTCGCTCCAACCTTCGGAGCTGGCGATCACCATGAGCAGCAGGTGCTTGCGTGGACGGGCCTGCCTCATCTATCTGAGGGGGCTACTGTGACGGCTCTGGGAAAGTGGGCTGGTGAATATATCCTCGTTCGCGTGGGTGTGGCACACCTCCTGCCCAATCCTCAAATTTTGGCAATGGTGGCATGATTTATGTCCTGGCTTGGGCATTGCATTTGTTCGTTGCCCCAGTTGCATCCCTGATGAGCACATAACATAGCAACCACTGATGCGTGTGGAATGCTCCCAGTGGTGTCTCCCTGCAGATATCGCAACATATTCTGATGGATGAGATGGCCAACGTCAATGTATTTCCCGGTGATTATGCCCCACAGTATAATTGCTCTCTCCGCTGTGATCTCGTGCTGATGAGAGGAAGGCACGAGCTTGGCACATATGAACAGATTCCATGCCTTTGCATATCGGTTCAGGGCTGTGGCTGGGAATATGCGAGGTTTAGTCGTGCTAACTTTATAGGTCCATTTCGTGTCAGGCACGCATAACTCAGCAATAACCAACTCCAAGTCTGTCTCCAAATGTGCACCGGTGACCCAATTAGCAGCCCCCGTTGGCGGTGTATCGGAAAGTCTAAAAATGGTGCGGATGGCACGAGGTCTTTAATCTATCTCGAAACCGCGAACAATAGATATACCGCTCATGGTGACCTTGGCATTGGCATAAAACTCTCGGACTATGCTCATCAGAATGGGCATGGGAGTGGCAGTCAGTCCACCCCAGCCTCTCTCATGAATCATGGCACATAATTGACCATCTTGCCCCTCTGGTTTGAAACCGTGCTCCTTGATGAACGTCTTCGCTACAATTCTGTAATACTCCTGTAGAGCTCCCAAGTTGAGAAACTTGTTCTGATCAACAATATCCTCCCCTTGACTGCCCGAGGACGATGAAGAAGAAGATGAAATGGAGCGAGCTCGTTTGGGACCCATTTGCAATTGATAAAGATAGTGCAGATGATTTGACTGAGAATGAATGCTAGCAAAGGCTGTGATTTGCCCAACACTGATGTCGCACAACTCTCTCTTGAAACCCTAGTTTTATAATGCACTGATGAGACGTGGGTAGATGTAGAACGTGGAAAAAATCGTGGATAATCACGTGGGTGAGAGATTTACGGCTTCAATTTGTAACTGATAAAGAGATATAGACGTGAGTTATGGAGAGATACTGTGATTGCATTTCTGTTTTGATTGCAAATGAGAGTCCAACTGTTCTCCATCACGTTGTTAAACTTAAAAAAAATTCCACGTCTGATGTCGCGCGCGGCCGCGTGAGGTTTTAATGGGCTGGGCGCGCGGTTGGTAAATCTAGTCTGAAAGGTATATCGCGTGGGCACGCGGGTCTGTGCTAAAATTGTTGCGCGGCCGCGCGTCCCTGATACTTGCACTGCTAGCTTTTATTTTTTTAGAATCTGCAAGACAAAAATGCATGCTCTCTAATACACCTGCAATAACATCAATAGACCTTATCAAAGCATGGTTTACTAAATAAAAATGAATGCCTATTCTGTCACCCTAATTTCAATGCAATGCACGAACATGCTCTTCTGTGATTCGACTACGATGAATAAGCATATAAAGGTACTCCTACTATCCTAACAAGTAATGAGAATAAACTAAACCAAACAACTTGAACTGAATAAATACTAAGTAGAGATGGAAACAATGGGTTGCCTCCCATCAAGCGCTAAGTTATAGTCAATTAGCTTGACTGTCTCTGAGTCTCATGTCGAAGATAGAATCGAGCTGACCTTCTTTCTGTCCACCTCACCACCAGAATCACTCTTCAATCTCTGGCCATTCACTTTAAGATGCTTGTCCGGAAACTTATCACATACTGCAATGGTTCCATACTATGGAGTGGTATCCAGATATTGAACAAATTTATTTAATTCCTCATCATCCACATCTGAATTTTTAGCAATGATACTTCTCAATGGTTCATAATCCACTATACTCTGTACTTCATCATTTAGAACCTGGTTCACCGCATCAACCCGAAAGCATTCTTCTTCATCTGTTGGGAACTTTATTACCTTAAAGACGTTAAAGGTCACCCCTGATCATGTACACGCATCATGAGTTCCCCTTTTTGCACATCTATCGAAGTCTTGCATGTGGCTAAGAATGGCCTCCCCAGTATAATTGGTATATTTTTATCTTCCTCGTAATCCAAAATGATGAAGTCAGCCAGAAAGATAAATTTGTCCACCTTCACCAAGACATCTTCAACAAGTCCCCATGGATACGTGATGGATCTGTCAGCTAACTGCAAAGAAATGTTTCTCGGCTTAGGAGCCGACAATTCCAACTGATTGAATACTAACAAGGGCATCAAAATTATGCTTGCCCCAAGATCACATAAACACTTTTCAAAATTCATATTCCCGATTCTGCACGGGATTGTGAAACTGCCTGGATCCTTTAACATTGGAGCTAACTTCTGCTGAAGTACTGCACTGCATTCCTCTGTCAAGGCTATCGTTTCAAACTCATATAGTCTTCTCTTCCTTGACAATATACCCTTCATAAACTTTGCATAGCTTGGCATTTGCTCCAATGCCTCGGGGAAAGGTATATTGATTTACAGCTTTTTAAATATCTCCAGAAACTTGCTGACTTGCTTATCTTCCCTTTGCTTATTTAATCTTTGCGGATACGAAACTTGAGGGTGAATTGGTGGTACTGAACTCTTAAGCTTCTCTTCTGACCCTGCTTTATCTTTCTCTTCTTGCTGAACCTCGAAATTTTTCAGAATTTCTTCCTCAAGATTCTGCTTCTGCCTCGCCGCCGCATCACCTCCTCAAGATAATCAAAAGTGCGTGCGACTTGTAGTGTCTGCAGTGTTTTTCCCAGACCTCAATGTAATAGTTTGACACTGTTCCTTCCCATCTCTTCGTGGATTTGTTTTTGTATTACTCGGCAATGAACCCTGGGGCCTGTTGGTAAGTATGTTCGCCATCTGCCCCATCTGAGTTTTAAGTAAATGCAATGCAAAATATCATGAAATGCATCTAAAAACACATTAAAATGTACTTCAGAAGGGCACAGTTTGCGTGAATTGCTATCCAATAAGTAGGTATAAAACCCACTTATCAAATAATTAAATGATTTGATAAAAAAATATAGTTTGGACTATTATACCCTTACCAATAATAGCATATTTTAAAGTATAATTTAAACTTGTTTATACATCAAAAAATGATAAATAAGTTGTTTAAATATGACTAGGACTAATAAGTTGTTTACCAATAAGCTATTTAAATAATAAGTTGTTTACCAATAATAAGTTATTTACCAATACTATCAATAAGTTGTTTACTAATAATAAAATGTTTACCAATAAGTTGTTTACCAATAATTAGCTTATTTGGTAACCAACTTATCGGGTAAGTTGATTACCAATAAACTGTTTAAATAATAAGTTGTTTATCAATAAGTTGTTTACTAATAAGTTGTTTAAATAATAAGTTGTTTACAAATAATAAGTTATTTAAATAATAAGTTGTTTACCTATAATAAGTTATTTACCAATAATAATTTGTTTATCAATAAGATGTTTACAAATAAACCATTTTAAATAATAAGTTGATTACCAATAATAAGTTGTTTACCCATAATAAACTATTTTCCAATAATTTATTTAAATAATAAGTTGTTTACCAATAATAATCATATTTGATGTAATAGGATATTATAATTATTTTTAAAAAGGTTGAAGATAATTTTGTTTAAATTTTTTTAGTTTCGATGGTTGGGATTATAATACCTGATTGAATATGGTATTAGATAATCCCTTACATTAAACCATTTTATAATCACTGAACCAATAGTCTCAAATTTAAATTTAAAAATAAAAAAGACACTTAAAAATTAATAAGCTTATCTCAAATAATAGTCATATCTAATTTAATCATTGCAAATAAGAGGGAATTGACATCATCAGAGACGACAATAGTTCTATTCAGCATCTCACATTCTCCGAATCAACATCTCTTTTTAGATTAAAAATCTCACGCTGCCGTCATCTCTATCTTCATTTTATCTAATATATGTTTTCTTAATATCTCACTTTTTTTGACCGATCTGCATTTTGGGTAATCTTGTTTATTTGAATTTATAGTTGAAAGTAGTGTTTTGAGGTGTTGGTGGGCAACAGTTAATTCGTTTGTTTTGGGTGGTGAAAATACCGAGAAATATGAGAATTGAGTTTGCAATTGTGGTGGTGCGTACGGTGGTGTTGGGTGGACTGGTGGTGATCAAAGCCAGGTTTAAGGCCAGGATAAATTTTCTCAAATGTGCCACTTTATACAAATTAAATAAATAAATTATCAACTTATTAATTTTATTAAAATTATAAAATTTTACAAAAGATAAGGAAGAACACTTTAAAATTATAATGTAATCGAAACAAAGAATTATCGCATGTACATACAAAATAAAAATATCAATAAAATCGATAAAAGTAATAAAATACTCACTGTAGTTGGCAAGTTTTACTGATTACACAATTGAACATTTAATTTTTCAAATTACCCCATTAAACTAATTATTATTTTTAAATTGGGTTATTCCTTTAAAAAAAATAAACGGACGTTAATTTTTAATCTACAAAACTAATGAATTACCCACTTTAGTTGGCACGTTTTACTGATTACATTATTGAACTTTTAATTTTTCAGATTACCCCATTAAAATAATTAAAAATGATTATTTTAAATATTTTAAAAATAATTATTACTTCCAAGTAAAAAATATTAGAAACTTTAATTTTTTTCATAAAATGAGTAAAGTTTCATAAAATATAGATTTAAAAAATTAAAATTTTATGAAACCTTCTTGATTTTTAAAAATATATTTTTTCCTTTTGAAAATAAAGTTTATTTTTTGAATCTATATTTTATAAAATTTTAATTATTTTTTTAAAATATGATGAATTTTCCAATTTTTTCTTGAAAATATTATTTATTTATAAAATTATTATTTTCTTTTTTGAAAAAATTGAATCCGCTTTTTTTATTTATCTTTTACTATTTTTTTAATTTTAATTTCTATTTTTAGTTATTTTAAAAATTCTAATATTAAGAATGAGTCATTTTGTTAAAAAATTAAGTAGACATTAATTTAATTTAAAATCACTTTAATTTTTTGAATCTATACTTTATGAAACTCTACTCATGAAGGAAAAAAATTTCTAATATTTTTTACTTAAAATAATAATAATTTTTAAAAATAATTATTTTTAATTAGTTTGATGGGGTAATTTGAAAAATTAAAATTTCAATGGTGTTGTGACCCTCCCAAATTCAGGTACTTGAAACCCGAACTCGGTGTTTCACGATACCATTTTTATGAGTGGAATAATACTAATAATAATATCAATAATAAAAAAAATCAAACTTAATTTACATATATCAGAGTCTAATCCCAAGTACGTAACATTTACTATAATTCCTTACATGATAGAAAATACATATCATTGTCTTAATACAGTTTAACTATTACAAAAGATACCATTACACATATTCATTTTTCTTTCCTTTTTCCTCTTGTTCTTGGCTGAACCTTCTAGCTGTTCACACTTAGCTGAAAATATTTAAATTAAGCAAGGATGAGCATTTGAGTGCCCAGCAAGTAATAACAATTAGAAATATAATTAGCTGAAAGAAATAAATGTTTTCTTTGTACATCACTTCTACAACGAATTTATAGTTGTGAAGTAAACTCAAGCGATAATAATAACATAACAATTCTATCTCAAATTTTTGAAACTACGTATTAACTATATATATAGGGTAGTCGACATACTATGAACATTGTTTTAAATTTTCGATAAGGTTTAACAGAACTTCATTTGCAAACCGTCATAACTTACGGGCGTGAGGGTGATCATCCCAATGAGCCCTGTATTGATCAATACTACATTACAAGAAAAATATTATCGTTTCACTCATCGCTTGGGCGATAAAAGTTTTCCGTGATCGGGATGCTCATATTTAGATCGAATCCAAGAACCAAAACAATTTGATTGGATACAAAAGTTTTAACTTATTCAACGAAATTTACGAATTTGTGTCTAGTCGGGTCAAATAGCTTAGGCGGCTTTATATATATATATATATATATATATATATATATATCAATATGTGTTTAACTACAATGATTATCCAAGTGGGGACACTTGTGTAACCATATTTAAAAATTAACGAACATAATATATATCTGAATTACCATATACTAACATGTTGATAAACAATGATCAGATATAGAATATATCACAATAGGGTTAATAATATAGTATAATAATAATATAATTCTAAAACTTCTTACTCATGTCCATCAGATAAAGGAAATGCAAAGGTAAGATATCATTCTCGATCTACCGCTTACGGGTTCAGTAACTTAGTTCTATCTTTATATAACACCTATCAGTAATAAGATCATTTGATCGATTAGAATAACATACTATAACACATAACACTGCTTATTGCAGTCAGCACATAACCTAATCACATTGTCACATATGTTTAGCAACCATTAAATCACAAATAAACAAGTATTTAATCAAATTATCTAAGTCCAGATCAATTTTCGAAACATATTTATAAAATAAGCGGCTTTTATCGGATAATTATCGAGTCTAAGACTCTGTCTCGTAACTTAGTATCAGTCATATTATTTTTAAATGACTTAATATAATTTTAAAACATTTATTATAAATTTTAAAATATCGGAATCATTATTAAATGATGTAAATATTAAACAATTCTATTATCATTAATATTTAATTAATATTAAACTATTAATGAAACCATTGCTAAAATATTAAAGTTATTTACAATAACTCAAAATACTTTTTAAAGTATTAATATTACACTTACATGATTTTTAAAAGAATTAAAATTATTTTTAAATAATTATTATTAATATTAAAGTATTAATGCATTATTTATCAAAATATTAAAAGCCATTAAGTATAACTTAATAATATTTTTAATTCATTTATATCCTTATTAAATGATTTTAAATAAATAAAACCATTTTAAAACTATTTATTTAATATAATTATTAAATAAACTTAATATCAATTATTATTATTAAATTAATATCATTAATACTAAATTATTAATGAAATTATCCTTTAAATATTAAAAGTTATATTTTATAACTTAAAATATCTTTAAACAATTTATTTTCATTTTAAAATGATTTTTATATTAATAAAATCATTTTTAAATTAATTTATTTAATATAATTATTACATAAATTTAATATCATTAATAATAATTAATTAATGAAATTTACCTTTAAATATTGAAATTTATATTTTCTAACTTAAAATATTTTTAAATACCTTATTATCATTTAAAATGATTTTTAATATAATAAAATCATTTTTAATTTATTTATTTAATTCATTTATTAAATAACTTAACTATTATTGTGACGCCCCCAAAATAGGTATACAACACCCATTCTGAGTCGCCAAATACATGGTACAGAAACAACTACAACTTTATTGATATAACATAAAAATTATGAGTTTAAATACAAATATTGTCATCTAGACAATATTCATACCCAAATAAGTCCTCATTACAATTATTGATACACTATTTTATAAAATGGTGAGGACTACTAAAACAGCTGTCTTAAACTATCACTCCACACCCCAACTAGTTCCTGCATTATTCTCGCCTCTTGAGAAGAAAAATGGTACAAAAAGGAAAAGGGTGAGCTCAACTAGCCCAGTAAAGAATATTATGACTAAGATAATGTACAACAAATTATCGTTAGTCCTCAACAGGGAAAAATCTGATAGAATACAATAGACAACAAGTTTGAGATCAACAACTGCAGCGGAAATAATAATTCATTAGAAGAGTTAAGTAGAGAATGAAATCTACTATCATCTATGAATTTAAAAGTCCATCATCGATATTTTATCCCTGTAACATCAATCAATATACATCTTGAATCAAATAGTCATCTTTGCACTACAGGCCAAAGATATTAATCAGTCGACCATGTTCATCTCACAACACCTGTTCATCTTTGCACTATGGGCCAAAGATATTCATTAGAAATCATTCATCTTTGCACTACAGGCCAAAGATATTCAGTTATATCATCATTTAGGACTGAGGATGATGAAAAATATTTTAAAGAAAACGAATCTAGTGAAACAAAAGAACAAATATTAAGGATTCGTACTTCGGTTTATCCATGTTCAAAAATACTCCATAATAAACTATTGTGGAACAGAATTAAAAAATGAAGATCAAAACATAGATCCAATCAAAGATAGGAACCATAACAAAAAATCTTGAACACAGAAAAGAAAATTTAATATTTCTGTGAATTGTGTCGTATTCATGAATAGTGCCGTATACGTGAATAGTGGCGTATACGTGAATAGTAACTCTGACACTAAAAGGTAGAAATTCCACAAGAAAAATCATCATGCTTCATGAATGGTACTCATGAATAGTAACTCGTGAATAGTAACTCGTGAATAGTAACTCTTACATAAAAAGACCAGAATTTCACAAGAAAAATCTTACCAATATTACGGCATAATGATATTGAAAGAAATAATATCATTTTTAAAAAAATAATATCCCTTACCTCGAAAAGACAGTACTTCTGACTGGAAAACTGGATATAGTGCTGAAGGAAATTTGCACCGTATAGCAACACTCAAATTATCAAAATACTCACAAGAATACGCTCGATAATATAGAGAGAGAAAGAGAGAGAAAACTTCAGTTTCTGGTGTGATTTTCAATTCTAACCTAAGCACCTTATTTATAGGAAAATGCTTAGAACACCAAAGCAGAAAATTTAATAAAATAATATTATAATTAAACAATTTCAAGCCCACCTTAGACCAACTGAATTCAGCACATTTATATCACATGTGTAGCCCAAAAAAACGTTTTTCTTAAAATAATTATTTAAAACTTCCAAAAATCAATTATTTCGGAACTTCGAAACTTCAATAATTCATAATAAATAACCCTTTTATCAGAAAAATTCAAACCACATGTCTTTTTCATAGGAAATTTCATTATCTACAACTTTGTAAGTTTAAGTTTTTCCAAATTCCAAACAGAAATTGACCGAAATCCACAAAGCAAGCGATTTTACAAATTTATAATCAAATTTCGATCAAGAAATGGGATCCATGAACACACAAAACATGTTTTAATCATTTAATGCAATAAAATACTCTTTCTCCTCATATACTCATATATCCCACATTCATTGTAAAAATATCACCATTATTATATTATTAAAATATAATAATATATTTAAATGAATTATTTTATCAGAAAAAGATAAAATATTAATTTTCAACAATTGTCGCATTAAAAATTTTCTCCATCTATATCCACATAAAATCAATATTTTTCTCATCATATAAATCAATAATTAATTATTCATAAATAATATTACAAAATCACAATACTGACAACCAGGCCGTTCCCAAGAAAGAAGGGGCTTTCTAATAAGGATTTCTCCTTACTAGCGCGCAATTAGGTGACCAAACCTCTCCTTAGACAGAACTTTATAGACATTGCCAATAATGTTATCTAATAATATTATTCAGATAATATGAATTATTGCTTCGATAATGAAAAATACTGTGTAGTGACAATTATTGAAACAACAGTAATATAAAATATCAACGTAGCAATTATTGAATCAATAAAATAAAATACTGAACATTAATTACTGTAACAATTATTGAGTAGTGCCTTCTTACGTAAGAATCAATAATTGGTGCAATACCGTGTGCTACTGTGCAACAACGTGTATTACTGTATTTTAACCACCGGGTATTTCAATAGTATTAACGGTAACAACTACGCCGTTATTTATAAACAATTTATACTTGTCATTTTCTTTATCCAATCGCTTTTCATTATGGGGCCCATATAAAATTTGAGCCGTCGTCATTTAATATTCACAGACAAAGAAAATATTCCACAACCAAACGAATATTCCCCGACAATAAAGAATATTTTATAAACACTTGCTTATTTGAGATATTTTCGTATTTTACCCATAACTAATCACATTAATCAAATCAACCCTTACTATTCCAAAATAATAAATAGAGGAAATTTCAATTTTATTTAATAATAAGTTGGGGTCTTACAACTATTAATATTAATTTATTAATAAAATTTATCACAAAATATTAAAAGTTACATTTATAACTCAAAAATATTTTTAAACACTTTATTCTTATTTAAAATGATTTTTATAATATTAAAATCATTTTCTCCAATTTATATAGTACAATAATTAAATAAATTAAATATCATTAATATTCAAATAATTATAAATATTAATTAAAAATATCCCAAATAATTAAAAGTTATTTTTCATAATTTAAAATAATTTTTAAAACTGATTTTGTAATTTTTAGGAATTTATTTTTATTTTTAATTCATTTTTCAGAAATTAGAAAATTAAATTAATTAAATTCGTCGCTTTAGCCTTTAGCGACGCTTTCTGTCGCTGTTGGTGTTCTTAAGGCTCAAGAACACTGACTGATAGTGATAAATTAAGGTTCCTACTTTGACCATGATTAATTCACTGCATACGTTGTTTCTGGGCAAGCTATGACATGGATATTGAAGTATTAATGTAACACTATAAGTATCAAGTAATATTTGGGTCAGATTGCAACACACAAGCAAGATATAAGCTTTCAAACTAACTTTCAGACGTGTTCTTCATGTTCTGGGCTGCCCAGAAACATGAAGTCATGGCCGGTCAATGGTATTGATGGCCTTCAATCTTTCAATCTGGTCATACAATAGGTGATCTAGACGTCACGATGAGTAGAGAAAATAACATAGAACATGTATCGAGCACTTATTAGGTTTACAAATCATGAATATAAAAGATATGTGCTCTTAAAATACTTGTCAGACCACTGCCTCAACTTTTGGGTTACCCATAAAGTAAAGCTTAAGGGTCAACGACATTTGACAGATTACTACGATCGATCTTTTGCTTTCTAAGGTTTGCAAATGCCATGTACTTGTAGTTTGCATGACATACTATAATCAAGATACAACAATAGACCATAAACACGTGTCAGAAGAGAGATCAAATCCGGTCAAACCATGTCGGACGACATGTTCTTGATTTTCTGGAAATTCCAGAAAACCATTTTCGTGATCTTTTGTACAGGTTTGACCAGCCACTACTTCCACCTTGTTTAATATTTAGGTGTTATAAAGGCTTTACTTTACAGTCCAAATACCAGGTTACAATCTAGATACAACAAACAGAACAAAATAACAAACATATGAAAGATCTGGGCCCATGAACTTGTTTGCCGAGCTTTCAGGCAACTTCACTACCGTCAGATTTCAAGCAAATAATCGGCGTCGGTCAACGTGGTTTGACCACGAATATCTTGTAATCTAAAACTGATCTAGGCCTGATTCTTGGTCCAGATCAAAGACAACATATCAGACTACATATTTAAACCTTTAAACAACAAAACGCATACATGAACAAAGATTTGTGGCCACTGACATGGGTTGTCAGACCACAGTTTGAACAATTTCCAAATTTGGCAAATCTTCAAATCCGAGCCTCTAGATGTTATGGATCTAACATCTAGCAACCCAGATCATCATTAGATACTACTAACAACACATTTAACACAAAAAATCTAACATCTAACAACAAATTTTTGGTCAGATTTTAAGCTAGGGTTTTATACCTTCTTTGATCAATTTCTAATTCTGTGCTTCTGATTTGTTAGGGATGGTAGT
The DNA here is from genome assembly GCA_020205615.1 of Panax quinquefolius. Lineage (NCBI taxonomy): Eukaryota > Viridiplantae > Streptophyta > Magnoliopsida > Apiales > Araliaceae > Panax > Panax quinquefolius. Next base: position 79,571,164 of record CM035171.1, on the reverse strand, counting down.
GGGGCTCTGTTTGGGACTGGTCTAGCTATTAATTTCGTAGGTCTTGAGCTTGAGAGCATTTGGTAGAGAGTTTATGAAAAAAATGAGTTAACAAATGACCTTTTCTCTCTCCTTAATCTTATATAGATGTTAGATGCAATGAATTGGCAGAGTGTATAGTCTGGTATGTATGTATATTTCAGTCACAAGGAAGTCAAGGGTTGGTAACCAACTAAAGCATTAGCCAAAATTGCAAGTTAGCCTCAATTATTCATTAAAGGGCAAAATGGTCATTTGTCTTTCCAATTTAATGGCACTTAGGTCATTTGGCAAACCCTTAGGGTTTAACCCTAAGGTTTAGCACAAAGTGTTGTAGGATTTCCAATTTGAACAAAAATGAAATTCTTAGTTTCAAAAATAAAAATTAGTTTCTAAAAATACAATTTAGAAATCCCTAATTAGATTAGGTTTACTAATTGCATCACACATGAATATTAGGGTTTAATGTTCACTAATTAGCATTAATCTTGCTTACTTAGCAATTATGGTTTACAATTAGCCAATTTAGGGTTTATAAATTTAAAAATAATAATAATAATAATAATAATAAGGAATTATACCTCTTAAGAAAAATTTTAGAGTTTTGTAAATAATTAAGATTCTCCCTAGTTAGGGTTAATATAATTAATACCGGTCACTACACACATTATCAGGATTACATAACAGTCTTAAGCTTGCAATCGACTCTTGAATTAGGGTTTATTTACTTGAACTAGGGTTTTCAAATTTTTAGAAATTATGGTTTCTAAATATTAACTAGGTTTCACCTAATTAATCATAAAATTATATAATATACCATACATCATATAACACAGTTATATAACAGTCTCGAACTCATAATCGAGTTTTAAATTAGGGTTTTCATTTATCAATTCACTAATTATTATTTAAGGTTTCTAATTTTAGAAAATAGGGTTTTAAATTACTAATTAGGGTTTTCAAAATTTAGTATTTAGATTTCCTAATTTAGTAATTAGGGTTCTCCATAATTTGCGTTTTCCTGATTATCATTAATAATTATAATTATCATGAATGACATAACAAAATTACTAAACAGATTTTAAAGTCTCATTTGACTTCAAAAATAGGATTTATCGGTAATACGAGGGTTTTCACGTGAAATACCATAATTGACCAATTATTGTCAATAAACACAAACAGTACATATTTATATCACTGAAAAATCAAAATATAATTAAAATTATATTCTTATTCTCATTCCTTGATCAAAATCCAAAATTAGGGTTTTGGATTCCATATCTGATTTATCATCATTATATAACATTAATAATTAAGTTAAAAATAAATAACTTAATTAATCCAAAATAAATTCATATAATAAAATAATTATTATAATCATTCTAATTGTCGTTTCATATATTATTTAAATAATATAATGATCATATTTTCATAAAAATAATTAATAAAAACATTTCTACTATAAAATTAATTATTAAAAGAATAAACTTTATAATAATCAATAATTCTAAAATAAAATTATTTGTAAACATTCATGTAATAAATATATTTTTATTTACCACATAAATACATATACGCATTATCTTGTACAAATCCTCATCTTTAAAATAAAAAAAAAATTATACGCAAAATTTCTTATTTATATAGAAAATATCGGGTTGTTACATTCACCCTCCCTTATAAAGATTCCGTCCCCGGAATCACCGTTTTAAAACCTATACATACTAGGGTACATAACCTACACAATCATTGCAAGTAGATCTCGATCATAATTGATCGAATCGATCTTTAACTATTCAGCAAAAGCTTATCTATCTTATTAAACGGAAATTTGATTTCTAAGAGAACTCAAATTCCTCTTTCAAAATAATTTATAAAATAATTTACTATATATAAAAAAATAATATAGAAGAAAATAAAATTGATTAGAATAATACCTAGAGTTGCATCCCCGGCTGCTATAGTTTCTTGAACGGTCATGTTGAAGACGTTTGCGGTTGATTTCGTTGGTTTGATTGTTGATGTTGGTCCTGTCGTCGCCAATGTCCTGATGCCTTTTCCCTTATTTGCGCATTCCTTGCCTCCGACCTTCTCCTTCTTGAATGGTCTTCCACCTTATACTCCATTGATCCACACTTAAAACACCTACTGTACATTCTTGGATTGGGACATTTGGGAGAGACACGTCCCTTCTGTCCACACTTATAACACACACACTTTTCCTTTTTCCTCCTTTCCTTTTTATCGTATAGGTGACAAAACTATCTTTTGCCCCTTCGTTATCCTAGCTATCACAAACGTTGCTACATGGTCAGTTGATCCTCTAAATCTTGGCAGTATGAACGCCTTGAAGTCTTTGGCGTTTGTCGTTTGATTATCCGGATCGATCTTCCCGCCGATTGGTATTCATTCGCATAACTTGATCGTCCATATTCACAAAATTTCAGACGGGTCGGTTGTCCTCGGCTTTGTCGATGTGAGTTCTTTTGCCCTTTAGTTTCGTTTTCATCTTGGCGACATTATCATAAATTATTCTTATTAACTTACATTCTAAACCTTATCGTATACGCTTAACATATAACACAAAACTTTCTATTCGAATAATCATGTACTCAAAATAGTAGATTTTGAAAACTTTGGTTTACCGTATTAACCAGTGTTCAGATAAATAATTACTATCTTTATACCAACTTATTTTATTAATTCAACATAAACTCATATTCATAGCACTTGACATATCATATCACATATTGCTTTAATCATCCGTTATCCCTTTGTGACTCAAAAGTCGGGAATCGCTGCCACAACTTATACAAAATTTGAAAATATTATCTTATACAAATATACCTATCATATACATAACATAGAATCATACCTATTCAAGTAATATTAGTACTACTTATTTCTTACGCCTCCACTAAGGATCAATTGCTTAGAAATCTGTCTATCCCCATTATCCTCAATAATCCATTCACACCTAACTACACCTAATTCGTCCAACTTACCATACATTATGAGTTTAAGAACTCACCACAAACATATGAGTTTAAGAACTCGACATTGACCACATATTCTTTAACTATACTTTACCTATCAGTCATACTACCGTTTCATTGTTCGGTACTATACTTTTCAAAACAACCACCTCATTGAGGTAGCTTTTAATGTGAGCCTCTATTTCAGCTATTGGCTTTGATATTGGCTCGGTTATGGAGGTTGACTTCTTCTTTACGATTTGAGGGTATCCTAGTCCTTTTCTATCTGACATCTACACACAAACTATCTTGATTATCACTTAATATATACACACAACAATTAATAGTTTTATATAAGTTATCTTTTATTTGATTTGATGATGAACTTATTCAATTCATCTTCTTTTAAACTCTATATGAGTTATTTATATTTTCAACGTTTCCCTCTGTTCTAAGGTTATAGCCTAAGGTCTAACCCACCTAAGGTTTTTAACCCTAAGCTCTGATACCATGATGTGACGCCCCCAAATTCAGGTACTTGAAACCCGAACTCGGTGCTTCCCGATACCATTTCTATGAGCGGAATAATACTAATAATAATAACAATAATATAAAAATCAAACTTAATTTACATATATCAGAGTCTAATCCCAAGCACGTAACCTTTACTATAATTCCTTATATGATAGATAATACATATCATTGTCTTAATACAGTTTAACTATTATAAAAGATACTATTACACATATTCATTTTTCTTTCCTTTTTCCTCTTGTTCTTGGCTGAACCTTCTAGCTGTTCACACTTAGCTGAAAACATTTAAATTAAGCAAGGATGAGCATTTGAGTGCCTAGCAAGTAATAATAATTAGAAATATAATTAGCTGAAAGAAATAAATGTTTTCTTTGTACATCACTTCTACAACGAATTTATAGTTGTGAAGTAAACTGAACCGATAATAATAACATAACAATTCTATCTCAAATTTTTGAAACTACGTATTGACTATATATATAGGGTAGTCGACATACTATGAACATTGTTTTAAATTTTCGATAAGGTTTAATGTAACTTCATCCGCAAACCGTCATAACTTACTGGTAGAGAGGGTGATCATCCTAATGAGCCTGATTGATCAATACTACATTACAAGAATGATATTATTGTTCACTCTGTCGCCTTGGTAGATATAAAAGTTTTTCCGTGATCGGGATGTTTATACTTAGACTGGAATCCGAACCAAAATAATTTGATTGGATACAAAAAGTTTTTAACTTATTCAACGATATTTCTGAATTTGTGTCTAGCTGGGTCAAATAGCTTAGACAGTTTTATATATATATATATATATATATATATATATATATATATATATATCAACATGTGTTTAACTACAATGATTATCCAAGTGGGGACACTTGTGTAACCATATTTAGAAATTAACGAACACAATATATATCTGAATTACCATATACTAACATGTTGATAAACAATGATCGGATATAGAATATATCACAATAGGGTTAATAATATAATATAATAATAATATAATTCTGAAACTTCTTACTCATGTCCATTGCATAAAGGTAAGATACTTGCACGATGATGCTACCGCTACGATTAAGTAACTTAGTTCTATCTTTATATAACACCTATCAGTAATAAGATCATTTGATTGATTAGAATAACATACTATAACACATAACACTGCTTATTGCAGTCAGCACATAACTTAATCACATTGTCACATATGTTTAGCAACCATTGAATCACAAATAAACAAGTATTTAATCAAATTATCTAAGTCCAGATCAATTTTTGAAACATGTCGGTGTACCGACGGCTTTATCGGGTAATTATCGAGTCTAAGACTCTGTCGCGTAACTTAGTATCAGTCATATTATTTTTAAATGACTTAATATAATTTTAAAACATTTATCATAAATTTTCAAACATCGGAATCATTATTAATTGATGTAAATATTAAACAATTCTATTATCATTAATATTTAATTAATATTAAACTATTAATGAAACCATTGCCAAAATATTAAAGTTATTTACAATAACTCAAAATACTTTTAAAGTATTAATATTACACTTAAATGATATTTAAAAGAATTAAAATTATTTTTAAATAATTATTATTAATATTAAAGTATTAATGCATTATTTATCAAAATATTAAAAGTTATTAAGTATAACTTAATAATATTTTTAATTCATTTATATCCTTATTAAATGATTTTTAAATAAATAAAACCATTTTAAAACTATTTATTTAATATAATTATTAAATAAACTTAATATCGAGTTATTATTAAATTAATATCATTAATACTAAATTATTAATGAAATTATCCTTTATATATTAAAGGTTATATTTTATAACTTAAAATATCTTTAAACAATTTATTTTCATTTTAAAATGATTTTTATATTAATAAATCATTTTTAAATTAATTTATTTAATATAATTATTACATAACTTTAATATCATTAATAATAATTAATTAATGAAATTTACCTTTAAATATTGAAAGTTATATTTTCTAACTTAAAATATTTTTAAATACCTTATTATCATTTAAAATTATTTTTAATATAATAAAATCATTTTAATTTATTTATTTAATTAATTTATTAAATAACTTAACTATTATTAATATTAATTTATTAATAAAATTTATCACAAAATATTAAAAGTTACATTTATCACTCAAAAAATATATTTAAACACTTTATTCTTATTTAAAATGATTTTTATAATATTAAAATCATTTTTCTCCAATTTATTTAATACAATAATTAAATAAATTAAATATCATTAATATTCAAATAATTATAAATATTAATGAAAAATATCCCAAATAATTAAAAGTTATTTTTCATAATTTAAAATAATTTTTAAACCGATTTTGTAATTTTAGGAATTTATTTCTATTTTTAATTCATTTTTCAGAAATTAGAAAATTAAATTAATTAAATCTGTCGCTGTAGCCTTTAGCGACTCTTTCTGTCGCTGTTGGTGTTTTTGAGGCTCAAGAACACTGACTGACAGTGATAAAGGTTCCTACTTTGACCATAATTAATTCAACGTGACATCGTTGTTTTTTGCAAGTGCTATGACATAGATATCAAGTATTAATGTAACACTATAAGTATCAAGTAATATTTGGGTCAGATTTCAACACACAAGCAAGATATAAGCTTTCAAACTAACTTTCAGACGTGTTCTTCATGTTCTGGGCTGCCCAGAAACATGAAGTCATGGCCGGTCAATGGTATTGATGGCCTTCAATCTTTCAATCTGGTCATACAATAGGTGATCTAGACGTCACGATGAGTAGAACAAATAACATAGAACATGTATCGAGCACTTATTAGGTTTACAAATCATGAAGATAAAAGATCTGTACTCTTAAAATACTTGTCAGACCACTGCCTCAACTTTCTAGGTTACCCATAAAGTAAAGCTTAAGGGTCAACGACATTTGACCGATTACTACGATCGATCTTTTGCTTTCTAAGGTTTGCAAATGCCATGTACTTGTAGTTTGCATGACATACTATAATCAAGATACAACTATAGACCATAAACACGTGTCAGAAGAGAGATCAAATCCGGTCAAACCATGTCGGACGACATGTTCTTGATTTTCTGGAAATTCCAGAAAACCATTTTCGTGATCTTTTGTACAGGTTTGACCAGCCACTACTTCCACCTTGTTTAATATTTAGGTGTTATAAAGGCTTTACTTTACAGTCCAAATACCAGGTTACAATCTAGATGCAACAAACAGAACAAAACAACAAACATATGAAAGATCTGGGCCCATGAACTTGCTGTCAGAGCTTTCTGGGCAAATTCACGTCTGTCCAGATTTCAAGCAGTCAACGTCGGTCAACGTGGTTTGACCACGAATATCTTGTAATCTAAAACTGATCTAGGCCTGATTCTTGGTCCAAATCAAAGACAACATATCAGACTACATATTTAAACCTTTAAACAACAAAACGCATACATGAACAAAGATTTGTGGCCACTGACAATTAGTTGTCAGACCACAGTTTGAACAATTTCCAGATTTGGCAAATCTTCAAATTCAAGCCTCTAGATGTTATGGATCTAACATCTAGCAACCCAGATCATCATTAGATACTACTAACAACACATTTAACACAAAAAATATAACATCTAACAACAGATTTTTGGTAAGATTTCAAGCTAGGGTTTTATACCTTCTTTGATCAATTTCTTATTTTGTACTTTTGATTTGTTAGGGATGGTAGTGGGGCTCTGTTTGGGACTGGTCTAGCTATTAATTTCGTGGGTCTTGAGCTTGAGAGCATTCGGTAGAGAGTTTATAAAAAAATGAGTTAACAAATGACCTTTTCTCTCTCCTTAATCTTATATAGATGTTAGATGCAATGAATTGGCTGAGTGTATAGGCTGGTATATATGTATATTTCAGTCACAAGGAAGTCAAGGGTTGGTAACCAACTAAAGCATTAGCCAAAATTGCAAGTTAGCCTCAATTATTCACTAAAGGGCAAAATGGTCATTTGTCTATCCAATTTAATGGCACTTAGGTCATTTGGCAAACCCTTAGGGTTTAACCCTAAGATTTAGCACAAAGTGTTGTAGGATTTCTAATTTGAACAAAAATAAAATTCTTAGTTTCAAAAATAAAAATTAGTTTCTAAAAATACAATTTAGAAATCCCTAATTAGATTAGGTTTACTAATTGCATCACACATGAACATTAGGGTTTAATGTTCACTAATTAGCATTAATCTTGCTTACTTAGCAATTATGGTTTACAATTAGCCAATTTAGGGTTTATAAATTTAAAAATAATAATAATAATAAGGAATTATACCTCTTAAGAAAAATTTTAGAGTTTTGTAAATAATTAAGATTCTCCTAGTTAGGGTTAATATAATTAATCTTAGGGTACTACACACATTATCAGGATTACATAACAGTCTTAAGCTTGCAATCGACTCTTGAATTAGGGTTTATCTACTTGAACTAGGGTTTTCAAATTTTTAGAAATTATGGTTTCTAAATATTAACTAGGTTTCACCTAATTAATCATAAAATTATATAATATACCATACATCATATAACACAGTTATATAACTGTCTCGAACTCATAATCGAGTTTTAAATTAGGGTTTTCATTTATCAATTCACTAATTATTATTTAAGGTTTCTAATTTTAGAAAATAGGGTTTTAAATTACTAATTAGGGTTTTCAAAATTTAGTATTTAGATTTCCTAATTTAGTAATTAGGATTCTCCATAATTAGCGCTTTTTCGATTATCATTAATAATTATAATTATCATAAATCACATAAAAAATTACTAAACAGATTTTAAAGTCTCATTTGACTTCAAAAATAGGATTTATCTCAGTATCTGAGGGTTTTCACGTGAAATACCATAATTGACCAATTATTGTCAATAAACACAAACAGTACATATTTTTATCACTAAAAAATCAAAATATAATTAATATTATATTCTTATTTTTATTCCTTGATCAAAATCCAAAATTAGGGTTTTGGATTCCATATCTGATTTATCTGTCATGTGACGCCCCCAAAATTAGGTATACATCACCCATCTTGAGTCGCCAAATACAATATGGTATAGAATTTAAATACAACTTAATAATACAACTGTCGTGTACAATACGACAAAACATAAACTGTGCGTTTGAATACAAATATTGCCTACTAGAGAGTATACAAACTCAAAAGGAGTCCTAATTACAATTATTATCACACTATTTCACATAATAGTGAGGACTACTAATGCACCAACTAGGACCATCACTCTGTTCCCGACTAGTCCCTACCACGTTCTCATTTCTGAAGAGAACGGTGAAAGAAAAGGTGAGCTCAACTAGCCCGAAGAAGAAATATTATGACTAAGATAATGCGAGAATAATTTATCGTTAGCCTTCAACAAGTGTTAAATTGATAAAATATAATAACTATCAAGTTTAAGCTGCAAATGAACAAGCAATCCATTAGAAGAGTCAAGTAGGGAATAAAATCTACTATCTTTTATGATTTAAAAGGTTTTCATCACTTTTATCATTGGGACTCAAATTTTAATAAATAATCCACATCATCAAATCATCCCTGCACTACAGGCCAAGGATATTCTTTAGTATCACGACCACGAATTATCCATGCACTACGGGCCGAAGGTAATCATGTTTTCATCAACGGTCCTGATCATGCCATAAAATAATTCATCTTTGCACTACGGCCAAAGAGAATCCATAGCCATAATCATACCAAAAACTGTCCATCAATGCTCTACGGGCCAATGAGGACTTTTTCCACATCATTTGTAACATTATGGTTATGATTATACCGAATAATCCCTGGTCATAATCATACCAAGTCCATCTATGCACTACAGGCCACAGATGACTTTAAAAAAAAATAAACATGAGGATGATGACAATGATATAAGAATTCAATAAAACAAGTTCAAGAATTAATTTATCTAGGAACTGATAACGTCCAAATTGTCAACATGATACTGCTTTGTAGAGTAAAATTCAAGAATGTTCAGAAGAATATTTTCATGAAAGATCTTTGGATGAAGCGCAAATATCAAGGATATTCCACTAATTTCATGGAGTATAGAAGTCAAAACTTTAACCAACCGAGTATAATAAATAATGGAATAACAAAAGAAATCACCATGCATGCGGTACCAGCGCATAGAGCAAAGTTATTCCAAATAATAATAATAATCGGAATCAGTCAAAGTAAATTGCAGACCGAGGATATTCCAACAGAATAATAAATAACGGAATATTAGAAGAATTTCACCATGTACTTTGCATAGACAGGTTATTCCAACATAATAATAAAGAATGGAATAACAGAAGAATTTCACCAAGTATAGGGTAGCTCAGCGTAAAAAAAGTTATTCACGAATAATAAAGAATGGAATAACAGAAGTTCTCTTCATAAATAAGAAAGAAAGAGTACCCCTTACGAGTATAACAAGTAATATTTCCTACCTTAGAAAGAAGAGTACTGGATATAGAAGTAGTGAAGTAGCAGAACACTTTTCTTCCTTCTCTCTATAGTTTCTCTCTCTAGAGTTTCAGTGAATTCGTAAGAAATAATGAATGAATGAGCTTCTATTTATAGAAAAATGGACTGCATAGTAACTAACTCATGAACGGTCCAAATTGATTTACTTTAATCTGACGGTCCATATTTAAAGCAAAATCTTTTAAATAAAATATAATATATTCTATTTATAATCTAATAAAACGAATAACTTTATAAAAGATTTTACTATGTAAACACTATATCATGAACCTTATATGCAAACACTATGCATAATAAAATATAATATATTCTAATTATTGTCTAATAAAATAGATAACTTTATAAAAGTATTACATTTTATATAAAAAGATTTTACTATGCAAAAAACATTATGCGAGATACTTATGCAAATACTACTGCATAATAAAATATAATATATTCTATTTATAGAATAACTTTATATAAAAGTATTACATTTTATATAAAAAGATTTTACTATGCAAAATACTATGCAGACACTATGCAACACTATGCATAATAGAATATAATATATTCTATTTATAGAATAACTTTATAAAAATATTATGTTTTATTACATTAATAATACCAATAAAACAAAACTGAGTGACTTATCACGTAAGCATCAATAATCAATCTTGGTGTCTACTCTTATGCAACCACGCGTACTTTACTTTTAACTTTGGGTGTTTCAACAGATTAACAGTAAAACTTTCCGTCGTTATTTTCATAAAGTATTTTTGTCGTTTTCTCAATCCGACAATAATTCCGTTATGGGGTCCACCAATGATTGTGCCGTCGTTATACGAATATTTCCTGTTAAAATGAATATTCCCCGACCAATCGAATATTATATAACAACTTGCGTACTTTGCAAAATTTATAAATATTACCCACAACTATAACATTATATCAAATCCACACCATAATATTCAAAAAAATTATTTCGAGAAAATTAAATATTTATTCATAAAATCTGGGGTCTCACAATCTCCCCTCCTTATGGAATTTTGCCCTCGAAATTTACGTGACGATTTTTGGTATCTTTGAGCGGTGAGGATACCTCGACTTCATTTCAAATTTCAACTCTTGAGGTATAACCTTTGAGTGTTGAATATGATTCTTCTTATCCAAGATTTTAACACGTATCTCCTCATACGTTAAATCTTCTGCTATCTCGTGCAGTTCTAAATTAATAATGTGGTTCGGTCGTCCACATATTTACGTAACATCGATACGTAAAAAAAATGTTTTGAACACGCAACATACTTGGCGGTAAAATGAATCTATAGGCCACAGTTCCTACTTCATCGAGGATTTCAAATGGGCCAACTAAATCGAGGGTTGAGATTTCCTCTCTTCGTCGATTCTTGCTTCTAGAATAACGCCCTCTTGAACCTTCTTCTTCACATTCATCAGCTCTGAGTATGTATCTTGAGCGGCTTTAACTTTATCGATTAAAGTCGATTCTACTCGTATATTCGTTATCTTCACTTGGGTTCCTAGAGTCTTTAACTCTATCTTCATCATTTGTAAGTCATACGAAATGGGCCTTTGTGTTAAAAACATCGTACTCATAAACGCATACGATCTTCTACTCAACGCGTCAGCTACCACGTTCGCTTTCCCACGATGGTATTAAATGGTACGATCGTAATCTTCAACAGCTCGAGCCAATGTCTTTGGTGCATGTTACGTTCATTTAGTTGAAGAAATATTTGAGGGTTTAAGAAATGGGTTTTGTACTGGGGTCAATACAAAATTCGATTTCACGTTCTAGGGGTAGGCTAAGAAGTTCTTCGAGAATACGTCAGGAAATTATTAACAATAGAAATATCATTCAAAACTATGACTCTTGTCCAAGACTTGAATAACACATCACATTGATACCTATTAACTTGTCACCGTTATTCACAACGTCCCCTACGAAAAGTTTGGCTTTGGTGCATTCCACACAAGGAAGTCAACAACAAAAGGATCGGGGCTCTTTACTTATGGCTTGATATGACAATGATTGACTTTAGTGGTTTGGTTGCTTGAATTCGCATAACAGGTTGGTTAGGAGTATGAAAGCTAACAACCTTACAAAAAGCATGATGAGTAGTTAACCAACCGATTCCTAAAATCACATCAAAGGCAAGTATTTTCAAAGAGATACGATCGATAGGTAACGTGAAAGTGTTGATTTGAACAAGATTTATAAATAGTGGAGGTAACGAAGGTTTCTCCCAATAGATATATCAAAGTCTAACTTCTCTGGAGTTAACTTCAAACATTGAACACAACTAGGTGAAATAAAAGAGTAAGTAGAACTGGTATTTAACACGGTATAAACTTCGCAAGAGTTTATGACTAACATACCCGTGATAATTTTATTTAGGTTCCTCGTCACGAAAAAAAATGCTCTCTCTTAAACTACAATCTTTGGCTTATCTGGGACATCCTTTGGCATCACTATCCCAGCTGGAATTGACTTCACCATACGATAAAATCGAGCTAGGTGACCTTCTCTTCCGCAATTAAAAAACGTTTTGGATTGCTGCGTACAGTTTGGACGGATGTGTCCCTCCTGTCCGCATTTGAAACATACGACCGGTGGTCGTTCTTCTTACTTTAAAACGGGTGCTGGTGCCGACGTCTTTACATCATTGTTGAACCTTCTCTTCTTGAAATGTCCATTCTTATTGTTTTGGCCATGATTACCACCGAAGTGGTTACCATTTCTGACATATTGATTCCCTTCATGCTTACTGTCACCGCTTTGATGACTGTTATCACCGGTATTTTTATTTTACCGGCTGCTCTCTTTTGGTTTGGTTGACTCATTATCGTGCTCCAATAACTGAGCCCTATTAACAACATCTGAATACAAACACATTTTATGAGAGATAAGATATTGACGTATCTCCGGCTTCAAACCTCTTAAAAACATCCGCGTCATTCTCTCTTCATTATCAACCAAATGGGATGTAAATCGGGACAACTCAACAAACTTGGCTTCGTACTGTGACACGGTCATGTTGTTTTGCTCCAACTTGATAAATTCCACCTCCTTCATGTTGCGAATGCTTTCGGGAAAGTACTTGTCATTGAACAACTCTTGGAACTTCTCCCAAGACGTCTTGAGTGCGTCAGGCTGGGTACGTTTTACAGATTCCCACCAGTGATCTGCCTCTTCACGCAACATAAAGGTGGCAAAAGGAACCTTTTGCTCCTCGGAGCATCCCAAGACATCAAATATCTTGGTGATCTGCTTTAACGTCGTCTCGCCTTAAGTGGTTACGGCTTTCCCAAAAACTCCGATGGTCCTAGCTCCTTGAATTGCTTAGCGGTGACCAACCGTAGGTTGCCATTGTTTTCCTCTGCATTATGAGCAGAGTGCGCCGCTTGATGTTGCATGAATTCTAAAAGCTCCTAAACGCATCATTCGTTCGTCGATTCGATTGATCAATGTTGTTGTTTACAGGAGGATTATCGCCATCTTGTTACACATTGTCACGATTATTGATCCGTGGAGAATCAAGCGGTCTCGTGCTCCATTGCTTATCTCAACATTTTCAGATGCCATTTTCAAATACTGCCACAAAACAAGGGTTAATTAACATATCACATATTATCTCTATACTCTGACCGACCAATTAAATATCAAATAAACTTAGGTAGGTCATACTAGCGAAGGAATTCCCCGTCTCTCCCCTCCTAGTTCTAGTCTCACATCTTAGCCAGGGATCATATCCCTAAGCTTTGATACCAACTGTGACACCCCCAAAATTAGGTATACATCACCCATCTTGAGTCACCAGATACATGGTACAGAATTCAAATACAATTTAATAATACAACTGTCGTGTACAATACGACAAAACATAAACTGTGCGTTTGAATACAAATATTGCCTACTAGAGAGTATACAAACTCAAAAGGAGTCCTCATTACAATTATTATCACAATATTTCACAGAATAGTGAGGACTACTAATGCACCAACTAGGACCATCACTCTGTTCCCCGACTAGTCTTAGCTACGTTCTCATTTCCTAAAGAGAACAGTGAAAGAAAGGGTGAGCTCAACTAGCCCAGTAAGAAATATTATGACTAAGATAATGGAACTTAGGTCATTTGGCAAACCCTTAGGGTTTAACCTTAAGTTTTAGCACAAAGTGTTGTAGGATTTCTAATTTGAACAAAAATAAAATTCTTAGTTTCAAAAATAAAAATTAGTTTCTAAAAATACAATTTAGAAATCCCTAATTAGATTAGGTTTACTAATTGCATCACACATGAACATTAGGGTTTAATGTTCACTAATTAACATTAATCTTGCTTACTTAGCAATTATGGTTTACAATTAGCCAATTTAGGGTTTATAAATTTAAAAATAATAATAATAATAATAAGGAATTATACCTCTTAAGAAAAATTTTAGAGTTTTGTAAATAATTAAGATTCTCCTTAGTTAGGGTTAATATAATTAATACCGGTCACTAGACACATTATCAGGATTACATAACAGTCTTAAGCTTGCAATCGACTCTTGAATTAGGGTTTATCTACTTGAACTAGGGTTTTCAAATTTTTAAAAATTATGGTTTCTAAATATTAACTAGGTTTCTCCTAATTAATCATAAAATTATATAATATACCATACATCATATAACACAGTTATATAACAGTCTCGAACTCATAATCGAGTTTTAAATTAGGGTTTTCATTTATCAATTCACTAATTATTATTTAAGGTTTCTAATTTTAGAAAATAGGGTTTTAAATTACTAATTAGGGTTTTCAAAATTTAGTATTTAGATTTCCTAATTTAGTAATTAGGGTTCTCCATAATTAGCGTTTTCCTGATTATCATTAATAATTATAATTATCATGAATCACATAACAAAATTACTAAACAGATTTTAAAGTCTCATTTGACTTCAAAAATAGGATTTATCGGTAATACGAGGGTTTTCACATGAAATACCATAATTGACCAATTATTGTCAATAAACACAAACAGTACATATTTTTATCACTAAAAAATCAAAATATAATTAATATTATATTCTTATTTTTATTCCTTGATCAAAATCCAAAATTAGGGTTTTGGATTCTATATCTGATTTATCTGTCATGTGACGCCCCCAAAATTAGGTATACATCACCCATCTTGAGTCGCCAAATACAATATGGTATAGAATTTAAATACAACTTAATAATACAACTGTCGTGTACAATACGACAAAACATAAACTGTGCGTTTGAATACAAATATTGCCTACTAGAGAGTATACAAACTCAAAAGGAGTCCTCATTACAATTATTATCACACTATTTCACATAATAGTGAGGACTACTAATGCACCAACTAGGACCATCACTCTGTTCCCCGACTAGTCCCATTTACGTTCTCATTTCACAAGAGAACGGTGTTGAAAGAAAGGGTGAGCTCAACTAGCCCAAGAAGAAATATTATGACTAAGATAATGCGAGAATAATTTATCGTTAGCCTTTCAATGATGTTAAATTGATAAAATATAATAACTATCAAGTTTAAGCGCAGCGGAACAAGCAATCCATTAGAAGAATCAAGTAGGAATAAAATCTACTATCTTTTATGATTTAAAAGGTTTTTCATCACTTTTATCATTTGGGACTCAAACTTAATAAATAATCCACATCATCAAATCATCCTCGCACTACTGTGCCGTGGATATTCTTTAAATATCACGACCACGAATTATCCATGCACTACTGGTAGAAGGTAATCATGTTTTCATCAACGGTCCGATCATGCCATAAAATAATTCATCTTTGCACTACTGACCAAAGAGAATCCATAGCCATAATCATACCAAAAAAGCGTCCATCAATGCTTTCTACGGGCCAATGAGGACTTTTTCCACATCATTTGTAACATTATGGTTATGATTATATCGAATAATCCTGGTCATAATCATACCAAGTCCATCTATGCACTACTGAGCCACGGATGACTTTAAAAAAAAATAAACATGAGGATGATGACAATGATATAAGAATTTGATAAAACAAGTTCAAGAATTAATTTATCTAGGAACCGATAACGCCCAAATTGTCAACATGATCTTTGCTTTGTAGAGTAAAATTCAAGAATGCTCGGAAGAATATTTTCATGAAAAGATCTTTGGATGAAGCGCAAATATCAAGGATATTCCACTAATTTCATGGAGTATAGAAGTCAAAACTTTAACCGGTTGAGTATAATAAATAATGGAATAACAAAAGAAATCACCATGCATGCGGTATCAAGATAGACAAAGTTATTCCAATGAGAATAATAATAACGGAATCAAAGTCAAAGAAATTACCAAGCGAGGATATTCAAAGAATAATAAATAACGGAATATTAGAAGAATTTCACCATGTACTTTGCAGAGAGCGAGTTATTCCAACATAATAATAAAGAATGGAATAATGGAAGAATTTCACCAAGTATAGGGTAGCTCAGCGTAAGCAAAAGTTATTCAACGTAATAATAAAGAATGGAATAATGAAGTTCTCTTCATAAATAAGAAAGAAAGAGTACCCCTTACGAGTATAACAAGTAATATTTCCTACCTTAGAAAGAAAATCTTTGGATATAGAAGTAGTGAAGTAGCAGAACACTTTTCTTCCTTCTCTCTATAGTTTCTCTCTCTAGAGTTTCAGTGAATTCGTAAGAAATAATGAATGAATGAGCTTCTATTTATAGAAAAATGGACTGCATAGTAACTAACTCATGAACGGTCCAAATTGATTTACTTTAATCTGACGGTCCATATTTAAAGCAAAATCTTTTAAATAAAATATAATATATTCTATTTATAATCTAATAAAACGAATAACTTTATAAAAGATTTTACTATGTAAACACTATGCAGGCACTATGCAAACACTATGCATAATAAAATATAATATATTCTAATTATTGTCTAATAAAATAGATAACTTTATAAAAGTATTCTGTTTTATATAAAAAGATTTTACTATGCAAAACACTATGCAGACACTATGCAAATACTATGCATAATAAAATATAATATATTCTATTTATAGAATAACTTTATAAAAGTATTCTGTTTTATATAAAAAGATTTTACTATGCAAAACACTATGCAGATACTATGCAACACTATGCATAATAGAATATAATATATTCTATTTATAGAATAACTTTATAAAAATATTATGTTTTATTACATTAATAATACCAATAAAACAAAAGCGAGTGACTTATCACGTAAGCATCAATAATCAATACCGTGCTACTATGCAACCACGCGTATTACTTTACTTTAACAAGGGTGTTTCAACGATTAACGGTAAAACTTCCGCCGTTGTTATTTTCATAAAGTATTTTTTGTCGTTTTTCTCAATCGACAATAATTCCGTTGTAGGGTCCACCAATGATTATCTGGTTATACGAATATTCCCCGTTAAAATGAATATTCCCCACCAATCGAATATTATATAACAACTGCGACTTTTGCAAAATTTATAAATATTACCCACAACTATAACATTATATCAAATCCACACCATAATATTCAAAAAATTATTTCGAGAATATTAAATATTTATTCATAAAATCTGGGTCTCACATGTCATATATAACATTAATAATTAAGTTAAAATAAATAACTTAATTAATCAAGAAATAAATTCATATAATAAAATAATTATTATAATCATTCTAATAGTCGTTTCACATATTATTTAAATAATATAATAAAATTATTTATAAACATTCATGTAATAAATATATTTTTATTTACCACATAAATACATATACACATTATCTTGTACAAATCCTCATCTTTAAAATAAAAAAAATTATACACAAAATTTCTTATTTATTTATATAGAAAATATCGGGTTGTTACAGGTGTAATCAGTAAAATGTGCAAACTATAGTGAATAATTCATTAGTTTTGTAGATAAAAAATTAACGTCCGTTTATTATTTTTAACGTAATGACACAATTTCAAAATAATAATTAATTTAGTAGTGTAATTTGAAAAATTAAAAGTTCAATGGTGTAATCAGTAAAACCTACCAACTACAGTAGATATTTCTTTAGTTTTGCCCAATGAAATTTAAACCACAAAATATCATTTAAAATGTCTTCTTGTTACACTTTTAGATGCAAAATCATCAATTATACTATCATATTTAATGTTTTCAAACATATCATTTTCAATGCATAATATCGCTAATCATTTTATTATTTTATTTTTTTTATACACATAAATACATAAGCTTATAAAAAAATTTGGGTCCCCCTCAACTGTGGGCCTTGGCCAATAGCCCTGTTAACACTTGCCCAGGGTCGGCTCTGGTGGTGATGATAATATTTGTTGTGACGCCCCCAAAACAGGTATACATCACCCATCTTGGGTCACCAGATACAAGGTACTGAATACAAATATAACTTAATTATACAACAGTCGTGTAAAATACGACTAAACATATGTTGTGAATTTTAATACAAATATTGTCATCTAGACAATATACAAACTCAATGGAATCCTCATTACATTTATTATCACACTATTTCACAGAATAGTAAGGACTACTAATGCACCATCTAGGACCATCACTCTGTTCCCCGACTAGTCCTAGCTACGTTTTCATTTCCTGAAGAGAACAATGAAAGAAAGGGTGAGCTCAACTAGCCTAGTAAGAAATATTATGACTAAGATAATGCAGAATAAATTATTATTATCCTTAAACAATGTTAAACTGATAGAATATAATAGACAACAAGTTTAACTGCAGCGGATCAAGTAATCCATTAGAAGAGTTAAGTAATGTATAAAATCTACTATCTTCTATGATTTAAAAAGTTTTTCATCAACTTTATCGCTGAGACTCAGCTTAATAAATAAAATCGAATCATCCCTGCTCCACGGCCAAGGATATTCATGTAATCGTCAATGGTCATGACTATACCAAATAATCCATGGTCATAATCATACCAATAACTGTCCACCAATGAACTACAGGCCAATGAGGACTTTTACCACATCATTCGTCACATTACGATCATGATTATACCGAATAATCCCTGGTCACAATCATACCAAGTCCATCTATGCACATAAGCCAAAGATGACTTTTATCACAATATAAGCATGAGGATGATGACAATGACATAATAATTCAATAAAACAAGTTCAAGAATAAATTTTAAAGATTTATAAATTAATTTATCCAGGAACTAATAACGTCCAATTTGTCAACATGATACTGCTTTGTAGAGTAAAATTCAAGAATGCTCAGAAAAATATTTCCATGAAAAGATACTGGATGAAGCGCAAATATCAAGGATATTCCACTAATTTCATGGAGTATAGAAGCCAAAGCTTTAACCAACTGAGTATAATAGAATATATGAAACTGCAAATGAATTTTTGCCCGCCATGCGGTAATCCACGTAGACAGATCATTTCCAAAATTTAATAAGGAATGAATACGAAGGATCATTCACCATGCATGTGGTAATCCACATGTAGGCGAGTTATTCAATGAATAATAAAGAATGGAATAATGAAGGATTCACCATGCGTGCGATAGAAGCGACGCATAAAAGTTATTCCCAGCGTAATAATAAATAATGGAACCATGTCTGGTATAAACGCACAGACACGATATTCAGACAGAATAATAAATAATGGAACCAAGTCCGGCGTAAATGCACAGACAGGATATTTCGATAGAATAATAAATAATGGAACCAGGTCCGGCATAAACGCATAGACAGGATGTTCTGATAGAATAATAAATAATGGAACCAAGTCCGGCATAAACGCACAGACAAGATGTTCCAACAGAATAATAAAGAATGGAATAACAAAAGAATTTCACCATGTATGCGGTACTTGATGTGAGACAAAGTTATTCAACATAATGATAAAGAATAGAATAACGTAAGAATTTCACCAAGTATAGGGTAGCTCACAGATCTGAGTTATTCCAACAGAGTAATAAAGAATGGAATAACAGAAGTTCTCTTCATGAATAAGAAAGAAATAATTCCCCTTACGAGTACAACAAATAATCTCCCTTACCTTAGAAGAAACTTGATATTGTAGTAGTGAAGTAGCAGAATACTTTTCTTCTTTCTCTCTATAGTTTCTCTCTCTAGAGTTTCAGTGAATTCATAAAAAATAATGAAGGAATGAGCTTCTATTTATAGGAGAATGGACTGAATATTAACTAATTCATGAACGGTCCAGATTGATTTACTATTATATCTTCAACCAACGGTCTAAAAAATTAGCACATCTCCTCATGGAATAATATTGTACCCAAAAATGATTTGGACCGAAAAGAAATATATTTTACGGGTGAAGAGTAACTCGTAAATAGTACTCCAACACGAAAAGTGCCCCGAATACCCGATTGAACAATATAACCTCCAGACATCAATTATTATCGAAACAAATCTCGATTTCCACTAACACAAATAATTCCAACACAATGGAACTTTATAAAATTCGTCTTTAATCAACACGAACTTATTCATCATTAATATTATAATTCACAATATTTAACAACCAGGTCGTTCCTAGGAAAGAGGGGGCTTTCCGATAAGGATTTCTCCTTATTAGCGTGCAATTAGGTGACCAAACCTCTCCTTGACAGAACTTATAGACATTGTAAATATTGCAATTTAATAATATGAATAACTTTGTCGTCTCAATTATTGATTTAATAATATATCATATAATGCAGACGATACTGTAACAATAATTGAATCAATAATATGAGAGATATGATGATAAAGAATTCTTGTAGCAATATTTGAGTATAAGCGAGTGATTTCTCACGTAAGCATTAATAATCAATACCATGTGCTACTATGCAACCAATGCAGTATTCATTGCACTTTTACTACCGGGTAGTTCAACAGCTTTTTTTCTGAATAACACCTCCGTAGATTATTTTTATAGAAAGATAATCTTGTCGTTTTCTAACTACAACAATACTTTCGTTGTGGGGTCCACCAATGATTGTGTCGTCGTACAATATTCTCTGTTAAAATGAATATTCCCCGACCAATCGAATATTATATAACAACTTGCTTACTTTGCAAAATTTGTAAATATTACCCACAACTATAACATTATATCAAATCCACACCATAATATTCAAAAATATATTTCGATAAAATTATTCTTTATTCATAAAAGTTGGGGTCTTACAAACTCCCCTTCTTATGAAATTTCATCCTCAAAATTAGGGTACATACCTGGTATGTCGAAGAGATGAGGATACCTTGACTTCATCTCAGATTCTAACTCCCAAGTAATTTCCTCCACATAGTAGTTTCTCCACAAAACTTTGACTTGAGGTATAACCTTAGAGCGTAGAACATGATCCTTTTTATCCAAGATTTTAACAGGTAACTCTTCATATGTTAAATCTTCCTCTATCTCGTCTGGTTCTAACTCAATAATGTGGTTCGGGTCTTTCATATATTTACGTAACATAGATATGTGAAAAACATTATGAACACGAGACATACTTGGTGGTAAGGCGAGTCTATAGGCCACAGTTCTTACTCGCTCAAGAATTAAAAATGGGCCAATGAATCGAGGATTGAGCTTTCCTCTCTTTCCAAATCTCGTAACTCCTTTCCATGGAGCAACACGTAACAACACATGATCTCCAATATCGAATTCTACGTCCTTTCGATGAAGATCAGCATAACTCTTTTGTCGATCTTGTGAAGTTTTTATGCGTTGTCGGATCGTTTGAATCTTTTCTGTAGTTATACGTACCAACTTCGGTCCCAACAACGTTGCTTCACCCACCTCATCCCAGCATACTGGAGAACGACACTTTCTCCCATACAACGCTTCAAATGGAGCCATGCCAATACTTGCTTGATAATTGTTGTTGTAGGAAAACTCCACCAACGGTAAGAACTTGTCCCAACTTCCTTTGAAGTCAAGGACACAGAGTTTTAATAGATCTTCAAGAGTTTGAATAGTACTCTCCGACTGCCCGTCCGTCTGAGGATGATATGCCGAGCTAAATTATAAATCTGTGCCCATAGCTTTCTGTAAACTAACCCAAAATCGTGAAGTGAATCTTGGGTCTCGATCAAAAACTATGGATACTGGCATACCATGCAGTCTTACAATCTCATTTATGTACATATCTGAGCAAGGCGTTCAAGTGTATAAGTTTTCGTATAGGTAAGAAGTGAGCGAGACTTGGTCAATCTATCAACAATGACCCAAATTGCATCTATGCCTTGAGAAACCTTGGGAAGACCAGTAACAAAATCCATGGTAATGTGCTCCCACTTCCATTCTGGAATTTCAAGTGGTTGCAATGGACCTTTTGGTACTTGATGCTCCGCCTTGACTCGTTGACAAGTTAATGAAAGTAGTATGCATACAAGCCAATCATGTATGATGATAAAACATATATTTTGTAATCAATCTTATTTATTTATTAATAAAAGAATTATTTATTAAAGGCATTTATTATCTACATGGTGCTGTTTTAATAATATGTGATAAACTCATAGTTTTAAGCAATGCTTTTAGAATCATGATGAGATCATGCTAATGAGATCTAAATTCTTAGATAGCTTAAAACTAAAATATTCCCAATCAATGGATTACTAAAAAGGGGATTAGTGAATCCGGATAGATTGGTATGTACGTTGCTTGCTTATTGGATGAGGATGATTGATCTCATGATCATTTGTGTGGAGACACTAAAGCAAGTATGTAGGTGCTTATTAAAGAATAAGTTCACTGAACGTGACTCGCTAAGGAATACCTAATGGAGTTTTACTTGTCTGTCAATGGGAATTCCTGTAGTGATAGTAGTACAAATGATCCTTAGACTTGAGATCATCATAGTATCTTATATATAATGAATTACACTTTGACTTATTCCTTAAGACTATTAGAGTATATCAAAGGCTATGCTTGGGTGTAATAAGTTATATATGAAGATAATGAATGATCAATAAAGAATCTACCACTTCTAGTAAAAGAAGAGAAATGTCCTATGTGATTCGATAAATGACAACCCAAGAATCCTTGGTCAAGGTGAAATGAAATTAGAAAGTAATTTCTAATTTGCATTCATTAGGAGTTGTGCATTTAGGAATCGAAATACATATAATTAAATAAAATAAGACTTGACAGTAATTCTATGTCTTATATTTAATTGGGACATTGTATGGTAGAAGGATTGAATTGTACGGTAACTATTAACTCAAAGGTTCTTTTATGATTAATGTTGAAATCTATATTATCTGAAAAGTCGTTGATCGTTAGGGAGGCTTATCCTATCAGTAGAATAAATATTATTTATTTAAATAAATTAATCGTTTAATTTATTTATTTAAATAAGATTAGAATTGTTCTAATTGATTTATTCACAATTAGGTTTAATATGGAGAACCTAAAGGGTCACACCATAAAAGGAAGAATAATTATTTAAGAAGTTAATGGCATAATCGTAATAATATGTTAAGTATATTTAATTTAATCTATGGTGATAGAATAAATTAAATAGCTTAATATTTATTATTTAATATTTTAGAAATATTAAATATAAATTAATAAGAGAGTCTTATTAATATTATTATTATTATTATTTTAATTTCTAAAAGAGTTTAGGAATTAATTTAATATAAGTACTCTCATTTATTCCTAATAGAATTAGGAGGAAAAATTAGTTAAAGGAGTTTAATTAATTATCTCTAATAAGATTAGGGGAGCCCATTTAATTAAAAAGAGTTTAATTAAATAAATAATATCTTATTTTAATTAAATAGTGTTACCGACGATATCTTTATAAGAGAGTCTTATATCGGATATCGATATATCGTAATTCTAATTGTTGAGAAATACGCTCCCTTTTCTCGAGAGATAGGAAAAACTAGGGTTTGAGCCAATACACCCTTCTTCTTGAAAATTAATCTTCCTTGGTGGATCACCTCTAGAGGCCACACACTTGGGTGACTAATATTGATCAAAGGAATGAATCTACCCGGAGATTCAAGGAGATAGCGGAGAAGTAGGAGTTGAACTCGTACCTGTGGAAGCTCGTATCTACAAGGGTATGATTCCATAACTTCTTGTTCTTCGTTTTAATTAATAATATGCATAAAGGATGATCCGGGTAAATGGTTTGTGAAAAATTTTAAAATCTGATTTTATTATGCTTCCGCTATTTTTTGCAATTTGATTGCTACTTTGATTTTCACAAAACCTAAACAGTGGTATTATGAGCAAAACTTTATGCGAATTATTAATTATTTTGATTCCATATATGTATGGGTATATATTTTAAAAATTATTTATTGGGCATTATTTGTTATATAAAATTATTATTTAAAAAAAAAAAATATTTCGCGAAGCCTGTTATTTATTGCGAACTATTTTTGTTTTTGTTTTTTTCGATATTTGCGAAACCTGTTTTAAAAGCGCTTTCAGTAATTCGTGTGATAGTCAACATGTTATAGTCACCCACGTGCTTGGTTCATGTTATGTTATAAGATTTCCAGGAGAAACAGGATTCATATATAAGGTATATATGTGATTCTGGAAGTATAGCATGAATTATATAAATATATTATAATATAGTAATATATTATATATATATTATACATCCTGATAAGTTTTATTGATGGTGAACTTGATTTATCTTTTTTTGTTAATAGTTAATGTAGCACGTGAGCGTGATATATATATATATATATATATATATATATATATATCTTAATAATTTTATAATTAAAATAAAAGAGTTTATTTTAATCTTGAAATTGGATTTCATGCAACATAAAATTGCCCATTAAATGATATTCATATATATATGGAATGATTTTATTTATTGATACATATGATGATATGTATGATAATAAATGGTATTGATTATAGACTATTGATCAATGTGATTGGATTTATTTTGGTTGGATGTTTGAATGAATGAGTTTTATTAAATGGGGTCTGCGTACCTCGTCTTTTACGGTTTTCTTCTTGATGTAAATATCTCTCTCTTATGTACTTCCCTCGATCACGATCAAGGTTTCTATTTAAATTAAATAGTATAATGTAATAGGATTAGTTAGAATTTTTTTGAAGAACCGGAGATCAAGGAGAAAGGAGCGCTCGAAGACCCGTTTGTAATGGAGCCCGGGTTTAAATATAATAGTTATATTTAAATGTTTATTCTTGCACCCTAGGGTTTGACCTTTTGGTTCACTTGGTGGCTCTAGTGAACCAAACTAGAATAAAAGTACATAATCAATCTGGATAGAATATAGTATTCTATATGTGCATGCTAGTATTATATATATTATATATTATGCAAACATGCTTCGCATGTTTTATAATATGACGCGTATTTTATATATATATTTACATGCGTGCTAAACAAGATGAGACAAATAATAAAAAATCCCTCAAAGTCTTTATATATTAAGTCTTAAGCGTTCAAAGATATTTAGAATATCGAACGTCGCCTTCTAGCATGATAAAATTAATAGAGTATTAAATATTTAATATGAGTTTGTTGTGTCACCACAAGGCAAGTATTAAGTATTTAAGATGTTAATTTATCACATTTGATGCTTATAAAGAAAATTGAATAATATTGTTTTGTTGTGTCACTACAAGGATAATATTTTTCTTTTTTGAATATATGGAGGTGCTAGGTTGGACTTAACTTAGACAATTTTGATTCGGATGTGCCACCACTTGATCAAAATAATCTGAGAGGCAAAACATAAGGAGTTACATGATGATGTAATTGACAAAGAGTTGTCTACCTATTTATTTATATATAGTTTGTTGTCTCACCACAAGGCTATATATATTTGAAATGGGATCCTTATTCTCACTAGCAAAAACTTTAATTGGCTTTTGCCGAACTATATAAACGAGGGTAATATAGTTTGATGAAAATAGTGGGAGATACCAATATAAAATAAGACCTAATTTATTTTGGTAATTAATTAAATGAATGTTTGCTAAAATATTGTCTTTTTACATGCAGAATTTTGAAAATGTCACATTCACTAATTTCACTGCGTAGCATACTTGATGCTAACAAACTGATCGGACCGAACTACTGCGGATTTGGTTAAGGAATCGAGAATTGTTCTCTTCTTCAAGTGATTTCTTATATCCTAAATTACTTTTGTACTGCAAAAGTTGCGCAGATGCGGACTACGAGAAAGAGATTGCTACTTTTAAAGCAAGTGGTAAGATGATGCATATGTGGCTCAATGCATCATGCTCGCATCCATGAGTGCTTGAGCTTGCGTCAAGATGAAAACATGGATGCTCCTACTATGCTTTCTTGCACCTTCGAGAGTTGTATGGTGAGCAAAGTAGGACTGCTAGATATGAAATATCTAAGGAGCTCTTCCGATCTCGGATGACCGAGGGCACTACCGTTGAGACTTATGTCTTAAAGATGATCAACCTGATTGAACGTCTTTGACAGCTTGGGTTTGTCATGGATGGGGAGTTGAGTCAAGATTTGATCTTGCAGTCACTCCCTGACACCTTCTCATAATTTGTTGTGAATTTTCACATGAATAAGTTGGACGTCAGCTTGCCTGAGTTACTTAACATGTTGAAAACAGCTGAAGGTCACTTCCCATCCAAGAAGAACCATGTCTTACTGGTGGATGATTCTTCCAAGAAAAGGAAGAGGCCCAAGGTATCTTCTGAAAAGAAGAAATCCAAGAAGGCTAAGGGAAAGGCGAAAGTGAAGGATCAAAAGAAACCTGATCCAGCTAGCAAAGGAATTTGCTTCCATTGCAACAAGCCGAGTCACTGAAAGAGGAACTGCAAGGATTATCTTGTGGAACAAAGGCAGAAGAAGCTTGGAGAAGCTTCGAATCCTAATCAAGGTTTGTTTATGATTGAAGTTAATTTTTCTGAAAGTCAATCTTCTACTTGGGTATTGGATACCGGTTGTGGTTCTCACATATGTAATAATATCCAGGACCGGTCCGAAGTAGAAAGATGAGCAAGGATGAAGTCGGTCCTACGAGTGAAAAATGGAGCAAAGGTTCTTTGCATTAGGCATGTAGGGACTTATTGTTTAAAGACGCCTACTGGCAAGTTCATTAATTTAAATAATTGTTATTTTGTTCCAAATATCATTAGAAACATTATTTCTATCTCTGTATTGGATATGGATGGTTTTAATATTATAATAAAGAACAACAGTTCTTCTATTTATAATGATAATGTTTTATATGGTGTTGGTAATTTGCGAAATGGACTTTATATACTTGACTTGCATGAAAATATACTTCAAATTGAACAAACTAAGAAAAGGAAAAAAGATGATGTTAATTATACCTTCATGTGGCACTGTAGACTCGGTCATATTAATGAAACAAGATTATCCAAGTTGCACAAAGATGGGCTCCTAGAGCTATCGGATTATGGATCATATCCAACTTGTGAATCTTATCTCATGGGTAAAATGACTAAATCTCCTTTTAGTGGAAAAGGAGAAAGAGTTACAGAGTTGTTAGCGTTGGTACACATTGATGTATGTGGACCTATGACAACGATTGCACGAGGACGGTATTCTTATTTTATTACATTCACTGACGATCACTCAAGATTTGGATATGTGTATTTAATGAAATACAAATCTGAATCATTTGAAAAGTTCAAAGAGTTCAGAAGTGAAGTAGAGAAGTAAACTGGAAAGAGTATTAAGATTCTTCGATCTGATCGAGGAGGAGAATACTTAAGTGGTGAGTTTCTCAATTGTCTCAAAGAAAATGGTATAATCTCATAATGGACTCCACCGGGACGCTTTACGGATGAATGGTGTATACGAAAGGAAAAATCGAACATTGTTGGACATGGTTCGATCCATGATGAAGCTTTACCAACCATCCGATTTCATACGGGGATATGCCTAGAATCGATTTGCATACCTACTTAACAAGGTACCTACAAAATCCGTCCCCAAGACCCCATATGAGTTATGGACAGGGAGGAAACCAAATCTTAAGCATGTTAAGACTTGGGGTTGTCCAGTTTATGTCAAAAAGTTTGAAAACGATAAGCTACAGACTAGATCTGACAAATGCAGATTTATGGGATACCCTAAAGAAACATCGGGGTATTATTTATATCATCCAACTGATCAAAAGGTGTTTGTTGCGAAATATACTGCCTTCTTGGAAAAGGAGTTTATCCTTGAAGGGGTCAGTGGGAGTAAGATATATCTTGAAGAGGCTCAAGAACCACAAAATACTACAGATCAAAGTGAGGTACCTAACCAAGTAGAGAATCCTTCTGTACCACACCTTATTCTTAAATCTGGAAGAGTACCAAAGATACCTGATAGGTATGGACTTGTCATAGAGGATGACGATGAGGTAAGCATCATAGATGATGATGATCCATTGAATTACGAACAGGCTATGAGTAGTAAAGACTCAGAGAAATGGCAAGATGCCATGAAATCCGAGATGGACTCCATGTATGAAAACCAAGTATGGACTTTGGTTTTACCACCTGAAGGCATTAAGCCTATTGGGTGTAAATGAGTCTTTAAAAGAAAGACTGGAGCAGACGTCAAGGTAGAGACCTATAAGGCCCGACTGGTTGCAAAAGGTTTCAAACAAAGACAAGGAATTGACCATGACGAAACCTTCTCACCAGTAGCAATGCTCAAGTCCATTCGGATTTTGCTTGCAATTGCAGCTTACCATGACTACGAAATCTGGCAAATGGACGTGAAAATGGCCTTCCTCAATGGGAAACTTGAGGAGGATGTGTATATGACACAGCTAGAGGGATTTGTTTCAAAGGTTGGAACAAATCAAGTTTGTAAGCTACAACGATCCATTTATGGATTGAAGCAAGCTTCTCGTAGGTGGAACATCTGTTTTGATGAGACAATCAAAGAGTTTGATTTTATCAAAAATGAGGATGAACCATGTGTGTACAAGAAGGTTAGTGGGAGCACTATTTCATTCCTCGTATTATATGTTGATGATATATTACTGATAGGGAATGATATTCCTATGCTACAATCAATTAAAATCTGGTTATCTAAACACTTCTCCATGAAGGACTTGGGAGAAGCATCCTATATTTTGGGGATAAAGATCTATAGAGATAGATCTAAAAGGATGCTTGGCTTGTCCCAAGGAACGTACATTGACTCGATGCTAAAAAGGTTTAGCATGGAAGATTCCAAAAGAGGTCTCATGCCGATGAGCCATGGAATACATCTCTCAAGAAAGCAGCCCCAAAGACACTGAGGAGAGAGACTAGTATGAGTAAGATTCCTTATGCTTTAGCAATAGGATCTATCATGTATACGGTATGATATGTACTAGACAGATGTAAACATGCACTTAGTGTAACAAGCGGATATCGATCGAATCAGGAGAAAAAAGCAATCGAAGGCAAAGTGAAAAATATCCTAAAGTACTTAAGAAGAACTAAGGATGTATTTCTTGTCTCACGGTGGGTGCGAATTGAAACTAGAGGGCTTCACGGACTCAAGTTTTCAAAGCAGACCAAGATGACGATAAGAACCGTTTGGGATATGTGTTTACCTTAAGCGGCATAGCAGAGTGAGTTGGAAGAGTTCCAAACAGTAAACAATTGTTGATTCAGTGACAGAGGCAGGGTACATAGCTGCAAATGAAGCTACAAAGGAAGCTGTTTGGATGAAGAAGTTCATTACCGAACTTGGTGTGGTTCCTAGCATTACAGGACCAGTGCCTTTATTCTGTGACAACACCGGAGCTATTATGTAGGCTAAGGAACCTAAGTCTCATCAGAAATCCAAACACGTGTTGCGGCGATTTCATTTGATCAAAGAGATCATTGAAAGAGGAGACGTCACCCTGGAGCGTGTAGACTCTCAAGACAATATTGCAGATCCATTTACTAAAGCGTTAACACAACAGCAGTTTGATCGTCACTTAGAGAAGATGGGTATGAGATACCACGGCGATTGGCTTTAGTACAAGTGGGAGATTGAAAGTAGTATGCATACAAGCCAATCATATATGATGATAAAGCATATAGTTTGTAATCAATCTTATTTATTTATTAATAAAAGAATTATTTATTAAAGGCATTTATTATCTACATGGTGCTGTTTTAATAATATGTGATAAACCCATAGTTTTAAGCAATGCTTTTAGAATCATGATGAGATCATGCTAATGAGATCTAAATTCTTAAATAGCTTAAAACTAAAATGTTCCCAATCAATGGATTACTAAAAAGGGGATTAGTGAATGGGATAGATTGGTACGCGTCGTTGCTTGCTCATTGGATGAGGATGATTGATCTCATGATCATTTGTGTAGAGACACTAAAGCAAGTATGTAGGTGCTTATTAGAGAATAAGTTCACTGAACGTGACTCGTTAAGGAATACCTAATGGAGTTTTACTTGTCTGTCAATGGGAATTCCTGTAGTGATAGTAGTACAAATGATCCTTAGACTTGAGATCATCATAGTTGTTAGAGTTTATGCCCTAGAGGCCAATTATTTGATATAATTGCTTAACGTTTTGATATTATATTTGATTGAATAAATATATGATTTTATTATGGTTTTATTTACTGCGTAATATAATTGTTAACATAATAAAATTCCTTAGAATAGTTATACAAATTATATAGTTTCAAGTATGTGACTTGAACATGAGATTATATAATTACAATTAGTATCATTGTTCTTAAATGTCCTTAGTCGAGTATCATTGTTGATGGGACAACAATGATGCATTCGAGACTAGTATGTGGATCGATTGATGACCAAATCTCATTGGTCATAAATATATGAGATATTAAGTCGATGCATAGAGTACATGTTGAGAACGATGTAATTTGGATGCACCCACCATGAGAATTCTATATGGAGCATTATGCGAAGTGTCATTAGCAATTCTCATAGTGACAATGATGTAATGGTCCTCCGACCTGAAATTGCTATACTACTACACGAGAATTTATGTACTTTGATATCATCAAATGTCACCTTTAATAGGGTGGACTATAAAGGTGATTATTGGGTTCATCGTGAATCGTGTGAGAAATATGAGTGATCCAGATGGAATTTAACCATCCTATATATTATGGGTGATATCCATAGGCCTCTTGATTGAGTAGGACTATGAAATGCATGGCCATGCTCAAATAGTGATTTGTTTCATATAGTCTACTCATTGATCAAGAAAACTCAGATTAAATTATGAAGAGTATGACACATTCCATGACTCGAGTTTAATCTAGGATATTAAGGTTAAAAGGATCAAATTACATTGAAACATTAGTCATGAAAAAGGTTGCATCGAATCGTCGATCTTATTATTACTTGGGTAGCAGTGATGCATTACTAGATGCCGCTCACTGTTTATAATTTTATAATATGATTTTAAAATTATTGCCAACGTAATAATAACCTATAGGGTCACACACATAGAACGTAATTTAAAAGGGAATTAGTTTAAATTTTAAGGATTTTAATATATTAATATGATTAATAGTATTTAAATCACGAATTTAAATTAAAAGGATAATTTGTATATATGTATATTAATTAAGTAAGACTTAATTAAGAGATATATATATAAATTCGGATTTTATGAAATTAGGTTTTGATTAATACCTTTTAACTACTATATATATGATATATAGCAGCCAGTTAAAAAATAATCAAAAAAACAAAAACCCTAGCCGCTCTTAGAGAGAGACTAGAGAAAACAGTTTCGAAAATCCTCATCCTTGGTGGCTAGTACCGCGATTCCTTCTTCTGCAGATCGTAGGATGATTCGTGGAGCGTTCATGTGGATACCATAGAGACGCAGCTCGTTTGAAAGGCGTTGGAGATTCGACCGCATCATTTAATCGCTTTCTTAATCGGTATAATTTCTAACCACTGAATTAACTGTTTTTTGCATGGATCCTGTTTAGGGTTTCGAATTTGGTTTAAATTCTTCTATTTCATTTGTGCGCGTTTCGTGTCGAAACCTACGGTGGTATCGAGCTACTTCGAAAAGATTAATTGATTCGTGTTTTAATTGTATTCGATATATATGATATATGATGATGCATGTTTACCGATATAAAATTGAATATATGATATTAGTTGTATATGTATTCAGTAATATATATGATTATCTTTGTTAATCGTATCTTTAATCGGTGGAATAACAATATAATTGTTCTAATCGGATTAGAAACATGAAGAATCGTTTTAATATGATTAATCGAAACTGGAAATATATGATAAATTCTAGGTGTACTGTTATTCGTTTTAATATGATTAAATCGGCGGACATATATGATTTGTTATTATGGGTGTTTTGGTGGATTAAAATGTATGATTAAAGCTGCTTTTTAGATTCGTATGGAAAAATTACGCAATCTGAGAATGTAGTTGAACAATAGGACCAACTGTGGGGAGACCCCTGGACCCCAAGTCAATAGCCTTGCGATGGTCGTGACCCCAATATGTTATATATAGTTTTTTTTAATTTATATAAATTGTTATGTGCTTATTATGATATGCATGGTGCACAGTTATGGCCTTTTGACCCATAGGTTAGTGGTTTTTGGTTTTGAAATACGGCTTGCATGTCATGCCTTTCTATAAATTCTAATGTAATATTCCCTTCTCATCTAAATCCCCTCGAATGTAACTTAAGGTTTCTTTATGTTATGTAATAATCTGTAATTGATGAAGATGTCAAGATGGAGAACATAATGGAAAGATGATGATGGAGAGGAGGCACATGCTTGAGGAAGATCCAAGGAAGCTATTTATTTTAAGATCTTTTACCACCTTAGATTGACCTTCAATCTTTCATTAGCTTGAAAAGATTGACAGTGGATTGGGCCATAACTGTGACACATTTAATTTTGCACTTTATTTATGCTTGTATACGATATGATATGATTAATAATGTGCATGTTTAATAAGATTAAAATTGGTGAGATCTATTTTTTTTTTAATAAAATCCCTCATTAAATTATTAAGTCTAAATCAGATGCCTTCCAATGAATAACACTCATCAAGACCTTGATCAATAGATGTAGGTTTGCCAAAACAAGGTGCCCTATTTATCTAGGTAAGATGCGATAGGATAATTGTGATATCTAAACTGTTAAAATCATTGGGCCCGACTTAACTAAGTTATCTCAATAGGATTGTGGACTTAGAGGCATAGAGTTTGGTTGGTACCATTAGATGGACTAGAAACAAATGTTGTTTACCAAACTATCCAGGAGTTATATATATATAATTGACAAGGGGTTGTCTACCTAAATAATTATGTTTTGAGAGAATAATTATTTAAGAAGTTAATGGCATAATCATAATAATATATTAAGTATATTTAATTTAATCTATGGTGATAGAATAAATTAAATAGCTTAATATTTATTATTTAATATTTAGAAATATTAAATATAAATTAATAAGAGAGTCTTATTAATATTATTATTATTATTATTATTTTAATTTCTAAAAGAGTTTAGGAATTAATTTAATATAAGTACTCTCATTTATTCCTAATAGAATTAGGAGGGAAATTAGTTAAAGGAGTTTAATTAATTATCCCTAATAAGATTAGGGAGCCCATTTAATTAAAAGAGTTTAATTAAATAAATAATACCTTATTTTAATTAAAATAGGGTTACTTGATATCTTTATAAGAGAGTCTTTTATCGGATATCGGATATCGTAATTCAATTGTTGAGAAATACGCCCCTTTTTCTATAGAGATAGGAAAAACTAGGGTTTGAGCCAATACACCCTTCTTCTTGAAAATTAATCTTCCTTGGTGGATCACCTCTAGAGGCCACACACTTGGGTGGCTAATATTGATCAAAGGAAGGAATCTACCCGGAGATTCAAGGAGATTTCGGAGAAGTAGGAGTTGAACTTGTACCTGTGGAAGCTCGTATCTACAAGGGTATGATTCCATAACTTCTTGTTCTTCGTTTTAATTAATAATATGCATAAAGGATGATCCGGGTAAATGGTTTGTAAAAAATTTTAAAATCTGATTTTATTATGCTTCCGCTATTTTTGCAATTTGATTGCTACTTTGATTTTCACAAAACCTAAACAGTTAAACACCTTGAGATAAACTCCGCTATCTCTCTCTTCATATTGCTCCACCAAAATGTATGTTGAAGATCATGATACATTTTGGTACTCCCAGGATGGATTGCAAACGGTGTGTTGTGCGCCTCCATCATGATTTTATACTTTAAATCAGGGTCGTTATAAACACAAAGTCTGGAGTTGACTTGAAGTATTCCTTCTTCGTCGATTCTTGCTTCCGGAATAACACCTTCTTGCACTTTTTTCCTCATACGTATCAGCTCCAGGTCTGTAGCTTGAGCATCTTTAACTTTATCGATTAAAGTCGGTTCTACTCGTATATTTGTCATCATCATATGGGTCCCTGGAGTCTTCAAATCTATCTCCATCCTTTGTAAGTCATACAAAATGGCCTTTGTGTTGACAATATTGCACTGCATACATGCCGATATGATCTTTCACTCGTAAATCGACCACTACGTTCGCTTTACCAGGATGGTATTGAATGGTATGAT
This sequence comes from Panax quinquefolius, assembly GCA_020205615.1. NCBI lineage: Eukaryota > Viridiplantae > Streptophyta > Magnoliopsida > Apiales > Araliaceae > Panax > Panax quinquefolius. Next base: position 79,536,437 of record CM035171.1, on the reverse strand, counting down.
CATAATCTTTCAACAGTTCAAGCCAACGTCGTTGCCGCATGTTGAGTTCCTTTTGGGTGAAGAAATATTTGAGGCTTTTATGATCCGTATAGATCTCCACCTTCTTTCCATATAGGTAATGCCTCCAAATCTTAAGTGCGAAGACAACAGCTGCCAACTCTAGATCATGAGTAGGATAATTCCTCTCATATTCTTTGAGTTGCCAAGAGCCATATGCTATGACTTTCCCATGTTGCATGAGAACACATTCTAACCCTTTGCCCGAAGCATCACTGTAGATGACAAATCCCTTTGAGCCAGATGGTATTGTCGAGCAAAGTCTTTGAAATGAGTCTTCCCTTGAGTTCTTGAAAACTCTTCTCACATTCCTCGCTCCAACCGAACTTTGTATCTTTTCGAGTCGGTGAGTTAATGGAGTAGCGATTCGAGAAAATCATTCCACTAATCTCCGATAATAACCAAACTAAGCCGAGAAAGCTACGACTTTCTATTACACGGACTTTGGTTGCTCCCGACTTTGAATTACTTCAATCTTCACTGGGTCAACAGATATTCCATGATTTGATATCACATGCCCAAGGAATGCAACTTCCTCAAGCCAAAACTCACATTTCTTCAACTTGGCATAAAGCTTGTTTTCACGAAACTTTTGGAGTATCAGCCTCAAGTGTTGCTCATGATCTTCACGGCTTTTGGAATATATGAGAATGTCATCAATAAAGACAACCACAAAGTGATTCAAATATTCCTTGAATACTCGGTTCATCATATCCATGAAGGCAGCAGGAGCATTAGTCAATCCAAAAGACATGACCAAGAATTCATAATGCCCGTACCGAGTTCTGAAGGCAGTCTTTGGAATATCCTCAGTTTTAACCTTCAGCAGATGATATCCAGAACAAAGATCGATCTTTGAAAAGAATTATGCTCCTTGCAACTGGTCAAACAGGTCATCAATGCGAGGTAACGGATACCTATTCTTGATGGTGACATGGTTCAATTCTCGGTAGTCAATACAAAGTCGCATACTCCCATCTTTCTTCTTCACGAATAGAACAGGAGCACCCCAAGGAGACGTACTAGGACGAATGAAACCAATGTCTAACAATTCCTGCAATTGGGTCTTTAACTCTTGAAGTTCAATAGGAGCCATTCGATATGGGGCTTTGGAAATGGGTTTTGTACCAGGTTCAAGGTCGATACAAAATTCAATTTCACGCCTGGGGTAGGCTGGAAGTTCTTGTGGAATACGTCGGAAATTTATTAACAATAGAAATATCATTAAAAGCGGCGTATTTTTGTTTAAATCGTGATATGAGCTAAGAAAGCTTGACATCCATTTTTAATAAACGAATAGCTTTATGGCTTGAAATGACCGTGATTGATTTTAATGGTTTGGTTGCTTGAATTCGCATAATAGGTTGATTAGGAATATGAAAACTAACAACCTTACGAAAATAATCAATTTTTGCATGATGAGTAGTTAACCAATCAATCCCTAGAATTACGCCAAACGCAAGTATTTTTAAAGAAATAAGATCGACAGTATACGCAAGTTACCGATTTGAATCAAACAAGACTTATAAACCGTGGATGTAATGAAGGTTTCTCCCAATGGAGTTTCAACTGATAAGTCAAAGTCCAATTTCTCCGGGGTCAAATTTAAACGTTGAGCGCAAATAGGAGAAATAAAAGAATGGGTAGAGCCAGTATCAAATAAGGTATATACTTCACTAGAGTTTATGATAAGCTTACCCGTGATGAACTCGTTTGGGTTCCTTGCTTTCTGGGAGGTTACAAAAAATGCAATCCCTTGAACTACCGGTTTTGTCTTGTCTGGGACGGACTTTGATGCCTCCATCCCAGCTGGACTTGACTTCGGTGCACGACAAATCGGGCTAGGTGACCTTCTCTTCCACAATTGTAACATGCTTTGGACTGCTGCGTACAATTTGGACTGATGTGTCCCTCCCCTCTGCATTTGTAACATACAACAGGCGGTCGTTCTCCTTCCTTAACAACAGGTGCTGGTGCTGACGTCCTTCCATCATTATTAAATCTCCTCTTCTTGAAACTCCCACTTTTATTGTCTTGGCCATGATTACCACTGAAGTGGTTACCATTTCTAGTATGTTGATTCCCTCCACGTTTGTTGTCACCGCTTCGATGACTGTTACCATTGGAATTTTCATTCTCCCGGCTGCTTTCTCTTGGTTGCGTTGACCCGTTATCGCGCTCCAATAACTGAGCCCTATTTACAACATCTAAATACAAACACAGTTTATGAGAAATAAGATATTGACGTATCTCTGGTTTCAAACTTCTTAAAAACATCCGCGTCATTCTCTCCTCATTATCAACCAAGTGGGAAAAAAACCAGGACAACTCGGCAAACTTAGCTTCGTACTGCGCCACGGTCATATTGTTCTGCTCCAACTTGATGAACTTTACCTCTTTAATGTGACGAATACTTTCGGGAAAGTACTTGTCGTTGAACAGTTCTTGGAACATCTCCCAAGACAACTTGATGCGGGCAGTTGAGTACGCTTTCTCGATTCCCACCGATGAATCCGCCTCTCAAGAACATAAAGGTGGCAAAAGGAACCTTTTGCTCCTCGGGAGCATCCCAAGACATCAAATATCTTGGTGATCGCTTTATCCATGCATCCGCCTTAAGTGGTTTTGGCTCTCTAATAAACTCCGGTGGTCCCGGCTCCTTTAACGCATTTAGCGGTGATCAGTCAGAGAGTTGCCATGTTCCACCGCATTTTGGATAGGAGTTTCTCTTGCACGATGTTGTATTTAAATTGCGAGAAGCTCATAAATATTCCGTCGATTTCGCCATTTGGCTGGTGTTGTTGTTCACCGAGGATTATTGTCTTCTGTTGCACATTATCTTGGGTATTAATCATGGTGACTCCACGATCTCATGTGCTTCATTGCTTATCTCAACATTTTTGGATGCCATTTTTCAAATCGCCACAAAATAAGGGTTAATTAATATATCACATATTATCCTATACTAACTCCCAATCGACAAGTTAAATACCAAATAAACTTAGGTAGGTTATACTAGCGAAGGAATTCCCCGATCTCTCTCCTCCTAGTTCTTGTCTCACTTCTCGGCCGGGGATCATATCCCTAAGCTTTGATACTGTTGTGGCGCCCTCAAAACAGGTATACATCACCCATCTTGGGTGCCAGGACAAGGTGAATCTAATACAAATACAACTTAATTATACAACAGTCGTGTAAAATATGACTAAACATATGCTATGAGTTTTAATAAAAATATTGTCATCTAGACAATATACAAACTCAATGGAATCCTCATTACATTTAGTATCACACTATTTCATAGAATAGTGAGGACTACTAATGCACCATCTAGGACCATCACTCTGTTCCCCGACTAGTCCCAGCTACGTTCTCATTTCCTGAAAAGAACAATGAAAGAAAGGGTGAGCTCAACTAGCCCAGTAAGAAATATTATGACTAAGATAATGCAGAATAAATTATAATTAGCCTTCAACAATGTTAAACTTATAGAATATAATAGACAACAAGTTTAACTGCAGCGGATCAAGCAATCCATTAGAAGAGTCAAGTAATGTATAAAATCTACTATCTTCTATGATTTAAAAAGTTTTTCATCAACTTTATCGTTGAGACTCAGCTTAATAAATAAAATCGAATCATCCCTGCTCCACGGCAAAGGATATTCATGTAATCATCAATGGTCATGACTATACCGAATAATCCCTGGTCATAATCATACCAACAATTGTCCACCAATGAACTATAGGCCAATGAGGACTTTTACCACATCATTCGTCACATTACGGTCATGATTATACCGAATAATCCCTAGTCATAATCATACCAAGTCCATCTATGCACGTAAGCCAAAGATGACTTTCATCACAATATAAACATGAGGATGATGACAATGACATAATAATTCAATAAAACAAGTTCAAGAATAAATTTTAAAGATTTATAAATTAATTTATCCAGGAACCAATAACGTCCAATTTGTCAACATGATACTGCTTTGTAGAGTAAAATTCAAGAATGCTCGTAAGAATATTTTCATGAAAAGATACTGGATGAAGCGCAAATATCAAGGATATTCCACTAATTTCATGGAGTATAGAAGCCAAAGCTTTAACCAACCGAGTATAATAGAATATGTGAAGCGCAAATGGATTTTCACCGCCATGCGGTAATCCACGTCAGACAGATCATTTCCATAATTTAATAAGGAATGAATCTGAAGGATCATTCACCATGCATGTGGTAATCCACATAGACATATTATTCTAACAAAATAATAAAGAATGGAATAATGAAGGATTCACTATAAATGCGATAGCATGCATGCACGTGTTATTCCCAATGAATAATAAATAATGGAAACCGGTCAAGCATAAACGCATGAGCATGGATATTCCAATGAGAATAATAAATAATGGAACTGGTCCCGGCGTAAACGCTTACGCACGAGGATATTACGACATAATAATAAATAATGGAACCATGTCCCGCGAAACGCATACGATGCGAGGATGTTCCATGAATAATAAATAATGGAACTAGGTCCCAGCGTAAGCGCATGCATGGGATGTTCCAATAGAATAATAGAAGAATTTCACCATGTATGCGATTGCATAGACAGGCAGGTTATTCCAACATAATGATAAAGAATGGAATAACAGAAGAATTTCACCAAGTATAGGTTAGCCCGCATATACAGGTTATTCCAACAGAGTAATAAAGAATGGAATAACAGAAGTTCTCTTCATGAATAAGAAAGAAATAATACCCCTTACGAGTACAACAAATAATCTCTCTTACCTTAGAAGAAACTGGATATTGGAGTAGTGAAGTAGCAGAATACTTTTCTTCTTTCTCTCTATAGTTTCTCTCTCTAGAGTTTCAATAAATTCATAAGAAATAATGAAGGAATAAGCTTCTATTTATAGGAGAATGGACTGAATAGTAACTAATTCATGAACGGTCCAGATTGATTTACTATTATATCTTCAACTAACGGTCTGAAAAATTAGCACATTTCCTCATGGAATAATATTGTACCCAAAAATGATTTAGACCGAAAAGAAATATATTTTACGGGTAAATAGTAACTTGTGAATAGTAATTCGACACGAAAAGTGCCCCGAATATCCAATTGAACAATATAACCTCCAGACATCAATTATTATCGAAACAAATGTCGATTTCCACTAACACAAATAATTCCAACACAGTGGAACTTTATAAAATTTATCTTTAATCAACACGAACTTATTCATCATTAATATTATAATTCACAATATTTAACAACCAGTTCGTTCCCAGGAAAGAGGGGGCTTTCCGATAAGGATTTCTCCTTATTGGCGCGCAATTAGGTGACCAAACCTCTCCTTAACAGAACTTCTAGACATTGTAAATATTGCAATTTAATAATATGATTAACTTTGTCGTCTCAATTATTGATTTAATAATATATCATATAATGCAGATGATACTGTAACAATAATTGAATCAATAATATGAGAGATATGATGCGATAATTAATCGTAGTAATAATTGAGTATAATCGAGTGACTTCACGTAAGCATCAATAATCAATACCGTGTGCTACTTATGCAACCACGATATTCGTACTTTTACTACCGGGTAGTTCAACAGTTTTAAACAGTAACACCTCCATAGTTATTTTTATAGAAAGATAATCTTGTCGTTTTCTAACTACGACAATACTTCCGTTGTGGGGTCCACCAATGATTATGCCGTCGTACAATATTCCTTGTTAAAACGAATATTCCCCGACCAATCGAATATTATATAACCACTTGCTTACTTTGCAAAATTTGAAATATTACCCACTACTATAACATTATATCAAATCCACACTGTAACGCCCAAGAATTTTGAATTTTTAATGAATTAAATTTTTATTTGATTATGTGGATTAAATGAATTTAATTAAGTTATTTTGTGAGTAAGATGTTCGAAGGTCGTTCTATGACCTAGAATGTGTAGATGTGGTTAGTATTCTGGCTTTGTGCTAGAATTAATTGTTCTGAATTATCAAGATGAGAACGAAGGTTTTCTGAGATTGTTTGCGTAAAAACACTATTCATCCGATGACGTTCGGAGCTAGGGTTTGAAATTTTGAGAAATGCGTAATGTTAGAATATGACGATATTATGGAAAATCCAATAATATTATCGTTATGGCAAACGAAGTTTTCGCCTGCGTACTTAAAACCTAAGGGTTTGTGAAAGAGATTTCCGAAAGGGAAATGTAATGCGTATAGTCGTTTCGATTATTATACGTAAAGAATATGAGTATTATACTAGTATGTATACGAGTATGATATGAAGAATAGTACGACGTATAATACGAGTATTATATGAATATTATACGAAGAGAATACGTGAATAATACGCGTAGAATACGAATCGTATTATTAGAGTATGAGCTAAGGATTTTATCCAATCCAATTGGACTTGGATTAATATACAAGCCCAATGAATTGATTATACAAGCCCAATTCAAGGCCTAATATTAGATTGGTTAAAGCCCAATGTTTTTATGTCAAGCCCAATCCAAAGAATTAAACCGTGGGTTGAACCGGCGGGTCAAGGGATGGGTAAAACCCATGGGGAAACCCATGGGGATAACCCATGGGCAAGGTGGGCCGGCCACTTGGTGTGCAAGGCAAGTGTCACTTGATCACCAAGTATTTTGCTTGGTGACAAAGTGGTAAATAAGTAGGGAGGTGCGAAATTGGACCATTTTGCCCCTCATTGTATTTTCTATAAATACAAGGCTTAGGTTGAGCTTTTGTGGTTTTACAGAGATTGACCAACATATATTGAGAGAGAGAAAGAGCTAGAAACACTAAATTCTTCTACTTCCAAGCAAACCAATAGACGTTTATCAAGAACGTTAACTACTTCAAAGGTATATTCCTATAAACCGTAATCTTCATCCTTTTCGATTTCTTTCTCATAGAAGAATCGTGGAGGGCGTTTATTAAGAAGGCTTGTTAATGACAAAATCATGGATAGGTCATGAACAAATAAGAAATCGTAAGTGGTTATGTGAGTAAAAACCGTAGGAAGTCTTGAAAGTTAACTTAGCTATAATTGAACGTTTTGGAAACCGTGGTAGCTAAGGTATGTGTATCTTGATTGGTTAGGATGTAGATATGAAGTCCATGGAGTATTCCATGTGATTTGGCTTAGAGAACATTAGTAACGAAGTTATGACAAATTGTAAGGAAATAGACGTTAAATGTCGAAAACGTACAAAGTCCGGATTAAAGGTCAAAATTTGTCGTGTGACTTGAAAACATTGGTTTCCAATGTCAACACGTGAGATAAAGTAATTAAGAGTCGTTGGCGAAAGAATCGTCGCATTCCAAATTATAACGAAGAAAACAAGTATTGAACGGACGAAAACGGTAAACGGACGCTTAAAAATGAACTTAAAGGTGAATTCCGAGTTAACGAATTCGGAAATATGAAATTCTTATATGAACACGTAAAGGATGTAATTCCTGACTTGTAGGAATTCGAATGGGTCAATTCGGATGTAAAACGAATAAATTAGGAAGCCGGGAGTTTCGTTAAAAAACTAAAACTGCTTTTGTAACTAAGTGCACGTGCTCTGGGTCGAACGTCAAACCCTGTGTTATCTGTCATGCCATGGCCTTGATTATAGTAGAGAGAAAATAAAAAGTCTGGAGACTCATGGCCAAGCGCCGAGAGTTCAATACATAGACCGCATACAGCAATGGCCAAGTACGGCAAAACCTCGGAGAGTGGCGCATATAGCGCCACTAGAATGCATAGGATGTCATGGCCACTTGCCGGCGTGAAAGAAAAAAGGTTGAACAAGTTAGTTTTTGTTCTATTTTGAATGAAGACTTAATGTAAGATATTGAAGGTACTTAATGTACATTATAAGACTTACCTTAACTCACTTGTAAGGTGTTAATGTAAGAAGATCTAGAAAGGTTTAATAGTAATTAAACGAAGAACACAAATACGTAATGAGTGAACCGTGAATGACGTTCAACGTTGGTAATTAACCATTTATGATCGAATGTCGGGTAAGGATGTAAGAACATTAATAAAACGTAACGAAGTTTAGAAAGTCGAATCGACATTAATAACAAAGTTAAAACAAGTAAGACATAGAAGAGAAAGAAGTTGGTTAGAACCGTAAAAATAGTTTATGTAATAACTAATTACAGTGTGCTATGTGAATATCTCATGTAGATCCTGTAAAGACTGAGAATAGTTGGAATATATATTCAAAGACACTTGAAGGCAAGTCTTTCTTAACTCTTGTCTAACCTTCGTGTTAGTCAAGTTTTTACGTGATGCATGATATACAATGCATGAATGATAAATAGAAAAAAAGTCGATGCCTGTTTTATCCGGGCTAGACAAGTATTGAAGGATAGATTGAATTGTTTACAAGTCTGTTGATATAGAACTGTTAACGCTATCCTATGCCGAGTATTTGGTACGGATGAGAAGGTAAGTTTGTCTATGTACAAACAAAAGTATTTTCATCGATTATTCGATGGGCACGCGAGGTTGCCAAATGTTAAACATAAATACGTTTAACATAAGAGTGTTGATCAATATAGAGTACAATAGGCTGATCACCTAGAAGTGCTCGTAAGTAAAGACGGGTGGATGGCCTGAGTGCCGGATATCCTTTTCAAGTATGAAAATGAAAAAGAGTATGTTCATGGTCTATTGACCGGTTCATCATTCCTAAGCTATTATTTATGCTATGGAATTGTTGTATGAGAAGTATTAGTAAAATGTTAATAATGCTTCATAGATAATTGTTCAGATATAGAATAAAAGCATGTGTTTGTTAAGGTGATATTCATATGATTCGTTGTTAAGACTTGCTGAGCTAGTTATGCTCATTCTTGCTTGAACCATATGTTTGCAGCTAAAGCCGAACGAACGGAGAGTTCTAAGAGAGATAAAGGCAAGGCTAAGATGGACAATTAATCGTCCTGTAATAGACTAGTATATTTCTATGTAATATACTTATGAAGAACAACGAATGTATTCAGTTATGAACCTGGGAAATGATTTATTACAGATGTAATACAAAGATAGTAATTACACTCATTTTGTTGTTATTTCAATGGAATGATTGTATGAAATGTAGTATCGTGGAGCACCATCTGTCGGGTTGGAAGATACCCAATTGGGGGGCGTCATGAGTTGGTATCAAAGCATTAGGTTATAAAACTTAAGGGTAAAAGAACCTTGGGCTAATAACCTCGTTGGAAAGAAAGAGTCCGAAGAAAGTTAACTCGAGTCAAATGAGTTAATAAGGCATTGAGGAAACTCAATACCAAAAGATTTAAAAGATGGAAAGCAACCCTAAACGGATTAAATGTGATTTGTACTTATATTATTGTGTATTATGTACTAATCAATTTGTTGTGTGTTATTGTAGATGTCGGTTGATAGCTTGATGTATAGGGATATACATGTGATCAGCGAAGAGTCCGTGAACCGAGTTGAAACAGTACCTGTGCCTATAGCAAACATACCTGTAGTGATTCTAGAAGAGTCAGAGCCTGAGGAATATTACTCGGAGGAGGATTATTCGGAGGAGACCATGGGGATAGCATCATAGTTGAATATGATGATTGATGTGGAGGATGACATGGATGTAACATCGATTAATACGGTGATGCCTGCCCTAGAGTCTACACCTACCGAGATTATGAGGGCAATGTACCTCTCAATTGCTTGATCAGTATGCGTAATCGCATAATATGGTGCAAAGATTGGAAGGAAGAGATCAGTGATCTCTATGGGGTGAAAGAGTCTGCAGAGTCAGACTATGAGATAGAGCATGATGAGAAAGTGCTTATGACTGACAAGGCCCAGGACTATAAGAACGAGGTCATAGAACTTCGCAAGAAACTGGTTGAAAAAGACCAAAAGATAGCATGAATGTCATATATAAATGACAGTGCGCACGAGGATTTCAAGCTTAAGATAGCTTGTTATTCTATTGAGTCGGGACAGATTCGACATACTATAAGTCGAGATATTGTGTCGATTTTGGCAAACCAGAAGCATAAGAATGCTGTTAGGCAGTATTAGGAGTAGTATGATAAATACTTTTGTGTAGTGACGTAAAACCCTCTTTTGTATAATTAAAGGGTAGTCTTTTTGTAAATCCCAATTTTTGTAGAAGTCAATCGCGGGATGTATATGTAATAGCTTTTGGGCTATGTAAAGCAACTTGTAAATAGTTTTAAACTATGAAGAAGCATTTTAATATAAGGAAGTTTTTATTTTAAATTCGCTTTGTTATGTATAAATTATTGTCCAATTGTTTAACGACTAATAACAAAGTAAGTAAATAAGTAATAACGGAACTTTATTTATTTAATCAGAAATGCCGCCAAGAAGAAGACAACGTAACCAAGAGGCGGAATCGCATAATAAGAATGAGGGGGGTCCTAATAACCCAATGCAAGAGTTCGTTAATTTATTAACTTGTACGCATTTAACAAAGCCGGGTAGAGCAATTGCAGGACTCTAAATGCTTAGAATGACTACTTTTAAGGAATTTAAAAGTGTAGGTCCACCCGAATTTAAGGGAACAACGGACCCAATGGAGGCTCATATATGGGTCAAGCAAATAGAGAAGGCGTTTGTTATTACAAACGTAGCTAAGGCACAAAAGACCTCTTTTGTGACCTATATGATGAAGGGGGAAGCCAACTACTGGTGGGAGGCTCACCAGGGTGGGGCTAGAGCGGAAGCTGTTACATAGGAACAGTTTAAGAAGGTATTCTTCGAGAACTATTTCCCTACTAGCATGCAAGGGAGAATGGAGATTAAGTTCTTAGAACTTAAGCAGGGGGACATGACTGTTCCCCAATACGCGGCCAAATTCAACGAATTGTCAAGGTTCGCTCCACACCAAGTGGACACGGAAGAGAGGAAGGCTCGTAGGTTTGAGCAGGGCCTAAAACCCTGGCTCTATAGTAGAATATCGGTGTTTTAGAGTGCTTCTTACGGGACCATTCTGGAAAAGGCGATAATAGTGGAGGGTGGTAGCGAGGCGTTGACCCAATACCACAAGGATAGGAAGAATAAGAGTAAGGGAGAGGGAAGAAATAAGGAAGAGGTTGCCAGTGGAAGTGGCAATATGCCTAAGAGGAAGAATTTTAACCCTGGGAATACTGGGGCAAAACAAGGGGATCCTAAGCGGAGGATGGAGGCATGTAAGACATGCGGTAAGACTTATCTGGGAGTCTGCCTGAAGGGAAAGACTGGTTGTTATAACTATGGGCGGGAGGGTCATATATCTCCCAACTGTCCTAATCCTAAGAAAAGTCGTGGATGTTTTGTTTGTGGGTTGTAGACCACATGGCAAGAAATTGCCCAAAGAAATGAGCGGAGGGTAGTAAGGGTTCTAGTAGTGGTAATTTAGTCATTACTGGACCAACACCATCAGTGGGTAGACCCTCAGCCCGAACATTTAATATGACAGTCCAAGATGCGGTTGCATCAACGGATGTAGTAGCAGGTATCATTCCAGTCAATGAAATAAATGCTTACGTGTTATTTGACTCGGGTGCTACTTATTCTTTTATAGCATGTGGATTTGTTCAGCAATTGGGATTAAATCCTGAAAAGTTAGAAATACCTTTAGACGTTAAGTTCGTAAACGAGGAGATAATTCCCATTGAACACATTCATAGGAATTGTTTCGTAGATATCAGGGGTAATAGATTATCGGTAGATCTTTTACCGATAAGGTTAAGAGAATTCGATGTGATTCTCGGTATGGATTGGTTAATTAACCATAAAGCAATAATAGATTGTCATAGAAAGAGTGTGAACCTAAGGCTTCCTAAGAAACCGGGGGTGGTGTTTTATGGAAATAAATCACCGGGACGTTCTTGTTGTCTAACCATGACATAAGCTAGGAAGATGCTGAAGAAGGGGTGTAAGGGTTATCTGTGTCACGTGGTGGATACCCAAAGAGTGGGAACATCATTGGAACAGATAGTGGTGGTTCAAGAATTTGCGGATGTATTTCTGGAGGAGTTACCTGGTATTCCTTCAGATAGGGATGTAGAATTTATAATTGATTTGTTGCCGGGAATGGCACCAGTTTGAAGGGCACCATATAGGATGGCGCCAGTTGAGATGAAGGAGTTAATGGTTCAGTTACAGGAACTATTAGATAGAAAGTACATTCAACCAAGTGTGTCACCGTGGGGAGCACCGGTGTTGTTTGTAAAGAAAAAGGATGGATTGTTACGACTTTGTATCGACTATCGGGAGTTGAACAAGTTAACGATTAAGAATAAATACTCGTTGCCCAGGATCGATGATCTATTTGATCAGTTGAAAGGGGCAAAGTATTTTTGTAAGATAGATTTGCGCACGGGGTATCATCAACTGAAGGTGAGGATGGAAGATATACCTAAGACGGCGTTTAGAACTCGTTATGGGCATTACGAGTTTTTGGTTATGTCGTTTGGGTTGAAGAATGCGCCAGCCGCATTCATAGATATGATGAACAGAGTGTTCAAACAGTATTTGGACCAGTTCGTCGTAGTGTTCATTGATGATATTCTAGTCTATTCCAAGACGCTAGAAGATCATGCTGAACATCTAAGAATAGTGTTGGAAACCCTACGGAGGGAGAAGTTGTATGCGAAATTCACTAAGTGTGAATTTTGGCTCTAAAAAGTGCAGTTTCTAGGACATGTTATAGACAAAGATGGCATATTCGTAGATCCAGCGAAAGTAGAAGCGGTGAATGAGTGGGAGCAACCGAAAACACCAACCAAGGTTAGGAGTTTTCTGGGGTTAGCGGGATCTTATAGAAGGTTCATTCATGACTTTTCTAAATTAGCTACTCATTGACCGTCGACAAGGAAATCGGTGAAGTATGAGTGGGGATGAAAAGTGTGAGCATAGTTTTCAAGAACTAAAGCGGAGGTTGTGTGAGGCACTGTATTATCTTTACCAGATGATACGGGAATTTTTGTAGTTTATAGCGATGCTTCGCATGATAGAGGACTAGGTTGCGTGCTTATGCGGCATGGTAAGGTCATTAAGCGTTATCGTCACGTCGATTAAAAGATTATGAGAAGGTCTATCCTACTCGCGACCTAGAACCGCATTTGTGGTGTTTGCTTTAAAAATATCACAGACATTACTTATACGAGGAGAAGTGTGAGATATACACGGACCATAAAAGTCTGAAATATATCTTCACACAGAAGGAGTTGAACATGAGGCAAAGAAGGTGGTTAGAATTAATAAAAGATTATGATTGTGATATCTTATATCATCCGGGAAAGGCGAATGTAGTAGCAGACACGTTGAGTCGGAAGGGTAGAGAGAAACTGTGACACCCCCAAAATTAGATATACATCACCCATCTTGGGTCGTCAGATATATGGTACAAAATTCAAATACAACTTACTAATACAAGCTATGTGCCGTATGCAGTATGACAAAACATAAGCTGTGAGTTTGAATACAATTATTGTCTACTAGAGATTATACAAACTCAAAAGGAGTCCTCATTACAATTATTAACACACTATTTCACGAGAATAGTGAGGGACTACTAATGTTATCCTGCGGACCGTCACTCCGCTCCCGACTAGTCTAGTCTGCTATGTTCTCATTTCCTAAAGAAACGGTGAAAAAGGGTGAGCTCAACTAGCCCAATAAGAAATATTATGACTAAGATAATGCGAGAATAAATTATTGTTAGCCTTCAACGGTGTTAAAGCGATAAAATATAACAACATCAAGTTTAAGCTCACAAATTGAACAAGCAATCCATTAAAAGAGTCAAGTAGAGAATAAAATCTACTATCTTTTATGATTTAAAAGGTTTTCATGACTTTTATCACTTTGGGACTCGACTTTTAATAAATAATCCTCATCATCGAATCACCCATGCACTACGCCCGAGGATATTCTTTAGTATCACGACCACAAATTATTCATGTACTTCTGACCGAGGACATTCGTGTATTCATTAATGGTCATGATCATGCCAACAACTATCCATCAATGCACTACGGGCCAATGATAACTTTTACCACATCATTTGTAACATTACGGTCATGATTACACCGAATAATCCCTGGTCATAATCATACCAAGTCCGTCTATGCACTACAGGCCATAGATGACTTTCAACATAATATAAACATGAGGATGATGACAATGATATAAGAATTCAATAAAACAAGTTCAAGAATTAATTTATCTAGGAACTAATAATGTCCAAATTGTCGACATGATCTTTGCTTTGTAGAATAAAATTCAAGAATGATCGGAAGAATATTTCAAGAAAAGATCTTTGGATGAAGCCTGAAATATCGAGGACATTCTACTAATTTCATGGAGTATAATAGAAGTCAAAAGCAGAACTCAATTGAGTATAATAAAGAATGGAATAACAAAAGAAATCACCATGCATGCGGTGCTGAGCATACAAAAGTTATTCAATGAATAATAATAACGGAACGAAGTGGAGGCAAAATTTTCAGGGTAGTTCAACGGTTTTAACAGTAACACCTCATAGTTATTTTCATAAAATATTTTTGTCGTTTTCTCAATCCGATAATAATTCCTTTGTGGGGTCCACTAATGATTGTCTTGGTAAATACGAATATTCCCAAACAAAAGAATATTCCCCAACAAAAGCGAATATTTTATAACAACTTTAACTTACTTTGCAAAATTTATAAATATTACCCACAACTATAACATTATATCAAATTTACTCAATAATATTCAAAAATAATATTTATAGAAAATTCATCTTTATTTATAAAAGTTGGGGTCTTACAACCTCCCCTTCTTATGAAATTTCACCCTCGAAATTAGGGTACGTACCTGGTATGTCAAAGAGGTAAGGATACCTTGATTTCATTTCAGATTCTAACTCCCAAGTCATTCCCTCAACATCGTGGTTTCTCCACAAAACTTTGACTTGAGGTATAACCTTGGAGCATAGAATATGTTCCTTTTTATCCAAGATTTGAACAGGAACCTCTTCATACGTCAATCTTCCGTTATTTCGTCTGGTTCTAAC
Source organism: Panax quinquefolius (assembly GCA_020205615.1). Lineage (NCBI taxonomy): Eukaryota > Viridiplantae > Streptophyta > Magnoliopsida > Apiales > Araliaceae > Panax > Panax quinquefolius. The sequence goes on along the minus strand of CM035171.1, from coordinate 79,521,281 downwards.
TCAATAATGTGGTTTGGGTCTTTCACATATTTACGTAACATGGATATGTGAAAAATGTTATGAACACGAGACATACTTGGCGGCAGAAAGCGAGTCTATAGGCCACAGTTCCTACTCGATCGAGGATTAAAATGGCCGATGAATCGAGGATTGAGTTTTCCTCTCTTTTCAAATCTCGTAACTCCTTTCCATGGAGCAACACCATAACAACACATGATCTCTATATCGAATTCCACGTCCTTTCGATGAAGATCAAGATAACTCTTTTGTCGATCTTGTGAGGTTTTTATCGTTGTCGGATCGTTTGAATCTTTTCCGTAGTCATACGTACTCAACTCCGGTCCCAACAACGTTGCTTCACCCACCTCATCCCAAAGATATTGGAGAGCGACACTTTCTTCCATACAACGCTTGAATGGGTAGTGCTAATACTTGCTTGATAAGCTGTTGTTGAGGAAAACTCCACCAATGGTAAGAACTTGTCCCAACTTCCCTTGAAATCAAGGACACGAGTCTTAATAGATCTTCAAGAGTTTGAATAGTCCTCTCAACCGTCCGTCCGTCTCGAGGATGATATGCCGAAAGCTAAATCGTAAGTCTGTGCCCATAGCTTTTTGCAAACTAACCAAAAATCGTGAAGTGAATCTTGGGTCTCGATCGGAAACTATGGATCTTGGCATACCATGCGATCTTACAATCTCGTTTATGTACATACGAGCAAGAGGCGTTCAAGTTTATAAGTTTCTCGTATGTCGGTAAGAAATGAGCGGACTTGGTCAATCTATCAACAATGACCCAAATCGCATCTATGCCTTGAGAAACCTTAGGAAGGCCGATACTTGAAATCCATGGTAATGTGCTCCCACTTCCATTTGGAATTTCAAGTGGTTGCAATGGACCTTTTTTTTGGTACTTGATGCTCCGCTTTAACTTCGTTGACAAGTTAGATGCCTTGAGATAAACAACGCTATCTCCTCTTCATATTGCTCCACCAAAATGTATGGCGAATATCATGATACATTTTGGTACTCCCAAGATGGATTACAAATGGTGTGTTGTGCGCCTCCATCATGATTTTATACTTTAAATCAGGGTCGTTAGGAACACAAAGTTTGGAGTTGACTCGAAGTATTCCTTCTTCATCGATTCTTGCTTGGCGATAGCACCTTCTTACATTTTCTTCCTCATACGCATCGGCTCCAGTGCGTAATTTGAAAGCGACTTTAACTTTACTGGAATTAAAGTCGTTTCTACTCGTATATTCGCCATCATCACATGGGTCCTGAGTCTTTAACTCTATCTCCATCCTTTGCAAGTCACACAAATGGGCCTTTCGTTGACAATATCGCACTTTTCGTACTTGCATATGATCTTCTACTCGATGCATCACTACCACGTTCGCTTTTCGAGGATGGTATTGGATGGTATGATCATAATCTTTCAACAGTTCAAGCCAACGTCGTTGTCACATGTTGAGTTCCTTTTGAGTAAAGAAATATTTGAGGCTTTTATGATCCATAAAGATCTCCACCTTCTCCCCATACAGGTAATACCTCCAAATCTTTAGTGCGAAGACAACAGCTGCCAACTCTAGATCATGAGTAGGATAATTCCTCTCATATTCTTTGAGTTGTCTTGAGGCATAGGCTATGACTTTTCCATGTTGCATGAGAACACATCCCAACCCTTTGCGAAGCATCATTGTAGATGACAAATCCTCCTCAAAAGTCGGATGGTATTGTCAGCCGAGCAGTGCGAAATGAGTCTCCTCTTGAGTTCTTGAAAACTCTTCTCACATTCTTCGCTCCAACCAAACTTTGTATCTTTCTGAGTCAGCTGAGTCAATGGAGTAGCGATTCGAGAAAATCCTTCCACGAATCTGCGATAATAACCAGCTAAATCGAGAAAGCTACGTACTTCGGTGTAATCATGACCGTAATGTTACAAATGATGTGGTAAAAGTTATCATTGGCCCGTAGTGCATTGATGGGCAGTTGTTGCCATGATCATGACCATTAATGAATACACGAATGTCCTTAGCTGTAGTGCATGGATAATTTGTGGTCGTGATACTAAAGAATATCTTTGGACGTAGTGCATGGGTGATTCGATGATGTGGATTATTTATTAAGCTGAGTCCCAGTGATAAAAGTCTGAAAAAACCTTTTAAATCATAAAAGATAGTAGATTTTATTCTCTACTTGACTCTTTTAATGGATTGCTTGTTCCACTGCAGTTAAACTTGATGTTGTTATATTTTATCAGTTTAACACTGTTGAAGGCTAACGATAATTTATTCTGCATTATCTTAGTCATAATATTTCTTCTTGGGCTAGTTGAGCTCGCCTTTCTTTCAATATTCTCTTTCGTGAAATGAGAACATAGCGAGGACTAGTCGGGGGCGGAGTGGCGGGTCAAAGGATAGCATTAGTAGTCCTCACTATTACGTGAAATAGTGTGTTAATAATTGTAATGAGGACTCCTTTTGAGTTTGTATAATCTCTAGTAGACAATAATTGTATTCAAACTCATAGTTATGTTTTGTCGTATTGTACATGCAGTTGTATTAGTAAGTTGTATTTGAATTTTGTACCATGTATCGGCGACCCAAGATGGGTGATGTATACCTAATTTTGGGGGCGTCACGATTAATATCAAAGCTTAGGATTTGATCCTGGCTAAAATGTGAGAATAGTACTAGGAGGGGAGAGCGGAATTCCTTCGCTAGTATGACCTACCTAAGTTTATGTGGTATTTAATTGGTGGTGGTCGAATTTAGGGATAATATGTTACATGTCAATTAACCTTTTTTTGTGGCGATGTCTCGAAAATGACATCCGAGAATGTTGAGAATAGCAATGGAGCCTGAGCGACCGTTGATTCACCACATATCAATAATCGAGGATAATGTGCATCAGGAAGGCGACAATCCTCATACAAACAACAACACCTTGACCAAATGATGAATGATCAAATGTTGAGGGCTTTATGCAATTCACGCAACAATGAAGCAGATGAGAGGCTCTCTCATCCAAAATGCGGTGGAAACACTAGAAACTCTCGGCGGTCACCGCTAAGCAGATCAAGGAGGCTGGGACCACCGGAGTTTAAGGGAGAGCCAAAACCACTTATGGCGGAAGCATGGATAAAGCAGATCACCAAGATATTTGATGTCTTGGGATGCTCCGAGGAGCAAAAGGTTCCCTTTGTTGCCTTTATGTTGCGCGGAGAGGCAGATTACTGGTGGGAATCGGTAAAATATACTCAACCTGCCGTACTGAAGATGTCTTGGGAGAAGTTCCAAGAGCTGTTCAATGACAAATACTTTCCCGAAAGAATTCGTCACATGAAAGAGGTGGAGTTTATCAAGTTGGAACAAAACAATATGACTGTGTCGCAATACGAGGCTAAATTTGCGGAGTTATCCCGGTTTGCGTACCACTTAGTGGATAATGAAGAGAGAATGACACGGATGTTTTTAAGAGGTTTGAAGCCGGAGATACGTCAACATCTTATTTCTCATAAAGCGTGTTTATATTAGGATGTTGTAAATAGGGCTCGATTAGTGGAGTAGCGATAACGAGTCAGCGTAACTAAAAAGAAGCGGCCGGCAAAAATGATAATACCAATGAGTGAAGCGATCATGAAGCGGTGACAACAAGCGTGGAGGGAATCGGGCGAAATGGTAACCACCGGTGGTAATCGAGGCCAAAATAATAAGAGTGGATATTTCAAGAAGAGGAGATTCAACAATGATGGAAAGGCGTCGACCAAAGACTTTTATTCGTTAAGGAAGGAGAACGACCACCTATCATATGTTTCAAATGCGGAGGGGAGGGGCACATCAGTCCAAACTGCGCGATGCCATCCAAGGCATGTTATAATTGCGGAAGAGAAGGTAACTTAGCCCGATTTTGTCGTTCACCGAAGAAAAATTCAGCTAGGATGGAGGCACCAAAGGTAGTCCGGAAAAGTCAAAGCCGGTAGTGCAAGGAGAAGCGTTTGTTGTGACCTCTCAGAAAGCAAGGAACCCGAATGAGGTCATCACGGGTAAGCTTATCATAAACTCTAACAAAATCTATACTTTATTTGATACTAGTTCTACCCATTCTTTTATTTCTCCTAATTGCGCTCATCGATTAAATTTGACTCCAGAGAAATTAGACTTTGACTTATCTGTGGAAACTCCGTTGAGAGAAACCTTCATTACATCCACTGTTTATAAGTCTTGTTTGGTTCAAATAGGTACCCTCACATTACCTGTAGATCTTATTTCATTGAAAATACTTGCATTTGACGTGATTCTAGGGATTGATTGGTTAACTACTCATCATGCAAAAATTGATTGTTTCAAAAGTAAGGTTGTTAGCTTTCATATTCCTAATCAACCTATTATGCGAATTCAAGCGACCAAACCATTAAAATCAATCACGGTCATCTCAAGCCATAAAGCTATTCGTTTATTGAAAAGCGGATGTCAAGCTTTCTTAGCTCATATCTTTGATTTAAACAAAATACGTCGAGTTTTGAGCGATATTTCTATTGTTAATAAATTTCGACATATTCAAGAAGAACTTCACAGCCTACCCCACAGCATGAAATTGAATTTTGTATCGACCTTGAACCCGGTACAAAACCCATATCTAAAGCCCCATATTGAATGGCTCTATTGAACTTGAGAGTTAAAGACCCAACTGCAGGAATTATTAGACATTGGCTTTATTCGTCCTAGTACTTCTCCTTGGGGTGCTCACATTACTATTCGTGAAGAAGAAAGATGGGAGTATGTGACTTTGAATTGATTATCGGGAGTTGAATCATGTCACCATCAAAAAAATAGGTATCCATTGCCACGTATTGATGACTGTTTGACCCGATTGCAAGGAGCCAAATTCTTTTCAAAGATTGATCTTCATTAGGATATCACTAATTGAAGATTAGAGCAGATGACATTCCAAAGCGACTTCTTGGAACTTCGATGCGGGCATTATGAATTCCTAATCATGTCCTTAGGATTGACTAATGCTCCTGCACGCCTTCATGGATATGATGAACCAAGTATTGAGGAATATTTGGATCACTTTGTGGTCGTCTTTATTGATGACATCCATATTTATTCAAAACCGTGAAGATCATGAAAGCAACACTTGAGGTCGACACTCCAAAAGCTTCGTGAATACAAGCTTTATGCCAAGTTGAAGAAATGCGAATTACGGCGAGGAAGTAGCATTCCTTGGGCACGTAGTATCAAGTCATGGAATATCTGTTGACCCGACAAAGATTGAAGCAATTCAAAGTCGGGAGCAACCTAAATCGATGGATGAAATCGTAGCTTTCTCGGTTTAGCTAGTTATTATCGGAGATTCGTGGAAGGATTTTCTCGAATCGCTACTCCATTGACTCTCGGTGACTCGAGAAAGATCAAAGTTTGGTTGGAGCGAAGAATGTGAGAAGAGTTTTCAAGAACTCAAGAGGAGACTCATTTCGGCACTGTTACGACAATACCATCGGCTCGGAGGATTTGTCATCTCTGATGATGCTTGAGCAAAGGGTTGGGATGTGTTCTCATGCAACATGGAAAAGTCATAGCTTTATACCTCAAGACAACTCAAAGAATATGAGAGGAATTATCCTACTCATGATCTAGAGTTAGCGACTATTATCTTCGCACTAAAGATTTGGAGGCATTACTTGTATGGGGAGAAGGTGGAGATCTTTACGGATCATAAAAGCCTCAAATATTTCTTTACTCAAAAGGAACTCAATATGCGACAACGACGTTGGCTTGAACTGTTGAAAGATTATGATCATACCATCCAATACCATCCTAGAAAAGCGAACGTGGTAGCTGACGCATTGAGTAAAAGATCATATGCAAGTATGAGTGCGATATTGTCAACGCAAAGGCCCATTTTGTGTGACTTGCAAAGGATGGAGATAGAGTTAAAGACTCCAGGGACCCATGTGATGATGGCGAATATACGAGTAGAACCGACTTTAATCAATAAAGTTAAAGTTGCTCGAAATTCTGGACTGGAGTGATGCGTATGATGAAGAAAGTGCAAGAAGGTGTTATCTTAGGAAGCAAGAATCGATGAAGAAGGAATACTTGAGTCAACTCCGGACTTTGTGTTCCTAACGACCACGATTTAAAGTATAAAATCATGATGGGGCGCACAACACACCGTTTGCAATCCATCACAGGAGTACCAAAATGTATCATGATATTAAATCGTATATTTTGGTGGAGCAATATGAAGAGAGAGATAGCGTTGTTTATCTCAAGGTGTCTAACTTGTCAACGAGTTATAAGCGAGCATCAAGTACCAAAAGGTCCATTGCAACCACTTGAAATTCCGAATGGAAGTGGGAGCACATTACCATGAATTTCGTTACGATCTTCCTAAGGTTTCTCAAGGCATAGATGCGATTTGGGTCATTGTTGATAGATTGACCAAGTCCGCTCATTTCTTACCGATCGAGAAACTTATACACTTGAACGTCTTGCTCTTATATACATAAGCGAGATTGTAAGACCGCATGGTATCTTGCGGTATCCATAGTTTCGATCGAGACCCAAGATTCACTTCACGATTTTGGTTAGTTTGCAAAAAGCTATGAGCGCAGACTTACGATTTAGCTTGGCATATCATCCTCGAGACAGATGAGACGATTCGGAGAGCACTATTCAAACTCTTGAAGATATATTAAGACTCTGTGTCCTTGATTTCAAGGAAGTTGGGACAAGTTCTTACCATTGGTGGAGTTTTCCTACAACAACGATTATCCAAGCAAGTATTGGCATGGCTCCATTCGAAGCATTGTATGGAAGAAAGTGTCGTTCTCAATATCTTTGGGATGAGGTGGGTGAAGCTACGTTGTTGGGACCGGAGTTGGTACGTATGACTATGGAAAAGATTCAAACGATCCAAACAACGTATAAAAACCTCACAAGATCGACAAAAGAGTTATCTTTGATCTTCATCGAAAGGGCGTGGAATTCGATATAGGAGATCATGTGTTGTTGCGTGTTGCTCCATGGAAAGGAGTTACGAGATTTGGAAAGAGAGGAAAACTCAATCCTCGATTCATCGGCCCATTTTTTAATCCTCGATCGAGTAGGAGCGTGGCTATAGACTCGCTTTTACCGCTTAAGTATGTCTCGTGTTCATAACATTTTTCACATATCCATGTTACGTAAATATGTGAAAGACCCGAACCACATTATTGAGTTAGAACCGGATGAAATAGCGAAAGATTTGACGTATGAAGAGGTTCCTGTTCAAATCTTCGATAAGAAGGAACATATTCTACGCTCCAAAGTTATACCTCAAGTCAAAGTTTTGTGGAGAAACCACGATGTTGAGGAAATGACTTGGGAGTTAGAATCTGAAATGAAATCAAGGTATCCTTACCTCTTCGACATACCAGGTACGTACCCTAATTTCGAGGGCGAAATTTCATAAGAAGGGGAGGTTGTAAGACCCCAACTTTTATAAATAAAGATGAATTTTCTATAAATATTATTTTTGAATATTATGGAGTAAATTTGATATAATGTTATAGTTGTGGGTAATATTTATAAATTTTACAAAGTAAGCAAGTTGTTATAAAATATTCGTTTTGTCGGGGAATATTCTTTTTGTCGGGGAATATTCGTACGACGGCACAATCATTGGTGGACCCTACAATGGAATTATTGTCGGATTGATAAAACGACAAAAATACTTTATGAAAATAATGGCGGAGGTGTTACCATTAAAACTGTTGAACTACCATTAGTAAAAAAATGCGATGTCTGGCGTGGTTGCATAGTAGCACTACGGTATTGATTATTGATGCTTACGTGAGAAGTCACTCATTTATACTCAATTATTATTACGATAATTCTTTGCATCATATCTCTTATATTATTGATTCAATTATTATCACAATTATCATGTATAATATGTTATATTATTAAATCAATAATTGAGACGACAAGTTATAAATGATTAATAATTGTTGAAAGATTAAATATGTGTTGATTAAAAATAAAATGATTTGTGGTAATATTTATTCAATCCTTGATGTATATAAAGAGTCTATTATGAGACGTTTGTGGTAAGTTTGGTTATTTTATGGGGGGCCATATGTCATCATCTAAGAGTCTCTTCGTCAATAGTAATTACCTTCGTCAATAGTAATTACCTTCGTCAATAGTAACTACCTTTACCAGACGTCAAACCACTTGTCGTTTCATATTACAGGCGTCGAACCAATTGTCGTTTCACATTACAGGCGTCAAACCACTTTTCTTTTCACATCACCAGTCGTCAAGCCACTTGCCTTTTCACATTTCAAGTGCTAAGCTAGAAATCTTCTATAAATAGAGGCCTAGTGCTTCGTTATTTTTCACGAATTCATTCAAGCTATAGAGAGAGAAAGTATAGAGAGAATAAGAGAGAAAGAAGAAGAGTATTCTGTTACTACACTACTGCAGTATTCAATCTACTACTAATGTAAGGGGTGTTATTCTTTCTTATTCATGAAGAGAACTATTGTTATTCCATTGCTTATTATTCATTGGAATAACTTTTGTATCATGTGATTTTACCTATACTTGGTGACATTCTTCTATTATTACATTGGAACATCACATCGTATGTTTTACACAGGACTGGTTTCGTCTTTATTATTATTCTATTGGAACATCACATGCTCAGACGTTTTACGCAGGACTGGTTAAAATCTTTATTATTATTACATTGGAACATCACATGCATGTGTTTTACACCGGACTGGTTAAAATCTTTATTATTATTCTCGTTGGAACATCACATCGTGTGTTTTACATCGGACTGGTTAAAATCTTTATTATTCTCATTGGAACATCCTGTTGGTGCAAATTTTGCCCGACACGGTTCATTATTATTATTACATTGGAATAACTTTGCACATGCTAATACCGCATGCATGGTGATTTCTTTTGTTATTCCATTCTTTATTATACTCGGTTAGTTCTGAGTTTTGACTTCTATACTCCATGAAATTAGTAGAATATCCTTGATATTAAGCGCTTCATCCGATATCTTTTCATGGAAATATTCTTACGATCATTCTTGAATTTTACTCTACAAAGCAAAGTATCATGTTGACAATTTGGACATTATTAGTTCTGGATAAATTAATTCTTGAACTTGTTTTATTGAATTCTTATATCATTGTCATCATCCTCATGTTTATATTATGTTGAAAGTCATCTGTGGCCTGTAGTGCGTAGATGGACTTGGTATGATTATGACCAGGAATTATTCGGTGTAATCATATAAAATCATGATGGAGGTGCACAACACACCGTTTGCAATCCATCCTTGGAGTACCAAAATGTATCATGATATTCGTCATACATTTTGGTGGAGCGATATGAAGAGAGAGATAGCGTTATTTATCTCAAGGTGTCTAACTTGTCAACAAGTTAAAGCGGAGCATCAAGTACCAAAAGGTCCATTTCAACCACTTGAAATTCCAGAATGGAAGTGGGAGCACATTACCATGGATTTAGTTCTGGGGTCTTCCTAAGGTTTCTCAAGGCATAGATGCGATTTGGGTCATTGTTGATAGATTGACCAAGTCTGCTCATTTCTTACCGATACGAGAAACTTATACACTTGAACGTTTTGCTTGTATGTACATAAATGAGATTGTAAGACTGTATGGTATGCCGGTATCCATAGTTTCTGATCGAGACCCAAGATTCACTTCACGATTTTGGGTTAGTTATCAAAAAGTTATGGGCACAGACTTACGATTTAGCTCTGCATATCATCCTCAGACGGACGGAAAGTCGGAGAGGACTATTCAAACTCTTGGAGATCATGTGTTGTTGCGTGTTGCTCCATGGAAAGGAGTTATGAGATTTGGAAAGAGAGGAAAACTCAATCCTCGATTCATCGGCCCATTTTTAATCCTCGATCGAGTAGGAACTGTAGCCTATGACTCGCTTTTATCGCCAAGTATGTCTCGTGTTCATAACGTTTTTACATATCCATGTTACGTAAATATGTGAAAGACCGAACCACATTATTGAGTTAGAACCGGACGAAATAGCGGAAGATTTGGCGTATGAAGAGGTTCCTGTTCAAATCTTGGATAAGAAGGAACATATTCTACGCTCCAAGGTTATACCTCAAGTCAAAGTTTTGTGGAGAAACCACGATGTTGAGGAAATGACTTGGGAGTTTGAATCTAAAATGAAATCAAGGTATCCTTACCTCTTCGATATACCAGGTATGTACCCTAATTTCGAGGGCAAAATTTCATAAGAAGGGGAGGTTGTAAGACCCCAACTTTTATAAATAAAGATGAATTTTCTATAAATATTATTTTTGAATATTATGGAGTAAATTTGATATAATGTTATAGTTGTGGGTAATATTTATAAATTTTGCAAAGTAAGCAAGTTGTTATAAAATATTCGTTTGGTGGGAATATTCTTTTTGTCGGGGAATATTAAATGCGACGGCACAATCATTAAGTGGACCCCTAACGGAATTATTATCGGATTGAGAAAGCGACAAAAATACTTTATGAAAATAACTGGCGGAGGTGTTACGTTAAAAGCTGTTGAACTACGGTAGTAGTAAAAGTACGATGTCTGGCGTGGTTGCATAGTAGCACTGCAGTATTGATTATTGATGCTTACGTGAGAAGTCACTCACCTATACTCAATTATTATTACGATAATTGTTACATCATATCTCTTATATTATTGATTCAATTATTATCACAATATCATCTCAGATAATATGTTATATTATTAAATCAATAATTGAGGCGACAAGTTATAAATGATTAATAATTGTTGAAAGATTAAATATGTGTTGATTAAAAATAAAATGATTTGTGGTAATATTTATTCAATCCTTGATGTATATAAAGAGACTATTATGAGGCGTTTGTGGTAAGTTTGATTATTTTATGGGGGGCTATATATGTCATCGACTAAGAGTCTCTTCGTCGATAGTAATTACCTTTGTCAATAGTAATTACCTTCGTCGATAGTAATTACCTTCGTCAATAGTAACTACCTTTACCAGACGTCAAACCACTTGCCGTTTCATATTATAGGCGTCAAACCAATTGTCGTTTCACATTACACGAGCGTCAAACCACTTTTCTTTTCATATCACCGATTAATCAAGCCACTTGCCTTTTCACATTTCAAGTGCTAAGCTAGAAATCTTCTATAAATAGAGGCCTAGTGCTTCGTTATTTTCATTTAATTCATTCAAGCTATAGAGAGAGAGAAAGTATAGAGAATAAGAGAGAAAGAAGAAGAGTATACATTACTACACTCACTGCAATATTCAATCTACTACTAATGTAAGGGGTGTTATTCTTTCTTATTCATGAAGAGAACTGTTGTTATTCCATTGCTTATTATTACATTGGAATAACTCAGATATCTGTGATTTACCCTATACTTGGTGACATTCTTCTATTATTCTGTTGGAACATCCTATCTGTGTGTTTTACACCGGACCTGGTTCCGTCTTTATTATTATTCTGTTGGAACATCCTGTATCATTCTTGAATTTTACTCTACAAAGTAGTATCATGTTGACAATTTGGACATTATTAGTTCCTGGATAAATTAATTCTTGAACTTGTTTTATTGAATTCTTATATCATTGTCATCATCCTTATGTTCATATTATATTGAAAGTCATCTGTGGCCTGTAGTGCATAGACGGACTTGGTATGATTATGACCAGGGATTATTCAGTGTAATCATGACCGTAATGTTACAAATGATATGGTAAAAGTTATCATTGGCTCGTAGTGCATTGATGGACAGTTGTTGGCATGATCATGACCATTAATGAATACACGAATGTCCTTGGCTGTAGTGCATGGATAATTTGTGGTCGTGATACTAAAGAATATCCTTGGCCGTAGTGCATGGGTGATTCGATGATTTGGATTATTTATTAAGCTGAGTCCCAACGATAAAAGTCATGAAAAACCTTTTAAATCATAAAAGATAGTAGATTTTATTCTCTACTTGACTCTTTTAATGGATTGCTTGTTCATTGCAGATTAAACTTGATATTGTTATATTTTATCGGTTTAACAACATTTGAAGGCTAACGATAATTTATTCGCATTATCTTAGTCATAATATTTCTTCTTGGGCTAGTTGAGCTCACCTTTTCTTTCTTTATTCTCTTGAGTGAAATGAGAACATAGTAGGGACTAGTCGAGGAGCGAAGTGACGGTCCTAGAGGATAGCATTAGTAGTCCTCACTATTCCGTGAAATAGTGTGTTAATAATTGTAATGAGGACTCCTTTTGAGTTTGTATAATCTCTAGTAGACAATAATTGTATTCAAACTCACAGTTATGTTTTGTCGTATTGTACACGACAATTGTATTAGTAAGTTGTATTTGAATTTTGTACCATGTATCTGATGACCCAAGATGGGTGATGTATACCTAATTTTGGGGGCATCACAGAAACTGTCAATGTTAACGACTCAGAATGAGTTAATAACAGAGATGGCGAGGATGGAATTAGAAGTTAAGTCACCAAGGGAAACGAGGGAGATGTTATTTGCAATAGAAACTCGACCAACGATAGTGGAACGGGTTAAGGAAGTACAGTTGAGTACTAAAGAATGCGAACGGACGAAGAAGATAATGAAGGATGACGTGAAGACTAAGTATAACCTTGATAAAGAAGGTTTACTCCATTTTGAAGGAAGAATTTGGGTTCCAAATAATTCCGAGTTGAAGGAAGAGATTATGTGTGAGGCCCATAGTTCGAGGTACTCGATACATCCTGGTAGTACTAAGATGTTTCAAGACCTTCGTCAGAACTTTTGGTAGCCGAACATGAAGAGGGAGGTTGCAGAATATGTTAGTAAGTGCTTAACTTGTCAGAAAGTTAAATTTGAACACCAAAGACAAAGTGGTCGATACAACTTTGGAGATTACGGGTGGAAATGGGAGCATATCACCATGGACTTTGTGGTGAGACTTCCAACGACCGAGAAAAGGATACGATCTTATTTGGGTAATAGTGGATCGGTTAACTAAATCGGCTCATTTTCTATCAATAGGAGTTAGGTATAACCTAGAAGCGATTAGCTAAGCTTTATGTCAAAGAAATCATTTCTATACATGGAGTACTGTTTGATTGTGTCCGATCGTGATCCACGATTCACGTCGAACTTTTGGAGGAGTTTACAAGAGCAAATGAGAACACAGTTGAGATTGAGTACGGCGTATCATCCACAGACGGATGGGCAAAGCGAACGGACAATTCAAACGCTAGAAGATATGTTAAGATCTTGCGTTATGGATTTCAAAGGGAGTTGGGACGAACATCTACCGTTGATAGAATTCACTTACAACAATAGTTTTCACGCTAGTATAGGCATGCCGCCTTACGAAGCGTTGTATGGAAGGAAGTGTAGAACACCACTTTGTTGGGATGAAGTAGGTGAACGTCGAATGTTGGGACACGAGATGGTACAACAAAGCGGCGGATATGGTAAAGCGGATAAGAGCTCGATTAGTAGCGGCTCAAGATGAACAACGGAAGTATCTGAGATCCTCATCGAGAGAAGAGGGAGTTTGAAGTAGGGTCTTATGTCTTTCTAAAAGTATCGCCTTGGAAAGGGAAGATACGTTTTGAAAAGAAAGGGAAGTTAAGTCCGAGGTTTGTAGGACCTTTTGAGATTTTAAGAAGGATAGGAGAGGTAGCTTATGAAGTAGCCTTACCTCCAGAAATGGAAAGAATACACAATGTGTTTCACGTTTCTGTGTTGCGTCCTTATAAACTGGACTATAAGCATGTAATAGAGTATGAGTCTATTCAAGTAGAAAAAGACTTAAAGTATGAAAAACTTCCGATTCAAATTATTGATAGGAAGGAACAAGTCTTGAGAAATAAAGTAATACCTTCCGTAAAGGTAATTTGGAGTAACCACGACGCTGAAGAAGCAACGTGGGAGCTCGAAAGTAAAATGAAGAAAAAGTTTCCTCATTTGTTTATGTAAGAATAGCAAGATTCTAGGGACAGAATCCTTATAAGGAGGGAAGAATGTAACGCCCAAGAATTTTGAATTTTCAATGAATTAAATTTTTATTTGATTATGTGGATTAAATGAATTTAATTGAGTTATTATGTGAGTAAGATGTTCGAAGGTCGTTCTATGACCTAGAATGTATAGATGTGGTTAGTATTCTGGCTTTGTGCTAGAATTAATTGTTGTGAATTATCAAGACGAGAACGAAGGTTTTCTGAGATTGTTTGCGTAAAAACACTATTCATCCGATGACGTTCGGAGCTAGGGTTTGAAATTCTGAGAAACGCGTAATGTTAGAATATGATGATATTATGGAAAATCCAATAATATTATCGTTATGGCAAACGAAGTTTTCGCCTGCGTACTTAAAACCTAAGGGTTTGTGAAAGAGGTTTCCGAAAGGGAAATGTAATGCGTATAGTCGTTTCGATTATTATACGTAAAGAATATGAGTATTATACTAGTATGTATACGAGTATGATAAGAAGAATAGTACGACGTATAATACGAGTATTATATGAATATTATACGAAGAGAATACATGAATAATACGCGTAGAATACGAATCGTATTATTAGAGTATGAGCTAAGGATTTTATCCAATCCAATTGGACTTGGATTAATATACAAGCCCAATGAATTAATTATACAAGCCCAAGTCAAGGCCCGATATTAGATTGGTTAAAGCCCGATGTTTTATGTCAAGCCCAATCAAAAGAATTAAACGAGTGGAATTGAACCCGTGGATCGAGGATGGGTAAAACCCATGGGGCAACCCATGGGGATAACCCATGGGCAAGGTGGGCCGGCCACTTGGTGTGTAAGGCAAGTATCACTTGATCACCATGTATTTTGCTTGGTGACAAAGTGGTAAATAAGTGAGGAGGTGGGAAATTGGACCATTTTGCCCCTCATTGTATTTTCTATAAATACAAGGCTTAGGTTGAGCTTTTGTGGTTTTACAAAGATTGACAACATATATTGAGAGAGGAAGAGCTAAAACACTAAATTCTTCTACTTCCAAGCAAACCGATAGGCGTTTATCAAGAGCGTTAACTACTTCAAAGGTAGATTCCTATAAACCGTAATCTTCATCCTTTTCGATTTCTTTCTCATAGAAGAATCGTAGATGAGTGGAGAGCGTTTATTAAGAAGGCTTGTTAATGACCAAATCATGGATAGGTCATGAACAAATAAGAAATCGTAAGTGGTTATGTGAGTAAAAACCGTAGGAAGTCTTGAAAGTTAACTTAGCTATAATTGAACGTTTTGGAAACCGTGGTAGCTAAGGTATGTGTATCTTGATTGGTTAGGATGTAGATATGAAGTCCATGGAGTATTTCATGTGATTTGGCTTAGAGAACATTAGTAACGAAGTTATGGCGAATTGTAAGGAAATAGACGTTAAACGTCGAAAACATATAAGTCCGGATTAAAGGTCAAAAGTTGTCGTATGACTTGAAAACGTTGGTTTCCAATGTCAACATGTGAGATAAAGTAATTAAGAGTCGTTGGCGAAAGAATCGTCGCATTCAGACTTATAACGAAGAAAAGCAGTATTGAGCAGACGAAAGCGGTAAGCGAGCGGCTTAAAAACAAACTTAAAGGTGAATTCCGAGTTAACGAATTCGGAAATATGAAATTCTTATATGAACACGTAAAGGATGTAATTCCTGACTTGTAGGAATTCGAATGAGTCAATTCGGATGTAAAACGAACAAATTAGGAAACCGAGAGTTTCGTTAAGAAACTAAACTTTTTGTGGTTGGTAGCTGCAGGTTGGTAGCCACATGACCAAACCTGTGTTATCTGTCATGTGCCATGGCCTTGATTATGGTAGGGAGAAAATAAAAGAATCGAAGACTCATGGCATGGTACGAGAGTTTGTATATGGACTCGCGTCACAGATGCAAGTCAAAGGCAAAACCTCGGAGAGTGGGCGCCAGTAGCGCCACTAGAATCATAGATGGATCGCTTCGGCATGGCAGTGATGAAAAGGTTGACCAAGTTAATTTTGTTCCATTTTGAATGAAGACTTAATGTAAGATATTGAAGGTACTTAATGTACATTATAAGACTTACCTTAACTCACTTGTAAAGGTGTTAATGTAAGAAGATCTAGTAAGGTTTAATAGTAATTAAGCGAAGAACACAAATACGTAATGAGTGAACCGTGAATGACGTTCAACGTTGGTAATTAACCATTTATGATCGAATGTCGATTAAGGATGTAAGAATGTTAATAAAGCGTAACGAAGTATAGAAAGTCGAATCGACATTAATAACAAAGTTAAAACAAGTAAGACATAGAAGAAAGAAGTTGGTTAGGAACCGTAAACATAGTTTATGTGATTACTAATTACGATTGTGCTATGTGAATATCTCTATAGATCTGTAAAGGCGAGAATAGTTGGAATATATATTCAAAGGCGGCTTGAAGGCAAGTCTTTCTTAACTCTTATCTCGACCTTCGTGTTAGTCAAGTTTTTACTTGATGCATGATATACAATCGTGAATGATAAATAGAAAAGAGTCGATGCTGTTTTATAAGGGCTGACAAGTATTGAAGGATAGATTGAATTGTTTACAAGTTTGTTGATATAGAAGCATGTGCTAATTTATCCTATCTTGAGAGTATTTTAGTACGGATGAGAAGGTAAGTTTGTATGTATAAACAAGCGTATTTTCATCGATTATTCGATGGGCACGCTGAGGTTGCCAAATGTTAAGCGTAAATACGTTTAACATAAGAGTGTTGATCAACATAGAGTACAATAAGTCGATCACCTAGAAGTGCTCGTAAGTAAAAGATGGTGGATGGCTTTGAGTCTTGGGATATCATTTTCTAGTATGAAAGCGAAAAAGAGTATGTTCATGGTCTATCGACATTAATGGGTTCATCATTCCTAAGCTATTATTTATGCTATGGAATTGTTGTATGAGAAGTATTAGTAAAATGTTAATAATGCTTCATAGATAATTGTTCGAGATATAGAATAAAAGCATGTGTTTGTTAAGGTGATATTCATATGATTCGTTGTTAAGACTTGCTGAGCTAGTTATGCTCATTCTTGCTTGAACCATATGTTTTGCAGACTAAAGCGAAACGAATGGAGAGTTCTAAAGAGATAAAAGCGAGGCTAAGATGGACAATTAATCGTCCTGTAATAGACTATTATATTTGTATGTAATATACTTATGAAGAACAACGAATGTATTCGGTTATGAACCTGGGAAATGATTTATTACAGATGTAATACAAAGATAGTAATTACACTCATTTTATTGTTATTTCAATGGAATGATTGTATGAAATGTAGTATCGTGGAGCACCATCTGTCGGATTGGAAGATACCCGGATTTGGGGGCGTCACACACACCATAATATTCAAAAATATATTTCGAGAAAATTATTCTTTATTCATAAAAGTTGAGGTCTTACAGTTGTGGGTGAATTATTTAACTGATATTGCTAGTGACGAAATATGGTTGGAAACTGATATTTTTACATTACCGTCGCTATACATTTATAACAATATTTTTCTTGTGAAAATATCATAAATTCATATAAAAATATCAATTTCTATTATGATTTTGTTAAATCCATAGTTAGACAAACATTAATGTAAAAAGGGTTAAAAAAGATTTTTTATATAATTTCTCTTAGGTTATGTTTGTTTGCAAGGATTATAACTGGGATTATAAATTATAATCCCAAGATTATTAAAACTATTTTATAATTTCTAGAGTAATAGTCTCAAGTCTAACTTTGAAAATATACAAGACAATTGGAATTAATAGTCATAAAGTATAATTATTGCAAACAAACATAACCAAGTGTCTTGTTTGTTTTAAAATTTAGACTTGAGACTATTAGTATTGAGATTATAAAATAACTTATTAGTCTTGAAATTATAATCATTGCAAACAAACATAACCTTAGTGTTATTTAGTTTTGCGATAATTTATTTGTTTATATACAATTTTGTACAATTAATTTAAATTTATTCTAAATGTTTATCAACTATTAATAATTAAATTATTTTTGTTAATGTTAATGTTAATTGTATTTATTTAAACAAAAGTCAATCAAAGAAAAAATCAAAAAATTATCTCAATTTTAATATTTATATATGCATGTAAAATGTCATACACGTTTTTTTTTTATAAAAATATTGTGTACCAATTTAAGTAATATAAAATTAACACGTACACATTTCTATAATAAATTGACTTGATCAATCAAAACAAAACAACATTGCCTTTTCAAAAAAACTTAAAACTTAGGAAATTGAGTGTTGATTCCAAAAAAAAATTCAACTTAAGGAACAATGTTGTCATTAGCCTATCTAAATATGTCTCCTTTACTATTTTTACTATCAAGGCCATGTTGACTATTTGCTCCTTATGTAGAATTTTATCTCTCTATTTGTGATAGTTTGATTTTTGTCCATGATTTTTTTATATTTTATTTTGAAGTTTATTTTTGGTTATTTATTATTTGAAGAAAGTGAACTTGATGGAAGAAGGTGAAGAAAACACTATCGAGTGGTCTTCTTCGGTCCAGTGATATGACGAAAACTGCCGAGCAAATAAAACAATTTATTTTGCACATAGATATAGTTGACCCAAAGCTACATAAGCTTCGCTGTGCCAACAGGATCTGTGCCTTCATCAGTAGATCCAAAATCATAATGTTTAGAAAAATTCAATTTGTGTCTCTCATCTTCCTTCTTTCAGTCTCCTTATGGCCTCTCACAGAATCTCTCCAGGTACTACTACTGACTACAGAAAATGATTTCAAGGAAAAAAGTAAACGTCTATTGTCTTTCCTTCTTTCTTTATCATCCGTTTGGTTGCCTGAGAAAGTAAAGGAAAAGAAATATTAAAAAAAAAAAAAAAGAATTTTGGAGCATGTTTCCTGTCTTTTCTTGTTCCTAGGAAAGCCTTTAGGGAAATGGGTATTTGTGAACTAATTGGAAAATTGTTGTTTACATATTTAGTTCAAATTCTTGTTTTAACCAAACATTAAATTTGGGTATATGCTGCAATAGAAAATAAAATTAGAAAAAAAAAACTGGGCTTGTTGAAGCTTTACGCTTATATTTCACAGCAACTAAGCTTAGGTTGTTGTTTTGGGTTCCAAAACAATTATAAAATTAATACCCAGAAGTTAATTTTCTTCACCAATTGTTATTTTCACAAGAACAAAATTGATAAAGGTCTCACATGAATGTGGGTCCCATTTACTATTCTAAAGCTGTCTTTTGATTCCTCCTATGATAGGCAATTGGGAAAGTTTAATTGTTGGAAATTTTAAATCAATTTGTTTTTGCAGTTATGTGATGCTGGGATTGGGTATGGTGAATCTGAGTGCGGATTCTCGCCGAAGATCTTGATAAAGGAAGGAACTGTTGTGAATGCTCATCATCAGGAGATTGCTGATGTGTATGTAGAGGATGGGGTTATTGTTGCAGTTAAGCCTAATATCAAGGTATAATTTATCTAGTGTAGTCCAGTGAATTTATGTGTTTCCTTAGCTAGAGTTGATTTATAAGTGAAAGTTAAAATTACCCAAAGAGAGCAACTTGGCTTCATTTTAAATTTAAGTGGACTGCCACTTGTAATCACTGAATTTGACCTTGTTTACCATTTGATAAAGCTGATGATTTTTTGTTAAGATTTCTAGTTTAACTGATATATAGAAATATCAGCTTATTGAATAACAAAACTATGCTATTGTATTTATAGAGGATGAAAGAAGTGTTCTTCATTGATAAAAATAGATGTCTGGGTATAATGAAGAAATATTAGTACTGTTAACATGTCATAGAACCCTTATGTCAGTTGTAGTTGATTTCGTCATTACGTGTAGCTAGAATAAAACAATCTTCAGTATGTATAAAATGATACATTTCATCAGATGGCGCCACCATTCTTTCTATTAGTTTGTCTTTGATTTCTGGTAATGATGACGGGATCTCTTTTTATAAATCGGCGAAGTGTAACTTTTAAAACTTGAGGAAGATAGATGACATAAAGAAAATGGTCCTAATATCTTGCTGTATAATTATTGATCGTTTTCGGGAGAACCAGGAAGAATTTAGAGAGAAAGTTAACATGTAATCAAAGTCACAAAACTAGTGTTTATCACAGAAATATAACACGTAAAATCTAGAAATCAATTAGTGACAGTAAAAAAAAAACTACTTATTTAGGGTGGATGACGACATTTGCAACATGGTGTAAACGTGTTATGTTGTACATCCAACATAGATTACACATTCCTGGGATGGCTAAGGAATTGTATAAAATAGGAAATGTTTCTTACTTAAGTTCAATGTTCTAAAAGGCGGTGGGAGGCCAGGGGGCCTAGCGCCTAGGGGGCCTGGGCGGGGCCTATACGAGATTTTTTATTTTAAGCCAATTTTAATATTTTTTTCTTACATTTATCCAAACAAAACAATAATATAAAGCAAAACAATTTATAATAAAAATAATAAAGACCTTTGCTTAAAGTTCAAACACATATCCATATTGCTAATGTCAAAGTTCAAAGATATTTTTAACGTATTAGTTTTATTCATAAACAAGATTGCTATTAAATAATAAAATTTAAAATTTTAAGAATTTAATTAAATATTAAAACTTAAGAAACTAAACATAAATTTAAGAATTATATTGAATTAAACTAAATATTACAAATGTATCATCATTTATATAATTTGAAGTTGGTACAAGTTCAAAAAATTACAACTATAATAAAATTATCCATTTTGACTTGATATTGTTCACTTCTTGTTGTGATTTGATATGCTACAACCTGTATTATAAATATGGTAAATCATTAGAAAAATAAATATATCAAGATCTGGTTTGAGTAGTTATTAAAATAAAAAAAAAAAAAAACATCTAATTTCTTAGAGGATTTTTTTTGCATTTAGGCTTAGGAGGCGCTTGGACTAGGTGAGGCGCAAGGGGGCCTAGCGCTAGGCGAGGTGCCAACCTAGGCTAGGCGGGGCCTGGATTTTAGGCGGGATTTTTAGAAAACTTCTTAAGTTTTTGCAGGTCAAGCTAATAGTTGTTTATTATCTTCATTTACTATTTTTTCAAGTTTTGCACATGTGACAGAAAAAGCAGTTATCATATATTTACAATTACAATTTTTTGTTGTATATATCATAAATGGGCAGATTTATATTAAATTCTGTACGCAAGTACATTCAGTCCTTTTTCCTCGAGTATTTCCAGCTAGTCGTTAATTTATTAACCTGTCTTCTTGATACTTTTCTTGTTCCTTAACATTCTATATTTTGATGTGCTGCCAATCTGCAGGTTGGCGACGATGTTATTGTTATCGATGCCACTGGAAAATTTGTTATGCCAGGTGAAGTTCTGCTTCTTGGATGCATTATTAATTAGTACCTATTTTCTTTCAGTCTCTCGAATTCTTAAATCTTAATTATTCCCAAGGGACTAAACTCTTTGAATTTTTATTTTCTAAAGAATACTTATGCACCAGTTATTTACCTCTGTTTCATGTTATGCATATTTTGTTATATGAAAATTGAAATATACACGGAGGCAACAAACAATCTTTCAGCAAACTTATTAAAGAAAAAATAATATATTTCAGCAATGATGTGGCTATGAATTGGACCTCTAGGTAACATGTATACTAATTTAGAACCATATATTTATTTATCAAAAAAATAAATCTTTTAGCAATGATTAAGGTTCTGGCTTCAGATTTAGTTGTCGAAGAAATAGGTAAGTATTCTGGACTTGACAGTGGAAGAAAATTTAATAGCCAAATGAGCTAAAAGTGAAAGTTTCGCACATGTTGTGGTGATTCTGGTGAATTACCTCGTCTATCCAAGTAACCTTATCTGTCAGAACTGATGCTGTTAACTGTATGAGTATATGGAGGTCTTCAGTGAGATTTAGGCATTTGGAAAATCTACTTCAATATCTGCTGGACTAGACTTGTTGTAACCAAACCAAATCATTTGTGGTCCACTTACCTTCATCATGCTTGCTTGACAGCATCTGTAGAGGTTTTTACTGAGGTTCCTTCAACTTCTTCTGAACTTACCTTGTTGTAACAGAACAAAATACTTTTTGGTGTCTCCATAGACTTGAGAATTGGCATTAGATTTGAAATTAAAATAGAAGCTGGTCATCATTGTGAATATATAATTTAATTATTTTTGTCTTGAAAAGAATGGACAGGTCCCCTCCAGTACACTACTATAAAAATACTGAAGAAAGATAAGTATCTTCCCCTTTAAACATTGAATGACAAAAGAAACTGGTTGACTGAATTTTCGAAACATGAAAATAATATCAAGTGGTTTTAGAATGAAATGTAGCTATTTAAGCCTTATAACTAAAAAGTGAGGAGGGGGAAGAATAAAATAAAGAGGATCAAATTTAATTTATGACACTGTAATTTGACCAAATTCAGTTGGAAAATTAAGTAATAGTTTACTTTATAGACTAAAAGGTTTAGTCAAGAGAAGATGAGTCTAGGATTTTATTTAGTTTTCAGCTAGTTAATTATGTCATGGGCCTTCCCCAAAATCACGATTGAGATGGAAGGAGTGAATTTGAAGAGTACTGTGACTAAAGGAAATAGAAGATTGAAAGCACTAGTCCTATAGTAATGCTTAGCGGTCTACTAGAACCATAGAAGAAAATATAAGTAAAAGTGAGAGGGAAGAAACAAATATTTATTTTCTTAGTCCTTGGGCTTCAATTCAATGTTAAGATAGCTTGAAAATGCTTGTATAACTTCTTTTGACAAGGATTAATCTTAAGAAACAAATAACTCGGTTTGCAAGATATGTCGACGCTGTAACTTCGCCAGCTAGTGTATTTGAGACCCTAAGTCTTACCACCCTAGCACGCAAGAATCAAACTAAATGAACATAAAAAATTAAATTTAAAAATGCTTGATTTAGTCTAGAAACTCCATTAAGACTCTTCTTATTGTAGATGTCACAAAAAATATGACTGAATGTTGTTATGAGTTATAATCCACTTCCCTTTCATTTAGTTTCCAGTATTCTAGAATTTCTAGTGTCTGTCCATAGTTACCAGGAACGTGGATGGTTGGTACACGATGGCTACCAGGAACGTTGTCTATGGTGGAATGCGGAAAGATGGGGTTTGGGAGAGGGAGGGTTAGGCTTATTGGGATTGCTATTCAGAACGCTGAATATTGCTAGGCGTTATATACATTACAATATTATCGTGTATATATATAATATAGGTTTCGAACCCACTCTTTAGAAGTTCATGTGCACGCATGAATGTGTCATCATCTCATTGGTCGGTCGGAGGTCCAAGGGGTTCATAGAATACAAGTGTTCTTTTTCTTTTTCTATTTAGATTTTTAGTTGTTTTTAGAAGACAGAAAGAGTAAAAACAAAGGGTACGCTCTCTAGAAGATTTGCTCGGAGCTGTTCACTTTCACTTGGTCGCCTGGTATCTTGAAACCTCTTTGCTTGCGTGGGCAGGAGTGGAAATGTGTGAGAGAGCAAAGAATCGTGTGGCGTGGTGAAAGGTTTCCCGTTGGGGTTTCGATATTATATACATTTATATAAATATAAAGGAGAATTTGATAGCTTTTTAATTTAGATATTATTTGGTCCTTTTCAAAAGTGAAATAATATAAAGCTAGAGAGAATTAGGTATTTAGGTTCATATCAATGTAGATCATCTAAAAGGTCTCTTTCCCTTTGAAATAAAGATATCAAGTACCTTCCATTAAGATGTCCGGTCATTTTAGAGTTCCAGTATAACGATTCGGACAATAGTAATAAGTTCGTGGAACCGCAGGTCATTAAAAGTTTCATTGTAACCCTGGACTGGCCGTTTACAAAAGAAAATCAACTCGGGATTAATATTCACAAAGATATACTATGCTACATGCTATCTGTTTCCTGCCTTGTGCACTCTCTTTTCTCAAGGATTCAAACCTTTTAGATTAAAGAAACTTTAAAACTTCCGGGCAGGTTAAATGCAGTTCCTAGAAGCTGAAAACATGGTCAAGATTTTTTTTTCCTATTCTCATTTACAACTGAAATTCTCAAATGATATATTCTGTAGTTCTTCTATTTCCTCCTTTGGGACATGTTTCCAAGAATCTTGTTAACAACCTCATATGCACTTCATGTTCTAACGTGGTATGTTGCAGTTTAACATCACTATGATCTTCGAGGAAAACTGCAAAAAATGTCTTAAATTATGCCACACAAAAGTCTCTCCGCAGCCTTGAGTTCAACTCCATTTTCTTTGTACTAATAGTACTCCAGATGTTTCTTTGTTAGCCAAAATTACAAAGCACATATATTATATGCTAAAAAACTGGAATAACCTTGTCTATGAAGGCTTATTCTATCTCGTTAAACTTTGAACATTTGAAAGTTGTTTATGTTTTAAACGTTTACTCACCATTGCTGAGGTTTTTCCTTCTTTTATGACCATTAATCAGTCAAACCTCTCTCTCCCTCTCCTTCTCCCTCTCCCTCTCCCTCTCCCTCTCCCTCCTATTCTTGAATTCATTGGAACACGTTTGACTTTTCAATAAAAATATGTTATACGATAGCCCTTGACATAATTCAGCTTATTTTAGTTATTTAATTAATATGGAAATGATTTTGGGAGGAATAATGTTCCTCGATAAATCTATCTACACAATTGTATCTCATGGAGGTTTGATTAGGAGAGTTAGAAATGAGAAACTGAGAAAGAAGGCAATAAGGGATTGAAGATTATGGCAATACAAGTAACTGAACAAGAATAAATTTTGGGAAATCACTCTTTCCCAATAAAAGACATATATGTAGTACATGGTAAGTAAATATGTCTAGTCTACAGATCTTATCTTTCGTATTTGGTTAGTTGCATAGGTGGATCTTCACATGCAGGGGCAGAGTGGCGGCCTAAGCTGCCCCTGCTGGAATTTTTTTATATAGGTATAGGGGTAGGGAAAATATGTAAATTAATAAATTTAAGGGAGCAAATTAATGGAAGAGTTAAATTTGAAGGGGGCAAAAAAAATTCATAAACCAATTCTAAATACAAGTACAAAAATCTTCTTAGTTTTAAAGCTTGGTGAAATCTTAGAAGTATTTTTTGTATAGTTTTTGGTTTTAAATGTTCATCAACGTGTGAATTGTGAAGGATTGTTTGATTTAAGTTTGATTTTTTTTTTTGTTATTGATTTGGTTGACTGTGGTTACTGTTTGTTTGGTCTGATTGGTTTTTTGTTTTTGGATTGTTTGATTTTCAATTGAAAATGAGATCATTTTGGTTGAGTAGTTTTTGTCTTTTATTGTGATAGCTTACAATGATTTTCCCTTATTTTATAATAGAAAATGGAAAATGACTATGAGCCTTTAGCAACCCCTCATTTCTAGTTATTATAATTACTTTATTTCCCTGCATCTAACTAATGGACCCTGATTTTTGGTGCTCTGAGTATAAATTTTGGATGACTTGTTTCTCTTATTTGAAGTAAAACTTATTTGAAACTTATAAAAAGATATCAAAACTAGTTTATGCTTTGAAATTAATTCATGGTTTTGTTTGAATATAAAAAGCAAATTTGGTTTGAGACTTTGAGCATTTGGAGAATCATTCAAATTGAACTATAACAAGTAACCGAAATAAGTTTCTAAATTGTATCTAAATATTTTTTATTTGAAATCCTTTTTTTAGTTTGGATTATAAATATTTATTGCAATTTGTAAACATTATTATGATTACTTAATATTATGATTAGTTCAAGTTTTCTTTATTTTACTTCAACAAAAAAATTAATTAAAATCCGCCTACTAGGAAAAATTCTTGGATCCGCCCCTTTTCACATGTGGCTTTAGTTAGGTTTGTGTTTAAAATTTTAAATTCAAACTCCTCCATTTTACTTTTTTACTGGCATTTGTTTTAGATTAGTCATACTATTCTTATTGCTTAATGTTTTCAATTTCTAATTTATACTTTTTTTTATAGGTCATTGAATGTATATAGATTATGTAGTTGTGATAATTGGTTGGTCTTTTTTTGTAGTTTTGAAGCTGTGCAATTTTCCTATGAAACCCCTTCGCCAACCTGAGGTGCTTTTAAAAATTATGAAAGAGCACTTTTCGAGATTTTAGCAGCTATTAATGTCAAAGTTAGGCTTAATCTATAAAATATGTAGTTTTACTTATATAACCTGTGTGAAGAAGTTATCCAGCTTTTCAGTCTTGACCTCATCATCAAAGTAAGTACATTATTTGCTTGTATGCTATAATCCACTGAACTGTTTCTGGTGTCCATCATCGTTAAGTCGCACTGTTATTGTATAACTGGGATAAGTAATGTAGGGAATAGTCCCTTCTCATCATCTATGATGTATCTTCCTTTTTGAATAAACAGAACTTATTTGCATTAAATTGTGTCTCATTGGCTTGCTTTCCCAAGGTCATAGAGTTTCACTGCTTCATTCTTCTAATTTCTTACATCTCTTACTAATTATGTAGGTCTAGATCTTGATATGCTGTAATCATAAAATTTACACTTTTTCCTGGAGTCCTGGACAGTGTCCTAATATGATATGTATAACCTTATTTGGCTTTTGATTTTGACAGGAGGGATTGATCCTCACACACACTTGGCTATGGAGTTCATGGGTACTGAAACCGTTGATGATTACTTTAGCGGTCAGGCTGCTGCATTAGCAGGTGGAACAACAATGCACATTGATTTCGTTATTCCTGTAAATGGGAGTTTATCTGCTGGATTTGAAGCTTATGTGGGAAAAGCAAATAGATCTTGCATGGATTATGGTTTCCATATGGCAATTACAAAATGGGATGATGCTGTTCCAAAAGAGATGGAAATTATGGTAAAGGAAAAAGGTCTGTTTGTTCTTAGACTGTACAATATGAATTTGCATCATATGCTTGTTTCATTTATTGAAACATTATTAAATAAATTTGCATCTAGTGTTTACATTAGATCATCATAAAGCTTTCTAAATTTGTTTCCGAACTGATAGGTATCAACTCCTTTAAGTTTTTCATGGCATACAAGGGTTCTCTTATGATAAACGATGAGCTTTTACTGGAGGGATTCAAAAAGTGCAAATCTCTTGGTGCTTTGGCTATGGTCCATGCAGAAAATGGAGACGCTGTATTTGAAGGGCAGAAACGAATGATTGAACTTGGTATCACGGGTCCAGAGGGACATGCTCTTTCAAGGCCTCCAGTGGTAAATATTTAATTATGTTATATAGTTTATGATCATATATTGTCTTCTTGTTTTACCTCCCAACAACCTCTCTTTCCCCTTCTTTCCCTTTCAATATTGATTGGGATCTGGGTAGACTGCCTGTCATTAGAATTAACTAGTTTCTTAGGGAATTTTGTAGTACTCTTTGTATTATTCTGCAAGAACCATTGACTACCTAATAGTGGAAAACAAACTGTAGCTTTCTTTGAATGATTTATCATCTGATACTGATAAGGGGTAGTTTTGTCTTTCTTCCTTGCCTTTCTCCTTCTAGCATGAATCAGGTAAAAACATTTGTGAATGAGTATAATGAGTTAACCCCAGGTCATGCTTTATCTAGTGAAAGTATACATGTTATTTTTTCTTATTTATTACAAAATTAGTTTCAAATTTTGGCCAGCCTTAGTGAAGCCTATTAACTGCATGTGTAAGCAGTTTCCTGCTTTTGTTTAAAGGATAGAACAAGAAGACTTAGAAGACAGGGAAGAGAAAAAATGGGCTTCTGAAGTACCTAAAACTGATGCAAGTATGATGGATTTCTCGAATTATTGTGGGTTTTGGTTTAAAGGATTTCACTTCTCATTTGACTTACTTTACTATGTTCATAGTTCCTTTTTATTTATGTTTCTGAACTTGTGAGTACTTGTACTCGGGGCATATGCTAACGATCTTGATATATATATATATATATATATATATATATATATATATATATATATAGAGAGAGAGAGAGAGAGAGAGAGAGAGAGAGAGAGACAGAGTCATATACAAGAATAATTATTTCTTCTCTAAATACACCTATTATCTCTATGTTATAGATTATTAAAATAATTTATTTTAATTCTTTTTTCAGCTGGAAGGAGAGGCAACTGCTCGAGCTATTCGTTTGGCTAATTTTGTTAACACGCCTCTGTATGTTGTTCATGTCATGAGCAGTGATGCGATGGAAGAAATAGCTAGAGCTCGAAAATCAGGTTTCCTAATCTTAAATGTAGAAAGTTTTAGTATTGACAAATTTATATGAGTGCATCTTTTATTTATAATTTTTTTTGACATCATCAGTAATGAATTATGAGGAATTATGATTTTATTGTTTTTGATGTTTTTCCCTATTTATTCTAATCGACTAAACTTCCTAACTACTTTGCCTAAGCTTCTTATGTCACTGAAGAAATTTCATGTACAGTTTCTTTACTGGCTGAAGACATGTTATCTTTTCAGTACCATATTATTCATTAATCATCATTTATATACTCCTAGTATGCTGGACGAATTCATTTCACTATCTTCAACCACTGCAATCTTTGGATGTATTCAGAACCAGGGTGTTTTTCCATTTTATATGTAATATTTATAATAAGATGCCAAACTAGTGACTGGAAATAAAGAGACAAAGGTAGAGAGAGAGAGAGAGGAGAGATGATACGATGGTAAGTTCTTTGCCAAGAAGGCATAGAGGATAGGGGCTGCAGAAGATGTTGTCGTCTTGGCTGACAATGATCAGGGTTCTTGTGACAAAATATCTGTCTCCAAATTCAAAGCAGTAACAATAGATGCTTTCTAAAGAATCAGTCGTATTAAAATTTAATTTCATCTTTGCATTTGTATATAAAGAGGATACGTAAGAATCTATCTAACAAAATAGAACTGATTTTGAATTTCCCGCTTATCCTAATAAATCATCTGGGCCGTCCAAAGTTTGGGATAAATCACACCGTTCATGTAGTGCCGGAGGCACGGGACACAACTAGTGAGAATACATTTGGCATGACATTTTCAAACGTCTCTTTGTTTTAAGGATGTGGTAGCTTCAATCTGGCAGCACAATATAACTTTCTAACAGTTATATATCTATAAAACATATCTCATCATTGCAATGGAGTGGTTTTATATTCCCCTACCACTTTTTGTTAATATTTTACTTGACAACAAAGTTATTTGCTGAATTCATTCTTTTGTATTATTATTTGTCCATATCTTTAGTTTGGGTAGTATTTGTTTTATCTGTGATCAGTCTGTCTATTAATTCCTAGAGCTTGTAAGTGAGCGGGGGCAGACAAGGATCATATTATCAAACTAATGATGTACCATGTTTTTCTCATATAGTTATAGTGGGGAGCAAAATCTCTACTTTCCATTTTCACTTTCATTTATAATTGCAGGGCAGCGAGTTGTTGGGGAGCCAGTAGTTTCAGGTTTAATCCTTGATGATTCTGGCCTTTGGGATCCCGACTTCATCTCGGCAGCTAAGTAAGTGCATCTATCCTTTGTTTATCTGTTGAAGCTCTTTTAGTTTCATTGCTACAATGAAATATTATGATTTTTTCATGTTTCAGGTTTGTCATGAGTCCCCCTATCCGAGCATCAGGACATGGAAAGGTGCTTCAAGAAGCCCTTTCAACAGGAATTCTGCAGGTTTGCTCCTGCAATGCTGTACTTAAAAGTTTGCACTATTTTCTGGACCGCTTGTTACTAAATTCAGGATTTTATTGAAATGCTGGATGTCTATCTAAGTTATGCGCTTAGTCCAGTTATTGTATATTGAGTTTTGTAATGACTGGAAGTTTAAACTTCGTAACTTAATTGGATTTTCTGTGATCAAAGTAGCAGTCCTAATATGCCCATCGCTGCAGTTGTACTTCTATAAAAAAAAAAAAAAAAAAAAAAACTCTTTTCTTTTTCCAAAAGCAGTTTCATTTTCAAATATAAAGTTTCTGCCAGTAAGCTACAGAAAGAATATGGTCATGTGATTTTAGGAGATTGACGTTAAGGTCACCTATAGCACTATCTTAACCATTTTAACTTTTTAGTGGTGTATACACATTTATAAGGATGTATGTTTTGCAGCTAGTAGGAACCGATCACTGTACCTTCAATTCCACACAGAAAGCTCTTGGGATTGACGATTTCCGGAAGATCCCAAATGGTGTCAATGGTACTAACATGTTCTAATATTTACCTCTAGAGCTAGTTTGGGAGTAAGGTGGTTTGAGCTATTCTACATTTCATGACACTTTACTCTTTGGGAATACGTAGGTATTGAGGAAAGGATGCATTTGGTTTGGGATACTATGGTGGTAAGTTGTCATAGATTTTGCACCCAAAAATAAAAGTTGTCATAGGTTTGTTTTGCGTAGTAATAGATTTTAATTGAATCCCTGCACCCCAAACTGTTTTAACTCTCTCAATTATACTTCCCATTTCAGGAATCAGGCCAAATATCTGCCACCGATTATGTCCGGATAACAAGCACTGAGTGGTATTCTTTACCTTTAACATCTTGATGATGTGTAAATTCTCTGAAGATTTGTTTATATCTCTCTAAGATATCAATAACTTTGAGTCAGCGATCTTGTGCTTGTTGACTAAAATGTGAAATCAGCTCCAAGATTGATCGAATTTTTTTTAAATTACGTTATTTTTCCAGCGCAAGGTTATTCAATATATATCCAAGAAAAGGAGCAATATTGTCTGGATCAGATGCAGATATAATCATACTCAACCCTAATTCTAGCTTTGAAATAAGTACTCGTTCCCACCACTCTAGATCAGACACAAATGTCTATGAGGGACGAAAAGGGAAGGTAGATTTTGTACTTTCGTTTCATTGCTAACTGATGGGCTAATTATCCAATTCAAAATTATGTACTTCATAGTTGCCTGCAGCTCTCATCTCTTGATAGTTGATAACATCCCTCACTGTATGAAATATAAGCGTCAATTTTATGCTTTCTTAGGTTTCTTATAGATTGTGATTCTTTTTTCCCTCAGGGAAAGGTTGAAGTAACAATCGCTGGTGGAAGGGTTGTTTGGGAAAATGGTGATCTGAATGTTGTTCCGGGGTCTGGCAAGTTCATAGAAATGCCACCTCACAACTATCTTTTTAGTGGAATTGATAAAGCAGATGTAAATTACCTCTCCTCCTTGAAAGCTCCAGTAAAACGGTTCAAAGCCACGACTTGAAATGCAGGTTCTTCTTTTTTAATTGTACAGCTTATATAGTCTCATTATGAGTTTGAAAGGATAAAGGTATATACATAATTCTTAAGGGTACACAACTTCAAGCTAGAATAAGCAAAAATAAATGTATATTCAGTGATGTCCATCTGATTGTGTTATATGTATATTAATTTAAAATTATTAGCTTATAAATTCCACGTGCTTGCTCATTTTAATCTTTTAGTCATTTTTTTCTCAATATATTCTTATGTAGAGTTCATAAATGCAAGACACATTAGAATTCCTTCTGGAAAAACATAATATATTTATAGCGCACAAAATGAGGCTTCTCACTTGTGAATACACTGAGCAGATATCTAGTTTGATACCGTTACAATTATCAGAAACTTTTCAGGATTGATAGGGTTTCAGAAATCAACCCCTAATACAACAATTAAGGTAGGGCAGAATCCTCTTTCTTTTCTGCACAAAAAAAGTAAGTTTAGAAAGAGATTAGGAGTCATGCAGGCATCATACTGGCTTCAAAACTCGTTAGCTAATCCTAATACTTAGGCGAGGGGCATACTCTGCCATGCAATGATCCATGTGCATTGACCAAGGGGATATGGATCAAAGTAATGGCCCGAGTATTGAATATTAGTCTAAGTGGATATTTTTATTTACGGAGTCATTTTACCGTACCTTATTAGTTGATCAAGAAATGCACTATTATGAGGATATATAGATTATATGCGCAGGTGCAAAAATACGATTAGATACATAATTTCGATGAATGCATAGGATTGAGTCTTACCTTGATGGAATCTTCTTGCGGCTGCTTAACATCCGGCTGTTTAGCAACCTGTTGTTGAGCATAGAGCTCTGGTTTATTCCCAAGACTGCGGCGAGGCAAGTCACTTTTGTGCTGCTTCCTGTTAGCGCGAGCTCGTGAAAATACCATCGAGTAGTCAGTATTTGGTCCTCCTGCAGTCTTCTGATCCCACCCTCCAAACTGAGGAACGGACATCAAACCTTTCTGAAAATTTTGAAATTTCATATCGGTTAGTTAATAATTCCAGATTTATAATTTTTTAGTTATATTTTTTATGCACTTGTGAATAAATGAAGTCCTTATTGATTACTATTTCCTACAGATGATAAACCCTCGGCCGCTATACTCGAGCATGTATAGGTCAACATCCCCTTGGTCAATGCACATTGACCAATACAGCTTGAGTATAGTTTTTAATTTCTTGGGCCACACAAATTTAGTTACAGATCAAGGTATAAAAGTAAAAAGGTGAGAAAGCTAAGAACCAGTCTTTCAGCTAACAAACTTTTCTCAGATGGTTGCTCTTGTACGAATACTGATAGCAGAAAGTTAGATTTCAAATGACTTTTGTTATGCATGTATAATACTATTACAACTCTCGGCTGTATAAATGTAACTTGTTTCTTTAAACTGTTCTAATATAATGTCCATTTTGAACTTCCTAGAATCAAAGATCCCTCCTGGACTCATGCAGTACATAAGAATAGACCTTTCTGCAACCTTGTTAGTTGTTCCTGTGCTTTGTGTGCCTTTACTTGTTATGAATGAACAATGCTATGGGTGTACCCAACCAAATTTGGGTACACCCAACTAGTAAATACATTCGAAAATGAGTAAATAGTGTCATCAATTTGGTATCCCAAATTTGGTTTGGTTATCCATTTAAATGTTATGGGTGTTTACCAAAACTGATGTCCTTTGAAAGAATTGAAGAAAGGGAATTAATATTTTTACATGAATATTTGATACTTTCACAAGTGTGTCTACAATGTCTATTTACTATTCACGTGAGGATAAACTTGTGAAAATATTAAATTTTCTAGTGAAAAATATCAATTTTCTTGGGAGAAAAAAACATGCTTAACAACATAACAGATTATCAAATATAAAGTTTCATGAATAGGAACATATGATGATTGAGACATGTCACTACAAAAAAGATATATAATAATAATAAAAAATAAAAATAAAAATGCGACAGTGGGGGGTAGCTTATTTTGACAACTGATTTGAGATAAAATTAAAATAGGATGATAAATGGAATCTGGCACAATAAATTGATCAAGATGTACAAAAGAGTTCGAAAAGTGTATTTTTAAAAAAAATAAAAAGATGCCAACACCTTTTGATTTGTGATTATAAAACAATTAAGTTCAATAATAATAATTAAAAAATATGATGAAGCTTGAAAAAGAAGAAGATAAGTTTGCAAAACAAAGTACAATGTATTGTGCCAAGTCTTATTTTGTTTTATTAACAAGGGATAACCCTTTGTACAATCTGCTTAGTCTTATTTTGTTTCATTAACAAGGGATAACCCTTTGTACTATCTGCTTACCTTTTGCTAAACAATACTAATTGTAAAGAGAATATAGTAATTCATAAATAACCCATTGGAAAAATATTTTCAGAAATAAAATAATATTCTTTTATTTACATAATATTAACGTAAAGCAAGCATGAAAGCATGTGTTAATTCATGCAAATGAAAGATTTGATTATTTTTGTAATATAAAATATATCATTTTTCTTGAAATCAAACTCTCAATAAACGAATATTTCACTAGTTCTCTTCAAGGGAAATTGTGAATTAACACAAGATATGCTTTCAAATAACGACATCAACAAAGATAAAATTCGAATTTTATACGATTGAAAGAGGAAACATTTCTTTTAAATTAATAATTTAAAAAAAGGTGCTTGTTTTAATTTGAAATTAAGTATGAACATTTGATAAAAGAATTTAGAAGATAATCAAACAAAATTGCATCATCTTTATTAAATTAACAAAAAGATGAATTCAAAAAAAAATCAAAAAAAGTGAATTTTTTTTTTATCATTTTCAAACAAGATTGAACTTACCTCCTTCCGTAGATCCATCCATATAGCACTAAGTAAGGAGAAGAGAGGAGGGGTGGAACAATGTGATTGTGGTCGTTATGGTTTCTATATATGTATGTATTTATACATTTAAATGTCTATTTTTGGAATATTTAATCACCATTTCTGTGATATTGCTAGTCGTGGTTAAAAAATACTAAGGACAAAGCTGATTCTTAACCGTTCACGGCCCAAATTTGTTAAATAAAGTTAGATAATATGAGACTACTCTTTCTCTGCGTTGGTTTCCTCCACCTCCACCTCCACCTCCACCTCCGACTGTAAATTGATACTTTCGAACATCCGTCAGATATCTATATTTGTATTTGCATCCGTTCAAAATAAAATTTTAAAATTTTTATTATTTTATTTTAATTTTTGTACAATGTTGAATTAATAATTAAAAAATGATTTACTTAATTAATTAATACTAAGTTAGAAATGATGTATAATCAACCAAATAAAATAATAAATTTTATATAATATTCATATATAATTTTTTTATATCGTATATTATAAAATAATCATAAAAGATGTATAATCAATTGATATTAATACTTCCATATATTATATATCAATATTAAATAAGCGATTTATATATATATATATATATATATATATATATATACATATATTCAACATTACATATATAAATTGTTCCTAAAAATTATAACGGTACTAATATATATTGTGAATGTGTTAACGTGAACTTTTGATTGTCAGTTACGTGAATAAATATTAGTGATAATATTTTTAGGGAGATGTGTAATTAATAACTAGAGTCCTCCTATAATTCCTATCAATCTCATGTATTGATAAGTTTCGCAATTGTAATTCGGCGTAAATTTAACGCAATACACAGCAAGACTTAAATCATAATATTTTTTGTCTCTATTTCCAGTTATTCTTTGATATCTTGGGGTGAATTCATTAAACTTCTTCTTATTAATATATATTTGTTCACAATATCGTTGATTAGTTTGATACTTAGTTTTATGAATTAATGAAATATCTATGGTTTGATACATAATAAATTGTCCATATTTTTTTTATAGACAAACGAATGGGTTCGATAATCAATACCTCCCCTTTCATCAGTAATAGTTAAGCTCTTACGAATCAATATTATATCCAAACTTATTTCTCTGTTTTGAATAGACGATATAATAATATTTCTTGGATTTTTCAGTCCAAGCAAGAGAAAACTTACATTGATATTATTGATCATTTTTTAGATACGACAAAATTATTCTATTAGATTGATGTTGATGTCGGGGATTCGATTCCTAATATTGTTTCTTCCCTTTGGTATTTTGCTATGTCAATTAATTTATTTAAAAGGTGAGATTTTAGGAAAAGACCGACATGAGTGCCGATGAATTTGAAAAGATTGATTTTAATGATTGAGCCGAATTAGATAGAGCCGCTAGTTGGTATAAGTTTAAATGGATGTACCAACTCATCCGAATTTTTGACGTTTTCACAATATGGCCCAATATGTGACTCCGTAAAATTGGTCTAGAACCCGAGATTCATAGAGTTCGGGGGCTTGCTTAAGCGAGGGAAGGTGTTAGGTACCCCCTGACTTCCGTGAAAACATGGTTACCACATCTTGTTGATTTTCTAAGCATGAAGTGTATGTGTGTGTGTGTGTGTGATTTTGAGAAAGCCTTTGATGTTATTTGAAATATGTTAAGTGCCTTGATTTTAAGGGCTGTTCTAAGTCTTGTTTTATCCTATAATCGGCGTTGTTTTGAAAGTAGTGCTGAACCTCTTTGGACCTATGCGTGAAGGATTTGATTTAAAGAAAAGTTCATTGAATTTTCGATAAAGCATTTTGAGGTGACGTTTTGGAAAACAAGGTTTTCAAATCCTTTGCCAAATAGGAATCGAGGTACTTTGTTACTTTCGATTATTGATCTTAAGTTTGTCTATCCCCGGAGCGCTTTATTTTTTAAAAACTCTTTGCTATTTTATTTAAAAATTGTTTTGAGTGATAATGCATGAAAGAAAGCAACAAAAAAGGTTCGAGCCATCTCTGGGCATGAAAGTCGTCTCGATAGACCCGAGCACCCACAATCGCAAATTTTCACTATCACAAGGCTTTAAATCTGGTCTCTCGGAATGAGGCCCTCGAAGTCATTTTAAAATCCGATATTACATATACAATGATTTGCGCAGTTTAATATTATATTTTAAACAAAAAGTCCATCGTGGGAATCTAGTCGAGATTCGATCAGGTGATCTCCATCCGGGATTCCTAGGCTCACATTAGTATGCTTGAACATAATTGGAATTTAAAACTTGAAAATATGTAAGAATGCATCCTAAAATCGCTATCAGGCGATTCATTGATTGGAATCCCTAGCCCAAATAGTTTGGACACCCTCACCGCTAGATATAGATCTAGATCTCTACGGAGTGATCGAAATCGGTCAAAAACATTGAAAAATGATTACATCTAACCTAGATCTGAGACAGTCTAGCATAGAGGTTCGAGCTTTGAAGCTCCAGAACCGGTTAAGGGCTAGATCCAACTAGATCTAAGTAGATCTAGTAAAAAGACTTGATTTCTAACTATATATATGCAAAATAATCGGTAAAATAGATAAATCTACCAACCAACACACTATTTATAAAGACAACACGTCTAACTATATATAAGCACTATATTGAAATAGATGTAATAGATTTAACGATATTTACAATGAAATGACCAAAGATTCAATTTTTCACATTGGGGAATCGAGAAACAAGCCTCCCGAGACTAAAATCTATGTTATACTACTCTAGATGTGTGAGATCTACTTTATATGCGATGAATCTAACCCAAAACTAGTGTTTTTTTACCAAACCCGAGCCTTTCTCACTCTAAAATCTCACTTTTTTCTCTCTAAAATCCGTCATCTCTTTTCTTCGAATGACTTGCTGATGCTCTGTTATAGAATCCGAGACCAGCCGCAGGTGTACCTGCGGCTAGATGTATTTGAACTTGCGGTTAGGCCTCGTCGAACCCATAGTCTCGAAATTTGTTCCTTCGATCGTCCGTGTCTTTCAATCCTGGAAAATTTGAGAAATGTGCCCAATCGTCCCAATCAGCACGAAGTTAATAAATTTCGAAAAATCTAGCATAGCTAGATGATTTGGAATATCCAATTTTTCTTCCATCAACTTCAATCTTTACTCCACTGCTTCATTACTTAATCATTCTATCTATCTTCAGCACCATCAATGCTCACTATACCAAAAATTCTTAGTTCTCAATTTATAATCTTTCTATACCCAGTATAGTTCATCAAACTTACCACACATTAGAAGTTCAGAAACTTACCACAATAATATGAGTTTAAGAACTTGTCCTAGCAATACGTAGTCCAAGAACTCATTAGGGAATGTCCATATACTTAGGGGTTCAAAAATATTCATATGATTATGAGTCATCAACTTACCATAAGTATGAGTTTTAAGAACTCGCACCTAATCCTAATAATATCTGACTAATCTTAATAGTCTCTAACTAACAAATATATATATATGAGAAAATAATTAGCTTTTCACCACATATACATCGATAGCCCAACCCCAACATTCCAACAATTATCAATGTGATAAACTGAATGCAAGCACAAAACTCTCGTCCATACAAAGGTTTGTACAACTCAGCCATCACATGAGTCCTCAATTGAAATCCCACCTAACCCTAACCTGCTCTTAACTTGCTCTTTACTCGATACAAATTTTCCGTATTTCATCATCTATAACTCCTCACGAGTTTACCTCATACTATATCATAGTACATTCTTTTATAGCATCAAGCTATAACTATTCATTCATTACAGATCATCTATCATTTTACAACTTAACCAGATCACGTTGTGATCTTATTCTACAATCATCTTCTTTATGATTCCTTTCTTATTCTATGATCGTTTTGGTTTCACGATCCTCATTACTTCCTCTTTAATTAAGTTATCCTATACTTCTTCAACCCAAGTGTTCCCTGATCTTTTAGCTCTTCAGGTTCTTCTTTGAACTTACACATATTGTTTAAACTTGTTTCATATGAAATTTCTGAATTCATTCATTATCAACTAAACTCTATTTGAGTTTATTCTTTTTATTATTTTTATCATCTTCATCTTATAGACATTGTCTATTTATTAAAACTTAACATCTTTATTACTAGAGTTAGGTAACCCCTGATTTTCATCTTTTAGATACTTCAAGATTCTTCTTTGAATCTCCTCGTATACATATTTTAGTCTCTTTTACATATATTTTAATCTGTTATTGTTCAAAGTCTATCTGAGTTTTATCATCTTCATCTTTCTTCTCCAAGGTTATCACCTAAGGCATTATTACCTAAGGTTCATAACCTACAGCTTTGATACCAACTATAATGACCCCAAAATTCATACAACTCAACTCTCGACCTTGGTCGTTATCAATACATCTTTATTCTAACATTACATCATTAAAGGATGTTAAACTTAATAAAATGCGGAATAATTTAAACTTTTCTATCTTCTTCTTTTATTTTCCCTGAACCACAACCTTTATCATCTACATGTCTTTAAATCTTATACAATCCATTATTCACTTTATCATAGTTAATATATATATACTTACATCTCAAATCGATATCCTTTATACATCGGATAACTCAAACTTTAACTTTACAACTCAACAATTATTAAACATCATAAACCATCAAGTACATATCTCAAAACCTTCAACATGGATTAAAAGAATAATAGCTATAGCTAAAGTATTTAATCTTCTTGTATTACATCTGATTCATGTCATTCAAGTAGCACATAGCGTTACCTTGAAACCTTAACCTGCAAAAATGGTTATTTGCAAGGTTGAGCTTGACATCCCAGCAAATCTAACAGTTTTCATGCAACACGTAGTACATAAATAACATGTTCATCTTATACATTATAAACATCTATCTAAACACATTATACATGTTTTACATCACATACCAAATAAAGATTGAGTTCCATAACCAAATCAGTATTCCTTACTCAACCAAGTCATAAATTGACCTTAATATTTGATACTTACAACATAAATCATACATCATGCTTTTTGCTATACAGATTTAAAACAATTCATCATCAAATTCACATAATCAATAGGAACTGAAAGACTTGCCTTGATAGCTGTTTACCAACAATAGTTTAACAACTTACAACTATCTGCACTTCACGAGCCCTACACAATTATATAATCATACACATCAACTATTAGTCACATAGCAACGCATAGTAGTTATAATATAAACTGTACTCTACATCTCATAACCCTTCCTATTAATCAATACACAATGTTCAATTTGATTGTGTTAACTTTCGACTTATATCTCACTATATTTCTTCTTAGGTCTTACCAAAAGTTCATTCAAGTGTTTAAGTCTTGTTAGGACTCTTTATTGGTTTTATATTAACCACATTTCATATCTTATAATGTTCACTTCAATTGAATTGAAACACTTTTTAATTTCATTAACACTTATCATGGCGTTTCGACGTTCATTCGTCATACACCCGATTCGTCTCTCTTGCGTATGCTTAGTATGCTTATATAGCTTATCTAATATTTCATTTATTAATGTTAAGAATCATTATATTTACTAATATTCATGTTTTATAACTTAGAATAACATCTTTTATCGTCAGAAGCACTACACTTGCATACGTGCATGCCCGACGCCCTCTGACTGCCTCTGAATGCACATTAGTCCCAAAGAGGGCCATTTGGACCCATGCTAATGACCTCAAATCGAAACACTTAAAGAACAAAAGTTGTAGGTCTATTCTTCCTCGTTCTGGATCATCTTTAATCGCCTCAATCGGAGTTCGTATGAAGAAGTTATGTCTATTTTACTATAGGAGGTCAAAGCAGTCCAACCTAACAACTGTTTTTTCTGTTGCAGCCTACCCTAAATACCTTTAAGGGGGTATTTAGCCGCAACGCCCCTCAGCGAAAAGGTGCGCGATTTATTTCCAGTTTTGCTATTCTTGCAAAATTTTAACCATTTCTCCTTCCAATCTTCATAACTCGAGTTATACACATCTAATTGAGTCTGTTTTTTGACTCTATGGACTCGTAATTCATAGAACTACAACATACCAAAGAATCAACAATTTAAAGAAACATTAACTAACCCAAATCTTGACCCAAAACTCATGTTCATACTAAATTTTCATGTTTTAATATGTTTAGCGTAATCATTCACTACGAATTCATTTCTTAACCAAATTGATTCATTTAACATGCGTTCTTTTTGTTTCTCAGTGTTTTAATACAAACTATCGTCAATTTCAGAATCTATACATAAATTTATAGCCAATTTTAGTTTCAAAATAGACTAAAACTTATATATACAACAAAACTCAAATTCTTCCTTCTTAAACATGTTTCCATGAATTTAATTACTTTAAATCATCCTTAGATGATATATAATTGATTACATACCCCCAAAACATATATAAACAATCTTTTAAGAAATAGCCACAAAACTCTAATTACAGTGATGTTTATAAGAAATAAAATCAAGAACTTAGATTTAGACAATTACCTTCGACTCCATCCTAGAATAGCTAGATGATTATTCTTCTTCCTTGGTTCTCAAATCCTCTCAATTTATAGATGATTTTCTCTCTCAATTTCTTTCTTTGTTTCTCCTTTCTCTCTGTGTTTTAGCAAGTAAACTGACCACCACTTTAACGTGGTTTAGTCAGTTATCAAAACTCAGCAGTTACAAATATAAAGGGCTCTAGGCCATGTTTGGCTAAAACCTAATTAACCCTTTACTAATTTATTTAAATAATCCTATTATCATATGGTTCACAAATGTCACACTTTATTTGATTAGATTACTTAACCAATATAACTTCCACTTTATTTAATAAATCACCAACCCTCTAATTTAATTATTTAATTAAACTAGAATATTACCATCACATTAACGTACTAAAATACGCAAAAATTATAAAATTATTTATCATCGATTTATTTAATATCACCATACTTAAACAAATTATACCATAGTAACTTCCATCGAATATTTATTTATTCCACAAACATTCAAACTAAAATATTTATTTAATTCGATAAATATTTCACTATATATGAAACTCACAATCGTATTACATTAACATATAAGAATTATATGTAATATATATTAGTTCCTCATTTTATTACAACAAATATATATTCACTATTGTAGTTAAGTGAACTGTTGGGTAAAATCAATACGCTTAAAAACACGCAAGTGCACGTGGTCAACATGTAATATAGTAGTGAATAAAGTATCGTTCCCACGAGGACAAAATATCAAGAATCTTAACTTCACAATTATCAATTTTGTATTAACCCTAATTTTATTAAACTAATCAATTCGATGGTTTTTAAAATAAATAAAAGAGACTAAATTAATAAATAATTAAACTATCACAAAACAATCACCAATAACGAAATCCGGAATTTCAAACAATTAATGGAGAATTAGACTTATGATTTCACCCTGAGCTTCACTCTGATTTTCAAACCTTTATTCCAACTCAATTCAATATCCCAGTTTATTAATCAAGAACACGAACGTAGTAAGAGCCACCTCTCGATGCACTAATACCATATTAACATCAATCCACAATAAAGATAGAAACCGTTAAACACCTAAATTAACCAACTCACTATATCTCTATGTGAATCGCAATCAAAAGGTTGAAGTTTAAGCTCTCTATACGATTACATGCGATGTCAAGCATATCTCTACCTTAACAATAATCACAAATCTGCTATCGACAAAATTCATGACACATGCTATATTAACTAGGTCTAGATTCAATCTCTCTCTCGATTCCTTTCAAATCCACAAAGAATCGCTGATCGTGCAATTCATAAATTCACGCACAAATTAACATAGATAAACCGAAAATATCTTATGAATTGAAAATCAAAGTTATAGAATCATCGTTACGCCCAAAGATCCATCACAAGTCTAATAAGTAAATTAGTTCATAACGAATGAATTAAAAATCAATAATTTGTTGAAAACATCATCCCAATTACAAATAGATGAAAGAAAAGAGGAATTATGGAAAACCCTTCACGTAGCCTCGATTTGCAACCGTCGTGATAATCTCCAAAATTACTCCTCCAACGCTCGCTTCTTCAATCCTTGAAATCGCTTCTTGAATTCTTGCTTTTGTGTTATATGATTGTTGTTTTTCTCGTAATAGCAAGTCTCTCTCTCTTCCGGATTTAATTTCTTTTTTATTAGAGACCAAACGCATCTGCCAAGCCCAACAAACCGAGCCCCAACAGAAGTCGAAACCAAACAGGAAAGTTCAGAACGGGACTCACTTCCTACGGGGTATAAGACAAATAGTTCATTTTAAGGGCATGGCCACTGACTTCAAAATTTCTAAGTTCCAACTTTTTTCCACTTTTGCTCCAAAAAGACCACCTTTCCTCACCAATTGCATCCATGACCACCCTACACATAAAATATCATGAAACGAGTAAAAACGAACACAAATCATGAAAATAACTACTTAATTTAAACTTGAAATGAATATCGATTCGTATATAAAATCCACTTATCAAAATCCCCAAACTTAAACCGTTAGTAGTCCCGAGAGCACAAAACAACTACATGCAATGAAATGCAATAATCTAAATGCCTAAAAATCCAACAACATCGCATAAACTAACTTATCCCATCTACCAGAGAAAACAAGCAACTTTACAAAGACAAATTATCAAACCCGATCCACAATTATTACGATTAATTCTCAATTTTTGAACAACTATTACCGGGTATAGTACAAGGTGTGATCAACATCTAAGATACCTGATATTTGGACCCAAATTCAATACATAAACAACTTCTTAGAAGGAATTATATAGGCAAACTTAAAAATCTCAAAGATAGGCACGATTCAACTAAAATTAAACTTAACCAAATTCAAGGGTACATGCAGGATACTTATACTTT
Organism: Panax quinquefolius; assembly: GCA_020205615.1. NCBI lineage: Eukaryota > Viridiplantae > Streptophyta > Magnoliopsida > Apiales > Araliaceae > Panax > Panax quinquefolius. The sequence goes on along the minus strand of CM035171.1, from coordinate 79,478,044 downwards.
TTTCTTCTTTTTTTTTTTTTTTTTATACGGGGCTTTTTTGCACTTTTCCGCTTTTATTCTTATATCTTTTTTTTCATAGATGGTTGGTGAGTGCTTTTTACGCTCCATCTCACGCCAGTGTTTACGGGGAGTGCTTCACCTCAACCCACCACAAGACTCAACATATTTCATTCTTTTTTTTTCTTTTTTTTTTCTTTTTTTTTCAAAGCTTATATATCCCGCATATATTCCCCCAAACTTAGGTTCTTGCCTAATTTAAGCCTTCACTGCCTATCCTTGTCATTTTCTGGTTCACGCTAGCACTATCCTTTAGAAACCCTTTATGTATCAATTTGAACTAACCGGTCAACAAAGATGTTATTAGTGCTACCCTTTTTATAACAGTTTCAAACAAGTCCAAGAATCGATTCATAATAGTAATTATATCACAGTTCTAATAATCCATACTATATTGGTTAACTTATTCACAATCTCATCATTGGCCAGAATAACCTGTAGAATGCGACACCATTGGATATATGCAAACAAACTATTTAACTAAATTTTTTTATTTTATTATTATATATATATTTTTTTAACAATAGATATATGAAAACAATGCAAAATCCTAACTACTATGCAAATACCTATTCTATAATGCAAAACTAGATATGACAACAAAAATTTTAAAATGCATGTATGCAACTAAACAACTAACTCCCCCAAACTTAAATAAGACAATGCCTCATTGGATAAAAATAAAATGCACGAGGACTTCCCCGAATTGTCTAAGTCCAGGTGGTGGGCGTGCTCTTCTTCATCGGAATCACTAGGAGGAAATCGAGGTAATGGACCGGGCCGTTGATACGGAAATCAATCACGGGTTGAAACTTTGGAGCGTTGTGTTGAATGAAGTTAAAGACGCGTTCATGGCATCGAACATGTGATCTTGGCGATCGCCAATCGCCAGATTTTGCGGCAGGTCGCCCTATTATGCGATTCATTTGATTTCGAACTCAAGGAACCGAGTGCTAGAAAATGCTCATCATGGAACTCGCTTCGGTTGCCTTGATCTCCCATTGTTTCATCCTCATCCCCGAGGTATCTTTAAGATCGACTTCATCTTCCGACGCCGATGGAAAAATAAAACCCAAACCCCGTGGATGTGACTCGCGCCGTGCCACACCGAATACCGCGTAATCAATCTCGAATCAAGCAAAGCAAGCGGCGGTTGAGTGGGCTCATCATCGTAATAACGCACTCGCAACATTGGCACAACGCACAAATCGTTGAAGGTGTGGCAAACCGCCCAAAAAATTTCCCCGTAAGACGACCGACGGATGGAGAAATTAATGATGGCCCCGACGTCGGTATGGAAATCTTGCACAATGGCGTATAACAGTAACGCCTTCTCTTTAGTGACGTCCAAAGTGTGTTGGGACGGAAGCAATTTCGCACATAAAAATGCGTACCATATCTTTCCATACAAGCTCAAGTCCTTGCTATTAAACACCGTTCCGCCCTTCCTACCTTTGGTCCAAGATGTGCCCGGCTTTTGTCATATTTGTAATAACCTCCTCATAATCCGGTCAAAATCCCTCATTTGGGCATACCGACAATGGCGTGGCACCCGAATTGATAATACGATTAATAGCATCATCATCATTGAATGGAACCATCCGACCCTGCACAAACGCTTTGAAAGGAGCTTTCTTCTTTGGCTTGCATAGAATTCTTCGACGAGGTTGACCACGGGGTACCGGATGTTCGGTGAATTTTAGCCACCCCTTTGATGAATTTGGGACATCATCTCCCCATCATTGCCCCTCGGGGCCAAGCCACGCATTCGGGGTAAGTGCCTTAGAGTGCATGTACTCAGATCTGGCATTATGCATGCATGACTCACAAATTTTCGGCAATATAAGTGAGTGGCGGTGGAGCAAAGGTTAGAACTCGCTTCGTTGGCATTTTGATGTTGGTTGTGAAGCCATTGATTTCTGGATGTTTGAAACTTGCTAGCACACACTTCCTTCTCTTACACTTGGTTCACCAATTTATCAAACACTTTATGCGCATGTACCCGCTTCTTCCCCAAACTTAGGTTGTTTTTATGGATTGTCGTTGAGAGAAGAAGATGAAACGCAAAGGAATGCAACTTACTTTCAATTGTGCTATATGTTCCCAATTTCGTGAAGAATCAAAATTTGTGGTGATGAAGATTGGAGGTATGGGTTAGGGTTTATATAGAGGTGATGTAGGTAGAGGAAGTGGCCCAATCTTCAAGGTGGGATTAAGGGAATTCGTGGGTGGATTGTGTGGGTTAGTGGAATTATGAAGGGTGAAGTGGGTTGATAGTAGAGATGTCGATCGTGGGTCAGTGTATAGGAGAAAGAAAACCTGAAATGGCAATAGGCGTGTGTGTGGGGAAATAAGGAAGGACATGCGATGATTTGACTTGTTCGCCCAGATTTCAGACCTCCGCCTGCCTTGGGGGGTGTTAAATAAAAAGTTCCGCCCGGCTGGCTAGCCCATCGCTAAACTTTTTGGTCAAAATTTTGAGATGCAAATTTTCCGATTTTTTTTTTCCATTTTGTAGTCGTTGTTGCTTTTCGACTCACGCTGACCTCTCCTGAAACCAAAAACATGCAATACGTTAGATTAATGACAACTTGTAGTTTCAATGAGATTTTTAGTACTTTTCGTAGATTTTTAGCAAAACTTAATAATTGACAAGTCCTAACTACTGCTTCATAAACTATATCCTAACAAATTGAACATGAACTATGAAAAAATAAAGAAAGGTTGGGTTGCTTCCCAATTAGCGCTTGATTTTAAGTCGTTCAAATTTCGACTACTCCCCTCGCTTTTATCGCAGTATCTACGAGGATGATGTTGTTTCGGCGTCCCAATTCGACTCGCCACCCCAATAATGCTTTATCCGTTGACCATCGACTTTGAACGCTTTCTAGCGGATTACGACCGTAGAGTTCAAACGCCACGAGGAAATACTCATTTTATAGTAAATGGTCCCGACCATCTCGACTTAAGCTTTTTCGGGAACAAACGCACCGTGAATTGAACAAGAGGACCGCTTGACCCGGCCGAATGTTCGTTGCACAATTTTCGGTCGTGCCACCTTTTAACTTTTTCTTTCAGATAGCTTGGCATTCTCGTAGAGCTTGAGGCGGAATTGTCGAGCTCATTTAGTTCGAGTAGCCTCTTTTCTCCTACCGCGGCTTGATCAAAATTCGTTTCAGATTGCCCAATAAGCCTCAGGTCAGTAGCTCCACCCGTAAGTGACATGCTTTCCGCATAAAAAAGTTGATAAGGTGACATCCCGATTGGCGCTTTTGTATGCAAATCTAAGACGCCCATAATGCGTCGTCAATCAAGTGACCAATCTTTTCGACTCGGATTTACGACTTTCTCCAATATCCTCTTAACTTCTCTCGTTCGATACCTCGGCTTGCCCATTAGTTTGAGGGTGATACATCAGAGCCAATTTCTTGTGATTTACCCCATACTTAGCCAAAAGAGTCAGAACGACTTATTGCGTAAGTGATCGCCTTCATCACTAATTATTGCTCTCGCGGCCGAACCTCGTGAAAATGTTTTTCTCAGAGAAACTTGAGGACCACCTTGGCATCATTAGATGGTAATGCGCATCTTCAACCCATTTCGACACGTAATCCATCCGCGAAAGCGTAATATACCGATTGCTCAAAGACGACGGAATGGTCCCATGAAATCGATGCCCCATACATCAAAGATTTTCACTTCAAGAATTGTTTGTAGGGCATCTCATTCCGCTTCGATATATTTCCCACCCTTTGGCATCTATCACATGTTTTCACAAATTGGTGGGGCGCTTTGAACAATCGTGAGGCCAATAAAACCCGGATTAAAGAACTTTCGCCGCATGGCGCCACTCAGTAATGTCCACCGTATGCCGATGAATGGCATTCTTGTAATATGTTGTGGACTTCATCGTATGGGATACATCGTCAATCATCTTATCGGCACATTGTTTAAACAGATACGCTCATCCCATATGTACCACTTGACGTCGTGAAGAAACTTCTTTTTTTGTTGTCGTAAGATCCGGGAAGAATCTTGCTTACCACATAATTCGCTAAGTCTCCGATACCACTTGAAATTTCAGATTCAACCCAAATAATCGCTTCATCCGGAATGTCTCATTGATCACGATCTATCTTCATCCTTTTCTCCGGATTTTCCAAGTCTTGATAAATGATCGGCAACTTGATTCTCCGTCCCCTTTCTATCTTTAATTTCTAAATCAAATTTTCAAGTAGAGAATCCATCGGATAAGGCGTGGCTTAGCATCTTTTTTCGCTATTAAGTACCGAATCGCCGAATGGTCCGTAGACTATTACCTTAGTCCCGATCAAATATGCCCCTAATTTGTCAAACGCGATACCATCAAGCAAGCAATTCTTCTCCGTAGTAGTGTAGTTCATTTGAGTCTCTCGTGAGTGTTTTGCTTGCATAGTATATGGCGTGAAACACCTTGTCTCTAAATCTTTGGCCCAAAACAAACCCCAACCGCATAGTCGCAGCATCACACATAAGTTCGAATGGCATTTTCAAATTCGGTGCGACTATCACGGGTCAGAAGTTAATTTCTTCTTCAACAATTCAAACGCGGACTTCAGATTCCGCAAAAAAGCTAAAAGTCGATCCTTCTCTAAAAGACCGCATAGAGGTTTTGCAATCTTAGAGAAGTCTTTTATGAACCTCCAGTAGAACCCAAGATGCCCCGTAAAATGCTGAATACCCTTAATCGAGCTCTATGGAGGTAGTTTCTCGATCGTGTCCAACTTTGCCTTGTCCACCTCCAATCCTTGAGCCGACACCTTATGTCCCAAAATTATGCCCTCTTCAACCATGAAGTGGCATTTTCCCAATTCAAGATGAGGTTTCAGATCCTTACACCGCCGCAATACCATGACCAGATTCTCTAAGCAAGTGTCAAAATTGTCCCCATAGATCGAGAAATCGCCCATGAAGACTTCAACGTTCTTCTCCACCATATCCAAAAAATAGCCATCATACACCTCCTCGAAAGTTGCAGTGCATTGCACATCCGAATGACATCCTCCCGAATGCAAAGGTGCCGTAAGTGGCAAGTGAATGTTGTCTTTTCTTGATCCTCGTGAGCGATATCAATCGATTATATCCCAATATCCATCCAATAAGCAAGAAACTCATGTCCCGCTAACCTGCTCTAACATTTGATCGATAAAAGGTAGCGGAAATGATCCTTCCAAGGTCAGCTTTATTCAATCTCCTATAATCAATGCACACCCTCCAACTCACATCATCCTTGTTGGAATTAACTCGTTGTCCTCATTCTCAATTACCGCTATTCCCCTTTCAGGCAGTACACAATGAATCGATTTTACCCATTTATCGTCAAAATTGGGTATATGACACCAACATCCAATAATTTCGTAATTTCTTCGACCACTTCCTTCATGATTGGGTTAAGTCGACGTTGATGCTCCACCGATGGACTTGCAACATCCTCCATCAGAATCTTGTGCATGCAAAATGATGGGCTAATGCCTTTTATATCCGCAATCGTCCATCCAATTGCTGATTTGTGATCCCTAAGCACTCTCAGCAACTTTTCTTCCTGCAATTCGTTAAGTTCAGCAGAAATAATTATAGGTAAAGAATTTAAATCACCTAAATACGCATACCTGAGATGTTTAGGGAGTGGCTTAAGTTCCAATGTCGGTGGCTCCTCCAATGATGGTTTCAATTTTTCTCGCAATCGCTCTCCCTGCAGCAGAGGTTCAACCTAAGTGTTCGAAATCGCTTAACTCGTGGCAACGAGTCTAGCATCTGTAATAAGTTCACAAATTTTGGGTCGTCTTTTTCCTCATCCCCCAAGTAAAGTTGTTTCCAACGGATCTTTGATCAAACTCTTGCTCATATCTTCGCTGGTAATTTGCTCCATTAGATCCATTCAATTACACTCTTCCTCGTCCGTGGGATATTTCATGGCCTTGAACACATCAATTTTACTTCTTGATCTTGGACCCTCATCAGAAGTTCTCTTTTTGCACGCCTATGAGTGTCCTTCCTGTACAAGAAAGGTCTCCCTAGGATGATCGGGATGTTCTTATCTTCATCGAAATCCAAAGATGATAAAGTCCGCAGGAATATAAACTTATCCACTTTTACCAAAATGTCCTCTACAATGCCTCCTTGATATGTGGATCGACCTATCCCCAACCGCAATGAAATATTCAGAGGCTTTGGGCGCGGGCAAACCCAATCTGAATATACCGATAATGGCATCAGTTTATACTCGCCCCAAATCACATAAGCACTTGTTAAACGACAACTTCCCGATCGTGCACGGATAGTAAAGCTCCCCGGTCTTCGAAGTTTTGGTGGAAGCTTTTTCGTAACATCGCACTACACCTCCGTTAGTGCCACTATTTCAAGTCTTCCCATTTCTTCTTCCTCGATGTGATCCCTTCATAAACTTTCGCATAACTCTAAGATTTGTTCTAGGCCTCGCGAATGGGATGTTAATCTGGAGTTTCTTGAACACATCTAAAAACTTTGCTGAATCGCTTATCCGATTTCTATTTTTGGACTCTCTCATTAAAACGGCGGTGGAGGATAAACAATCGGCTCATTGTTTGATTTTATTTCCTCATTTTTGTTACCCTCCATCGCTGCTATTGTCATCAACTTTTTCCTCCCTGTTGTCAATTTTTCGCACTATTCCCACCGAGGTGTTTTCCACTTCTCAACATAATCGCTTGACATCGCTTCATGATTACCCTTGAATTTCTTTTCGTTGTCGCTAGGTAATGTTCCTTGTGGTCTATTATTCAATGCCAATGCAATTTGACCTATCTCGATTCTCTATATTTTTGATAGCAATAGCTTGATTCTTCATAGCCAAATCGTTGCTAGTCATGTACTTTGCCCACGATTCCTCCCCATCGGATTTTTCGTCCGTTGTTGAATCTGCTGTGGATGACTATGAAAACCAGGGGATATGATGGTCGTGGAGCTTGAGTTTATTGATTATTGCTCCACGAGAGGTTTGGGTGGTTCCTATTCCCCGGTTGTAGGTGTTTTGGTAGGTATTTTTGAATTCATCAGTTGTTTCATGAATCGAATCGGATGTCGGATTTATTGACATAATCGCCTGTTTGATGATCACCCGCACACAATTCACATACTACCATCACCCGCCGAACTTGTGAGCTTGAGCCCCTCGCTATCGATTCACCTCTCATTCATCGATCAAACTTCATGGATAAGCAGTAAAGAGTTTTCAGATAGTCAGTATTCATCTAATTCCAAGATCCCAAACCACCTTTCGCTCAGGTCATTCTTCATTGGGCCACCGGGTAGTTATTTTCCGACATTGTTTCTATCAAATGTAGGCTTCCTCGTAACTCTTAGCCATGAATGCACCGCCCGATGCCGCATCAATGCTAGTTTTGACATTTCCATGTAGCCCGTTATAGAAGGTGTTCATTTGTAACCACTGGGCAATCCATGATGTGGGCATTTTCTCGAGTAATTCCTTGTATCTCTCCCATGACTCATATAGTGACTTCCATTCTCACGCTTCAAACATTGTGATGTCATTCCTCATTTTCGCAGCTTTTCACGGTGGGAAAAATTTGGCAAGAAATTTTTGAGCCAAATCCTCCCATGTAGTGATCGAACCCGCCAGTAGAGAATGTAACCAACTCTTCGCTTTGTCCCAGAAGTGAATGGGAACAAGTTAAGTCTCACCGCCTCATCCGACACCCCATCAGATTTTGAACGTGTCGCACATTTCTAGAAAATCGATCAAATGCTCATTCGGATCGCTGCTTGCCATTCCCCAAACCGATATGAGTTCTCGTGATCATCCGAATAGTCCCTGTGCTTTATTTCAAAAGTGTTCGCAAAGAATTGCAGCCTAGTAATGCTCGATCGCAGATCACCACCCTAGGTGTGGCAAAATCCTCAACGCTTTCTCGGTCTTCTGTACCATCGTTCCTTCCAGATCGTAATTTTTGAATTGCTCTCGTTTTCTCAATCCACTTACTCAACTTTTGAAATCATCTGTCAATGTCGTCCTCAAAAGGAAGCAAGTCTGGATGTTTAGATCGTGTTTGCATAAACCAATGTCGAAAACCTGAAATAGAGAAAACAAAAATAAAAATGTTTAAGTAAAACTGGACTAATTAAACTGATATTGTAAACACAAATATTAAAATCTCATTAAATTGTCCTAAGAATTACGCCAAAAAACTTGTTGGGTAAAATCAATACGCTTAAAAACACGCAAGTGAAAGTGGTCAACAAGTAATATAGTAGTGAATAAAGTATCGTTCCCACGAGGACAAAATATCAAGAATCTTAACTTAACAATTATCAATTTTGTATTAACCCTAATTTTATTAAACTAATCAATTCGATGGTTTTTAAAATAAATAAAAGAGACTAAATTAATAAATAATTAAACTATCACAAAACAATCACCAATAACTAAATCCGAATTTCAAACAATTAATGGAGAATTAGACTTATGATTTCACCCCGAGCTTCACACTCGATTTTCAAACCTTTATTCCAACTCAATTCAATATCCCGCTTTATTAATCAAGAACACGAACGTAGTAAGAGCCACCTCTCGATGCACTAATACCATATTAACATCAATCCACAATAAAGATAGAAATTGTTAAACACCTAAATTAACCAACTCACTATATCTCTATGTGAACCGCAATCAAAAAGGTTGAAGTTTAAGCTCTCTATACGATTACATGTGATGTCAAGCGATATCTCTACCTTAACAATAATCACAAATCAGCTATCGACAAAATTCATGACACATGCTATATTAACTAGGTCTAGATTCAATCTCTCTCTCGATTCCTTTCAAATCCACAAAGAATCGCTGATCGTGCAATTCATAAATTCACGCACAAATTAACATAGATAAACCGAAAATATCTTATGAATTGAAAATCAAAGTTATAGAATCATCGTTACGCCCAAAGATCCATCACAAGTCTAATAAGTAAATTAGTTCATAACGAATGAATTAAAAATCAATAATTTGTTGAAAACATCATCCCAATTACAAATAGATGAAAGAAAAGAGGAATTATGGAAAACCCTTCACGTAGCCTCGATTTGCAAACCGTCGTGATAATCTCCAAAATTACTCCTCCAACGCTCGCTCTTCAATCCTTGAAATCGCTCTTGAATTTTTGCCTTCAGGTTATACGATTTATTGTTTTTTCTCCGTAATAGCAAGCTCTCTCTCTCTTCGGATTAATTCTTCTTTATTTGAGACCAAACGCACCTACCAAGCAACCAACAAACCGAAAGCCCCAAACAGAAAGTTCAAGAGTCAAACCAAACAGAAAGTTCAGAAACGGACTCATTTGCCTACGGGGACTTCAAAATTTCTAAGTTCCAACTTTTTTTTCACTTTTGCTCCAAAAGACCATGGCCAATTGCATCGACTTCAAAATTTCTAAGTTCCAACTTTTTTCCACTTTTTGCTCCATAAAGACCACCTTTCCTCACCAATATGCATCCATGACCATCGTCATTAATAATAACACATAAAATATCATGAATATTTTAACTTAATCAAATTAAAACGTTAACACAAATCATGAAAATAACTTCAAAAGTTTTAATTAATTTAAATCTCTTTTTGAAATGAATATCGATTCTATACGTATATAAAATCCACTTACAAAACATCTTATAATAAGAATTTCATTTATTAAATTCTTATTTAAATAATTTCTAAAAATTCAAGTTGTCAAAAACATGTTCAAAAGATGGAAAAATTAGTTCAAATACATGTTCTAGTTTAGGTGACTTATGTGTAGTGGCTCTCAACATCTCATTGATCTTATCTAAATATTTAGACTCATTCCAATTTTGTTCAAGGTTATTTAAGAAAAAATCAATTGGATCTTTTTCAATCAAGAGTCTATTCTCAATTATTTCTTAGGTCATGGACAACTCTTGTATCATGTTTACTTTAATGGGTTGGTCCAAAAAATCATTAGCTAGGTGGTTTTTTAGGAATAAGTCTTTCAGGGTATGGAGCTTTAGGCTTATACACATTTTCAACCAACTCATTAAATGTGACATGATCAATTTTAGGCATAGACTCATAATTTTTACTATTCAAATTAGCTTGACTCAAACTGTGTATAATTGAATACAAAATTTTCATTTTCCTCATCATTTCCACAACCATTAAGATTTTCAAAATTAACGTCAGAGTTACTAGAAAATTCACCCACCTCTTGTTCATTTATTATGGCGACTAATCGACTCATTTAAATTTCTAGACGAGATATTGCGTGATCCATGCTATATTGATTTTCCATTTAAACTCCTATAGTTTTTTCTAAGGCACCAAGTCTTTCCTCTTCTTCATTTGATAATTCTTGTGGATATTGAGGTTTTGGATCCGAATATGGATATGGATGTGGATAGGAACTTAGATAAAGATTTTCATAAGTTGGAAAAAAAAATATTTACTTGGTGTGCATTAAAATTTTCATAGGGTTCTTGATTCCAAGCAAAATTATTATTCCAACTATGATAAGAATCCATCTTTTCACAAATCACAAAACAAATAGACAACTAACCATGAAAGTCACACACAAAAAAGATATAAGATAAAATAAAATAAAAATCTTAATTCTACGGTTAACCTAAATAAAGTCTAGACAGCTCCTAAGTGTTCCAAGTTACACCTTAAGGTCCGCCAAATTCGAAATTAATCACACCACTAGCCAGGTAAGTGTAAGAAATGTGGGAGTTTCTCTATGGATACGGTAACTAATTGAATAACCACACGTTCTTTAGGCGTTTGTATTTTGAACCACTTTGTTAGTTTTTGATTTTATGATGTTTTGAATGATGACTAATTTTAAGGATATTAGACGTGTGCATGGTTCATGGTTTGTTATTATATTATTAAATATGCATGGATTATGGTTTATAATATTATAATTAACATGCATGGGTTTATAATATTATTAAGGAAGATTTGAATTGGAGCTTATTGAGGAAGATTTGAATTGAAGTTTATTAAGGAAGGTTGATTTTCTAAGAAATCTGTTTTGGTTTTAAAATGTCCATTTATTAAGGAAACAGGTGTTTACAAATCTTTAACAAAATCATATCAATCTCCTTTAATAAAGTTTGGATATATATAGTTTTATGACTCCTAATATTGTGGGATTCTTTATAGAATCCAACTGGACTTATCTTGTATGACAACTTATTTGGACTCTTATTATATCCTTGATTTACCAAATCTGTTGGACTCTTTAATTGCTAATATCATGGGGTATACCAACTTTGATATGAGTTTCCTATTCTATCTTATGTTCATAACCGTTGGTCAATATTGTAGCTTTAATTATGGGATTTAAATTATCTGATTTCTTGCTAACAAATATAGCCGTTGGCCTTCATGTTATATAGAGCTTCATCATGCTCAGTTATAGAGAAGACCCAACAATTGGACATCAATTCATTCTTCTTAATTCTTATAGCTTTCTAATAGTCTTTCTAGCAATCAATGTTCTGTTATCCTTAGGCTAGAAAGTTGATATTCCATTGGAATCACCATCATTGTAATCTGAAAGACAAAACTATTAGCTTTGGTGGTCTAGAGTTTCTAGAGTTTAGTGGGTCTGTTCAAAGAATGCTTCAAAGGTCTCAGAGGTGAGAACAGGTGCAGAGGTGTACAAGTTGCAGAGGTGCAAAGGGGGCATTGGTGTCCAACATCGTAATTGAAGCTTCTTTGTAGCAGGAGTTTTTTTATTGTATTTAATTGAATATTAAGTTTAATAAAAAGAGTCTCCAATCCTAGTTAGGATTGGACGTGGATTAGGCCACTAGATTAGAGGATAGGGGCTGAACCACGTAAAAATATTGGTGTGTTTTTTTTTACCGTTTATCTCTTTTAACTTAAACACCTATTCACCCTCCCTCTAGGTGTGCATATACACAGAATTACATTTGGTATCAAAGCTTGGCTCTACTAATATTGATCGTTGCAAGTCGTAGGGGAAGATCCTATGGCATACCTAAACTTTCAAGAAGGTCAGTCCACAAGTAGGCCACCGCTGTTGGTCGGAAGTGAAAACTTCAACTTTTGGAAGTTCAGAATGAAGATTTTTCTTAAAAGAGACCCATAGGAATGGTGGGTTGTTGAAAATGGACCTGTCATTCCTAGACATGATAATGGCAAACCAAAGGCTCTAATGAAGATGGATGCAAACGAAGGCTATATGTTTTCCTACAACACAAGAGCCATGAACACCTTGCTAAACGGAATGGTCCAAGCTGAAATTGATAAAGTATCATCGTGCAACACAGCAAAAGAAATGTGGGATACAATCATCATGAGCCACGAGGGAACTACTAAAGTGAAGGAGGTCAAACTGAGCATGTTAATGCACGAATATGAACTATTCAAATTGGAGAAAAAAATTAGAAATGCCCAAGCAAGATTCCTTACTCTAATGAATTCTCTAAGCATGCTCGGACGAAAGATTGATCAAAAGGAAATCAACCGAAAGCTTCTTAGAGTCATGCCAAAGCGATTCATACCAAAGGTTACTACACTTCAAGACTCAGTCACAATCAGCACAATGGAAACTCTTACCTTATTTGGAGAACTTGAAGAGTTGAAAACCAACTAAAATTGTATGATGAAGAAGATAAGGCACCTAAGAAGAAGATATTGGCTCTACAAGCTGAAAGCTACATAGAAGGCAATGATGAAGATTTTGATGAAGAAATTGAAATACTCTCAAGAAAACTCGAGAGACTACTTCAAAGAAAGAAAAAAAGGAAGAATCAAGAAGGTATCTCAACTCCAATGAGCAAGTCCAAGACAGAACAAGATGAAGAAATTGGCCAATTATGTTTCATGGGACTAGAAAACGGTGATCAACTAGAGGTAACGAATTTTCATGAAAATTTTGAAATATCTACATCTGATTATCTTGCTTTACAAAATGAAAATCAAAGGCCTAAAAAGAAAACTGCTTATTTCAAGAATTGCGTAAATGAGCTAATGAATGAAGTTGAGTCACTTATTGAAGAAAGAAAAGAAAATGAATATCTTAAAAATGAAAATGAAGTGTTAAAAGAAAATTTGAAAATGAGAGATGCATGCATAGATGCTTTTAATGATGGAAAAATGATGAATGTTCAACATGATGATAATATAACAAATGCAGAAATAACATCTTTAAAAAATGATCTTGCTAAATTTGTGCAAGGAGAAGAGAACCTAAATGTTATGTTAGGGGCACAAAGGTCTAGTCTTGATAAACAAGGAATTGGGTATAATCCTACTAATAATAATATTAGAATGATTAATAGTATCAAGGCATAAAACACTTTATTGTTCACCATTTATTACTTGTAAAAAATGTGGTTTTAAAGGTCATTTTCATTCTAATTGCAATAAAATTAGAATAAAACAAATTTGGGTAAAGAAAAGTGATTTATATGCTACTAACCAAAAAGGACCCAAGAAGATTTGGGTACCAAAAAGATAGAGACTATTTGTTTGTAGGTGTCTCAAGATCAAAAAGGAGATGGATGATTCTTTACTTTGAGAGAGTAAGTTACCTATAAATTATTTGGCGGAAACTATAAGTACCTCATGTTGTTTTTTAAATAGAGTTTTAATTAGATATAGTATTACAAGGGTTCATAACATCATTTATTTTGTCAAATGCTCCATATTTAATATACATGACAATCTTGATAAAAGGTTGATATATAGGTAACAAATTACAAATGTATGATTATATTATTTACTTGCTATATGTGATTTTGTTATAACCTTGTTCTATTGTCATTCTTTATGCTTATTTTTTAATTTGACAAATGGGGTGAATTAACTAACTTCAACTAAATTGATATGAATTACGTTTTGTTGATGACAAAGGGGGAGAGATATAACTTGATGATTTATTTCTTTTTGATAATGACAAAGGGGGAGAGATATTTGGGTATATTTAAATTGGTTTGAATTGGTATTCATGTTGATATTGAGATACTATATTATGCTGAATATGCAATGATAGCTTCGAATCCTTTACGCAATCCAATTAGAACCACGTCTCTACGGTATCCACACGAACTGGTAGCTTCGAATCCTTTACGCAATCCAATTAGAACCACGTCTCTACGGTATCCACATGAACGCCGCATCTAACCGTCGAACGATTCTGTAATAAGAGGGACTTCATGGTACTAGCCACCAAAGGAACAATTGTGAAACTTGTTTTTCTCTCTAGTCTCTCTCTAAGAGCTGGCCAGGTTTTTCAATTATGATGTAACCCTAAGTAGTCGCTATATATCATATATATAGTAGTTAAAAGGAATTAATCAAATCAAAACCTAATTTTATAAATCCGAATTTATATATATATATATCTCTTAATTAAGTCTTACTTAATTAATATACATATATACAATTATCCTTTTAATTTAAATTCGTGATTTAAATACTATTAATCATATTAATATATTTAAATCCTTAAAATTTAAATTAATTCCCTTTAAATTACATTTTATGTGTGTGACCTTTATAGGTTATTATTACGCTGGCAATAATTTTAAAATCATATTATAAAATTATAAGCGTGAGCGACATCTAGTAATGCATCATCGCCATCAAGTAATAATAAGATCGATGATTCGATGCAACCTTTTTGTGACCAATGTTTCAATGTAATTTAATCCTTTTAACCTTAATATCCTAGATTAAACTCGAGTCATGGAATGTGTCATACTCTTCATAATTTAATCTGTGTTTTTCTTGATCAATGAGTAGACTATATGAAACAAATCACTATTTGAGCATGGCCATGCATTTCATAGTCCTACTCAATCAAGAGGCCTATGGATATCACCCCTAATATATAGGAGGGTTAAATTCCATCTAGATCACTCATATTCCTCACACGATTCATGATGTACCCAATAATCATCTTTATAGTCCAACCTATTAAAGGTGACATTTGATGATATCAAAGTACATAAATTCTCGTGTAGTAATATAGTGATTTTAGGTCGGAGGACCATTACATCATTGTCACTATGAGAATCGCTAATGACAATTTGCATAATGTTCCACGTAGAATTCTCATGGTGGGTCTGTCCAGTACATCGTTCTCTAACACATACCTATGCATTGACTTAATATCTCATATATTTATGACCAATGAGATTTGGTCATCAGTCAATCCACATACTAGTCTCAATGCATCATTGTTGTCCTATCAACAATGGTACTCGACTAGGGACATTTAAGAGCAATGATACTAATTGTAATTATATAATCTCATGTTCAAGTCACATACTTGAAACTATATAAATTGTATCACTATTCTAAGGAATTTTATTATGTTAACATTTATATAACGCAGTAAATAAAATCATAATAAAATCATTCTTTTATTCAATCAAATATAATATCAAAATGTCAAGCAATTATATCAAATAATTGGCCTCTAAGGCATAAACTCTAACAGTACATGTCGAACTCACAGAAACTAGATTAATTTTAACGTATCCTTAATATCTATTTTAGGCAAATTAGAAATAAAGATTGAAAATCGATTAACTAGAATATGAAAACTAATATTGAGAAAGAAATTTAGGAATCTGAATACATTCAATAATAAATATAACATATAATTCAATTTCTTCTATTTTTATAACTCAACTATGATTTTGATATCTCTTCCCTTTAATTTAGTAATTTTATAATTAACGTGAGCAAGAATAGACTATGAAAATTTAAGGATTAACTATAACCCATCAAAACTTCTTGAGCAAGCATGGATTATGAAAAACTTATATCTTAACAATAATCTATCAAAACCTTTTAATTAATCTAAAATCACATAAGAACTATATAACAAATGTATTTAAATAACTAAAACATGAGGCAAAATCAATTAAACATATAATCATAAATAATAGAAAATATGAAAATATTAACATGAATAATTATTTAATTCCATATTCATCTTAGATTAAAGAAATTAGCTAGATGTGAAAAATAAATAAACAACTAAAATAAAGAAAAAGTATGAGATTGAAAATAAATAAGAAAACTCCCTTTATTAAAGATCCTCCAACAAGCGTACAATGAATAAGTAATTTAATCTACTCCTACTCCTAACCTAAACTAATATAATACCCATCTCCCTCTCTAAAACAAGAGATATATTTATAGGGAAAATAAATTTGTGTCCTAATTTTGATTCATTAAACTTGGTCTCCTTTGTTCCATTTTATCCTCTTCTTTCCTTCTTGGCTTCAATCTCTAAATGGTAATCTCCCCGGAGTCCTTTTCCATCTTTAAAAGCTGAAACAATTATCTTTTACTTATTGACCAAGATAAACAAGATAAATCTTGTGACGCCCCCAAAATAGGTCCATACAACCCATTCTGAGTCGCCAAATACATATTACAGAATTTAAATACATACTTCATTTATACAATTATTAACTGTCATGTAAAATACGACAAAATATAAACTGTGAGTTTTAATACAAATATTGTCTCGTAGACAATATCCAAACTCAAATAAAGTTCTCATTACAATTATTGTAAGACCCCGAAATTTTTTTAAATAAAAAGGAATTTTCTTTATTTATTATTTTGAAATAGTAAGGGTGGATTTGATTAATGTGGTTAGTTATGGGTAAAATGCGCAAATATTTCAAAATAAGCAAGTGGTTATAAAATATTCATTGTTTTCGGGGAATATTCGTTTGGTCGTGAAATATTAGTCTCGTCGGGGAATATTCGATGCCGGCCAGCGACCATGTGTGGGCCCCATAACTTGAAAGCGATTGGATGAAGAAAACGACAAATATAAGTTGGTTAAAAATAACGGCGTAGTTATTACCGTTAAGACTGTTGGAATACCCATTGGTTAAAATACTGATGTCGCGTGGTTGCAAGAAGACACAGATTATTACGCAGTATTGTTGAATTATTGATCCTTACGTAAGATGGCATTACTCAATAATTTTCACAGTAGTTCTTTATTCAATATTTTATTTTATTGATTCAATAATTCTTTGCGTTGGTATTTTATATTATTCTTTGTTTCAATAATTGTCACCGCACAAGATTTCCCATTATCGGATCAATAATTCATATTATTTGAATAATATTATTAGATAACATTATTGGCAATGTCTAGAAAGTTACGCTCTAAGGAGAGGTTTGGTCACCTAATTGCTTGGCGCCAAAGAAGGAGAGATCCTTATTGGAAAGCCCCTCTTTCTGGGATGTACTGGTCATCATAAATGTGATTACGTAATATTATTTGTGAATAATTAATTATTGATTCATATGATAAGGAAATATTTATTTTATATGAATATAAATGATGGATTTATTTATGTGGTTATTAGTGAAGGAATTAATCTTTGAGATGTTTTATTTGTATTTTGCCGGATTGGAGGTATTAAAAGATCAAAATTTGTTATTATAGCTTTATTGTGTGAGTTATAATATTTAATCCGATAGTTGGATCGTTGTAATTTTTGGATATGTTATACATATATAAGTTGAGTATATGTCCACAAATTTTGAACCGTTAAAAATGAACGAATGATTTGTTATAAATTTTAAGAGGTGTTTGATTCGGAAAGTAGGGTTATAATTGATTTTGGTGGAAAATTCTAGAATTGAGTGGACCCCACTTGTGGTTGGTGAAGAAATGTGCTGAATTTAATTTCAAATGTGGTGGGTGGGAATAGTAGCAAGTAAAGCCATCAGGTTGCAGGTTAAGTCTGCTTCGGCGTGCTAACATTTTCCTATAAATAGAGGGCTAAGTTAGAATTGAAAATCACACCGTAAACAAGTTTTTTCTCTTTTCTCTCTATATTATCGAGCGTATTCTTGTGAGTATTTTGAGTATACTTTGAGTATTGTTAGATTGCAAGTTCCCTTCAAAGACTATATCCAGGTGTTTCAACTAGAAGTACTTGTCTTTCGAGGTAAGGGATGTTATTTTCTTCTCGGATGATATTATTTCTTCAATATCATTATCTTTGAAATATTGGTTGGAACTTTTATCAAATTTGGAACTTTTTCATGTCGGGGTTACTATTCATGAGTTACTATTCACGAGTTACTATTCACGAGTTACTATTCACGAGTTACTATTCATGAAGCGTGAAGATGTTTTTTTGTGGAATTTCTATCTTTTGGTGTCGGAGTTACTATTCACGATATACGGCCTTTATTCACGATATCTGACACTATTCACGAATTTAAGACTATTCATAGAAAAATGAAAATTTTTCTTTTCGTCTAAAATATCTATTACGGATACTAGCTTTGATTGTATCCATGTTTTGATCATTCTTGAATTTTACACCATTGTGATTATTTTTGAGGTATTTTGGGCGTGGATAAAACCAAGTACGAATCCTTAATCCTTGTCATTTTGTTTCACTTTGGATTCGTTTCTTTAAAAATATTTTTCATCATCCTCGGTCTTAAATGATGATAGTATTGAATATCTTTGGCACGTAGTGCAAAGATGAATGATTTCTGAAGAATATCTTTGGCCTGTAGTGCAAAGATGAATGATTTCTGAAGAATATCTTTGGCCTATAGTGCAAAGATGAGCAGGTGTTTAAATGAACATGACCGACTGATGAATATCTTTGGCCTTTAGTGCAAAGATGAACAGGTGTTGAGATGAACATGACCGATTGATGAATATCTTTGGCTTCAGTAGTAAAAAGATGAATATTTGATTTGAGATGAATATTGATTGATGTTACAGGATAAAATATTGATGATGGACCGTTAAATTCATAGATTATAGTAGATTTCATTCTCTACGTAACTCTTCTATGAATTATTATTTCGCTTGCGAATATTGATCCGAAACTTGTTGTCTATTGTATTCTATCGATTTTTTTCCTGTTGGAGACTAACGATAATTTGTTGTATATTATCTTAGTCATAACATTCTTTATTGGGCTAGTTGAGCTCACCCTTTTCCTTGTTGTTCCATTTTTTTCTTCTCGGGAGGCGAGAATGTAGCGAGTACTAGTGGGGTATGGAATGAAGGTTCTAGAGAGAGTTGTTTAGTAGTCCTCACCATTATTGTAAAATAATGTATCAATAAATGTGATGAGGATTTATTTGAGTATAAATATTGTCTGAAGATAATATTTGTATTTAACTCACAATTTTCTTGTTGTAATAATAAAGTTGTAGTTGTTTCGCACCATGTATTTGGCGACTCGAGAATGGGTTGGATGGAATGGACCTATTTTGGGGGGTCGTCACGGTTGGTATCGAGCTTAGGGATATGATCTCTGGCGGAGATGGGGAATAGAACTAGGAGGGAGAGACGAGTAAATCCTTTGCTAGTGTGTCCTACCTAAGCTTATTTGTTAGTTGGTCAAGATATATAGGGATATTATGTGATTGATTTCCTTAATTAACCCCTTGTTTTATGACGAAGATTTGAGAATGTCGATCGAGAATATTAATAGTGGTGTAAATGAGACCGTGGAGATGCCTCATGCATACTTAACAACGAGGAGAACGCGTGCAACAGTCGGGCAATGTACCTCCCGTGAATAACACCACCGAGCGGATGATGAACGAGGGGATGTTTAGAAGCTTTTTGCGGTTCATGCAAAATCGCACGAGGAGAGACTCGTGTTCAAAATACGAGGAGGAGATGATAGTAATTCACGGGTGGTCACGGCCAAGCGATTCAAAGAGTTGGGACCACCGTACTCGGGAAAGCGAGATCCAATCATGGCGGAAACATGGGTCAAGCAAATTACCAAGATATTCGATGTCTTGGGATGCACGAAGGAACGAAAGTTCCATTCGCTACTTTTATGTTAAATGGCGAAAGCGATTCATTGGTGGGAATCGTGAAGCGTACCATCCCATTGCACTCAAAGATGTCATGGGAGACGTTTGAAGCAGATTCAATGACAAGTACTTCCCCGAAAGTATTCGCTATATGAAGGAAGTGGAGTTTATTAGACTAGAGCAGAATAACATGACGGTGTCCCAAAGACGAGGCGAAGTTCATGAGTTATCCGAGTTTGCACCTCATTTGGTGGAGAATGAGGAACGATGACGCGGATGTTTCGAGAGGTTTGAAACCCAAGATACGCCAAGATCTCATTTCTCATAAATTTTCTCTATTCGAGATGTTGTCAACAGGGCTCAGGTTGTTAGAGCGAGATAACGAAATCGTTCAACCGAGGGACCATAACTGAGGATCATATCAAGATAGCGATCATCGTAATAACGATAACCACGGAGAAAGAAGAATACGGACAAAGGCGGTAACCACTCGTGGTAATCATGGCCATGAAAATAGAAGAAGCGAGTGGGAGGAGATTTTAAAAGAGGAGATTCAACAACGACCATTTCAAGACGTCGCCGCTTGAGAGCAACTAGTTTTAAGAGAGGAGAACCACCACCGGTCAGATGTTACAAATGCTTGGGAAAGAGGGACATATCATTCAAACCGCCCCACAACAGTTTAAGGTATGCTATAATTGTGGAAAGAAGGACATATCGCTCGAGATCAGACGATATCGATACCCGATCCAAATGGAATGGTGACTCAAAAGGATGTCCCGAAAAGTCAAAGTCAACGATTTACGGAAGAAGCGTTTGTCGTGACCCTTAAAATGCGAGGAACCCGAACGGTTAGCACGGGTTAGTTAATTATAAATTCTTGCGAAGTTTATACCTTACTAGATACCTGGGTTCTACCCATTCTTTTATCTCTCTCTCTTGCCAACGCTCAACGTTTGAACTTGACTACGGAGAAATTAGACTTTTGACCTATTTATGGAGACTCGTTAGGAGAAACTTTCATTACATCCGTTGTTTAGAAATCGCTTGATTCGGGTTGGCACTATCACATTACTCGTTAACCTTATTTCTATAGTAGATATATGCTTTTGATGTGATTTTAAGGTTAACTACTCATCATGCCAAAATTGATTGCTTTTCGTAAGGTTGTTAGTTTTCATATTCCTAAGCAACCTATTATTCAATTCAAGCAATCAAACCATTGTAGTCAAACATTTTCATATCAAGCCATGAAGTCATTCATTTATTACGGATGTCAAGTTTTCTTAGTCCATGTTATGGATTTGAATAAAGACACGTCGATTTGAATAATATTCTTGTTGTTATTGATTTTCCCCGACGTATTTTTACGAAGAATTTCTTGGCTTACTCCCAAAGCTTCGATATTAAATTTTGTATCGACTTTGAACCCGATACAAAACTCATTTCTAAAATCTCACATCGAATGGCTCTATTGAACTTGAGGAGTTAAAATTCAACTATAAATTTGGTACCGAGTCTTTATCCGGTGATTTCCTTTGTGGAATGCACCAAGATGCAGAACTCGTAAGGGACACCATATTCAATGCGATAGTAAACCGATAGGTGTCATTGTGACGTCTTATCCAAGATTGGGATATGAGTCGCGGTTGAGAGCAACCTAAGTAAAGAATCTAAATACGTAGCTTTACAGAAGCTTAGTTGGTTATTATCGGAGATTCGTTGAATGATATTCTCGAATCGCTATTCCATTAACGTAGCTGACTCATAGAGATACAAAATTCAAATGGAGCAAGGAATGTGGTAAGAGCTTCGAAGAACTCAAGAGGAGACTCATTTCAGCACATGTTCTGACCATGCCATCTTGGAAAAGCGAACGTGGTAGCTGACGTGTTGAGTAGAAGATCGTATACAAGTACGAGTACGATATTGTCAAAGACTCATTTCGTATAATATACAAATAATAGAGATGGAGAAGAAAACTCTAGGTACCCACGTGATGATATACTGATGTACGTGATGATATCTGAGTATAATCGACTTTAATCGATAAAGTTAAAAGTTTGTTCAAGCTACACGGGAGTGATGAATTTGAAGAAGGAGGTGCAAGAAGTTGTTATTTCAAAAGCGAGAGAATCGGTGAGGTGAGGAAAGCTTAAACCTTCGATTTATTAATCCAGTTGAAATTCTTGATCGAATAGGAACTGTGGCCTATAGACTTGTTTCACCGCCAAGTATGACGCGTGTTCATAACGTTTTTCACGTATCGATGTTACGACCTGAACTACGTCATTGAGTTAGAACCGGATGAGATAGCCGAAGACTTAACGTATGAAGAGGTACCTGTCAAGATCTTGGATAGGAAAGAACATGTCCTATGTACCGAGGTTATACCACAAGTTAAAGTTTTGTAGAGAACCCATGCTATTGAGGAAATGACATGGGAGTTGGAAACGGAAAATGAAAGCGAGGTATTCTCATCTTTTCGAAACACCAGGTACGTACGTCAATTTCGAGGACGAAATTTCATAAGGAGGGGAGGTTGTAAGACCCCGAAATTTTTTTAAATAAAAAGGAATTTCCTTTATTTATTATTTTGAAATAGTAAGGGTGGATTTGATTAATGTGGTTAGTTATGGGTAAAATGCTAAATATTTCAAAATAAGCAAGTGGTTATAAAATATTCATTGTTGTCGGGAAATATTCGTTTGGTCGTGGAATATTAAATGCATCGTCGGGGAATATTAAATGCGACAAGCAGCGACCATGTGGGCCCCATAACTGGAAAGCGATTGGATGAAGAAAACGACAAATATAAGTTGGTTAAAAATAACTGGCGTAGTTATTACCGTTAAGATCGTTGGAATACCGGTGGTTAAAATACGATGTCGCGTGGTTGCATAAAGAGTTAGATACGGTATTGCAGCAAGATTTTGAATTATTGATCCTTACGTAAGATGGCATTACTCAATAATTTTCACGGTGAGTTCTCGTTCAATATTTTATTTTATTGATTCAATAATTCTTTGCGTTGGTATTTTATATTATTCTTTGTTTCAATAATTGTCCTTTGCGATATTTCCATTATCGGATCAATAATTCATATTATTTGAATAATATTATTAGATAACATTATTGGCAATGTCTAGAAAGTTACATCTAAGGAGAGGTTTGGTCACCTAATTACGCCAAGAAGGAGAGATCCTTATTGGAAAGCCCCCTCTTTCTGAGAAGCGACTGGTTGTATAAATGTGATTACGTAATATTATTTGTGAATAATTAATTATTGATTCATATGATAAGGAAATATTTATTTTATATGAATATAAATGATGGATTTATTTATGTGGTTATTAATGAAGGAATTAATCTTTGAGATGTTTTATTTGTATTTTGCCGGATTGGAGGTATTAAAAGATCAAATCGGTGTTATTATAGCTTTATTGTGTGAGTTATAATATTTAATCCGACCGTTGGATCGTTGTAATTTTTGGATATGTTATACATATATAAGTTGAGTATATGTCCACAAATTTTGAACCGTTAAAAATGAACGAATGATTTGTTATAAATTTTAAGAGGTGTTTGATTCGGAAAGTAGGGTTATAATTGATTTTGGTGGAAAATTCTAGAATTGAGTGGACCCCACTTGTGGTTGGTGAAGAAATGTGCTGAATTTTATTTCAAATGTGGTGGGTGAGAATAGTAGCAGGTAAAGCCATGAGGTTGCAGGTTAAGTCTGCTTCGGCGTGCTAACATTTTCCTATAAATAGAGGGCTAAGTTAGAATTGAAAATCACACCAGAAACAAGTTTTCTCTCTCTTCTCTCTATATTATCGAAGCGTATTCTTGTGAGTATTTTGAGTATACTTTGAGTATTGTTAGACGGTGCAAGTTCCTTCTTGAGACTATATCCAGGTGTTTCAACTAGAAATCTTGTCTCTTCGAGGTAAGGGATGTTATTTTCTTCTCGGATGATATTATTTCTTCAATATCATTATCTTTGAAATATTGGTTGGAACTTTTTATAAAATTTGGAACTTTTTCATGTCGGGGTTACTATTCATGAGTTACTATTCACGAGTTACTATTCACGAGTTACTATTCACGAGTTACTATTCACGAGTACTATTCATGAAGCGTGAAGATGTTTTTTGTGGAATTTCTATCTTTTGGTGTTGAGATTCTTATTCACGATCAAGACTATTCACGAATCTGAGCACTATTCAATAGAAAAATGAAAATTTTTCTTTTCGTCTAAAATATCTATTCGGATACTAGCTTTGATTGTATCCATGTTTTGATCATTCTTGAATTTTACACCATTGTGATTATTTTTGAGGTATTTTTGACGTGGATAAAACTAAGTACGAATCCTTAATCCTTGTCATTTTGTTTCTTTGGATTCGTTTCTTTAAAAATATTTTTCATCATCCTCGGTCTTAAATGATGATAGTATTGAATATCTTTGGCTGTAGTGCAAAGATGAATGATTTCTGAAGAATATCTTTGGCTCAGTAGTGCAAAGATGAATGATTTTGAAGAATATCTTTGGCTCAGTAGTGCAAAGATGAACAGTGTTTAAATGAACATGACCGATCGATGAATATCTTTGGCCTTTAGTGCAAAGATGAGCAGTGTTGAGATGAACATGACCGATTGATGAATATCTTTGGCTCAGTAGTGCAAAGATGAATATTTGATTTGAGATGAATATTGATTGATGTTTACAGGATAAAATATTGATGATGGATCGTTAAATTCATAGATTATAGTAGATTTCATTCTCTACGTAACTCTTCTATGAATTATTATTTCCGCCATGAATATTGATCTCGAAACTTGTTGTCTATTGTATTCTATCGATTTTTTCCTCGTTGGAGACTAACGATAATTTGTTGTATATTATCTTAGTCATAACATTCTTTCTCGGGCTAGTTGAGCTCACCCTTTTCCTTGTTGTTCCATTTTCTTCTCGGGAGGCGAGAATGTAGCGAAGTACTAGTCGGGGTATGGAATGAAGGTTCTAGAGAGAGTTGTTTAGTAGTCCTCACCATTATTGTAAAATAATGTATCAATAAATGTGATGAGGATTTATTTGAGTATAAATATTGTCTAGAAGATAATATTTGTATTTAACTCACAGTTTTACTGTTGTAATAATAAAGTTGTAGTTGTTTCTGTACCATGTATTTGGCGACTCAGAATGGGTTGGATGGAATGGACCTATTTTGGGGTCGTCACAATTATTATCACACTATTTTATAGAATAATAGGGACTGCTATAGCAACCTTCTTGGACCATCACTCCATTCTCCGACCAGTCCCAACTATATTATCATTTCCTGAAGAGAACAATGAAAGAAAACGGTGAGCTCAACTAGCCCAGTAAAGAATATTATAACTAAGATAATGCAGAATAAATTATTATTAGTCCTCAACAGAGAAAAATCTGATAGAATACAATAGATAACAAGTTTTAGATCAACAACTGCAGCGAAAATATCAATCCATTAGAAGAGTCAAGAAAATCATGATGTCTACTATCTTCTATGATTTAAAAGTCCATCATCAATATTTTATCTCTGTAACACCAATCAATAAATATTTCAAATCAAAGAATTATGTGACACCCCCAAATCTGGGTACTTCAATCCCATATATTTGGAGTTCACTGTCCGATTAAATCATAACTAACTACCCATAAACAAAGGATATAAACTTGCAAGCTTAAAAAATAAAACTCCCATAAAGGGTTACACAATCTTAAAATAAATCTCAGGTCATCTAACCTTTATTATTACAATTATCAGTGGAATATTATTAAAACATAATCATAATCAAGTCTATTACATAAGCTTTATAAATATAAAGTAAATTAAATGTCGTCTAATCAAGCACTTTGCCCTTGCTTGTAGAAAACTCTTCAAACTTCTTAACTTCATCTGCATTGTTTTATGCAAGAGTGAGCAAACAATTGAGCACATGAAGAATAGTATACAATAACATTCTATGAATGACTATTAACTGAGATTTCAATGGTAAAGTATTTTTACCGGAAATAACAAGTTCTAGTTTGAATATTGTAAGTTCAAGAAATAATGAACTTTAAAATCAAATAACAGATATCAATATCAAAGGAATACACTGAGGGTCACAAGACCACGAACTATGTTATAGGTTGTCAAGTATTTCTACTTTAACCTTTAACAGTCTAAAATACCATAATCATCATATATGTCCTAGGTTAACAAGTGTTTCTACTGTAACCTTTAACAGTCTAAACGACTATATGGACCATCGTCTCGTACTCCAGGTGATCAGCCCTTTATACTATGTATTGCGCAAACATTTTAACGCTATCGTGTAGTTCTAAAATAATCCCTTTTAATAGGGTTGTTCATCTCAGCTTTAATCATTAGGTTTCGTACCAAAGGAAGTTTGGATTGGAATTAGTTTCAATGGAATTAGTTTCAAAGGAATTCTAGATCTTTAGAACACTCATCAACCAAGTACTGGTTGAATCAAATAGGGATCAATAACTATTCAAGAGTTTGATTACAATATCTTCATGAACAAGGTTTATCGATGAATCAATAAGAGATAGAGTATCAACGATTTCTAAATTGAACAAGTGTTAATCATCGACTACATGCTTCCAAAACTGTATGGGTACACATAAGCAAACTAAAGGAAGTTTGGTTTAGATTGACTTCAATGGTAATTTAGTTTATAGAACATTCATCAACTAAGGATTAGTTGAATCAATAAAGGATCGCTAGTCAACTAAGAGTTCAGTACTATAATGTAAGACTATACAATGATATTGGTGATCAGAGATTGAACAATAGTTATTCGTAGCTGAACAAACATTTTTCAACAAGATCAAGCTTTCAAAAACAGTATAGGATTTGAATAAGCAAAACAAACTCGTTTATAATGAAGGAGTAAAGATTAATTAACTTGCTCAATGGAAAGTATAGTTTAGAAACTTGCTCTACAATATTTCAGAGTTAAAGAATATGCATAACCATAACAAGTTATGAACAAGGACTTGTATAATGAAAGATTAGAGATAGAGCACTTGCATAAGTATAACATGACAACAAAAAGTAAATCTTGCTGAATAATAAAGTAGCAAAGGTTAGAGAACTTGCCTCTTGCGTAAGCTATACAATTACAACTCACGTACTCCAATATCCTACACATACCATTAGGATTATCACATCAATTAGCTACATAGACATTATCCTCATAGATTTAATTCTCATTTTAGTTAAATTATAACCTTTAGCTTAAGGTTTAACCATATTAATCAACCACATAACACGAATCTAAAAACTAATTAAAATATAACATAAAACTTTTAGCATCCAAATCACATTCTCAACTCTTACAACGTTGAGTTTCAATCTAATATAACTTATAAATCAATACTATATTTCTTCTTAGTCATACTCGAATTCATTCAAGTGTTTAAGTCTTATGAGGACTCCTTATTAGTTTTATATTAACCCCATTCCATATCTTATAATGTTCATTTCAATGGAATTGAAACACATTTTACGTTCATTAACACTTGCCACGGCGTTTCGACGTTCATTCGTCACACGCCCGATTCGTCTCTCTTGTGTATGCTTAGTATGCTTATACAACTTATCTAATACATCATTTATTAATGTTAAGCATCATTATACTTCATAATATTCATATTTTATAACTTAGAACAACAACTTTTATCGTCAAAAGCTCTTCACTTGCACACGTACATGCTCGACGCCCTCCGATTACCTCCGAATTCACATCAGTCCCAAAGATGGCCATTTTAATCCTTTTCCCGACCTCAAATCGAAAACCTTAAAGAATGAAGGTTGTAGGTCTACTCGTCCTCGTTCTGGATCATCTTGAATCGCATCAATCGGAGTTCTTATAAAAATGTTATTCCCATTTTAGTAAAACATGTCTTTTCATATTTTTTCTAACACTTGGTCAGTCTGCCCACCCTCGCCGGGGCGGGATATCCGCTGGGGAGGCACAAAACAAACTGATAACACCCTCCAGGGATGGGGTACCTGGTATTAGCTTCTGCAGTTCGCGAATGAACACATCAGAAAGCCAAATTAGGCCTAAAATCTCATTTCTAACAACCATTCCAACTTACCCAAGTTGTAATAAGTTTACAGAAACATAAACTAATGTTCCTAACATGTTTCTAACCATATAAACAACATAAACTTCTAAATTACAACCTTTAAATTCACTATTTTTACTATTTCTTTACTTTTTGACATTCTTAGCGAAACTAATTACTGTAAATCCGTTTTTCAACCAAAACAAATAGTTTAAAACCCATTGTTCCCGTTTCTTCATATATTTTCACAATCAATAGTCAATTTACAGTTTATCATACCAATTGAGCATCAATTTTAATATCACATAAGCCATATTCATATATATTTCACTGTAATTCAATTTCTTCACTTTCACACATTTTTCTATGAATTTAATTACTCTAAATCATGAATAAACGGTATAAAACAGTTTATAATCATCTATTAACACATAAAACAGCATATTTTCAATAATCATTCACAAAACTTATTTATAGAGAATTTTCTTTCATGAAAGCTAAAGAGCACCAAAACTAACAATAAAGAGTTAGATTTCTTCCTTAATTCCTTGTTAGATGATGAAGGCTACTTTGTTAATCCCCTCTTGATTTCCAAACTTATAACTTTTCTCTCAATATTTCTAGAGCTCTCACTTTCTTCTCTGTTTTCTTCTTTCTTTTCTCTCTTCTAACTTTACGTAACTTATAAAAACTGATATAATATAAACGTATAACATATAATTCGTATTAATGTATAATATAACTGATGTCAGTTATTTTATTTTTTTTAAATTCAAAAGCCACCAAGGCTTGTTTGGCAAAAAAAATTAAATTAAAATTAAAGACTTAAAATCCTTAAGCCTAACTTGTTTGGCAAACTGAATTAAAATTCTTTTAATTTATTTTAATAATTCATTTATTATATAGTTTATTGTCACACTTTATTTAATTAAATTTCCATATTCAATTTAATTAAATTAAAACTAACAACAACTTATTATATTAACATACTACATTATCAAATTACCACAAAATTATAATTTTTATTATAATTTTATTTAATAAATTAATACATCACTTTTACTTACTAAATTAAATTAAAATGACCTTTTAATAATTTATTTAATCATAATCAACTCTCTAATTTAATCATTACATGAAATTAGAATATTATCACATAATAACCAATTCATCATTCTTTTATTTAAATTAACTTCAACATACAAAATTAGAATATTAACTTAATTAGCATATTACACTTGATCAAGTTAATTCCCATTAACTCATGAATTATTTATTTAACTAATAAATAATCAAATTAAATAAATATTTATATAACAATAAACACATCAACTAAAATATTTATTTAATTCAATAAATATTTGAAATTATAATTAAAAATTCTAGATTATTACAAATTAACCATGCACTACGGGCTAAGGATATTCGTATATATCACTAGTGGTCAGGATCATGTCAAACAACTGTTCATGTATACATTACGGGCCAAAAGAGGACTTTCACTACATCACATTACATGTCATGATTATACCAATACACAATTCCTGATCATAATCATATCAATAAACAGTCCATCTATGCACTACGGGCCAAATGTGACTTTCACTACAATATAAGCATGAGGATGATGATAATGATATAAAGAATCAATCAAGTGAGATCAATGATAAATATTAGAGATTTATAATTCAATTTATCCAGAGTTCAAGAATGTCCAAATTGTCAACATGATAATTAATTGTGAAGTAAAATTCAAGAATGATATTCATGTATCAAAAATAATTTGGACAGAAAAGAAAATTAAATTCTGTTGTGAACAGTACTCATGAATAGTACCGTATGAATAGTACCCATGAATAGTATCCCGACATGAAAAGATTAAAATTTAATAAGAAAGTTCAGACCAATATTCTAGTGAAACGATACTAGATTAAGCGCAAAACTCAAGGATATTCTATTAATTTCAGGGATTATAGAAGCAATACTTATCAAAGTAAGTGTAGATTTAGGAATATGAAACGAAATAATATCACTTACATACTATAGAGTATGGAAGAAAATAATATTCCTTACGAATATTGAACGAAAATAATATCCCTTACGAGTGTGAAGAAAATGATATCTCTTTACCATATTATAAAAAATAATACCCCTTACCTTAGTAGGAGACTAAATATGACTGGTATAGCGGAGATTTTTTTGAGGAAATATTGCACTATTAGTAACACTCAAGTATTCTTATACTAGAAAGAAATATGCACAATATTATAGAAGAAGAATTCTCTGATTCTGGTGTGATTTTTATTTCTTAACTAAGCAACCTATTTATAGGAGAATGGCATGACACTATTTAAAAGAAAATCATGGACAAACAATAAAAAATTCATAGATGATTTCAAGGGAAAAATTCGGCTGATTTTCTGATTTTTACTATTCATCACTGTGCAATAAAATATTCTAATAAAACAAAAACTTTATATAAAATATAATATATTCTAATTATAATCTAATAAAACAAATAACTTTATATATAATATAAAAAGTGTTATGTTTTATATAAAAAAAATTCTATTTTATTACTATTATAATAATAATAAAACAAAACTGAGACAACTTTGTGACACCCCCAAATCCCGGTACTTCATTACCTCAAGATTTGGTGTTCACGTAATCAAAATATTCATATCTAACTACCCAATCATAATATAATTGAATAATAAAACCTGTCCATACAGGATTACATTAATAAAAACATTATCTCCTAGGTTATCTAACCTTTAATTACAATCATTCAAGTGCGGAAATTAAATTATTACATCACGTCATTATTAAAAGTCTATCATCATAACGATAAAACAAAATTATAAGTCTTCATCACTTATACATTTTTTCCTTTCCTTTGCTAGTTGTAGGTTTATCTATCTTCTCAACCATAGCTGCAATAAGTGTATAAATATGCAAGAGTGAGCAAACAAAGCTCACTTGAAATAAGAATAAATATCTTTACATCATTTGCCAAATAATAGGCTCAATAGAACCGAATGATATGTTCTATTAACATTACAAAATTTGCCAATTCATAGGCTCAATAGAACTGAATGATTTGTTCTATTAACATTCTTAAATATACTACTGAGGGTCAAATGACCACGAACCATGTCCATAGTTATAAGTAATCTTTCAACTTTAACTTTAACAGTCATATGACTATAAGGACTCCACGTACTTAGGGGGATCAATCCTTCGTACAATGTATTGTGCACAACCATTTCAACGCTAAGCGTAAACCCTTAAACATGGGGTTGTTCATCTCAGTATTTAGAGTACAAGTCCGCACTAAAGAAAGTTTGGTTTGGATAAGCTTTCAAGGGTAATTGAAGTTTAATGATCATCAACTAGGGAACTAGTTGAATCAACAATGCTTGATAACACAATCGTTGTTTAATAACAACATAACTTAGAATATTTGAGAATCATAAATGAACTGGTTATTCATAACAAATTCATGCTTGAAATAACTTTAGAGCATAAGCCTTCAATAAAATGAATAAAATGGTTAACCTTTGCTTAAACAGTAAAATAAGTTAAGGTTCGAGTCTTATAACATTAGAAATGAAATTCCTGAACGTACATTTAATTGATAGCAAGTTGCAAACTAAAAACTTGCCCAACAATGTATTAACTCATGCAAAGAATTAAAACAGTTCAATAATAGAGACGAGAGTTCAAAAGCTACGTTCATTATACAATAATAGAACTTAAGAAACTTGCTTAACTGTAAACAAGTTAGAATGAATAAATCAAATAAGAATTTCCAATAACATTAGAGTTAGAGTTTGCTCGAATGAATTCTAGGAACAATTGACTTATTCAATAACAGTTAAGATATAAAAAAATTGCTCAATCAAAAGAATGAAGTTACACAATGTAATAATAAAATTAACTCAAAGAAAGTGTAGAGTTAGAAAACTTGCTCAATGTAAAAAGAAAGTTTAGAAACTTGCCTCAAGCGTAAGCTACAATATTAAACTCACGTTCACTTATACACAGTATTAAAACCACAACATCTATTAGACATACTAATATTCACTTTTCAATATAAAACGCATTACTAGCTAAACTTGTTATTTTAGCACAAGTCTTATGCTACCATTTACATTTCAGAATTCCCAAGTGTTAATCATCACAACACTTAACTAACGTTCATTGTATAAACTAAGTTATTACGTAACGCGTTTTCAATTTACTAATCATTTTTGCAACTTTGAATTCATAACCACAATTCACTATGTTATATTAACCTTAACATTACACATTTAATGTAAGACCCCGAATTTTTTTTAAATAAAAAGGAATTTCCTTTATTTATTATTTTGAAATAGTAAGGGTTGATTTGATTAATGTGGATAGTTAAGGGTTAAATCATAAATATTTCAAAATAAGCAAGTGGTTATAAAATATTCATTTTTGTTAGGGAATATTCGTTTGGTCGTGGAATATTCGTAATGCTGAGGGAATATTAAATATTGACAGTAGCGACCATGTGTGGGCCCCATAACGGAAAAGCGATTGTATGAAGAAAATGACAAATATAAGTTGGTTAAAAATAACGGCGTAGTTATTACTGAATTAAGATCATTGGAATACCCGGTGGTTAAAATACTGATGTCTGGCATTGGTCGTTGAGTATGGTACCAGATTGCATGTAATTGTTGAATTATTGATCCTTACGTAAGAAGGCACTACTCAATAATTTTCACGGTGAATTCTTATTCAATATTTTATTTTATTGATTGATAATTAATTGCGTTGATATTTTATATTATTCTTTGTTCAATAATTGTCACTTTGCATTATCTCCATTATCGGATCAATAATTCATATTATTTGAATAATATTATTAGATAGCATTATGGGCAATGTCTAGAAAGTTCTGTCAAGGAGAGGTTTGGTCACCTAATTGCGGCGCCGATGAAGGAGAAATCCTTATCGGAAAGCCCCTCTTTCACAGGAACTACTGGTTGTCATAATTGTGATTACGTAATATTATTTGTGAATAATTAATTATTGATTCATATGATAAAGAAATATTTATTTTATGTGGATATAAATGATGGATTTATTTATGTGGTTATAAATGAAGAAATTATTGTTGAGGTATTTTATCAGTATTTTATCGGATTGGAGGTATTAAAAGATCAAATCGGTGTTATTATAGCTTTATTGTGTGAGTTATAATATTTAATCCGACCGTTGGATCGTTGTAATTTTTGGATATGTTATACATATATAAGTTGAGTATATGTCCACAAATTTTGAACCGTTAAAATGAAGCGAATGATTTGTTATAAATTTTAAGAGGTGTTTGATTAGGGAAAGTAGGGTTATAATTGATTTTGGTGGAAAATTCTAGAATTGAGTGGACCCCACTTGTGGTTGGTGAAGAAATGTGCTGAATTTTATTTCAAATGTGGTGGGTGAGAATAGTAGCGAGTAAAAAGCCATCGGTGCGCAGTCAAAGTCGCTTGGTAGGGCTAACATTTTCCTATAAATAGAGAGGCTAAGTTAGAATTGAAAATCACACGAAACAAAGTTTTTCTCTTTCTCTCTATATTATTGAGCGTATTTTGTGAGTATTTAGATACTTTGAGAGTTCTTTGTTAGGTACAAGTTTCATCAAACATCACTTGAGCCTTTCCTTCCGAAGTACTGATTCTTTGAGGTAAGGGATGTTATTTTCTTCTCAGATGATATTATTTCTTCAATATCATTATGCTGAAATATTGGTTGGAACTTTTTATCAAATTTGGAACTTTTTTCATGTCGGAGTTACTATTCATGAGTTACTATTCACGAGTTACTATTCATGAGTTACTATTCACGAGTTACTATTCACGAGTACTATTCATGAAGCGTGAAGATGTTTTTGTGAAATTTCTATCTTTTGGTGTCGGAGTTACTATTCACGTATCAAGACTATTCACGATATCTGACACTATTCACCGAAAAATAAAATTTCTTCTTTTCGTCCAAAATATCTATTCTGGATACTAGCTTTGATTGTATCCATGTTTTGATCATTCTTGAATTTTACACCACTATGATTATTTTTGAGGTATTGTTGGACATGGATAAAACAAAGTACTGAATCCTTAATCCTTAATCCTTGTCATTTTGTTTCTTTGGATTCGTTCTTTAAAAATATTTTCATCATCCTCGGTCTTAAATGATGATATTATTGAATATCTTTGGCTTTTGTAGTGCAAAGATGAATGATTTTGAAGAATATCTTTGGCACTGTAGTGCAAAAAGATGAGCGGTGTTTAAATGAACACGACCGATCGATGAATATCTTTGGCCTTTAGTGCAAAGATGAGCAGTGTTGAGATGAACATAACCGGTGATGAATATCTTTGGCCTTTAGTGCAAAGATGAGCAGTGTTGAGATGAACATGACCGATTGATGAATATCTTTGGCTGTAGTGCAAAAGATGAATATTTGATTTGAGATGAATATTGATTGATGTTCTGAGGATAAAATATTGATGATGAATTTATTAAATTCATAGATTATAGTAGATTTCATTCTCTACGTAACTCTTCTATGAATTATTATTTCACTGCGAATATTGATCTGAAACTTGTTGTCTATTGTATTCTATCAGATTTTTCCCTGTTGGAGACTAACGATAATTTGTTGTATATTATCTTAGTCATAATATTCTTTACTGGGCTAGTTGAGCTCACCCTTTTCCATGTTGTTCCATTTTTCTTCTCAGGAGGCGAGAATGTAGCGAGTACTAGTCGGGGTATGGAATGAAGGTTCTAGAGAGAGTTGTTTAGTAGTCCTCACCATTTTTGTAAAATAATGTATCAATAAATGTGATGGGGATTTATTTGAGTATAGATATTGTCTAAAAGATAATATTTGTATTTAAACTCACAGTTTTACTGTTGTAATAATAAAGTTGTAGTTGTTTCTGTACCATGTATTTGGCGACTCAAGAATGGGTGTGGTGTATACCTATTTGGGGGCGTCACAGTTGGTATCAGAGCTTAGGGATATGATCTCTGGCGGAGATCGGGGAATAGAACTAGGAGGGAGAGGCGAAGTAAATCCTTCGCTAGTGTGTCCTACCTAAGCTTATTTGTTAGTTGGTCAGTATATAGGGATATTATGTGATATATTGATTTCCTTAATTAACCCTTGTTTTATGACAGTATTTGAGAATGTCGACTGAGAATATTAACAGTGGAGTAAATGAGACCGTGGAGATGCTGTGATTTACCAACGAGGAGAGCGTGCAACAGTGGCAATGTTCCTCCTATGAACAACACCACCGAAAGCGAGATGATGAGCGAGGGATGTTTAGAAGCTTTTTGCAGTTCATGCAAAATCGGGCGAGGAGACTTCGTGTTCAAAATCTGAGGAGGAAATGATAGCAATTCACGGGTGGTCACAACCAAGCGCAGTTCAAAGAGTTGGGACCACGAATTTAAGGAAAGCCGAGATCCGATCATGGCGGAAACATGGGTCAAGCAAATTACCAAGATATTCGATGTCTTGGGATGCGGAGGAACAGAAGGTTCCATTCGCCACCTTTATGTTCCGTGGCGGCGATTCATTGGTGGGAATCGTGAAGCGTACCCATCCAAATTGCACTCGGCATGTCATGGGAGACGTTTGAAGCAGTTCAATGACAAGTACTTTCACGAAAGTATTCGTCATATGAAGGAAGTGGAGTTTATTAGGCGGAGCGAGAATAACATGGCGGTCCCAAAGACGAGGCGAAGTTCAGCGGAGTTATCCAGTTTGCACCTCATTTGGTGGAGAATGAGGAGCGTATGATGCGGATGTTTCTTAGAGGTTTGAACCCGGCGATACGTCGATATCTCATTCTCATAAATTTTCTCTCTATTCAGGATGTTGTCAGCCAGGCTCGGTTGTTAGAGCGAGATAACGAGTACGTTCAACCGAGGGACCATAAAGCGAGGATCATACTCAAGATAGCGGTCATCGAATAACGATAACCAAACGGAGAAAGAAGAATACGGATAAAAGCGGTTACCACTCACGGTGGTAATCGTGGCCATGAAAATAGAAGAAGCGAGTCGGGAGGAGATTTTAAAAAGAGGAGATTCAACAACGACCATGTGAAGACGCGTCGGCCCCGATGTAACCGGTTCCAAGGAGGAGAAAGACCACCGGTCGTATGTTACAAATCTGGGAAAGAGGGACATATATCACCAAAGCGCCCTAGCAGTTTAAGGTATGTTATAATTGTGGAAAAGAAGGACATATCGCTCGAGATTATGCGATATCGAAACCAGATCCGGTGGGAATGGTGACTCAAAAGGATGTCGAGAAAAGTCAAAGTCAACGGTTCTTGGAAGAGCGTTTGTCGTGGCCGGTCAAAAATCGAGGAACCCGAACGAAGTTATACAGGTTAGTTAATTATAAATTCTTGCGAAGTTTATACCTTACTAGATCTGGGTTCTACCCATTCTTTTATCTCTCTTACTTGCGCTCAACGTTTGAACTTGACTACGGAGAAATTAAACTTTGACCTATCCGTGGAGACTCCATTAGGAGAAACTTTCATTACATCCGTTGTTTAAAAATCTTGCTTGATTCAAGTTGGCACTATCACATTTACTGTTAACCTTATTTTATATAGAGATTTGCTTTTGATGTGATTTTAAGGTTAACTACTCATCATGCCAAATTGATTGCTTTTGTAAGGTTGTTAGTTTTCATATTCCTAAGCAACTTTGTTATTGAATTCAAGCAATCAAACCATTATAGTCAAACATTTTCATATCAAGCCATGAAGTCATTCGTTTATTACGGATGTCAAGTTTTCTTAGTCCATGTTATGGATTTGAATAAAGACACGTCGATTTGAATAATATTCTGTTGTTATTGATTTTCCCGACGTATTTCTGAAGAATTTCTTGGTTTACTCCCAAAGAGGCGATATTAAATTTTGTATCGACTTTGAACCCGGTACAAAACTCATTTTTAAAATCTCATATCGAATGGCTCTATTAAACTTGAGGAGTTAAAAATTCAAGTATAGAATTTGGTACCGAGCCTTTATCTTGTGACTTCCTTTGTGGAATTCACTAAGCCGAACTCTCTGTAAGGGACGTCATATTAGATGCGATAGTAAAGCGATAGGTGTCATTGTGACGTCTTTATCAAGATTGGGATATGAGTCACGATTGAGAGCAACCTAAGTCATCGAATCGAAATACGTAGCTTTCTAGGCTTAGTTAGTTGGTTATTATCGGAGATTCGTTGAAGGATATTCTCGAATCGCTATTCCATTAACGTAAATGACTCATAGAGATACAAAATTCGAATGGAGCAAGGAATGTGGGAAGAGCTTGAAGAACTCAAGAGGAGACTCATTTCAAATACATGTTACGATCATGCCATCTCGAAAAGCGAACGTGGTAGGCGGCGTGTTGAGTAGAAGATCGTATACAAATCTGAGTACGATATTGTCAAAGACTAATTTCAGTATAATTTACAAATAATAGAGATGGAGATGAAAACTCTAGGTACCCACGTGATGATATCTGAGTATAATCGACTTTAGTTAAAGTTTGCTCAAGAAACCCAGGCCGGAGTTGATGCGTATGAAGAAGAAAGTACAAGAAGGAGCTATTCCTAGGGCGAGAATTGATGAAGAAGGAATACTTGAGTCCACTCTAGACTTTGTGTTCCTAACGACTACGATTTGAAAGTACAAGATTATGATGGAGGCACACAATACGCCATTTGCAATCCATCTGGAAGTACTAAAATGTATCGTGATCTTGACATACATTTTGGTGGAATAATATGAAGAGAGAGATTGCAAAGTTTATCTCGATGTGTTTAACTTGTCGGCGTGTAAAGGCGGAGCATCTTGTACCTAAGGGTCCGTTGCAACCACTTGAGATTAGGAATGGAAGTGGGAACACATTACTATGAATTTCATTACTAATCTTCCCAAGGTTTCTCAAGGTATAGATGCGATTTGGGTTATTGT
This sequence comes from Panax quinquefolius, assembly GCA_020205615.1. Taxonomy (NCBI): domain Eukaryota; kingdom Viridiplantae; phylum Streptophyta; class Magnoliopsida; order Apiales; family Araliaceae; genus Panax; species Panax quinquefolius. The sequence continues at coordinate 79,439,949 of CM035171.1, read as the reverse complement.
TGATAGATTAACCAAATCCGCTCATTTCTTACCGATACGAGACTTATTCCCTTGAGCGTATTTCTCGTATGTACGTAAATGAGATTGTGAGATTTCATGGCATACTGTATCCATAGTTTTGGATCGTGACCCAAGATTCACTTCATGATTTTGGGTTAGTTTGTAGAAAGCTATGGGCACGAATTTATGATTCGGTTTGGCATACCATCCTCAAAGCGGATGGGCAATCGAGAAAAGGACTACTCAAACTCTTGAAGATATATTAAAACTCGTGTCCTAGATTTCAAAGGAAGTTGGGATAAGTACTTGCCATTGGTGGAATTCTCATACAACAATAGTTATTAAACAAATATAGGCATGGTTCCATCCAGAAAGCATTATATGGACGAAAATGTCCTTCTCCAATATGTTGGGATGAGGTGGGTGAAGCAACATTGTTGGGACTAGAAGTTAATACGATATGACTCACCGAAAAGATCCAAATGATTCGACAACGTATACAAGCGGCACAAGATCGACAAAAGAGTTATGCGGATCTTCATCGAAAGGACGTGGAATTTAATGTAGGGGATCATGTATTGTTGCGAGTTGCTCCATGGAAGGGAGTTACAAGATTTGGAAAGAGAGGAAAGCTCGATCCACGATTTATTGGTCCATTTCAAATTCTTGACCGAAGTAGGAAATGTAGCCTATAGACTTGCGTTACCTCCAAGTATGTCTCGTGTTCATAATGTGTTTCACATGCTCGTACTTCGTAAATATGTGAAAGACCCGAACCACGTTATAGAGTTAGAACCGGACGAGATAATAGAATACTTAACGTATGAGGAGGTACTGTCAAGATCTTGGATAGGAAGGAGCATGTCCTACGCTTGAAAGGTCATACCACAAGTTAAAGTTTTGTGGAGGAATCATGCTATAGAGGAAATGACACGGGAATTGGAAGCGAAATGAAAGCGAGGTATCCTCACCTTTTCGAAATACCAGTACGTCGTCAATTTCGAGGGACCGAAATTTCATAAGGAGGGAGGTTGTAAGACCAAAATTTTTTTAAATAAAAGGAATTTCCTTTATTTATTATTTTGAAATAGTAAGGGTTGATTTGATTAATGTGGATAGTTAAGGGTTAAATACATAAATATTTCAAAATAAGCAAGTGGTTATAAAATATTCATTTTGTCGGGGAATATTCGTTTGGTCGTGGAATATTAAATCTTTGTGGGAGAATATTAAATACGACGGTAGCGACCATGTGTGGGCCCCATAACGAAAGCGATTGGATGAAGAAAGCGACAAATATAAGTTGGTTAAAAATAACTTGGCGTAGTTATTCTTGAATTAAAATTGGAATACCCGGTGGTTAAAATACGATGTCTGGCGTGGTTGCTCGCACAATAGCACGGTACGGTATTGCACGTAATTGTTGAATTATTGATCCTTACGTAAGAAGGCACTACTCAATAATTTTCACGATGATTCTTATTCAATATTTTATTTTATTGATTCGATAATTCTTTGCGTTGATATTTTATATTATTCTTTGTTCAATAATTGTCACCTTGCACATTATCTCCATTATCGGATCAATAATTCATATTATTTGAATAATATTATTAGATAGCATTATGGGCAATGTCTAGAAAGTTACATCAAGGAGAGGTTTGGTCACCTAATTACGGCGCTTGACAAGAGAAATCCTTATCGGAAAGCCCCCCTCTTTCCAGGAGCTACTTTAGTTGTCATAATTGTGATTACGTAATATTATTTGTGAATAATTAATTATTGATTCATATGATAAAGAAATATTTATTTTATGTGGATATAAATGATGGATTTATTTATGTGGTTATAAATGAAGAAATTATTGTTGAGGTATTTTATCGGTATTTTATCGGATTGGAGGTATTAAAAGATCAAATCGATTGTTATTATAGCTTTATTGTGTGAGTTATAATATTTAATCCAAATAGTTGGATCGTTGTAATTTTTGGATATGTTATACATATATAAGTTGAGTATATGTCCACAAATTTTGAACCGTTAAAAATGAAGCGAATGATTTGTTATAAATTTTAAGAGGTGTTTGATTAGGAAAGTAGGGTTATAATTGATTTTGGTGGAAAATTCTAGAATTGAGTGGACCCCACTTGTGGTTGGTGAAGAAATGTGCTGAATTTTATTTCAAATGTGGTGGGTGAGAATAGTAGCGAGTAAAGCCATCGTGTAGTGGTCGAAGTGCGCCTTGACGGGCTAACATTTTCCTATAAATAGAGGGCTAAGTTAGAATTGAAAATCACACCGAAACAAAGTTTTTCTCTTTCTCTCTCTATATTATTGAGGCGTATTTTGTGAGTATTTAGATACTTTGAGAGTTCTTTATTCAAATCTACAAGTTTCATTCAAGATCACTTCCGAGCCTTTCCTTAGAAATCTTGATTCTTTAAGGTAAGGGATGTTATTTTCTTCTCGAGATGATATTATTTCTTCAATATCATTATCTTTGAAATATTGGTTGGAACTTTTTATCAAATTTGGAACTTTTTCATATCGGGGTTACTATTCATGAGTTCTTATTCACGAGTTACTATTCACGAGTTACTATTCAAGTACTATTCATGAAGCGTGAAGATGTTTTTGTGAAATTTCTATCTTTTGGTGTCGGGGTTCTTATTCACGATATCTCGACTATTCACGATATCTGGCACTATTCATCGAAAAATAAAATTTCTTCTTTTAGTCCAAAATATCTATTTTGGATACTAGCTTTGATTGTATCCATGTTTTGATCATTCTTGAATTTTACACCACTATGATTATTTTTGAGGTATTGTTGGACATGGATAAAACAAAGTACGAATCCTTAATCCTTGTCATTTTGTTTCACTGGATTCGTTCTTTAAAAATATTTTTCATCATCCTCAGTCTTAAATGATGATATTATTGAATATCTTTGGCCTGTAGTGCAAAGATGAATGATTTCTGAAGAATATCTTTGGCCTGTAGTGCAAAGATGGCGGTGTTTAAATGAACATAATGTGGTGATGAATATCTTTGGCCTTTAGTGCAAAGATGAGCAGTGTTGAGATGAACATAATGGGTGATGAATATCTTTGGCCTTTAGTGCAAAGATGAGCAGTGTTGAGATGAACATAATGGATTGATGAATATCTTTGGCACATGAGTGCAAAGATGAATATTTGATTTGAGATGAATATTGATTGATGTTACGAGGATAAAATATTGATGATGAATTTATTAAATTCATAGATTATAGTAGATTTCATTCTCTACGTAACTCTTCTATGAATTATTATTTCAGCTGCGAATATTGATCCGAAACTTGTTGTCTATTGTATTCTATCAGATTTTTCCTGTTGGAGACTAACGATAATTTGTTGTATATTATCTTAGTCATAATATTCTTCTTTGGGCTAGTTGAGCTCACCCTTTTCCATGTTGTTCCATTTTTTTCTTCTCGGGAGGCGAGAATGTAGCGAGTACTAGTAGGGGTATGGAATGAAGGTTCTAGAGAGAGTTGTTTAGTAGTCCTCACCATTTTGTAAAATAATGTATCAATAAATGTGATGGGGATTTATTTGAGTATAGATATTGTCTAAAAGATAATATTTGTATTTAAACTCACAGTTTTACTGTTGTAATAATAAAGTTGTAGTTGTTTCTGTACCATGTATTTGGCGACTTAGAATGGGTGTGGTGTATACCTATTTTGGGGGCGTCACATTTAACATGCTAACACAATTTCAGACCATGTTATGAAGCTTTCCCAAATCTGCAAAAATAGTAGAAGTCAGAATCTCAAACTGTGGTATGGCAAATGCGCTGCATCATACAAAACTTAGGGCCCAAGGCAATTGCGTCGTTTTTTGCCTTAGCACCAAGTATAGCTGCAGGTGTTGAACGAAGAAGAAGAAAATTAATGAGCGATGGCAGACTTTTAGACCAACAAACACCAATTTTACCCAATAGACAGTAATATTAACACGTAAAATAAATATACAACTATCATAAACATGATTTCTCACATTTACAACCACTTAGCACAATTTATCAACAACTAAAACTATTTTAATTTCTCAAAATTCATATTTTCATACAAAAACTCAATTTTTGATATTCATTCTAAAAATCATCACTGTGAATTCATTAGTTGGCCAAATCACCTCATTTAAATTACGTTATGTTCGTATCTCAATGAACTATCATATACAAGCGTCAATTTACAGTTTAACATAAGAATTGACCATCTAAATTGGTACTTACCTAAGCCATACAAAGAATACATATGCTGTCAAAATTTTCTACTGTCAAAATGAAATTAGCATCCAATTGTTGTTTAATCATAATCTCTAATTATAACTCTATCTAATTACCATCAACAGGTTACATAAACACAATTCACAGAAAACTAGAATTCACAGAGTTTGAAACTTCATGCCGTAAACTCATCCACACATATACATGCATACATATATATATATATATATATATATATATAATATATAGAGATTATGGAGAATTACCTTTAATTAGCTTGCACAACCTTGCTAAACACTGAACTTGCTGTGAAAATTCTTAAGACTCTCTCAAATTTCTCTGAACTCTCAACTCCTCTCTTCTCTAAGCTTTAGCAATTAGAATGCGTAGAAGAAAATCAACTGGAATGCATAATGATATAATACAAAACTGGCATAGGCTTAATACTCATAATAAGTAATATCAGTTACTAGGATAAACGCATATAACATAAATATTTTATATTTATTATTTTAATTTATTTTATTTTATTTAAAAAAATCTAGAAATCCCAAAAGCCATAAGGCTTGTTTGGCAAAACCCTTTAAATTTAAAGAATGAATATATTAAGCCTTGTTTGTTAAAAACTAAATTAAATTACTTTAATTTATTTTAATAACTCCTTATAATATAGTTATTTATCACACTTTATTTAATCAAGCTTTCACATTTATTTTAATTAATTCACATAATAATTAATTAAATAAATCCTTTAATCACATACCACAATACAAATAATTAACCATTAAATTGAAATATCAATATAATAATAATTTCCTTAATTCATCAATTATTTATTTAACAAATAATTCTCCAAATAAAATTAAATTAATTAAACAAATATTTATTCAACGATAAACACATCCATTAAATATTTATATAATTCAATAAATATTTAATATTACAATTAAAATTCTGGAATGTTACAAACTTTCTACCGACGGTTTGACAAATTGGCACATAGGGGTCCATGGAATAATAAGTCAAACTTACAACAAACGCTTTATAAATATCTATCACAAATCACTTATCTTCAATCAACCCATTTTTAATCTTTCAACACTTATTTATCATTAATATTATAACTCACAATATTGACAACTAGATCATTCACAGGAAAGAGAAGGCTTTATGATAAGAATTTCTCCTTATTGGCTTACAATTAAATAACCTAACTCCTTTCCTCGACAGAACTTTCTAGACATTGTCAATAATGCAAATAATAATATGAATAACTGTGTCGTCTAGACTTTCTAGACATTGTGAAGATGATACTGTTACAATAATTGAATCAATAATATGAGATACTATGCAGCAACTACTGTGGTAATTATTAAATGAACTGAGTGACTTCTTACGTAAGCATCAATAATCAGAGATACTATACAATACCGTGTGCTATTGTGCAACCACGTGTATTATTGTTCTTTTATCACCGGTATTTCAACAGTTAACGGTAAAAGTTTTGTCGTTAAAAAAAGTTATTTATGTCACTTTCTATATCCGACAGTCATTCTGTTATGGGGTCCACTAATGATTGTGTCGTCGTTCGAATATTCCCCGACAAAAAGAATATTCCCCGACCAAACGAATATTTTATGACAACTTGCTTACTTGAAAATTTTGCATATATCACCCATAACTATAGCATTATATCAAATCACACCTTATTATTCAAAATAATATTTAGAGAAAATTAAATCTTTACTCATAAAAAGTTGGGGTCTTACAACCTCGCATTCTTATAAAATTTTATCCTCGAAATTGATGTACAAACCTTATATGTCGAAGATGTGAGGATACCTTGTTTTCATTTTAGATTATAACTCCCAGGTCATTTCCTCAATATCATGGTTTCTCCATAAAACTTTAACTTGAGGTATAACATTTGAGCGTAGAATATGTTCCGTCTTATCCAATATCTTGACAGGTACCTCCTCATACGCTAAATCTTCCGCTATCTTCTCTGGTTCTAATTCAATAATGTTGTTTGGGTCTTCCACATATTTACGTAACATAGATATATGAAAAACTTTATGAACACGAGACATACTTGGCGGTAAGGCGAGTCTATAGGCCACATTTCCTACTCGATCAAGGATTTCAAATGGACCAATGAATCGAGGGTTGAGATTTTCTCTCTTTCTAAATCTCGTAACTCCTTTCCATGGAGCAACACGTAACAATACATGATCTCCAACATTGAATTCCACGTCCCTTCGATGAAGATCAGCATAACTCTTTAATCGATCTTGTGAGGTTTGTATATGTTGCCGGATCATTTGAATCTTTTTCGTAGTCATGCGTACCAATTTTGGGTCTATTGCTTGAGCAACTCTAACTTTATCAATTAAAGTCGGTCCTACTCGTATATTTATCATTTTCACGTGAGTCCTTGAAGTCTTTAACTCTATCTCTATCTTTTGTAAGTCATACAAAATGGGCCTTTGTGTTAACAACATCGCACTCGTACCCGCATATGATCTTCTACTCAACACATCAGCTACCACGTTCACTTTTCCAGGATGGTATTGAATGGTATGGTTGTAATCTTTCAACAGCTCAAGCCAACATCTTTGGCGCATGTTACATTCGTTTTGGGTGAAGAAATATTTGAGACTTTTGGAGTATATTAGGATGTCATCAATAAAGACAACCACAAAATAATCTGAATATTCCTCAAATACTCGGTTCATCATATCCATGGAGGAAACATGGGCATTGGTCAATCCTAAAGACATAACTAGAAATTCGTAATGCCCGTAACGAGTTTTAAAAGTAGTCTTTGGAATGTCATCAGTTTTAATCTTTAACTGATGATATCTGAAACAAAGATCGATCTTTGAGAATAATTGAGCACCTTGCAACTGGTCAAATAGGTCATCAATGCGAGGTAACGGGTACCTATTTTTGTTGGTGACATGATTCAACTCTCGATAGTTAATGCAAAGTCGCATACTCCTATCTTTCTTCTTTACAAATAGAACAGGAGCACCCCAAGGAGATGTACTAGGATGAATGAAACTGATGTCTAACAGTTCTTGCAGTTGAGTTTTTAACTCCTGAAGTTCAATAAGAGTCATTCGATATGGGGTTTTGGAAATGAGTTGTGTATCGAGTTTAAGGTCAATACAAAATTTAATTTCACGCTCTGGGGGTAGGCCGGGAAGTTCTTCGGGAAATACGTCAGGAAATTTATTAACAATAGAAATATCATTCAAATCTGACGTATTTTTGTTTAAATATGTGGCATGGGCTAAGAAAGCTTGACATCCATTTTTCAATAAACGAATGGCTTTATGGCTCGATATGACAGTGATTGACTTTAGTGGTTTGGTTGCTTGAATTCGCATAATAGGTTGGTTAGGAATATGAAAACAAACGACCTTACGAAAATAATCAATTTTAGCATGATGAGTAATTAACCAATCAATCCCTAAAATCACATCAAATGCAAGTATTTTCAAAGAGATGAGATCAATAGGTAATGTGACAGTGTCGATTTGAATCAAACAAGATTTATAAATGGTGTATGTAATAAAGGTTTCTCCCAACGCAGTTTCAACAGATAAGTCAAAGTCTAATTTCTTTGGAGTCAAATTTAAACGTTGAACACAAGCAGGTGAAATAAAAGAATGGGTAGAATCTGTATCTAATAAGGTATAGACTTCGCAAGAGTTTATGATTAACTTACCCGTGATAACTTCGTTCGGGTTCCTCGCTTTTTGGAAAGTCACAAAAAATGCTCTCCCTTGAACTACCGTCTTTGACTTGTCTGGGATAGCCTTAGGTGTCATCATTACCGTTGGAATTGACTTCATTATAGGGCATATTCCACCCTTAACTGCTTTGTCATACTCCTGATCCATGATCTGAATCATTAATCTTCGATCCATATCAAATTGGGGTTGACCGCTATATATAGGGTAATTCAAAACTCGATGTTGGGTTCTCCAAATTGCTGTCCAAAAAAAAGAAATATATATCATCTATTTTAGCCTTCTTGAATCGGACTTCTCTTTCTACAATATCAACGCGTCATGCGGATTTTACCCATGCATCCTCCATTCTCACTCGTTCCATTGTTTCTTCTTTCAGATGATCTTTGACATTTGCATTCTCATATTTCAGCTCTATTATCATATACTCTGCCAAAGAGAGCTTATGTTCAAGAATCGAATATCGGGTAGTAAAATCTTGAATTATTGCATCCTTTTGTTCCACAACCGCCTGTCGTTCTTCACCCTGCTCTTCTAACTCACGAATACGATCTTGCAGTTCTATATTTTGATCATAAAATTCTCTTAGTAAACCCTCCTCAGGTTCCTCTTCTTCTTCACTCTCAGCTGCTACCTCTACGACTAGCTCGGGTGCAACTATTAATTCTTCACTCATCACATAGATATCTCTAATTTCTTCTTTACCTGACATCCTACAATCAAGTTTAATAAGTTAATTAGTATTCCTCAATAAAAATCTTTGTTATAACAAGATATTATACTCCAATATTTATTCTTTAAATGAATCCCTCGATTCATCACTTAAAACTCTATATGAGTTCATCTCTTGATTTTCAAATGTCATTTTTAAATACTGCCACAAATCAAGAGTTAATTAATGAAATTGACATGCCACAAATTATCCCTATATTCTGACTGACCAATTAAATAACAAATAAGCTTAGGTAGGACACACTAGCGAAGGATTTACTCGTCTCTCACCTCCTAGTTCTAGCCTCAGATCTCCGTCAGAGATCATATCCCTAAGCTCTAATACCAACTGTGACTCTCATTCCAACCTTGGATAGCACCTCACATCGATACCTATCAGCTTGCCACCGTTATTCACGGCATCCCCTACGGAGAATCTGGCTTCGGTGCATCCCACACAAGGGAGTCACCAACGATAGGCTCAGGGCTATTTACTTATAGCTCTGATACCAACTTTGACGCCCCCAAAATAGGTCCATACAATACATTCTGAGCCGCCAAATACATGGTACAAAATTTAAATACAAACTTCATTTATACAATTATTAACTATCGTGTAAAATACGACAAAACATAAACTGTGAGTTTTAATACAAATATTGTCTCGTAGACAATATCCAAACTCAAATAAAGTCCTTATTACAATTATTATCACACTATTTTATAGAATAGTGAGGACTACTATATTAACCATCTTGGACCATCACTCCATTCCCCGACTAGTCCCAGCTATATTATCATTTCCTGAAGAGAATAATGAAAGAAAAAGGTGAGCTCAACTAGCCCAGTAAAGAATATTATAACTAAGATAATGTAGAATAAATTATACTTAGTCCTCAACAGAGAAAAATCTGATAGAATAAAATAGACAACACGTTTTAGATCAATAACTGCAGCGGAAATAGCAATCCATTAGAAGAGTCAAGTAGAGCATGATCTCTACTATCTTCTATGATTTAAAAGTCCATCATCAATATTTTATCTATGTAACACCAATTAATAAATATTTCAAATCAACGAATTATCCATGCACTACGGACCAATGATATTCGTATATATCACCAGTGGTCATGATCATGCCAAACAACTGTCCATCTATGCACTACGGGCCAAAGAGGACTTTCACCACATCATTTGTCTGTAACATTACAGGTCATGATTATACTAATACACAATTCCTGGTCATAATCATACTGATCAACAGTCCATCTATGCACTACGGGCCAAAGATAACTTTCACCACAATATAACCACGAGGATGATGACAATGAAATAAAGAATCAATCAAGTGAGATCAAGGATAAATATTCGAGATTTATAATTCAATTTATCCAGAGTTCAAGAATGTCCAAATTGTCAACATGAGTTGTGAACAGTACCCATGAATAGTATCTATGAATAGTACCCCGACATGAAAAGATTAAAATTTAATAAGAAAGTTTAGACCAATATTCTAGTGAAACGATACTAGATGAAGCGTAAAACTCAAGGATATTCTATTAATTTCAGGGATTATAGAAGCAATACTTATCAAAGTAAGTGTAGATTTAAGAATATGAAACAAAATAATATCACTTACATACTATAGAGTATGGAAGAAAATAATATTCCTTACGAATATTGAACGAAAATAATATCCCTTACGAGTATGAAGAAAATGATATCCCTTTACCAAATTATAAAAAATAATACCCCTTACCTTAGTAGGAGACTAAATATGACTAGTATAGCGGAGATATTCTTGAGGAAATCTTGGACTATTAGTAACACTCAAAGTATTCTTATACTAAAAAGAAATACACACAATATTATAGAAGAAGAATTCTTTGATTCTGGTGTGATTTTCATTTTTTAACTAAGCAACCTATTTATAGGAGAATAGCAGGGCACTATTTAAAAGAAAATCACAGACAAACAGTAAAGAATTCATGGATGATTTCACGGGCAAAAATCGGCTGATTTTTTGATTTTTACTATTCATCACTGTGCAATAAAATATTCTAATAAAATAAAAACTTTATATAAAATATAATATATTCTAATTATAATCTAATAAAACAAATAATTTTATATATAATATAAAAAGTATTCTGTTTTATATAGAAAATTTTTTGTTTTATTACTATTATAATAATAATAAAACAAAATTAAGACACTTTTTATTACGTTTGACAAATTGGCACATAGGGGTCCATGGAATAATAAGTCAAACTTAAAACAAACGCTTCATAAATATCTACCACAAATCACTTATCTTCAATCAACCCATTTTTAATCTTTCAACATTTATTTATCATTATTATTATAACTCACAATATTGACAACCAGATCATTCCCAGGAAAGAGGGGACTTTCCAATAAGAATTTCTCCTTATTGGTGCGCAATTAAATAACCTAACACCTTTCCTCGACAGAACTTTTTAGACATTTTCAATAATGTAAATAATAATATGAATAGCTGTGTCGTCTCAATTATATATTTAATAATATAAAATATTGTGCAGATGATATTGTGACAATAATTGAATCAATAATATGAGATATTATGCAGCAACTACTGTGACAATTATTAAATGAACTAAATGACTTATTACGTAAGCATCAATAATCAGAGATATTGTATAATATCGTGTGTTACTATGCAACCACGCGTATTACTGTTCTTTTATCACCGGTATTTCAACAGTTAACGGTAAAAGTTTTTTTGTTAAAAAAGGTTATTTCTGTCACTTTCTATATCCGACAGTCATTCCGTTGTGGGGTCCACCAATGATTATGTCGTCGTACGAATATTCTCCGACAAAAAGAATATTCCCCGACCAAACGAATATTTTATGACAACTTACTTGCTTGCAAAATTTGCACATATCACCCATAACTATAGTATTATATCAAATCACACCTTATTATTCAAAATAATATTTAGAAAAAATTAAATCTTTATTCATAAAAAGTTCGGGTGTTACAAATCTAATATTATTCCACCTCCCTCCTTCTCGTGGTAGGATTCTTCTTGTCTCTTTCCTTCCATGAATATGAGCATTAAATATTAATTGATCACCAAGATTTTGATTTTATTACAACTAAATATTAAATTCAACAAAATAAAATAAAACATATTAATTAATAAACTAATATAATTAAAAGGACAAAATTAGGGATGATAAAATGTATGAATTATGTTTCTATCACTTAATTTTTTGGTGATATTTAATAATGACTTATCATACAATAATACGTAGTTGTGTGTGACGTCTTCTACCGCATCAATCGACGATTGTACCAAGGTTCCTATTTCGATATAAACACGGGGTTTAGGTGTCGTTGGTGTTTCATTCAACACAGATTTCATTGCTTGATCGATTGTACCAAGGTTCTTGTGGTTTTATAAGCGTTGAGTTGAGGTGTCGAGAGAGTTCTACACTTACATCTTTGCTAGAAACGATCCAGGTGACGACCACCTCACGCAAACGTGTCGTAGAGTTCACCATTTGGTATCAAAGTTAAGCCTTTCTAGCAAGTTACTTATCTTTAATTTTCTATTTAAATTGTTGAAAAAAAAATACAGATTTTTTTTTTCAAATTCTATTTCCATTGTGCTAACCAAATTTGTAGCACACCATCAAATTTCAACCAAGAGTTCATCATCATCAATTCCAAAGTGGAGCTACAATTGACAAATCTGAAGCATACAAGGAGTTCACCCGTGACACTATAAGGTTCACGATTGTGGTATTTCGAGATTCACACCATCTATATTTGTTCTTGATATGTTATTTTTGAATTGAATAGTGAAACTGTGATATTGTTTGGTGAATTCAAAAAGAACCTATAAGAGAGAATATATAGTGGTAAAAGGCAAGAGTAGTATGATCAATTGAGGGTAAAAAGCGAATTTGATCGATACCTGAATGAATCATCATTATTTGAGTGAAACACTTAAGGGAGTGTGTGAGGAAAATTTTATCTACTAACCTTTGTTTTTCAATAAATATATTTGATTAAAATTATATGTGTACTTCTGAAAGTCGGGGGAATTCTTTCCACATGAGGAATGATCATGATGCATATCTGAGATGAGAGGAAAGTTGGAGCGAGAGTTTGATAATCATGACTATTCCGAGTGGAGGAAGTTCAAACTTGTGATTTAAGATTTTTATGCTCATGTAATTAAATGGTGGGATCAATTTGAGCGTAATAGAAGAAGATGTGAAGAACACACTACTAGAAAATCAATCTATAGCGACGGGATTTAGCGACGGTCGGGGCGGAACCATCGCTATATATATATATAGCGACGGTCTAAGTATGACTGTCGGTATAGGCCTCTGATGGTAGTCTATTACGAGGGTCACAGGTTGGCCGTCGGTATAGGACTTTTTTTTGGGATTTTAACGAGGTTCATATAAGGGAGGCGTAGATAATAAGGGTTACAAGGGCGCATTTTATTAGTCACAAATCTACTGTTCTTTCCCCAAATCTACATCTCAATCAGTCGATTAACATCTCAGTCACTCGATCAACATCTTCAGCATTTGCACTGTCCATCTCAGTCACTCGATCAACATCTTTAGCATTCGGACTGTCCATCTCAGTCACTCTACATCCCTTGTTCGCCGGACTTCATCTCACCATCTCTCAAATAAATTGATGGATCATTTTTTGGTCATTTGAAAGGGGTATAATTTCATTATTTAGGTTTTCAATTTTATTTACCCCTTAGTTGTTATGATTTCCTATATTTCTCTCGTCCCTCTAACAAGCCCTAAATTTACTAATTTTGGGACACCCTTCTCTGGGGTGTTTTGTGAGCCATTGTGGTTCAGGTTCAATGTTATATTCATATGACATTGGTAGAAGCTACCAATTAAATTCGATGGGAAGCAACTGATGCTTCCCATCATCAGTTGTAGTTACCATAGTAGTTGTAGGGTCTACGTTATCCAGGCAGGCAGGCAAGGCAACAAGCTCTCTGAATTAGTGGGCTGTCTTGTTACCTTCATGTTCCTCTTTTTCCTACTTTCTACCTGAATCTCTATATATGCCATTTCCATCTTGGTGTAAACCTTTTGCTTATCATTATATACATTTATACACTCATGTTATATATATATATATATATATATATATATCCATATATATTCTTATGTATGTATATGTACTTCATATATATATATAGTCACTGTTCATCACTTGCAATTAAATTATATCAGTCTTTCATATTAATTAATATTAGATCAATAATTAGTACTAGCTAGTTAGCTAGCTACATTACTATTGGTATATGATTGATTATAACGACCGTCGTCATACATCTCACATTCGTGCCAAATCTTACCTATAGCGACGGCCACGACCGTTGCAATACATCTTAAATTCGCCATACATCTCACATCTAGCGACGGTCGGCGACCGTCGCAGTAGATCTTAGCCATTCGTGCCAAAGCTTCACGGCCGTCGCTATATCGATATTTGATCGTCGGTAAAAAGCTTCAAGCGCGTTTTTGTGTAGTTTTCTGGCGAAGGTCTTCCCGTCGCTATTGGAAAAAGACCGTCGCTATAGGTTACAGGGACGGCTTATATAGCGACGGTATGCGACCGTCGCTATAGCCTATAGCGACGGTCTTTTCATCTATAGCGACGGTCGCCGACCGTAGCTATAGCTTGATTTTTTGGTAGTGGCATCTAATCGAAACATGGGAGGAGTTAAACATTGTGATGAGAAAGCGGTTTGTTCCAGTACAACAGAATAGGAGGGACGAGGATACATATCCAAGACATGCAGAGCAACCTTCAAGGCGATCAACATTGGAAAACGATAGGAGGGTTCGCAGACATATTGATAAGAAGGAGTCGCATTGGAGACATCCAAAAGAAACTCCTAAGGTGTATAAAGATCCATTATTTTCAAAGGAGGCAAAAGAGTATATCATGGATTCATTGCATAAAGGGATGAAGGATTGTTGGATGCAACTACAAAATACCTCTAAGGCATAAAAGGAACAAGATCGTCCTAGGGAGGAAGAAGATGAAAAAGAATACGTAGTCCAGAGAGAACTTTTAGATTCCATTGTACAAAAGGGTTGTGATCAAAGGCAAAAAAGAAAACGACAAAAAGAAATTTTTCAAAAGGGTAATAGTGAAAAAGAAAATTTAAAAAGAATGAGGAAGAAAAGAAAAGAGAGATTGAGAAGAATAAGAGTGAAAACAAAAGAGAAATTGAAAAGAGTGAGCTTGAAAATAAAGCCTTCGTTCATTACTTTGTAACTATATATACATAGTATACATCACATACTTAGGTTCTATACATTATCAAACATACTCATTTTGGTTCAATCATAACATGATAAACTTCAAATTTCATCTTAAGTCATTCTATGGCATTTCCAAGAATTAAATCTTATTTTCCCATCATAGAATATTTGGCTGATGTAAAGAATATTAGACAACTTTGATTAATGAATTATTGTGAGATTATTCTCCTTTAGTTCTTTGAGAACTTTTAAATTATTCTTATTCTTTCTATGAGATTCAATATTGACTTATCATACAACAATACATAGTTGTGTGTGGCGTCTTTTACCGCATCAATCATTAATTGTACCAAGGTTCTTGTTTCGATATAAACACGTGGTTTAGGTGTCGTTGGTTCATTCAACGTAGATTTCATTGCTTGATCGATTGTACCAAGGTTCTCGTCTCTGTATAGGTGTTGGGTTGAGGTGTCAAAAGAGTTCCACCCTTACAGTTTTTCTAGAAACGATCCGGGCGACTACCACCTCACACAAGCGTGTCGTGGAGTCCATCATGTAGGGATCACCCAATCCGTTATACTTCTCAAAATTTAGAACTTGGAATTTATCCAGATATCAGGCTCTAGGGAAGATGCACAAGTCAGAGTAGTTGACACTAACGTAAGATCATGTTCCTTTAATGGATCGAATGGATTCTTCCATTTACCGTACTTTCTTCTGAATTTCTCCAGTTTCTCTATCTTCCCCAAGATCAACTTCTTTTGTTTGACCTTTACTTGCAGCATCCTTGATGGCCCTGCTACCAAATTAGAATATCGAAGTGGGTATATATGTATTATTGGCTTTGTTTGAAATTTGACATTCTCCTTACGTGGAGGATTCGGGCTGAGTTTGTGGTCTCGGACCTTGGGCTGTTTTGCATTTCTCTTTCAGTAGACTGGCCATTTCTGCGATTTGCTTTTTAAAGTCATCAAACTCCTCCAGAGAAACGGGAATGGATTCTGGTATAGTACTTTCAGCCATTTTGATCGGCTGGGTTCACACCTTCTTAGCTCGAGGACCAATATACACACAAACGGTATATAGTTTAGTCTTGATGTACATAGAAGGTATGGATGCATATATGTTTATGTTATGTGTAACACCCCCTTCCCGAAAAGGAAAGGGAGGTCACGTGCAAAGCACAACAAACCTCAAAATAAATAAACAAAGCACTAACAACCTCAAAATATTAATAGTGGTGATCCATCAATAAAGTAACGAGTACAATTCTCTAAACTGAGTCAAAATAATCAAAACTTAAAATTTGAATCAACCTAAGCGGTCAAAGGCAAAACTCTCATCACACTAGCTACGAATCACCCTCGCAAAACTCAGGAAGAAAAACACAAAGATGAGCCAATTGCCCGAAGACGGATCTGAGATATACAATCGATATACAAAAACAGTTGAGATAAATTCTTGAACAAGCCTCAAGTGCAAGTACGAACAAAAATATAATATCCAAGGATCTGAATGGAATATATATGAATCAACATAATTGACGTAAACCAATAAAAGAATAAAGAAATAATGAATCAAGTAACTAACTCAATGACTTGAACCGAACAAAACCAACAAAACTAATCCAATAAAATAATAGGTGAAACAAACTAATTTGGAGTTATTTCACACTGAAAGTGAGCCTTAAAATATATCTTGCCACACAGTGCAAGTCAAAATAATGCCACACAGCAAGTCAAAAACAATGCCACATGTGTGCGGTCAAATGATGCCACAGTAAATCACACATTGGATCGCGAATCCAAATGTATGCAAATAGGATAGGTGTGTTTGGCACAACATCACCAATCCGCGTGAGTAGAAAACTAGGTTAACCCATACGCCTCCCACAACAAAAACACCAAATGGCCCACTTCCTAAGAGCCCAAAAGCGGAGACGCCGTGGACTAATCACACCGCCACGGAAAGTGTCACGCCTCTCGTTAAGACGACATGCACGGTGGTACCCCACATGTGTGGTTATAGCTCGTATACCCTATGGTATATTCTAACAAAAATATTATGTCACAACACATGCGACATAATACTAACAAAAGAGTTCTATATGTATATGTTGAACCAAATCAAATTATAGTCACAAGGTTTCAAAAAGAAGGTAGAATATGTATCGCTCTACAATTATCAAAAATAAATACTAAACATGATATCCTAATTCAAAGAGTACAAATACGAGTCCAATGTGTCAACTCCAAAATGAAACAAATATATGAATTTCACAAGAAACAATTATGTGAAATAATAACAGAATTTAAAACGAGGAACAAAACGAATAAATCAAATTTAACAAAAGTATCGCTGAAAGAGTACGGAATTCGTACCTGATACTTCCAAACCATTTATGGCACACTCCACAAAATCTTACCCTCAAATGCCAACGATATCAAATACAAATCGTTATTCGCAACCTAAACATATTTACCTCAAATTAAAAATAATCCAAACTAATAATTCCAAAGTAATTCATAATCTATTTAATATGCCTTTAATCATCGCCTTTTCGTTCGAACTAACTAAACAAAATAATAATAAATATAAGTACACTTATAAAAATATTCTTTCATCTTTAACCCATTGATAAATTCATTTTATTATTATTATAATAATAATCTCTATAATTTCAAAATATTTTATTTATTCATTTAGATTTTGTATAACATAATATTTTGCAATACTATATAACGTAATTATTAATTTTTTTATTTTTTAACAATAAACATGAAAATTGTACTATTAAGAACATGTGATCGGAGACTACAAATTAATATATATTTATCCATATAATAGGCATGCACCTATTGTGCACTCTGTAATTTTCAAAAGAAGTCTAAATATCCATAAGTCTAATAAAACAATTACTATTCATGACATATTTTATTAAGAAGAAGCGTTTTTTTTTTTTTGTTTAAAGGCACATCGATGCCATTCATTTCACATACTACCCAGATGCAATCAAATCATTATTATTATTATTATTATTATTACACTCCATATATTTTCTTTTTAATACCATTGTACTAACTATGTACTTATATTTATTCTACCTCTGTTTCACAAGAAATACTCATAAACCGATATCCCAAACAAATTCTAAATAATTACAAACTTAATCATAATTCTCAACTCCGTTTCTAATATATAAAAAAAAATTCTAACATGATACCACAATATAATATATGAACAATACTTTGAAATTTAACTCCATGTTCCAAACAAGCTAATCTAATTTATACTTTATTTATTTGCTAGTTTTAATTGAGATTCCCTCCAGGCATGACTTATAACAATAAACAATCAAATTAATTAAGCCTGCAAGATCCGATCATAAAATAACTAAAAAAAATACCCAATAATAAAAATAATGGTATTACCTTGGTTGGGAGAATTTTTCTCTTTCTATTTTCTGTACTCCTAGTCGCCTTTCCCTTCACTTCATAATAGATGGAATCCAATGTGAGACCCCAGATTTTATCAATAAAGATTTAAATTTTGTTGAAATAATTTTTCAATATTATGGTGTGAATTTAAGATAATATTATAGTTGTGGGTAGTATTTATAAATTTTGCAAAGTATGCAAGTGGTTATATTATATTCGATTGGTCAGGGAATATTAGGTTTAAAGAAAATATTCATGACAACTACTCAATCATTGGTGGACCCCACAATGTAATTATTTGTCGATCGAGAAAACGACAAAAATATTTTATTAAAATAACTACGGAAGTTTTACCGTGGTTCTTTGTTGAACTACTCTTGTAATAAAAAGTACAAGAATACGTGTGGTTGCATAGAAGACATACAGATTGATTATCGATGCTTATGTGAGAAGTCACCGGTTTGATTCCATTATTGTCACGATTAATAATATGAATTATTATAATGATAATGATGTTTTGTTTTATTCGTATTATTAACGTAATAAAAATGTAAACATCTTTTATATAAAATAGAATACTTTATTAAAGTTATTCTATAAATGTAATATATTATATTTTATTATGCATAGTGTTGCATAGTGTTTTTTTCATAGTGTTTTGCATAGTATTGCATAAAGTGTTTGCATAGTAAAATGTTTTTATATAAATAGAATATATTATATTTTATTTAAAAGATTTTTCTTTAAATATGGACCGTCGAGATTAAAGTAAATCAATCTGGACCGCTCATGGATTAGTTCTTATGCATTCCATTTTCCTATAAATAAGCTCATTCCTTCATTATTTTCTTACTTAATTCATCAAACTCTAGAGAGAGAAATTATAGAGAGAAGCTATAGAGAAAATTATAGAAAGAAGAAGAGTATTCTCGCTACTTCACTACTTCTATATTCAGGTTCTTTTTTTACTAGTAAGGGTGTTATTCTTTCTTCTTGAAGAGAACTTCGTTATTCCATTCACTATTATTCTCATTGAATAACTTTTGTAAAAGTGGCATACCCTATACATAACCTCAGATACGCAGATACCCTATACTTGGTGAAATCCTTATGTTATTCCATTGCTTATTATTCTCGCTGAATAACTCAGATACGCTGGTTTAACCCTATACTTGGTGACATTCTTCTATTATTCTCATTGGAACATCCTCGCTCGTGTGTTTTACACCCGACCGGTTCCGCTTTTTATTATTCTCGTTGAACATCCCGTTCATGTGTTTTACACCGGACCGGTTCCGCTCTTTATCATTCTCATTGGAATATCCCTATCGTGTGTTTTACACCGGATCCGGTTCCATCTTTATTATTCTGTTGGAACATCCCCGCTGCGGTGTGAATTTCACCGACCGGTTCCGTTATTATTATTCCGTTGAATAACCTCGCCTATGCGCGGCACCGCATGCACGGTGATTTCTTTTGTTATTCCATTCTTTATTATACCCGGTTGGTTAAAACTTTGACTTCTATACTCCATGAAATTAGTAGAATATCCTTGATATTTGCGCTTCATCCAAAGATCTTTTCATGGAAATATTCTTCCGATCATTCTTGAATTTTACTCTACTGAAAACAAAGATCATGTCGACAATTTGGACGTTAATAATTCATGGATTTAATAATTTTTGAACTTGTTTTATTGAATTACTATGTCATTGTCATCATCCTCATGATATATCATGTTATCTTTCGCTTACGTGCATAGATGAACTTAGTATGATTATGACTGTGGATCATTCTAAGATAATCACGGCTTGTTATAAATGATGTGATAAAAGTCCTCAAAGGGCCTGTAATGCAATGATGGATAGTTTTTGGTATGATTATGACTGGGGGTGATTCAGATAGTCGCTTGACCATTGATAATTTGATGAAAATCCTTGACCGTGGTACAGAATGATTAGATGTGGTGGTTTATTTATTGTCGAGTCTCACCGATAAAATTGATGAAAACCTTTAAAACCTAAAAGATAGTAGATTTTATTTTCTACTTGACTCTTTTAATGGATTGCATATTCACTGCAGAGCTTAACCGGTTGTCTATTGTATTTTATCGCTTTAACATTGTTGAAGGCTAATGATAATTTATTCTCGCATTATCTTAGTCATAATATTTCTTATCGGGCTAGTTGAGCTCACCTTTCTTTCACCGTTCTCTTCGAGAAAATGAGAACATAGCCGGGACGAAGCCTGGGAACGAGTAATGGTCCAGAGGATAGCATTAGTAGTCCTCACTATTCTCGTGAAATAGTGTGATAATAGTTGTAATGAGGACTCCTTTTGAGTTTGTATAATATCTAGTAGACAATATTTGTATTCAAACTCACGATTTTATGTCGAATGCATACCTACGCTTATATTAGTAAGTTGTATTTGAATTTATGTACCATGTAAGTGGCGACCCAAGATGGGTGACGATACCTAATTTTGGGGGCGTCGCGGTTGGTATCGAGCTTAGGATATGATCCCGGCTAAGATGCTGAGATAAGAACTAGGAGGGAGAGACGGGAATCTTCTTCGCTAGTATGACCTACCTAAGTTTATTTGGTATTTGATTGGTCTCACGAGAATATAGGGATAATTTGTTAAATGTCAATTAACCCTTGTTTTGTGATGTTGTTTGAGAATGGCATCCGAAAATCTTTGAGATAAGCAATGAAGCACATGAGAGTGTTGATTCGGTTCAAACAAAAGGTAACGACAACAACAACACGATAATAATCATACATCGGTGGCAACGGCCATCGTAATAATGATAACCATCGTGGGGAAATTATCATGTTAAGAATGGTAACCACTTCTTGGTGGTAATCATGGCAAAGATAATAGAAGTGGAAATTTCAAGAAGAGAAGGTCATTTAGCTCGATTTTGTCGATAGTGAAGTCAAGTCCAATTTGGGATAGTGGCACCAAAGGCGGATACTGGACAAAACAAAATCGATGGTTTCGGGAAGAGCGTTTTTTCGTGACTTTCAAAAGTGGGTAACCCGAAACGGTTAGTACGGGTTAGTTAATTATAAATTCTTCATGAAGTCTATACCTTATTAGATACCTGGTTCTACCCATTCTTTTATCTCTCTTGCTTATGCTCAACGTTTAAATTTGACTCAGAGAAATTAGACTTTGATTTATCTATTGAAACTTCGTTGGGAGAAACCTTCGTTACTCTCCACATTTATTAATCTTGTTGTTTCAAATAAACACTTTCACGTTACTCCGTCGATCTTATCTCTTTGAAAATACTTGTCTTTGAGGTAATTTTTGAAAACGATTGATTAACTACTCATTATTCTTTTTGTAAGGTTGTTAGCTTTCATATTCCTAACCAACCTGTTATACTTAATTCAAAGTAACCAAACCCTAAAGTTAATCATCGTTATATCAAGCCATAAGTAAAGAGCCCCGAACCTTTCGTTGTTGACTTCCTTGTGTGGAATGCACCAAGCCGACTTTCTTCAGAGGTACGCCATGGAATGAAGATGGCAAGTTTATAGGTATCATTGTGAGGTGCTAGCTAGGTTAAGGGATAGAAGTCACATCAGGTATCAATGTGACGTACTATCCAAGTCTTGGATGAGAGTAATGATTTTGAATGATATTTCTATCATTAATAAATTTCTTGAAGTATTCTTGAAGATTTCCTAGCCTACCCTAGAGCGTGAAATCGAATTTTGTATTGAATTGACAGCCCAAAGAAAAAACCCATTTCTTAAACCCTCAAATATTTCTTCAACTAAATGAATAGTTTACGTGGTTTATGATGAAAGTCATAATAAAAGCATTGGAATAATGAAAATCATGGGTATATGAAGTATTAGTAAGTTTTATGATGAGTTATGTTGGTTGGTATGTGAAAACATGAAAGTTTCTTAGAAATCACAAAGAGTTGAAAATCAGATTTTGATGAAAAACGTAACATGAAATTCAATTGACCATATCTCCTATTATATTTTGAATTTTTGAGTATGGTCAAGTTCTAGAGTTAGATCTATGAGTTACCTAACTAATCCAAGTGGAATTACTGGAAAAGGTATTGTAGATTTTTGTGTGGACTGATTTTAGCAAATGAGGCCAAAGCTGTAAATTTCGAAAATGCTACTGCCCAGAAACTTTAAGGGACTGTTTTGGCCACTTAAATTATGAGAAAAATTCTGGCCTTTTGGGACATGAAAGTATATGGTATAAAGTACCTCCTGTCCAAAAATGAGCTCATTCTGACTTAAAATGAGCAAGTTATGACTATTTCAATATTTAGGTTTTTCCGACGAAAAACGCTATAACCGGAGTTCTATAACTCCGATGACCATGAAATTTAAACTGGAAGCTCACGTTAACATAGGTAAGGTCCTGCCAAGATTTGGGAATTTTTGGAGTTAAACTTGAGGTAGCTAATTTCTTAAGGAATTAAGTGGAAATTGATTTTTAAAAAATAGTAAATGAATTTTAAAAATTCGAGAGAAAAAAATATATTTTCATTATGGGACTATATTATGCTAAATCTCAGAAAAGAAATATTTTTGGGGCTGATTTGGTATTTTTCATGAAAATAGTTTAGTACTTAACATATGAGTTAAATATGTTATGTGAAGTAAAAAAGTTGAAAATAGGATTTTATGGCTAGAGAATCCTATATAGAGTATATGCATATTTTTTGATGAGGATTTGATAATTGGTGATGATATTTTATGAGTATGACATTTTGAATGATTAAATGCATTATATGGTAAAAGCGTAAACAATTAAGATAAATTGTTTATAAATTTAAGAAGTGATTAAAATATTGTTATAATATTAATGATATTAGATTATGAGATTATTAAGTGATTGAAAATATAGGGATATTCTTGAATCCTGGATAAATTATATTATAAATGTTTAATATTTATCCTTTATCTCATTTGATTGATTCTTTATATCATTATCCTCATGCTTATATTATGTTGAAAGTCATCTGTGGCCTGTAGATGGACTTGGTATGATTATGACCAGGGATTGTTCGGTATAATCATAACCGTAAATGAATACACAATTATCTTTGGCCGTAGTGCATGGATAATTTATGGTCGTGATACTAATGAATACACAATTATCTTTGGCCGTAGTGCATGGATAATTTGTGGTCGTGATACTAATGAATACACAATTATCTTTGGCCGTAGTGCATGGATAATTTGTGGTCGTGATACTAATGAATACACAATTATCTTTGGCCGTAGTGCATGGATAATTTGTGGTCGTGATACTAATGAATACACAATTATCTTTGGTCGTAGTACATGGATAATTTGTGGTCGTGATACTAATGAATACACAATTATCTTTGGTCAGTAGTGTATGGATAATTTGTGGTCGTGATACTAATGAATACACAATTATCTTTCGTCAGTAGTGCATGGATAATTTGTGGTCGTGATACTAATGAATACACGATTATCTTTGGTAGTAGTGCATGGATAATTTGTGGTCGTGATATTAATGAATACACAATTATCTTTCGTCAGTAGTGCATGGATAATTTGTGGTCGTGATATTAATGAATACACAATTATCTTTGGCCGTAGTGCATGGATAATTTGTGGTCGTGATACTAATGAATACACAACTATCTTTGGCCGTAGTGCATGGATAATTTGTGGTCGTAATACTAATGAATACACAATTATCTTTCGTCAGTAGTGCATGGATAATTTGTGGTCGTGATACTTAATGAATACACAATTATCTTTCGTAGTAGTGCATGGATAATTTGTGGTCGTGATACTAATGAATACACAATTATCTTTCGTCAGTAGTGTATGGATAATTTGTGGTCGGATACTAATGAATACACAATTATCTTCGTCAGTAGTGCATGGATAATTTGTGGTCGTGATACTAATGAATACACAATTATCTTTGGTCAGTAGTGCTTGGATAATTTGTGGTCGTGATACTAATGAATAATCCTGGCCCAGAAAGTGGTGGATGATTCGATGATATGGATTAATTATCGAAAGTCAGTCTCAAAGAATGAAATATTAATTCATGGATGTGGTAAAAGTCATCTTCGTCAGAGTGTATTGATAGACTTGGTATGATTATGACCAAGGATTATTCTAGATAATCACGATCAGATTGAAAAACACGAATATCCTTGGCCAAAGTGCATGGATAATTCGTGGTCGTGATACTATTAAGTCGAGTCTCAAAGATTATTGGTTTTACAGCTTGTATATATTTGCTTTCAGAAGTGCAAAGATGAATTGTTAATGAATATCTTCGGCCGGATTGCAAAGATGAATTTAATGTTTTCAACGATAAAGGTATTCAAGGTATCCTCACCTCTTTATCATATCAGTATCGCATTCTAATTTCGAGGGCTTAAATTCCATAAGGAGGGGAGATGTGAGACCCCAGATTTTATCAATAAAGATTTAAATTTTGTTGAAATAATTTTTTAATATTATGGTGTGAATTTAAGATAATATTATAGTTGTGGGTAGTATTTATAAATTTTGCAAAGTATGCAAGTGGTTATATTATATTCGATTGGCTCTGGGGAATATTAGGTTTAGCAGGAATATTCGCATAACTACCAATCATTGGTGGACCCCCTAATGTAATTATCATTTCGGATTGAGAAAACGACAAAAATATTTTATTAAAATAATTCATGAAGTTTTACCGTGGTTACCGTTGAACTACTCTTTAGTAAAAGTACAAGAATACGTGTGGTTGCATAAGAAAATATTACCGGTATTGATTATCGATGCTTATGTGAGAAGTCACCGGTTTGATTCCATTATTGTCGATTAATAATATGAATTATTATAGCGATAATGACGCTTTTGTTTTATTCGTATTATTAACGTAATAAAATGTAAACATCTTTTTATATAAAATAGAATACTTTATTAAAGTTATTCTATAAATAGAATATATTATATTTTATTACGCATAGTGTTGCATAGTGTTTTTGCATAGTGTTTTGCATAGTATTGCATAGTGTTTGCATAGTAAAATGTTTTTATATAAATAGAATATATTATATTTTATTTAAAAGATTTTCTTTAAATATGGACCGTCGATTAAAGTAAATCAATCTGGACCGTTCATGGATTAGTTACTATGCATTCCATTTTCCTATAAATAAGCTCATTCCTTCATTATTTTCTTACTTAATTCATTGAAACTCTCTAGAGAGAAATTATAGAGAGAAGTTTATAGAGAGAAAATTATAGAAAGAAGAAGAGTATTCGCTACTTCACTACTTCTATATTCGGTTCTTTTACTAGTAGGGGTGTTATTCTTCTTCTTGAAGAGAACTTCGTTATTCCATTCACTATTATTCATTGGAATAACTTCGTAAAAGTGGCATACCCTATACATAACCTCGATACGCGCAGATACCCTATACTTGGTGAAATCCTTATGTTATTCCATTGCTTATTATTCATTGAATAACTCGTGATACGCTGATTTACCCTATACTTGGTGACATTCTTCTATTATTCATTGAACATCCTGCTCGTGTGTTTTACACCCGGACCGGTTCCGCTTTTTATTATTCTCATTGGAACATCCCATGCATGTGTTTTACACCCGACCGGTTAAAATCTTTATCATTCTCGTTGAATATCCTATATCATGTGTTTTACACCGGATCCGGTTCCATCTTTATTATTCTCATTGGAACATCCCGCTCGATTGTGAATTTCACCGACCGGTTCCGTTATTATTATTCATTTGAATAACTCGTCTATGCGAAGCACCGCATGCATGGTGATTTCTTTTGTTATTCCATTCTTTATTATACCCGGTTGGTTAAAACTTTGACTTCTATACTCCATGAAATTAGTAGAATATCCTTGATATTTGCGTTTCATCCAAAGATCTTTTCATGGAAATATTCTTCCGATCATTCTTGAATTTTACTCTAAAAACAAAGATCATGTTGACAATTTGGACGTTAATAATTCATGGATTTAATAATTTTTGAACTTGTTTTATTGAATTACTATGTCATTGTCATCATCCTCATGATATATCATGTTATCTTTCGCTTACGTGCATAGATGAACTTAGTATGATTATGACGTGGATCATTCGGTATAATCATGGCTCGATTATAAATGATGTGATAAAAGTCCTCGGTGGGTCTGTAATGCGTTGATGGATAGTTTTTGGTATGATTATGACTGGGGTGATTCTAAGATAGTCATGACCATTGATAATTTGATGAAAATCCTCGACCGTGGTACGTGTGAATGATTAGATGTGGTGGTTTATTTATTGTCGAGTCTCAAATGATAAAAATTGATGAAAAACTTTTAAAACTAAAAAAGATAGTAGACTTTATTTTCTACTTGACTCTTTTAATGGATTGCATATTCCACTGCAGCTTAACCTGGTTGTCTATTGTATTTTATCGGTTTAACATCATTGAAGGCTAATGATAATTTATTCTCGCATTATCTTAGTCATAATATTTCATCGGGCTAGTTCGAGCTCACCTTTTCTTTCACCGTTCTCTTCGTGAAATGAGAACATAGCCGGGACGAGCCTGGGGAACGTAGAGTAATGGTCCGAGGATAGCATTAGTAGTCCTCACTATTCGTGAAATAGTGTGATAATAGTTGTAATGAGGACCTTTTGAGTTTGTATAATATCTAGTAGACAATATTTGTATTCAAACTCACAGTTTATGTCGTAATGTACACCTACGCTTATATTAGTAAGTTGTATTTGAATTTATGTACCATGTAAGTGGCGACCCAAGATGGGTGACGTATACCTAATTTTGGGGGCGTCACATCCAATACAATTAGGTTTGAGTCATATATATAATTAATCATCCTTGTCCTAATAGGATTTATAACATTGAACTTAATTAGTTTTAAAGCCCAAATTTATAAGATTAATATTTTCTGTCACTTATTGTTATAGCCCACAAACATTATTATCAAATTGACCCAAATAAAAGACAAGCCCAATTATTCTATTTAAAACATAGATTTAAATGCTATTTACTTTATTTATTATTATCATTATTATTATTATTATTATTTTTTACCGGGTATTACATTATGCATTAGGTTTGAGGTTTTTTAATCTTTTCATTCAAAATTGAGGTTAGTTGTTTCATAACAGGATAAGAAGATATTAGATGATAGTTAAGATTAGATGACATTGTGAAAGTAGTATGCACACAAGCCAATCATGTTGATGATAAAGCATATACTTTGTAACAATCTTATTCGTTTATTAATAAAAGTATTCATTTACTAAAGGCTTTAATTTATCTACATGGTGTTGTTTTAATAATATGTGATATATCCATAGTTTTAAGCAATGCTTTTAGAATCATGATGAGATCATGCTAATGAGATCTAAATTCTTAGATAGCTTAAAAACTAAAATGTTCCCAATCGATGGATTACTAAAAATGAGATTAGTGAATCCAGATAGATTGGTACATACGTTGCTTGCTCATTGGATTAGGATGATTGATCTCGTGATCATTGGTGTGGAGACACTAAAACAAGTATGTAGGTGCTTATTGGAGAATAAGTTCACTGAACGTGACTCGCTAAGGAATACCTAATGGAGTTTTACTTGCCTATCAATAGGAATTCTTGTAGTGATTGTAGTACAAGTGATCCTTGGACTTGAGATCATCATAGTATCTTGTGTATGATGAGTTATACTTTGACTTATTCCTTAAGACCCTTAGGGTATATCAAAGGGTATGCTTGGGTATAATAAGTTGTACATGGAGATAATGTATGGTCAATAAAGAATCTACCGCTTCTAGTAAAAGAAGATAAATGTCCTATGTGATTCGATAAATGACAACATAGTAGTCCTTGGCCAAGGCAGAATGAAATTAGAAAGGAGTTTCTAATTTGCATTATTTGATGTTGTGCATTTAAGAATCAAAATACATATAATTAAAATAAATAAGACTTGACAGTAGTTCCATGTCTTATATTTAATTGGGACATTGTATGGTGGAAGGATTGAATTGTACAGTAACTATTTACTCAAAGATTCTTTTAATGATTAATGTTGAAATTTATATTATCTGTAAAGTCGTTGATCGCTGGGGAGGCTTATCCCTATTATAGAATAAATATTATTTATTTAAAGAAATTAATAGTGTACTTTATTTATTTAAATGAGATTAGAATTGTTCTAATTGATTTATTCACAACCGGTTTAATATGGAGAACCTAAAGGGTCACACCATAAAAGGAAGAATAATTAATTAAAAAGTTAATGGCATAATCGTAATAATATGTTAAGTATATTTAATTTAATCTATGGTGATAAAATAAATTAAATAGCTTAATATTTATTATTTAATATTTTAGAAACATTAAATATAAATTAATAAGAGGAGTCTTATTAATATTATTACAATTATTATTATTTTAATTTCTAAAGGAGTTTAGGAATTAATTTAATATTAGTACTCCCATTTATTCCTAATAGGATTAGGAGGCAAATTAATTAAAAGAGTTTAATTAATTATCCTTAATAAGATTATGGAGCCTAGTTAATTAAAGGAGTTTAATTAATTAAATAATATTCTATTTTAATTATATTAAAATATGTTAACTGATATCTTTATAAGAGTAGTCTTATATTAGACATATGTGTGTGTGAATTACGTGATTCCAAGAGTTGGAGAGTATGCCCCTTTCTATAGAGATAGAAAATTAGGGTTTGAGCCAATACACCCTTCTTCTTGAATTCTTCTTCTTCCTTGGTGGATCACCTCTAGAGGCCAAACGCTTGGGTGGCTAATGTTGATCAAAGGAAGGAACCAAACCTGCGTATTCAAGGAGAAAACAAAGGAATAGGAGTTGAACGTGTACCTGAGGAAGCTCGGATCTTCAAGAGTATGATTATATTTTCTCCTACTCTTTTATTGACTGATAATCTAAGCACAAGAACGATCTTTGTTTATGGTTTGCAAGAAATTTTAAAATACTGTTTTTACATCGCTTCCGCTTATTTATGTGATTTGATTGCATGCTCTCGTTTCTAGCAAACCTAACACATTGATTACATACAAAAAGAGTAATATGGTATAAAGAGACTTCCCGTAAAATTGGGTTTATCTGAGGTTGACATACCCTAGGGTTGCTCTCGCGGGCTTTTCGACATTAAGGTTCCCAGATCTTCGCAATTTACTCAATGAGAATATATCTGATCTTTCGATTGGAGCAGATCTGAGTGGTGCCTTTCCTGAGCCTTGCGAAGGAATGCCCCTTGGAGTCCAGTAATCAACAACCGACAGGTTAGCCTCCTGGTGGAGGAATCACATAACATACATTCATCGTGCTTTACCGTATGCATATGATGACATTGTGCGAGGCACTAATATAGAGCATTTAAAAATATAAGACATTCATCACACACATAGATCATTCACACAACATGCATATAGCGAAGGAAATGAACAAGATTGAAACATGACTTAAGACCTCTAAAAGTCCCCAGCAGAGTCGACAATATCATGAAAACAGAACTTAATACAACACAAGTCACCATCCATGACAATATCACATACAATTGCAATTTCTTAATTGTCTCTCCTAGTCTGATAACTCCAATTTTAAGACCTCCCTTTTTAAATTCTTTAGCTTCTTTTTCTGCTTTCTTATTTTGTTTTTTAGTAAATTGACTCTATCTTCATTTCTTGAAACAGAACTCATTTCACTGCAACCCATTTCACTACAACCACTACCATCAACTTTATTTTGAGAAATTATGTCCAACCATTGAAAAAATCCACAATATTTATTAACTTCCTGTAAAAGAAAAAAAACACCCACCAAATTGAATTCAAAATACATTACAATAATATACAAATTTATACATATATTTTACTTACTAGGTAAAAGCGACATCCATAAAATTTTCTTTCCTTTGATTTGTTCTTTATGGAGACACAAATGGATGCAGATACATCGCATAAACATTATACCATCTTTGGATAAACCGACGAGGATTTGCTATTTGAAGATGTCATTACCAACTTTTTAGGTGTTCAAATTATTTGAGAAAATGAAAATCCTTAATTTTCCCCTTTGATTTTGGTCGATTCAATCTCCTTATCTGAGATAGATACCTGGAACCCTAATTTGCAAAAAGAAGAATCAGTGAGGTTATCACCACGTAATTAGGAAATAGATCGGAGTAACACTTATGCAATCAACATACCTTGTACCAACCCTAGATTTCCAAATCGCTCTCTCAATTTCTGAAGAAAAATGGTAAAATGAGGTTAATGAGGTCAAAATAACTATTTTATTTTGCCGCTTAATCCACGTCTGATAGGGCCATGTAATTTTCCTTTCTTTTTCAAGACCATGTTGGATAAATACTGAAAAAATTTAACGCACGTGAGCTAGAGATAACATAATAACCCAATTTTAAAATAATAATTAATTTACCCCCATCATTTAAAAATTAAAAAATGATGTATTTAATAAAACTTGACGACTTGAATGAATAGTTAATTAGTTTTGCCCAAATATAAATGATTACACCTTTTCCGTATTGGATTCCATATTCAAGACAAAATACTTATGTGACCCACCCTATAACTTGACCCGTTGTCAATTTGCCTCCTAGTTCTATTTATAGCCCCAAAATAATTGTTTCTCCCCTCTTCCGCGAGCCCTAATTCAATTACCCCAAAATCTCCACCAAATCATGGCGACAATCAGCCTGAGAAAAGGCAATACAAGGCTCCCGCCGGAGGTCAACAGGGTCCTCTACGTCCGAAACTTACCGTTCAACATCACCAGCGAAGAGATGTACGATATCTTCGGCAAGTACGGCGCCATACGCCAAATCCGTATCGGCACGAGCAAGGACACTCGCGGCACCGCATTCGTTGTGTACGAGGATATTTACGATGCCAAGACGGCGGTGGATCATCTCTCCGGTTTCAATGTTGCCAATAGGTACTTGATTGTGTTGTATTACCAGCAGGCTAAGATGAGTAAGAAGTTTGATCAGAAGAAGAAAGAGGATGAGATCACTAAGTTGCAAGAGAAGTATGGTGTTTCAACTAAAGATAAGTGAGAAAAAAGCATAAAAATTTGAATTTGGGATTTGGGTATTTTGTTTGATGTTGTTATATGGAGTTTGTGTGGTGGGATTCATTATGTAGCCACTGATTAACTAAATATTTTGTACTAATAGTAGCTGGGTTATATTGGTATGAAAAAACTTTGTATGATTTATCTACTTTACTGTTATTAACATGTTCGTGTTTTTTGTTAATAATTTACCTGCATGATAGTTATATTGATGAGTTAGAACGTTGATTAGAAAAAGAAATAAGGGTATGATATTCAATCGAAATAGAAGTATGGTGTCAATAATGATAACTGAAGAAAAGCCAATTTAATTGGAATTCGGATGTGCTTTTTTGAGGTTTTGGTTTTTTGTATGATCCGCTCACAGATGCACATTATGTAACATGATTTTTTTACTTTTATTTGTAGGGTTCACTAAATTATATTTTATGTAAGCTATGTGTCTATGATAATGCCTGACCTAGTTCAGGATAAAAGGCGTAGTTGAGTTGAGTTGGATGTGTCTATGGTAATACTTTATGGTGAAATACATGAGTGGTTATCTTGATTATTCCTGATTTGCTAGGTAGAATCAATATAATATTATTTGGGTTTCTCAGTGTGTTCTTTAATATATCTACATTGCTTACTTCAGGGTATGATTTTGTGTCTGCTTGTATCTGTTTACTGATATATTGTGGAAGTTCTTTTGAACTAATGAATCTGATTTTTAAAAAATAACTAACGAATTGGGCATCTTTTGGCTTCTTGATTTAGGTTTTGTTTGTCTAGTCTTTTGTTAAATTAAATATAGTTATTGAGAAGTGGCTGTGATGCTGGTGTTAAGAAAATATGGTTAGAAAGACGCCAGGTAAATTCATAGCAATATTGGTAGACAAGGTTGTTTATGGTTGACTAGTTTCTTGTTGTTCCATTTGTGTTCTGTGCTTCTTCGCAAATATACATGTGTAGTTGAATCTTTAAATTGATATTTGAACGTCACAAATTGTGAGCTCCATGTAGGATTTTAAACCATATTTTCTCATCCCTACATGCAGCTTTCTAAGCAATTTGGTATGGTGAGATTGATGATGTAGCAGTTGCTTCAATTGATTTTTATCTGCAAGTTATGGATATCATTAGGGCCAACCTATCTCTTTGTGTCCATTGTGAGATCCAATGGTATGGATTTAAAAAATTACCTTTCTCATGAAGATCTTGTGGAGGAAGTGTTTTTTTTAATAAAAAATCCTGACCATTGGATCTCCCAATTGGCAAATAAGAGATGGTTTTACCCAAAATGATCCATACGGGAAGCTTCAAGAGCATAATCCTTAAATAGCATAATGCCTTAAATAGCATAATTTTATCAAAACGACGTAGATTTGGAGGGACGCGGTGGCATTTTTGTAAATACCATGCCACCGCGTATTTACAAAAATGTCACCGCGTCTTATCAAAACTACGTCGTTTTGATAAAATTATGCTATTTAAGGCGTTATGCTATTTAAGGATTATGCTCTTGAAGTTTTCCGTATATCGGGAAGCTTCAAGAGCATAATTCTTAAATAGTATAATGCCTTAAATAGCATAATTTTATCAAAACGACGTAATTTTTTAGGGATTTGAATGACATTTTGTAAATACCATGCCACCAACGTATTTACAAAATGCCATCGCGTCTTATCAAAACTACGTCGTTTTGATAAAATTATGCTATTTAAGGATTATGCTCTTGAAGTTTTCCGTATATATATATATATATATATATATATATATATATATATATATATATATATATATGAGAATGATCTATAACAAGTATTTGCTATGGATCAAAATAGAGTAACATTATTAGCGTTCAAAATATCAAGCAACGATTCAGATTAAAACTGCAAATACGTCATCCGCTATTAATAATAGCAGATGTCGCCACTATTAGTAGTGAACGAGAGAATTACAATTCCCCATCATCCGCTATTTATTAGTATCGAGTGACGGATTCTAATTTTTTAATCTCAGTCGTTGGTCCTTATGATGGATGTTATATGTTCTATTTTGGTCCTTATGATGGATCTCCCAATTGGCAAATAAGGGATGGTTTTACCCAAAATGATCCATAATCAATGTTGGATATGGATTTTTCACGATATATATATATATATATATATATGGTCCTTTTTTTCAGCGAATAAAAAAAACGAACCAAAGACGAACTGGTTATAGAGACGATTTTCTGAGCTATAGTGACGGTTCGAACCGTCAACATAGCTATGTCGTCGATTTTGTATACTATAGCGACAGAAAAAACTGTTAGTATAACAGTATAAATGGTTCGTTTTTAGTTCGCTCTATCTAGTTCATTTGGATAAGGACAATTTGTATATATATATATATATATATATATATATATATATATATATATATATATATATAAAACAATGATCCATAACATCTATTTGCTATGGATCAAAAATTCGCATATAGTATCTATCCCTTCCATTAAAAAAATAAAGGGTTGAGATTTAAAATGACCTTACGCAGTCCGCTAGAAATTCTAGCGGACTGGGTTAATGAAAAATTTAGACAATTATGACCCCAAATCAACAACCAAGTTCCATGAATATAGACTATGCTTGTCGTTGAGCTAATAGTCGGCCCACCTGAAAAACTTGACGGATGGACCCGGGGACCCATAAGACAATTTGTATCATCAAGAACTTTTTCAATACTTACAGAAGGAGTGCTTGCTATGATTTCACAGAGTAATTTTATTTTTGGTGGCAAATTGGGTGTATCATTGTATGAAGCGAAAGTTGGACGCTTACCTACTTGTTCTCGATGAGAGGCGGAATCCAAGGTTGCGCTTTTTGGGGTTAATCTTTGACGACGATGATGATGTGCCCGCCTTTTGGCCTTGTCCATTATTTGATTTGATGGTTAAAAACCCATATGAAATTAACTAGAAGTTAGGTTTTTGAGAATCAAAAACCCTAACTTGAACATGAGAATAGGGAAGAGGTCAATGAGTAGAGAGTAACAGGGAAAAGGTTTTGCAATGAGCAGGGAAGTGGGGGCATAAATGTTCAAAATTGATTTTAATCCTGTGAATAACTAGCGGATGGCGTAAGGTCTTTTTAAATCTCAACCCTTCATTTTTGTAATGGAATGTATAGATGTTATATGCCAATTTTTGATACATACTAAATAGATGTTATGGATCATTGCTCATATATATATATAGCTGACTCTCCAAATAACCTGGAGGAGTTCATTAGAGAGGAGCCTAAAAGCAACCGGCATAACTATAACGACGGTTTTGTTCGTCCTATAGCATAGAAAATCGGTTTTCTATGCTATAGCGACGGACAAAACCGTCGTTATAATTGCCTGCTTTTTAGTTCGCCCCTTTAGTTCATTGA
Organism: Panax quinquefolius; assembly: GCA_020205615.1. NCBI lineage: Eukaryota > Viridiplantae > Streptophyta > Magnoliopsida > Apiales > Araliaceae > Panax > Panax quinquefolius. Next base: position 79,404,899 of record CM035171.1, on the reverse strand, counting down.
AATTGAAGACATATATATATATATATATATATATATATATATATATATGTGTGTGTGTGTGTGTGTGCGTGACTCTGTGTGTATATATATAGGTATAGGTGGTACCTATGTAACTGGATGGAAAATATACACAGAATTATAATTTTAGGTTTTGTTGGGCATCATCTTGTTAACTGTTATTATTATGTTTGAGCTGGACTCATAGATACATACATAATTATTTTTTTGGTTTTACTAAATTATATTTTATGCAAGGTGTCTATGGTAATATTAATTGGTGAAATATTTAGAGGTATCTTAATTATTCCTATTCGATTATTTTTATTTTTTAAATAATTATATTATTTAATATAATAAATTAGTGATCAATTTTGATTTTAATTATACGATTTATAATTATAAAAATATGATGTATTGATGAGATGCAGTTGGTTATTTAAACTAGCCCGTACATTGCACATGTTACCAACTAGTTTTGTAGAATAGAGGAAACAAAACTAATAGTTTTATCAAATATTGGAAAGTATTTACTTCAACAAACAAACTACTACAAACTTACACTTCATTGTTTTATCATATTTTCTTTATAAAAATGGTAGTTCTCTTGATGTATTATCGACAAAAGTTGTATTTAAAATATGATATGGAATGAAACCCATGTAAAAATAAAAGTAAAAGATGCTTTACATCCCTCAATCTACCCTCATCTCCTTTGGCCACATCTTTATAGTTTTCATTTGTACAAACACCCTATATTTCTCTCTGATAAGAACCCTAATCTCCTAAATCATTCAACTGATCTTGCCCCCTGAAAAGAGATAAGAGGGTGTGTGCGCAAAATGAAAACTATAAAGATGCGGGGAAAGTAGGTGAGTGTGTTATTAACTTATTAATCAAGGCACTAAAAGTAGGAGGATGCAAAATGCCTATTTATAAAGTATGAGACGCAAAGTGCAAAATGCAGGTAAATTTGGGGATGCCTTGTGTCTTTTACTCTTAAAAATAACTGATAAAAAACACGACAATTGCACATGCATGTGTATCAAATCCCTAATGGATGTAATGGAAGAAGCAGTGCCAATCATTGTGGCTGTATTATTAAATAACTTCATGAACCAAGACTCTATAACTCTATTGATTACAATAAGCATTTAAGACAACACAGACTAACTGTAGTTAATAAATACAAGTAGAAGATCATACACGACAACAGAGAAAAATCAGTACATGAAAGTCTGTTGACGAACTCAAGCTGTTAAAGCTACACTGCTGGCTGGCTGCCTCGGCTTTGAAATGGGAATAGTTAAAAGTCCACTAAATGCACAGGCAGAACTCTGAATCCTATATGGTACAACAAACAATTGGCAATACGAATCATCTTCATAAGAAGTATCCACAGAAAAGATGGTGCTTTTCTCACTCTCGTGGGCGCGCAAGCCAGAGAGAGCTAAGAGCTCGAAGCCGTGAGAAATAGTCATTGATGGCAAGGACTGCACGAGCCGACTGGCGAGTTGTTAATATACGATGCAATTGTTGGAGGGTTTGTTGCCTCAGATTGTCTGCCTGGTATTAACATTAATTATTTTACATCACTTATTTTGTCCATTTACAAAGATCATCAATAAACCATGTATATGTGTGTGTTTGCGTGTATTCGCACACGCAAGTGTGTGTGCACGTTCAAGTGTACACGAGGATCACCTGACGAATGAAGCCTTCAAGTGTTCCAAGCTTTCCCATAGCCATAGCCATTTGACCCATGTAATTTGCGACATTTCCTGATGAATTTGAGGGACCAAGTGATCCAGCCAAAGTGTCGGCCAAAGACTGCTGCAATGCCTCCATTCCCTGTGACAGTGCATCCTCGGCCTGTTGAGATGACTGCTGCAAGTTGCTGATGGCCAACAACTGCTGCTCAGTCAAAGGCTCCAACTGATTTATAAGCAGCTACAACCATGGAGATTCAAATTTAGAAGAATGATATAAAGAAAAGGGGGGATAAGGAAAGAGAGGAGAGAGGGGGGAGGGGGGGCTTGAAGGTGAACAAGATGGTGATAAAAAAAAATTGAAGGAAAAAGTCAGATCCAAATATAACGCAACATAAGAGTTGAAAATAAACAAAGTAGAGCTCAGCGAACATGCAACAAAACAAATGATGATAGCAGCGTATATAAATTAGATCCTTAAATGAGTGATGAAAGAAAAAAATACAGAAACCGGGACCCAAGTAGGTCCAGAGCATCTATGTAGCAAGGGTCGCACAGAATTCAACCTCACCCAAACGCCTTTATGTGTCGATTAGTATGACATTCAATAACAGATACAAAACTCGTTGGAAAGTATCCTTCATCTATAACTATAAATAGCCATTACAGTTTATCATAAAGCTAATATAGCTTTTTCAGAACTTAATGATACCGCTCTAGTGCATGATGATGGATTCATCAGATCACAAAATGCATAATGACATAATAGCATTCAGAAGGAACAGAAATCCAAAGGAAAAAAAATTCACCCCTACTTTGAACCTACAATGCTATAAATAGAAAACAGTAAAAACATGTTTGCGCTGAACATAGAGCATGAATGTAGATATATATATATATATATATATATATATATATATATATATACATTCAGGAAAATTTTGCAATGGAAAAGGAAACATGAAAAGTAAGCACGAAATCATAAATATAACAGCTGCAAAGAAAAGATAGCTAAGTCGAAAGAAGAAACATTCTATGCAGCCATATAAATGCACAAGCATGTTGCTATATAAATTTCACACGCAAATTAAAAGGCCGACATTATAAGAAAGAAAGCTCTTTTCATTAACAAAGAGGTAATCCGACAATGCTGAAAAAGGAAGGACAAATGGTAGTACACATATTTGAAAATAATAAGAATCATTACAAAAAGAGTTTGACCAGAAAATAATACTCCCTCCGTCCCATGATAAAAGTCCTTATTACTATTTTGGGTAGTCTCATGTTAAATGTCTATTTTCCTTTAATAACCAAACTTTTACACATATTTTCCTATTATACCCGTAGCATTAAATATCTCATACTTTTCTTATTCTAATTCTCTCTCCATATTTAATGACATTATTATGGGCAATTTTGTCATTTCATTCATCTTCTTAATATGGGTAAAAAGTCCACCAGGACTTTTATCCTGGACGGATGGAATAGTAATTATGTGCATGTGGAATCATGCAGCTCATATCTCATCTGAAATAAGAAGACTGCAACATAAGTCATACCATTCATTATGTGAACGTGGAATAGAAAAAGCTATTTTCTTTAACAAAGAGGTAACCCGGTAGTACACATATTTGACAATAATAATAACAATGATTACAAAAAGAGTTTGACCAGAAAACAATAGTAATTATATGAATGTGAAATCATGGAGGTCATATCTCATCTGAAATAACAAGACTGCCACATATTATTTTACCATTTAGTACCCCAAAAGATAATTTTTAAAAAAATAAAAAGTTGAAGAGAAGCTTGCAATCAAAGCCATATTATTTTCCCTTTCAAATAAGGAATGATTTGATTCAGGATCATCTCTATAGGTTGCCATACAAAGAAGTCACGTGTCCTAAATAAAAGTTAAAGTAACAAAATTAACTAATTAAGCATGCATACTCTACAGATTATTGTGGTTACATCTTGGTAGGTTGATGATTTGTTTCTGGGGAAAAGGTTAAATTTTAAGCAAATTATTTCAAAACACAAAAACATGAATAAATAAATTAATTCAGAGATTATACTCTACGAAAGTTGGTAGTTAACAAGAACCACAAAGTTTCAATCAAATCACATGCACAAAATATAGGATATTTTATTTGAATGAAACAAGACGAGTCTATGATTGCTAGTTTAAGTATCAGCATAGAACAGTTTTCTAATACTTTTTTTAAGTATTTTATTTTGGCCTGATATAAAATAGTAAACATTATCTGTCAAATCCCACATCCACAATGGTGATGCTAAAAAAAATCCTCAGTTTCTACTACTTATTCACCTATGTTTCAAATTTCATCTTGTCCCTGATTTATCACCCATCCTACTCAATATACTTCACTTATGATTGAAAAAGAAAATTTGTGACACAAAAACAGAATATTATATTTCTTCCTTCTCACAAGTTTATTCCATCCTTCTTAATAAAAGTCTCAGAGTCCCAAATTAATCCAAGGCAGCCATTTAGTTATGAATTTTAGAAGATGAATCAAGCAATATGCTACTAACTAAAAATTTGAGTACAAATATGGATCTATACCCAGAGCAAAGAGAGAGATGGAGAGAGAGAAAGAGATGAGCAAACACATAATCTACACCAATGGGGCCCTCTACAACCTTTGGAACTAATTAATCAAAACCCTCACCTTAAGGATTTCAGATGAACGAAATCCACCAAGCCATAAAAAACACCTCTCTGCAGGTGTTTTCCACATTCCTGACAAAATATGGAAGACATCAGCCTTAGCAGCATCACCTTTTATCCTGAAAATGTCATCATAGTGTGCCAAGACTCCGTCCACAATGGTGCGAAGTTCAGCATCACCCGCATGGGAGTTAACAGCTCCTCTCAGCTCATTGACTCGCCTATTGTGCTCTTCCAGCCAGCGCGCATATTCCACATCAAATGCCAAGGCTCCTACAATGTGATGCAATCATTAGCTCATTCTTCTTCAGAAACAACGTAAAGATATGGATCTACAAATGGAACTTTTTGCCAATGGGCTTAGTACAACAAGTCAGACTTTGAAGGTTGTAAAATCAGAAATGGATGAATAAGCCAGTGTAGATTTATTGTTAGTTAGGCAGGAAGGTTGCACAATGAAGCCCAACAACTCACTACCATTGTGACTAAGCCCTACAAAGCCAATGTCCACCATTAATACACCCTCCACACCGAAAGTACTTAAAAATGGTTTCAACTCTAATTTCTCAGCAATACTAATTATTACTTGGATTGAAATATGTATATAATACAAGAAGAGATTTGAGCTTCCTATGCATAGAATTCATTGATATGTGAGCTTCAAATACTTAATCCAACCTCCATAAGGAAAATGGGTTGGATAGCATCAAAGCCACAGTTTGATGGCTTTGGCATCAAGGATCTGTCTTTATTTAGTTATTTACTGCGAATGACTTGTTTCCAATAGCGTCTTACTACCAGCAGCTGATTCGAGGAGCTACTGCAGAGTTATTCTCGTGGGGTTGAAAAGTCCATCTTGTACAGGGAGATCTACTATGTTAAGTCTTCTATAATTTTTGGTTCATAAGGTGTATATGGGAGGTGGTCTTCCATTCATAGATTTTTTGGAAGAGTTGGAAGCTGGATAATTTTTGGCATAGAGATCAAAATGATTTGACTTCTTTCCCTGTGATATTGGATTCTGGACTCTTCAGGTAATTTCTCAAAGAAGTCTGTTTTTGCATCTCATCCTCAACTATCGTATTATATGATTTCACTTTCCCATATAATATTTAAAAGGAAACACCAATGACATACCTACAAATCCTTGTCTCCAGATTTGAGCGTTAGTGTGTTTTAATTAATTCTTACCATATATCAGGGTTACAATGGGGTAAAGATAATAAGATCCTCCAAAGGTATGGATGCTTTGTCATTCTTTGAAATATTTGGAAGGATATAAATTTTCATATAATATTCTCATGTTATATAAAATAGTTTTTTTATTTAAATTACAAAACCCAACTTTTAAAGGCTTATATGGATGATCTAAGGATGTCAAATGGTGATGGGAACATATTCTTGGAATATATATATATATATATATATATATATATATATATATATATATTTCTGCACTACTCTTCTTCCCTCTAGACGATATCCTTGTCCTACCTTTTTTTATGGTCCTTTCTAGAAAATCTCTTTTAGCTCAAAAGTCCTAAAAGATTATAACCTGTCAAACGGTCAAATGAACAAATTTTTGGACAGTCCAAAACAAAGAATGAGTAGAGCAAATCAGTGCCATTCAGCAACAACACTTCCTAATCTCAATTTATTTGCTGTTTCATTTTTTATTTATTTATTTTTAGTGGAGGGAGGGGTGTGCAATATAAAGATAAACCATTGGAGTCAAAAGAAGTTTGTGAGTTAGTATTATAAGTGTTACAAATATACCATATGGTTACGAGTGTTAAAGTCCTTTTGCTGCTTAGTCTGGATTTTGAGTTATGTAAAGCATTGTATATTTATGGAAACATGCAGCTTTTGCGTTGTCAAAAAATGGAAACAGAAAAAAATCATCAAAAAAAAGAATTTATTATCCATCTTTCATATGATTTAACAAGAAAGCATAGCTATAATCACCCTTTTACTAGCCCATAATAATATGCCGGTTCATTTGAATACTGGAGAAAAGGCATAAGAAGATGATCATACCATTTCCACTCATTGATTGAGATTGATCTCCTGAACTTGAAATGAATATGCCCTTCAGCAAAGAACGGATATTTGTTAAAATGACAGAAAATTCTAAGGTAGTGGGGAAGATACTAGGAGAGTTATCAATCAAACCTGCTGCCTAGCTCGTTGAAGCTCCTGTTCAAGTTGGGTCAGCTTCATTCTACTGCTCTCAAGCTGTTGGACATAAGCCTAGAAACAAAGCATAAAACATATAAATAAAAGGCAGAAATCATCTCCTTACAACAAAAAAGGTACAAGTCACCCTACAGCAACATTAATTAAACAATGAAAAAACTGCATGAAGCTGCAGCAGTTCAAGAAAAGTATTTGTACACCCATGTGTAAGCCGAGCCTAAACTATAAAGAAATCGTTGTCAAAGAAAACAAAGAATAAAAAGGTTCCAACAAAGTTCATCCTGTTTCAAAGAGGAATAACCGAACAAGGATGATTCTTAATACTACAAATATAATGAAAAATAGAACGACAAGAACTTATTTGACATGCACCGTTAAGAAACAATATGTGTTATCAATCCACTCAAGCTAGTAAAAATAAAATATTTTTTCCCAAGTAGTTAAATACATAATCCCTTCATTATTAAATTCATTTTCAGCCTAAACCAACTAGTTTGGGATAAAAGGCATAGTTGAACAAGTAAATACATCCACTGAAAGCCCTAAAAGGGGGTGCATCAAATTACACATGCAGTATACCAAAGCATGGGGAAAATAAAAGGCACAAATATGCCCCAAGAAAGACAAATCCCAACCTCAACAAAGAGCCTATATACCTACTAAACTAGGCTTCTAGAGCAAATTCTTCTAAAAATATCCACATAATGCACAATAGGGCCCATAGCACCTCATGCAACCGAAAAAACATTTAAGGACCAAAAAAAAGCAAGGCTCTAAAAAGGAAAAAAAAGTCAGATACGAACAACATGTGTCTTTACGCCTTTGAAATGTCAGTTGTTTTTCTCCTTCAATTATGTCCACCAAATACTGTGTGGCACCAAGTCATGCCGCCTTCTCACTCCTAACCTCCACCAATTTCATGCATGCAACATCTCAAAACTGATCTAGGTATCATCCAACATATACCACATAGTGAAAACACCAGAGACCATAAGCTCCTCATTTGTCACCCTGCAACACCCTGAAATAAGAACGCAACTTTAATCACCCACTTTTATTCTCCTTGCACCTTACTGTATTGTAGAAGCAAAGGGCGAGAGCCGGACGCCTTTGCAATAATCTGAGGTTGAGAGTTGGTACCAGAAGCATGCATCACTAGGAAGAATGGATGTGGTGTATGTTACCTACTATGATTTTTCCACTATCCCAGGATGAATGAATGGGGAGGCGAACCCATCTTGGCACATGTTGACATCCTATGATTTAACAAAGTGAGTTCATTATGTTTCCTAGACGCCTAGTATAGTTAGGAGTTATTGTCTCCTTATATTAGGTTTCCTAGTATGACTAGGAGTTATTTTCAAGTTATTAATTAGGTTATCTGTTTCCTATTAAAACAAGGTTAGTTTCTCATAGAGCACTTGTTGTAAACATATTTATAAGGGACTTCTATTAAGTTTTCATATATCATTAAATAACGCAAGATGGAGTCTTTTGAATTATGTGCGGTGGAACATAGGCCACCGTTTATATAGATCCTCTTTAATTCTTCTCCTAATTCTCTTATTCTCAATATTTTTCTGCTTGCGATTAATGATTATATTCTGAAATCAAGAATGTATCCTCCCCACAGAATCCTCCCTTCGAGAATAGTCAGCAGGTCTGAAACCTCCTCTAGCTCCTAATCCCAAAAGTGACACCTAAACAATGGCTACAACAACCAACTCCACTCTATCTCCAAGTAGTAATCTGCAAATATGGCAACCGAATCCCTGCAATACTTACTAGGTTAGGCAAATGCTACCCAAGAAGTTCCTCACCACAACTCCTCTCCATCCAAAAGCAGATCTTACTACCGTTTCCGACCTCTTAAGGAATGTGAAAAACAAAAACATCGACTCCTGCCAAAATGGCTTTCTACACCCCTCCCTCATACAGAAAGGAGCCACGTTGAGTTCACCACCCTCCCTCCTCCAAACCAAAGCACAAATTACCACCCTCTTCACCAAAAAATAACTGCCACAGCCACTTTCCAAACAAAACTATATTAAAATACCCAAGTCGCAACTACTCATTGGAGAACACACTGCTTTCGCATGACCAGATTAAATTACCTCTTGCTTCACTCCCCATCTAAATGAAGTCCCGCATAACCTTATGAAACCTCTTGAGAACCAAAGCCAAAAGAGGGATAAGAGACGTAAAATAGGCTGGCTAGCTAGAAGGCCAAATCTTCCTCATTTGGACAAGTAACCCTTTCCATCCTGTAAGTCTTTTCTCAAATCTCTCAACAAATAGATCCCAAATGGCTTCAGACTTGTACAAGGCACCCAACAACATAACCAAGTAAGAAGTTAGAAAAGCACCAAACAAACGACTAAAAATAGAAGCAAAACTCTCCGGCTCGGCTATAAACCCCCCACAAAAAAATTCACACTTCAGCACTTTAATTCTCGAACCCGCCTCAAAAACAGATCAGGACGCATCTCAAAGCTCACAACTGCTGCTTCTGCATCACAAAACTACTGTATCATCTGCGAAAAGAAGATGGGAAATCAACAGTTGTGCTCCTTCTAGTCTACCAATTGAAAAGCCCTGAGTTAAACCAGCCCTTGCAGCCTTTCCGGACTACCTACTCAACGCCTCCAATGCAAGTTAAAAGAAAAATAAATAAAAAAGAAAGAAAGAAGAAAGAATATCTCCTTGCCTCAAACTCTCTCGAGCTATGAAAGAAACCAAAGGATAGCCCGTTCGTCATCACAAAAAAACCTGACCAAGGAGATGCAAGCTTTGAACCAACTCACCCATCTCCCATAAAGATTATGTTTACAGCTTGTAGATACAATGTTTGTGAGAGACACCTTTGATCCCTAACTATACTATGTTATCCAACTATTGGAAGGTTTCTCCAAATATTAGAGTGACAAGTGAGAACATGATCAGCTAAATTTGGTTTTTAATTATATTTATCTGCCAAATAAGAATCAATAGTCAAAGAACGCATCTTACTTAAGCAACCACCCTAATCATGTACATATGAGCCATGTTTCATCCATTCACATCTTTTTCTTTCTTTCTTTCTTTCTTTTTTGTCTAGTAATTCTTATTCATCATGTCATGAAGACAAATGTCAATCTGAAGCTTAGACAGACATATTAAGGATACTTTGAAACTTCATATTTGTGAGTAGGGAAACCCCTCAACTTCATCTCTCAATAATGACGCATGCGGCAGATTTCCAAACTCAATGATGGTAACTAAACACGAGGATTGGCCTTGTTGTGGGACTTAACCGAACACCTTATGCCATGAGCTGTCATCAGCCATGCACCACCTGTGACCACATTCCCTAAAACTCCGATTCAATGCAAGTCAAGCTAAGGTTGTTCTTCACTTTTCATCGGACCATGAGAAAAGAGGTTGAAGCAACTAATTTATTCGTTCTATTGTAACCTTGTCAGGTGCGACAAGAGAATGCCCTTCCTTTCGCATCAAATCGGATTCAAAAGTTCAATTTTGTTGTGCATTCCATCATGATCAAATAAGAAGTAAGTTAGTATCTAGGTCCCACAAAAACAAGACTGGTTCCTTCTTCAAAGATATAGAATCATGTATTATTAGATTAGCTTTTGCGCACCTGCTCAACTATAAAATCACATATACAAGTACCTAAAAATAGCTCACAGGAAGCTTAAGAATGTCCTTGGCCAATACTGATACCACAACCCAAGCACACAGCCCAGCTGAGGTGTTGAGTCTCTAAAATGTCAATATGAACAAGAAATCTCGATTATTAGAACTTTGGAGTCATTGGTAGGGGTCTGATGTTGTTTTATCATCCTAGACAGGAGAGGAGTTTAGTGTTGGAGAATATTGCCTCTAAAAATTTGTCCCTCGTGAGCAAATGATTTTGGCGCCTTCCTTTGGAGCTGACTCTCTTTCACTTGTAGTGATCAGAAGCCAATTCGTCTTCATTGGAATGGGTGTGTCTGATCACACTCGAGCTGCAACTACTCATTTTAGTCCTTGGAAGCTTATCTCTCAATTCAGGAATTTTCTGTTGCCACAGACAAGGTACAGGTTGGGAAATTGGGGACAATATAAGGTTTTGGGAGTTGTCTTGGTTGGGGGATGCTTCCTTTCAGGAATCATTTCCAGACTTTTATGCTCGTCTTCTTTTCATAATACGCCAATGTTTGAGCTTCATTGGACGGGCATGAAATTTCCACTTCTTTAGTGATCTTAATAATAGAGAATCTGAAGATGTTTCCTCACTTATTTCCCTTCTCTCTTCAAGTTCCTTTACTCCAAAATTGGAGGATTTGGTCTTTAGATATTATGGGATTTTATTCCTTCCAAGTCTTATTTTGGTTGTCTCATTGGGCTACCAACCGCTTCCCTCTTTCAACTTTAATTTTGAAACCCAAAGTTCCCTTTAAGATTAAGGCTTTGGTATGATTTGTTGTTCTTGAAGACTCGATATAAATGATGTGCGTGAAAAGCATAGACCCTATATGTTATTCTCTCCAGATATTTGCATTAAGCGCAAGCAAAAGATATGGATCCCATGCCCATCTTTGTCTTTACTGCACCATGGCAAAAGAGTTTGTAGAGTTTCCTCGTTTGATTCACATAGTAAGGCATAGTAAGTCGTGGGTCTGCCCTTCCTCCCATTTTAGAATTTGCAGACCATAATTTGGTGATTTGTCACTAGAAAAAATTATAAAAATTTGATGGTCTGCAATATTTGCTATTTTATGAGTGATTTGGACCGAGATGGACGCTGTTCCTCATCGCACATTTCGATATTAAAATCTTTATTTAACCCTTTCACCTTGTATTTGTGTTTTTCCCATCTCTCTCTCTCTCTCTTTCTCTCTGCTGCTTCTACCAGAACGTGGGAACTTATCAACCATCCAGGCCCAACATAGACGGATCTAAATGCTCTTGAAGAGGTTAAATGGGGAACATAATTATTGAGGCATTATAAGAAAACAAGGATGACATGCCAAAATTTCTTTCATCACACTGTGACAGCTGGCCAAAACTATATTAGAATGCTTACCAGGTTTTTGGAAAAAGTGTCATCTAATAGAAGTTAAAAGTGATGGGTGTTCATTGTTTCTTGAAGTTCTCAAATTGTACTATTTAACAGCAGTAACAACATTCCAATCCCGAAACAATGATTCACAATAGTTCCAACGAACCACGAAGACAGAGGATGACATAGAAAATAAACTACATGACAAGGAGGAAGGAACATACCTTTTTCCTTAACCGGCTCTTTCTTGCAGCTTCACGATTTTGAGCAAGCCTACGAAGAGTCTGTCAAATAAAGTTAAACAAGAGTACAAGAAGTTATCTAATCAACTGAGATATAACTCGGATATAAATATAAATAATTATTTATTTAGACTAAAATATAAATAATTATATATATAAACAATTAATCAACAGAGTCAAACAGTAAAACCTTTTGATCTCTTGACTTGTCGCTGGCATCAGAAACAACAATGCCTTGATTGTTATGAAACTGTATTCATGAATATTGAGTGTTAGTATGATCAAACTTTTAAAGTAGTAAGCTCTAAGCAGGTATCAACATCCAAAAGTCAAAAAGAAGGTGCATCCAGAACACTTAGTAGGTAAAATAAGTACTGAGGTTTAGAACAAATATCTAGCATCAAGAATAATGCTAATTGAATCAAGAGCTGGAAACATCACCCCCAAAGCCTTATCATCAGTGTCTCCATCAGTCGAAGTATCAGTCCTTGGACTTGCATCTGCCATCATGGACACTCTATCAAAATGTCAGTTGCGAATGAAACCCAATGTGGTTGATGACTCTTCTTAGACAGTAATGAATCAAATCCCTATCTAACTGCAGAGGAATCTATACCAAAGGGAGTGTGACCAACTCACTCTGCGAAGACAAGATGTAAAAGAAATTAAAAATGGCAAATCCTTAACACCTTACTGATCCAAAGCATGATCTCAGAATGAATAATCATTAAAATTCATAAGTTTATGTTAAACAAAAAAAAAGTAACAATGGCTTCAGAACCAATTGGCCGGACACTAGTGATGTTGAAAGACTTGCAAGATCTCTACTAAAAGGCCAGAAGCGAAAGATGCAAGCTCATAATCAGATTTTCATACCTAGATTGAACTCCAGTAGTATTTTAAGTTGAGAATTCACAATATCCGATTCTGCATTTATTTCAATATTTCACATATCCAAGAATTTATATTATTTTTCAGCGAGCCATAAGACATAAGGCATAAGGCGAAGACGGAAATAACATAAATTTTTGGATAAGCTTAATTTCAGCTCCTACCATAGGAAAAATTGTCCCAAAGAAATTAAAAACGGTAAATCCTTATCACCTTACTGATCCAAAGCATGATCTCAGAATGAAGAATCATTAAAATTCATAAATTTACGTTAGACAAAAAAAAAAGTCACAGTGGCTTCAAAACCAATTGGCTGGACACTAGTGTTGTTGAAAGACTTGCAAGATCTCTAATAAAAGGCCCAAAGCGAAAGATGCAAGCTCATAATCAGATTTTCATAACTAGATTGAACTCCAGTAGTATATTAAGTTGAGAATTCACAGTATCTGATTCTGCATTTAATTCAATATTCCACATATCCAAGAATTGTATTATTTTTCAGTGAGCCATAAGACATAAGGCATAAGGCGAAGACGGATAAAATTTAATTCTTGGATAAGCTTAATTTCAGCTCCTACTATAGGAAAAATTGTCCCAAATAATTGATAAGCACTTAAGACAAAAATGTTTTTTTTATTATACTATTTTCTAACACGCGTCAAAACTGCTGACATCTACATATTTTCTAACACAAGCCAAAACTAAATCAAGGGACATAACAGATTTAATAGAGAGGAATATGCTCTTTCTCTAACAAAAGTCCTCTAACTCTTTTGTCAATGTGTCTTGGCATAAGTGGTCAATGCCTCGATTCTTGATTTTGTGTAAGAAGCCTCTCTTGGCATATGCCAGCTATCTTTCCTGCTATGATGCCCTTTTTAATCCCCATTTTCATTACTACAGAACCTCCATTATCAGCACTTCTTTATATACAAGAACCAAAAGACACAAACATGAACAGCTCAAATCCGTTCTGCGAAGTTTCAGAAAAGTAAAAATTAACCCTTTTATATGATCTTTTTTTACTTAACTACTTAACCACATAATTATGTATCATCCTATTTATTTCTTGCAAAGCTAGTTCACCCTCTCTCCAAATTTCCATGAAATGAAGAACAGATATCTCAATACTTCTTGCATTTCTTCTAATTCTAACTATATATAATCCAATTCTTTCAGACACAAATTTACCTAACAATTGATCCATTAGGTACATAAATAGAGTTTAAGAACTAAAAGGATCAAGAAACATGAAACCCCATTGCAATTATTCCATAGAGCAAACCTACAAGACTAGATGAAGAAAATTCAAACGAAATATACACAATCAGGAGGGTATATACTTTTCCGCATCAAGATTAATAACAACCAATATGCACCATCGATACTCATTTATGGGAGGTACGATAGAGAAATTGAACTACAATTTTATATAAATATATACCTTGCAGTGTCCCCCCTCCCCCCTCCCCCTCCCCCTCCCAATTGGAGTGGCTATATATATGTATATATAATACACAGACATACTCTCTGTCTCTCTAATATAGGTTATGAAGCCAACTAAAAGAAGATTTATTTTAAGCTAAGCTAATATAGGATACAATTATGCGCAAAGAATAAAATTATACAAAAGAACTCAGCTTTTCAGCAAAAATAAAAACAAAAACCCATTTCAATCATAGTCAATCTAAAGCAAATACATGTTGAACAAAATCTAATTAACAAAATTCAGCATAACCAAAAAAATCCTAAAGTAAAAGGGTCTCAAAAAGAGCTTACAGTAAACGGAAAAACAGTATAAAAGACATCAGAAAATTCACTTCTTCAACATTTTGTATGTACCCAAAAGCACAGCTTTTTCATCTTCTTCAGCTCATATCACTCCTGTAATCCGTACAACCAAAATAGTCACTGAACAAAGAAAACCCTTTAGTTTCGAAGTACCCAGAAGGTGAAATTTGGGTGAAATTTGTGATTTTGGCTTTTATTGAAAGTGATTTCAGGAGCTCGTCTATAGCGCTTGAATGTCCAAACTCCAAAGCATTCGCCAATTTTGACTTTTGGTCTTTATTTGTTGGAGTTTGTCTTTCTGTGCGGTTCGTACAGTTATCTAACCTACCCCATATTTTAACTTTGGCTGCGGAATTCAAAGATATAAATAAACTACTGTACTTACTATACTAGTACTACTAAAAATATTTTTTTTGTTTGTTTGGAAAGTCACAACTTTAGAAAATTTTATTAATAATGGACTTTCCTCAAATTATTCAAATCATTGACCACAAAATAAATGGCCAAGGTTTTTTGTTTTTTTTAAAAAGTAATATGGTTGACCACAATTCAAGATGATAAAATCATCTAACTATATCAAATACACTTCTAACAATCCGTCCCGTGTATAATATATGACGTTTTAGATAATTTTATTTTTTTTAAACTATTTTACGTTTTATATAATTTAAAAAAATTAAAGGGTGTTTGATAAAAATTGAATGAATCTAAATCTGAATCTGAATAAAAAAATATTGTTTGATAATTAACATGTCTGAAATATATGAATGACATAATTTTATTATTTTACCCCTCTGAAAAAAATCAAAGTTGTTGTAAATTTATTTTATATTACTTAATATAATAGTTAATATTTTTTTAATTTTTTAATTTTTTAATTTTTTTTCACTTTATTCAATTTGATCATTCAACAAAAAAAAATGTGACTTAATTAATTCAAATTTCAATCATCCAATCGATTCAACCATTCAGACGATTTTTTTTTCCAAAACGAACGCATTTAATGGCTGACCGATTCAACCATTCAGTCGTTGAGATGTATTCAGTTTAAACAAACATGACGATTGTATTAGTCACAATCTTTTCAAAATTACCCCTAATGAGAAAATATTACATATAAAAGAGAGAACATGAGATAAGTATATGGTAAAAAGTATTATAGACAATTAATATTATATTTAATGTTATACAATTATTTTTCTTAATTCTTGTGTACAACTCTAAAACGTCATATATTATAGGTTGGAGGGAGTATTTGACTGTATTTAAATAATGTAACGGTGGATTGACCACTTTTTAGATTTAAAATCAGTCATTTGTCTGAAATAATTATCATTCAAATTATTTTTATAGTTTCATTATTTTTCATCATTTATAACATATTACCGTCTCAATATCTTTCTGTCTTTTGAGTGAAAAAAAAAAAATACACTACAACAAAGTTTTTATACGCCACATTATCCAACACTTTTTTTTAACTAATGAGAAATTATCTCCTTTAGATTAGTCATATGTGCGTTTTACCAAAAATTATGTAAACACTAAACTTTTAAGTGAAAATTAAAGTTGAGGACTTCAATATAATAAAGTAAAAAATAAAAAGAAAAAAGAAGAGGCAAATACTAACAAGTGTTTTTTTTGACAGATACTAACAAGTTTTTAACATTTGTAAAGAGATTTTCTAAACGTATTTGAAGTTAATTTTTACAATGTACTATGATGAGTTCTTAATATGCATTTAATATTGTTCATTGAATAAAATTTGAAAGTAATAGTTTGACAGAGGATACTCACAAAAATATAGAAGATAGACTATATCTAGACTCCTATTTTACTTCCACAATATTTACTTCATTGCAATTTATGTATGTTTGCTATATATTTCAATATATCTAATGTAAATTTCAGTCATATAGCCAAAAAGTGTACTTTAAATATGATACAGACATAATTCATACATTTTAATATTCTCATACATTATAAGAAAAGTATTATTTTCGATGGAATTAAGTCAGACTAAATTCATTCCGTCGACTTTAATCTAAGACCGACTGAATATTACATTGATATTAAGTCCGTCGACTTTAGTGTATCCTCAACGGACATCCGTCGGAAGTAAGCCATCTCCTTGGCGCCAAGCTTTCCCGCCAGCGCGAGTATAAAGTCGACAAATTATGTGTTACACTCAACGAAATAGTTCGTCGAAATTAGAGTAAAGTCGACGGAAATAACCTCGACGGAATTCTGTCGAAAATAATTATTAAAAACATAATCTGATTATTTTCTCCAGCCTCCTCGTCTCTCACTCTCTCACTTTCATCTCTCACTAACTCCCTCATCTCACTCCGCCCACACCACCACCTTTGCCGGATTCCAACCACCACCTCCGCCCACCTTGTTACGGAAGCCCACCTCTTTGGCATCCCCACTAGATTTTTGGTTTGGGTTTTTGAGCAGCTGGTCGATTTCTTCTCAAATTGGTGGTTTTTTAGCTAGTAAATCTTCAACTGTTTGTTAAAAATTCAAGCTAATCAGGTATATTTGATGAATCTGTCATTTGATTTTGATTAATATGTCTTTTAAATCCATGCCCTATTTTTGCAAAATGGGTTCTATTACAGTACTATTATGTATTTTGTATATGTTTGGGTCTGAAAATTAGTGAGTATTTATTTCTCTTGCACTGACTCACAGATTTACTGAAAATGGTTTTTATTAGGTTTGAAATTGGTTATATTGGTACCGAAGATATGAAATAGGATTGAAATTGGTATAAGATAGGGCTGAGTTGATCAAATTGGTCTGAAATTAGTTAATTAGGTTCTGATGCAGGAATTACATAACTGAAAATTGGTATTATATGCATGCCATGAATTGTTGATGTGTTTGTTTATTATATCATTATGAAATTGTGAAAAAAATGATGAAATTAGGAATATTAGTTGCAATAGTATCTTGTTGATTGTAAGACCCCAACTTTCATAAATAAAGATTATTTTTCTCTAAATATCATTTTGAATATTATGGTGTGGATTTGATATACTGTTATAGTTGTGGGTAATATTTATAAATTTTGCAAAGTAAACAAGTTGTTATAAAATATTCGTTTGGTCGGGGAATATTCTTTTTGTCGGAGAATATTCGTACGATGACACAATCATTGGTGGACCCCACAATAGAATTATTGTCGGAGTTAGAAAACGACATAAATATCTTTTTATAAAAATAACGGCGAAAGTTTTACCATTAACTGTTGAAATACCCGGTGGTAAAAGTACAGTAATACGCGTGGTTGCATAGTAGCACACGATATTGATTATTGATACTTACGTAAGAAGCCACTCAGTTATACTCAATTATTGCTACAGTAATTGCTGCATTGTATCTCATATTATTGATTCAATTATTATCAAAATATCATCTGCATAATATTTTATATTATTAAATCAATAATTGAGACGAAAAAGTTATTCATATTATTATTTACAATATTGACGATGTCTAGAAAGTTCTGTCGAGGAGAGGTTTGGTCACCTAATTGCGCGTCAATAGGGAGAAATCCTTATCGGAAAGCACCTCTTTCCTGGGAATGATCTGGTTGTTAAATATTATGAGTTATAATATTAATGATGAATAATTGTTGAAAGATTAAATATGTGTTAATTGAAGATAAAATGATTTGTGGTAATATTTATTCAATCTTTGATATAAATAAGAAGTCTATTATGAGACGTTTGTGGTAAGTTTGGTTTATTCTATGGGGGCCCATATGTCATCATCTAAGAGTCACTTTCGCCAATAGTAATTGCCTTTACCAGGCGTCGAACCAATTGTTGTTTCACATTACAGGCGTCGAACCAATTGTCGTTTCACATTACATGCGTCGAATCACTTGTTGCTTCACATTACAGGCGTCAAACCACTTTTCTTTTCACATCACCAGTCATCAGGCCATTTGCCTTTTCACATTGCAAGGGCTAAGCTAGAAATCTTCTATAAATAGAAGCTTATTTCTTCTTTCATTCTAACCAATTCACTACGACTCACAAGAGAATTCTATAGAGAGAGAATCAGAGAGAAAGAAGAAGAGTATTCTGTTACTACACTATTTCAGTATCCAATCTCCTACTAAGGTAAGGGGTATTATTTCTTTCGTATTCATATAGGGATATTATTTTTGTTCAATATTCGTATGAAATAATATTTTCTTCTATACTCTGTAGTATGTAAGTAATATTATTTCTTTTCAGATTCTAAATTCTACACTCATGTTGTTAAGTATTGCTTCTATACTCCTTGAAATTTGCGCTTCATCTAGTATCGTTTCACAAGGATATTTTTCTGAACATTCTTGTTAAAGTTTAATCTTTTCATGTCGGAGTACTATTCACGGGGTACTATTCATGAAGTACTATTCATGGGGTACTATTCATGACAAAAATTAATTTATTTTCTGTCTAAATTATTTTTGATACAATATTATTCTTGAATTTTACTCCACAAAGCAATATCATGTTGACAATTTGGACATTATTGAATTCTGGATAAATTGAATTATAAATCTTTAAAATTTATCCTTGCTCTCATTTAATTGAATTCTTATATCATTGTCATCATCCTCATGCTTATATTATGATGAAAGTCATCTTTGGCCGTAGTGCATAGATGGACTGTTGATTGGTATGATTATGATCAGGGATCATTCAGTACAATCATGACCCGAAATGTTATAAATGATGTGGTAAAAGTCTTCATTGGCCCTTAGTGCATTGATGTACAGTTGTTGGTATGATCATGACCATTGGTGATAAAAACGAATATCATTGGCCCGTAGTGCATGGATAATTCAGTGATGTGGATTATTTATTTAGCTGAGTCCCAACAATAAAATTGATGATAAACTTTTAAATCATAGAAGATAGTAGATATCATGCTCTACTTGACTCTTCTAATAGATTGCTTGTTCCGCTGCAGTTAAACTTGGTGTTTATTGTATTTTATCAGTTTAACACTTTTGAAGGCTAATGATAATTTATTCTGCATTATCTTAGTCATAATATTTCTTACTGAGCTAGTTGAGCTCACCCTTTTGCTTTTATTGTTCTCTTCAGGAAATGAGAATATAGATGGGACGAGTCGAGAAATAGAATGACGGTCCAGATAGGTGGCTATAGTAGTCCTCACTATTATGTAAAATAGTGTGATAATAATTGTAATGAGGACTTTATTTGAGTTTGGATACTCTCTACGAGAAATTATCCGTGTTGAAACTTTCAGCTACGTTTTGTCGTACTGTATAAAAGAAGTTTGTATTTAAATTCTGTACCATGTATTTGGCGACTCAAGATGGGTGATGTATACCTATTTTGGGGGTGTCACAGTTGGTATAAAAGCTTAGGGATATGATCCCTGGCTGAGGTGTGAGACTAGAACTAGGAGGGGAGAGACGGGTAATTCCTTCGTTAGTATGACCTACCTAAGTTTAATTGTTATTTAATTGGTCGGTCAGAATATAGGTGTGACGCCCCCAAAATAGGTATACACCACACCCATTCTGAGTCGCCAAATACATGGTACAGAAACAACTACAACTTTATTATTACAACTTGAGAAAGCTGTGAGTTTAAATACAAATATTATCTTTTAGACAATATCTATACTCAAATAAATCCCCATCACATTTATTGATACATTATTTTACAAAAATGGTGAGGACTACTAAACAACTCTCTCTAGAACCTTCATTCCATACCCCGACTTGTACTCGCTACATTCTCGCCTCCTGAGAAGAACAATGGAACAACAAGGAAAAGGGTGAGCTCAACTAGCCCAGTAAAGAATATTATGACTAAGATAATATACAACAAATTATCGTTAGTCTTCAACAGGGAAAAATCTGATAGAATACAATAGACAACAAGTTTCGAGATCAATATTCGCGGTGAAATAATAATTCATAGAAGAGTTATGTAGAGAATGAAATCTACTATAATCTATGAATTTAACGATCCATCATCAATATTTTATCCTTGTAACATCAATCAATATTCATCTCAAATCAAATATTCATCTTTGCACTACAGCCAAAGATATTCATCAATCGGTCATGTTCATCTCAACACTGTTCATCTTTGCACTCTGAGGCCAAAGATATTCATCGATCGGTCGTGTTCATTTAAACACACGCTCATCTTTGCACTACTGGGCCAAAGATATTCTTGAAATCATTCATCTTGCACACTGAAGCCAAAGATATATTCAATAATATCATCATTTAAAGGTGAGGATGATGAAAATATTTTTAAAGAACGAATCCAAATTGAAACAAAATGACAAGGATTAAGGATTAAGGATTCGTACTTTTGTTTTATCCATGTATCAACAATACCTCAAAAATAATCATAGTGGTGTAAAATTCAAGAATGATCAAAACATGGATACAATCAAAGCTAGTATCCGAATAGATGTTTTGGACAAAAGAAGAAATTTTATTTTTTGGTGAATAGTGCCATATCGTGAATAGTAGTGCAGATATCGTGAATAGTAACTCCGACACCAAAAGATAGAAATTCCACAAAAACATCTTCACGCTTCATGAATAGTACTCGTGAATAGTAACTCGTGAATAGTAACTCATGAATAGTAACTCGTGAATAGTAACTCATGAATAGTAACCCCGACATGAAAAAGTTCCAAATTTGATAAAAAGTACCAACCAATATTTCAACATAATGATATTGAAGAAATAATATCATTACGAAAAAAATAATATCCCTTACCTCAAAGAATCAGTACTTCGGAAGGAAAGGTCGGAAGTGATGCTGAATGAAACTTGTACTGAACAGCAACTCTCAAAGTATCTAAATACTCACAAAATACGCTCAATAATATAGAGAGAGAAAGAGAGAAAACTTTGTTTCTGGTGTGATTTTCAATTCTAACTTAGCCCTCTATTTATAGGAAAATGTTAGCCGTACCAAGCAGACTTGACTGCTACACGATGGCTTTACGCTACTATTGCCACCCACCACATTTGAAATAAAATTCAGCACATTTTTTCACCAACCACAAGTGGGGCCCACTCAATTCTAGAATTTTCCACCAAAATCAATTATAACCCTAATTTAGAATCAGACACCTCTTAAAATTCATAACAAATCATTAAATTGCATTTTAACGGTTCAAAATTTGTGGACATATACTCAACTTATGTATGTATAACATACCCAAAAATTACCACAATCCAACGGTCGGATTAAAAATTATAACCCCCGCAATATATCTCAAAACCCCTGATTTAATTTTTAATACCTCCAATCCGATAAAATACTGATAAAACACCTCAACATTTCTTCCTTCATTAATAACCACATAAATAAATCCATCATTTATATTCATATAAAATAAATATTTTCTTATCATATGAATCAATAATTAATTATTCACAAATAATATTACGAATCACAATTATAACAACGGTAGTTCCTGTGAGGAAGAGGGGGCTTTCAATAGGGATCTCTCCTTCTTGGCGCGCAATTAGGTGACCAAACCTCTCCTTGAGCAGAACTTTCTAGACATTGCCAATAATGTTATCTAATAATATTATTCAAATAATATGAATTATTGATCCGATAATGGGAAATCATCGTGCGGTGACAATTATTGAACAACAATAATATAAAATATCAACGCAGACAATTATTGAATCAATAAAATAAAATATTGAGCGGTAACTCACCGTGAAAATTATTGAGTAGTGCCATCTTACGTAAGGATCAATAATTCAACAATCATTTATGTAATACCGGGTCTTATCTTTGTGCAACCACGCAGACATCAGTATTTTAACGGCGGGTATTCAACGGTCTTAACTTGTGAATAACAACGCTGTAGTTATTTTTAACCAACTTATATTTGTCGTTTTCCTCATCCAATCGCTTTCCGTTATGGGGCCCACACATGGTCATTGTGCGCCACGTAAATTTAATATTCCCCGACAAAGATTGAATATTCCACGACCAAACGAATATTCCCGACAAAATGAATATTTTATAACCACTTGCTTATTTTGAAATATTTGCGTATTTAACCCTTAACTATTCACATTAATCAAATCAACCCTTACTATTTCAAAATAATAAATAAAGGAAATTCCTTTTATTAAAAAAATTTCGGTCTTACAACCTCCCTCCTTATGAAATTTCGTCCTCGAAATTCGGCGACGACGATACAGTGTTTTGAAAAGGTGAGGATACCTCGCTTTCATTTCCGTTCCAATTCGGTGTGTCATTTCTCTATAGCATGATTCCTCCACAAAACTTTAACTTGTGGTATGACCTTTCTTGGCGTAGGACATGCTCCTTCCTATCCAAGATCTTGTGTGGTACCTCCTCATACGTTAAGTCTTCTACTATCTCGTCCGGGTTCTAACTCTATAACGTGGTTGGGTCTTTCACATATTTACTGAAATGAGATATGTGAAACACATTATGAAACACGAGACATACTTGGAGGTAACGCGAGTCTATAGGCTACATTTCCTACTCGGTCAAGAATTTGAAATGGACCAATAAATCGTGGATTTGAGCTTTCCTCTCTTCCCAAATCTTGTAACTCCCTTCCATGGAGCAACTCGCAACAATATATGATCCCTTACATTAAATTCCACATCCTTTCGATGAAGATCCGCATAACTCTTTTGTCGATCTTGTGCTTGGTTTGTATCGTTGTCGAATCATTAGTCATACGTATTAACTCGGGTCCCAACAATGTTGCTTCACCCACCTCATCCCAACATATTGGAGAACGACATTTTGTCCATATAATGCTTGAATGGAACCATGCCTATATTTGTTTAATAACTATTGTTGTATGAGAATTCCACCAATGGCAAGTACTACTATCCCAACTTCCTTTGAAATCTAGGACACGAGTTTTAATATATCTTCAAGAGTTTGAGTAGTCTTTTTCGATTGCCCATCCGTTTGAGGATGGTATGCCAATAATCGTAAATTCGTGCCCATAGCTTTCTAACCCAAAATCATGAAGTGAATCTTGGGTCACGATCAAAACTATGGATACAGGCATGCCATGCAACCTCACAATCTCATTCACGTACATACTAGCAAGGCGTTCAAGTGAATAAGTCTCCGTGTCGGCAAGAAATGAAAGCGAGACTTGGTTAATCTATCAACAATAACCCAAATAGCATTGATGCCTTGAGAAACCGTAGTAGGAAGACCCGTAAACGTGAAATCCATGGTAATATGTTCCCACTTCCATTTTTGAATCTCAAGTGGTTGCAACGGACCCTTAGGTACTAGATGCTCAAAATCTTTACACGTTAGCAAGTTAAACACATCGAGATAAACTTTGCAATCTCTCTCTTCATATTATTCCACCAAAATGTATGTAGAAGATCACGATACATTTTAGTACTTCGAGGATGGATTGCAAATGGTGTATTGTGTGCCTCCATCATAATCTTGTACCTCAAATCGAGTCGTTAGGAATACAAAGTCAGAGTGGACTCAAGTATTCCTTCTTCATCAATTCTCGCTTAGGAATAGCTCCTTCTTGTACTTTCCTCTTCATACGCATCATTTCAAGATTGGGTGGCTCGGCGACTTTAACTAAAGTCAATTATACTCGTATATCATCACGTGGGTACCTAGAGTTTTCATCTCCATCTCTATTATTTGTAAATTCTCTGAAATTAGTCTTTGACAATATCGTACTTTCGTACTTATATCGATCTTCTACTCAACACGTCACCTACTACGTTCGCTTTTCCGGGATGGCATGGTCGTGAACATGTCTTTGAAATGAGTCTCCTCTTGAGTTCTTGAAGCTCTTCCCACATTCCTTGCTCCATTCAATTTTGTATCTCTACGAGTCAAATTGCGATAATGAAATAGCGATTCGAGAATATCCTTCAACGAATCTCGATAATAACCAACTAAGCTTCTGAAAGCTACGTATTTCGATTCTCGACTTAGGTTGCTCTCAATCGTGACTCATATCCCAATCTTGGATAGACGTCACAATGACACCTATCGATTTACTATCGCACGAATATGGCGTCCCTTACAGAGAGTGCGGCTTAGGTGAATTCCACAAAGGAAGTCACCGGATAAAGGCTCGGTACCAAATTCTATAGTTGAATTTTAACTCACGAAGTTCAATAGGAGCCATTCGATATGAGATTTTAGAAATGAGTTTTGTCTGGGGTTCAAATTCGATACAAAATTTAATATCGAGCTTTGGGAGTAAGCCAAGAAATTCTTCAGAAATACGTCGGGAAAAATCAATAATACTTGGGAATATTATTCAAATCGGCGTGTCTTTATTCAAATCCATAACATGGACTAAGAAAACTTGACATCCGTAATAAGCGAATGACTTCATGGCTTGATATGAAAATGTTTGACTACAATGGTTTGATTGCTTGAATTGAATAACGAGTTGCTTAGGAATATGAAAACTAACAACCTTACAAAAGCAATCAATTTGGCATGATGAGTAGTTAACCTTAAAATCACATCAAAAGCAAATATCTCTATAGAAATAAGGTTAACGGGTAATGTGATAGTGCCAACTTGAATCAAGCAAGATTTTTAAACAACGGATGTAATGAAAGTTTCTCTAATGGAGTCTCCATGAGATAGGTCAAAGTTTAATTTCTCCGTAGTCAAGTTCAAACGTTGGCGCAAGTAAAGAGAGATAAAAGAATGGGTAGAACCAATATCTAGTAAGGTATATACTTCATAAGAATTTATAATTAACTAACCGTGCTAACCGTTCGGGTTCCTCGCATTTTATTTGGTCACGACAAACGCTCTTCCGAGGCCGATTGACTTTGACTTTTTCAGATCGCTTTCTCTGGTGTTAACGTCCCAACTGGACTTGATTTATTTATAGGACAAAATCTAGCTATGTGACCATCTTTTCCACAACTAAAACATATCTTGGAAGGCTTTGAGCAGTTTGACCTTATATGTCCCTCCTCTCTCGCATCTGTAGCATCTAAGCTGGCGATCGTACTCTTCCCTAGAATTTGTTCTTTGGTGTCGTCTTTGCTGCCGACGTCTTCCCGTCATCGTTAAATCTTCTCTTTTTAGATTGGACATCTCTTTCCATAATATCAACGCGTCATGCGGCTTTTACCCATGCATCACTCATTCTCACTCGTTCAGTTATTTCTTCTTTCAGCTCAGATTCTAGCTTTATCATCTTATACTCTGCCAAAGAGTGCTTCTGTTCAAGCATCACATATCGGGTAACACAAGCTTGAATCGTTGCATCCTTTTGCTCCACGACTGCCTGCAATTCTTCAGCCTGCTCTTCTAACTCATGAATACGATTTTGCAATTCTATATTTTGATCATAAAATACCTCTAATAAACTCTCTTCAGGTACCTCTTCTTCCTCTTCTTCCTCACTCTCAGCTGTTACCTCTGCGATTATCTAGGGTCAACTATCAATTCTTCACTCACCACATGGATATCTCTAATTCTTCTTCGCCGACATCACATTATCACGGTTGGCGATTAGAGGTGTCTCCACGATCTCATTCACTCAATTGTTAACGTTCTCGTGACCATTCTTAAAAACTATCATAAAACAAGGGTTAATTAAATAAATTAACAAATCACATAATACCCCTATATTATGACCAACCAACAAATAAGCTTAGGTAGGACACACTAGCGAAGGTTTTACTCTGCTCTCTCCCTCCTAGTTCTATTCCCGATCTCCATCGGAGATCATATCCCTAAGCTCTGATACCAACTGTGACGCCCCCAAAATAGGTATACACCACACCCATTCTGAGTCGCCAAATACATGGTACAGAAACAACTACAACTTTATTATTACAACAGTAAAACTGTGAGTTTAAATACAAATATTATCTTTTAGACAATATCTATACTCAAATAAATCCCCATCACATTTATTGATACATTATTTTACAAAAATGGTGAGGACTACTAAACAACTCTCTCTAGAACCTTCATTCCATACCCGACTTGTACTCGCTTACATTCTCGCCTCCGAGAAAAACAATGGAACAACAAGGAAAAGGGTGAGCTCAACTAGCCCATAGAAGAATATTATGACTAAGATAATATACAACAAATTATCGTTAGTCTTCAACGAGGAAAAATCGATAGAATACAATAGCAACAAGTTTCGGATCAATATTCGCGGTGAAATAATAATTCATAGAAGAGTTACGTAGAGAATGAAATCTACTATAATCTATGAATTTAACGATCCATCATCAATATTTTATCCTTGTAACATCAATCAATATTCATCTCAAATCAAATATTCATCTCTGCACTCTGAGCCAAAGATATTCATCGATCGGTCATGTTCATTTAAACACCGCTCATCTTTTGCACTATGGCCAAAGATATTCTTCAGAAATCATTCATCTTTGCACTACTCTGGGCAAAGATATTCAATAATATCATCATTTAAGGCGAGGATGATGAAAAATATTTTTAAAGAACGAATCGATTGAAACAAAATGACAAGGATTAAGGATTAAGGATTCGTACTTTGTTTTATCCATGTCCAACAATACCTCAAAAAATAATCATAGTGGTGTAAAATTCAAGAATGATCAAAACATGGATACAATCAAAGCTAGTATCCGGAATAGATGTTTTGGACAAAAAGAAGAAATTTTATTTTTCGATGAATAGTGTCAGTATCGTGAATAGTCCGATATCGTGAATAGTAACTCCGACACCAAAAGATAGAAATTCCACAAAAAACATCTTCACGCTTCATGAATAGTACTCGTGAATAGTAACTCGTGAATAGTAACTCATGAATAGTAACTCGTGAATAGTAACTCATGAATAGTAACCCCGACATGAAAAAGTTCCAAATTTGATAAAAAGTACCAACCAATATTTCAGCATAATGATATTGAAGAAATAATATCATTACGAAAAAAAATAATATCCCTTACCTCAAAGAATCAGTACTTCGGAAGGAAAGGTCGGAAGTGATGCTGAATGAAACTTGTACTGAACAGCAACTCTCAAAGTATCTAAATACTCACAAAATACGCTCAATAATATAGAGAGAGAAAGAGAGAAAACTTTGTTTCTGGTGTGATTTTCAATTCTAACTTAGCCCTCTATTTATAGGAAAATGTTAGCCGTACCAAGCAGACTTGACTGCTACGATGGCTTTTACTCGCTACTATTGCCACCCACCACATTTGAAATAAAATTCAGCACATTTTTTCACCAACCACAAGTGGGGCCCACTCAATTCTAGAATTTTCCACCAAAATCAATTATAACCCTAATTTAGAATGGGACACCTCTTAAAATTCATAACAAATCATTCGTGCATTTTTAACGGTTCAAAATTTGTGGACATATACTCAACTTATGTATGTATAACATACCCAAAAATTACCACAATCCAACGGTCGGATTAAAAATTATAACCCCTGCAATATATCTCAAAACTCACGATTTAATTTTTAATACCTCCAATCAGATAAAATCCGATAAAACACCTCAACATTTCTTCCTTCATTAATAACCACATAAATAAATCCATCATTTATATTCATATAAAATAAATATTTTCTTATCATATGAATCAATAATTAATTATTCACAAATAATATTACGAGAATCACAATTATGATAACCAGTAGTTTCCAGAAAGAGGGGGCTTTCAATAGGGATCTCTCCTTCTTTGGCTTGTGTGCAATTAGGTGACCAAACCTCTCCTTAGACGAACTTTCTAGACATTGCCAATAATGTTATCTAATAATATTATTCAAATAATATGAATTATTGATCCGATAATGGGAAATATTGTGCGATGACAATTATTGAACAACAATAATATAAAATATCAACGCAGCAATTATTGAATCAATAAAATAAAATATTGAGCGGTAACTCTTGTGAAAATTATTGAGTAGTGCCATCTTACGTAAGGATCAATAATTCAACAATCATGCAATACCGTGTCTTCTTGTGCAACCACGCCGTATTCATCGTATTTTAACCACCGGGTATTCCAATGATCTTAATTGGTAAATAACTACGCCAAGTTATTTTTAACCAACTTATATTTGTCGTTTTCCTCATCCAATCGCTTTCAGGTTATGGGGCCCACACACGGTCTGCTACCGTTGCACGAATATTCCCCGACAAAGATTTAATATTCCACGACCAAACGAATATTCCCCGACAAAAATGAATATTTTATAACCACTTGCTTATTTTGAAATATTTGCGTATTTAACCCTTAACTATTCACATTAATCAAATCAACCCTTACTATTTCAAAATAATAAATAAAGGAAATTCCTTTTTATTAAAAAAAAATTTCGGGGTCTTACAATAGGGATAATATGTGACATGTCAATTAACCCTTGTTTTATGGCAGTGTTTGAAAATGACATTCAAGAATGTTGAGATTAACAATAGAGCACAGAAGACCATTGAGTCACCACAGATCAATACCCAGGATAATGTGCATCAGGAAGGCAATAATCCTCAGGTAAACAACAACACCGACCAAATGATGAACGATGGAATGTTCAGAGGCTTTCTGCAATTCATGCAACATCAGGCGAGAGAGACTCCTGTCCAAAATGCAGGTGAAAACACTGGAAACTCACGGATGGTCACCGCTAAACAGTTCAAGGAACTGGGACCACCGAAGTTTTATGGAGAGCTAAAACCACTTAAGGCAGAGGCATGGATAAAGCAGATCACCAAGATATTTGATGTCTTGGGATGCTCCGAGGAGCAAAAGGTTCCCTTTGCCACCTTCATGTTACGAGGAGAGACAGATTACTGGTGGAAATCCGTAAAACTTACCCAACCTGCCGCACTGAAGATGTCTTGGGAGAAGTTCCAAGAACTGTTCAACGACAAGTACTTTCCCGAAAGTATTCGTCACATGAAGGAGGTGGAGTTTATCAAGCTGGAGCAAAACAATATGATCGTGTCACAGTACGAAGCTAAGTTTGCCGAGTTATCCCGGTTTGCATCCCACTTGGTTGATAATGAGGAGAGAATGACGCGGATGTTTCTAAGAGGTTTGAAACCTGAGATAAGTCAATACCTAATTTCTCACAAACTGTGTTTGTATTCAGATGTTGTAAATATGGCTCAGTTATTGGAGCACGATAATGAGTTAACCCAACCAAGAGAAAGCAGCCGACAAATCGATAATACCAGTGGTAGCAATCATCGAAGCGGTGATAACAAACGTGGAGGGAATCAACATGCCAGAAATGGTAACCATTTCGGTGGTAATCATGGCCAAGATAATAGAAGTGGAAATTTCAAGAAGGGAAAATTCAATAATGATGGAAAGACGTCAGCACCAGCACCTGTTGTTAAGGAAGGAGAACGACCGCTGGTCGTATGTTACAAATGCGGAGGGGAGGGACATATCAGTCCAAACTGTACGCAGCAGTCCAAAACATGTTACAATTATAGAAGAGAAGGTCACCTAGCCTGATTTTTTCGTGCACCAAAGTCAAGTCCAGCTGGGATGGAGGCATCAAAGGCCGTCCCAGACAAGATAAAACCGGTAGTTCAAGGGAGAGCGTTTGTCGTAACCTCCCAACAAGCGAGGAATCCGAACGAGGTGATCACAGGTAAGCTAATTGTGACGCCCCCAAAATTAGGTATACGTCACCCATCTTGGGTCGCCACTTACATGGTACATAAATTCAAATACAAACTTAATTATACATCTGTCGTGTAACATACGACAATACATAAACTGAGAGTTCTAATAGGAATATTGTCATTTAGACAATATCCATACTCAAGGAGTCCTCATTACAATTATTATCACACTATTTCACGCGAATAGTGAGGACTACTAATGCTATCTTCGGGACCATCACTCGCTTCCCCAACTCGTCCCGGCTATATTCTCATTTCTGAAGAGAAACGGTGAAAGAAAGGTGAGCTCAACTAGCCCAAGAAGAAATATTATGACTAAGATAATGCGAGAATAAATTATCAATAGTCTTCAACAATGTTAAAGCGATAAAATACAATAGACAACGGTTTAAGCTGCGGTGAATATACAATCCATTAAAAGAGTCAAGTAGAAAATAAAGTCTACTATCTTTTAGGTTTTAAAAGGTTTTCATCAATTTTTATCACTAAGACTCGGTTTAATGAATAAACCACAATATCTAATCATCCTCGTACTACGGTCAAGGATTTTCATCAAATTATCAATGGTCATGACTATACCGAATCACCCCGTCATAATCAAACCAAAAACTATCCATCACCGCATTACGTGCCACCGAGGACTTTTTGTCACATCATTTATATCAAGCCATGATTATACCAAGAATGATCCACTGGTCATAATCATACTAAGTTCATCTATGCACGTAAGCCAAAGATAACATAATATAACATGAGGATGATGACAATGACATAATAATTCAATAAAACAAGTTCAAGAATTATTTAATCCAGAATTATTAACGCCCAAATTGTCAACACGATAATCTTTGTTTTGTAGAGTAAAATTCAAGAATAATCGGAAGAATATTTCCATGAAAAGATATTGGATGAAAACGAAATATCAAAGATATTCTACTAATTTCATGGAGTATAGAAGTCAAAGTTTTAACCAATTTGGGTATAATAAAGAATGGAATAACAAAAGAAATCACCATGCATGCGGTGCTTAGCATGACGAGGTTATTCAATAGAATAATAATAACGGAACGGTCGGGTGAAATTCACACCAACAGGATGATCCAATGAGAATAATAAATTTGAATAATAAACAATGGAACCGGTCAGGTGTAAAACACACAGACGAGGATATTCCAAATGTAATAATAAATGCGGAATAATAAACAATGGAACCCAGTCGGTGTAAAACACACGCATGGATATTCAAATGAGAATAATAAAGAATGGAATAATGAAGAAGATCACCAAGTATAGGGATTCAGCGATATCTGAGTTATTCCAAGCAGAATAAATAAGAATGGAATAATATAAGGATTTCACCAAGTATAGGGTGTCTGGCGTATCTGAGGTTATGTATAGGGTATGCCACTTTTACAAAGTTATTCAGCGAATAATAATGAATGGAATAATGAAGTTCTCTTCATGAATAAGAAAGAATAACACCCCTTACAGGTACAACAAATAATATCCCTTACCTAGTGAAAAGACCTTTGGATATCAAAGTAGTGAAGTACAGAATACTCTTCTTCTTTCTCTCTATAGATTTTCTCTATATAGCTCTCTCTATAATTTCTCTCTAGAGAGTTTCGGTGAATTCGTAAGAAAATAATGAAGGAATGAGCTTTATTTATAGGAAAATAGAATGCATAGTAATTAATCCATGAAGCGGTCCAGATTGATTTACTTTAATCGACGGTCCATATTTAAAGCAAAATCTTTTAAATAAAATATCATATATTCTATTTATATAAAAACATTTTACTATGCAAACACTATGCAACACTATGCAAAACACTAAACAAAAAACACTATGCAACACTATGCATAATAAAATATAATATATTCTATTTATAGAATAACTTTAATAAAGTATTACATTTTATATAAAAGATGTTTCATTTTTTATTACGTTAATAATACGAATAAAACAAAAGCGTCATTATCATTATAATAATTCATATTATTAATCGACAATAATGGAATCAAACCGAGTGACTTCTCACATAAGCATCAATAATCAATACTGGTGTGCTACTATGCAACCACACGTATTCGTACTTTTTTACTACCGAGTAGTTCAACAAGATCAACCAGTAAAACTTCCGCCGTTATTTTAATAAAATATTTTGTCGTTTTTCAATCCGATAATAATTACATCGTAGGGTCCACCAATGATTGAGACGTTGTCACTAATATTCCCTCGCTAAATCGAATATTCCCAGACCAATCGAATATAATATAACCACTTGCGTACTTTGCAAAATTTATAAATACTACCCACAACTATAATATTATCTCAAATTCACACCATAATATTAAAAATTATTTCGACAAAATTTAAATCTTTATTGATAAAATCTGGGGTCTCACACTAATCATAAACTCTAGCGAAGTTTATACCTTATTTGATACCGGTTCTACCCATTCTTTTATTTCTCCTACTTGCGCTCAATGTTTAAATTTAACTCCGGAGAAATTAGACTTTGATTTATCTGTTGAAACTCCGTTGGGAGAAACCTTCATTACATCTACTATTTATAAGTCTTGTTTGATTCAAATCGGTAACCGCACGTTACCTGTCGATCTTATCTCTTTGAAAATACTTGCATTTGATGTGATTTTAGGGATTGATTGGTTAACTACTCATCATGCTAAAATCGATTATTTTCGTAAGGTTGTTAGTTTTCATATTCCTAACCAACCTATTATGCGAATTCAATCAACCAAACCACTAAAGTCAATCACTGTCATATCAAGCCATAAAACTATTCGTTTATTGAAAAACGGATGTCAAGCTTTTTTAGCCCATGTCACGGATTTTAAAAAAAATAAGTCAGATTTGAATGATATTTCTATTGTTAATAAATTTCCTGGCGTATTCCTTGAAGAACTTCCTGGCCTACCCCCAGAGCGAGAAATCGAATTTTGTATCGACCTTGAACCCGGTATAAAGCCCATTTCTAAAGTCCTATATCGAATGACTCCTATTGAACTTCAGGAGTTAAAAACCCAACTACAGGAATTGTTAGACATCGGTTTCATTCATCCTAGTACGTCTCCTTGGGATGCTCCTGTTCTATTCGTAAAGAAGAAAGATTGAAGTATGCGACTTTGTATTGACTATCGGGAGTTGAATCATGTCACCATAAAAAATAGGTACCCGTTACCTCGAATTGATGACCTGTTTGACCAGTTACAAGGTGCTAAATTCTTTTCAAAGATCGATCTTCGTTCCGGATATCATCAGTTAAAAGTTAAAACTGATGACATTCCAAAGACAGCTTTCAGAACTCGGTACGGGCATTACGAATTCCTAGTCATGTTTTTTGGATTGACTAATGCTCCTTCGACTTTTATGGATATGATGAACCGAGTATTCAAGGAATATTTGGATCATTTTGTTGTTGTCTTTATTGATGACATCCTCATATACTCCAAAAGCCGTGAAGATCATGAGCAACACTTAAGGCTAATACTCCAAAAGCTTCGTGAAAACAAGCTATATGCCAAGTTGAAGAAATGCGAGTTCTGGCTTGAGGAAGTAGCATTCCTTGGGCACGTGATATCAAATCATGGAATATCTGTTGACCCGGTAAAGATTGAAGCAATTCAAAGATGGGAGCAACCTAAGTCAGTGACCGAAGTACGTAGCTTTCTCGGCTTAGCTGATTATTATCGGAGATTCGTGGAAGGATTTTCTCGAATCGCTACTCCATTAACTCAGCTGACTCGAAAAGATACAAAATTCGGTTGGAGCGAGGAATGTGAGAAGAGTTTTCAAGAACTCAAGAAGAGACTCATTTATTTCAGCACCTGATCTGACAATACCATCTGGTACGGAGGGATATGTCATCTACAATGATGCTTCAGGCAGAGGTTTAGGATGTGTTCTCATACAACATGGGAAAGTCATAGCCTATGCCTTGCGATAACTCAAAGAATATAAGAGGAATTATCCTACTCATGATCTAGAGTTGGCAGCTGTCGTTTTTGCACTTAAAATCGGAAGGCATTACCTGTATGGGGAGAAGGTGGAGATCTTTACGGATCATAAAAGCCTCAAATATTTCTTCACTCAAAAGGAACTCAACATGCAGTAACAACTTTGGCTTGAACTGTTGAAAGATTATGATCATACTATTCAATACCATCCTGGAAAAGCGAACGTGGTAGCTGACGCATTGAGTAGAAGATCATATGCGGGTACGAGTGCGATATTGTCAACATAAAGGCCCATTTTGTATGACTTGCAAAGGATGGAGATAGAGATAAAGACTCCAAGGACCCACGTGATGATGACAAATATACGGGTAGAACCGACTTTAATTGATAAAGTTAAAGTTGCTCAAACTACAGACGTGGAGCTGATGCGTATGAAGAAGAAAGTGCAAGAAGGTGCTATTCCAGAAGTAAGAATCAATGAAGAAGGAATACTTAGAGTCAACTCCAGACTTTGTGTTCCAAATGACTCTGATTTGAAGTATAAGATCACGATGGAGGCGCACAACACACCATTTGCAATCCATCCTGGGAGTACCAAAATGTATCATGATATTCGACATACATTTTGGTGGAGCAATATGAAAAGAGAGATTGCGGAGTTTATCTCAAGGTGTTTAACTTGTCAACGAGTCAAGGCGGAACATCAAGTGCCAAAAGGTCCATTGCAACCATTTAAAATTCCAGAATGGAAGTGGGAGCACATTACCATTGATTTTGTTATCGATCTTCCCAAGGTTTCTCAAGGCATAGATGCAATTTGGGTCATTGTTGATAGATTGACCAAGTCTGCTCATTTCTTACCTATACGAGAAACTTATATACTTGAACGTCTTTCTCGTATGTACATAAATGAGATTGTAAGACTGCATGGTATGCCAGTATCCATAGTTTCTGATCGAGACCCAAGATTCACTTCACGGTTTTTGGGTCAGTTTGCAAAAAGCTATGGGCATGGATTTACGATTTAGTTCGACATATTATCCTCAAACGGACGGGCAGTCGGAGATGACTATTCAAACTCTGGAAGATCTATCAAGACTCTGTGTCCTTGACTTCAAAGGAAGTTGGGACAAGTTCTTGCCATTGGTAGAATTCTCCTACAACAACAGTTATCAAGCAAGTATCGGCATGGCTCCGTTCGAGGCCTTGTACGGAAGGAAGTTGGGACAAGATATGTTTATCTTCATCGAAAGGACGCAGAATTCGATGTTGGAGAACATGTGTTATTATGTGTTGCTCTATGGAAAGGAGTTACAAGATTTGGAAAGAGAGGAAAACTTAATCCACGATTCATTGGCCCATTTGAAATCCTTGATCGAGTAGGAACTGTGGCTTATAGACTTGCCTTACCGCCAAGTATGTCTCGTGTTCATAACTTTTTTCACATATCCATGTTACGTAAATATGTGGACGACCTGAACCACATTATTAAGTTAAAACCAGACTAGATAGCAGAAGATTTAACGTACGAAGAGGTACCTGTTAAAATTTTGGATGAGAAGGAACATATTCTACACTCCAAGGTTATACCTCAAGTAAAAGTTTTGTGGAGAAACCACGATGTTGAGGAAATGACCTGGGAGTTAGAATCTGAAATGAAGTCAAGGTATCCCCACCTTTTCGACATACCAGGTATGTACCCTAATTTTGAGGATGAAATTTCATAAGAAGGGGAGGTTGTAAGACCCCAACTTTCATAAATAAAGATTATTTTTCTCTAAATATCATTTTGAATATTATGGTGTGGATTTGATATAATGTTATAGTTGTGGGTAATATTTATAAATTTTGCAAAGTAAGCAAGTTGTTATAAATATTCTTTTTGTCGGAGAATATTCTTTTTGTCGGAGAATATTCGTACGATGGCACAATCATTGGTGGACCCCACAATAGAATTATTATCGGAGTTAGAAAACGACAGAAATATCTTTTTATAAAAATAACAGCGAAAGTTTTACCGTTAACTATTGAAATACCTGGTGGTAAAAGTACAGTAATACGCGTGATTACATAGTAGCACACAGTATTGATTATTGATACTTACGTTAGAATCCACTCAGTTATACTCAATTATTGCTAAAGATATTGCTGCATAGTATCTCATATTATTGAATTAATTATTATCATAGTATCATCTGCATAATATTTTATATTATTAAATCAATAATTTAGATGACAAAGTTATTCATATTATTATTTGCAATATTGACGATGTCTAAAAAGTTCATCGCTGAGGAGAGGTTTGGTCACATAATTGCGCTATGATAGGAGAAATTCTTATCTGAAAGCCCCTCTTTCACGGGAATGAACTGGTTGTTAAATATTGTGAGATATAATATTAATGATGAATAATTGTTGAAAGATTAAATATGTGTTGATTGAAGATAAAATGATTTGTGGTAATATTTATTCAATCTTTGATATAAATAAGAAGTCTGTTATGAGACGTTTGTGGTAAGTTTGGTTCATTCTATGGGGGCCCATATGTCATCATCTAAGAGTCATTTTCGCCAATAGTAATTGCCTTTACCAACCACTTGCTGTTTCATATTACACGCGTCGAACCAATTGTCATTTCACATTACACGCGCCGAACCAATTGTCGTTTCACATTACAGGTGTCGAACCAATTGTCGTTTCACATTACAGGCGTCAGACCACTTGTTGTTTCACATTACAGGCATCAAATCACTTTTCTTTTCACATCACTAGTCGTCAAGCCACTTGCCTTTTCACATTGCAAGGGCTAAGCTAGAAATCTTCTATAAATAGAAGCTTATTTCTTCTTTCATTCTCACCAATTCACTACGACTCACAAGAGAATTTTATAGAGAGAGAATCAGAGAGAAAGAAGAAGAGTATTCTGTTACTACACTATTTCAGTATCCAATCTCCTACTAAGGTAAAAGGTATTATTTCTTTCGTATTCATATAGGGATATTATTTTTGTTCAATATTCGTATAGAATAATATTTTCTTTCATACTTTGTAGTATGTAAGTAATATTATTTCGTTTCAAATTCTGAATTCTATACGCATGTTGTTGTTAAGTTTAATTCTATACTCCTTGAAATTAGTAGAATATCCTTGAAATTTGTGCTTCATCTAGTATCGTTTCACAAAGATATTTTTTTGAACATTCTTGTTAAAGTTTAATCTTTTCATGCCGGAGTAATGTTCACGGGGTACTATTCACGAAGTACTATTCACGGGTAATATTCATGACAAAAATTAATTTCTTTTCTGTCCAAATTATTTTTGATAGAGTATTATTCTTGAATTTTACTCCATAAAGCAGTGTCATGTTGACAATTTGGACATTGTTGAATTCTTGATAAATTGAATTATAAATCTTTAAAATTTATCCTTGCTCTCATTTAATTGAATTCTTATATCATTGTCATCATCCTCATGCTTATATTATGATGAAAGTCATCTTTGGCCGTTGTGCATAGATGGACTGTTGATTGGTATGATTATGACCAGGGATCATTCGATATAATCATGACCCGAAATGTTACAAATGATGTGGTGAAAGTCCTTATTGGCCCGTAGTGCATTGATGAACAGCTGTTGGTATAATCATGACCATTGGTGATAAAAATGAATATCCTTGGCCCGTAGTGCATGGATAATTTAGTGATGTGAATTATTTATTTAGCTGAGTCCCATCAATAAAATTGATGATAAACTTTTAAATCATAGAAGATAGTAGATATCATGCTCTACTTGACTCTTTTAATGGATTGCTTGTTCCGCTGCAGTTAAATTTGGTGTTTATTGTATTTTATCAGTTTAACACTGTTGAAGGCTAATGATAATTTATTATGCATTATCTTAGTCATAATATTTCTTACTGGGCTAGTTGAGCTCACCCTTTTGCTTTCATTATTCTCTTCAGGAAATGAGAATATAGCTGGGACGAGTTGGGAAATAGAGTGACGGTCCAGATAGGTGGCTATAGTAGTCCTCACTATTATATGAAATAGTGTGATAATAATTGTAATGAGGACTTTATTTGAGTTTGGATACTCTCTACGAGACATTATTCGTGTTGAAACTCTTAGCTACGTTTTGTCGTACTATATAAAAGAAGTTTGTATTTAAATTATGTGCCATGTATTTGGCGACTCAAGATGGGTGATGTATACCTATTTTGGGGGCGTCACATTGATGCTTCATGAATTGTAAAATTTCGTGTTATATTTGTTATTTCTGACGGAATTCCCGACGGAATTCTGTTAGAATTATTCAATTACAAAATCAGTGGGCCCTAAAACAAATAAAAATTAATAATAAATTAGAATAATATATATAAATTGAATAAATCTATATAAAATAACTTCAAACATATCTAATAAATAAATAAAATAAAATAAAATAATATCTAATAAATAAATAAAATAAAATAAATTATATTTAATTAATTAATAATAAGTTAGAATAAATCAATTAAATTGAATAAATTAAATTAATAATATTCGAAATCAAATAAAGCAATTACGTAATACTAATGTTATTATTTTCCAAGACTTAAAAAATATTAAAGAACAATTAATTCATAAGCGGGATAATAATATAGAATCCTCTAAGACTGAATCTTCTGATAAACTAGAATCTTCTGAACAATATTTAATGGTTATGAATCAAGTAGTCTTTCAAAAATGGTATATCAGAATTACTTTTGTGAATAAGTTGTCTATATATTCAGTAAATAATATAAAATACAATAGACTTAGTAGCATTTACCTAGGTTTCCATTGATAAAATAAACTAAGTAGCATTTGCTTAGTTTTCCTCAATTTTCAATAAACTCAATAATGTCATGTTAAATCTTCAATACACTCAATTGACAATCAATTACGATTATACACTTTATAGTACATATATTATTCCATTAACATGTAAATATTTACTATAGGTAGGAGCATAGAAACCCGTTTGACATTTACTCGAATAGTCCCCAGTTTGGAACTGTTACTGGATGTTATGTCTCTCACTTAGGTCGGTACCAATTCATAAGGTGCGTTTTTATAAACTTTTGAGGATTTTTCAGCTGGTGTCTCTACATGTTGTAAGACCCCAACTTTTATGAATAAAGATTAATTTTTCTCGAAATTTATTTTTGAATATTATGGTGTTGATTTGATATAATATTATAGTTGTGGGTATTATTTACAAATTTTGCAAAGTAAACAAGTGGTTATATAATATTCGATTGGTCGGGGAATATTCGTTTTAACAGGAAATATTCGTACAACGACACAATCATTGGTGGACCCCACAATGAAAGTATTGTCGTAGTAAAAAAACGACAGAATTATCTTTTTATAAAAATAACGGCGAAAGTTTTACCGTTAAACTGTTGAACTACACGGTGGTAAAAGTACAGTAATACGCGTGGTTGCATAGTAACACACGGTATTGATTATTGATGCTTACGTGAGAAGTCACTCAGTTATACTTAATTATTGCTACAGTAATTGCTGCATAATATCTTTCATATTATTGATTCAATAATTGTCACAGTATTATCTGCATAATATTTTATATTATTAAATCAATAATTGAGATGACAAAGTTATTCATATTATTATTTGCAATATTGACAATGTCTAGAAGTTCTGTCAAGGAGAAGTTTGGTCACCTAATTGCGCGCCAATAAGGAGAAATCCTTATCGGAAAGCCCCCTCTTTCCTGGGAACGACCCGTTTGTTAAATATTGTGAGTTATAATATTAATAATGAATAAGTTCGTGTGGATTAAAGATGAAATAGATAGCTCCATTGTGTTGGGATTATTAGTGTTAGTGGAAATGGACATCTATTTCGATAATAATGGATGTCTAGAGGTTATATTGACCAATCGGGTAATTAATCGGATAAATGAGTAATTAATTGTTATTAGTTCACATGCTTATAACTATTTGTTCACATGTGTGTACTATTGATTCACATGCATGTACTATTAGGGGAGATGGTGCAAGATTGATAATACTTGCATGACTAAATTAAAAATGGAGGTATAGATAAAGGTACTATACTATAATTATTTTTTTCACATGATTGTACTATTAATTCACAAGATGTACTATTAGGGGAGGTGGTGCAAGTTTGATAATACTTGCAGGACTAAATTAAAAATGAAGAAAAAGATAAAGGTATTATACTATAATATTTTAAGCCCCAAAATGTGCAATTATCGAAACTATATTTTCCTATAAATAGAAGCTCATTCTTCTTTCATTCTCACCAATTCACTAAGACTCACAAGAGAAATTATAGAGAGATAAGCTATAGAGAGAAAGAAGAAGAGAAGTTTGCTACTTCACTATTCCAGTATCTAGTTTTTTTCTGAGGTAAGGGATATTATTTTTTTCAGTATTCATAAGGAATAATATTTTCTTCCATACTCTGTAGTATGTGAGTAATATTATTTCGTCTCGTATTCATGATTATATCATCATTCGGTTAAAGTATTGCTTCTATATTCCGTGAAATTAGTAGAATATCCTTGAAATTTGCACTTCATCTAGTATCGCTTCACAAGGATATGTTCTGCACATTCTTGTTAAATTTTAAATTTTTCATGCCGGAGTACTGTCCATGAATACAATTCATTTATATGGTACTATTCACAAAAGTACTATTCACAAATTACTATTCACGAGTACTATTCATAAAGTACTATTCACGGAGTACTATTCTCGAAGTACTATTCACGGGATACTATTCACTCGGGTACTATTCACCCGGAGTACTATTCATGACAAAAATTGATTTCTTTTCGGTCCAAATCATTTTTGATACATTATCATTCTTGAATTTTACTCCACAAAGCAGTATCATGTTGACAATTTGGACAATATTGAATTCTGGATAAATTAAATTATAAACTTTTAAAAATTTATCCTTGAACTTGTTTTTATTGAATTTTTATATCATTGTCATCATCATCATGTTTATATTATGTTGAAAGTCATCCGTGGCCTGTAGTGCATAGATGTACTTGGTATGATTATGACCAGGGATTACTCGGTATAATCATGACCGTAATGTTACAAATGATGTGGTAAAAGTCCTCATTGGTCCGTAGTGCATTGATGGACAGTTGTTGGCATGATCATGACCATTGATGAATACACGAATATCATTGGCCCGTAGTGCATGGATAATTTGTGGTCGTAATACTAAAGAATATCATTGGCCGTAGTGCAGGGGTGATTTGATGATGTTAATTATTTATTAAGCTGAGTCTCAGCGATAAAAGTGATGAAAAACCTTTTAAATCATAGAAGATAGTAGATTTTATGCTCTACTTGACTCTTCTAATGGATTGCTTGTTCACCGCTTGATTAAACTTGATGTTTGTTATTTTTATCGGTTTAACCTTTGTTGAAGGCTAACGATAAATTATTACGCATTATCTTAGTCATAATATTTTTTACTGGGCTAGTTGAGCTCACCCTTTTGCTTTCATTGTTCTCTTCAGGAAATGAGAACGTAGCTGGGACTAGTCGGGGAACAATGTGACGGTCCAGATGATAGCATTAGCAGTCCTCACTATTCTATAAAATAGTGTGATAATAAATGTATTGAGGACTCCATTTGAGTTGAAAATTGTCTAGAAGACAATATTCGTATTAAAACTCTCAGTTTATGTTTTGTCGTATTTTACACGACAATTGTATTATTAAGTTGTATTTGAATTTTGTACCATGTATTTGACGACTCAAGATGTGACTCCCCCAAAACAGGTATACATCACCCATCTTGGGTCGCCAGATACAAGGTACTGAATACAAATACAACTTAATTATACAACATTCGTGTAAAATACGACTAAACATATGTTCTGAGTTTTAATACAAATATTGTCATCTAGACAATATACAAACTCAATGGAGTCTTCATTACATTTATTATCACACTATTTTACAGAATAGTGAGGACTACTAATGCACCATCTAGACCATCACTGCTCCCTCGACTAGTCCCGGCCTACGTTCTCATTTCAAGAGAACAAATGAAAGAA
Organism: Panax quinquefolius; assembly: GCA_020205615.1. Classification (NCBI taxonomy): domain Eukaryota; kingdom Viridiplantae; phylum Streptophyta; class Magnoliopsida; order Apiales; family Araliaceae; genus Panax; species Panax quinquefolius. The sequence goes on along the minus strand of CM035171.1, from coordinate 79,362,573 downwards.
AGGGTGAGCTCAACTAGACTAGTAAGAAATATTATGACTAAGATAATGCAGAATAAATTATCATTAGCCTTCAACAATGTTAAACTGATAGAATATAATAGACAACAAGTTTAGCTGCAGTGGATCAAGCAATCCATTAGTAGAGTTTTGTAAGGTATGAAATCTACTATCTTCTATGATTTAAAAAGTTTTTCATCAACTTTATCGCTGAGACTCAGCTTAATAAATAAAATCAAATCATCCCTGCTCCACGGCCAAGGATATTCATGTAATCATCAATGGTCATGACTATATAAAATAATCCCTGGTCATAATCATACCAATAACTGTCCACCAATGAACTACAGGCCAATGAGGACTTTTACAACATCATTCGTCACATTACGGTCATGATTATACCGAATAATCCCTGGTCATAATCATACCAAGTCCATCTATGCATGTAAGCCAAAGATGACTTTTATCACAATATAAGCTTGAGGATGATGACAATGACATAATAATTCAATAAAACAAGTTCAAGAATAAATTTTAAAGACTTATAAATTAATTTATCCAGGAACCAATAACGTCCAATTTGTCAACATGATACTGTTTTGTAGAGTAAAATTCAAGAATGCTCAGAAGAATATTTCCATGAAAAGATACTGGATGAAACGCAAATATCAAGGATATTCCACTAATTTCATGGAGTATAGAAGCCCAAAGCTTTAACCAACTGAGTATAATAGAATATATGAAACTGCAAATGGATTTTTGCCCGCCATGCGGCAATTCACGTAGACATATTATTTCCACAATTTAATAAGGAATGAATACGAAGGATCATTCACCATGCATGTGGTAATCCACATAGACAGGTTATTCCAACAGAATAATAAAGAATGGAATAACAGAAGGATTCACCATGCGTGCGATAGACTGCACAGACAGGTTATTCCCAACAGAATAATAAATGATGGAACCAGGTCCGACATAAACGCACAGATAGGATATTCTGACAGAATAATAAATAATGGAACCAAGTCCGGCGTAAATGCACAGACAAGATGTTCCGACAGAATAATAAATAATGGAACCAGGTCCGGCGTAAATGCACAGACATGATGTTCCAACAGAATAATAAAGAATGGAATGACAGAAGAATTTCAGCATGTATGCGGTACTTCGCATAGACATGTTATTCCAACATAATGATAAAGAATGGAATAACAGAAGTTCTCTTCACGAATAAGAAAGAAAGAATACCCCTTACGAGTACAACAAATAATATCCCCTACCTTAGAAAAACTGAATACTGGAGTAGTGAAGTAGTAGAATACTTTTCTTCTTTCTCTCTATAGTTTCTCTCTCTAGAGTTTCAGTGAATTTGTAAGAAATAATGAAGGAATAAGCTTCTATTTATAGGAGAATGGACTGAATAGTAACTAATTCATGAACGGACCAGATTGATTTACTTTTAAACGGACGGTCCATATTGGTTTACTATTAAAACTTTAAACCAACAATCCATATTGATTTACTATTATAACTTTCCACCAACGGTCCATATTGATTTACTATTATATCTTCAACTAACGGTCTGAAAAATTAGCACATCTCCTCATGGAATAATATTGTACCCAAAAATGATTTGGACCGAAAAGAAATATATTTTACGGGTGAATAGCACCCCGTGAATAGTAACTCGTGAATAGTAACTTGTGAATAGTAACTCATAAATAGTACTCTGACACGAAAAGTGCCCCAAATACCCGATTGAACAATATAACCTCCAGACATCAATTATTATCGAAACAAATGTCGATTTCCACTAACACAAATAATTTCAACACAATGGAACTATAAAATTCATCTTTAATCAACACGAACTTATTCATCATTAATATTATAATTCACAATATTCAACAACCGTGTCGCTCCCGTGGAAGAGGGGTTTTCCGAGAAGGATTTCTCCTTATTGGCGGTATGATTAGGTGACCAAACCTCTCCTCGAGCAGAACTTCTGACATTGTCAATATTGCAAATGATAATATGAATAACTTTGCCGTCTCAATTATTGATTTAATAATATATCATATTATGCGGATGATCTTGTAATAATAATTGAATCAATAATATGAGAGATATGATCAAAGAATTATCATGTAGCAATAATTGAGTATAACTGAGTGACTTCTCACGTAAGCATCAATAATCAATACTATGTGCTACTATGCAACCACGCCTATTACTGTACTTTTACTACCGGGTAGTTCAACAGTTTTAACGGTAACACCTCTGCCATTATTTTTATAGAAAGATAATTTTATCGTTTTCTAACTACGACAATACTTCCGTTGTGGGGTCCACCAATGATTGTGCCGTTGTACGAATGTTCCCTGTTTAAAACGAATATTTCCCGACCAATCGAATATTATATAACCACTTGCTTACTTTGCAAAATTTGTAAATATTACCCACAACTATAACATTATATCAAATCCACACCATAATATTCCAAAAATATATTTCGAGAAAATTATTCTTTATTCATAAAAGTTGGGGTCTTACAACCCCCCCTTCTTATGAAATTTCGTCCTCGAAATTAGGGTACATACCTGGTATGTCGAAGAGATGAGGATACATTGACTTCATCTCAGATTCTAACTCCCAAGTCATTTCCTCCACATTGTGGTTTCCCACAAAACTTTGACTTGAGGTATAACCTTAGAGCGTAGAACATTATCCTTCTTATCCAAGATTTTAACAGGTAACTCTTCATACGTTAAATCTTCCTTTATCTCGTCTGGTTCTAACTCAATAATGTGGTTCGGGTCTTTCACATATTTACGTAACATAGATATGTGAAAAACGTTATGAACACGAGACATACTTGGCGGTAAGGCGAGTTTATAGGCCACAGTTCCTACTCGCTCAAGAATTAAAAATGGGCCAATGAATCGAGATTGAGCTTTCCTCTCTTTCCAAATCTCGTAACTCCTTTCCATGGGGCAACACGTAACAACACATGATCTCCAATATCAAATTCTACATCCTTTCGATGAAGATCAGCATAACTCTTTTGTCGATCTTGTGAAGTTTTTATGCATTGTCGGATCGTTTGAATCTTTTCTGTAGTTATACGTACCAACTCCGATCCCAACAAAGTTGCTTCACCCACCTCATCCCAGCATACTGGAGAATGACACTTTCTCCCATACAACGCTTCAAATGGAGCCATGCCAATACTTGCTTGATAACTGTTGTTGTAGGAAAACTCCACTAACGGTAAGAACTTGTCCCAACTTCTTTTGAAGTCAAGAACAAAGAGTCTTAATAGATCTTCAAGAGTTTGAATAGTCCTCTCCGACTTCCCGACCGTCTGAGGATGATATGCCGAGCTAAATCATAAATCCATGCCCATAACTTTCTGTAAACTAACCCAAAATCGTGAAGTGAATCTTGGGTCTCGATCAGAAACTATGGATACTGGTATACCATGCAGTCTTACAATCTCATTTATGTACATACGAGCAAGACGTTCAAGTGTATAAGTTTCTCGTATAGGTAAGAAGTGAGCAGACTTGGTCAATCTATCAACAATGACCCAAATTGCATCTATGCCTTGAGAAACCTTGGGAAGACCAATAACGAAATCCATGGTAATGTGCTCCCACTTCCATTCTGGAATTTCAAGTGGTTGCAATGGACCTTTTGGCACTTGATGCTCCGCCTTGACTCGTTGACAAGTTAAACACCTTGAGATAAACTCCGCTATCTCTCTCTTCATATTGCTCCACCAAAATGTATGTCGAAGATCATGATACATTTTGGTACTCCCAGGATGGATTACAAACGGTGTGTTGTGCACCTCCATCATGATTTTATACTTTAAATCAGGGTCGTTAGGAACACAAAGTCTGGAGTTGACTCGAAGTATTCCTTCTTCATCGATTCTTGCTTTCGAAATAACACCTTCTTGCACTTTCTTCCTTTTACGTATCAACTCTAGGTCTGTAGCTTGAGCAGCTTTAACTTTATCGATTAAAGTCAGTTCTACTCGTATATTCGCCATCATCACATAGGTCCCTGGAGTTCTTAACTCTATCTACATCCTCTGTAATCATACAAAATGGGCCTTTGTGTTGACAATATTGCACTCGTACTCGCATATGATCTTCTACTCAATGCGTCAGCTACTACATTCGCTTTACCAGGATGGTATTGAATGGTATGATCATAATCTTTCAACAGTTCAAGCCAACGTCGTTGCCGCGTGTTGAGTTCATTTTGGGTGAAGAAATATTTGAGGCTTTTATGATCCGTATAGATCTCCACCTTCTCTCCATATAGGTAATGCCTCCAAATCTTAAGTGCGAAAACAACAACTGCCAACTCTAGATCATGAGTAGGATAATTCCTCTCATATTCTTTGAGTTGCCGAGAGGCATATGCTATGACTTTCCCATGTTGTATGAGAACACATCCTAACCCTTTGCCCAAAGCATCACTGTAGATGACAAATCCCTCTGAGCCAGATGGTGTTGTCGAGCAGTCTTGAAATGAGTCTTCCCTTGAGTTCTTGAAAACTCTTCTCACATTCCTAGCTCCAACCGAACTTTGTATCTTTTCGAGTCAATTTGAGTTAATGGAGTAGCGATTCGAGAAAATCCTTCCACGAATCTCGAGATAATAACCAATTTAAAGTAGAAAGCTACGTACTTCTATTAACGACTTTGCTTTGCTCCCGACTTTGAATTGCTTCAATCTTATTTGGGTCAATGATATTCCATGATTTGATATCACATGCCCAAGGAATGCAACTTCCTCGAGCGTAACTCACATTTCTTCAACTTGGCATAAAGCTTGTTTTCACGAAGCTTTTGGAGTATCAGCATCAAGTGTTGCTCATAATCTTCACGGCTTTTGGAATATATGAGAATGTCATCAATAAAGACAACCACAAAGTGATCCAAATATTCCTTGAATACTCGGTTCATCATATCCATGAAGGCAAAGCGGGAGCATTAGTCAATCCAAAAGACATGACCAAGAATTCATAATGCCCGCATTTAGTTACGAAGGCGTCTTTGGAATATCCTCGATTTTAACCTTGGTGATGATATCCGTAATCTAAGATCGATCTTTGAAAAGAATTGTGCTCCTTGCAACCGGGTCAAACGGTCATCAATGCGAGGTAACGGATACCTATTCTTGATGGTGACATGGTTCAATTCTCTCATTAGTCAATACAAAGTCGCATACTCCCATCTTTCTTCTTCACGAATAGAGTAACAGAGCACCCCAAGGAGACGTCTTAGGAGGAATGAAACAAATGTCTAACAATTCTGCAATTGGGTCTTTAACTCCTCGAAGTTCAATAGGAGCCATTCGATATGGGGCTTTGGAAATTAGTTTTGTACCAGGTTCAAGGTCGATACAAAATTCAATTTCACGCTCTGGGGGTAGGCGGGAAGTTCTTGTGGAATACGTCATGAAATTTATTAACAATAGAAATATCATTCAAAACTGACGTATTTTTGTTTAAATCTGTGACATGAGCTAAGAAAGCTTGACATCCGTTTTTCAATAAACGAATAACTTTATGGCTTAAAATGACCGTGATTGATTTTAATGGTTTGGTCGCTTGAATTCGCAGAATAGGTTGATTAGGAATATGAAAACTAACAACCTTACGAAAATAATTAATTTTTGCATGATGAGTAGTTAACCAATCAATCCCTAGAATTACATCAAACGCAAGTATTTTTAAAGAAATAAGATCGACAGGTAATGTGCGGTTACCGATTTGAATCAAACAAGACTTATAAACCGTGGATGTAATGAAGGTTTCTCCCAACGGAGTTTCAACCGATAAGTCAAAGTCTAATTTCTCCGGAGTCAAATTTAAACGTTAAGCGTAAGTAGGAGAAATAAAAGAATGGGTAGATCCGGTATCAAATAAGGTATATACTTCACTAGAGTTTTGGCCTTAAGGTATAGCCTTAAGTGGTTTTGGCTCTCCAATAAACTCCAGTGGTCCCAGCTCCTTGAACTGTTTAGCGGTGATCGTCCGAGAGTTTCCAGTGTTTCCACCTACATTTTGGACAGGAGTTTCTCTTGCCTGATGTTGTACGAATTGCAAAAAGCTCCTAAACATTCCGTCGTTCGTCATTTGGTCGGTGTTGTTGTTCACCTGAGGATTATTGTCTTCCTGTTTCATATTATCCTGGGTATTTGTGACACCCCCAAATCCTGGTACTTCATTTCCTCAAGATTTGGTGTTCACTTAATCAAAACATTCATTTATAACTACCCAATTATAATAAAATTGAATAATAAAACCTGCCCATACAGGATTAAATTTAAATAAAAATATCCCAGGTTATCTAACCTTTAACAACAATCATTCAAATGCGAAAATGAAATAAACTTCATTAAAATCTTTAAACCAAAGTCTGATAATAAAACTATCAAATCTATTACAAGTCTTCAATACTTGTTCATCTTTCCTTTTCCCTTACTGGTGCTAGGTACGTCACAAGTTTCAACTTTAGCTGTAAGAAATTTTACAGGCAAGAGTGAGAAAATAAGGCCCACTTGAAATAACAATAAGTAAATATTTAAACTTTTACATCAATTGTCAATATTAGGCTCAATAGAACTGAACAATATATTCTATTAACTTTTTGAAAATTATAACATTCACTGAGGGTCTAATGACCACGAATCATGTTCACAGTTATAAGTAATCTTTCAACTTTAACTTTACTTGATCGTAAGACTATAAGGACTCCACGCACTTGGGGGATCAACCCTTCAGTACAATGTATTGTGCACAACCATTTCAACGCTAAGCGTAAACCTCTATTAAAAGAGTTGTTCATCTCAGTATTTAGAATACAAGTCCGCACTAAAGTAAGTTTGGTTTGGATAAGCTTTCAAGGTGATTTAGAATTCAACAAACATCAACTAAGGGACAAGTTGAATAAAATCAATAACATTATACTATAGAATAATCATGATTGAATCAATCATAGTAACTAAAATCATGCTTTAGGAATAATCAAATAGCATACCATTTGAATAACTATAGCATACCTTGCTTGAACAATACTAAGCCAAGGTTAATTAGAATTGAATACTAAACATGCATAACAATTTAGTTATGCATGCTAAACAACAAGTGAAATACAAGAATAACTTATTCAACATCAAACCAATGTTTAGATAGCTTGTATCATTATAAGGTAATCGAATTGAAAACAATAATTAGATCAATCAGATAAATGATTAGAAAACTTGCCTTCCTCGTAGGCAAAACCGAATCAATTCGAATCACAATACCCTGGATACATATATATATATATATACAGTCCTACTATCATCACATAATGTTTTTCTTAAAATTTTGTGTACAAAAAGTACACTGTCAGACCATTCTGCTTAACTTTCGTGACTGCTTATTTCCACGATTTACATTGTGGTCGTGACTGGCACAGTCAGTGATAATGATTAGTATTGGTGAATACATTTCATGGTTGCCACTGCATATGGTGATGATATTTCACTGACACAAAGAAAAATCATTGTCTTAAGGTTGCGTCACGTAAACTTGAAACTTCGATATCATTGTGACCGACAACAAGACAAGAAAAAAGCCAATTCGCCTAAAAGCTCGAATCTAATAGGTGATTAACATGTAATACACATATAGACATCATATCAACATATTGTGAAGACTTCTAACGTGTTTCTACTCATAAAATAACATAAACATCAAATTTACAACACCCAATTTCAATGTTTTTGGCAAAACTCCATTATTGATGTTTTCAATGAAAATCAACCTTTGTGATTTTGTTTTTCAACCAAAAGCAGGTAATTCAAAATACCATGGTTGTGATTATACATACTCTATCAAATTCAATAGTCAATTTATATATATTAACAATTAATCAAACCTTAATTTCATTTTAAACTAAGCCATACTCATATATATTTTCATATAAACACTGTAATATGGTTTTCTTCACAAATTGCATACATACATGACTTAATTTCTCTATAATCACATATAAATTCATGAAACAACCTTTTACAAATAATTATTATACTAAACTATATACATATCAACAATTCCTCTTTTACAAATATTTTACAGAGACTTTTTGAGAAGAGGAAAACTAAACTTTTAAAGAAAGAGATTGAGCTCCTACCTTTGATTAAGAAGATGATATCCTAGAGTTAGATTATCCTTTTGATTATCAAGCTTCTTCTCTCCCAATTCCTTTCTCAATTTCTCTAGCCTTCCTTCCTCTCTTCTTTTCTCTCTATAAACTTCAACTGAGTCTTCTTCTCTAACATACGTACTAACAATATAACGTATATAGTAATAATATATATTAATGATATAATATAAGTATAGATACAATTATATCAGTTATGCTTTATTTGAAAATCAAAAGCCATAAGGCTTGTTTGGCTAATCAAAATAAAATAACTCATTAACTCTTACACCTTGTTTGGTAAACCTAATTAAAATAAATGGATTAATCCTTATACATTGTTTGATAAAACACTATTAGATTAAAGACTTAATATGCATTAAGACTTGTTTGGCCAAAACTAAATTAAAGTCCTTTAATTTATTTTAATAACTCCTTTATAGCAAGGTTATTAGTCACACTTTTATTTAATTAATTAATCAATTAAAACATTAATATATTAAATTACTTTAGCACATAATTTAATATCACATAACTATAATTTCTTTTATAATTGTAATTTTATTCTAACCAACTAATATTTTAAATTACAATTTCCCATTTAAAACATTATAATTTATTTAAATCACTATAAGCTTTCTAGCTTACTTATTAAATTAAATTGGTATATAATCTCATAACAATTAATTTTCTTAGCTCCTTAATTATTTATTCAACAAATAATTAACTAAATCACATCCACTCAAGTTGCCATTAAATACTTATATACTTAATAAATATTTAATATTGCAAATAAATATTTAATATTTAATTATTTATTCAACAATAAACATATCCATTAAATACTTATATAAATCAATAAATATTTAATATTACACTTTAAAATTTCGAAATGTTACATCATTCACTCCTTACAAGGATTACGTCCCTCGTAATCACAATTCAAACAAATCATTCATTACATTCTTCCCTACTTACAAAGATTACATCCTCGTAATCGAAGACCACAATTAAACAAATAACTCAAGGTACTCTTTCAATATTTTCTCTTCGAGTTCCCACGTAGCTTCTTCAGCATTGTGGTTCCTCCATATCACCTTCACAGAAGGTATCACTTTATTCCTGAGCACTTGTTCTTTCCTGTCGACTATCTGGATAGGAACCTCTTCATAAGACAAATCTTTCTCGAACTGCAAAGGTTCGTACTCGATCACGTGTTTGTAGTCGGGTTTATACGGTCGTAACACCAAAATGTGAAAAACATTGTGAATGTTTTCCAACTCTGGAGGTAGAGCTACCTCATAAGCCACTTCTCCTACTCTTCGTAGCACTTCAAAGGGTCTAATAAACCTCGGGCTTAGCTTTCCCTTTTTACCGAAACGAATTTTCCCCTTCCAAGGAGAAACTTTTAGGAATACAAAAGTTCCTATGTCGAATGCACGATCTTGTCTGTGTTGATCAGCATACTTTTTCTGTCTGTCTTGGGCTGCTACTAATCTTGTCCTGATGAGTTTGAAAATTTGATTTCCAACTCCAGTTTTGTCATTGCTGAAATGAGCTCCTCCCGAGTTGTTATCAGCATCAACTTCTCCCGACCTTTCCTGCTTAAAGCATTTGCCACCACATTCGCTTTGCCCAGATGATAAAAGATTTCACAATCATAATCTTTTATCAATTCCATCCACCTTCTTTCGACGCGTGTTCAAATCCTTACGAGTGAAAATATACTTGGACTTTTTTGTAGTGCGTGTAGATTTCACATTTCTCTCCATAAAGATAGTGTCTCCATATCTTCAGAGCAAACACAACTGCAACCAATTCTAAATCATGAGTCGGATACCCTTTTCTCATAATCCTTCAGTTGTCTTGATGCATACTCAATAACTTAGATTGCTCGCATAAGAACACAACCCAACCCTTTGTGTGAGGCATCACTATACACCACAAAATTTCTGTATTATCCGGTAATGTCAATCTGGTGCCATACTTAACTTCTTCTTCAAATCTTGGAAACTCTCTTCATATTTCTCATCCAAATGAATTTTCTGACTTTCCTTATCAAATTTGTTAAGCGGAGTGGCTATCTTAGAAAATCTTGAATAAATCTTCTATAATAACTAGCCATCCCCAAAAACTCCTCACTTCACGATGGTGTTCTTGGTTGTTCCCAATTGATCACGACTTCCACTTTTTGCGGATCCACTTCGAAATCCCATCTTTGTCAATAATATGACCCAAAAAATTGAACACGATCGAGCCAAAATTCGCAGACTTAGTAAATTTCGTGATACAACCTTTCCTTCCTTAGCGTTTCCAATGTCAAACGTAAATGTTATACGTGTTCTTCTTGAGTTTTGGAATACACCAGAATGTCATCAATAAATACCACTACAAACTTGTCTAAGAATGGTTTAAACACCCTGTTCATCAAATCCATGAACGCAGCAGGGGCATTTGTTAAACCAAAAGACATCACCGTAAACTTCGTAATGTTCGCATCGAGTTTCGAATGCCGATTCTAGGTATATCCTCCTTTCTTACCTTCAATTGGTGATACCCACTTCTCAAATCTATTTTCGAGAAATATTTAGCACCTTCAATTTGATCAAACAAGTCATCTATTCTAGGCAGCAGATACCTATTCTTAATAGTGACCTTGTTTAACTCCCTATAATCAATGCAAAGACGCATTGATCCGTCCTTCTTCTTCACAAATAATCTTTGGCGCTCCCTACGGTGATACGCTAGGTTGAATATATTTCTTGTCAAAGCAGACTCTTGCAATTGTACCATCGGTTCCTTCATTTCCACCGAGCCATTCATGACGGGCCTTCGATATTGGTCTTTGTTCGGCGCCAAGTCGATCCGAACTCAATTTCTCTGTCAAAGGAAGTCCCGCAAATCTTCCGAAACACGTCTTGAATTCTCCCACTACCCGGTATTTCTTCTAGTTTCACACCTTCTTCTTCCGAGTATCGACTATGTAAGCTAACTAGCCCACACAACCTTCGACTCAACAACTTCTTGGCTCGCTGATAGTCGTCCGACATTTCATTTGTCTAGGCGACTTGCTACCATAAAATACTACCTTTGACGGAGTCATAAGGCTTACACACTTCTTGTGACAATCGATTACTGCTCCATATTTGAATAGCCAATCCATTCCCAAAATTACATCAAATTCCCCAAGTCTAATCGGAATCAAATCTACCAACAAGATATTCTCCTTAATGTTAAGCCCCTACGGTTCTTGTATACAAATCTAACAGGGATTACTTCCTTATTTGCAATTTCTATGTTCAAAGGAAAATTCAGTTCTTCTCTAGGCAATTCTAACCTCTTAGCAAATTCATCAGATATAAACGAACAAGTAGCACCCGAATCGAATAATACATAAGCATTTATATCATTGATTGGGATAATACACGACACTACATCTTTTGATTGCACAAAGATCTTCGCGATGTTGAAGGTTCCGGGCGTGGGTTTGTTTGATGTTGCAGGTCCCGTGAATGGCCTATGTACCTCCATTGTTACCTCTATCGCTTCGGTTGTCACTCCATCCTTCTTCTTAGGGCACTACACGAGCAAAGTGATGATCTTGGATCCGCACGTGAAACACATAACACACAACACTTTGAATAAAGTAACAACTTTTATTTATTCAAACCTTTTGGAAAACATAAAACAATAGCATCACTGCTATCTACATTACTTTCCTGAACTACAAAAGTTTCAGGACAACATCATAGTCATATCCCATAGGTTGCATAACACTTGGGATTTATAATTTATTTAAACTTTCACTCATCGTACAACAGCTACGATGTTCTATTAAGGTACTTCTTAGCCCTATCACGTTCTTCCTCCATGACTCAAAACATTGTTCTGCGATCTAACACGTATGATGGCAGCGTCTCGAACTGAATCGGATATCCCATGACCCGATCTTGAGCTCAATTAATTGCGATGTTAAAAACTTTATCCATCTCTTCCATCTTCATTCTTCTTGCCTGTGAGTCCCTTACTGCTCTTCCAGTTCGTTGATAAGCTTCCTCGTATGCATCTTCAGCTCTTACCCTCTTGGTAGCTTCTTCCTTTAGCTTGTTCTTCAGTTCCACGACTATCTCAACCAGTTGTTCCTTCTCTCCTTTAGTCTGTACTAGTTTCTCCTCGACATTTGTCAGTCGTTCTTCACGATCCTGGATCTCGTCGTCTTTTTGTGTCATTGTAGTCTATTGTTCAGCTACTATCTCTTGCAACTCTTCGACAGTATCCTGAAGTTCCACGTTACGGTCATGCACCTCATCGTATATACGACCTGCTATCGAGTTAAGTGGAATCCTTTCCTCCTCGTCCTCATCATCCTCATCCTTCGTGGTAACTCAACGGGATCCTCCTCACAAATGCATCGCACATCATCATCCTCATCTTTAACTCTTGTGACCAACGAAAGCCGACTCCGTGGCGATAGTTGTTCCTAAACCACTCGAATGTCACGAGGCTCCTCCTCTATAGGCACTTGAGGTCCCTCCTCCCTAGCTTTCTAATTGGATTCTCCAGACATTAGTCATCCACGACAACAAAGTTTTAAAGTTTTAATTATTAATCATTACTACTCGACACTCACAGTACATAAACTATAAACACATAAGCACATAAGTGTTTTATTACTTTTTCTTAAAACTCGATAAGAGTTATCTCCACTATCTTTTCAAAGGTTACTTCCTAAGGCTTTCCCCCACCTAAGGTTCATAACCTAAGGCTTTGATACCAACTTTGTGACACCCCAAATCCTCGGTACTTCATTTCCTCAAGATTTAGTGTTCACTTAATCAAAACATTCATTTATAACTACCCAATTATAATAAAATTGAATAATAAAAAACCGCCCATACAGGATCAAATTTAAATAAAATCTCCGGGTTATCTAACCTTTAACAACAATCATTCAAATGCGAAAATGAAATAAACTTCATTAAAATCTTTAAACCAAAGTCTGATAATAAAACTATCAAATCTATTACAAGTCTTCAATACTTGTTCATCTTTCCTTTTCCCTTACTGGTGCTAGGTACGTCACCAGTTTCAACTTTAGCTGTAAGAAATTTTACAGGCAAGAGTGAGAAAACAAGGCCCACTTGAAATAACAATAAGTAAATATTTAAACTTTTACATCAATTGTCAATATTAGGCTCAATAGAACTGAACAATATATTCTATTAACTTTCTGAAAATTATAACATTCATTGAGGGTCTAATGACCACAAATCATGTCCACGGTTATAAGTAATCTTTCAACTTTAACTTTAACAGTCATAAGACTATAAGGACTCCACGTACTTAGGGGGATCAACCCTTCGTACAATGTATTGTGCACAACCATTTCAACGCTAAGCGTAAACCTTTATTAAAAGAGTTGTTCATCTCAGTATTTAGAATACAAGTCCGCACCAAAGTAAGTTTGGTTTGGATAAGCTTTCAAGGTGATTTAGAATTCAACGAACATCAACTAAGGGACTAGTTGAATAAAATCAATAACATTATACTATAGAATAATCGTGATTGAATCAATCATAGTAACTAAAATCATGCTTTAGGAATAATCTAATAGCATACAATTTGAATAACTATAGCATACCTTGCTTGAACAATACTAAGCTAAGGTTAATTAGAATTGAATACTAAACATGCATACCAATTTAGTTATGCATGCTAAACAACAAGTGAAATACAAGAATAACTTGTTCAACATCAAACCAAAGTTTAGACAGCTTGCATCATTATAAGGTAATCGAATTGAAAACAATAATTAGATCAATAAGATAAAGGATTAGAAAACTTGCCTTGCTCGTAGGCTAAACAAGAATCAATTGAATCACAATACCATATATATATATATATATATATACACATTATCATGACATAGTTAGTCACTACCACTTTACAAACTTAACTAACTACATACATCATGTATGTTTGATTATTTAATCACATAATCAAGATATAGCACAAGTTAATCTTTAATAACTTAATTATTCATAGTATAGAAATACTAAAATCAATATTTTACTGATCCTACTATCATCACATAATGTTTTTTCTTAAAATTTTGTGTACAAAAAGTACACTGTCAGACCATTTCGCTAACTTCATGACAACTTGCGGTATGGTGATGGCGCTTACAACGCTAGTGAATACACTACGCCGCCAAGATCATTAATAAGTGGTGATGGCTACTGGCACCGATGTATCATTGACATGGTAGCTGAAACTTCAAATTTTCGTCACGACTGACTTTGCAACAAGACAAGAAAAAGCCAATTTGGCCTAAAAGCTCGAATCTAATATGTGACACCCCCAAAATAGGTATACATCACCTATTCTGAGTTGTCAATACATGGTACAGAAACAACTACAACTTTATTATTACAACAGTAAAACTGTGAGTTTGAATACAAATATTATCTTCTAGACAATATCTATACTCAAATAAATCCTCATCACATTTATTGATACATTATTTTACAAAAATGGTGAGGACTACTAAACAATCCTTTCTAAAACCTTCATTCTATAACCCCAGACTCGTACTCGCTATATTCTCGCCTCCCGAGAAAAATGGAACAAAAAAGGAAAAGGGTGAGCTCAACTAGCTCAAATAAAGAATATTATGACTAAGATAATATACAACAAATTATCATTAGTCTTCAACAGGAAAAATATAATAGAATACAATAGACAACAAATTTTAAATCAATATTCGCAATGAAATAATAATTCATTAGAAGAGTTAAGTAGAGAATGCAAACTACTATCTTCTATGTATGAATTTAAAAGTTCAT
Source organism: Panax quinquefolius (assembly GCA_020205615.1). NCBI lineage: Eukaryota > Viridiplantae > Streptophyta > Magnoliopsida > Apiales > Araliaceae > Panax > Panax quinquefolius. The sequence goes on along the minus strand of CM035171.1, from coordinate 79,347,518 downwards.
CGTCATCTTTTATCCACGTAACATCAATCAATATACATACGGAATCAAATATTCATCTTTGACTCTGTGCCAAAGATATTCATCGATTGGTCATGTTCATTTAAACACTGTTCATCTTTTGCACTACGGGCCAAAGATATTCTTCAGAAATCATTCATCTTTGCACTACAAAAGCCAAAGATATTCTTAAGAAATCATTCATTCATCTGCACCTTCTGCCAAAGATATTCCATAATATCATCATTTAAGACCGAGGATGATGAAAATATTTTTTAAAGAAACGAATCCGGTGAAACAAAATGACAAAGATTAAGGATTAAGGATTCGTACTTGGTTTTATCCACGCCCAAAAATACCTCAAAATAATCATAGTGGTGTAAAATTCAAGAATGATCAAAACATGGATACAATCGAGTTAGTATCCGAATAGATGTTTTGAGACGAAAAGAAGAAATTTTATTTTTTATGAATAGTACTTGAGTATCGTGAATAGTGTCAGATATCGTGAATAAAGTGCCGATATCGTGAATAGTAACTCAGACACACCAAAAGATAGAAATTCCACAAAAAACATCTTCACGCTTAATTAATAGTACTCGTGAATAGTAACTCATGAATAGTAACTCGTGAATAGTAACTCATGAATAGTAACCCATGAATAGTAACCCAGAGCATGAAAAAGTTCCAAATTTGATAAAACTTCAGATCAACATTTCAAAGATAATGATATTGAAGAAATAATATCATTACGAAAAAAATAATATCCCTTACCTCGAAAGATCAAGACTTTTAGCTAGAATACGTGTATAGTCTTTGAAGGAACTTCAGACCAAATCTAGCAATACTCAAAGTATACTCAAAATACTCACAAGAATACGCTCGATAATATAGAGAGAAAACTTGATTTACGGTGTGATTTTCAATTCTAACCTAAGCACCATATTTATAGGAAAACTTAGAACACCAAAGCGTAAAATTTAATAAAATAATAATATTTCTTAAAAATATTCAAGCCCACCTTAGAAATCTGATTTCAGATCATTTATAACACATGTGAGCCACTCAATTACAACAAAAATGTTTTTCTTACAAAAAATATTTTAAACTCCCAAAAATCAATTATTTTGAACTTGAACTTCAATAATTCATAATAAATAGCCCTTTCATCAGAAAATTCGAATCTCGTGAGTTTTATAGGAATTTCAATTCTCTACAACTTTGCAGAAGAAAGTTTTTCCAAATTCCAAACAGAAATTGACCGAAATCCACAAAGCAGGCGATTTTACAAAGTTATAATCAAATTTCAATCAATAAATGGGGTCCACAGACATGTTTAACATGTTTTAAACATTTATTGCAACAAAAAATACTCTTCCTCCTCAGATACTCATATATCCCACATTCGTTGTAAAAAAATATCACCGTTAATATATTATTAAAATAATATATTTAAATGAATTATTTTATCGTAAAAGATAAAATATTAATTTTCAACAATTGTCATTTTAAAAATTTTCTCCATCTATATCCACATAAAATCAATATTTTCCTCATCATATAAATCAATAATTAATTATTCACAAATAATATTACGAGAATCACAATATTGACAACCGTGCGGTTCAGGAAAAGGGGCTTTCAATAAGAATTTCTTCTTCTTGGCGCAATGATTAGGTGACCAAACCTCTCCTTGGCGTAACTTTCTAGACATTGCCAATAATGTTATCTAATAATATTATTCAGATAATATGAATTATTGCTTCAATAATAAAAAATATTGTGTAATGACAATTATTGAAACAACAACAATATAAAATATCAACGCAAAGAATTATTAACTCAATAAAATATTGAGCGGTAATTATCGTAACCATTATTGAGTAAGTGCCTTCACGTAAGAATCAATAATTGGTGCAATACTGGTGCTACTCGTTCAACAACGCATATTAGTGTGTTTTAACCATTTAGTATTCAACAACGTAAAGATTAATTCAGAATAACTTCGCCTAGTTATTTAAAAACAACTTATATTTATCGTTTTCTTCATCCAATCGCTTTAGTTATGGGGCACACACACATGGTTTATTGCAGATTTAATATTCCCTGACGGTCATTGAATATTCCACACCAAACGAATATTCCCCGAGCGATAATGAATATTTTATAACCACTTGCTTATTTTGAAATATTTGCGTATTTAACCCTTAACTATCCACATTAATCAAATCAACCCTTACTATTTCAAAATAATAAATAAAGGAAATTCCTTTTTATTTAAAAATTTTAGGTCTTACAACCTCCCTCCTTATGAAATTTCGTCCTCGAAATTCGACGACGTATTACGGTGTTTCAAAAGGTGAGGATACCTCGCGCTTTCATTTTACATTTCCAATTCCTGTGTCATTTCCTCTATATAGCATGATTCCTCCACAAAACTTTAACTGTGGGTATGACCTTTCTTGGCGTAGGACATGCTCCTTCCTATCCAAGATCTTGACAGTACCTCCTCATACGTTAAGTCTTTGGCTATCTCATCCGGTTCTAACTCAATAACGTGGTTGGGTCTTTCACATATTTGAAATATGAGATATGTGAAACACATTATAAAACACGAGACATATACTTGAGGTAACGCAAGTCTATAGGCTACATTTCCTACTCGGTCAAGAATTTGAAATGGACCAATAAATCGTGGATTGAGCTTTCCTCTCTTCCCAAATCTTGTAACTCCCTTCCATGGAGCAACTTCGCAACAATACATGATCCCCTACATTAAATTCCACGCCCTTTCGATGAAGATCCGCGATAACTCTTTTTGTCGATCTTGTGCCGTTTGTATACGTTGTCGAATCATTTGGATCTTTTCGTAGTCATCATCGTATTTAACTCGGGTCCCAACAATGTTGCTTCACCCACCTCATCCCAACATATTGGAGAACGACATTTTCGTCCATATAATGCTTCGAATGGAGCTACACCTATACTTGCTTGATAACTGTTGTTGTAGGAGAATTCCACCAATGGTAAATACTTATCCCAACTACCCTTGAAGTTCAGGACACGAGTCTTAATAGATCTTCAAGAGTTTGAATAGTCCTCTCGATTGTCCGTCCGTTTGGGGATGGTATGCCGAACTAAATCGCAAATCCGTGCCCATAGCTTTTTGCAAGCTAACCCAAAATCTTGAAGTGAATCTTGGGTCACGATCCGAAACTATGGATACGGGCATGCCATGCAACCTCACAATCTCATTCACGCATATACTAGCAAGACGTTCAAGGAATAAGTCTCCGTGTCGGCAAGAAATGAAAGCGAGACTTGGTTAATCTATCAACAATAACCCAAATAGCATTGATGCCTTGAGAAACCGTAGGAAGACCGTGAACGAAATCCATAGTAATGTGTTCCCATTTCCATTAGGAATCTCAAGTGGTTGCAACGGACCCTTAGGTACAAGATGCTCCGCCTTTACACGTTAGCAAGTTAAACACATCGAGATAAACTTTGCAATCTCTCTCTTCATATTGTTCCACCAAAATGTATGTCAAGATCACGATACATTTTAGTACTTCCAGGATGGATTGCAAATGGCGTATTGTGTGCCTCCATCATAATCTTGTACTTCAAATCGAGTCGTTAGGAACACAAAGTCTCAGAGTGGACTCAAGTATTCCTTCTTCATCAATTCTCGCCTTAGAATAGCTCCTTCTTGTACTTTCTTCTTCATACGCATCGCCTCATCTGCCCAGAGCTTGAGCAACCTTAACTTTTCTATTAAAGTTGGCTCTATGCGTATACTTGACATCATCGCACTCGCTTTCGTTCCGATATGATCTTCTACTCAATGCGTCGCCTACCACGTTCTCGCTTTACCGGGATGGTATTGAATAGTGTGGTCGTAGTCTTTCAATAGCTCGAGCCAACGTCACGCCGCGCATGTTGAGTTCTTTTGAGTGAAGAAATATTTAAGGCTTTTATGGTCCGAATATATCTCCACTTTCTCCCCATATAGATAGTGCCTCCATATTTTTAGCTTGGCTGAACGATTGCTCGCTAACTCTAGATCATGAGTAGGATAATTCCTCTCATACTCTTTAAGTTGTCGCGAGGCATAGGCTATGACTTTCCCACGTTGCATGAGAACACATCCTAACCCTTTGCTCGAAGCATCGTTTGTAGATAACAAATCCATCCCGAACCAGATGGTATTGTTAGAAACAGTCCGAAATAAGTCTCCTCTTAAGCTCTTGGAAACTTTTCTCGCATTCTTTGCTCCAAACGAATTTTGTATCCTTCCGAAGTTAGTTAGGAAGTTAATGGAGTAGCGATTCGAGAAAACCCTTCCACGAATCTCCGATAATAACCAAATTTAAGCCCAAAAAGCTACGTACTTGATCACCGATTTTTCGGTTGCTCTAACTTTCAGTATTGCTTCAATCTTCACGGATCAGCAGATACTCCATGTTTCGACACCACGCGTGCCCAAGGAATGCTACTTCCTCAAGCCGTAACTCGCATTTCTTCAATTTGGCATATAGTTGGTTTTCACGAAGCCTTTCGAGTACCAACTTCAAATGGTGCTCATGATCTTCACGGCTTTTGGAATATATGAGGATGTCATCAATAAAGACAACAACGAATTGATCCAAATATTCCTTGAATACTCGGTTCATCATATCCATGAAAGCCAGTAGGAGCATTAGTCGATTCGAAAGACATGACTAAGAATTCATAATGCCCATACCGAGTTCACGGCGCGGTCTTTGGAATATCCTCGATTCTAATCTTGGTGATGATATTGAACTAAGATCGATTTTTGAAAAGAATTGTGCCCTTGAATTTGGTCAAACAAGTCATCAATACGAGGTAGAGGATACCTATTCTTGATGGTGACATGGTTCAATTCCGATAGTCAATACAAAAGTCGCATACTCCCGTCTTTCTTCTTTACAAATAAAACAGAGCACCCCAAGGAGATGTACTAGAACGAATGAAACCGATGTCCAACAATTCGTAGTTGGACCTTTAACTCTGAAGTTCAATAGAGCCATTCGATATGGGTTTTAGAAATGGGCTTTTATGCTCAGTTCAAGATCAATAAAGAATTCAACTTCACGTTACGGGGTAGACGGGAAGTTCTTCTGAAATACGTCCGGAAAGTCAATAACAACAGAATATTATTCAAATTTGACGTGTCTTTATTCAAATCCATAACATGGGCTAAGAAAGCTTGACATCCGCTTTTTAATAAGCGAATAGCTTTATGATTAGATATGACGGTGATCGATTTTAATGGTTTAGTTGCTTTGAATTGCATACAACAGTTGGTTAGGAATATGAAAACTAACAACTTTATTTAAAACAATCAATTTTGGCATGATGAGTAGTTAACCAATCAATCCCTAAAATCACATCAAAAGCAAGTATCTTTAAAGAGATAAGGTCAGCGGGTAAGGTAATGGTGCCAACTTGAATCAAACAAGATTTATAAGCAGTGAATGTGATGAAAGTTTCTCCTAACTGAGTTTCCACGAGATAGGTCAAAGTCTAATTTCTCCCGAGTCAAGTTTAAACGTTGAGCACATGCAGGAGAGATAAATGAATGGGTAGCACCCGGTATCAAGTAAGGTATAAACTTTGTAAGAATTTATAAATAGCTTACCGTGATCACCTCGTTTGGGTTCCTCGCATTATGACCAATCACAACAAACGCTTCTTCCCGGAATCGTTGACTTTGACTTTTTTCGGGATGATCTTTTTGAGTCACCGTCCTCAATGAACTAGGTTTCTCTCTCGCATAATCTCGAGCGATATGTCCTTCCTTTCCACAATTATAGCATACCTTGAATCTGTTGTGGGCGTTTGGACCGATATGTCCCTCTTTTCGCATTTGTAGCATACGACCGGTGGTCGTTCTCCTCCCTTAGAACCCGATTCTTTGACAACTTTGTCATCTTCACATGGTCGTTGTTAAATCTACTCTTTTAAAATCTCCTCTTGACTCGCTTCTTCTATTTTCATGGCTATGATTACCACCAGAGTGGTTACCATTTCTGTCCGTCATTTCTTTTCTCACTTGAGTTATCATTATTCGTTGATCGCTATCTACGACACGATCCTCGGTTGTGGTCCCTCGGTTGACCGTACTCGTTATCTCATTTCTAATAATTGAGCCCTCATTTACAACATCTCGAATAAAGAGAAAATTTATGAGAAATGAGATACCGACGTATCTTGGGTTTCAAACCTCTAAGAAACATCCGCGTCATCGTTCCTCATTCTCCACCAAATGAGGTGAAAACGGATAACTCTGCAAACTTTGCCTCATATCGAGACACCGCCGTCATGTTGTTTTGTTCCAATCGATGAACTCCACTTCCTTCATATAGATTTAACACTTTCGGAAAGTATTTGTCATTAAATAGCTCTCAAACGTCTCCCAAGACATGCCGAAAAGCGGTGGATGGGTACGCTTCACGATCCCACCAAGATGATTCGCTTTCGCCATGGAACATAAAGGTGGCGAATGGAACCTTACGTTCCTCCGTGCATCCCAAGACATTGAATATCTTGGTAATTTGTTTTGACCTATGTTTCCGCCATGATCGGATCTCGCTTTCCTTAAATTCGTGGTCCCAACTCTTTGAATCGCTTGGGTGTGACAACCCGTGAATTGCTATCATTTCCTCCTCAGATTTTGAACACGAGTTTCTAAATTCGATTTTGCATGAATCGCAAAAAACTTCTAAACATCCCTCGCTCATCATCGCTTCAATGGTGTTGTTCATGGGAGGAACATTGCCGACTGTGTGCACGTTCTCCTCGTTGGTGAGTACAGCATCTCCACGGCCTCATTTCCATTGTTAATATTCTCACGACATTCTCAAATACTTGTCATAAAACAAGGGTTAATTAAGGAAATCAATATATCACATAATATCCCTATATCTTGACCAACTAACAAATAAGCTTAGGTAGGACACACTAGCGAAGGATTTACTCGCCTCTCCTCCTAGTTCTATTCCCGATCTCCGCCGGAGATCATATCCCTAAGCTCGATACCAATCGCATGACACCCCAAAATAGGTATACATCACCTATTTCGAGTTGTCAATACATGGCATGTAAAACAACTACAACTTTATTATTACAACAAGAAAGCGTGAGTTTGAATACAAATATTATCTTCTAGACAATATCTATACTCAAATAAATCCTCATCACATTTATTGATACATTATTTTACAAAATGGTGAGGACTACTAAACAATCCTTTCTAAAACCTTCATTCCATACCCAGGCTGTATCGCTATATTCTCGCCTCCCGAGAAAAATGGAACAAAAAGGAAAAGGGTGAGCTCAACTAACTCAAGAAGAAAGAATATTATGACTAAGATAATATACAACAAATTATCGTTAGTCTTCAACAGGAAAAATATAATAGAATACAATAGACAACAAATTTTAAATCAATATTTAGTAAATGAAATAATAATTCATTAGTAAGAGTTAAGTAGAGAATGCAAACTACTATCTTCTATGTATGAATTTAAAAGTTCATCGCTCATCTTTTATCCCTCGTAACATCAATCAATATACATCCGAATCAAATATTCATCTTTGCACTATGTGCCAAAGATATTCATCATTGGTCATGTTCATTTAAACACACTGCTCATCTTTGCACTACGGGCCAAAGATATTCTTCAGAAATCATTCATCTTTGCACTCTGTGCCAAAGATATTCTTAAGAAATCATTCATCTTTGCACTACAGGCCAAAGATATTCCATAATATCATCATTTAAGACTGAGGATGATGAAAAATATTTTTTTAAAGAAACGAATCCAGTGAAACAAAATGACAAAGATTAAGGATTAAGGATTCGTACTTGGTTTTATCCACGTCCAAAAATACCTCAAAAATAATCATAGTGGTGTAAAATTCAAGAATGATCAAAACATGGATACAATCGAGTTAGTATCCGAATAGATGTTTTAGATTTAAAAGAAGAAATTTTATTTTAAATTGAATAAGACCAGATATCGTGAATAGTGCCGTATACGTGAATAGTAACTCACACCAAAAGATAGAAATTCAAAAAACATCTTCACGCTACGTGAATAGTACTCGTGAATAGTAACTCATGAATAGTAACTCGTGAATAGTAACTCATGAATAGTAACCCATGAATAGTAACCCAGAGCATGAAAAAGTTCCAAATTTGATAAAACTTCAGATCAACATTTCGGTATAATGATATTGAAGAAATAATATCATTACGAAAAAAAATAATATCCCTTACCTCGAAGATCAAGACTTTAGCTAGAATACGGTATAGTCTTTGAAGGAACTTGCACCGCCTAGCAATACTCAAAGTATACTCAAAATACTCACAAGAATACGCTTCGATAATATAGAGAGAGAAAACTTGCTTTTACGGTGTGATTTTCAATTCTAACCTAAGCACCATATTTATAGGAAAACGCTTAACACCAAAAGCGAAAATTTAATAAAATAATAATATTTCTTAAAATATTCAAGCCCACCTTAGAAATCTGATTTCAGATCATTTATAACACATGTGAGCCACTCAATTACAACAAAAACGTTTTTCTTACAAAAAATATTTTAAACTCCCAAAATCAATTATTTTGAGAACTTGAACTTCAATAATTCATAATAAATAGCCCTTTCATCAGAAAATTCGAATCTCGTGAGTTTTTATAGGAATTTCAATTCTCTACAACTTTGCAGAAGAAAGTTTTTCCAAATTCCAAATAGAAATTGACCGAAATCCACAAGCAGGCGATTTTTACAGTGCTATAATCAAATTTCAAATCAATAAATGGGGTCCACCGACATGTTTAACATGTTTTAAACATTTATTGCAACAAAAATACTCTTCCTCCTCAGATACTCATATATCCCACATTCGTTGTAAAAATATTACCGTTAATATATTATTAAAATAATATATTTAAATGAATTATTTTATCGTAAAAAGATAAAATATTAATTTTCAACAATTGTCATTTTAAAAATTTTCTCCATCTATATCCACATAAAATCAATATTTTCCTCATCATATAAATCAATAATTAATTATTCACAAATAATATTATAGAATCACAATATTGACAAACGTGCGGTTCTACAGAAAGAGGGGCTTTCAATAAATTTCTTCTTCATCGCACGCAATTAGGTGACCAAACCTCTCCTTGTAGCGAACTTTCTAGACATTGCCAATAATGTTATCTAATAATATTATTCAGATAATATGAATTATTGCTTCAATAATGAAAAAATACCGTGTAATGACAATTATTAAAACAACAACAATATAAAATATCAACGCAAAGCAATTATTAACTCAATAAAATATGAACAAGAATTATTGTAACCATTATTGAGTAGTGCCTTCTACGTAAGAATCAATAATTGGTGCAATACTGGTGTGCTCTTGTTCAACAACGCAGTATTAGTGTGTTTTAACCATAGGGTGATTCCAACAAGATAATCTGTGAATAACTACGCCTGTTATTTAAAAACAACTTATATTTGTCGTTTTCTTCATCCAATCGCTTCAGTTATGGGGCCCACACATGGTCGCTATGGTCATTGCATTTAATATTCCCGACAAAGCACGAATATTCCACGACCAAACGAATATTCCCAAGCGATAATGAATATTTTATAACCACTTGCTTATTTTGAAATATTTGCGTATTTAACCCTTAACTATCCACATTAATCAAATCAACCCTTACTATTTCAAAATAATAAATAAAGGAAATTCCTTTTTATTTAAAAATTTCAGGGTCTTACATAATAGACTGATTAACATGTAATACACATATAGACTTCATATAAACATATTGTGAAGACTTCTAACGTGTTTCTACTCATAAAATAACATAAACATCAAATTTACAACACCCAATTTCAATGTTTTTGGCAAAAACTCCATTATTGATGTTTTCAATGAAAATCAACACTTTGTGATTTTGTTTTTCAACCAAAACAGTAATTCAAAATACCATGGTTGTGATTATACATACTCTATCAAATTCAATAGTCAATTTATATATATTAACAATTAATCAAACCTTAATTTCATTTTAAACTAAGCCATACTCATATATATTTTCATATAAACACTGTAATATGGTTTTCTTCACAAATTGCATACATACATGACTTAATTTCTCTATAATCACATATAAATTCATGAAACAACCTTTTACAAATAATTATTATACTAAACTATATACATATCAACAATTCCTCTTTTACAAATATTTTACAGAGACTTTTTGAGAAAAGGAAAACTAAACTTTTAAAGAAAGAGATTGAGCTCATACCTTTGATTAAGAAGATGATATCCTAGAGTTAGATTATCCTTTTGATTATCAAGCTTCTTCTCCCCCAATTCCTTTCTCAATTTCTCTAGCCTTCCTTCCTCTATTCTTTTCTCTCTGTAAACTTTAACTGAGTCTTCTTCTCTAACATACGTACTAACAATATAACGTATATAGTAATAATATATATTAATGATATAATATAAGTATAAATACAATTATATCAGTTATGCTTTATTTGAAAATCAAAAGCCATAAGGCTTGTTTGGCTAATCAAAATAAAATAACTCATTAACTCTTACACCTTGTTTGGTAAACCTAATTAAAATAAATGGATTAATCCTTATACATTGTTTGATAAAACACTATTAGATTAAAGACTTAATATGCATTAAGACTTGTTTGGCCAAAACTAAATTAAAGTCCTTTAATTTATTTTAATAACTCCTTTATAGCAAGGTTATTAGTCACACTTTTATTTAATTAATTAATCAATTAAAACATTAATCTATTAAATTACTTTAGCACATAATTTAATATCACATAACTATAATTTCTTTTATAATTGTAATTTTATTCGACCAACTAAATATTTTAAATTACAATTTCCCATTTAAAACATTATAATTTATTTAAATCACTATAAGCTTTCTAGCTTACTTATTAAATTAAATTGGTATATAATCTCATAACAATTAATTTTCTTAGCTCCTTAATTATTTATTCAACAAATAATTAACTAAATCACATCCACTCAAGTTGCCATTAAATACTTATATACTTCAATAAATATTTAATATTGCAAATAAATATTTAATATTTAATTATTTATTCAACAATAAACATATCCATTAAATACTTATATAAATCAATAAATATTTAATATTACACTTTAAAATTCTGAAATGTTACATCATTCACTCCTTACAAGGATTATGTCCTCAGAATCACAATTCAAACAAATCATTCATTACATTCTTCCCTACTTACAAAGATTCTGTCCCCAGAATCGAAGACACAGATTAAACAAATAACTCAGGGTACTCTTTCAACATTTTCTCTTCGAGTTCCCACGTAGCTTCTTCAGCATTGTGGTTCCTCCATATCACCTTCACAGAAGGTATCACTTTATTCCTGAGCACTTGTTCTTTCCTGTCGACTATTTGGATAGGAACCTCTTCATAAGACAAATCTTTCTCGAACTGCAAAGGTTCGTACTCGATCACGTGTTTGTAGTCGGGTTTATACGGTCGTAACACCAAAATGTGAAAAACATTGTGAATGTTTTCCAACTCTAGAGGTAGAGCTACCTCATAAGCCACTTCTCCTACTCTTCGTAGCACTTCAAAGGGTCTAATAAACCTCGGGCTTAGCTTTCCCTTTTTACCGAAACGAATTTTCCCCTTCCAAGGAGAAACTTTTAGGAATACAAAAGTTCTATGTCGAATGCACGATCTTTGTCGTGTTGATCGGCATACTTTTTCTCATGCATCTTGGGTCGCTACTAATCTTGTCCTGATGAGTTTGACAACATCAGCAGTTTGTTGCACCAGTTCTGGTCCTAACAATTGGCGTTCACCGACTTCATCCCAGCACAGTGGAGTTCTGCACTTTTTGCCGTACAATGCCTCGTAAGGTGGCATGCCGATGCTCGCGTGATAACTGTTATTGTAAGCAAATTCCACCAACGGTAATTGTTCTTCCCAGCTTCCTTTAAAGTCCATGACACATGCTCTCAACATATCTTCCAATGTCTGAATTGTTCGTTTGCTTTGGCCATCTATTTGTGGATGATAAGCCGTACTCATTCGCAACTGTGTCCCCATGCATTCTTGTAGTCTCTTCCAGAAATTTGATGTGAATCGCGGATCTCTATCGGACACAATTGATATTGGCACTCCATGCCTTGAAACGATCTCTTTAATGTACAATCTTGCCAACTGATCAAGATTGAATCTAATCTTTTTGGTAAAGTCTTGCCGACTTCACAAATCATCCACTATCACCCAAATCGCATCACATCCTCTCTGAGTAGTTGGAAGACCCACCACAAAATCCATCGTGATGTGTTCCCACTTCCATTCCGGTATTTCCAACGGTTGTAAGCGTGATAACTGTTATTGTAAGCAAATTCCACCAACGGTAATTGTTCTTCCCAGCTTCCTTTAAAGTCCATGACACATGCTCTCAGCATATCTTCCAATGTCTGAATTGTTCGTTCGCTTTGGCCATCTGTTTGTGGATGATAAGCCGTACTCATTCGAAACTGTGTCCCTATGCATTCTTGTAGTCTCTTCCAGAAATTTGACGTGAATCGTGGATCTCTATCGGACACAATTGATATTGGCACTCCATGCCTCGAAAGGATCTATTTAATGTACAATCTTGCCAACTGATCAAGATTAAATCTAATCTTTATTTGTAAAAAGTGCGCTGACTTCGTCAGTCTGTCCACTATCACCCAAATCGCATCACATCCTCTCTGAGTAGTTGGAAGACCCACCACAAAATCCATCGTGATGTGTTCCCACTTCCATTTCGGTATTTCCAACGGTTGTAGTAATCCACTAGGTCTTTGATGTTCGACTTTTACTCTTTGACATGTCAAGCATTTCGCTACGCATTCTGCAACGCCCCTTTTCATATTCGGCCACCAAAAATGTTGGCGCAAATCTTGATACATTTTTGTGCTTCTTGGATGAATTGAATATTTTGAGCTATGAGCTTCGGTCAAAATTTCTTCTTTCAGCTCTGGTGTTACTGGAACCCAGATTCTTCCCTCAAACCGTAGTAGTCCTTCGGTATCGATCTTCTATTTTACATCACTACTCTCAATCAGATTCTCTTTGATTTTTCCACACTCTTCATCTTGTAGTTAAGCATTCTATACTTTGTCCACTAAAGTTGGACCTGCTTCTATCTGGAATAGTTGTTCGTCAGATTCTTTTGGAAATTTGATTTCCAACTCCAGTTTTGTCATTGCTGAAATGAGCTCCTCCTGAGTTGTTATCAGCATCAAATTCTCCCGATCTTTCCTGCTTAAAGCATCTGCCACCACATTCGCTTTGCCCGAATGATAAAAGATTTCACAATCATAATCTTTTATCAATTCCATCCACCTTCTTTGACGCATGTTCAAATCCTTCTGAGTGAAAATATACTTGGACTTTTGTGGTCCGTGTAGATTTCACATTTCTCTCCATAAAGATAGTGTCTCCATATCTTGAGCAAACACAACTGCAGCCTAATTCTAAATCATGAGTAGGATGACCCTTTCTCATAATCCTTGATTGTCTTGATGCATACTCAATAACTTTGCTGCTCGCATAAGAACACAACCCAACCCTTTGTGTGAGGCATCACTATACACTACAAAATTTCCTATATTATCTGGTAATGTCAATACAGGTGCCATACTTAACTTCTTCTTCAAATCTTGGAAACTCTCTTCACATTTCTCCGTCCAAATGAATTTTACATGCCTTTTCCTTATCAAATTTGTTAATGGAGTGGCTATCTTAGAAAAATCTTGAATAAATCTTCTATAATAACCACCCGGTCCCCAAAAACTCCTCACTTCGATGGTGTTCTTGGTTGTTCCCAATTGATCACGACTTCCACTTTTGACGGATCCAATCGAAATCCCATCTTTGTCAATAACATGACCCAAAAAATTGAACACGATCGAGCCAAAATTCGCACTTAGTAAATTTCAGATACAACCTTTCCTTCCTTAGCGTTTCCAATGTCAAACGTAAATGTTATCGTGTTCTTCTTGAGTTTTGGAATACACCGTAATGTCATCAATAAATACCACTACAAACTTGTCTAAGAATGGTTTAAACACCTGCTCATCAAATCCATGAACGCCTTAGGGCATTTGTTAAACCAAAAGACATCACCGTAAACTCATAATGTTTAAATGGGAGTTCGAATGCCGTTCTAGGTATATCCTCCTTTCTTACCTTCAATTGGTGATACCCACTTCTCAAATCTATTTTTAGAAATATTTAGCACCCTTCACCGATCAAACAAGTCATCTATTCTAGGCAGCAGATACCTATTCTTAATAGTGACCTTGTTTAACTCCCCTATAATCAATGCAAAGACGCATTGATCCGTCCCCTTCTTCTTCATAAATAATACCTGGCGCTCCCCGGCGATACGCTTAGGTTGAATATATTTCTTGTCCGGCAGCCTCTTGCAATTGTACCATCGGTTCCTTCATTTCCACCGAGCCATTACATGCAGGGGCCTTCGATATTGGTGTCTTTGTGCCGCCAAGTCGATCATTTAACTCAATTTCTCCTCGCTGACGGAAGTCCGCAAATCTTCCGAAACACGTCTTGAATTCTCCCACTAGGTATTTCTTCTAGTTTCACACCCTTCTTCCGAGTATCGACTATGTGTAACTAACTAGCCCACACAACCTCGACTCAACAACTTCAGCTGCGTAGATAGTCGCGACATTTCATTTGTCTCAAGCGACTTGCTACCATAAAATACTACCTTGGATTTGGAGTCATAAGGCTTACACACTTCTTGTGACAATCGACATCGCTCCATATTTGAATAGCCAATCCATTCCCAAAATTACATCAAATTCCCCAAGTCTAATCGGAATCAAATCTACCAACAAGATATTCTCCTTAATGTTCGCCCTACAGTTCTTGTATACAAATCTAACAGGGATTACTTCCTTATTTGCAATTTCTATGTTCAAAGGAAAATTCAGGTTCTTTCTAGGCAATTCTAACCTCTTAGCAAATTCATCGATATAAACGAACAAGTAAAAACCTTTTAGAATCGAATAATACATAAGCATTTATATCATTGATTGGGATAATACGACGACACTACATCTTTTGATTGCACAGCATCTTGCACAGCCATGTTGAAGGTTCTGGCTGTGGGTTTGTTTGATGCTGCAGGTCCTGCAATGGCCTATGTACCTCCATTGTTACCTCCATTGCTTCTGGTTGTCACTCCATCCTTCTTCTTAGGGCACTCACGAGCAAAGTGATCCTTGGATCCGCACGTGAAACACATAACACACAACACTTTGAATAAAGTAACAACTTTTATTTATTCAAAACCTTTTTGGAAAACATAAAACAATAGCATCACTGCTATCTACATTACTTTCCTGAACTACAAAAGTTTCAGGACAACATCATAGTCATATCCCATAGGTTGCATAACACTTGGGATTTATAATTTATTTAAACTTTCACTCATCGCATAACAAATGCCACGATGTTCTATTAAGGTACTTCTTAGCCCTATCACGTTCTTCCTCCATTGACTCAAAACATTGTTCCGCGATCTAACACGTATGATGGGCGGCAGTCTTGAATCGAATCGGATATCCCATGACCCGATCTTGAGCTCGATTAATTGCGATGTTAAAACTTTATCCATCTATTCCATCTTCATTCTTCTTGCTGTGAGTCCCCTTATCGCTTCTTCCGATTCGTTGATAAGCTTCCTCGTATGCATCTTCACTCTTACCCTCTTGGTAGCTTCTTCCTTTAGCTTGTTCTTTTCGCCCACGACTATCTCAACCATTGTTTCTTCTCTCCTTGATGCATACTAGTTTCTCCTCGACATTTGTCGATTCGTTCTCTTCACGATCCCGGATCTCGCGTCTTTTTGTGTCATTGTAGTCTATTGTTCACCTACTATCTCTTGTAACTCTTCGACAAAGATCCCGAAGTTCCACGTTACTTGGCCATGCACCTCATCATATATACTACCGCCATCGAGTTAAGTGGAATCCTTTCCTCCTCGTCCTCATCATCCTCATCCTCCCCGTGGTAACTCAACGGGATCCTCCTCGAAATTCATCGCACATCATCATCCTCATCTTTAACTCATGTGACCAACGGAAGTTTGACTCCGTGGCGAGAAGTTGTTCCTAAACTACTGAATGTCACGAGGCTCCTCCTCTATAGGCACTTGAGGTCCCTCCTCCTAGCTTCGATTGGATTCTCCGGACATTAGTCATCCTGACAACAAAGTTTTAAAGTTTTAATTATTAATCATTACTACTCGACACTCACGAGTACATAAACTATAAACACATAAGCACATAAGTGTTTTATTACTTCTTTCTTAAAACTCGATAAGAGTTATCTCCACTATCTTTTCAAAGGTTACTTCCTAAGGCTTTCCCCCCACCTAAGGTTCATAACCTAAGGCTTTGATACCAACCTGTGACACCCCCAAATCCTGGTACTTCATTTCCTCAAGATTTAGTGTTCACTTAATCAAAACATTCATTTATAACTACCCAATTATAATAAAATTGAATAATAAAACCTGCCCATACAGGATCAAATTTAAATAAAAATCTCCCAGGTTATCTAACCTTTAACAACAATCATTCAAATGCGAAAATGAAATAAACTTCATTAAAATCTTTAAACCAAAGTCTGATAATAAAACTATCAAATCTATTACAAGTCTTCAATACTTGTTCATCTTTCCTTTTCCCTTACTGGTGCTAGGTACGTCACCAGTTTCAACTTTAGCTGTAAGAAATTTTACAGGCAAGAGTGAGAAAACAAGGCCCACTTGAAATAACAATAAGTAAATCTTTAAACTTTTACATCAATTGTCAATATTAGGCTCAATAGAACTGAACAATATATTCTATTAACTTTCTGAAAATTATAACATTCACTGAGGGTCTAATGACCACGAATCATGTCCACGGTTATAAGTAATCTTTCAACTTTAACTTTAACAGTCATAAGACTATAAGGACTCCACGCACTTAGGGGATCAACCCTTCGCATACAATGTATTGTGCAAAACCATTTCAACGCTAAGCGTAAACCTCTATTAAAAGAGTTGTTCATCTCAAAGATTTAGAATACAAGTCCGCACCAAAGTAAGTTTGGTTTGGATAAGCTTTCAAGGTGATTTAGAATTCAAACGAACATCAACTAAGGGACTAGTTGAATAAAATCAATAACATTATACTATAGAATAATCGTGATTGAATCAATCATAGTAACTAAAATCATGCTTTAGGAATAATCTAATAGCATACAATTTGAATAACTATAGCATACCTTGCTTGAACAATACTAAGCTAAGGTTAATTAGAATTGAATACTAAACATGCATACCAATTTAGTTATGCATGCTAAACAACAAGTGAAATACAAGAATAACTTGTTCAACATCAAACCAAAGTTTAGACAGCTTGCATCATTATAAGGTAATCGAATTGAAAACAATAATTAGATCAATAAGATAAAGGATTAGAAAACTTGCCTTGCTCGTAGGCTAAACCGAATCAATTCGAATCACAATACCATATATATATATATATATATATACACGTCATCATGACATAGTTAGTCACTACCACTTTACAAACTTAACTAACTACATACATCATGTATGTTTGATTATTTAATCACATAATCAAGTTATAACACAAGTTAATCTTTAATAACTTAATTATTCATAGTATAGAAATACTAAAATCAATATTTTACAGTCCTACTATCATCACATAATGTTTTTCTTAAAATTTTGTGTACAAAAAGTACAATCGTCGACCATTACGCTAACTTTCATGTTGCTTAAGGCCACGATTTACAACGTGGGTGCACCGTTATACAGTACGAGTGTGATGATGGCGCTACTGACGCGTGAATACACTCACATAGTCAAGATCAAGAAGTGATGATGGCGTCATGACACCAAGAACGTCTTCTTTGGGCAGCGTGGCGCATGAAACTTCAGAGATCGATCGACGCCTTTCGACAACAGTACAAGAAAAAGCCAATTTGGCCTAAAAGCTCGAATCTAATAGACTGATTAACATGTAATACACATATAGACTTCATATAAACATATTGTGAAGACTTCTAACGTGTTTCTACTCATAAAATAACATAAACATCAAATTTACAACACCTAATTTCAATGTTTTTCGCAAAAACTCCATTATTGATGTTTTCAATGAAAATCAACACTGTGATTTTGTTTTTCAACCAAAACAGGTAATTCAAAATACCATGGTTGTGATTATACATACTCTATCAAATTCAATAGTCAATTTATATATATTAACAATTAATCAAACCTTAATTTCATTTTAAACTAAGCCATACTCATATATATTTTCATATAAACACTGTAATATGGTTTTCTTCACAAATTGCATACATACATGACTTAATTTCTCTATAATCACATATAAATTCATGAAACAACCTTTTACAAACAATTATTATACTAAACTATATACATATCAACAATTCCTCTTTTACAAATATTTTACAGAGACTTTTTTGAGAAAAGGAAAACTAAACTTTTAAAGAAAGAGATTGAGCTCATACCTTTGATTAAGAAGATGATATCCTAGAGTTAGATTATCCTTTTGATTATCAAGCTTCTTCTCCCCAATTCCTTTCTCAATTTCTCTAGCCTTCCTTCCTCTATTCTTTTCTCTCTCAGTAAACTTTAATCGAAGTCTTCTTTCTAACATACGTATCTAACAATATAACATTATATAGTAATAATATATATTAATGATATAATATAAGTATAAATACAATTATATCAGTTATGCTTTATTTGAAAATCAAAAGCCATAAGGCTTGTTTGGCTAATCAAAATAAAATAACTCATTAACTCTTACACCTTGTTTGGTAAACCTAATTAAAATAAATGGATTAATCCTTATACATTGTTTGATAAAACACTATTAGATTAAAGACTTAATATGCATTAAGACTTGTTTGGCCAAAACTAAATTAAAGTCCTTTAATTTATTTTAATAACTCCTTTATAGCAAGGTTATTAGTCACACTTTTATTTAATTAATTAATCAATTAAAACATTAATCTATTAAATTACTTTAGCACATAATTTAATATCACATAACTATAATTTCTTTTATAATTGTAATTTTATTCGACCAACTAATATTTTAAATTACAATTTCCCATTTAAAACATTATAATTTATTTAAATCACTATAAGCTTTCTAGCTTACTTATTAAATTAAATTGGTATATAATCTCATAACAATTAATTTTCTTAGCTCCTTAATTATTTATTCAACAAATAATTAACTAAATCACATCCACTCAAGTTGCCATTAAATACTTATATACTTCAATAAATATTTAATATTGCAAATAAATATTTAATATTTAATTATTTATTCAACAATAAACATATCCATTAAATACTTATATAAATCAATAAATATTTAATATTACACTTTAAAATTTCGAAATGTTACATCATTCACTCCTTATAAGGATTATGTCCTCGTAATCACAATTCAAACAAATCATTCATTACATTCTTCCCTACTTACAAAGATTACGTCCCCGTAATCAAGACACGAATTAAACAAATAACTCGTGGTACTCTTTCAACATTTTCTTCGAGTTCTAACGTAGCTTCTTCAAAGATTGTGGTTCCTCCATATCACCTTCATGAAGGTATCACTTTATTCTCGAGCACTTGTTCTTTCCTCGTCGACTATCCGGATAGGAACCTCTTCATAAGACAAATCTTTCTCGAACCGCAAAGGTTCAGTACTCGATCACGTGTTTGTAGTCGGGTTTATACTTGGTCAGAACATCAAAATGTGAAAAACATTGTGAATGTTTTCCAACTCGGAGGTAGAGCTACCTCATAAGCCACTTCTCCTACTCTTCAGAAAGCACTTCAAAGGGTCTAATAAACCTCGGGCTTAGCTTTCCTTTTACCTCAAAACGAATTTTCCCTTCCAAGGAGAAACTTTTAGGAATACAAAAGTTCCTATGTCGAATGCACGATCTTATCTCTGTGTTGATCAAAGATACTTTTTTCATTCATCTTGGGTCAAGCACTAATCTTGTCTCGATGAGTTTGACAACATCGCCAGCTTTGTTGCACAGCGCCTGGTCCTAACAATTGGCGTTCACCGACTTCATCCCAAAGACAGTGGAGTTCGCACTTTTTTTGCCGCATAATGCCTCGTAAGGTGGCATGCCGATGCTCAGCGTGATAATCATTGTTGTTGTAAGCAAATTCCACCAATGGTAATTGTTCTTCCCAGCTTCCTTTAAAGTCCATGACACACGCTCTCAACATATCTTCCAATGTCTCGAATTGTTCGTTTGCTTTGGCCATCTATTTGTGGATGATAAGTCGTACTCATTCAAGAATCGTGTCCCCATGCATTCTTGTAGTCTCTTCCGGAAATTTGATGTGAATCGCGGATCTCTATCGGACACAATTGATATTGGCACTCCATGCCTCAAACGATCTCTTTAATGTACAATCTTGCCAACCGATCAAGATTGAATCTAATCTTTTGGTAAAAGTGCGCCGACTTCGTCAAATCGTCCACTATCACCCAAATCGCATCACATCCTCTCTGAGTAGTTGGAAGACCCACCACAAAATCCATCGTGATGTGTTCCCACTTCCATTCCGGTATTTCCAACGGTTGTAAGCGTGATAACTGTTATTGTAAGCAAATTCCACCAACGGTAATTGTTCTTCCCAGCTTCCTTTAAAGTCCATGACACATGCTCTCAGCATATCTTCCAATGTCTGAATTGTTCGTTCGCTTTGGCCATCTGTTTGTGGATGATAAGCCGTACTCATTCGCAACTGTGTCCCTATGCATTCTTGTAGTCTCTTCCAGAAATTTGACGTGAATCATGGATCTCTATCGGACACAATTGATATTGGCACTCCATGCCTCGAAATGATCTATTTAATGTACAATCTTTCCAACTGATCAAGATTAAATCTAATCTTTATTTGTAAAAAAGTCTTGTTGACGTCAATCGGTCATCCACTATCACCCAAATCGCATCACATCCTCTCTGAGTAGTTGGAAGACCCACCACAAAATCCATCGTGATGTGTTCCCACTTCCATTTCGGTATTTCCAACGGTTGTAGTAATCCACTAGGTCTTTGATGTTCGACTTTTACTCTTTGACATGTCAAGCATTTCGCCACGATTCTCGCAACGCCTTTTCATATTCTACCACCAAAATGTTGGCAAATCTTGATACATTTTTGTGCTTCTGGATGAATTGAATATTTTGAGCTATGAGCTTTGGTCAAAATTTCTTCTTTTCGACTCTGTGTATTCTTGGAACCCGATTCTTTCCTCAAACCGTAGTAGTCCTTCTATGATCGATCTTCTATTTTACATCACTACTCTCAATCGATTCTCTTTGATTTTTCCACACTCTTCATCTTGTAGTTAAGCATTCTATACTTTGTCCACTAAAGTTGGACACGCTTCTATCTGGAATAGTTGTTCGTCGATTCTTTTGGAAATTTGATTTCCAACTCCGCTTTTTATTATTCTTTGAAATGAGCTCCTCACGAGAGTTATTATCAAGATCAACTTCTCCCGATCTTTCTCGCTAAAGCATCCGCCACCACATTCGCGCTGCTAGAATGATAAAAGATTTCACAATCATAATCTTTTATCAATTCCATCCACCTTCTTTGAGGCATGTTCAAATCCTTCTGAGTGAAAATATACTTCAAACTTTTGTGGTCTGTGTAGATTTAACATTTCTCTCCATAAAGATAGTGTCTCCATATCTTCAGAGCAAACACAACTGCAGCCAATTCTAAATCATGAGTCGGATACCCTTTCTCATAATCCTTCAGTTGTCTTGATGCATACTCAATAACTTTTCCGTTCTGCATAAGAACACAACCCAACCCTTTGTGTGAGGCATCATTATACACCACAAAATTTCCTGTATTATCTGGTAATGTCAATACAGGTGCCATACTTAACTTCTTCTTCAAATCTTGGAAACTCTCTTCACATTTCTCCGTCCAAATGAATTTTACAGCTTTCCTTATCAAATTTGTTAGCGGAGTGGCTATCTTAGAAAAATCTTGAATAAATCTTCTATAATAACCAGCCAGTCCCAAAAAACTCCTCACTTCTGATGGTGTTCTTGGTTGTTCCCAATTGATCACAGCTTCCACTTTTGACGGATCCACTGAAATCCCATCTTTGTCAATAACATGACCCAAAAATTGAACACGATCGAGCCAAAATTCGCACTTAGTAAATTTCGCATACAACCTTTCCTTCCTTAGCGTTTCCAATGTCAAACGTAAATGTTATACGTGTTCTTCTTGAGTTTTGGAATACACCAGAATGTCATCAATAAATACCACTACAAACTTGTCTAAAAATGGTTTAAACACCCTGTTCATCAAATCCATGAACGCAGCAGGGGCATTTGTTAAACCAAAAGACATCACCAGAAACTCGTAATGTTCGTACCGAGTTCTGAATGCCGTTCTAGGTATATCCTCCTTTCTTACCTTCAATTGGTGATACCCACTTCTCAAATCTATTTTCGAGAAATATTTAGCACCCTTCAGCTGATCAAACAAGTCATCTATTCTAGGCAACAGATACCTATTCTTAATAGTGACCTTGTTTAACTCCCTATAATCAATGCAAAGACGCATTGATCCGTCCTTCTTCTTCACAAATAATACTGGCACTCCCCACGGTGATACGCTAGGTTGAATATATTTCTTGTCCAGCAGCTCTTGCAATTGTACCATCAGTTCCTTCATTTCCACCGGAGCCATTCTGTACGGGGCCTTCGATATTGGTGCTGTTCCCGGCGCCAAGTCGATCACGAACTCAATTTCTCTGTCAGGCGGAAGTCCTGGCAAATCTTCTGGAAACACGTCTTCGAATTCTCCCACTACCGGTATTTCTTCTAGTTTCACACCCTTCTTCTGAGTATCGACTATGTAAGCTAACTAGCCCACACAACCTTGACTCAACAACTTCGCTGCGTAGTAGTCGCCGACATTTCATTTGTCTAGGCGACTTGCTACCATAAAATACTACCTTTGACGGAGTCATAAGGCTTACACACTTCTTGTGACAATCGATTACTGCTCCATATTTGAATAGCCAATCCATTCCCAAAATTACATCAAATTCCCCAAGTCTAATCGGAATCAAATCTACCAACAAGATATTCTCCTTAATGTTCGCCCTACAGTTCTTGTATACAAATCTAACAGGGATTACTTCCTTATTTGCAATTTCTATGTTCAAAGGAAAATTCAGTTCTTCTCTAGGCAATTCTAACCTCTTAGCAAATTCATCAGATATAAACGAACAAGTAGCACCCGAATCGAATAATACATAAGCATTTATATCATTGATTGGGATAATACCTGACACTACATCTTTTGATTGCACAGCATCTTGCACAGTCATGTTGAAGGTTCTGGCTGTGGGTTTGTTTGATGCTGCAGGTCCTGCAATGGCCTATGTACCTCCATTGTTACCTCCATTGCTTCTGGTTGTCACTCCATCCTTCTTCTTAGGGCACTCACGAGCAAAGTGATCCTTGGATCCGCACGTGAAACACATAACACACAACACTTTGAATAAAGTAACAACTTTTATTTATTCAAAACCTTTTTGGAAAACATAAAACAATAGCATCACTGCTATCTACATTACTTTCCTGAACTACAAAAGTTTCAGGACAACATCATAGTCATATCCCATAGGTTGCATAACACTTGGGATTTATAATTTATTTAAACTTTCACTCATCGTACAACAGCTACGATGTTCTATTAAGGTACTTCTTAGCCCTATCACGTTCTTCCTCCATGACTCAAAACATTGTTCTGCGATCTAACACGTATGATGGCAGCGTCTTGAACTGAATCGGATATCCCATGACCCGATCTTGAGCTCGATTAATTGCGATGTTAAAAACTTTATCCATCTATTCCATCTTCATTCTTCTTGCCTGTGAGTCCCTTACTGCTCTTCCAGTTCGTTGATAAGCTTCCTCGTATGCATCTTCAGCTCTTACCCTCTTGGTAGCTTCTTCCTTTAGCTTGTTCTTCAGTTCCACGACTATCTCAACCAGTTGTTCCTTCTCTCCTTCAGTCTGTACTAGTTTCTCCTCGACATTTGTCAGTCGTTCTTCACGATCCTGGATCTCGTCGTCTTTTTGTGTCATTGTAGTCTATTGTTCAGCTACTATCTCTTGTAACTCTTCGACAGTATCCTGAAGTTCCACGTTACGGTCATGCACCTCATCGTATATACGGCCTGCTATCGAGTTAAGTGGAATCCTTTCCTCCTCGTCCTCATCATCCTCATCCTCCTGTGGTAACTCAACGGGATCCTCCTCGTCTGTCTGCACATCATCATCCTCATCTTTAACTACTGTGACCAACGAAGCTGACTCCCGTGGCAGTAGTTGTTCCCAAACTACCTGAATGTCACGAGGCTCCTCCTCTATAGGCACTTGAGGTCCCTCCTCCCTACCGTTGGATTCTCGGCATTAGTCATCCCTGACAACAAAGTTTTAAAGTTTTAATTATTAATCATTACTACTCGACACTCACGAGTACATAAACTATAAACACATAAGCACATAAGTGTTTTATTACTTCTTTCTTAAAACTCGATAAGAGTTATCTCCACTATCTTTTCAAAGGTTACTTCTAAGGCTTTCCCCACCTAAGGTTCATAACCTAAGGCTTTGATACTAACTCGTGACACCCCAAATCTCGTGTACTTCATTTCCTCAAGATTTGGTGTTCACTTAATCAAAACATTCATTTATAACTACCCAATTATAATAAAATTGAATAATAAAACCTGCCCATACAGGATCAAATTTAAATAAAAATCTCCCAGGTTATCTAACCTTTAACAACAATCATTCAAATGCGAAAATGAAATAAACTTCATTAAAATCTTTAAACCAAAGTCTGATAATAAAACTATCAAATCTATTACAAGTCTTCAATACTTGTTCATCTTTCCTTTTCCTCATCGGTGCTAGGTACGTCACCGGTTTCAACTTTAAATTTGTAAGAAATTTTACAGGCAAGAGTGAGAAAACAAGGCCCACTTGAAATAACAATAAGTAAATCTTTAAACTTTTACATCAATTGTCAATATTAGGCTCAATAGAACTGAACAATATATTCTATTAACTTTCTGAAAATTATAACATTCACTGAGGGTCTAATGACCACGAATCATGTCCACGGTTATAAGTAATCTTTCAACTTTAACTTTAACAGTCATAAGACTATAAGGACTCCACGTACTTAGGGGGATCAACCCTTTGTACAATGTATTGTGCACAACCATTTCAACGCTAAGCGTAAACCTCTATTAAAAGAGTTGTTCATCTCAGTATTTAGAATACAAGTCCGCACCAAAGTAAGTTTGGTTTGGATAAGCTTTCAAGGTGATTTAGAATTCAACGAACATCAACTAAGGGACTAGTTGAATAAAATCAATAACATTATACTATAGAATAATCGTGATTGAATCAATCATAGTAACTAAAATCATGCTTTAGGAATAATCTAATAGCATACAATTTGAATAACTATAGCATACCTTGCTTGAACAATACTAAGCTAAGGTTAATTAGAATTGAATACTAAACATGCGTACCAATTTAGTTATGCATGCTAAACAACAAGTGAAATACAAGAATAACTTGTTCAACATCAAACCAAAGTTTAGACAGCTTGCATCATTATAAGGTAATCGAATTGAAAACAATAATTTGATCAATAAGATAAAGGATTAGAAAAATTGCCTTGCTCGTAGGCTAAACCGAATCAATTCGAATCACAATACCATATATATATATATATACACGTCATCATGACATAGTTAGTCACTACCACTTTACAAACTTAACTAACTACATACATCATGTATGTTTGATTATTTAATCACATAATCAAGTTATAACACAAGTTAATCTTTAATAACTTAATTATTCATAGTATAGAAATACTAAAATCAATATTTTACAGATCCTACTATCATCACATAATGTTTTTCTTTAAATTTTGTGTACAAAAGTATTAATCGTCGTAAGACCATTCTCGCTAACTCGAGTTGCGGCACCACAGTTTACATTGTGGGTCGCATTATGGGCGCCATGATGATGGCGCCACGACGCTGATGAATACATTCACTGACAAGTCAAGATCGGCGTGGTGATGATGGCCGCTTTCGATAAAGTCTTCTTCATTGGTCATACATACGTGAAACTTCAAAGACGATTACGACCTTTCGACAACAAAGACAAGAAAAATCCAATTTGGCCTAAAAGCTTGAATCTAATAGACTGATTAACATGTAATACATATATAGACTTCATATAAACATATTGTGAAGACTTCTAACGTGTTTCTACTCATAAAATAACATAAACATCAAATTTACAACACCCAATTTCAATGTTTTTGGCAAAAACTCCATTATTGATGTTTTCAATGAAAATCAACACTGTGATTTTGTTTTTCAACCAAAACAGGTAATTCAAAATACCATGGTTGTGATTATACATACTCTATCAAATTCAATAGTCAATTTATATATATTAACAATTAATCAAACCTTAATTTCATTTTAAACTAAGCCATACTCATATATATTTTCATATAAACACTGTAATATGGTTTTCTTCACAAATTGCATACATACATGACTTAATTTCTCTATAATCACATATAAATTCATGAAACAACCTTTTACAAACAATTATTATACTAAACTATATACATATCAACAATTCCTCTTTTACAAATATTTTACAGAGACTTTTTGAGAAGAGGAAAACTAAACTTTTAAAGAAAGAGATTGAGCTCCTACCTTTGATTAAGAAGATGATATCCTAGAGTTAGATTATCCTTTTGATTATCAAGCTTCTTCTCCCCCAATTCCTTTCTCAATTTCTCTAGCCTTCCTTCCTCTCTTCTTTTCTCTCTGTAAACTTTAACTGAGTCTTCTTCTCTAACATACGTACTAACAATATAACGTATATAGTAATAATATATATTAATGATATAATATAAGTATAGATATAATCATATCAGTTATGCTTTATTTGAAAATCAAAAGCCATAAGGCTTGTTTGGCTAATCAAAATAAAATAACTCATTAACTCTTACACCTTGTTTGGTAAACCTAATTAAAATAAATGGATTAATCCTTATACCTTGTTTGATAAAACACTATTAGATTAAAGATTTAATATGCATTAAGACTTGTTTGGCCAAAACTAAATTAAAGTCCTTTAATTTATTTTAATAACTCCTTTATAAAGCAAGGTTATTAGTCACACTTTTATTTAATTAATTAATCAATTAAAACATTAATCTATTAAATTACTTTAGCACATAATTTAATATCACATAACTATAATTTCTTTTATAATTGTAATTTTATTCACCAACTAATATTTTAAATTACAATTTCCCATTTAAAACATTATAATTTATTTAAATCACTATAAGCTTTCTAGCTTACTTATTAAATTAAATTGGTATATAATCTCATAACAATTAATTTTCTTAGCTCCTTAATTATTTATTCAACAAATAATTAACTAAATCACATCCACTCAAGTTGCCATTAAATACTTATATATTTCAATAAATATTTAATATTGCAAATAAATATTTAATATTTAATATTTAATTATTTATTCAACAATAAACATATCCATTAAATACTTATATAAATCAATAAATATTTAATATTACACTTTAAAATTCTGAAATGTTACAGTATTAATCTGTGGTGACTCTACGATCTCATGTGCTTCATTGCTTATCTCAACATTTTAGGATGCCATTTTTTAATACTGCTACAAAACAAGGGTTAATTAATATATCACATATTACCCCTATACTCTGACCGACCAGTTAAATACCAAATAAACTTAGGTAGGTCATACTAGCGAAGGAATTCCTCGTCTCTCCCCTCCTAGTTCTTGTCTCACATCTTAGCCAGGGATCATATCCCTAAGCTTTGATACCAACTGTGACGCCCCCAAAACAGGTATACATCACCCATCTTGGGTCACCAGATACAAGGTACTGAATACAAATACAACTTAATTATACAACACTCGTGTAAAATACGACTAAACATATGCTTTGAGTTTTAATACAAATATTGTCATCTAGATAATATACAAACTCAATGGAGTCCTCATTACATTTATTATCACATTATTTCACAGAATAGTGAGGACTACTAATGCACCATCTAGGACCATCCCCGACTAGTCCCAGCTACGTTCACATTTCTTGAAAAGAACAGTGAAAGAAAGGGTGAGCTCAACTAGCACAGTAAGAAATATTATGACTAAGATAATGCAGAATAAATTATCAATAGCCTTCAACAGTGTTAAACTGATAAAATACAATAGACAACAAGTTTAACTGCAGCGGAATAAGCAATCCATTAAAAGAGTCAAGTAGAGAATAAAGTCTACTATCTTCTATGATTTAAAAAGTTTTTCATCAACTTTATCGCTGAGACTCAGCTTAATAAATAAAATCGAATCATCCCTGCTCCACGGCCAAGGATATTCATGTAATCGTCAATGGTCATGACTATACCAAATAATCCCTGGTCATAATCATACCAATAACTGTCCACCAATGAACTAAAGGTCAATGAGGACTTTTACCACATCATTCGTCACATTACGGTCATGATTATACCGAATAATCCCTGGTCATAATCATACCAAGTCCATCTATGCACGTAAGCCAAAGATGACTTTCATCACAATATAAGCATGAAGATGATGACAATGACATAATAATTCAATAAAACAAGTTCAAGAATAAATTTTAAAGACTTATAAATTAATTTATCCAGGAACCAATAACGTCCAATTTGTCAACATGATACTGTTTTGTAGATTAAAATTCAAGAATGCTCAGAAGAATATTTCCATGAAAAGATACTGCATGAAGCGCAAATATCAAGGATATTCCACTAATTTCATGGAGTATAGAAGCCCAAAGCTTTAACTAACTGAGTATAATAGAATATATGAAACTACAAATGGATTTTCGCCGCCATGCCAAGCAAGCTAAATGATGCAGATCATTTCCACAATTTAATAAGGAATGAATACGAAGGATCATTCACCATGCATGTGGTAATCCACATGCATAAAAGTTATTCCAACAAAATAATAAAGAATGGAATAATGTATGATTCACCATGCGATGCGATAGATCGCATGACATGTGTTATTCCCAATGTAATAATAAATGATGGAACCAGTCCCAGATAAACTCACGCGATACATACCTATATTAAAGCAGAATAATAAATAATGGAACCAGTCCCACGTAAAAACACACGTATGTGATGTTACATGAATAATAAATAATGGAACCAGTTAAACGTAAACGCATGCATGCATATGATGTTCCAATGTAATAATAAAGAATGGAATGATGGAAGAATTTCACCATGTATGCTAGATTGCGACAGACAAAGTTATTCCAACATAATGATAAAGAATGGCATAACAAAAGTTCTCTTCACTAATAAGAAAAAAGAATTTCTTACGAGTACAATAAATAATATCCCCTACCTTAGAAAAAACCGAATATCGGAGTAGTGAAGTAGCGTACTTTTTTTCTTTCTATATAGTTTCTCTCTGTAGTTTCAAAGTGAATTCGTAAGAAATAATGAAGGAATGAGCTTCTATTTATAGGAGAATGGACTGGATAGTAACTAATTCATGAACGATCCAGATTGATTTACTTTTAAACGGACGGTCCATATTGGTCTACTATTAAAACTTTAAACCAACGATCCATATTAATTTACTATTATAACTTTCCACCAGCGGTCCATATTGATTTACTATTGTATCTTCAACCAACGGTCTAAAAAATTAGCACATCTCCTCATGGAATAATATTGTACCCAAAAATGATTTGGACCGAAAAGAAATATATTTTATGGGTGAATAGTATCCCATGAATAGTAACTCATGAATAGTAACTCGTGAATAACTCTGACACGAAAAGTGCCTCGAATACCCGATTGAACAATATAACCTCCAGATATCAATTATTATCGAAACAAATATCGATTTCCACTAACACAAATAATTCCAATACAATGGAACTATAAAATTCATCTTTAATCAACACGATCTTATTCATCATTAATATTATAATTCACAATATTCAACAACCAGGTCGTTTCCAGGAAAGAGGGGGTTTTCTGATAAGGATTTCTCCTTATTGGCGCGCAATTAGGTGACCAAACCTCTCCCGGATGTAACTTTAGACATCATCAATATTGCAAATGATAATATGAATAACTTTTGCCGATCTCAATTATTGATTTAATAATATATCATATTATGCGATGATAATCTTTGTAATAATAATTGAATCAATAATATGAGAGATATGATGCAAACAATTACTATAGCAATAATTGAGTATAATCGAGTGACTTTTCACGTAAGCATCGATAATCAATACTGGTGTCTGCTACTATGCAACCACGCCAGACATCGTACTTTTTTTTACTAATGGGTAGTTCAAGCAGCTTTTAATCGTAACACCTCCGACGTTATTTTTATAGAAAGATAATTTTGTCATTTTCTAACTACAATAATACTTCTGTTGTGGGATCCACCAATGATTGTGCCGTCGTACGAATGTTCCCTGTTTAAAACAAATATTCCCCGACCAATCGAATATTTTATAACCACTTGCTTACTTTGCAAAATTTGTAAATATTACCCACAACTATAACATTATATCAAATCCACACCATAATATTCCAAAAATATATTTTAAGAAAATTATTCTTTATTCATAAAAGTTGGGGTCTTACACAAGATGGGTGATGTATACCTATTTTGGGGGCGTCACAGTTGGTATCAAAGCTTAGGGATATTAATTCTGGCTGAGATGTGAGACAAGAACTAGGAGGGGAGAGACGGGGAATTCCTTCACTAGTATGACCTACCTAACTAGGAAGGGAGAGACGCTGACCAAATGATGAACAATGGGATGTTTAGAGGCTTTATGCAATTCATGCAACATCAGGCGAGAACGACTCCTATTTAAAATGTAGGTGGAAACACTGTCAACTCTCTGACGGTCACCGCTAAACAGTTCAAGGAGCTGAGACCACCAGAGTTTATTGGAGAGCCAAAACCACTTAAGGCGGAAACGTGGATAAAGCAGATCACCAAGATATTTGATGTCTTGGGATGCTCCGAGGAGCAAAAGGTCCCCTTTACCACTTTTATGTTGCAAGGAGAGGCAGACTACTGGTGGGAATCGGTAAAGCGTACTCAACCTTCCGCACTGAAGATGTCTTGGGAGAAGTTCCAAGAACTGTTTAACGACAAGTACTTTCCCGAAAGTATTCGTCACATGAAGGAGGTAGAGTTCATCAAGCTGGAGCAGAATAATATAACCGTGTCACTGTACGAAGCTAAGTTTGCCGAGTTGTCCCGGTTTGTGTCCCACTTGGTTGATAATGAGGAGAGAATGACGCGGATGTTTCTAAGAGGTTTGAAACCCGAGATACGTCAAAACTTAATTTCTCACAAACTGTGTTTGTATTCAGATGTTGTAAATAGGGCTCAGTTATTAAAGCGCAATAACGAGTCAACCCAACCAAGAGAAAGCAGCCGTCAAAATGATAATACCAGTGGTAACAGTCATCGAAGCGGTGACAACAAACATGGAGGGAATCAACATACCAGAAATGGTAACCACTTCGGTGGTAATCATGGCCAAGACAATAAATGTGGACATTTCAAGAAGAGGAGATTCAACAATGATGGAAAGACGTCATCACCAGCACCCGTTGTTAAGGAAGGAGAATGACCACCTATCATATGCTTCAAATGCGGAGGGGAGGGACACATCAGTCCAAAATGTGCGCTGCAGTCCAAAACGTGTTACAGTTATGGAAGAGAAGGTCAACTAGCTAAATTTTGTCATACTGGGAAGCTAAGTCCAGTTGGAACGGTGACACCAAATGCCGTCCCAAACAAGTCAAAAACCAGTAGTTCAAGGGAGAACGTTTGTTATGACCTCCTAGAAAGCAAGGAACCTGAACGAGGTCATCACGAGTAAGCTTATCATAAACTCTAGCGAAGTATATACCTTATTTGATACCGGTTCTACCCATTCTTTTATTTCTCCTACTTGCGCTCAAAGTTTAAATTTAACTCCAGAGAAATTATACTTTGACTTATCTGTTGAAACTCCGTTGGGAGAAACCTTCATTACATCTACTGTTTATAAGTCTTGTTTGTTTCAAATCGGTACCCTCACATTACCTGTCGATCTTATTTCATTGAAAATACTTGCATTTGACGTAATTCTAGGGATTGATTGGTTAACTACTCATCATGCAAAAATTGATTGTTTTCGTAAGGTTGTTAGCTTTCATATTCCTAACCAACCTATTATGTGAATTCAAGCAACCAAACCATTAAAATCAATCACTGTCATCTTAAGCCATAAAGCTATTCGTTTATTGAAAAAGCGGATGTCAAGCTTTCTTAGCTCATGTCACGGATTTAAACAAAAATACGCCGTTTTTGAATGATATTTCCATTGTTAATAAATTTCCGACGTATTCCTCAAGAACTTCCCTGGCCTACCCCGCAGCGTGAAATTGAATTTTGTATCAACCTTGAACACGGTACAAAACCCATTTCCAAAGCCCCATATCGAATGACTCTATTAAACTTCGTGGAGTTAAAAACCCAACTGCAGAATTGTTAGCCATCGGGTTTCATTCGACCTAGTACATCTCCTTGGGGTGCTCTCGTTCTATTCGTGAAGAAGAAAGATGGAAGTATGCGACTTTGTATTGATTATTGGGAGTTGAATCATGTCACCATCAAAATAGGTAATTGCCTCGCATTGATGACTGTTTGACCGACCATTGCAAGGCGCCAAATTCTTTTCAAAGATCGATCTTCATTCTGGATATCATCAGTCGAAGATTAAAACTGATAACAATCCAAAGACTACTTTCAGAACTCGGTACGGGCATTACGAATTCCTAGTCATGTCTTTTGGATTGACTAATGCTCCTGCTGCCTTCATGGATATGATGAACCGAGTATTCAAGGAATATTTGGATCATTTTATGGTTGTCTTTATTGATGACATTCTCATATATTCCAAAAGCCGTGAAGATCATGAGCAACACCTGAGGTTGATACTCTAAAAGTTTCGTGAAAACAAGCTTTATGCTAAGTTGAAGAAATGTGAGTTTTGGATTAAAGAAGTAGCATTCCTTGGGCACGTAGTATCAAGTCATGGAATATCTGTTGACCCGACAAAGATTGAAGCAATACAATGCTGGGAGCAACCGAAGTACGTCGCTTTCTTGGCTTAGCTGATTATTATCGGAGATTCGTAGAAGGGTTTTCTCAAATCGCTACTCCATTAACTCAGCTGACTCGAAAAGATATAAAATTCGGTTAGAACGAGGAATGTGAGAAGAGTTTTTAAGAACTCAAGAGGAGGCTCATTTCAGCACATGTTTTGACAATACCAGCTGGTTTAGAGGGATTTGTCATATACAGCAATGCTTTATGCAAAGGTTTAGGGTGTGTTCTCATGCAAAATGCATAGGAAAGTCATAGCCTATGCCTCACGACAACTCAAAGAATATGAGAGGAATTATCCTACTCATGATCTAGAGTTGGCGCTGTCATTTTTGCGCTGAAGATTTGGAGGCATTACCTGTATGGAGAGAAGGTGGAGATCTATACGGATCATAAAAGCCTCAAATATTTCTTCACTCAAAAGGAACTCAACATGCGAAAATGACGATGGCTTGAGCTATTGAAAGATTACGATCATACCATTCAATTCCATCTTGGAAAAGTGAACGTAGTAGCTGACACATTAAGTAGAAGATCATATGCGGGTACGAGTGCGATATTGTCAACGCAAAGGCCCATTTTGTATGACTTACAAAGGATGGAGATAGAGTTAAAGACTCTAGGGACCCATGTGATGATGGTGAATATACGAGTAGAACCGACTTTAATCGATAAAGTTAAAGCTGCTCAAGCTACAGACCTGGAGCTGATGCGTATGAGGAAGAAAGTACAAGCAGGTGCTATTCCGGAAGCAAGAATCGATGAAGAAGGAATACTTCGAGTCAACTCCAGACTTTGTGTTCCTAACGATTCTGACTTGAAGTATAAAATCATGATGGAGGCGCACAACACACTATTTGCAATCCATCCAGGTAGTACCAAAATATATCGTGATCTTCGACATACATTTTGGTGGAGCAATATGAAGAGAGAGATAACGGGGTTTATCTCAAGGTGTCTAACTTGTCAAAGAGTCAAGGCGGAGCATCAAGTGCCAAAAGGTCCATTGCAACCACTTGAAATTCCAGAATGGAAGTGGGAGCACATTACCATGGATTTCTTACTGGTCTTCCCAAGGTTTCTCAAGGTATAGATGCGATTTGGGACATTATTGATAGATTAACCAAGTCTGCTCATTTCCTACAAATACGAGAAACTTATACACTTGAACATCTTGCTCGTATGTACATAAACGAGATTGTAAGATTGCATGGTATGCCAGTATCCATAGTTTCTGATCGAGACCCAAGATTCACTTCACGATTTTGGGTTAGTTTGCAAAAAGCTATGGGCGCGAATTTGCGATTCAGTTCGGCATATCATCCTCAAACGGACGGGCAGTCGGAGAGGACTATTCAAACTCTTGATGATTTATTAAGACTCTGTGTCCTTGACTTCAAAGGAAGTTGGGACAAGTTCTTACCATTGGTGGAATTTTTCTACAACAACAGTTATCAAGCAAGTATTGGCATGGCTCCATTTGAGGCGTTGTATGAAAGAAAGTGTCGTTCTCCAGTATGCTGGGATGAGGTGGGTAAAGCAACGTTGTTAGGACAGGAGTTGGTACGTATGACTACTAAAAAGATTCAAACGATCCGATAACGTATAAAAACCTCACAAGATCGACAAAAGAGTTATGCTGATTGAAACAACCCAGGTCAAATTCCGAGTCCGAAATAAATCTTGGGTCAAATCCCAAGTCTGAATCGAATCAAATCCATCATAACAAGGCCTCAAACTACTGGCCCAATAGTATCTTCTTGGGTCATCTTAGCCCACCACAGGCTCCCAAAAGGTCATGACTTGAAGGTACTATTGGTAGTAACTTTATTTCGTTATATGCAGACAAATTTTTCCCCTATATTTTGATGTGGGACAGGGGTGTTACAAACTCCCCCACTTAAATTTCTGACGTCCCCATCAGAACCGATCACACACACGGCCCAAAGATCTTTGCCTCTCTAGCCATTGTGGGATAATACCGGCTGGCTTCGTGTCCCCACCTCCGGACCTCCATCTCTCCATTGTGGGATAATAACACCAGCCTTCATGTCCCCACCTCCGACAACCCGATCGGATGACCCGAACCGAGCTTTCGAGAGTTGGCTTTGATACAATATGAAATAACCCGGGTCAAATCTTGAGTCCGGAACAAATCTTGGGTCAAATCCCAAGTCCGAATTGAATCAAATCCATCAAAATAAGGCCTCAAACTACAGGCCCAATAGTATCTTCTTGGGTCATCTTAGCCCACCACAGGCTCCCAAAAGGTCATGACTTGAAGGTACTATTGGTAGTAACTTTATTTCCTTATATGCAGACAAATTTTTCCCCTATCTTTCGATGTGGGACTGGGGTGTTACACTGATCTTCATTGAAAGGACGTGGAATTCAATATTGGAGATCATGTGTTGTTACGTGTTGCTCCATGGAAAGGAGTTACGAGATTTGGAAAGAGAGGAAAGCTCAATCCTCGATTCATTGGCCCATTTTTAATCCTCAATCGAGTAGGAACTGTGGCTTATAGACTCGCCTTACCGTCAAGTATGTCTCGTGTTCATAACGTTTTTCACGTATCTATGTTACGTAAATATGTGAAAGACGCGAACCACACTATTGAATTAGAACCGGACGAGATAACGGAAGATTTAACGTATGAGGAGGTACCTGTTAAAATCTTGGATAAGAAAGATCATATTCTACGCTCCAGGATTATACCTCAAGTCAAAGTTTTATGGAGAAACCACGATGTTGAGGAAATGACCTAGGAGTTAGAATCTAAAATGAAGTCAAGGTATCCTCACCTCTTCGACATACCAGGTACGCACCCTAATTTCGAGGACAAAATTTCATTAGAAGGGGAGGTTGTA
Organism: Panax quinquefolius; assembly: GCA_020205615.1. Lineage (NCBI taxonomy): Eukaryota > Viridiplantae > Streptophyta > Magnoliopsida > Apiales > Araliaceae > Panax > Panax quinquefolius. Next base: position 79,311,042 of record CM035171.1, on the reverse strand, counting down.
AGACCCCAACTTTTATGAATAAATATTAATTTTTCACAAAATATATTTTTGAATATTATGGTGTGGATTTGATATAATGTTATAATTGTGGGTATTATTTACAAAATTTGCAAAGTAAGCAAGTGGTTATATAATATTCAATTGGTCGGGGAATATTCATTTTAATAGGAAATATTCGTACGACGGCACAATCATTGGTGGACCCCATAACGAAAGTAGTGTCGTAGTTAGAAAACGACAAAATTATCTTTTTATAAAAATAATGGCGAAAGTTTTACTGTTAAACTTTTGAACTACCCACTGGTAAAAGTACAGTAATACGCGTGGTTGTATATATAGTAGCACACGACATTGATTATTGATGCTTACGTGAGAAGTCACTCAGTTATACTCAATTATTGCTACAGTAATTGCTGCATAATATCTTTCATATTATTGATTCAATAATTATCACAGTATCATCTGCATAATATTTTATATTATTAAATCAATAATTGAGACGACAAAATTATTCATATTATTATTTGCAATATTGACAATGTCTAGAAGTTATGTCAAGGAGAAGTTTGGTCACCAAATTGCGCGCCAATAAGGAGAAATCCTTATCGAAAAGCCCCCTCTTTCCTGGGAACGACCTGATTGTTAAATATTGTGAGTTATAATATTAATAATGAATAAGTTCGTGTTGATTAAAGATGAAATAGATAGCTCCATTGTTTTGGGATTATTAATGTTAGTAAAAATCGACATCTATTTCGATAATAATGGATGTCTGGAGGTTATATTGACCAATCGGGTAATTAATCGGATAAATGAGTAATTAATTGTTATTAGTTCACATGCTTATAACTATTTGTTCACATGTGTGTACTATTGATTCACATGCATGTACTATTAGGGGAGATGGTGCAAGATTGATAATACTTGCATGACTAAATTAAAAATGAAGGTATAGATGAAGGTACTATACTGTAATTATTTTTTTCACATGATTGTACTATTGATTCACAAGATGTACTATTAGGGGAGGTGGTGGAAGTTTGATAATACTTGCAGGACTAAATTAAAAATAAAGAAAAAGATGAAGGTATTATACTGTAATATTTTGAGCCCCAAAACGTGCAATTATCGAAACTATATTTTCCTATAAATAGAAGCTCATTCTTCTTTCATTCTCACCAATTCACTAAGACTCACAAGAGCATTTATAGAGAGAGAAACTTTAGAGAGAAAGTAGAAGAGAAGTCTGCTACTTCACTATTCCAGTATCCAGTCTTCTTCTGAGATAAGAGATATTATTTTGTTGAGTATTCATAGGAATAATATTTTCTTCCATACTCTGTAGTATGTGAGTAATATTATTTTGTCTCATATTCCTGATTATACCATCATTCGGTTAAAGTACTGCTTATATATTCCGTGAAATTAGTAGAATATCATTGAAATTTGCGCTTCATCTAGTATCGCTTCACAAGGATATTTTCTGCACATTCTTGTTAAATTTTAAGTTTTTCATGCCGGAGTACTGTCCATGAGTACTATTCATTTATACGGTACTATTCGCAAAGTACTATTCACAAAGTACTATTCACGAGTACTATTCATAGAGTACTATTCCCGAAGTACTATTCGTGGGGTACTATTCACCCGGAGTACTATTCATAACAAAAATTGATTTCTTTTCGGTCCAAATCATTTTTGATACATTATCATTCTTGAATTTTACTCCACAAAGCAGTATCATGTTGATAATTTGGACAATATTGAATTCTGGATAATTTAAATTATAAATCTTTAAAAATTTATCCTTGAACTTGTTTTATTGAATTCTTATATCATTGTCATCATCATTATGTTTATATTATATTGAAAGTATTCATATGAATAATATTTTCTTCCATACTCTGTAGTATGTGAGTAATATTATTTTGTCTCGTATTCCTGATTATACCATCATTTTGTTAAAGTATTGCTTCTATATTCCGTGAAATTAATAGAATATCCCTTAAATTTGCGCTTCATCTAGTATCGCTTCACAAGGATATTTTCTGCACATTCTTGTTACATTTTAAGTTTTTCATGCCGGAGTACTGTCCATGAGTACTATTCATTTATACGGTACTATTCACAAAAGTACTATTCACAAAGTACTATTCACGAGTACTATTTATAAAGTACTATTCACGGAGTACTATTCTCGAAGTACTATTCACGTGATACTATTCACTCGGGTACTATTCACCCTGAGTACTATTCATAACAAAAATTAATTTCTTTTCGGTCCAAATCATTTTTGATACATTATCATTCTTGAATTTTACTCCACAAAGCAGTATCATGTTGACAATTTGGATAATATTAAATTCTGGATAAATTAAATTATAAATCTTTAAAAATTTATCCTTGAACTTGTTTAATTGAATTCTTATATCATTGTCATCATCATCATATTTATATTATGTTGAAAGTCATTCGTGGCATATAGTGCATAGATGGACTTGGTATGATTATGACCAGGGATTACTCGGTATAATCATGACCGTAATGTTACAAATGATATGGTAAAAGTCCTCATTGGCCCGTAGTGCATTGATGGACAGTTGTTGGCATGATCATGACCATTGATGAAGACACGAATATCCTTGGCCCGTAGTGCATGGATAATCTGTGGTCGTGATACTAAAGAATATCCTTGGCCGTAGTGCAGGGGTGATTCGATGATGTGGATTATTTATTAAGCTGAGCCTCAGCGATAAAAGTGATGAAAAACCTTTTAAATCATATAAGATAGTAGATTTTATGCTATACTTGACTCTTCTAATGGATTGCTTGTTCCGCTGCAGTTAAACTTGATGTTTGTTATATTTTCTCAGTTCACTGTTGAAGGCTAACGATAAATTATTCTGCATTATCTTAGTCATAATATTTCTTACTGGGCTAGTTGAGCTCACCCTTTTGCTTTCATTGTTCTCTTCAGAAAATGAGAACGTAATGGGACTAATCGGGAAGCGAGTGACGGTCCAGATGATAGCATTAGTAGTCTTCACTATTCTATGAAATAGTGTGATAATAAATGTATTGAGGACTCCATTTGAGTTGAATACTGTCTAGAAGATAATATTCTTATTAAAACTCTCAGTTTATGTTTTGCCGTATTTTACACGACAGTTGTATTATTAAGTTGTATTTGAATTTTGTACAATGTATTTGGCGACTCAAGAGTGATGTATACCTATTTTGGGGGCGTCACACATGTTCTCTGAGTGCATACTTAGACTAAGTTGTCTTGGTCTATTTCGTGTACTTGGAGACCATGAGGTGGTGCTGCTGAAATTATCTTCAAATAGAAAAAACGTGCTCAAGATTGACACTAGTGAGGAGACGCATCCAGGAACGGGATAGAAGTCTAACCCCTATAGTGTGGAGATATATACTAGGTAAACTAAATACATGCATGTACCACATTCATGATTATTCTTGATCTAATTAGGTATTTTCTTCAATTAAAGATGTCAGCCGACCATAGTTGGTATAACGTCCCAAAAATTCATACATTTTAATTCTCGACTTTGGTCGTCAACAATACATCTAACTTCTGATTTTACATCATTATTCGATGTTAAACTTTATAAAATACGGAATAATTTAAACTTTTATGTCTTCTTACTTTAATTCCCTGAATCAAAACCTTTATCAACTACATGTCATTAAATCAATCTTATTTTTATGATTCACTTTATCACTGTTATCATATAAAATTTTACATTTCAATCCGATAACTTTTGCATATCAGATAACTCAAACTTTAACTTTACAACTCAATAGAAAACCATACATCATAAAACATTTAGTACATCTTAGAAATCTTAATCATGGTTTAAAGAAATAAAAACTTTAGCTAAAGTTCTAAATCTTCACGCATTACACCAGATTCATGTCTTTCAAGTAGCACATAGCATTACCTTGAATCCTTAACCTGCAAAAGTGGTTATTTGCAAGGTTGAGTTTGATAGCCCAGCAAAATCTAACAGTTTTCATGCATCACGTAGCACATAATAACATGCTTATTATGCATCTCATAAACATTAGACTAACATAACAAACATGCTGCAGTTCATATAACAAGTATAAAGATTGAGTTCCTTACTCAATTAGCATGCTTTACTCAATCAACGTAGCCATAAGTTGACTTTAACGTTTCATGCTTTCAACATAAATATAACAAATCATGTTATTTGCAATAAAGATTTAAAACAGTAAATCACCAAGTTCACATAGCAAATAGGAACTGAAAGACTTGCCTGGTTCGTAGATTACCAATTACCAAAAACAGCTTAAATGCTTTGCGTACATCCTACAACAGTTCAAAGGTTCATATTCACATGCATTAGTTACACATATAATGAAACCACAATGACGTCTTAATCTTTTTATAACTTGCATCTCTTCGAAACTTAACACACAACTTCAGGTTTTTACTCCTCTTCGTATGACACATATCATTACGTAATCCCATATTGTGTTTCTTTATACTTATTTTGTAACTGACACTTAACGTTCAGTAAAGTTGTCATAGACTCCATTATCTCATATTAGATGGGTTACACTTGTTAACAACAACTAAGTTATATAACCTTTCTCGTTACGCTTCTCTTATAATTGACAATTAAGTCTACTAACGCGTATTTACATCCTTTTAAACATATATTAGATTAACTAATCAAGTTAACATTCAAATCGCTCTTTCAACTTATGTCTCACTATAAACCAACATAAACCTTATCATTTATTTCTTACTTTTGAAAACACCACATTTAGTTCCATTGCACAACTTAATTAAGCAATCACTTAAAATCTTTACACTTTGCATTACAACACCTTACAATCCTGATATTGTAGTTTCTATTATGTTTTAACATCATTAATATGCTTGCTGAACTAAATTAAGTCCATTGGTCATGTCCTACAAATAATCGACTTCTTTGTCTCGGATTGTGGTATGGCATGGCATTTGCCATACATAAGATGTAACCGTAAACGCAAAGAATGACGTTGTTCCGTTTTTAGCCCAACTAACACAAATTTCACCCACAAAATAGTGAAATTAATATATACCATTGATATAAAACTAACACAAAAATGTTTCCTCACATTTACAACCAATTAGCACAATTTAACATCAACTAAAACTAGTTTAATTTCTCAAAATTCATATTTTTATACTAAAACTCCATTTTTGAGTTTCTTCACAAAAATGAACACTATAACTTTGATTCTTGTCCGAATTACTTCGTTCAAATTACGTTATGTGCATTTCTTAATAGACTAGCATAATCCAATAACAAACCACAGATTACAACACATATAAAACATCAAATTTCATGCTTTCTAAAGCCATATCATATGAACATATCACTGTTATCTTCTAAAATCCCAATTCTCACGAATTTGACGATAACTAACCAATTTATCAAGAGTATACATATATATAATCAACATATGAACAGCAATTTAACAAAAACCCATTATAGAGAACTTTAAATCAATTACAATTCCAACTAGAAAATTTAGGAATAAGTTATACCTTGAATTAGTAAAACAATTAGCAATCCTTCTAGCAACACCACTGAAATTCACAGAGAACTCTCTCTTCCACTGATTTTCTCTCTTGCTTCCAAGCTCCCTCTCTAAACCCTCTGTTATTTCTCTCTTGTAGTTCTATAATCTAGCTTTAGGAGAAAATAAGAAGCGTAGAAAAATAACTGACCTCTCCTACATTCCCATCCGTTAGAAAAATAAAAAGTATGCGTCAGTTGAATAAGCCAAAGGCTATAAGGCCTTGTTTGGCTAAGCATCTATTTCCCAAACCAAATTATTATTATATTATTTATATTATATAGTTACTTTATGTCACACGCTATTTAAATAACTTTAGTTTAGCTAATTTAAATAACTTATAATAATAATAAAAACCTTATTATCATTATACTTATAATTAATAAATAATTATATATCTAATTTAATTAATAAATTAGAAACATCACTTTATTTAATTTATTTATTTTCTTAAATATTAGTCAATTGATTTAATTTAATTAAATCCTTCAAATAAAAATTATCATTACTCAATTTAATTTACACTAATCAATTTAGTTACTAAATTAATTCACCACCATTCATCAATTATTTATTTTTTTTCTCAATAATTAAATTATTTAAAATATTTATTTAATTCAATAAATATTTACAATAATTACCAAATTCATTTAATTTCTTTAATAGTTAACTTAACCGTTAAACCTCACTTTCTCAATATATGAATATATATCTCTTCACACCAGATCACATATTTCAAAATATATAGCACACATATTTCAAAATATATAGCACACATATATACATACTCAAACTCAAAATATCTCATAATAAAAATTTTAATTATTAAATTCCTATTTTAATAACTTATAAAAATTCGGGTTGTCACAGTTGGATGTACCGTAGGATTAAGATTTATGGGAGAGGATTAGTTGATGCGTACCGTGATTGGGTGTCCAATTTTATGCACAAAGTAATAGAACATGTTGATGATCCGAACGGAAAGATGAGATGCCTGTGACAACCAGAATTTTCATAAATTATTAAAATAAGAATTTAATAATTAAAATTATTATTATGAGGTGTATATATTTTGAATTATGTGTTTTGGTGTGAAGAAATTAAATTTTTATGAGATTTAATAATTGATTAAACTATTACGAGAAAATAAAAGAAATTAGTCACGATAAGGAATTTGGTGGGAAGGGAAATTAACCCTATAAATAGTGGGTAATTTAAATTAAGTTGAAACTATATAATGATTAAATGAATTATTATAATTTTATTTTAATTTTATTTTGTAATTAAAGTGATGTGTTAATTTATTAAATAAAATAATGATTAAAAAAAAATTATAATTTTATCAGATTGGTTTATGTGGTAAATTGATTTAATAAATTGTTATTAGATTTAATTTAATTCGAATATGGGAATTTATTTAAATAAGTGTGACAATAAACTATATTATAAAAGACTTATGAAAATAAATTAAAAGAGTTTTAATTTGGTTTTACCAAACAAAGCCTTAGAGCTTTTGAAATTCTTATTTTAATCTTGTTTTGCCAAACAAGGCTTAAGGAATGATTAAGTCAATATTTTAATTGGGTTTTCTAAACAAAGCCTTATGGCTTTTGATTTTAAAAAACTATAATTGACATCAGTTATATATATTTATATTATATATTAATACGTATTATATTATACGTTATATATCAGTTATATTTTCTATTTCGTAAAAGAACAGAAGGAAGAAAGAACAGAGAAGATGAGAAGAAGAGAGAAAGAGAGAAATTGAAAGAGAAATAGAAGAAGTTCTCTGTAAATTGAGAGAAGGAATTTGTGAGAATTATGGAAGGAAGAAACAAGATGATTGTTCAAAATTTTATAGCTAATCAAAGGTAATAATATAACTTTGAGTTTTTAGTATTATACTTCTTGAGTTTCTTTGAAAAATTGGATTTCTATGGTTAGATTGTTAAGAGATTGATCATATATGTTAATTAGTATGTATAATTTGTTATATGTAATCTATAACAGGTTTTCATGTAATCAAATTCATGGAAACAAGTGTTAGAAAAAGAAATTTGGTTTATGGCTTAGTATATGTATTTTAGTCTATTTTAAGGCTTAAATTGATGGTTAGATCATGTATATAATCTGAAATTGATAGTAGATGTTGTTATTACGTTGAAAAAAATAAAAGAATGCAAGTTGAATGAATCAATTTGGTTAAGAAACGATTCGTAGTGAATGAATTCGCTAAATATGTTAATACATAAAAGTTTAGTATGAACATGCGTTTTGGGTCAAGATTTAGGCTAGTTAGTATTTCTGTAAATTGTTATAATTCTAGTATGTTGTAGTTCTATGAATTACGAATCCATAGAATCGAAAACGGACTAATTTGGATATGTATAACTCAAGTTATGAAGATTAGAAGGAGAAAATGGTCAAAAATCGCAATAGTAGTAAACTGTAAGTTCCGGTTCTGCTAACAGGCATAGCTGCACTGTACCCTAAGTCTTTTGGGGTGCAAGTGCCCTCTAGGGCGTAGTTTCTCTGTGTCCAAGGCTTAATTGGGCGAAGCTGCTCTCTAGGTTTTTTTGGTGTGACTGTTTTGACCTCCTTTAGTAAAACCGCCATACTATTTTCATACAAAATCTGATTTAAGAGATTCAAGATGATCCAGAATGAGGAAGAATAGACCTAAAACTTTTATTCTTTAAGTTTTTTGATTTGAGGTCGGGAACAGGGGTCAAAATAGATATCCTTAGGACTATTATGTTTTCATGGACAATCGGAGGGCGTCGGGCATGCACGTATGCAAGTGTAGTGCTTCTGGCGATAAAAGATGTTGTTCTAAGTTATAAAACATGAATTTTAGTAAATATAATGATGCTTAACATTAATAAATGATGTATTAGATATGTTGTATAAGCATACTAAGCATACACAAGAGAGACAAATCGGGCGTGTGACGAATGAACGTCAAAACGTTGTGACAAGTGTTAATGAACGTAAAAAGTGTTTTAAGTCAAATGAAATGAATATTATAAGATATGGAATGGGGTTAATATAAAACCAATAAGTAGTCCTAGCAAGACTTAAACACTTGAATGAACTTCGAGTATGACCTAAGAAGTAATACAGTGAAATGTAAGTCAAAAGTTAACACAATCAAATTGAACATTGTGTATTGATGATAGGAAGGGTTATCAGATATAGAGTAAAGTTTACATTACAATTACTATGCGTTGCTATATGACTAATAGTTGATGTGCATGATTATATAATTGTGTAGGGCACGTGAAGTGCAGATAGTTGTAAGCTGTTAAACTGTTATTGGTAAACAACGATCAAGGCAAGTCTTTCTGTTCCTATTTGCTATGTGAGCTTGAAGATGAACTATTTTAAATCTTTGTTGATGTGTTATGTATATATTGAACGTATGAAACGTTATAGTCAATTTATGACTACGTTGATTGAGTAATAAATGTTGATTGAGTAAGGAACTCAATCTTTATACTTGTTATATGAACTGCAACATGTATGTTATGTTAGTCCAATTTTTATGAGATGTATGTTGAGCATGTTATTATGTGCTATGTGATGCATGAAAACTGTTAGATTTTGTTGGGCTATCAAGCTCAACCTTTCAAATAACCACTTTTGCAGGTTAAAGATTCAAGGTAAAGTTATGTGCTACTTGAAAGACATGAATCAGATGTGATACTTGAAGATTTATACACTTTGGCTGAATTATTATTATTTGAACCATGTTTAAGGTTCCGAATAATGTATGATGTTTAATAGATGTTGAGTTATAAAGTAGTTTTGTTTGTTGTATGAAAGGGTATTGAATCTGGATGTAAGTTTTATGTATTAACTCTGATAAGGTTAGTAATAAGCTAGGTATGGTTCAAAGGTAGGTAAAGATAAAGGTTTTGAGAAATGTACTTGATAAATCACAATAATTAGGTAATAATAAATTGTAAAGTTTGAGTTATTTGATATGTAAAGATTATCAGATTGAAATGTAAGATTCTATATAATAACTTTGATAAAGTGAATCATAAAATAACTTGATTCAGAGATGTGTATATGATAAAGGTTTTGATTCAGGGAATTAAAGTAAGAAGACAGAAAAGTTTAAATTATTCCACGTTTTATTAAGTTTATCATTGAATAATGATGTAAAAGCAGAAGTTAGACGTATTATTAACGACCGAAGTCGATAGTTGAATTGTATGAATTTTGGGGTCTTTACAGTTGGTATCAAAGCATATAGGTTAGAAACCTTTGGTAAGAGTACCTTAGACTATAACCTTAGAGAAGAGAGGTGAATATAATGAAAGAATAAGCTTAGATATAGTTTAAACAATAAGAAGTAATTTTAGAAATTTATAAAGAAGGGATTAAAACACGCGTGAGAGGATTCAAAGAAGAATCTCGTAGAGTTATAAGAAATATGAATGTGGGGTTACCCAAATCCAATAATAAGGATGTAAGGTGATAATAAATAGACAATGTCTATAAGAAGAGAATGATAAAAAAAATTAAGAATAAAAAATTATATTTAAGTATGGTACAATTGTACTCTTTAATAGTTGATGTATGGTATCTGGGCTAAACGATCCCTTCATAGAGTGGAGGTATATACGAACTAGCAACTCAGAACCTAGTTTATTGGTTGTTTGTGGGAAACCACTCAGCATACCATATTGAAACTATTAGAGACTCGATGTGTACCAAGTATAGAAAATGGATACGAATAATGATGAATAAATAAAGTCTGTAAGATTAAAAGCATAAATGAAATCGTAAATGATGAAAAAGGAAAGAAAGAGGATCGTAAAACAAAATGATCACGAGTTAAGAAAAGAATTTTAAGGGAGATGATTATAGAATAAGATCACGACATGATCTGTTTAAGTTATAAAAGAAAGATGGTTTGTAATGTTTGTATAATTATAGCTTGATGCTATGAAGATAATGTACTATGATATAGTACGAGATAAACTCACGAAGAGTTATAGATAAAGTGATATGAGGAATTCGTGTTGAGCAAGTTAAGGGAAAGTTAAGAATAAGTTAAGAGTAAGGTAATGTTAGGTGAGATTTCAATTGAGGACTCATATGGTGACTAAGTTGTACAAACCTTTGTATGGGCAGAGCATGTACTTGGTTTATCACATTGATAATCTTTAGAATGTCGGTGTCGCGCAATCAATGTATATGTGTTTGAAATGTGATTCTTTTCTCATGTGTATATTTGATAGTTAGAGGCTTTTAAGGTTAGGATAGACGATATTAAGATTATGTACGGTTTTTAAAACTAATGCATATGGTAAGTTCGTGACTCATAATCATATGGTATATTTTGAACTCCTCAGCGAATGGACGCCTATGGCCTGACTAGGATAAGTTCTTAAACTCATATTAGTGTGGCAAGTTCCTGAACTTCCAATGTATGGTAAGTTTGATGAACTATACTGGGGGTATAAAAAGATTGTAAGTTGAAATATAAGAATATTTAGTATAAGAGCATTGGTGGTGCTAGAAATAAAAAGAATTAGTCAATAATGAGGTAATGGAGTAAATATTGAAATTGATGGAGAAAATTAGATATTCCAAATCTACCTTTGCTAGATTTTCAAAATTTGTCGACTTCGTGCTGATGTTTGCACTTCTATTTTTCTTGAAAAACATTGGATCCAACGATGGAACCAATGAGTTTTAAAAACAATACCATTATTCGTATATCTATGCTAATTGTTTCGGCTAGACAAAAATGATTTAAAAATATCAAAATGTATTTTGTTTTTTTCCCGTAGTTATAAAAGCATCACTAAATATGATTCTGATTTGACAAACGAGGAAATCATCAATGTAATTGAACCTGGTATTGGATGTGATTATAAGATCGTCCGCCCACTATGGTATGATGTAGAATGACAGAGTCATATAATGACTGAATCATCAACGTACTATCGAGATAGTACGGTATCATGTCATCATAAAAGGATTTTTTGTTTTCTTTAAAATAAAAAAGATATGCCATATGAATTGGATAAAACTATTTTGATTGATGTTCGAGTTATTGTTAGAAGTCTATGTTATTTGATTCAGCTAGACAAATATTGAAAGATGTTTATGCAGTTCAAGCATTTTTTGAGAAGTTATGCCAAACCAAATTGTTTTGGTGCGGATTCAGGTGTTGAAAAGCTGAGGTAAACAACTCTTTTATAGGGGAGTACGCGGAAGCGTTTAGTTGTTTATGCACAATAAGTGGTACGACGGGCTGATCACCCTAAGTATAGGTGTCCCTATAGTCTAAAGACTGTTTAGGTTTAAGTTAGAAAAAAATACTTATAACCTTGGACAGAGTGCATAATACATCGTACGAAGGGCTTAATGTGAGACCCCAAATTTTATGAATAAAGATTTAAATTTCTCGATTTTTTTAAAATATTATGGTGTGGATTTGATATAATGTTATAGTTGTGGGTAATATTTATAAATTTTGCAAAGTATGCAATGTAAGGCCCCGAATTTTATGAAATAAAAGTATTCAATTTTTCTTATAATTACTATTCAGTAAATGGTTAAATTGATAAAAGTTAAAGTTAAGGGTGATATATATAATTTTTTTAAAATAAGCAAGTGGTTATAAAATATTCATTATTGTCGGAGAATATTCGTTTGGTCGTGGAATATTCTTTTTTCCTTGGGAATATTCGCACGACGACGCAGTTGACCATTTGTGGGCCCCATAATGTAATAAGCGCATTGGATGAAGAAAACGCATAAAAAAGGGAGTTTTATAAATAACAATATTATTGTTACTGTTAACATCGTTGGAATACCAGATGGGTAAAGTAAAATAATACGCGTTGTTGCACAAAGATAGACACCACCATTGCACAAGATTTTTGAATTATTGATTCTTACGTAAGAAGGCACTACCAATAATTGTTACAAAGAATTATCGCTCAATATTTTATTTTATTGATTCAATAATTGTTGCATTGATATTTTATATTATCGTTGTTTCAATAAATTGTCATTATACAAGATTTTCCATTATCGAGCAATAATTCATATTATCCGAATAATATTATTGGATAACATTATTGGCAATGTCTAGAAAGTTCTGCCTCAAGGAGAGGTTTGGTCACCTAATCGCGCCAAGAAGGAGAAATTCTTATCGAAAGCCCCCACTTTCCTAGAACTACCTAGTCACAAGATTGTGATTCTATAATATTATTTATGAATAATTAATTATTGATTTATATGATGAGGAAAATATTGATTTTATGTGGATATAGATGGAGAAAATTTTTAAAATGACAATTGTTGAAAATTAATATTTTATCTTTTTTCGATAAAATAATTCATTTAAATATATTATTTTAATAATATATTAACTATGTGATATTTTTATAATGAATGTGGGATATATGAGTATATGAGGAGGTAGAGTATTTTTGTGGCATTAAATGTTTAACACATATTTTGTGTGTTGGTGGACACAATTATCGAATCAAATTTGATTATAACTTGTAAAATCGCCTCGCTTATGGATTTCGGTCAATTTCTGTTTGGAATTTGGTAAAACTTTCTTCTGCAAAGTTGTAGAGAATTGAATTTTCTATAAAAAGTCGCGAGATTCGAATTTTATGATAAAATGGATATTTATTATGAATTATTGAAGTTCCGAAGCTCCGAAATAATTGATTTTTGGAAGTTTAAAATAATTTAAATAAGAAAAACGTTTTTTAAATGTTTGTGAGCATCTTTAACATGTATTGATGGCTGAGATCAGATTGTCTAGATGGGCGTAGAGAATTTATTAAATATATATTAATATTATATTAAATTTTCTACTTTGGTGTTCTAAGCATTTTCCTATAAATAGGTGCTTAGGTTAGAATTGAAAATCACACCGTAAATCAAGTTTTCTCTATATTATCGAAATGTATTCTTGTGAGTATTTTGAGTATTTTGAGTATTGCTATACGGTGCAAGTTCGTTCAGTGTTATTCTAGTTAGAAGTACTGCTCTTTTGAGGTAAGGGATAGTAAGGGATTTTAAGGGTTATTATGTTTTTTAATTTCAAAATTTTTCTGAACCTTCAAAAATTCTGAAAAATTTTAAAATGATATTTTGATGAGTTTTGTAGATTGTGTCCAAAAATGGCGATTTTTGGATGTATAGATTAGGAGTTATGGATTTTATGAGAAAAGACTATTTTAAAAGTAACCGCTTATAACTCCTTGTGGTTAACTCCAAAATTAATGAAATTTTTATTGGGAGTACATCTATATAATATCAGTATACCGTATTAATTTCGGAATTTTTGGACAAAAGTACAATTTATGATAAATGTCTAACTATTCGTAGTTTTGGCCATATGGAAAATAGTAAATGAATTTTAAAAATTCGAGAAAAATATATATTCAATATGGGACTATATTCTTCTAAATCCCAGAAAATAAATATTTTTGGAACCGATTTGGTATTTTCATGAAAATGTTCTAGTTATGAGTAAATGAATTAAATATGTTATGTGAAGTAAGAAAATTGGAAAATATGATTTATTGGCTTGAGAATCATATATGAGGTATATGCAGAGATTTTATGAGGGTTTTGGTTAATGATGATGAAATCTTATGAGTTTGGCATTTTAGATGATTAAATGCATTAATTATTAAAGTGTAAATAATTGGATTAAATTATTTATAAGTTTAAAAAATGATTAAAATATTATTATAATATTAATAATATTAGATTATGAGATTTCTAAGTGATTTATAACATTTGGATTAAGGTGTTATAAATATGGATATGAATTTTATTATGAAACTTTATCTTTCGTGTCGAGGTTACTAAACACGTATACGGTATTACGTGCATTAATACGAGGTACTATTCATTTACAAATTGGTTTCTTCTCCACCAAATTATCGTTGATTTATGAATCTTACTCTTGAAATTAAAACCATGTTTTGATTATATTATTTTTATATAACATTCTTATAACCCTAATGATGATATTTCTTCGACTTGAGTGTAAAGATGAGTAGATTATTGGTATGATCGTGACTATAGGCTCTCTTTGGCCAAGAAGAGTGCAAAAAGTTGAATTGTTAATCGGTATAATCATGACCATTGAATTTACAATTGAATATTTTTAGTTTAAGTGCAAAGGTGAATTGATCAACATTGTTATAATTATTGTTATATAACTTCAAATGATTATGTATTATTTTCGATATATATGAATATCTTGAATATCTTTGGTTCAGAGTGCAAAAGATGAATTATTGATGAATATCTTTTGCTTGTAATGCAAAGATGACTTTGTTGTTGAATATCTTTAGCTTGTGTAGTGCAAAGATGAATTATTGATGAATATCTTTGGCTCGTAATGCAAAGATGACCGTTGTTGAATATCTTGCTTTGTAGTGTAAAGATGAATCTGTTGATGAATATCTTTCGCCCATGGTGCAAAGATGAATTTATTAGTATGATTATGTAAACAGAACTCGTGATTTGGTATAACCATGATCTTTGATGTTTCGTAAAGACAGTGATGAAATTATCTTCATTCCGGATAAGAAGTGGAATTTAGAACTACAATTATGATTATGAAGTTATACATGTGATTGTGGATGTGAATTGTTGATTGATGTTACAGGATAAAACATTGTCAGTGGACTTTTAACATGGAGAAGATAATAGATTTTATGGTCTATTCGACTCTTCTAATGGATCGCTTCATTCCACGCAACTATGGTTGAAAAGTTTTATCATCTACCATATGTTCTAAATCTCGATTTATTATCGATGAAGACTATTGATAATTTATTTATCTTTAGTCATAATATTCTTTATCGAGCTAGTCAGTGCTCACCCTTTTGTTTCACAATTCCTTTCGTGTAATAAAAGTGTAAATTTGGGTCGAGTGGGGATAGCGAGGAATAGAATGGTGGTCTATAGATGTTGAGGATGAGGTGAATTTAACTTAGAAGGGTGTTTTGCCACTATCATACAAGATGTCTAATGACATACAACCTCGTGTCATCATAAGACATGGTTGTGCTCATCCACTTGCTGAGTATATTTACAAGCACTACCTATATAATCTTAGTGTTTGTTCGGAGTATAATACCCAATTAGAGACAATGGAGATAATGATATGTCAAGAGAAGACTCACCATTGGGAAGAATATGATAGTAATCTTCTCGCTTTTTCTTTGGGGTCTATCGGTCAACCAAGGATAATTCTGCGGGCCATATGATATCTACCATAACCTAAAAGCATGGCCTCCCATGTACGAAAGGTTTCTTGAGCACTTCCCAAAGATTCTAATTTCTAAAACAGCTTTTGACTATACCTTTATGTAAGGTGTCATTGTGACGTACACAGCTTGGTATATATTTGTATCCAAACTCACAAAGATATGTGATGTTGTATTTTGCACGACAATTGTTGTAATAAAGTTGTAGTTTTTTTTCCGCACCATATATTTGGCGACTCAGAATGGGTTGGATGGAATGGACCTATTTTGGGGGCGTTACATTTGGTATCGTAGCTTAGGATATGATCTCCAAGTGAGATCGGGAATAGAACTAGGATGGGAGAGACGAGTAAATCATTCGCTAAAGGTGTCCTACCTAAGCTTATTTGTTGGTCACCATAATATCTGGATATTATGTGATATGTTAATTTGTTAAATTAACCCTTGTTTTGAAGTCAGTATTCTAGAATGATATCTCGAAATACAAGAGATGAAAGCAATGGAGAAATCATGATGATAGGGGAGATAGAATCAAATGAAAGCAAGGTATTCTCAACTCTTTAAAATACTAGTGTACGTAAAATTTGGGGGACTAAATTTCATAAGGAGGGAGATCAGAAGGCCCCGAATTTTATGAAATAAAAGTATTCAATTTTCTTATAATTACTATTCAAGAAATGGTTAAATTGATAAAAGTTAAAGTTAAGGTGATATATATAATTTTTTTAAAAATAAGCAAGTGGTTATAAAATATTCATTATTGTTTGGGAATATTCGTTTGGTCGTGGAATATTCTTTTCGGTTTGGGAATATTCGCACGACAAATACAGCAGCCCATTTCAGGGCCCCCATAATGTAATAACCGCTTGATGAAGAAAACGATAAAAGGGAGTTTTATAAATAATAAAAACGTAATTGTTACCGTTAACATCGTTGGAATACCCGGTGGGTAAAGTAAAGTAATACGCTATTGTTGTTGCACAAAGAAGATACCAGATTGCACAAAGATTTTTGAATTATCGACTTTTACGTAAGAAGGCACTACTCAATAATTGTTACAAATTAATTATCGCTCAATATTTTATTTTATCGATTCAATAATTGTTGCGTTGATATTTTATATTATCGTTGTTTTAATAATTGTCACTACACAAGATTTTCCATTATCGAAGCAATAATTCATATTATCTAAATAATATTATTAGAAAACATTATTGGCAATGTCTAGAAAGTTTCGCCTAAGGAGAGGTTTGGTCACCTAATTGGCGCTACCAAGAAGGAGAAATCTTTATCGAAAGCCCCTCTTTCGGGAAACTGGTTGTCATTATATGTGGATTCTCGTAATATTATTTGTGAATAATTAATTATTGATTAATATGATAAGGAAAATATTCATTTTATGTGGATATAGATGGAGAAAATTTTTAAAGTGACAATTGTTGAAAATTAATATTTTATCTTTTTCTCGATAAAATAATTCATTTAAATATATTATTTTAATAATATATTAACGGTGATATTTTTATAATGAATGTGCGATATGTGAGTATATGAGGAGGAAGAGTATTTTTGTGGCATTAAATGATTAATACATATTTTTGTGTGTTTGGTGGACCCCATTTCTCGATCGAAATTTGATTATACCGTAAAATCGTCTGCTTGTGGATTTTTGGCCAATTTATGTTTGGAATTTGGAAAAACTTTCTTCGCAAAGTTGTAGAGAATTGAATTTCCTATAAAAAATTCGTGAGATTCGAATTTTTATGATAAAATGGCTATTTATTATGAATTATTGAAGTTCAAGTTCAAATAATCGATTTTTGGAAGTTTAAAATAATTTAAATAAGAAAAACGTTTTTAAATGTTTGTGGGCATCTTTAATATGTATTGATGGTTGAGATAAGATTGTCTAGATGGGCGAGAGAATTTATTAAATATATATTAATATTATATTAAATTTTCTACTTTGGTGTTCTAAAGATTTTCCTATAAATAGGGTGCTTAGGTTAGAATTGAAAATCACACCGTAAACTCAAGTTTTTCTCTCTATATTATCGAGCGTATTCTTGTGAGTATTTTGAGATATACTTTGAGTATTGCTATGCTATACAAGGCAAGTTCGCTCAATAAGTTATTCTAGTTAGAAGTATCGCTTTTTTGAGGTAAGTGGATAGTAAAGGATTTTAAGGGTTATTATGTTTTTAATTTTGAAATTTTTCTAAACCTTCAAAAATTCTGAAAAATTTGAAATGATATTTTGATGAGTTTTTTAGATTGTGTCCAAAATGGCGATTTTTGGATGTATAGATTAGAGTTATGGATTTTATGAGAAAAGACTATTTTAAAAGTAACCGCTTATAACTCCTTGTGGTTAACTCCAAAATTGATGAAATTTTTATTGGGAGTACATCTATATAATATCAAGATATCGTATTAATTTTCAGAATTTTTGGACAAAAGTACAATTTATGATAAATGTCTAAATATTGGTAGTTTTGGCCATATGAAAAATAGTAAATGAATTTTAAAATTTCGAGAAAAATATATATTCAATATGGGACTATATTCTTCTAAATCCCAGAAAATAAATATTTTTGGAACTGATTTGGTATTTTTCATGAAAATGTTCTAGTTATGAGTAAATGAATTAAATATGTTATGTGAAGTAAGAAAATTGGAAAATATGATTTATTGGTTTGAGAATCATATATGAGGTATATGCAGATTTTTATGAGGGTTTTGGTTAATGATGATGAAATCTTATGAGTTTGGCATTTTTAGATGATTAAATGCATTAATTATTAAAGTGTAAATAATTGGATTAAATTATTTATAAGTTTAAAAAATAATTAAAATATTATTATAATATTAATAATATTAGATTATGAGATTTCTAAGTGATTTATAACATTTGGATTAAGGTGTTATAAATATGGATATGAATTTTATTATTAAACTTTATCTTTTCGTGTCGAGGTTTACTTACGCACGATACTGGTATTATATGTATTTAATACGGGTACTATTCACTTACAAATTGGTTTCTTCTCCCACCAAATTATCGTTGATTTATGAATCTTACTCTTGAAATTAAAACCATGTTTTGATTATATTATTTTTATATAACATTCTTATAACCCTAATGATGATATTTT
The DNA here is from genome assembly GCA_020205615.1 of Panax quinquefolius. Classification (NCBI taxonomy): domain Eukaryota; kingdom Viridiplantae; phylum Streptophyta; class Magnoliopsida; order Apiales; family Araliaceae; genus Panax; species Panax quinquefolius. The sequence continues at coordinate 79,291,988 of CM035171.1, read as the reverse complement.
CTTCGACTTGAGTGTAAAGATGAGTAGATTATTGGTATGATCGTGACTATAGGTTCTCTTTGGCCAAGAGAGTGCAAAAGTTGAATTGTCGATCGGTATGATCATGACCATTGAATTTACAATTGAATATTTTTAGCTTTAAGTGCAAAGGTGAATCGATCAACACGGTTATAATTATTGTTATATAACTTCAAATGATTATGTATTTCTTTTGATATATGAATATCTTCGCTCAGATGCAAAGATATGAATATCTTAGTTCAGCAAAAGAAAAGATGAATTATTGATGAATATCTTTCTTCGTAATGCAAAGAAGACGACTATTGTTGAATATCTTTAGCCAGAAGCAAAAAGATGAATTATTGATGAATATCTTTGGCTCGTAATGCAAAGATGACTGTTGTTGAATATCTTTAGCTTTGTAGTGTAAAGATGAATCTGTTGATGAATATCTTTTCGCCCGTGGTGCAAAAGATGAATTTATTAGTATGATGATTATGAACAGAACCGTGATTTGGTATAACCATGATCTTTGATGTTTCGTGTAAAGACAGTGATGAAATTATCTTCGTTCCGGATAAGAAGAGGAATTTAGAACTACAATTATGATTATGAAGTTATACATATGATTGTGGGATGAATTGTTGATTGATGTTACAGGTGGATAAAACATTGTTGGTGGACTTTTAACACGGAGAAGATAATAGATTTTATGGTCTATTCGACTCTTCTAATGGATCGCTTCATTCACGCAACTATGGTTGAAAAGTTTTATCATCTACCATATGTTCTAAATCGATTTACATCGATGAAGACTATTGATAATTTATTTATCTTTAGTCATAATATTCTTTATCGAGCTAGTCAGGCTCACCCTTTTGTTTCACAATTCCTTTCGTGTAATAAAAGTGTAGCCGGGTCGAGCGGGGATAGCGAGGAATAGAATGGTGGTCTATAGATGTTGAGGGTGAGGTGAATTTAACTTTGAAGGGTTTTTTGCCACTATCATACAAGATGTCTAAATGACATACAACCTCGTGTCATCATAAGACATGGTTGTGCTCATCCACTTGCTGAGTATATTTACAAGCACTACCTATATAATCTTAGTGTTTGTTTGGAGTATAATACCCAATTAGAGACAATGGAGATAATGATATGTCAAGAGAAGACTCACCATTGGGAAGAATATGATAGTAATCTTCTCATTTTTCTTTGGGGTCTATTGGGTCAACCAAGGATAATTCTGTGGCCATATGATATCTACCATAACCTAAAAGCATGGCCTCCCATGTAACGGAAGGTTTCTCGAGCACTTCCCAAAGATTCTAATTTCTAAAACAGCTTTTTGACTATACCTTTATGTAAGGTGTCATTGTGGACGTACTATAGCTTGGTATATATTTGTATCCAAACTCACAAAGATATGTGATGTTGTATTTTTGCACGCACAATTGTTGTAATAAAGTTGTAGTTGTTTTCCGCATCATATATTTGGCGCACTCGTAATGGGTTGGATGGAATGGACCTATTTTGGGGGCGTTACATTTGGTATCGAGCTTAGGATATGATCTCCGGTGAGATCGTGGAATAGAACTAGGATGGGAGAGATGAGTAAATCCTTCGCTAGTGTGTCCTACCTAAGCTTATTTGTTGGTCACCATAATATCGGATATTATGTGATATGTTAATTTGTTAAATTAACCCTTGTTTTGAAGCTGTATTCTAGAATGATATCTGAAATACAAGAGATGAGCAATGGAGAAATCATGATGATAGGGGAAATTGAATCTGAAATGAAAGCAAGGTATTCTCAACTCTTTAAAATACTAGTGTAACGTAAATTTGGGGGACTAAATTTCATAAGGAGGGAGATTGTAGGCCCCTAATTTTATGAAATAAAAGTATTCAATTTTTCTTATAATTACTATTCAAGAAATGGTTAAATTGATAAAAGTTAAAGTTAAGGATGATATATATAATTTTTTAAAAATAAGCAAGTGGTTATAAAATATTCATTATTGTTTGGGAATATTCGTTTGTCGTGGAATATTCTTTTCGCGTTTGGGAATATTCGTATTTACGCAGTAGCCCATTTTGGGGCCCCATAATGTAATAACCGCTCGGATGAAGAAAACGATAAAAAGGAGTTTTTATAAATAACAAACAGAATTGTTATACGCTAATATCATTGTTAGAATACCCTGGGTAAAGTAAAGTAATACGCGTTGTTGCAAAAGAACATTACCAGATTGCACAAAGATTTTGAATTATTAACTCTTACGTAAGAAGGCACTACTCAATAATTGTTACACTAATTATCGCTCAATATTTTATTTTATCGATTCAATAATAATTGTCGCGTTGATATTTTATATTATCGTTGTTTTAATAATTGTCACTACACAAGATTTTCCATTATCGAAGCAATAATTCATATTATCTAAATAATATTATTAGAAAACATTATTGGCAATGTCTAGAAAGTTCGCTCTAAGGAGAGGTTTGGTCACCTAATCATGCTACCAAGAAGAGAAATCTTTATCGAAAGCCCCCTCTTCCGGGAACCGCTCGTCATTCATATATTGTGATTCTCGTAATATTATTTGTGAATAATTAATTATTGATTAATATGATAAGGAAAATATTCATTTTATGTGGATATAGATGGAGAAAATTTTTAAAGTGACAATTGTTGAAAATTAATATTTTATCTTTTTTCTCGATAAAATAATTCATTTAAATATATTATTTTAATAATATATTAATGGTGATATTTTTATAATGAATGTGATATATGTGAGTATATGAGGAGGAAGAGTATTTTTTTTTGTGGCATTAAATGATTAACACATATTTTGTGTGTTGGTGGACCCCATTTCTTCGATCGAAATTTGATTATACTGTAAAATCGTCTGCTTGTGGATTTTTGGCCAATTTATGTTTGGAATTTGGAAAAACTTTCTTCTGTAAAGTTGTAGAGAATTGAATTTCCTATATAAATTCGTGAGGTTCGAATTTTATGATAAAATGGCTATTTATTATGAATTATTGAAGTTCCGATGCTCCGAAATAATTAATTTTTGGAAGTTTAAAATAATTTAAATAAGAAAAACGTTTTTTAAATGTTTGTGGGCATCTTTAACATGTATTGATAGCTGAGATAAGATTGTCTAGATGGGCGTAGAGAATTTATTAAATATATATTAATATTATATTAAATTTTCTACTTTGGTGTTCTAAGCTTTTTCCTATAACTAGGGTGCTTAGGTTAGAATTGAAAATCACACCGTAAAACTAAAGTTTTCTCTCTATATTATCGAGCGTATTCTTGTGAGTATTTTGAGTATACTTTGAGTATTGCTATACTTGCAAGTTCAAGTTTCGTTCGTTATATTCTAGTTAGAAGTACTGCTCTTTTGAGGTAAGGGATAGTAAGGGATTTTAAGGGTTATTATGTTTTTTAATTTTGAAATTTTTCTAAACCTTCAAAAATTCTGAAAACTTTTGAAATGATATTTTGATGAGTTTTGTAGATTGTGTCCAAAAATGGCGATTTTTGGATGTATAGATTAGGAGTTATGGATTTTATGAGAAAAGACTATTTTAAAAGTAACCGCTTATAACTCCTTGTGGTTAACTCCAAAATTAATGAAATTTTTATTGGGAGTACATCTATATAATATCAAGATATCAGATTAATTTCGGAATTTTTGGACAAAAGTACAATTTATGATAAATGTCTAACTATTTGGTAGTTTTGGCCATATGAAAAATAGTAAATGAATTTTAAAATTTCGAGAAAAATATATATTCAATATGGGACTATATTCTTCTAAATCCCGTAAAATAAATATTTTTGAACCGATTTGGTATTTTCATGAAAATGTTCTAGTTATGAGTAAATGAATTAAATATGTTATGTGAAGTAAGAAAATTGGAAAATATGATTTATTGGCTTGAGAATCATATATAGGTATATGCAGATTTTTTATGAGGGTTTTGGTTAATGATGATGAAATCTTATGAGTTTGGCATTTTTAGATGATTAAATGCATTAATTATTAAAGTGTAAATAATTGGATTAAATTATTTATAAGTTTAAAAAATGATTAAAATATTATTATAATATTAATAATATTAGATTATGAGATTTCTAAGTGATTTATAACATTTGGATTAAGGTGTTATAAATATGGATATGAATTTTATTATGAAACTTTATCTTTTCGTGTCGAGGTTACTAAACACGATATGGTATTTTACGTATTTAATACGAGGTACTATTCATTTACAAATTGGTTTCTTCTCCCACCAAATTATCGTTGATTTATGAATCTTACTCTTGAAATTAAAACCATGTTTTGATTATATTATTTTTATATAACATTCTTATAACCCTAATGATGATATTCTCTTTCGACTTGAGTGTAAAGATGAGTAGATTATTGGTATGATCGTGACTATAGGCTCTCTTTGGCCAAGAGTGCAAAAGTTGAATTGTTGACCGGTATGATCATGACCATTCAATTTACAATTGAATATTTTAGCTTAAGTGCAAAGGTGAATTGATCAACATGGTTATAATTATTGTTATATAACTTCAAATGAATGATTTTGTATTTCTTCGATATATGAATATGATGAACATCTCACCAGTAGGCAAAGATGAATTATTGATGAATATCTTTTGCTCAGTAATGCAAAGATGACTGTTGTTGAATATCTTTAGCTTCAGAGTAAAAGATGAATTATTGATGAATATCTTTGGCTCAGTAATGCAAAGATGACTCGTTGTTGAATATCTTTAGCCTCGTAGTGTAAAGATGAATCTGTTGATGAATATCTTTGGCCCATGGTGCAAAAAGATGAATTTATTAGTATGATTACGTAACAGAACTCGTGATTTGGTATAACCATGATCTTTGATGTTTCGTAAAGACAGTGATGAAATTATCTTCATTCCCGGATAAGAAGAGGAATTTAGAACTACAATTATGATTATGAGTTATACATGTGATTGTGGATGTGAATTGTTGATTGATGTTACAGGATAAAACATTGTTGGTGGACTTTTAACATGGAGAAGATAATAGATTTTACGGTCTATTCGACTCTTCTAATGGATCGCTCATTCCGTCCGCAACTATGGTTGAAAAGTTTTATCATCTACCATATGTTCTAAATCTCGATTTACATCGATGAAGACTATTGATAATTTATTTATCTTTAGTCATAATATTCTTTATCGAGCTAGTCAGGTTTCACCCTTTTTGTTTCACAATTCCTTTCGTGTAATAAAAGTGTAGCCGGGTCGAGCGGGGGATAGCGAGGGAATAGAATGGTGGTCTATAGATGTTGAGGATGAGGTGAATTTAACTTAGAAGGGTGTTTTGCCACTATCATACAAGATGTCTAATGACATACAACCTCGTGTCATCATAAGACATGGTCAGTGTTTCATCCACTTGTCGAGTATATTTACAAGCACTACCTATATAATCTTAGTGTTTGTTCGGAGTATAATACCCAATTAGAGACAATGGAGATAATGATATGTCAAGAGAAGACTCACCATTGGGAAGAATATGATAGTAATCTTCTCGTTTTTCTTTGGGGTCTATTGGGTCAACCAAGGATAATTCGTGGCATATATGATATCTACCATAACCTAAAAAGCATGGCCTCCCATGTACGAAGGTTTCTTGAGCACTTCCCAAAGATTCTAATTACTAAAACAGTTTTTGACTATACCTTTATGTAAGGTGTCATTGTGACGTGCTACAGTTGGTATATATTTGTATCCAAACTCACAACATATGTGATGTTGTATTTTGCACGACAATTGTTGTAATAAAGTTGTAGTTGTTTTTCGCACTATATTTGGCGCACTCGTAATGGGTTGGATGGAATGGACCTATTTTGGGGGCGTTATATGCATGTTGTTGTATAATATTCGATTGGTGGGGAATATTCTTTTGTCGGGGAATATCCAAAGACGACAATCAGACAATCATAGTGGACTCCACAATGTAATTATTGTCGGATTGAGAAAATGACAAAAATATTTTTATGAAAATAATGGCGGAAGTTTTATCGTTAAAAGCTGTTGAAACACCCAAATTGTTAAAAGTACGAAGAATACACGTGGTGGCATAGCATAGTAGCATACCAGATTGATTATTGATGCTTTACGTGAGAAGTCACTTAGTTTTGTTCAATTATTGCTATAGTAATTGCTACATCAGTATCTCATGTTATTTGATTCAATTATTGTCGATATTTTATATATTATTAAATCAATAATTGAGACCACGAAGTTATTAATATTATTATTCGCAATATTAACGATGTCTGTAAGTTCATCAAGGAGAGGTTTGGTCACCTAATTATGCACTCAATAGGAGAAATCCTTATTGGAAAGCACCCTCTTTCTGGGAAACGACTGGTCCATTAATATTGTGAATTATAATAAAGGTGACAAGTTTTGTTTTATTATTATTATAAATGTAATAAAACAGAATTTTTTTATATAAAATAGAATACTTTTATAAAATTATTTATTTTATTAGACTATAAATAGAATATATGATATTTTATTATGCATAGTGTTTGTATAGTAAAATCTTTTTATATAAAAAATGTAATACTTTTATAAAGTTATTTGTTTTATTAGACTATAAATAGAATATATAATATTCTATTATATATAGTGTTTGCATAGTAAAATCTTTTTTATATATAATAGAATACTTTTATAAAGTTATTCGTTTTATTAGATTATAAATAGAATATATTATATTTTATTTAAAAGATTTTGTTTTATTAGAATATTTTATTAATAATTTGCATAGTAAATCAATATGGACCGTCGCTTAAAAGTAAATCAACTGGAGTTGTTCATGAATTAGTTACTATTCATCCATTCTCCTATAAATAAGCTCATTCCTTCATTATTTCTTACTTAATTCACCGAAAGTCTAGAGAGAAACTATAGAGAGAAAGAATAAAAGTATTCTGCTACTTCACTACTCCTATATCCAGTTTCTTCTAAGGTAAGAGATATTATTTGTTGTACTCGTAAGGGGTATTATTCTTTCGTATTCATGAAGAGAGTTATTTTTTTCAATACTCATAAGAAACATTATTCCATTCTTTATCATTATGTTGAATAACCTCGCCTATCTTAAATACCGCATACATGGTGAAATTCTTTCATTATTCCATTCTTTATTATTCCATTTGGAACATCCCGCCTACATGCGTTTCACGCATGACCGGTTCAAATCCTTTATTATTCCGTTGGAACATCCTGTCTGTGCGGTTTACGCATGATCTGGTTCCGTTCTTTAATATTCTGTTGGAACATCCTGTCTTTGTGGATTACGCATGACCTGGTTCCATTCTTTATTATTCTGTTGGAATAACCTGTCTGTGCGGTCTATTGCATGCATGGTGATTTCTTCTGTTATTCCATTCTTTATTATTCTGTTGAAATAACCTGTCTATGTGGATTATCACATTCATGGTGAATGATCCTTTGTATTCATTTCTTATTTAATCGTGGAAATGATCTGTCTAAGTGGATTATCGCATGGTGGACAAAAATCCATTTGCAGTTTCATATATTCTCCTATACTCAGTTGGTTAAAGCTTTGACTTCTATACTCCATGAAATTAGTGGAATATCCTTGATATTTGCACTTTATCCAGTATCTTTTCATGGACATATTCTTCTGAGCATTCTTGAATTTTACTCCACAAAGCAAAGATCATGTCGATAATTGGACGTTATTGAGTTCGGGATAAATTAACTTATAAATCTTTAAAATTTATTCTTGAACTTGTTTTATTGGATTGTCATCATCCTCATGTTTATAATATGTTGAAAGTCATCTGTGGCATGTAGTGCATAGATGGACTTGGTATGATTATGACCAGGGGATTATTTGGTATAATCAGCCACCGTAATGTTACAAATGATGTGGTAAAAATCCTCATCGTCAGTAGTGCATTGATGGACGATTGTTGGCATGATCATGACCATTGATGAATACACGAATATCCTCGCCCGTAGTGCATGGATAATTTGTGGTCTGGATACTAATGAATATCCTTGGCCGTAAAAGGATGATGATGGATTATTTATTGTCGAGTCTCAACGATAAAAGTAATGAAAAACCTTTTAAATCATAGAAGATAGTAGATTTTATTCTCTACTTGACTCTTCTAATGGATTGCTTGTTCCGCTGCAGTAACTTTGGATGTTTGTTATATTTTATCAGTTTAACACTGTTGAAGGCTAACGATAAATTATTCTGCATTATCTTAGTCATAATATTTCTTACTGGGCTAGTTGAGCTCACCCTTTCTTTCACTGTTCTCTTCAGGAAATGAGATCGTAGCTGGGACTAGTCGGGGACTAGAGTGATGGTCCAGGATAGATGGTTGCTTTAGTAGTCTTCACTATTCTATGAAATAGTAAGATAATAATTATAATAATATTGAATTTGAGTTTGTATATTGTCTAGAAGACAATATTCGTGTTGAAACTCCCAACTTATATCTTGTCGTACTTTACACGACAGTTGTATAATTAAGTTTGTATTTGAATTTTGTACCATGTATCTGGCGACTCAAGATGGGTGATGTATACCTATTTTGGGGGCGTCACAGTTGGTATCAGAGCTTAGGGATATGATCCCTGGCTGAGATGTGAGACAAGAACTATGAGGGGAGAGATAGAGAATTCCTTCGCTAGTATGACCTACCTAAGTTTATTTGTTATTTAATTGGTCGGTCAGAGTATAGGGATAATATGTGATATGATAATTAACCCTTGTTTTGTGGCAGTGTTTGAAAATGGCAGCTGAAAATGTTAATAATAGAGTGAATGAGACCGTTGAGACACCTTTAATCACTAACCAGATTAATGTGATGTCAGAAGAAGAAGAAATTAGAGATATCTACGTGGTGAGTGAAGAACTAATAGTTGCACCCGAGCTAGTTGCAGAGGTAGCAGCTGAGAGCGAGGAAGAAGAGGAAGAAGAAGAACCTGAGGAGAATTTATTAGAAGAATTTTATGATTGAAATTTAGAATTACAAAATCGTATTCATGAGTTAGAAGAGTAGGCTGAAGAACGACAGGCGATCGTGGAGCAAAGAGATATAACAATTCAAAATTGTGTTACCCGATGTGCGATGCTTGAACAGAAGCACTCTTTGGCAGAGTATAAGATATTAGAGCTGGAATCTGAGAATGCTATGATCAAAGTTTTGATGAAAGAAGAAACAACTGAACGAAGGAGAATAGATGATGCATGGGTAAAAGTCGCACGACGCGTAGATATTGTAGAAAAAGACGTCCGATCCAATAAAGCCAAAATAGATGAAATAGATTTCTCTTTTTGGACAGAAATTGGTAGAATCCAACATCGAGTTCGGAATTACCTTGTGCAGAGCGGTCAACCCCAATTCGATATGGATCGGAGAGTAATGATTCAAATCATGGATCAAGAATGCGACGAAGCAATTAATGGTGGAATGTCCTCTATAGCAAAATCAAGTCTAGCTGGGATGGTGACGCCAAAGAATGTCCCAGACAAGTCAAAATCGATAGTTTAAAAGAAAGCATTTTTTTTTGTGACAAGGAACACGAATGAAGTTATCACGGGTTAGTTAATTATAAATTCTTGCAAAGTTTATACCTTATTAGATACCGGTTCTACCTGTTCTTTTATTTCTCCTACTTGCGCTCAACGTTTAAATTTGACTCTAGAGAAGTTAGACTTTGACTTATCGGTTAAACTCCGTTAGGAGAAACCTTCATTATGTGCTATCCAAGTCTTGGATGAGAGTCACAGTTTTGAATGATATTTTTATCGTTACTAAATTTCTTGACGTATTCTTGAAGACTTCTTAGCCTACCCCTAGAGCGTGAAATTGAATTTTGTATTGACCCCAGTACAAAACCCATTTCTTCAACCCTTAAATATTTCTTCAACCAAAACAAACGTATAATGCGCCAAAGAAGTTGGCTCGAGCTGTTGAAGATTACGACCATACCATTCAATATCATCGTGGAAGAGCGAACGTGATAGCTGACGTGTTGAGTAGAAGATCGTATGCATTTACGAGTGCGATGTTGTTAACACAAAAACCCATTTCGTATAACTTACAAATGATGAAGATAAAGTTAAAGACTCTAGGGACCCACATGAAGATAACAAATATACGATTAGATTCGACTTTAATCGATAAAGTTAAAGCAGCTCAAGCTACATACTCAGAGCTGATGAATGTGAAGAAGAAGGTTCAAGAGGGCGTTATTCTAGAAGCAAGAATCGACGAAGAGAGGAAATCTCAACCCTCAATTTAATTGGCCCATTTGAAATCCTTGATCGAGTAGGATCGACGAAGAATCGACGAAGAATCGACATTGAATGATAAATATATTGAATAAGTGAGAAAAAAAAATTTAAAATGAGAAAGAGATGAGTTATCAAAGAATAATGTAAAAACTTTTAATAGAAAAATTATTAATTGTAGAAAGATCTTTGTGGAAAGAAAGTGGTTATAGAACCAATGAATGAATAAAGTATTAACGTAAAATCTATTTTGATAGATTGAATGAATGAAGATTAATAAATAAAATTTCGAGGACGAAATTCTTAGAAGAAAGGGTGAATGTAATATCCCGAGTGTTTATGATAACGATTCTTAGAAAAGAAAATGAATGGGTTAAAGAATATATAATACTCAAAATATAATTGAGTTCAAGTGAGAGTTATGAAATAAAACCTAGAATTTGTTGAAGAAATGAATGTAGTAGGAAATATAAAACCTATATTAAGGTAATGTGTTGAAGTTATTCAACGATAATATTTTGAAGTTTTTTTTAAAGAGATTTGATGAAAACCTGAGTAAGGTAGGGTTTTGGTGATTCCAAGGACATAATCCTTATAGGTGGGGAAGGATGCGACAACCCGAATTTTCATAAATTATTAAAATAAGAATTTAATATTAAATTTCTTATTATGATGTGTATATATTTTGAATTATGTGTTTTGGTGTGAAAAAATTAAATTTTTATAAGATTTAATAGTTGATTAAACTATTAAAGGAAATAAAAGAAATTAGTCGCGATAAGGAATTTGGTGGAAAGAGAAATTAACCCTATAAATATTGGGTAATTTAAATTAAGTTGAAACTATATTATGATTAAATGAATTATTATAATATTATTTTAATTTGATTTTGTAATTAAAGTGATGTGTTAATTTATTAAATAAAATTATATTTATAATGAAAATTATAATTTTATTGTATTTGTTTCTGTGGTAAATTGATTTAATAATTTGTTATTAGATTTAATTTAATTTGAATATGGGAATTTATTTAAATAAAGTGTGACAATAAACTATATTATAAATGACTTATGAAAATAAATTAAAAGAGTTTTAATTTGGTTTTACCAAACAAAGCCTTAGAGCTTTTGAAATTCTTATTTTAATCTTGTTTTGCCAAACAAGGCTTAAGGAATGATTAAGTCATTATTTTAATTGGGTTTTCCAAACAAAGCCTTATGGCTTTTGATTTTAAAAAACTATAACTGACATCAGTTATATATATTTATATTATATATTAATACGTATTATATTATACGTTATATATCAGTTATATTTTCTATTTCGTAAAAGAATAGAAGGAAGAAAGAACAGAGAAGATGAGAAGAAGAGAGAAAGAGAGAAATTGAGAGAGAAAGAGAAGAAGTTCTATGTAAATTGAGAGAAGGAATTTGTGAGAATTATGGAAGGAAGAAACAAGATGATTGTTCAAAATTTTATAGCTAATCAAAGGTAATAATCTAGCTTTGAGTTTTTAGTATTATACTTCTTGAGTTTCTTTGAAAAATTGGATTTCTATGGTTAGATTGTTAAGAGATTGATCATATATGTTAATTAGTATGTATAATTTGTTATATGTAATCTATAACAGGTTTTCATGTAATCAAATTCGTGGAAACAAGTGCTAGAAGAAGAAATTTGGTTTATGGCTTAGCATATGTATTTTGGTCTATTTTAAGGCTTAAATTGATGGTTAGATCATGTATATAATCTGAAATTGATAATAGATGTTGTTAATACGTTGAAAAACGAAAAGAATGCAAGTTGAATGAATCAATTTGGTTAAGAAACGAATTCGTAGTGAATGAATCTGCTAAACATGTTAAAACATGAAAGTTTAGTATGAACATGAGTTTTGGGTCAAGATTTAGGCTAGTTAGTATTTCTATAAATTGTTATAATTCTAGTATGTAGTAGTTCTATGAATTAAGAATCCATAGAATCAAAAACGGACTAATTTGGATATGTATAACTCAAGTTATGAAGATTAGAAGGAGAAAAAGGATTAAAAATCGCAAGAACAGTAAACTGTAAATCCCAGTTTTGCTAACGGGCGCAGCTGCACCGTACCCTAAGTCTTTTGGGGCACATCTGCGCTGTGTCCAAGGCTTAATTGGGCGCAGCTGCGCTCTAGGTTTGTCTGGTGTGACTGTTTTGACCTCCTGTAGTAAAATAGCCATAACATTTTCATAAGTAATCCGATTGAGGAGATTCAAGATGATCCGGAACGAGAAAGAATAGACCTACAACTTTCATTCTATAAGTTTTTTGATTTGAGGTTGGGAACAGGGGTCAAAAATGGCCATCTTGAGGACTATTGTGTTTTCAAGGACAATCGGAGGGCGTCGGGCATGCACGTATGCAAGTGTAGTGCTTCTGACGATAAAAGATGTTGTTATAAGTTATAAAACATGAATGTTAGTAAATATAATGATGCTTAACATTAATAGATGATGTATTATATATGTTGTATAAGCATACTAAGCATACACAAGAAAGACAAATCGGGCGTGTGACGAATGAACGTCAAAACGCCGTGACAAGTGTTAATGAACGTAAAAAGTGTTTTAAGTCAAATGAAATGAATATTATAAGATATGGAATGGGGTTAATATAAAACCAATAAGTAGTCCTAGCAAGACTTAAACACTTGAATGAACTTCGAGTATGACCTAAGAAGTAATACAGTGAGATGTAAGTCAAAAGTTAACACAATCAAATTGAACATTGTGTATTGATGATAGGAAGGGTTATCAGATATAGAGTAAAGTTTACATTACAATTACTATGCATTGCTATATGACTAATAGTTGATGTGCATGATTATATAATTGTGTAGGGCACATGAAGTGCAGATAGCTGTAAGCTGTTAAACTTTTATTGGTAAACAACGATCAAGGCAAGTCTTTCAGTTCGTATTTGCTATTTGAGCTTGAATATGAACTATTTTAAATCTTTGTTGATGTGTTATGTATATATCAAACGTATGAAATGTTAAAGTCAATTTATGACTACGTTGATTGAGTAATAAATGTTGATTGAGTAAGGAACTCAATCTTTATACTTGTTATATGAACTGCAGCATGTATGTTATGTTAGTCCAATTTTTATGAGATATATGTTGAGCATGTTATTATATGCCATGTGATGCATGAAAACTGTTAGATTTTGTTGGGCTGTCAAGTTCAACCTTTCAAATAACCACTTTTGCAGGTTAAAGATTCAAGGTAAAGTTATGTGCTACTTGAAAGACATGAATCAGATGTGATACTTGAAGATTTATACACTTTGGCTGAATTATTATTATTTGAACCATGTTTAAGGTTCCGAATAATGTATGATGTTTAATAGATGTTGAGTTATAACGTTTAAATTTTGTTTGTTGTATAAAAGGGTATTGAATCTAGATGTAAGTTTTATGTATTAACTCTGATAAGGTGAGTAATAAGCTAGGTATGGTTCAAAGGTAGGTAAAGATAAAGGTTTTGAGAAATGTACTTGATAAATCATTATAATTATGTAATACTAAACTGTAAAGTTTGAGTTATTTGATATGTAAAGGTTATCGGATTAAAATGTAAGATTCTATATAATAACTTTGATAAAGTGAATCATAAAATAACTTGATTCAGAGATGTGTATATGATAAAGGTTTTGATTCATGGAATTAAAGTACGAAGACAGAAAAGTTTAAATTATTCTACATTTTATTAAGTTTATCATCTAATAATGATGTAAAATCAGAAGTTAGACGTATTATTAACGACCGAAGTCGATAGTTGAATTGTATGGATTTTGGGGTCGTTACAATGCCCGTGTTTTAAGTATAAGAACATGATACGGAAGACTTCCGATGAAGTTAAATTTAACTTATATTCACGTGGGTTTGTAGATGGGTACTCGATATAGATTCATCACGGGGAATCAGCTGAGTTTAGAGAACGGACAAATAGTACTGTAGACCAATCGGTTCACGGGGATTCACAATCAGATAACTATGATGTCGTGCAGATGTTGGTTGATGCGTATGGCCCTACCAATATTGACTGGGCTGAAAAAGAACATGCGTTAAGCAGTGCTCAGCAAAAGCCAAATGATTTAGTAGCTGATTTCTACAAGTTGCTATCTGAATCGGGTGTTCCATTGTATCTTGGAAATGACAAGTACACCAGGCTTTCTGTAGTTACGAAGCTTTTACATTTCAAGAATGAGCATGACTGCAGTGAGAGAGGATTCAGTGGTTTACTTGATATTCTCAGCGAGTTCTTACTTAGGAATAATACTCTGCCCGCGAATTACTATGAAGTGAAGAATATGGTTAAGGGGTTGAATCTCGGGTATGAGAAGATTGATACTTGTGAGCAGGATTGCATGTTATACTACGGGGAGGACAAAGATAAGGTGCAATGTGATACCTATAACTCGCCAAGGTACAAGATCACAAAACGTGGGGGGAAGGAGAAACATGTTCTAAAGAAGATTTTACAAGATTACTTTTTTTCTACGAGGTCGAGGTTATAAATAAGATATTCATGTCTCTGCACACCGCTTTCAACATATGAGTTGTCATAAAACAAGGGATGTCGTGCTTGGTCAGCTGACTCACCCAATAGATAGAGATGAATGGAAGAATTTTGATTCCAATTTTCCATAATTTACCGGCGAAGTTAGGAATGTCAGGCTTGGCATTGCTACAGATGGCTTTTGTCCATTTAATAATTTTAGTAAGCCTTACTCTGTTTGGCCAGTGATCATGGTAGCTTACAATCTTCCACTGGTGCATGAGTGATCCGTATCTTTTCTTGACTTTACTTATATCGGGGGATAAGAGTCCTACAAAAGACATTAACGTGTACCTTAGGCCGTTAGTCGATGAACTTAAGATGCTGTGGTAAATAGGTGTTCAGATTTTTGATAAATCTGTCAGGCATAATTTTGTGATGAAGGCAGCCTTGTTGTGGACTATCACTGACTTTTCGGCACTAGGGATGATTAGTGGTTGGTCGACTCATGGTAAGTTGTCATGTCCAGTCTGTATTGGGGATGTGAAAGGCACTCACTACGTCATGGCCAGAAAACTAGTTTCTTTAGAATTGCTCGTAGATTCTTGCCTGCTGAGCATAGTTATAGAAAGATGTCAACACAGTTCAATAGGAAGACAGAGAAGAAAGGGGTTGTTTGTCGCTTATCGGGAAGCGACCTATTGGGCTGGCTAAATGATCTAACATTTCCACCGCCTGGGAAGGAGCATGGTAAGTTGAGAGCTATAGGATATGGGAAAAGTCATAACTGGACACACTCGCCGATTTTGTTTGAGTTGCCATACTGGGTCACACTAGTACTTCGTCATTGTATAGATGCTATACATACAGAAAAGAATGTATTCAAGAACTTGTTTTACACCGTTCTAAATACGAGTGGTAAAACAAAAGACAATGATAACGCACGTAAAGACTTGGAGGAAATGAATATCAGGCGGTAATTGTGGCTCCGACATAAAAACTCAAAACCAAAAGCTCCATTTTGTCTTACCAAGTAACAAGTTGAAAATATTTGCAAGTGGCTTAGCGCATTGAAGCTCCTAGATGGATATGCTCTAACATATGTGACACCCCCAAATCCGGGTACTTCAATTTCCACATGATTTAGTGTTCACTATACAAAAATCATATGTCTATCTACCCAATATAAATGAAAGCATAAATAGATAGAAATAAATCCTCTCCTTATGGAGTTACATCATCTGAAATAATACATAAATCCCAGGTCATACTAACCTTAAATCTTAATTACGGAAACATAAACAATTAATCATCTTACACATCATTAATATAAGTCTAAAACATAAATACATCATCACATAAAACAACAAGTCTTCATCACTTGTTAATCTTGCCCTTGCCTTTCCTAGTAGAAGGCTCGCCGGACCTTTCGTTCTTAACTGCAATGTTTATAAGACCCCAAATTATTAATAAATGAAATTTATTTTCCTCTATTTATTATTTTGAAATAGTAAGGGTTGATTTGATTAATGTGGATAGTTATGGGTAAAATATGCAAATATTTCGAATAAGCAAGTGGTTATAAAATATTCATTATCGTCGGGGAATATTCGTTTGGTCGTGGAATATTCAGATCGTTTGGGGAATATTAAAATGACTGTATGTGATCTTTTATGGGCCCCATAACTAAAAAGCGATTGGATGAAGAAAGCGACAAATATAAGTTGTTTATAAATAATTGGCGTAGTTATTAAGAATTATCTTGTTGGAATACGGTGGTTAAAACACACTAATACGGCGTTGTTGAAACGAAGCACTTGTATTGCACCAATTATTGATTCTTACGTAAGAAGGCACTACCAATAATTGTTACAATAATTATTATTCGAGTATTTTATTTTATTGATTCAATAATTCTTTGCGATTGATATTTTATATTATGTTGTTTCAATAAATTGTCATTATACAAATATTTTTCATTATCTGAGCAATAATTCATATTATCTGAATAATATTATTGGATAACATTATTGGCAATGTCCGGAAAGTTCATCTAAGGAGAGGTTTGGTCACCTAATTCATGGCGCTTGAAGAAGGAGAAATTCTTATTGAAAGCCCCTCTTTCCTGAGGAGCTATGCAGTTGCAAGATTATGATTCTGTAATATTATTTATGAATAATTAATTATTGATTTATATGATGAGGAAAATATTGATTTTATGTGGATATAGATGGAGAAAAATTTTAAAATGACAATTGTTGAAAATTAATATTTTATCTTTTTCTGATAAAATAATTCATTTAAATATATTATTTTAATAATATATTAACGGTGATATTTTTATAATGAATGTGGGATATATGAGTATATGAGGAGGAAGAGTATTTTTGTGGCATTAAATGTTTAACACATATTTTGTGTGTTGGTGGACACAATTATTGACCGAAATTTTATTATAGCTTGTAAAATCGTCCGTTTATGGATTTCGGTCAATTTCTGTTTGGAATTTGGAAAAACTTTCTTCTACAAAGTTGTAGAGAATTGAATTTCCTATAAAAATTCACGAGATTGAATTTTTACGATAAAAGGGATATTTATTATGAATTATTGAAGTTCAAGCTCGAAAAATAATTGATTTTTGGAAGTTTAAAATAATTTAAATAAGAAAAACGTTTTTTTGTTTTTGGTGGGCATATTTAACACATGCTAAGTTCTTTGAATTCAGATGATTCTAAGTAGTATGAGACAAATTAATATATATATATATATATATATATATATATTATTATATTAAATTTTCTACTTTGGTGTTCTAAGCATTTTCCTATAAATAGGGTGCTTAGGTTAGAATTGAAAATCACACGAGAAAGCCGGAGTTTTCTCTCTATATTATCGAAAGCGTATTCTTGTGAGTATTTTGAGTATACTTTGAGTATTGATATCGGTGCAAGTTCAAGTCATAGCTTTATATCCTGTTTCTACTAGAAGTACTGTCTTTCGAGGTAAGGGATGTTATTTTATTCGAAAATGATATTATTTCTTCAATATCATTATGCCAAAATATTTGTGAGACTCCAGATTTTATCAATAAAGATTTAAATTTTTCGAAATAATTTTTAATATTATGGTGTGAATTTGAGATAATATTATAGTTGTGGGTAGTATTTATAAATTTTGCAAAGTATGCAAGTGGTTATATTATATTCGATTGGTGGGGAATATTCGGTTTAGCGAGGAATATTCGTACATACAGCTCAATCATTGGTGGATCCCTAAATGTAATTATTGTCGGATTGAGAAAGCGAAAAAATATTTTATTGAAATAACGGCGGAAGTTTTCTGGAATTGATCTTGTTGAACTACCTAGGTAGTAAAAGTACGAGAATACGTGTGGTTGCATAGTAGCACACCAGTATTGATTATTGATGCTTATGTGAGAAGTCACTCGGTTTGATTCCATTATTGTCGATTAATAATATGAATTATTATAGCGATAATGACGTTTTGTTTTATTCGTATTATTAACGTAATAAAATGTAAACATCTTTTATATAAAATGAATACTTTATTAAAGTTATTCTATAAATAGAATATATTATATTTTATTATGCATAGTGTTGCATAGTGTTTTTGCATAGTGTTTGTATAGTAAAATGTTTTTATATAAATAGAATATATTATATTTTATTTAAAAGATTTTGCTTTAAATATGGATAGTCGATTAAAGTAAATCAATCTGGACCGAGTTCATGGATTAGTTACTATGCATTCTATTTTCCTATAAATAGAAGCTCATTCCTTCATTATTTTCTTACGAATTCACTAAAACTCTAGAGAGAGAAATTATAGAGAGAAGCTATAGAGAGAAAATCTATAGAGAGAAAGAAGAAGAGTATTCTGCTACTTCACTTTGCCAATATTCAGTTCTTCTAAGGTAAGTGGTATTATTTGTTGTACCCGTAAGGGGTGTTATTCTTTCTTATTCATGAAGAGAACTTTTGTTATTCCATTCATTATTATTCTGTTAGAATAACCTGTAAAGTGGTATACCCTATACATAACTTTGTATGTATGCAGATACCCTATACTTGGTGAAATCCTTATGTTATTCCATTCTTATTTATTACATTGGAATAACACTTGTATACGTGAATCCCCTATACTTGGTCATCTTCTTTACGTTATTCCATTCTTTATTATTACATTTGGAATATCACATGCGTGTGTTTTACAGGACTGGTTCCATTGTTTATTATTTCGCATTTATTATTCACATTGGAATATCACATGCGTGTGTTTTACAGGACACAGTTCCCATTGTTTATTATTCAAAGCATTTATTATTACTGTTGGATCATCTGCTTGATTGTGAATTTCACGACTGGTTAAGATTATTATTATTACATTGGAATAACACAATACATCACAATCTGCACCGCATGCATGGTGATTTCTTTTGTTATTCCATTCTTTATTATACCCCGGTTGGTTAAAACTTTGACTTCTATACTCCATGAAATTAGTAGAATATCCTTGATATTTGCGTTTCATCCGAGTATCTTTTCATGGAAATATTCTTACGATCATTCTTGAATTTTACTCTACAAAAGCAAAGTATCATGTTGACAATTTGGACATTATTAGTTCTGAATAAATTAATTCGTGAACTTGTTTTATTGAATTATTATGTCATTATCATCATCCTCATGTTATATTATGTTATCTTTGGCTTACGTGCATAGATGAACTTAGTATGATTATGACGAGGATCATTCGGTATAATCATGGCTTGATATAAATGATGTGATAAAAGTCCTCGATGTATTCGTAATGCAAATGATGGATAGTTTTTGGTATGATTATGACTGGGGGTGATTCGGTATAGTCGCTTGACCATTGATGATTTAATGAAAATTCTTGGCGCGTAGTGCGAGGATGATTAGATGTGGTGGAATATTTATTAAAGTTTGAGTCTCAAATTTATAATGTGATGATGAAAAACCTTTTAAATCATAAAAGATAGTAGACTTTATTTTCTACTTGACTCTTTTAATGGATTCAGATATTCATTGCTATGATTAAACTGGTTGTCTATTGTATTTTATCAATTTAACACTTGTTGAAGGCTAATGATAATTTATTTTGCATTATCTTAGTCATAATATTTCTTCTTGGGCTAGTTGAGCTCACCCTTTCTTTCACTTTATTCTCTTGAAATGAGAATATAGTTGGGAGACGAGTGGGGAGCAGAGTAATGGTCCGAGAGGATAGCATTAGTAGTCCTCACTATTACGTGAAATAGTGTGATAATAGTTGTAATGAGGACTCCTTTTGAGTTTGTATAATATCTAGTAGACAATATTTGTATTCAAACTCACGATTTATGTCGTATAGTACACACACGAGTTATGTTAGTAAGTTGTATTTGAATTTATGTACCATGTAAGTGGCGACCCAAGATGGGTGACGTATACCTAATTTTGGGGGCGTCACCGTTGGTATCAGAGCTTAGGGATATGTTCCTTGGCTAAGATGTGAGAATAGTACTAGGAGGGGAGAGACGGGGAATACCTTCGCTAGTATGACCTACCTAAGTTTATTTGGTATTTGATTGGTCGGTAGAGAGTATAGTGATAATATGTTGCAGTCAAATTAACCCTTATTTTGTGGCGGTGTTTGAAAATGGCATCCGAGAATGTTGAGAATAGCAATGGAGCACGAGGAGACCGTTGATTCTCCATGGATCAATAATCGGGACAATGTGCAAGCAGGATGGCGATAATCCTCCCGTAAAAACAACAACACCGATCAATTGATGAGCGACGATGACGTTTAAAAGGTTTTTAGAATTCATGCAACATCAAAGTAAAGCGACTCATCCAAAAGCGTAGGTGGAAACACGGAAAACTCTCGGTAGTGTCACCGCTAAACAATTCAAGGAGGACCACCGGGAGTTTAAGGAGAGCCAAAACCACTTGGCGGAAGCATAGATAAAGCAGATTACCAAGATATTTGATGTCTTGGGATGCTCCGAGGAGCAAAAGGTTCCTTTTGCGCGCTTTTATGTTGCTTGGAGAGGCGATTCTTGGTGGGAATCCCAAAACGTACTCAACCTCATTGCATCAAGATATCTTGGGAGAAGTTCAGAGTCATTCAACGACAAATACTTTCACGAAAGTATTCGCCACATGAAGGAGGTGGAGTTTATCAAGTTGGAACAAAACAATATGGCCGTGTCGCAATACGAGGCAAAATTTGCGGAGTTATCACGGTTTTCGTCCCCACTTGGTGGATAATGAAGAGAATGGCGCGAATGTTTTTAAGAGGTTTGAAGCGAGATACGTCAACATCTTATTTCTCATAAAGCGTGTTTTATTCAGGATGTTGTAAATAGGGCTCGATTAGTGGAGCGCGATAACGAGTCAACGCAACTAAAAAAGAGAAGCGGTGACACAAAATTATAATACCGGTGAGAGTAGTCATCAAGCGGTGACAACAAGCGTGGTGAGGGAATCAATAAAGCGGATATGGTAACCACTTCGGTGGTAATCGGGGCCAAAATAATAAGAATGGACATTTCGGGAAAAGGAGATTCAACAATGATGGATAGACGTCGACCAAAGACTGTTGTTATGGAAGGAGAAGGACCACTATTATATGCTTCAAATGCGGAGGAGAGGGACACATCATCCAAATCTGCGCCATGCAGTCTCCAAAGCATGTTATAATTGTGGAAGAGAAGGTCACTTAGCTCGATTTTGTCGTTTCTGAAGACAAATTCAACTAGGATGGAGGCACCAAAGGCTGTCCCAGACAAACCAAAGCCGGTAGTTTAAGAGAGCGTTTTTTTTTCTCGTGACGAGGAACCTGAATAAAATTATCACGGGTAAGTTAATCATAAGCTCTTGCGAAGTCTATACCGTGTTAGATACCAATTCTACCCACTCTTTTATTTCACCTAGTTGTGTTCAACGTTTAAATTTGACTCCGAAGAAGTTAAACTTTGACTTATTGGTTGAAACTTCATTAGTAGGAGCCTTCGTTACCGCTACTATTTTTAAATCTTGTTTGATTCAAATAAACATTTTCACGTTACCTGTCGATCTTATCTTTTTGAAAATATTTGCCTTTGATGTGATTTTCGGAATCAATTGGTTAGCTACTCATCATGCTTTTTGTAAGGTTGTTAGCTTTTATATTTATAACAACAACATATATTAATTCAAAGTAACCAAACCCTAAAGTTAATCTTTGTTATATCAAGCCATAAGTAAAGATCCCGATCCTTTCGTTGTTGACTTCCTTGTGTGGAATGCTGCGAAGCGGACTTTTCGTAGAAGACGTCGTGAATGAAGATGGCAAGTTTATAGGTATCATTGTGAGGTCTTATCTAGGTTAAGGGATAGAAGTCACAGTTGGTATCAATGTGATGTCTTATCCAAGTCTTGGATGAGAGTCACGAGTTTTGAATGATATTTCTATTATTAATAAATTTCTGGCGTATTCTTGAAGACTTCTTAGCCTACTTAGACCGTGAAATCGAATTTTGTATTGATTCAAAGACAAAACCCATTTCTTAAACCCTCAAATATTTCTTCAACTAAAAGGATCTGTTTACGTGGATTATGATGAAAGTCATAATAAAAGCATTAGACTAATGAAAATCATGGGTATACGTGGTATTAGTAAGTGTTATAATGAGTTATGTTGGTTAGTATGTGAAAACATGACAGTTTCTAAGAAATCACAAAGAGTTGAAAATCAGATTTTGGTGAAAAACGTAACATGAAATTCAATTGACCATATCTCCTATTATATTTTGAATTTTTGAATGTGGTCAAGTCCTAGAGTTAGATCTATGAGTTACCTAACTAATCCAAGTGGAATTACTGGAAAAGGTGTTGTAGATTTTTGTGTGGACTGATTTTAGCAAAGGAGTGCAAAGCTGCAAAAAACCGAAAAAATTCTTTGCCATGATTTTAGAGGGCTGTTTTGGCCATTTAAATTATGAGAAAAATTCTGGCCTTTTGGGACATGAAAGTATATGGTATAAAGTACCTCCTGTCCAAAAATGATCTCATTCTGACTTAAAATGAGCAAGTTATGACTATTTCAATATTTAGGTTTTTTCGACGAAAAACGCTATAATAGGAGTTCTATAACTCAGATGACTATGAAATTTAAAGCTGGAGGCTCACATTAACATGTGTAAGGTCCTGCCAAGATTTGGGAATTTTGGAGTTAAACTTGAGGTAGCTAATTTCTTAAGGAATTAATTAGAAATTGATTTTTGAAAAATAGTAAATGAATTTTAAAAATTTAGAAAAAATATATTTTCATTATGAGACTATATTATGCTAAATCCCAGAAAAGAAATATTTTTGGGACTGATTTGGTATTGTTCATGAAAATAGTTTAATTACTGAACATATGAGTTAAATATGTTATGTGAAGTAACAAAGTTGAAAATAGGATTTTATGGCTAGAGAATCCTATATAGAGTATATGCATATTTTTTTGATGAGGATTTGATCATTGGTGATGATATCTTATGAGTATGGCATTTTGAATGATTAAATGCATAATATGGTAAAGCGTAAACAATTGAAATAAATTGTTTATAAATTTAAGAAGTGATTAAAATATTGTTATAATATTAATGATATTAGATTATAAGATTATTAAGTGATTGATAACATTGGGATATTCTTGAATCCTTGATAAATTATATTATAAATGTTTAATATTTATCCTTTATCTCATTTGATTGATTCTTTATATCATTGACATGATCCTCATGCTTCATATTATGTTGAAAGTCATACGTGGCTCACGTGCATAGATGGACTTGGTATGATTATGACTAGGGATTGTTAGGGTATAATCATAACTTAGTAATTGAAAACACGATTATCTTTGGTAGTAGTGCATGGATAATTTGTGGTCGTGATACTAATGAATACACGATTATCTTTGGTAGTAGTGCAATGGATAATTTGTGGTCGTGATACTAATGAATACACGATTATCTTTAGTAGTAGTGCATGGATAATTTGTGGTCGTGATACTAATGAATACACGATTATCTTTGGCGTAGTGCATGGATAATTTGTGGTCGTGATACTAATGAATACACGATTATCTTTGGCCGTAGTGCATGGATAATTTGTGGTCGTGATCTTAATGAATACACGATTATCTTTGGCAGTAGTGCATGGATAATTCGTGGTCGTGATACTAATGAATATCCTTGGCACGTAAGCGGGGATGATTCGATGATATGGATTAATTATTGGTGAGTCTCGAATGAAATATTAATTCATGGATGTGGTAAAAGTCATCTTTAGCCGTAGTGCATTGATAGACTTGGTATGATTATGACCAAGGATTATTCGGTATAATCATGATAGTAATTGAAAACACGAATATCATTGGCGAGAATGCATGGATAATTCGTGGTCGTGATACTATTAAAATTGCGTCTCAAAGATTATTGGTTTTCTGATTTGTATATCTTTGCTTTGCTCAGTAGTGCAAAAGATGAATTGTTAATGAATGTCTTTGGCGGATTGCGAAGATGAATTTAATATTTTTAACGATAAAGTTATTCAAGGTATCCTCACCTCTTTATCATACCAGGTCGTACCCTAATTTCGAGGCGAAATTCCATAAGGAGGGAGATTGTGAGAGACCCAGATTTTATCAATAAAGATTTAAATTTTGTCAAAATAATTTTTAATATTATGGTGTGAATTTGAGATAATATTATAGTTGTGGGTAGTATTTATAAATTTTGCAAAGTATGCAAGTGGTTATATTATATTCGATTGGTGGGAATATTTGGTTTAGCGGGGAATATTAAATACAACGGCTCAATCATTGGTGGATCCCATAATGTAATTATTGTGGATTGATTGAGAAAGCGACAAAAATTATTTTATTGAAATAACGGCGGAAGTTTTACTGGTTGATCTTGTTGAACTACTCGGTAGTAAAAGTACGAATGTCGATGTGGTTGCATAGTAGCACGCGGTATTAATTATTGATGCTTATGTGAGAAGTCACTCGGTTTGATTCCATTATTGTCGATTAATAATATGAATTATTATAGCGATAATTACGTTTTGTTTTATTATTATTATTAATGTAATAAAACGAAACATCTTTTATATAAAAGTAGAATACTTTATTAAAGTTATTCTATAAATAGAATATATTATATTTTATTATGCATAGTGTTGCATAGTGTTTTGCATAGTGTTTTGCATAGTGTTGCATAGTGTTTGCATAGTAAAATGTTTTTATATAAATAGAATATATTATATTTTATTTAAAAGATTTTGCTTTAAATATGGACCGTTAGATTAAAGTAAATCAATCTGGACTGTTCATGGATTAGTTACTATGCATTCCATTTTCCTATAAATAGAAGCTCATTCCTTCATTATTTTCTTACGAATTCACTGAAACTCTAGAGAGAGAAATTATAGAGAGAAGCTATAGAGAGAAAATCTATAGAGAGAAAGAAGAAGAGTATTCTGCTACTTCACTTTGCCAATATTCAGTTCTTCTAAGGTAAGGGGTATTATTTGTTGTACCCGTAAGGGGTGTTATTCTTTCTTATTCATGAAGAGAACTTCTGTTATTCCATTCATTATTATTACATTGGAATAACTTTCAAAAAAAGTGGTATACCCTATACATAACTTTGTATATATGCGATACCCTATACTTGGTGAAATCCTTATGTTATTCCATTCTTATTTATTACATTGGAAAAACTGTATATCTGGAATCCCCTATACTTGATGATCTTCTTACATTATTCCATTCTTTATTATTACATTTGGAATATCACATGCGTGTGTTTTTACAGGACACAGTTCCATTGTTTATTATTCGCATTTATTATTACATTTGGAATATCATATATGTGTGTGTTTTACACCGGACTGGTTCCATTGTTTATTATTCAAAGCATTTATTATTACATTGGATCATCACTGCTTGTGAATTTCACGACCGTTTAGATTATTATTATTACATTGGAATAACTTTTGTCTACATGCAATCGCGCGTGCATGGTGATTTCTTTTGTTATTCCATTCTTTATTATACCCGGTTGGTTAAAACTTTGACTTCTATACTCCATGAAATTAGTAGAATATCCTTGATATTTGCGTTTCATCCGAGTATCTTTTCATGGAAATATTCTTCCGATCATTCTTGAATTTTACTCTACAAAACAAAGATCATGTTGACAATTTGGACGTTATTAGTTCTGAATAAATTAATTCGTGAACTTGTTTTATTGAATTATTATGTCATTATCATCATCCTCATGTTATATTATGTTATCTTTGGCTTACGTGCATAGATGAACTTAGTATGATTATGACGAGGATCATTCGGTATAATCGTGGCTTGATATAAATGATGTGATAAAAGTCCTCGATTTTTGTAATGCGTTGATGGATAGTTTTTGGTATGATTATGACCGGGGGTGATTCGGTATAGTCATGACCATTGATGATTTAATGAAAATTCTTGACCGTGGTAGTGCGAGGATGATTAGATGTGGTGGAATATTTATTAAAGCTGAGTCTCAGCTATAAATGATGATGAAAAACCTTTTAAATCATAAAAGATAGTAGACTTTATTTTCTACTTGACTCTTTTAATGGATTACATATTATTACCGCAGATTAAACCGGTTGTCTATTGTATTTTATCAATTTAACACTTTGTTGAAGGCTAATGATAATTTATTTTGCATTATCTTAGTCATAATATTTCTTCTTTGGGCTAGTTGAGCTCACCCTTTCTTTCACTATTCTCTTGAAATGAGAATATATTTGGGACAAGTCTGAGAACGGAGTAATGGTCCGAGAGGATAGCATTAGTAGTCCTCACTATTACGTGAAATAGTGTGATAATAGTTGTAATGAGGACTCCTTTTGAGTTTGTATAATATCTAGTAGACAATATTTGTATTCAAACTCACAGTTTATGTCGTATAAGTACACCTACAGTTATGTTAGTAAGTTGTATTTGAATTTATGTACCATGTAAGTGGCGACCCAAGATGGGTGACGTATACCTAATTTTGGGGGCGTCACAATATTGGTTGGAGATTTTTATCAAATTTAAAACTTTTTCATGTCGGGGTTATTATTCATGAGTTACTATTCACGAGTTACTATTCATGAGTTACTATTCACGAGTTACTATTCATGAGTTACTATTCACGAGTTACTATTCACGAGTACTATTCACGAAGCGTGAAGATGTTTTTTGTGAAATTTCTATCTTTTGGTGTCGGAGTTACTATTCACGTATACGACACTATTCACGAATACGACACTATTCACCGAAAAATGAAATTTCTTCTTTTTGTCCAAAATATCTACTATGGATACTAGCTTTGATTGTATCCATGTTTTGATCATTCTTGAATTTTACTCCACTCTGATTACTTATGAAGTATTTTTGAACTTGGATTGTTTAAAATACGAATCCTTAATATTTGTTCTTTTGTTTCACTGGATTCGTTTTCTTTGAAATATTTTTATCATTCTCGGTCCTAAATGATGATATTATTGAATATCTTTGGCTGCGATGTAAAGATTAATGATTTCTTGATGAATATCTTTGGCGTAGTAAATGAAGATGAGCAGTGTTGAGATGAACATGACCTCTTGATTAATATCTTTGGCCCGTAGTGCAAATATGAGCAGTGTTTAGCGAACATGACTAATCGATGAATATCTTTGGCTGTAGTGAAAAAGATGAATATTTGATTCGGATATATATTGATTGATGTTACTGGGGATAAAATATCGACGATAAACTTTTAAATTCATATATAGAAGATAGTAGTTTGCATTCTCTACTTAACTCTTCTAATGAATTGTTGTTTCATTGCAGATTGTTGATTTAAAAGCTGGTTGTCTATTGTATTCTATTAGATTTTTCCTGTTGAAGACTAACGATAATTTGTTGTATATCATCTTAGTCATAATATTCTTTCTTTGGGCTAGTTGAGCTCACCCTTTTCCTTTTGTTCCATTTTTTCTTCTCGGGGAGGCGAGAATGTAGCGAATATTAGTCGGGGTATGGAATGAAGGTTCTAGAAAGAGTTGTTTAGTAGTCCTCACCATTTTTGTAAAATAATGTATCAATAATTATGATGGGGATTTATTTGGGTATGTATATTGTCAGAAGACAATAATTGTATTTAAACTCATAGTATATATGTTGTCGTATTTTTGACGACAAATGTATTAATAAAGTTGTAGTTATTTCTTTACCATGTATTTGGCGACTCGAGAATGGGTTGGATGGAATGGACCTATTTTGGGGCGTCCACAGGTTGGTATCGAGCTTAGGGATATGATCTGGCGGAGATCGGGGAATAGAACTAGGAGGGAGAGGCGAGTATATCCTTCGCTAGTGTGTCCTACCTAAGCTTATTTGTTAGTTGGTTAGTATATAGGGATATTATGTGATATATTGATTTCCTTAATTAACCCTTGTTTTATGACAATATTTGAGAATGTCGTGAGAATATTAATGATTGGAGTAAATGAGACCGTGGAGACGCCTTTGTACTCACCAACGAGGAGAGCGTCGTGGCAACAGTGGAAATGTACCTCCTGTGAACAACACAACCGAAAGCGAGATGATGAACGAGGGGATGTTTAGAAGCTTTTTGCGAGTTCATGCAAAATCGACAGACGAGGAGACTCGTGTTCAAAATATAGGAAGAAATGATAGCAATTCACGGGTGGTCACAAACAAGCGATTCAAAGAGTTGGGACCACTAGAAGAATTGGGAAAGCGGATCCGATCATGGCGGAAACATGGGTCAAGCAAATTACCAAGATATTCGATGTCTTGGGATTCACGGAGAACAGAAGATTCCATTCGCCACCTTTATGTTCCGTGGGCGGCAGATTCTTGGTGGGAATCGTGAAGCGTACCCATCCATTTTTCGGCGTATGTCGTGGGAGACATTTAGAAATAGTTCAATGACAAGTACTTCCACGAAAGTATTCGTCATATGAAGGAAGTGGAGTTTATTAGATCGGGGCGAGAATAACATGACGGTGTCCCGATCGATGGCGAAGTTCGTGGAGTTATCGAGGTTTGCACCTCATTTGGTGGAGAATGAGGAGCGATGACGCGGATGTTTACGAGAGGTTTGAAACCCAGATACGTCGTCGATCTCATTTCTCATAAATTTTCTCTCTATTCGGATGTTGTCAAGCGGGGCTTAGTTGTTTAGAGCGAGATAACGAGTACGTTCAACCGAGGGACCATAACGAGGATCATCTAGAAGATAGCGATCATCGAATAACGATAACCGGTGAAGAAAGAAGAATGCGGACAAAGCGGTAAGAACTAACGGTGGTAATCATGGCCATGAAAATAGAAGAAGCGAGTGGGAGGAGATTTTAAAAAGAGGAGATTTAACAACGACCATGTGAAGACGAGCGGTCTTGGCGCAAAGAATCTGGTTCTAGGAGGAGAACGACCACCGGTCGTATGTTACAAATCTTGGAAAGAGGGACATATCGCCCAAAGCGCCCTAGCAGTTTTAAGGTATGCTATAATTGTGGAAAAGAAGGACATATATCGCTCGAGATTATGCGGTATCGAAACCCAGTCAAGCGGGAATGGTGACTCAAAAAGATGTCCCAGAAAGGTCAAAGTCAACGATTCCTGGAAGAGCGTTTGTCGTGACAGGTCAAAATGCGAGGAACCCGAATGAAGTTAGCATGGGTTAGTTAATTATAAATTCTTGCGAAGTTTATACCTTACTAGAATCTGGGTTCTACCCATTCTTTTATCTCTCTTGCTTGTGCTCAACGTTTGAACTTGACTACGGAGAAATTAGACTTTGACCTATTTATGGAGACTCCGTTAGGAGAAACTTTCATTACATCCGTTGTTTAGAAATCTTGCTTGATTCAGGTTGGCACTATCACATTACCTGTTAACCTTATTTCTATAGAGATATTTGCTTTTGATGTGATTTTAAGGTTAACTACTCATCATGCTGAAATTGATTACTTTCGTAAGGTTGTTAGTTTTCATATTCCTAAGCATCCTGTTATTCGAATTCAAGCAATCAAACCATTGTAGTCAAACATTTTCATATCAAGCCATGAAGTCATTCGTTTATTACGGATGTCAAGTTTTCTTAGTCTATCTTATGGATTTGAATAAAGACACGTCAGATTTGAATAATATTCCCGTTGTTATTGATTTTTCCTGACATATTTCCTGAAGAATTTCTTGGCTTACTCCCAAAGCCTGATATTAAATTTTGTATCGACTTTGAACCCGGTACAAAACTCATTTCTAAAATCTCATATCGAATGGCTCTATTGAACTTGGGAGTTAAAAATTCAACTATAGAATTTGGTACCGAGCCTTTATCTCGGTGACTTCCTTTATGAAATGCACCGAAGCCAGACTCTCCGTAGGGGACACCATATTCGTGCGATAGTAAACTGATAGGTGTCATTGTAATGTGCTATCCAAGGTTGGAATATGAGTCACAGTTGAGAACAACCTAAATCGGTAATTGAAATACGTAGCTTTCTAGGTTTAGTTGGTTTTTATCGGAGATTCGTTGAAGGATATTCTCGAATCGCTATTCCATTAACCCAGCTGACTCATAGAGATACAAAATTTGAATGGAGCAAGGAATGTGGGAAGAGCTTCGAAGAACTCAAGAGGAGACTCATTTCAGCACATGTTCTGACCATGCCATCCTCGAAAATCGAACGTGGTAGCTGACGTGTTGAGTAGAAGATCGTATACAAGTACGAGTACGATATTGTCAAAGAGTCATTTCGTATAATTTACAAATAATAGAGATGGAGATGAAAACTCCAGGTACCCACGTGATGATATACGAGTATAATCGACTTTAATCGATAAAGTTAAAGCTGTTCAAGCTTCACACCGAGGTGATGAATTTGAAGAAGGAGGTGCAAGAAGTTGTTATTTCAAAAGCGAGAATCGGTGAGGTGAGGAAAGCTCAAACCTTCAATTTATTATTCCATTTGAAATTCTCGATCGAATAGGAATCGTGGCCTATAGACTCGTTTTTTACCGCCAAGTATGATGGCGTGTTCATAGCGTTTTTCACGTATCGATGCTACGTAAATATGTGGACGACCAACAACAGCGTCATTGAGTTAGAACCAGACGAGATAATAGAAGACTTAACGTCACGAGGAGGTACTGTCAAGATCTTGGATAGGAAAGAACATGTCCTATGTCTGCAGGGGTTATACCACAAGTTAAAGTTTTGTGGAGAAACCATGCTATTGAGGAAATGACACGGGAGTTGGAAGCGAAAATAAAAGCGAGGTATTCTCATCTTTTGAAACACCAGTACGTCACGTCAATTTCGAGGACGAAATTTCATAAGGAGGGAGGTTGTAAGACCCCAAATTATTAATAAATAAAATTTATTTTCCTCTATTTATTATTTAGAAATAGTAAGGGTTGATTTGATTAATGTGGATAGTTATGGGTAAAATACATGCAAATATTTGAATAAGCAAGTGGTTATAAAATATTCATTATAAATTAGGGAACATTCGTTTGGTCGTGGAATATTAAATCTTTGTCGGGGAATATTAAATGCATTTAGTAGCGATCTTTTATAGGCCCCATAACTGAAAAGCGATTGGATGAAGAAAGCGACAAATAGAAGTTGTTTATAAATAACGACGTAGTTATTACTGAATTATCTTGTTGGAATACCTTTGATTAAAACACACTAATACGGCGTTGTTGAGCAAGTGGCTTTGCGGTATTGCACCAATTATTGATTCTTACGTAAGAAGGCCTTTACTCAATAATTATTATGATAATTCTTATTCGATATTTTATTTTATTGATTCAATAATTCTTTGCATTGATATTTTATATTCTTTGTTGTTTTGATAAATTGTCATTACGATATTTTCCATTATCAGACAATAATTCATATTATCTGAATAATATTATTGGATAACATTATTGGCAATGTCTAGAAAGTTACATCTAAGGAGAGGTTTGGTCACCTAATTGCTGGCGCCCGATGAAGGAGAAATTCTTATTGGAAAGCCCTCTTTCCGAGAGCGGCACTGGTTGCGAGATTGTGATTACGTAATATTATTTGTGAATAATTAATTATTGATTTATATGATGAGGAAAATATTGATTTTATGTGGATATAGATGGAGAAAAATTTTAAAATGACAATTGTTGAAAATTAATATTTTATCTTTTACGATAAAATAATTCATTTAAATATATTATTTTAATAATATATTAGCGGTGATATTTTATAATGAATGTGGGATATATGAGTATATGAGGAGGAAGAGTATTTTGTGGCATTAAATGTTTAACACATATTTTGTGTGTTGGTGGACACAATTATTGATAGAAATTTGATTATAGCTTGTAAAAAATCTGCTTATGGGATTTCGGTCAATTTTGTTTGGAATTTGGAAAAACTTTCTTACGTAAAGTTGTAGAGAATTGAATTTCCTATAAAAATTGTGAGATTCGAATTTTCCGATAAAAGGACTATTTATTATGAATTATTGAAGTTCTGAAGCTCCAAAATAATTGATTTTTGGAAGTTTAAAATAATTTAAATAAGAAAAACGTTTTTTGTGTTTGGTGGGCATCTTTAACACATGCTAAGTTGCTGAATTCAGATGATTCTAAGTGGGTGTAGACAAATTAATATATATATTGTTATTATATTAAATTTTCTATTTTGGTGTTCTAAGCATTTTCCTATAGATAGGGTGCTTAGGTTAGAATTGAAAATCACACGAGAAACTGGAGTTTTCTCTCTCTATATTATCGAGCGTATTCTTGTGAGTATTTTGAGTATACTTTGAGTATTGCTATCGGTGCAAGTTCAAGTCATAGCCTATATCAAATTGTTTCAACTAGAAAATCTTGTCTTTCGAGGTAAGGGATGTTATTTTATTGAAAATGATATTATTTCTTCAATATCATTATCTTTAGAAATATTGGTTGGAAATTTTATCAAATTTAAAACTTTTTTATGTTGGGGTTATTATTCACGAGTTCTTATTCACGAGTTACTATTCATGAGTTACTATTCACGAGTTCTTATTCACGAGTACTATTCACTTAAGCGTGAAGATGTTTTTATGAAATTTCTATCTTTTGGTGTTTGAGTTACTATTCACGATATCGTCACTATTCACGTATCGACACTATTCACGAATATGGCACTATTCACCAAAAATGAAATTTCTTCTTTTCGTCAAAATATCTACTATGGATACTAGCTTTGATTGTATCCATGTTTTGATCATTCTTGAATTTTACTCCACTCGATTACTTATGAAGTATTTTTGAACTTGGATTGTTTAAAATCTGAATCCTTAATATTTGTTCTTTTGTTTCCTTTGGATTCGTTTTCTTTGAAATATTTTTCATCATCCTCGGTCCTAAATGATGATATTCTTGAATATCTTTGGCTGCGGTGCAAAGATTAATGATTTCTTGATGAATATCTTTGGCCGTAGTAAAAAGATGAGCAGTTGTTGAGATGAACATGACCTCTTGATTAATATCTTTGGCCCGTAGTTCAAAGATGAGCAGTGTATAAGGCGAACATGACTAATGATGAATATCTTTGGGCTGTAGTGCAAAGATGAATATTTGATTCGGATATATATTGATTGATGTTACGGTATAAAATATCGACGATGAACTTTTAAATTCATATATAGAAGATAGTAGTTTGCATTCTCTACTTAACTCTTCTAATGAATTGTTGTTTCATTTTGCGATTGTTGATTTAAAAGCTGGTTGTCTATTGTATTCTATTAGATTTTTCCTGTTGAAGACTAACGATAATTTGTTGTATATTATCTTAGTCATAATATTCTTCTTGGGCTAGTTGAGCTCACCCTTTTCCTTTTTGTTCCATTTTTTCTTCTCGGGAGGCGAGAATGTAGCGAATACTAGTCGGGGTATGGAATGAAGGTTCTAGAAAGAGTTGTTTAGTAGTCCTCACCATTTTGTAAAATAATGTATCAATAATTATGATGGGGATTTATTTGGGTATGTATATTGTCTAGAAGACAATAATTGTATTTAAACTCACAGTATATATGTTGTCGTATTTTGCACGACAAATGTATTAATAAAGTTGTAGTTATTTCTGTACCATGTATTTGGCGACTCAGAATGGGTTGGATGGAATGGACCTATTTTGGGGGCGTCACAATGTTATTATTATGCAAGAGTGAGCACGATTTCCTACAAGTATAATAATGAAACAACAATATAATAACATGCGAGTGAATCAAAGACTTCTGGAATAAGAACTCAACTTTTGAATCAAGAATGAATAACAAGAATCAAAAGCACTTCTGAGGGTCATAAGACCTTGAACTATGTCCTAGGTTATCAAGGGTTAAACTTGAAACCTTTAACTGTCATGAGACTATGGACTCTTCTACTCGTACTTAGGGGGATCAGCCCTTAGTACCATACTGTGCCCAATATCTTAACGCTAACACATAAGTAATCCCTATACATGGTTATTCATCTCAGTTTAACATTAGAGTCCGCACCAAATGAAGTTTGGTTTGGATAATTCAATAAGGGTTCTGAAATTTAGAACGTTCATCAACTATGGACTAGTCAAATCAATAAGGTTCGCTAGTCTAACAAGGTTCAACAATAACTGATATTTAAATCGAATAACAAGCTCAAGAGGTATACAATAGAACAAGTATTGTATAAAAGAATCATACTTTGAAAAGATTAATAATCTTTAATATAACAAATTGAACTTGATTAATAATAACGAGAATTTGCTCGATGTAAATTTATAAACTTGAATAACAATAACAAGTAGGGTTAGGAAACTTGCCTCGTGCGTAGATTACACGTTAATTATATACGTTCCTTGATTTAATCCTACATATCATTCATATTCACAATACCAGTCAATTATAACGTAACTAGTCATTACAAGTTCATTCTTTTTGTCTAACTCGGACTATGACTATACTTAGTCAAATTACCACACTTATTGTCACATAATTTACATTTCACGAACAATAAGTTAACTATGCGTTCAATAATTCAATCCACACGTAAATGTGTTATTGACATGTTAAGAATTTATTTTAACGTCTCGTTATACGTCTAACATATTTTTATGTTCATTAGATTAGGTTACTATCACATTCCTAGACTTGAACAATTAAAAATTTCATTTTTGGACAATCTGAGAATGATTTGCATGGCTACTTCTTTATTGAGCTTGTTCTGGTATTGCGACTTGGGATTTAGGCGCTCTGACGCGGTGGCGTCTGGTATGGGCCTTAAGGTATGGAGTTGGCACTGCGGCGTGACAAACCAGTACCAGTTCTGCAATTCGCAAAAAATTGCAGAACATGGCCAAAACCTCCAAATAATTTATTCTTACACGAATTTAGACATACCCAAATACTGTAATACATATGTAACTACGACCCAACCCTTCTACATTGATTTTAACAAGTTAAAACACATAATTTACAGAATCAAAACATGTAATTTTTACTGTTCTTGATGTTCTTGAAAGTTTTGAAAACAAAACATGAAGATTGGCACTACGGGTTCGTTATAACACTAAATCAGTCCATTCAAAGTTCGTTTTCTTCGTTTTAATATACATAATTATATACAAGTATAAAATTTATGAGATAACATATGATTGATGTATTAAATTTGCATGTAAGGGCCATATGGCCATATTTCATACTCTGTATTTTGAAGAAAGTATATACGACATATTTTTATGAAACTGATGTTATGGAAATATACAATATATAGTAAAAACATGCTATGTTAACATATTGTCACATATATATCCACATAATTGTTACCCTTTCTAACTACAGAGATTTAACAGAAACTTGAAAGCCATTTTTTTTATAAAAACTTAAACAACATAATTTGAAATTGGTTTAAAGAAATTACCCAGAGTATAGATTAGTAGAGAGACCTTTCTCAGATGTTTCTTCAATCACCCACTCACAATCTCCCTCAACAATTTCTCAATTTCTCTCTGTAAATTATTTTTCTTATTTCCAGACTTAGAGAATAAAGAAGGAAGAAGACGTATATAATAATTAAGAAC
Source organism: Panax quinquefolius (assembly GCA_020205615.1). Taxonomy (NCBI): domain Eukaryota; kingdom Viridiplantae; phylum Streptophyta; class Magnoliopsida; order Apiales; family Araliaceae; genus Panax; species Panax quinquefolius. The sequence continues at coordinate 79,255,884 of CM035171.1, read as the reverse complement.
TAACGCAGTTGTGGTCAGTTAACCCGATCATGGGTTAACTCCTCCCAACTCCCAATAAGGCTCCGTTTGGCTAGTCTTAAAAGAATCATAATCATTTAATTTAATAAATCTTTTATAGTATAGTTTAATAGTGTCACACCCCTTTATAAAATAAATCAAATATCTTATTTACTTTAATTTAAATAAAATATGCTAATTTCTCATTAATTCACATAATCACATAATTAATTTTCTCCTTTATTAATTATGTCAAATTATTAATTTTCTTATTAATTAAAATAATATTAGGCTTATTAAATATTTCTTTTAATTCAATAAGCTCACATAATTACATACTTTGGATAATAAAAATTCTCCACATTAATTTAATAAATATAACACATATAATTAAATTAATCTACCACAACTTTATCAATTAATTATTTAACCTAATAATTAAATCATCAAAAATATTTATTTTAATTCAATAAATATAAAAATTATACAAAATCTCGTTTGTCACATCTTTCCCCCCTTAAAAGGATTATGTCCTCAGAATCACGACACAATCAATTTGTCCCGTTACATTCTCCCCCCTTATAAAGATTCTATACCCAGAATCGCTTACAAATAATTTAAGTAAATAAATAAGGATAATTCTTTATCATATTCTCTTCGAGTTCCCACGTAGCCTCTTCAGCGTTGTGGTTCTTCCAAATTACCTTAACAGAAGGTATTACTTTATTTCTGAGAACTTGTTCTTTTCTGTCGACAATCTGAACATAAATTTCTTCGTAAGATAAATCTTTTTCAAAATTTAGGGGTTCGTATTCAATTACATGCTTGTAATCGGGTTTGTAGGCTCGTAAAATAGAAACATGGAAGACAATGTGGACATTCTCGAGTGCTAGAGGTAATGCTACCTCATACGCAACTTCTCCGATCCTTTGAAGTACCTCAAAGGGTCCAATGTATCTTGGGCTTAATTCTCCTTTCTTTCCAAACCTGATCTTTCCCTTCCAGGGAGAGACCTTCAAGAACACATAACTACCCGATTCAAACTCAATATTTTTACGGTGTGGATCGGCATATTTCTTCTGCTTGTCTTGAGCTACTACTAGTCTTGTTCGAATCACTTTAACTATCTCTGCTGTATCAATTCTGGGCCTAGTAATTGTCTTTCGCCAACTTCATCCCAGTATAGCGGAGTTCTGCACTTTCTGTCGTATAACGCTTCATAAGGTGGCATGCCAATACTAGCGTGGTAACTATTGTTGTAGTCGAACTCTACGAGCGCTAGGTGATCATTCCAATTTCCTTTAAAGTCCATTACACAAGCCCATACTGCGTCATAGCCTTTCTGAGTTGTCAGAAGGCCAACTACGAAATCCATCATAATATGTTCCCATTTCTATTCTGGGATCTCCAACGGTTGTAGCAATCCACTCGGCCTCTGATGTTCTTCTTTCACTTTCTGACATGTTAAACACTTGGCAACACACTCTGCAACATCTCGTTTTAAATTTGGCCACCAGAAATGTTGTCGAAGATCTTGGTACATCTTGGTACTACCAGGGTGAATCGAATATCGTGAGCTATGAGCCTCGCTCAAGATGTCTTCCTTAATATCTAGTACTGGCGGTACCCAAATTCTGCTTTCAAATCTCAGTATTCCTTCCTTGTCCATTTTGAATCTCGGTTCTGTTCCTTCAGATATCTTTTTTTTCACCTTTTTACATTCTTCGTCCTGAAGTTGAGCCTCCTTAACTTTATCCAGTAGTGTTGTACCATATTGCATCTGGAACAACTTCTCATCAATCTCCATAGGATACTTCATTTCCAACTCCAGTTTCTCTATTTCTGAAATTAGCTCCTCCTGAGCGGTCAATGTCATCAATTTTTCCCAACCCTTTCTACTTAAGGCATCGGCAACCACATTTGCCTTACCCGGATGGCATCAAATCTCACAGTCATAGTCCTTAATTAACTCCAACCACCTTTTTTGGCGCATATTCAAGTCCTTCTGTGTAAAAAATATATTTCAGACTCTTGTGGTATGTATATATTTCACACTTCTCCCCATAGATATAGTGCCTCCAGATTTTTAAAGTAAAAACCACTGCAGCTAACTCCAAGTCGTGGGTCGGATACCCCTTCTCGTAATCCTTCAATTGTCGTGACGCATACACAATGACTCTACCATTTTGCATAAGCACACAACCAAGTCCTTTATGCGACATATCACTATAAATAACAAAATTACCTGTATCATCCGGAAGAGATAACACAGGTGCTGTACTCAACCTCTTCTTAAGTTCCTGAAAGCTTTCCTCACACTTCTCCGTCCAAACAAATTTCACAGCTTTTCGAGTCAAATTTGTTAACGGAGTTGCGATCTTGGAAAGGTCTTGAATGAATCTTCTGTAATATCCTGCCAATCCAAGAAAACTTCGTACTTCTGACGACATTCTCAGCTGATCCCAGTTTATTACGGCTTCGACTTTGGATGGATCCACCGAAATTCCGTCTTTATCAATCACATGTCCAAGAAATTGTACCCGCTCGATCCAGAATTCGTATTTCAAAAACTTGGCATACAACTTCTCCCTTCTAAACGCCTCTAACGTTAACTTCAAATGCTCTTCATGTTCTTCCTTGGTGTTCGAATATACCAAAATGTCATCTATAAATACCACTACGAATTTGTCTAAAAACGGCTTGAACACTCCATTCATTAGGCCCATAAATGCTGCAGGAGCATTCGTTAGACCAAATGACATTACCAAAAATTTGTAGTGACCATATCGTGTTCTGAACGATGTCTTCGGTACATCCTCTAGTCTCACCTTCAGTTGATGATAACCACTCCTCAAATCTATCTTTGAAAAGTATCTCGCTCCCTTCAATTGATCAAACAGGTCATCGATCCTCGGTAATGGATATCTATTCTTAATTGTGACCTTATTCAGTTCTTTATAGTCGATGCAAAACCGCATCTTCCCGTTCTTCTTCTTCACAAACAACACCGGCACTCCCTACGGCGATACGCTCGATTGAATGTACTTATTGTCCAGTAATTCTTGTAGTTATACCATCAATTCTTTCATCTCTCTCTGGTGCCATTGATGCACGGTGCCTTCGATATGGAGCTAGTTCACGGTGCCAAATCGATCCTAAATTCACCCTCTCTATTTGGCGGAAGTCCGGCAAATCGTCCTAAAATATCGTCTGCGAAGTCCCTCACTCTTGGTATCTCCTCTACTGAATTCTCTTTACGATTTCGTCGACTATATAAGCCAAATATCCTACTGACCTTGTCTTAACAACTTCACGGCTGCGCATCATTGTTAGACAACTCGCTTGTCTAAGCAACTTGCTACCATAAAATACAACCTTTGATTTTGAGTCATAAGGTTATACGCTTCTTCCGCAATCAATTCTGACCCGTAATTGAATAACGATCCATTCTATGATAACGTCAAATTCCCCACGTCGAATAGGGATAAGATCCACGTTCATGATATTACCCTTAATATCCACTCTACAGTTCTTATGTACGTACTTAACTGGAATTATTTCTCTATTCGCAATTTCTATGTTTATGGGGTGTTCTAACTCATCCTTAGGCAATTCTAAGTTCTTAGCAAAGTCATCAGATATAAATGAACAAGTAATATCCGAATTAAATAATACATACATTAACTTTATTGATCGGAATGATACCTCACACCACATCACGAGATCTGATTGCATCCCGTGCTTTTGTCGTGTTGAATGTCACAGCGATCGATCGGTTGGTTGCGGTTGGTCCTGTGATAGTCAGACCGGTTCCACTGCTGTTTCCCCTATTTCCTCTTGATCTTGCCCCTCCAGATCCCTTCTTAGGACAGTCCCTTGCAAGATGATCCTTTGAGCCACAAGTGAAGCAGGCACCCTTCTTTGGGTTAGGATAGTTAGGTGCTATGTGGCCTTCCTGACCACAATTATAGCACACTCGTTTACCCTTCATACACACTCCCAAATGAGCTTTCCCGTAGGTCGGGCACGCTTCGATCCTCTTCTTCTGACCTCCTTGTTGATTTCCAGTTGATGAGTTATCAGACCACCTTCTCTTCTGATTATTACTACCTCCCATGTTACTTCCACTAGCCTTGTTGATTCCTTCATTTTCACTCTTCTTCCTCTTCTGATCTTGATTATATTTGGTTATCGCATCGCTTCCACCTTTAGCGAGTATGACTTTCTCCAGTACCCCAGCGAACATCTTCAATTGAAACAACGACACTTTACTATACAACCAAGGCTTCAGTCCTTGTTCAAACCTTCTTGCTTTTCTCTCATCTGTGTGCAATTGATATGTGGCAAAACTAGCCAACTTATTGAATCTTTCCGCATAGTCTGGTACGGACATATTCCCCTGTTTCAACTCTAGAAACTGGACCTCCATTTGGTTCTGTGTGTTGGTTGGGAAATACATCTCAAAAAACATCTCCTTAAACCTCTCCCAGGTAATCACACCTTCTCCTCCACGGACCTTATTTGCTTTCCACCAATAACTGGCTTCGAATTTCAGCATGAACATTGCGTAGGCAGATTTCTGGTCCCCTCTGACTCTGGCGACATCAAAAACTTTTTCCATCTCCATAACCTAAGTTTGAGCCTCGATCTGGTTCATGGAGCTTTTAAACTCTGGCGGTCCCACTGCCTTGAAATCCTTAAACGTCGTATTCGGTGGAGCTTGACATTGATTATGAATCGCTCAAGCTAATAAGTTCACCAATTACTGAACGGGGTTAGCATTGGCGTTGTTGTTGTTATTCGTTGGTTCTTCTTGAGCTTGTTGACGATTTTGTCTTCTTCTCGGCGGCATATTTCTGTTAAAATATATGCTTATTAGATCTTCATCAACTTCTCTAAATATTTAAGGCTTAACTCAAACAATTTAACAAAATCACTTAACATATTTTCTCAAACAACTTGATATATTTATTCAAATCGAAAGTTTTAACATCATACGATAACATCACTGCTATTTAAATCAACTATCCCGAGATAAAGAATCTACAGGATTTAAAACATTAAAATATTCCTTTGTTTATAAACACATCAGAATTTACATCTTTAACTACCAGATAGGTTTTCACATAATTAAACAAATCCTATCACTGCATGTTAAGGCGCTGAATAGCCTTGCTATGTTCCTCTTCCATGATGCGGGACATCGTCCGGCGATCTAGCATGTACGATGGTAGTCCTTCGAATAGGATTGAATATCTCATAACTCTCATCCATTGCATTTTGAAGTGTAGAGTACATCTCCCCAAGCTTAGCCTTCTTTGCACGACAATCCTCTTTTGCAAGATCAGCACGACGTGATTCCCTTACCCAAGCTTCCTCTACTATGGTCAGCCTAGCTGAGCTCTCTTTCAGTTCATTCTTCAACTTCTCTATTTCCTCGGTCTTCTCCTCGGTTTGACCCTTCTCGTGAACCAAATCCCACTCCACGTTTCCTAGACGTGTGTGAAGTGTAAGACCCCAACTTTTATGAATAAAGATTAATTTTTCTCGAAATATATTTTTGAATATTATGGTGTGGATTTGATATAATGTTATAGTTGTGGGTATTATTTACAAATTTTGCAAAGTAAGCAAGTGGTTATATAATATTCGATTGGTCGGGGAATATTCGTTTTAATATTCGTACAACGGCACAATCATTGGTGGACCCCACAACGAAAGTATTGTCGTAGTTAGAAAACGACAGAATTATCTTTTTATAAAAATAACGGCGAAAGTTTTATCGTTAAACTGTTGAACTACCATGTGGTAAAAGTACAGTAATACGCGTGGTTGCATACTAGCACACGGTATTGATTATTGATGCTTACGTGAAAAGTCACTCAATTATACTCAATTATTGCTACAGTAATTGCTACATAATATCTCTCATATTATTGATTCAATTATTGTCACAGTATCATCTGCATAATATTTTATATTATTAAATCAATAATTGAGATGACAAATTTATTCATATTTCTATTTACAATATTGACAATGTCTAGAAAGTTCTATCAAGGAGAGGTTTGGTCACCTAATTGTACGCCAATAGGGAGAAATCCTTATCGGAAAGCTCCCTCTTTCCTGGGAATGATTTGGTTGTTAAATATTATGAGTTATAATATTAATGATGAATACGTTCGTGTTGATTAAAGATGAAATTGATATTTCCATTATGTTGGGATTATTAGTGTTAGTGGAAATCGACATTTATTTCGATAATAATGGATGTCTGGAGGTTATATTGACCAATTAGGTAATTAATCAGATAAATGAGCAATTAATTGCTATTAAGTCACATGCTTATAACTATTTGTTCACATGTGTGTACTATTGATTCACATGCATGTACTATTAGGGGAGGTGGTGCAAGTTTGATAATACTTGCATGATTAAATTAAAAATGGAGATATAGATGAAGGTACTATACTGTAATTATTTTTTTTCACATGATTGTACTATTGATTCACATGATTGTACTATTGATTCACAAGATGTACTATTAGGGGAGGTGGTGCAAGTTTGATAATACTTGCAGGACTAAATTAAAAATGAAGGAAAAGATGAAGGTATTATACTGTAATATTTCGAGCTCCAAAACGTGCAATTATCAAAACTATATTTTCCTATAAATAGAAGCTCATTCTTCTTTCATTCTCACCAATTCACTAAGACTCACAAGAGCAATTATAGAGAGAGAAGCTATAGAGAGAAAGAAGAAGAGAAGTCTGCTACTTCACTATTCCAGTATCCAGTTTTCTTCTGAGGTAAGGGATATTATTTTTTTCAGTATTCATAAGGAATAATATTTTCTTTCATACTCTGTTGTATGTGAGTAATATTATTTCATCTTGTATTCCTGATTATACCCTCATTTTGTTAAAGTATTGCTTCTATACTCCGTGAAATTAGTAGAATATCCTTGAAATTTGTGCTTCATCTAGTATAATTTCACAAAGATATTTTCTACACATTCTTGTTAAATTTTAAGCTTTTCATGCCGGAGTACTGTCCATGAGTAGTATTCATTTTTACGGTACTATTCACAAAGTACTATTCACGGGTACTATTCACAAAGTACTATTCACGAGTACTATTTATAAAGTACTATTCACGGGGTACTATTCCTGAAGTACTATTCATGGGGTACTATTCATAAGCACTATTCACTAGGGAATTATTCATGATAAAAAATTGATTTCTTTGTTGTCCAAATCATTTTGATACAATATTATTCTTGAATTTTACTCCACAAAGCAAAGATCATGTTGACAATTTGGACATTATTGAATTACGGATAAATTAAGTTATAAATATTTAAAAATTTATCCTTTGCTTTCTTTTAATTGAATTCTTATATCATTGTCATCATCCTCATTGCTTATATTGTGATAAAAGTCATCTGTGGCTTACATGCATAGATGTTCTATTGATTGGTATGAATATGACCAGGGATTATTCGGTATAATCATGACCGTAATGTTACAAATGATGTGGTAAAAATCCTCATTGGCCTGTAGTGCATTGATGGACAGTTGTTGGTATGATTATTGTGAGATCCCAGATTTTTTTAATAAAGATTAAATTTTCTCGAAATATATTTTTGAATATTATGGTGTGGATTTGATATAATGTTATAGTTGTGGGTAATATTTACAAATTTTGCAAAGTATGCAAGTTGTTAAATAATATTCGATTGGTCGGGGAATATTCGTACAACGACACAATCATTGGTGGACCCCCACAACGGAATTATTGTCGGATTGAGAAAACAACAAAAATACTTTATGAAAATAACGGCGGAAGTTTTACCGTTAACTGTTGAAACACCCGGTTAAAAAAATGCGATATCTGGCGTGGTTGCATAGTAGCACACGGTATATTGATTATTGATGCTTACGTGAGAAGTCACTCAGTTATACTCAATTATTGCTACAGTAATTGTTGCATCATATCTATCATATTATGGATTCAATTATGGTCAGTATCATCTGCATAATTTTTTTTTTATTAAATCAATACTTGAGACTACAAAGTTATTCATATTATAAACCGCAATATTTACAATGTCTAGAAGTTCTGTCAAAGAGAGATTTGGTCACCTAATTGCACGCCAATAGGGAGAAATCCTTATTGGAACGCCCCCTCTTTCTTGGGAACGACCTGGTTGATAAATATTATGAGTTATAATATTAATGATGAATGTTTTTCTGAGTTGAATTTGGAGACGGACGTGATATTTGAGTCCGTAACTTAATGAAATTAGTAAAAATAGTCTATAAACACAAAATTTTTTGGGATTCACTATTTGGTCGAAAAAGTCAACAATTGACTTTTAGGAAAAGTCAAACTTCAAAATTTCAAAATTTATATTTTGATAAAAATAGTTTCATTATGTTGGAATTGTTTGTGTTAGTGAAAATCGACATTTATTAGATGATAATTGATGTCTCAGGGTTATATTGATAACCCGGGTAATTTATCGGATAAATGAGCAATTAATTGCTACTAATTCACATGCTTATATAACTATTTGTTCACATATGTGTACTATTGAATCACATTATTTACTATTAGGGGAGTTGGTGCAAGATTGATAATACTTGCATGACTAAGTTAAAATTGAGGTATAGATGGAGTACTTATACCGTAATTCGTATTTTTTCACATGATTATACTATTGATTCACATGATTGAACTATTGATTCACATTATTTACTATTAGGGGAGTTGGTGCAAGATTGATAATACTTGCAGGACTAAATTAAAAATAAAATAAAAGTTGGAGGTATTGTACTGTAATTTTCGAGCCCCAAAACGTGCAATTATCGAAACTATATTTTTTTATAAATAGAAACTCATTCTTCCTTCATTTCTCACCAATTCACAAAAGCTTTAGAGCGATTATTATAGAGAGAAATTATAGAAAGAAAGAAGAAGAGAAATCTGCTAATCACTATTCCAGTATCCAGTTTTTCCAAGGTAGGGAGTATTATTTCTTTCTTATCTATGAAGAGAACTTCTGTTATTCCATTCTTATTATTCTATTGGAGTAACTTTTGTATCTGGGCTACCCTATACTTGGTGAAATTCTTCTATTGTTCCATTCTTTATCATTACGTTGGAACATCCACATGCATGCGTTCTACGCTGGACTGGTTAAAATCTTTATTATTACATTGGAATATCATATGCGTGTGTTCTACAGGACTGATTAAAATCTTTATTATTTCATTGGAATATCTCGTGCATGCGTTCTCATGGGACACGATTCCGCTCTTTATTATTACATTGGAATATCACATGCATGCGTTCTCAAGTAGGACTGATTTACGTCTTTATTATTACATTGAAATATCACATGCATGCTTTTACACCGGACTCGATTCCGTTATTTATTATTACGTTAGAATAACTCATTTTGCTAATGCGGCTCTATCGCATGCTTGGTGATTTCTTTTGTTATTCCATTCCTTATTATACTCGGTTGGTTAATGTTTTGACTTCTATACTCCATGAAATTAGTGAAATATCCTTGATATTTACGCTTCATCCAGTATCTTTTCATGAAAATATTCTTCTGAGCATTCTTGAAATTTACTCTACAAAGAAGTATCATGTTGACAATTTGGACGTTATTAGTTCCTGGATAAAATAATTCTTGAACTTGTTTTATTGAATTCTTATATCATTGTCATTATCCTCATGTCTATATTTTGTTGAAAGTCATCTGTGGCCTATAGTGCATAGATGGACTTGGTATGATTATGACCAGGGATTATTCGGTTGTAATCATGGTAGTAGTAATGTTACAAATGATGTGGAAAAAAGTTCTCATTGGCCCGTAGTGCATTGATGGACGAGTTGTTGGCATGATCATGACCATTAATGAATACACAAATATTCTTGGCCCGTAGTGCATGGATAATTGTGGTCGTGATACTAAAGAATATCCTTGGTCAGTAGTGCGGGGGTGATTCGATGATGTGGATTATTTATTAAAAGTCGAGTCCCAATGATAAAAGTGATGAAAAACCTTCTAAATCATAAAAGATAGTAGATTTTATTCTCTACTTGACTCTTTTAATGGATTGCTTGTTTATTGCGCAGATTAAACTTGATGGTTGTTATATTGTATCGTTTTAACTTTGTTGAAGGCTAACGATAATATATTACGCATTATCTTAGTCATAATATTTCTCTTTGGGCTAGTTGAGCTCACCTTTTTACTTTTATTGTTCTCTTCAGGAAATGAGAACGTAGCAGGGACTAGTCGGGGAACGGAGTGATGGACCAGATGATAGCAATAGTAGTCCTCACTATTCTGTGAAATAGTGTAATAATAATTGTAATAAGGACTCCTTTTGAGTTTGTATAATCTCTAGTAGACAATATTTGTATTCAAACTCACAGTTTATGTTTTGTCGTATTGTACACGACAGTTGTATTATTAAGTTGTATTTGAATTTATGTACCATGTAAGTGGCAACCCAAGATGGGTGACGTATACCTAATTTTGGTCACAATTATGACCAAGGATTATTCGGTATAATCATGACCATTGATGATTACATGAATATCCTTGGCCCGTAGTGCAGGGATGATTCGATGATGTGGTTTATTTATTAAGCTGAGTCTCAGCGATAAAATTGATGATAAACTTTTAAATCATAGAAGATATTAGATATCGTGCTCTACTTGACTCTTCTAATGGATTACTTGTTCCACTGTAGTTAAACTTGATGTTTATTATATTTTATCAGTTTAACACTGTTGAAGGCTAACGATAATTTATTCTGCATTATCTTAGTCATAATATTTCTTACTGGGCTAGTTGAGCTCACCCTTTGTTTTCATTGTTCTCTTGTGAAATGAGAATATAAATTTGGGACTAGTCGGGAATGGAGTGAATGATGCAGATGTTTGCATTAGTAGTCCTCACTATTCAGTGAAATAATGTGATAATAATTGTAATGAGAACTTTATTTGAGTTTGGATACTCTCTACGAGACATTATCCGTGTTGAAAACTCTCAGCTACGTTTTGTCGTACTGTATAAAAGAAGTTTGTATTTAAATTTTGTACCATGTATTTGGCGACTCAAGATGGGTGATGTATACCTATTTTGGGGGCGTCACAGTTGGTATCAAAGCTTAGAGATATGATCCCTGGCTGAGATGTGAGACTAGAACTAGGTGGGGAGAGACGGGAAATTCTTTCGCTAGTATGGCCTACCTAAGTTTATTTGGTATTTAATTGGTCGGTCAGAGTATAGGGATAATATATGACATGTTAATCAACCCTTGTTTTGTGGCAGTATTTGATAATGGCATCCGAAAATGTTGAGATAAGCAATGAAGCACATGAGACCGTTGAGTCACCAACGATCAATTCCCAAGGTAATGTGCATCAGGATGGCAATAATCATCTGGAAAGCAATAACACCGATCAAATGATGAACGATGGAATGTTCAGAGGCTTTATGTAATTCATGCAACATCAGGCGAGAGCGGCTCCTGTTCAAAATGCAGGTGGAAACAATGGCAACTCTCGGACGGTCACCGCTAAAAAGTTCAAGGAGCTGGGACCACCAGAGTTTATTGGAGAGCCAAAACCACTTAAGGCGAAGACGTGGATAAAGCAGATCACCAAGATATTTGATGTCTTGGGATGCTCCGAGGAGTAAAAGGTTCCCTTTGCCACCTTTATGTTACAAGGAGAGGCAGATTACTGGTGGGAATCGGTAAAGCGTACTCAACCTGCCGCACTGAAGATGTCTTGGGAGAAGTTCCAAGAACTGTTCAACGTTAAGTACTTCCCCGAAAGTATTCGTCACATGAAGGAGGTAGAATTTATCAAGTTGGAGCAAAATAATATAACCGTGTCGTAGTACGAAGCTAAGTTTGTCGAGTTGTCCCGGTTTGCCTTCCACTTGGTTGATAATGAGGAGAGAATGACGCGGATGTTTCTAAGAGGTTTAAAACCCGAGATACGTCAATACTTAATTTCTCACAAACTGTGTTTGTATTCAGATGTTGTAAATAGGGCTCAATTATTGGAGCGCGATAACGACTCATCCCAACCAAGAGAGAGCAACAGGAAAAATGATAATACCAGTGGTAGCAGTCATCGAAGCGATGACAACAAACGTGGAGGTAATCAACATGCCAGAAATGGTAACCATTTCGGTGGTAATCATGGCCAAGATAATAGAAGTGGAAATTTCAAGAAGAGGAGATTCAACAATGATGGAAAGACATCATCACCAGCATCTGTTGTTAAGGAAGGAGAACGACAGCTAATCGTATGTTACAAATGCGGAGGGGAGGGACATATCAGTCCGAACTGTACGCAGCAATCCAAAACGTGTTATAATTATGGAAGAAAAGATCACCTTGCCTGATTTTGTCGTGCACCGAAGTCAATTCTAGCTGGGATGGAGGCATCAAAGGCTGTCCCAAACAAGACAAAACCGATAGTTCAAGGGAGAGCGTTTGTCGTAACCTCCCAAAAAGCAAGGAATCTGAACGAGGTGATCACGGGTAAGCTAATTATAAACTCTAGCGAAGTCTATATCTTATTTGATACTGGTTCTACCCATTCTTTTATTTCTCCTACTTGCGCTCAACGTTTAAATTTGACTCCGGAGAAATTAGACTTTGACTTATCCGTTGAAACTCCGTTGGGAGAAACCTTCATTACATCCACTGTTTATAAGTCTTGTTTGGTTCAAATTGGTACCCTCACATTACCTGTCGATCTTCTTTCCTTAAAAATACTTGCATTTGATGTGATTTTAGGGATTGATTGGTTAACTACTCATCATGCAAAAATTGATTGTTTTCGTAAGGTTGTTAGCTGTCATATTCCTAACCAACCTATTATGCGAATTCAAGCAACCAAACCACTAAAGTCAATCACTGTCATATCAAGCCATAAAGCTATTCGTATATTAAAAAATGGATGTCAAGCTTTCTTAGCCCATGTCACAGATTTAAACAAAAATACGTCAGATTTCAATGATATTTCTATTGTTAATAAATTTCCCGACGTATTCCCCGAAGAACTTCATGGCCTAACCCCAGAGCATGAAATTGAGTTTGGTATCGACCTTGAACCCGGTATAAAACCCATTTCCAAAGCCCCATATCAAATGGCTCCTATTAAACTTCAGGAGTTAAAAACCCAACTACAGGAATTGTTAGACATCGGTTTCATTCGACCTAGTATGTCTTGTAACGACCCCAAAATTCATACCATTTAAATCTCAACTTGGGTCGTTAACCATACATTAAATCTCTAATTTTACATCATTATACGATATTAAAAACACTAAATTTGCGGAATATTTAAAACATTTATACATTTCCTTCTTTCTTGCACTGAATCGTAACCTTTACATTACATCTCTTTGATTCAATCTTATATCATGAATCGTTACCGCAAAATGACTATACAAAGTCTTACATCATAACTAAATATCCATATACATTGGATAGCTCAACTTACAATTCAACAACATGTTACGTTCAAAATATTAAATACATTTCTCATAAAACATGAGTAATCTTCGTGAATATAGATCTCTATAACTCACTTAGCACATATCTTTACCTTAAAATCTTGACCTGTAAAAGTGGTTATTTACAAGAGTGAGCTCGACAGCCCGGCAAAATCTAATAGTTTTCATGCATCACATAACACGTAATAATATGCTAAACATACATATCATAATAATTAAAGTAATACGGCATACATGCTTTTAATTCACATAAGAAATATAAAGATTGAGTTCCTTACTCAATCCTCCTTATTTAACCAAAATAATGCAAATATAAATCGACTTTAACATTTCATGATTTCAACATGTATAACATATCATGCAATTTAAAATTGTTCATCAAGTCCACGTAACAAATAGGAACCGAAAGACTTGCTTGATCGTTGTTTTACCAATAACAGTTTAACAACTTTATGCTTATCTCGCACTTCACGCGTGCCCTACACAATTATATAATCATACACATCAACTATTAGTCACATAACAACACATAGTAATTGTAATGTAAACTCTACTCCACATCTCATAATCTTTCCTATTAATTAGCACACAATGTTCAATTTGATCAGGTTAACTTTCAACTTATATCTCACTATATATTTCTTATTCGAAGTTCATTCAAGTGCTTAAGTCTTGCTAGGACTACTTATTGGTTTTATATTAAATCCATTCCATATCTTATAATATTCATTTCAATTGAATTGAAACACTTTTTAAGTTTATTAACACTTGGCACGACGTTTTGACGTTCAATCGTCACACGCCCGATTTGCATCTCTTGTGTATGTTTACTATGGTTCTATAACTTATCTAATACATTATTTATTAATGTTAAGCATCATTATATTTACTAATATTCAAGTTTTATAACTTAGAATAACATCTTTTATCGTCAGGAGCACTACACATGCATATGTGCATGCCCGACGCCCTCCGATTGCCCCAAAAACACAACAGTCCTAAAGATGACCATTTTGACTATTGTTACAGACCTCAAATTGAATAACGTAAAAAACAAAAGTTGTAGGGCTACTCGTCCTCGTTCCGGATCATCTTGAATCACCTCAATCGGAGTTCGTATGAGAAAGTTATGGCCATTTTACTACAGGAGGTCAAAATTGTCCGACCTAGACTACAATTTTTGCATTTGGGACGCGAGGACTAAAACTAAGCTGTAAAGCGTTCAGCAGGCAAAATTTTAGTATTTGGGCATGAATTTCAGCGTTAGAGCAATTTTTGGCGGCGTTAGCGCAATTTTATTATTTGGGCTCTATTTTATAAAAAAAAACTAATAAAACCGAGCACGAAGACCATTTTCGGTCTGTTTAGAAAATTCTAGCAACTAATTACATACATATAACTGATGTAATTTACACATAACCTCACCAAGCATACATATATTAACTTAAAACTACTGAACAACAAATTTAGAAAGACTAAATCCATAAAACAATGTATTAAAATTAAAACTCCATGTTTGACATTTGTTAAACACAAAGGTATAATCAGAATCCTACTAACCACCAATTTGATTACTTTTAAACTACAATTCTCTATAGTTCATATCCAATTAACATACCCGACTTTCAATTTCACAACTAGCATACAATTGTATCTATAACCTTTGATTTTGTACAACTCAAGTTCATACACGCTTTCACCGTAAAAACAATTCTTCTTTTTCTTTGAACGTATTTTAGCATACAACATATATATATATATATATATATAGTTATAATAATTACAATTATAATTACATGTAATATCATAACCAATTCTAAAACATGGTTTACGTACACTTTTTGTAAAAACCTATATACAAAGTGAGGTTGAAGTTTCAAAAACATAGAGGCTAAATAGTTATACTATAAAACCTATGTTAATATTATAAAACATACCTTTTGTTGCTTTTAGAAAAACCATTTACCGAGAATCACTACTCTCGAACTAGCTTTTGAAATCTCAAGTCCTTTCTCAAATGCTCTCTCTGAAAATTTCTCGACTCTTTTCTTTCCTTAAACACTTTCCTTTTCCTTTCTCAGACTTAACCAAATACAATATACGTAATAACAAAAAATAAAAACTAATTTAAAATTTTTTAAAAAAAAAAAGCGATAATTATAATAATTATCGCCTAATCAATTATATATATATTATTATATATATTATTTATATTTAATAAATCAAATTTAAAAATCCAAAAGCCATAAGGCTCCATTTGGCAAAACTCTTTAAAATTAAAGACTTAATATATTTAAGTTTTGTTTGGAAAAATAAATTAAAACTAATTTAATTTATTTTAATAACCACTTATAATATAGTTATTTGTCACACTTCTAATTAATTAAGTTTTATACTTAATTTAATTAATTCTAATAACAATTCATTGAATAATATAATAATTTATTTAATCATTATAAACTCTCTAACTTAATTATTAAATTAAATTAGATTACTATTTCAAAATAATTACTTTTCTTAACTCATTAATTATTTATTAAACAAATAAATAATCAAATCACATAAAATCAATTAAACAAATACTTATTCAACGATAAACACATCCATTAAATATTTATATAATTCAATAAATATTTAAATATTATAATTTAAAAAATCTGGATTGTTACATCATCATTCCTCCTTACAAGGATTCTCGTCCTCGTAATCACAACTCAAACCACTCATTCGTTATAATCTTCCCTACTTACAAAGATTTTTGTCCCGTAATCGAAGACACAAATTAAACAAATAACTCAGAGTAATCTTTCATCATTTTATCTAAATATAGGTTTTATATTTCCTACTACATTCATTACTTTAACAAATTGTAGGTTTCATTTCATAACTTTCACTTGAACTCAATATATATCTCGAGTATTATATTCTTTTAACCCATTCATTTCCTTTTCTAAGAATCGCTATCATAAACACTCTGGATATTACATTCACCCTTTCTTCTAAGAATTTTTGTCCTCAAAATTTTATTTTTTTATTCTTTATTCAATCTATCAAAATAGATTTTACACTAATATTTCATTCATTCCTTGGGTTTTATAACCACTTTCTTTCCACAAAGATCGTTCTACAATTATTAACTTTTCTATTAAAAGTTTTACATTATTCTTTGATAACTCATATCCTTCTCACTTCAAAATCTCTTTTCTCACTTATTCAACATATTCATCATTCAGTGTCGCATTCTACGACTCACTTCTTTCTAAGGAATACTTTCCTTTTTCACTTCCATCTTGCATAATAACAAGAATCTTCCACAATTGTTCAATAATTGGGAAGTAGTATGAATAACTCAGGAATTTAAAAGATTCCAAATCATGCTGAGGGTCACAAGACCTTGAACTCTATTCTCTAGGTTTAATAGTGCTTCACCCCCCCGGGTTCTTCACACTTTAAACCCTCTTTGGCAGAATGTTTATCAATCACAAAGATGAAAACACCTCCACTCGCATACTAGGTGGCCAACCTATTGTACCACTCACGTGGGTCAAGAACGTAGTGTTTTGTAACGACTATATATGTTACGCCCAAGATTTAGGTGTTAAGCCCTTCGTACTATGTATTGTGCACAAACATTTCAATAACAAAGTATAAACTAAGCGCTTAACCTCTAATAAAAGAGTTGTTCATCTCATAATTTAGAGTGCAAGCATTCAACTGAGGGTCTAATGACCACGAACCATGTCCACAGTTATAAGTAATCTTTCAACTTTAACTTTATAAATCATACGACTATAAGGACTCCAAGGTACTTAGGGGATCAATCCTTCAGATACATGTATTGTGCACAAACATTTCAAATAAGCAAAGTATAAACTAAGCATAACCCCTAAATAATAGGGTTGTTCATCTCAGCCTTTTCAACATCCGAATCCGCATCAAAACAAATTGGTTTGGCATAACTTCTCAAGAAACTCTTGAATTTCATGAACATCTTTCAATATTTGTCTAGTCAATCAAATAGCATAGACCTCTACAACAATTTGGACATCAACCAAAAAATATACATATACATACATACATATGTATTTCATATCTTAAAGAAATCTCAAAAATCTTTTTATGACGTCATGATACCGCATCAGTATTTACAAATTCATTGAGGATTCCTTCATTTGGTGATTTTATCATACTACATCATACCATAGTAGGATCGACGATCCTTAGATCACATCCAACACTAAGTAATAATCGCATTGATGACTCCATCATTTTTATCATCTTTGCACAAAGTTCCATGATGCATTAATGATATAAAATACATTTTGATATATTCCAAATCATTTTGTCTAGTCAAGCAATTAGCATATATATAATAATAACATTATTGTTGTTAAAACTCATTGGTTCCATCATTTGATCCAATGTTTTCAAGAAAATAAAAGTGTAAACATCAAAGACGAAGTCAATAAATTTTGAAAAGTCTAGCATAGCTAGTAGATTTAGAATACCTATGCTTCCACCATCAACTCCACTTTCTATAATGATCCATTGCTTAATAGGTCTATCTATTCCTATCATCCTCAATACTCCATTTACATTTATCTATACCCAGTTCGTCAAACTTACCACACGTTATAAGTTCAGGAACTTGCCACAATCATATGAGTTTAAGAACTTATCCTAGTCGCACCATAAGCGCCCATTCACGAGAGGGTTCAAAAATATACCATATAATTATGAGTCATTTAACCTACTATAAGTATGGAGTTTTAAGAACTCACACTTAACCTTATAATATTCTCTAACTATACTCTACCTATCTCGTTATATACATGAGAAAAGAATCACCTTCTCACAGTATATAGCAAATAATAGCGACACAAACATTCCAATGATTATCAATGTGATAAATTGAGTACAAGCACACAAACCCTCGCCCATACAAAGGTTTGTACAACTCACCCATCACCGAGTCCTCAATTGAAATCCCTCCTAACTCTATCTTGCTTATAACTTGCTCTTTCGCTCGATACGAATTCCTCAGATCACATTATCTATAACTCCTCACGAGTTTATCTCGCATACTATATCATAGTACATTATCTTCATAACATCAAGCTATAATCATTCAAACATTACAAACCATCTTTTTTTATAACTTAAACAAATCACGCCGTGATCTTATTCTATAATCATCTCCCTTAAAATTCTTTTCTTAACTCGTGATCGCTTTTGTTTTACGATCCTCATTCTTTCTCTTTTTTCATCATTTACTTACATTATTCGTTTATTGGCTATTGGAGTTAGGAAACTCCCATTTCTTATCTTTTTATATCTCTTAGATTCTTCTTTGAATCTTCTTGTTTTATATAAAAAATTCTTCCTTTAAGAATTTTTAACTTCAATTACATCGCTCAAAATTTCATTCGAGTTCTACACTTTCATCATACGTATCCATTTCTACACTTGGTACACATCAAGTCTCTAGCAGTTTCAATATGGTACGCTGAGTGGTTTCCCACAAACAACCAACAAACTAGGTTCCGAGTTACTAGTTCGTATATACCTCCGCTCTATGAAGGAATCGTTTAGCCCAGATACCATACATCAACTACTAAAGAGTACAATTGCACCATACTCTCTATTCTTAACTTCTTTATCATTCTCTTCTTATAGACATTGTATATTTATTATCACCTTACATCCTTATTATTGGAGTTGGATAACCCCACATTCATATTCCTTATAACTCTGCGAGATTCTTCTTTGAATCCTCTTTCGCATGTTTTAAATCACTTCTTTATAAATTTCTTAAATTACTTCTTATAATTCAAACTCTATTTGAGTTTATTCTTTCATTATCTTCACATCTCTTCTCTAAGGTTATTGCCTAAGGTACTCCTACCTAAGGTTTATAACCTACAGCTTTGATACCAACTGTAACGACCCCAAAATTCATACCATTTAAATCTCAACTTCAGTCGTTAACCATACATTAAATCTCTAATTTTACATCATTATTCGATATTAAAAACACTAAATTTATGGAATATTTAAAACGTTTATACATTTCCTCTTTTTGCCCTCGAATCGCAACCTTTACATTACATCTCTTTCGATTCAATCTTATATCATGAATCGTTACAACAAAATGACTATACAAAGTCTTACATCATAACTAAATATCCATATACATTGGATAGCTCAACTTACAATTCAACAACATGTTACGTTCAAAATATTAAATACATTTCTCATAAAACATAAGTAATCATCGTGAATATAGATCTCTATAACTCACTTAGCACATATCTTTACCTTAAAATCTTGACCTGCAAAAGTGGTTATTTGCAAGAGTGAGCTCGACGGCCCAACAAAATCTAACAGTTTTCATGCATCACATAACACGTAATAATATGCTAAACATACATATCATAATAACTAAAACAACATGGCATACATGCTTTTAGTTCACATAGAAAATATAAAGATTGAGTTCCTTACTCAATCCTCCTTATTTAACCAAAACAATGCAGTCATAAATTGACTTTAACATTTCATGATTTCAACATGTATAACATATCATGCAATTTAAAATAGTTCATCAAGTCCACGTAATAAATAAGAACCAAAGACTTCGCTTTTCGATCGTTGTTTTACTAATAATAGTTTAACAACTTACGCTTATCTTCACACTTCACGTGCCCTACACAGTTATATAATCATACACATCAACTATTAGTCACATAACAACACATAGTAATTGTAATGTAAACTCTACTCCACATCTCATAATCTTTCCTATTAATTAGCACACAATGTTCAATTTGATTGTGTTAACTTTCAACTTATATCTCACTATATTTCATATTCGAAATTCATTCAAGTGCTTAAGTCTTGCTAGGACTACTTATTGGTTTTATATTAAATCCATTCCATATCTTATAATATTCATTTCAATTGAATTGAAACACTTTTTAAGTTCATTAACACTGCACGACGCTTTGACGCTCAATCGCCACACGCCCGATTTGCATCTCTCATGTGTATGCTTACTATGGTTCTATAACTTATCTAATACATTATTTATTAATGTTAAGCATCATTATATTTACTAATATTCAAGTTTTATAACTTAGAATAACATCTTTTATCGTTAGAGCACTACACATGCATATGTGCATGCCCGACGACCTCCGATTGCCTCGAAAACACAACAAATCCTAAAGATGACCATTTTGATACTGTTACAGACCTCAAATTGAAAAACTAAAAAACAAAAGTTGTAGGTCTACTCGCCCTCGCTCCGGATCATCTTGAATCACCTCAATCGGAGTTCGTATGAGAAAGTTATGGCCATTTTACTACAAGAGGTCAAAATTATCCGACCTCAGACTACAATTTCCGTCAATGCAAGGCGAGGACTAAACTAACTAAAGGTGCCCGGTAAGCGTAAATTTGGTATAATGGGGCACGAAATTTCAGCGTTGGGCGTGAATTTTTTGGCTCAAGGCTTAATTTCAAAATTAATTTCATTTTTTGCGCGCTTAAAAACTAACGAGAATCGAAAGTACGTGAAGACCATTTTTATTCTATTTAAGAAATTCTAGCAACTAATTACATACATATAACTCGATGTAAATTTACACAAACCTCACCAAGCATACATATATTAACTTAAAACTCATCTTGAACAACAAATTTAGAAAGACTAAATCCAGAAAACTAATGTTTTAAAATTAAAACTCCATGTTTGACATTTGTTAAACACAATGTATAATCAAATCCTACTAACCACCAATTTGATTACTTTTAAACTACAATTTCTCTCATAGTTCATATCCAATTAACATACCCGACTTTCAATTTCACAACTAGCATACAATCGTATATATAACCTTTGATATTGTGTCAACTCAAGTTCATAAGTATATTTCACCGTAAAAAAACTATTTCTTTTTCTAAAAACGTAATTTTAGCATATACATATATATATATATATATATACTAGTTATAACAATTACAATTATAATTACATGTAATATCATAACCAATTCTAAAACATGGTTTACATACACTTTTTAAAAAACCTATATAAAGTGAGGTTGAGTTTCAAGAAACATAGAGGCTAATAAATATATATAATAAAACATATATGTTAAGATTATAAAACATACCTTTTGTTGATTTTAGAAAAATCATTTATCGAGAATCGCTACTCTCGAAAGCTTTTTAAAATCTCGTAACTTCCTTTCTCAAATGCTCTCTCTCTCAAATTTCTCGGACTCTGTTCTTTCCTTAAACACTTCCTTTTTCTTTCTTAGACTTAACCAAATACAATATACTTATATAACATAAAACTAACGTATTTTTTTTAAAAAAAAAAAACATTATAATAATTGCCCCTAATAAATTATCAGTTATAAAAATATTATATATATATATTTTATTTTATATTTAATAAATCAAATTTAAAAATCCAAAAGCCATAAGGCTCCGTTTGGCAAAACTCTTTAAAATTAAAGACTTAATATATTTAAGCCTTGTTTGGCAAAATAAATTAAAACTACTTTAATTTATTTTAATAACCACTTATAATATAGTTATTTGTCACACTTTAATTAATTAATTAAGTTTTCATACTTAATTTAATTAATTCTAATAACAATTCATTGCATAATATAATAATTTATTTAATCATTATAAACTCTCTAACTTAATTATTAAATTAAATTTGATTACTATTTCAAAATAATTACTTTTCTTAACTCATTAATTATTTATTAAACAAATAAATAATCAAAAATAAAATCATAAAAATCAATTAAACAAATATTTTTATTCAACGATAAAAACACATCCATTAAATATTTATATAATTCAATAAATATTTAAATATTATATCAAAAATAGGTACCGTTGCCTCGCATTGATGACTGTTTGACCCGATTTAAGACGCCAAATTCTTTTCAAAGATCGCATTAAAAATCTAAAGCTCCCTGTTGCCTTCATGGATATGATGAACCCAGAGTATTGGATTATCCAAAAAGCTTCAAGAAATATGTATGAAACACGTCCCATCAAAATAAAAAGCATGGAATGAATCATTTTGGATCAAAGATTGCAAACGCCAAATTCTTTTTTTCAAAGATCGATCTTTGGATATCATTAATTAAAGATTAAACAGTATGACATTCCAAAGTTCGAGAGCATTACAAATTTCATGTCTTTTGGGACTTGCCTTCATGATATAAGTATTCAAGGAATATTTGGATCACTTTTGTGGTCGTCTTTATTGATAACATTCTCATTTACTCCAAAAGCCGTGAAGATCATGAGCAACAACGAGGTCGATACATCAAAAGCTTCATTGAAAACATGTTATATCCCAATTGAAGAAATCGAGTTCGGCAGGAAGTAGCATTCCTTGGGCACGTAATATCAAATCATGGAATATCTGTTGACCCGACAAAGATTGAAGCAATTCAAAGTTGGGAGCAACCTAAGTCAGTGACTGAAGTACGTAGCTTTCTCGGCTTAGTTGGTATATCGGAGATTCGTAGAAGGGTTTTCTCGAATCACTACTCCATTAACTCAGCTGACTCGGAAAGATACAAAATTTGGTTGGAGCGAGGAATGTGAGAAGAGTTTTCAAGAACTCAAGAGGAGGCTCATTTCAACACCTGTTCTGACAATACCATCTAGCTCGGAGGGATTTGTCATATACAGTGATGCTTCAGGCAAAGGATTAGGGTGTGTTCTCATGCAACATGGGAAAGTCATAGCTTTATGCCTCACGACAAACTCAAAAAGAATATGAGAGGAATTATCCTACTCATGATCTAGAGTTGGCATTTGTCTGTTCGTTTTGCGCTTAAGATTTGGAGGCATTACGTATGGAGAGAAGGTGGAGATCTATACTCTGGATAATAAAAGCCTCAAATATTTCTTCACTCAAAGGAACTTAACATGCTAAGAACGACGATGGCTTGAGCTATTGAAAGATTACGATCATACCATTCAATACCATCCTGGAAAAGCGAACGTAGTAGCTGACGCATTGAGTAGAAGATCATATGCAGGTACGAATGAGATATTGTCAACGCAAAGGTCCATTTTATATGACTTACAAAGGATAAAGATAGAGCTAAAGACTCCAGGGACCCATGTGATGATGGCGAATAACGATTCTGACTTGAAGTATAAAATCATGATGAAGGCGCACAACACACCGTTTGCAATCCATCCTGGGAGTACCAAAATGTATCGTGATCTTCGACATACATTTTGGTAGAGAAATATGAAGAGAGAGATAGCAGAGTTATCTCAAGGTGCCTAACTTGTCAACGAGTCATGGCGGAGCATCAAGTGACAAAAGGTCCATTGCAACCACTTGAAATTCCAGAATGGAAGTGGGAGCACATTACCATAGATTTCGTTACTGGTCTTCCCAAGGTTTCTCAAGGCATAGATGCGATTTAGGTCATTGTTGATAGATTGACCAAGTCTGCTCATTTCTTACCGATACGAGAAACTTATACACTTAAACGTCTTGCTCGTATGTACATAAACGAGATTGTAAGATTGCATGGTATGCCAGTATCCATAGTTTGTGATCAAGACCCAAGATTCACTTCACGATTTTGGGTTAGTTTGCAAAAAGCTATGGGCACGAATTTACGATTTAGTTCGGCATATCATCCTCAAACGGACGGGCAGTCGGGGAGGACTATTCAAACTCTTGAAGATTTATCAAGACTCCGTGTCCTTGAATTCAAAGGAAGTTGGGATAAGTTCTTACCATTGATGGAGTTTTCCTACAACAACAGTTATCAAGCAAGTATTGGCGTGGCTCCATTTGAGGCGTTGTATTGAAGAAAGTGTCGTTCTCCAGTATGCTGGGATGAGGTGGGTGAAGCAACGTTGTTGGGACCGAAATTGGTACATATGACTACAAAAAAGATTCAAACGATCCGATAACGTATAAAAATCTCACAAGATCGACAAAAGAGTTATGCTGATCTTCATCGAAAGGATGTGGAATTCAATATTGGAGATCATGTATTGTTACGTGTTGCTCCATGGAAAGGAGTTACGAGATTTGGAAAGAGAGGAAAGCTCAATCCTCGATATATTGTCCTATTTTTAATCCTCGATCGAGTAGGAACTATGGCCTATAGACTCGCCTTACCGCCAAGTATGTCTCGTGTTCATAACGTTTTTCACATATCTATGTTACGTAAATATGTGAAAGACCCTAACCACATTATTGAATTAGAACCGGATGAGATAGCGCAAGATTTAACGTATCAGGAGGTACTTGTTAAAATCTTGGATAAGAAGGATCATATTCTACGCTCCAAGGTTATACCTCAAGTCAAAGTTTTGTGGAGAAACCATGATGTTGAGGAAATTACCTGGGAGTTAGAATCTGAAATGAAATCAAGGTATCCTCACCTCTTCGACATACCAGGTACGCACCCTAATTTTGAGGATGAAATTTTATAAGAACGGGAGGTTATAAGACCCCACCTTTTATGAATAAAGATTAATTTTTCTCAAAATATATTTTTGAATATTATGGTGTGGATTTGATATAATATTATAGTTGTGGGTATTATTTACAAATTTTGCAAAGTAAGCAAGTGGTTATATAATATTTGATTGGTCGGGAAATATTCATTTTAACAGGAAATATTCGTACGACGACACAATCATTGGTGGACCCCACAACGAAAGTATTGTCGTAGTTAGAAAACGACAGAATTATCTTTTTATGAAAATAACGACGAAAGTTTTACTGTTAAACTGTTGAACTACCTAGTGGTAAAAGTACAGTAATACGCGTGGTTGCATACTAGCACACGGTATTGATTATTGATGCTTACGTGAGAAGTCACTCAGTTATACTCAAATATTGCTACAGTAATTGCTGCATAATATCTCTCATATTATTAATTCAATTATTGTCACGGTATCATCTACATAATATTTTATATAATTAAATCAATAATTAAGACGACAAATGTATTCATATTACTATTTGCAATATTGACAATGTCTAGAAAGTTCTGTCAAGGAGAGGTTTGGTCACTTAATTGCGCGCCAATAAGGAGAAATCCTTATCGGAAAGCCCTATCTTTCCTAGGAATGATCTGGTTGTTAAATATTGTGACTTATAATATTAATGATGAATAAGTTCGTGGTAATTAAAGATGAAATTGATATTTTCATTATGTTGGGATTATTAGTATTAGTGGAAATCGACATCTATTTCGATAATAATGGATGTCTAGAGGTTATATTGACCAATCGGGTAATTAATCGGATAAATGAGCAATTAATTGCTATTAATTAACATGCTTATAACTATTTGTTCACATGTGTGTACTATTGATTCACATGCATGTACTATTAGGGGAGGTGGTGCAAGATTGATAATACTTGCATGATTAAATTAAAAATGGAGGTATAAATGAAGGTACTATACTGCAATTATTTTTTTCACATGATTGTACTATTGATTCACATGATTGTACTATTGATTCACAAGATGTATTATTAGGGGAGGTGGTACAAGTTTGATAATACTTGCATGACTAAATTAAAAATGAAGAAAAAGATGAAGGTATTATACTGTAATATTTTCAGCCACAAAACGTGCAATTATCGAAACTATATTTTTTCTATAAATAGAAGCTCATTCTTCTTTCATTCTCACCAATTCACTAAGACTCACAAGAGCAATTATAGAGAGAGAAGCTATAGAGAGAAATAAGAAGAGAAGTCTGCTACTTCACTATTCCAGTATCTAGTTTTTTTCTAAGGTAAGGGATATTATTTTTTTCAGTATTCATAAGGAATAATATTTTCTTCCATACTCTGTAGTATGTGAGTAATATTATTTCATCTCGTATTCCTGATTATACCCTCATTTTGTTAAAGTATTGCTTCTATACTCCGTGAAATTAGTAGAATATCCTTGAAATTTGTGCTTCATCTAGTATCGTTTCACAAGGATATTTTCTACCCTTTCTTCTTAAATTTTAAGCTTTTCATGCCGGAGTACTGTCAATGAGTAGTATTCATTTTTATGGTACTATTCACAAAGTACTATTCACGGGGTACTATTCATAAAGTACTATTCACAAATTACTATTCATGGGGTACTATTCTTGAAGTAATATTCACGGGGTACTATTCACTCAGGCACTATTCACCCGGGGAATTATTCATGACAAAAATTGATTTCTTTGCTGTCCAAATCATTTTTGATACAATATTATTCTTGAATTTTACTCCATAAAGCAGTATCATGTTGACAATTTGGACATTATTGAATTATGGATAAATTAAGTTATAAATCTTTAAAAATTTATCCTTTGCTTTCTTTTAATTGAATTCTTATATCATTGTCATCATCTTCATGCTTATATTGTGATAAAAGTCATCGGTGGCTTACGTGCATAGATGTACAATTGATTGGTATGATTATGACCAGGGATTATTCGATATAATCATGACCGTAATGTTACAAATGATGTGGTAAATATCCTCATTGGCCTGTCTTGCCTTGATGGACAGTTGTTGGTATGATTATGACCAGGGATTATTCGGTATAATCATGACCATTGATGATTACATGAATATCCTTGGCCCGTAGTGCAGGGATGATTCGATGATGTGGTTTATTTATTAAGCTGAGTCTCAGCGATAAAATTGATGATAAACTTTTTAAATCATAGAAGATAGTAGATATCATGCTCTACTTGACTTTTCTAATAGATTGCTTGTTCCGTTGCAGTTAAACTTGATGTTTATTATATTTTATCAGTTTAACACTGTTGAAGGCTAACAATAATTTATTCTATATTATCTTAGTCATAATATTTCTTACTAGGCTAGTTGAGCTCACCCTTTGTTTTCATTGTTCTCTTCAGGAAATGAGAATATAGCTGAGACTAGTCGGGGAACGGAGTGATGGTCCAGATGTTTGCATTAGTAGTCCTCATTATTCAGTGAAATAGTGTGATAATAATTGTAATGCAAACTTTATTTGAGTTTGGATACTCTCTACGAGACATTATCCGTGTTGAAACTCTCAGCTACGTTTTGTCGTACTATATAAAAGAAGTTTGTATTTAAATTCTGTACCATGTATTTGGCGACTCAAGATGGGTGATGTATACCTATTTTGGGGGCGTTGTAAAATCTCAAATTTTATGAATAAAGATTTAATTTTCTCGAAATATTTTTTCAAAATTATGGTGTGGATTTGAGATAATGTTATAGTTGTGGGTAATATTTATAAATTTTGAAAAGTATGCAAGTTGTTGTATAATATTGATTGGTCGGGGAATGTTCTTTTTTGGGGAATATCCGACGACGGTATAATCATTAGTGGACCCCTAATAAGAAATTATTGCCGGATTGAGAAAACGCACAAAATATTTTTATGAAAATAACGGCGGAAGTTTTACCGTTAAAAGCTGTTGAACTACTCGGTAGTAAAGAAATGCGATGTCTGGCGTGGTTGCATAGTAGCACACGGTATTGATTATTGATGTTTACGTGAGAAGTCACTCAGTTTTGTTCAATTTTTGCTACAGTAATTATTGCTTAGTATCTCACGTTATTTGATTCAATTATTGTCGATATTTTATATATTATTAAATCAATAATTGAGATGATAGAGTTATTAATATTATTATTTGCAATATTGACAATGTCTAGAAGTTCTGTCAAGGAGAGGTTTGGTCACCTAATTGCGCACCAATAGGGAGAAATCCTTATTGGAAAGCCCCCTCTTTCCTGGGAACGAGCTGGTTGTTAATATTATGAGTTATAATAATATTAATAAATATTGTTAAAAATATTGAGGTGATTTTTATGAGGTATTTGTTGTATTTTTGGACCCTCCATTTATCCATTTTCAAAATAATCGGTAGACATATTTTTAGTATTTTAGTGCGGCCCACATGTGGGGGCCACATATGGGGCCCACGTGTGACTTAGGAAATCTGATCATTTGGGGGGAGTCACGGGAAAGTTTATATATATATATATATATATATATTATATTTTGTTATTTTATTATTATAAATGCAATAAAACATAATAATTTTTATAAAGTTTTGTTTTATTTGATTATAAATAGAATATATTATATTTTATTGCATAATGCAGCATAGTATCCTTTCTATTCTCCTATAAATAGGATGCTTAGTTAGAATTGAAAAATACACTAGAAATTCAGAGAATTCTTCTTCTATAATCTTGAGCGTATTTCTTTAGAGTTTAAGAAAGTTTTGAGCATAGAAAATAGTGCATATTTTCTTCAAGTATATCCCCGCCCTACTCGTCGGAATACTCTTCTTTTTAAGGTAAGGGGTATTATTCTTTCGTATTCATGAAGAGAGTTATTTTCTTTCAATACTTGTAAGGGTTGTTATTCAATTCTTTATTATTCTGTTGGAATAACCTGTCTGTGCGGTCTATCGCATGCCTGATGAATTCTTCTATTATTCCATTCTTTATTATTCTGTTGGAATAATCTGTCTACGTGGATTACCGCATGGCGGCAAAAATCCATTTGCGGTTTCATATATTCTATTATACTCAGTTGGTTAAAGTTTTGGCTTTTATACTCCATGAAATTAGTGGAATATCCTTGATATTTGCGCTTCATCCAGTATCTTTTCATGGAAATATTCTTCTGAGCATTCTTGAATTTTACTCCACAAAGCAGTATCATGTTGACAATTTGGACGTTATTGAATTCAGGATAAATTAACTTATAAATTTTTAAAATTTATTCTTGAACTTGTTTTATTGAATTGTCATCATCCTCATGCTTATATTATGTTGAAAGTCATCTGTGGCCTGTAGTCGCATAGATGGACTTGGTATGATTATGACCGAGGATTATTCGATATAATCATGGTAGTAATGTTACAAATGATGTGGAAAAAAGTCCTCATTGGCCCGTAGTGCATTGATGGGCGAGCTTTTGGTATGATTATGGCTATGGATTCTCTTCTGCCAAGGGTGCAAAAGATGAATTGTTTTATGGCATGATCAAGATCTTGTTGATCAAAACACGATTATCTTTGGCCCGTAGTGCATGGATAATTCGTGGTCGTGATCTTAAAGAATATCCTTGGCACAGTAGTGCGGGGATGATTTAATGATGTGGATTATTTATTGTTGAGTCTCGTGATAAAAGTGATGAAAAAACCTTTTAAATCATAGAAGATAGTAGATTTTATTCTCTACTTGACTCTTCTAATGGATTACTTGTTCATTGTGATTAAACTTGATATTTGTTATATTTTATTAGTTTAACCTTTGTTTTGAAGGCTAAGGATAAATTATTCTGCATTATCTTAGTCATAATATTTCTTACTGTGCTAGTTAAGCTCACCCTTTTGCTTTCATTGTTCTCTTCAGGAAATGAGAACGTAGCCGGGAATAGTCGGGGAATGGGGTGACGGTCCAGATGATAGTATTAGTAGTCCTCACTATTCTATGAAATAGTGTGATAATAAATATAACGAAGACTCCATTGAGTGTGGATATTGTCTAGATGACAATATTTGTATTAAAACTCTCAGTTTATGTTTTGTCGTATTTTATACGACAGTTGTATCATTAAGTTGTATTTGAATTTTGTACCATGTATTTGGTGACTCAAGATGGGTGATGTATACCTGTTTTGGGGGCGTCACAGTTGGTATCAAAGCTTAGGGATATGATCCTTGGCTGAGATGTGAGACAAGAACTAGCAGGGGAAAGACGGGGAATTCCTTCACTAGTATGACCTACCTAAGTTTATTTGGTATTTAATTGGTCGGTCAGAGTATAGGGATAATATGTGATATGTTAATTAACCCTTGTTTTGTGACAGTGTTTGCGAATGACATCTAAAAATATTGAGATAAGCAATGAAGCACATGAGACCGTTAAGTCAGCTCAACCAAAAGGTAACGACCAACAACACGATAATAATCATACTGGTGGTAACGGCCATCGGAACAATGATAACCATCGTGGGGGAAATTATCATGCCAAGAATGGTAACCACTTCGGTGGTAATCATGGCCAAGATAATAGAAGTGGAAATTTCGAGAAGAGAAGGTCATTTAGCTCAATTTTGTCGTATAGTGAAGTCAAGTCCAGCTGGAATGGTGGCACCAAAGGCGGATACGGAGAAAACAAAGTCGGTGGTTACAGGGAGAGCGTTTTTCGTTACTTCTCAAAAAGCGAATAACCCGAATGAAGTTAGCACGGGTTAGTTAATTATAAACTCTTGCGAAGTCTATACCTTATTCGATACCAGTTCTACCCACTCTTGCGCTCAATGTTTAAATTTGACTCCGGAGAAATTAGACTTTGATTTATCTATTGAAACTCCGTTGGGAGAAACCTTCGTTACCTCCACTATTTATAAATCTTGTTGATTCAAATCGACACTTTCATGTTACCTGTCGATCTTATCTCTTTGAAAATACTTGCCTTTGACGTGATTTTAGAAATCGACTGGTTAACTACTCATCGTGCTAAAATTGATTATTTTCGTAAGGTGGTTAGCTTTTATATTCCTAACAACCTGCTATACGAATTCAAGCAACCAAACCACTAAAGTCAATCACTATTATATCAAGCCATAAGTAAAAAGCCCCGAGCCTTTATCTGGTGACTTCCTTGTGTGGAATGCACCGAAGCTAGACTTTCTATAGGAGATGTCGTGAATAACGGTGGCAAGTTAATAGATATCAATGTGACATTTTATCCAAGTCTTGGATGAGAGTCATAGTTTTGAATGACATTTCTATTGTTAATAAATTTCCTGACGTATTCTTGAAGACTTCCTAGCCTACCCCTAGAGCGTGAAATCGAATTTTGTATTGACCCCAGTACAAAACCCATTTCTAAAACCCTTAAATATTTCTTCAACCAAAACGATCGTATAATGTGCCAAATACGTTGGCTCGAGCTGTTGAAGATTACGATCGTACCATTCAATATCATCGTGTAAGAGCGAACGTGGAAGCTGGCGCGTTGAGTAGAAGATCGTATGCGTTTATGAGTGCGAATATACAAACCTACGTGAAGATAACGAATATATGATTAGAACCAACTTTAGTCGATAATGTTAAAGCTGCTAAAGCTACAGACCCGGAGCTGATGAATACGAAAAAGAAGGTTCAAGAGGGCGTTATTTTAAAAGCAAGAGTTGGTGAAGAGAGGAAATCTCAACCCTCGATTTAATTGGCCCATTTAAAATCCTCGTTTTACCGCCAAGTATGTCGCGTATTCATAACATTTTTAACGTATCGATGTTACGTAAATATGTGGACGACCCGAACCATATTATTAATTTAAGAACCAGACAAGATAGCGGATAATTTAACGTATGAAGATGTACCTGTTAAAATCTTGAAATATATTTTACACTCAAAGGTTATACCTCAAGAGTTAGAATCTGGTGAAGTGTCCTCATTTGTTTGGCATACCAGGTACGTACGTAAATTTCGAGGGCGAAATTTCATAAGGAGGGGAGATTATAAAATCCCAAATTTTATGAATAAAGATTTAATTTTCTCGAAATATTTTTCAAAATTATGGTGTGGATTTGAGAAAATGTTATTGTTGTGGGTAATATTTATAAATTTTAAAAAGTATGCAAGTTATTGTATAATATTCGATTGGTCGGGGAATATTCTTTTTGTCGGGGAATATCCGTACGATGGTACAATCATTGGTGGACCCCACAATGGAATTATTGTCGGATTGAAAAAACAATAAAAATATTTTTATAAAAATAACGGCGAAAGTTTTACCATTAAAACTGTTGAACTACTCGGTAGTAAAAGTACAGTAATACGCGTGGTTGCATAGTAGCACACAGTATTTATTCTTGATATTTACGTGAGAAGTCACTCAGTTTTGTTCAATTATTGCTACAGTAATTATTGCATAGTATCTCACGTTATTTGATTCAATTATTGTCGATATTTTATATATTATTAAATCAATAATTGAGATGACAGAGTTATTAATATTATTATTTGCAATATTGACAATGTCTAGAAGTTCTGTCAATGAGAGGTTTGGTCACCTAATTGCGCGCCAATAGGGAGAAATCCTTATTGAAAAGCCCCATCTTTCTTGGGAACGAGCTGGTTGTTAATATTGTGAGTTATAATAATATTAATAAATATTATTAAAAATATTGAGGTGATTTTTATGAGGTATTTATTGTATTTTTGGACACCCCCCATTTATCCATTTTCAAAATAATTGGTAAAAAAGTTTCAATATTATAGTGGGGCCCACGTGTGACTTAGGAAATCTGATCATTTGGGGGGAGTCACGGGAAACTTTATATATATATATATATATATATATATTGTTTTATTATTATTATAAATATAATAAAACAGAAAACTTTTTATATAAAACAGAATACTTTTTATAAAGTTTTGTTTTATTTGATTATAAATAGAATATATTATATTTTATTATGCATAGTGTTTGTATAGTGCCTGCATAGTGTTTGCATAGTAATTTTTTTTTAATATAAAACAGAATACTTTTATAAAGTTATTTGTTTTATTAGATTTTAAATAAAATATATTATATTTTATTGCATAGTGCAGCATATTATCCTTTCCATTCTCTTATAAATATGATGCTTAGTTAGAATTGAAAAACACACCAGAAATTCAGAGAATTCTTCTTCTATAATCTTGAGCGTATTTCTTTAAAGTTTAAGAAAGCTTTGAGCATAGAAAATAGTGCAAGTTTTCTTCAAGTATATTCATGTCCTACCCGTCGAAATTTTCTTCTTTTTAAGGTAAGGGGTATTATTCTTTTGTATTCATGAAGAGAGTTATTCCATTCCTTATTATTCTGTTGGAATAATCTGTCTACGTGGATTATCGCATGGCAACAAAAATCCATTTGCGGTTTCATATATTCTATTATACTCAGTTGGTTAAAGTTTTGGCTTTTATACTCCATGAAATTAGTGGAATATCCTTGATATTTGGGCTTCATCCAGTATCTTTTCATGGAAATATTATTCTGAGCATTCTTGAATTTTACTCCACAAAGCAGTATCATGTTAACAATTTGGACGTTATTGAATTCAGGATAAATTAACTTATAAATCTTTAAAATTTATTCTTGAACTTATTTTATTGAATTGTCATCATCCTCATGCTTATATTATGTTGAAAGTCATCTGTGGCCTGTAGTGCATAAATGGACTTGGTATGATTATGACCAGGGATTATTCGGTATAATCATGACCGTAATGTTATAAATGATGTGGAAAAAAGTCCTCATTGGCCAGTAGTGCATTGATGGGACGCTTTTTTGGTATGATTATGGCTATGGATTCTCTCTCCAAGGTGCAAAGATGAATTATTTTATGGCATGATCAAGATCAGTTGATGAAAAACACGATTATCTTTGGCGTGAAAGTGCATGGATAATTCGTGGTCGTGAAACTAAAGAATATCCTTGGCACGTAGTGCGGGGATGATTTAATGATGTGGATTATTTATTAAGTCGAGTCTCAAATGATAAAAGTGTTGAAAAACCTTTTAAATCATAGAAGATAGTATATTTTATTCTCTACTTGACTCTTCTAATGGATTGCTTGTTTCGCTGCAGTTAAACTTGATGCTTGTTATATTTTATCAGTTTAACACTGTTAAAGGCCAAGGATAAATTATTCTGCATTATCTTAGTCATAATATTTCTTACTGGGCTAGTTGAGCTCACCCTTTTGCTTTCATTGTTCTCTTCAGAAAGTGAGAACGTAGTCGAGACTAGTCGGAGAATGGGGTGACGGTCCAGATGATAGTATTAGTAGTCCTCACTATTCTATGAAATAGTGTGATAATAAATGTAATGAGGACTCCATTTAGTGTGGATATTGTCTAGATGAAAATATTCGTATTAAAACTCTCAGTTTATGTTTTGTCGTATTTTACACGATAGTTTTATCATTAAGTTGTATTTGAATTTTGTACCATGTATTTGGCGACTCAAGATGGGTGATGTATACCTGTTTTGGGGGCGACACATGAAGAGTCACAACCTCCCTATCCCTCTGCTCGATTGTAATCTGCTGAATAATCACCCTCTCACTCAACCCCTGGACAGTGTCACGTAACTCTACGTTATGGTCATATAGCTCGTCGTACATCTCAGCATTAATTGAGTTCGGTGGGAACTCATCTTCTTCCTCCTCTGGATCAGTCTCAGGCTCATGCTCCTGACCAACAACAGTGATCAACAGAGATGGCTCTCTCTGTACCAACTGCTCCCTAACGACATGAATGTCTTGGGGCTCCTCCTCTGTAGGTACTCGGGGTTCCTCCTCCCAGCTCAACTATCTCCTCCAACATCCGACATCCTGACAACATAGTTTTAAGTTTTAGTAATTAAGTCGTACTAGCGAGCACATAATTTAACACATAAACACATAAAGTCTTTTATTATCTTCAATGAATTAAGAATTCATTTCTTAAAACTCGATAAGAGTTTTCCATCACTATGTTCATCCTATAAGGCTACTATCTAAGGTTGGTCCCCCACCTAAGGTTCATAACCTACATCTCTGATACCAACCTGTGACACCCCCAAATCTGGGTACTTCAATTCTCACATGATTTTGTGTTCAATATACAAACATCATATGTCTATCTACCCAATATAAATGAAAGCATAAATAGCTAGAAATAAATCCCCTCCTTAAGGAGTTACATCATCTGAAATAATACATAAATCCCAGGTCATACTAACCTTAAATCTTAACTGCGGAAACATAAATAATTAATCGTCTTACACATCATTAATAAGAGTCTAAAACATAAATACATCATCACAGAAAACAACAAGTCTTCATCACTTGTTAATCTTGCCCTTGTCTTTGCTAGTAGAAGGCTCGTCGGACCTTTTGTTCTTAACGGCAATGTTATTATTACGCAAGAGTGAGCACGATTTCCCACAAGTATAATAATGAAACAATAATATAATAACATGCGAGTGAATCAAAGACTTCTGGAATAAGAACTCAACTTTTGAATCAAGAATGAATAGCAAGAATCAAAAGAAATTCTGAGGGTCATAAGACCTTGAACTATATCCTAGGTTATCAAGGGTTAAACTTGAAACCTTTAACAGTCATGAGACTATGGACTCTTCTACTCGTACTTAGGGGGATCAGCCCTTAGTACCATACTGTGCATAATATCTTAACGCTAACACATATGTAGTCCCTATACAGGGTTGTTCATCTCAGTTTGACATTAGAGTCCGTACCAAAGGATGTTTGGTTTGGATAATTCAATAAGTGTTCTAAAATTTAGAACGTTCATCAACTATGGACTAGTCGAATCAATAAGGTTCGCTAGTCTAACAAGGTTCAACAATAACTGGTATTTAAATCGAATAACAATCTCAAGAGGTATACAATAGAATAAGTATTGTATAACAGAATCATACTTTGAAAAGATTAATAATCTTTAATATAACAAATTGAACTTGATTAATAATAACGAGAATTTGCTCGATGTAAATTTATAAACTTGAATAACAATAACAAGTAGGGTTAGGAAACTTGCCTCGTGCGTAGATTACACGTTAATTATATACGTTCCTCGATTTAATCCTATATATCATTCATATTCACAATATCAGTCAATTATAACGTAACTAGTCATTACAAGTTCATTCTTTTTGTCTAACTCGGATTATGACTATATATAGTCAAATTACCACACTTATTGTCACAAAATTAAATTTCATGAACAATAAGTTAACTATGCGTTCAATAATTCAATCCACGCGTAAATGTGTTATTGACATGTTAAGAATTTATTTTAACGTCTCGTTATACGTCTAACATATTTTTATGTTCATTAGATTATGTAACTATCACATTCCTAGACTTGAACAATTAAAAATTTCATTTCTGGACAATCAGAGTAGTATTTAAGGCTACTACTATTAGGTATGTTCGTGCCAGCTATGGTGCGGTGTGGCATGACTTAGGATTGGGATTTATGACACAAGACGGCATGCTTACTAAGACGGCCTTAAGGCACGGAGTTGGTCTTGCATGTGCACATGAATGAATCAAGATTCTGCAATTCGCAAAAAATTGAAGAACATGGCCAAAACCTCCAATTAATTTATTCTTACACGAATTTAGACATACCCAAATACTATAATACATATGTAACTACTACCCAACCATTCTAGCATGATTTTAACAAGTTAAAACACATAATTTACAGAATCAAAACATGTAATTTTTACTGTTCTTGCTGTTCTTGAAAGTTTTGAAAACAAAACATGAAGATTGGCACTACGGGTTCGTTATAACACTAAATCAGTCCATTCAAAGTTCGTTTTCTTCGTTTTAACATACATAATTATATACAAGTGTAAAATTTATGAGATAACATATGATTGACGTATTAAATTTGCATGTAAGGGCCATATGGCCATATTTCATACTCTGTATTTTGAAGAAAGTATATACGACATGTTTTTATGAAACTGATATTATGGAAATATACAATATATAGTAAAAACATGATATGTTAACATATTGTCACATATATATCCACATAATTGTTACCCTTTCTAACTACAGAGATTTAACTGAAACTTGAAAGCCATTTTTTTTATAAAAACTTAAACAACGTAATTTGAAATTGGTTTAAAGAAATTACCCAGAGTATAGATTAGTAGAGAGACCTTTCTCAGATGTTTCTTCAATCACCCACTCACAATCTCCCTCAACAATTTCTCAATTTCTCTTTGTAAATTGTTTTTCTTATTTCCAGACTTGGAGAATAAAGAAGGAAGAAGACGTATATAATAATTAAGAACTGACGCAGTTGTGGTCAGTTAACCCGATCATGGGTTAGCTGCTCCGAACTCCCAATAAGGCTCCGTTTGGCTAGCCTTAAAAGAATCATAACCATTTAACTTAATAAATCTTTTATACTATAGTTTAATAGTGTCACACCCCTTTATAAAATAAATCAAATATCTTATTTTCTTTAATTTAAATAAAATATGATAATTTCTCATTAATTTACACAATCACATAATTAATTTTCTCATTTATTAATTATGTCAAATTATTAATTTTCTTATTAATTAAAATATTATTAGGCTTATTAAATATTTCTTTTAATTCAATAAGCTCACATAATTACATACTTTGAATAATAAAAATTGTAAGACCCCAAATTATTAATAAATGAAATTTATTTTCCTCTATTTATTATTTTGAAATAGAAATGGTTGATTTGATTAATGTGGATAGTTATGGGTAAAATACATGAAATATTTGAATAAGCAAGTGGTTATAAAATATTCATTATTAACCGGAGAATATTTGTTTGGTCGTGGAATATTACGTCTTATCGGGAATATTAAATACGACAGTAGCGATCTTTATGGGCCCCATAACGAAAAAGCGATTGGATGAAGAAAACGACAAATATAAGTTGTTTATAAATAACGGCGTAGTTGTTACCATTAATCTTTGTTGGAATACCCGTTGGTTAAAAAACACTAATACGCGTTGTTGAGCAAGTAGCACTGCAGTATTGCACCAATTATTGATTCTTACGTAAGAAGGCACTACTCAATAATTATTACGAGTAATTAATGTTCGATATTTTATTTTATTGATTCAATAATTCTTTGCATTGATATTTTATATTCTTGTTGTTTCAATAAATTGTCATTACAGTATTTTCCATTATCTAGACAATAATTCATATTATCTGAATAATATTATTGGATAACATTATTGGCAATGTCTAGAAAGTTACGTACAGGAGAGGTTTGGTCACCTAATAAGCGGCTTGATGAGGAGAGATCCTTATTTGAAAGCCCTCTTTCACAGGAGCGGCACAGTTGCCGATCTTGTGATTTCTAATAATATTATTTGTGAATAATTAATTATTGATTTATATGATGAGGAAAATATTGATTTTATGTGGATATAGATGGAGAAAATTTTAAAATGACAATTGTTGAAAATTAATATTTTATCTTTTTGATAAAATAATTCATTTAAATATATTATTTTAATAATATATTAACAATGATATTTTATAATAAATGTGGGATATATGAGTATATGAGGAGGAAGAGTATTTTTGTGGCATTAATTGTTTAACACATATTTTGTGTGTTGGTGGACCACAATTATTAATAGAAATTTGATTATAACATAAAATCGCATGCGTTTATGGATTTTGGTCAATTTACATTTGGAATTTGGAAAAACTTTCTTACGTAAAGTTGTAGAGAATTGAATTTCCTATAAAAAGTTGCGAAATTTGAATTTTCTGATAAAAGGGATATTTATTATGAATTATTGAAGTTCTGAAGCTCTGAAATAATTAATTTTTGGAAGTTTAAAATAATTTAAATAAGAAAAACGTTTTTTGTGTTGGTGGGCATCTTTAACACATGCTAAGTTGCCGAATTCAGATGATTCTAAGTGGGCGTAGACAAATTAATATATATATTATTATTATATTAAATTTTCTACTTTGGTGTTCTAAGCATTTTCCTATAAATAGGGTGCTTAGGTTAGAATTGAAAATTAGACCCGAAGCTGGAGTTTTCTCTCTATATTATCGAGCGTATTCTTGTGAGTATTTTGAGTATACTTTGAGTATTGCTATACTGATGCAAGTTCCATCATAGCTTTATATCAAGGTGTTTCAACTAGAAGTCTTGTCTTACGAGGTAAGGGATGTTATTTTATTCGAAAATGATATTATTTCTTCAATATCATTATGTCGAAATATTGGTTGGAAATTTTTATCAAATTTGGATTTTTTTTTATGTCGGGGTTACTATTCATGAGTTACTATTCAGGAGTTACTATTCAGGAGTTACTATTCACGAGTACTATTCACGAAGCGTGAAGATGTTTTTTTGTGAAATTTCTATCTTTTGGTGTCGGAGTTACTATTCACGTATACGGTACTACTCAATATACGGCACTATTCACGAATACGGCACTATTCACCGAAAAATGAAATTTCTTCTTTTTGTCCAAAATATCTATTCTGGATACTAGCTTTGATTGTATCCATGTTTTGATCACTCTTGAATTTTACTCCACTCTGATTACTTATGAAGTATTTTTGAACTTGGATTGTTTAAAATACGAATCCTTAATATTTGTTCTTTTGTTTCACTGGATTCGTTTTCTTTGAAAATATTTTCATCATCCTCGGTCCTAAATGATGATATTATGAATATCTTTGGCACGTAGTGCAAAAGATGAATGATTTCTTGATGAATATCTTTGGCCCGTAGTAAAAAGATGAATAGGTGTTGAGATGAACATGACTCTTGATTAATATCTTTGGCCGTAGTGCAAAAGATGAGCAGTGTTTAGGCGAACATGATTAATGATTAATATCTTTGGCACGTAGTGCAAAGATGAATATTTGATTCTAGATATATATTGATTGATGTTACGAGGATAAAATATCGACGATGAACTTTTAAATTCATATATAGAAGATAGTAGTTTGTATTCACTACTTAACTCTTCTAATGAATTGTTGTTTCATTGCGATTGTTGATTTAAAAGCTGGTTGTCTATTATATTCTATTAGATTTTTCCTGTTGAAGACTAACGATAATTTGTTGTATATTATCTTAGTCATAATATTCTTCTTGGGCTAGTTGAGCTCACCTTTTCTTTTTGTTCCATTTTCTTCTAAGGAGGCGAGAATGTAGCGAATACTAGTCGGGGTATGGAATGAAGGTTCTAGAAAGAGTTGTTTAGTAGTCCTCACCATTTTGTAAAATAATGTATCAATAATTATGATGGGGATTTATTTGGGTATGTATATTGTCTAGAAGACAATAATTGTATTTAAATTCACGATATATATATGTTGTCGTATTTTGCACGACAAATGTATTAATAAAGTTGTAGTTATTTTACATACCATGTATTTGGCGACTCAAAATGGGTTG
Source organism: Panax quinquefolius (assembly GCA_020205615.1). NCBI lineage: Eukaryota > Viridiplantae > Streptophyta > Magnoliopsida > Apiales > Araliaceae > Panax > Panax quinquefolius. Next base: position 79,215,272 of record CM035171.1, on the reverse strand, counting down.
GATGGAATGGACCTATTTTTGGGGCGCCATGATTGGTATTAGAGCTTAGGGATATGATCTCTGGCGTAGATCGGGGAATAGAACTAGGAGGAGAGGCGAGTAAATCCTTCGCTAGTGTGTCCTACCTAAGCTTATTTGTTAGTTTGGTCAAGATATAGGGATATTATGTGATATATTGATTTCCTTAATTAACCCTTGTTTTATGGCGATGATTTGAGAATATTGGTGATATTATTAACGATTGGAGTAAATGAGACCGTGGAGATGCATGTACATACCAACGAGAGAACGTGCAACAGTCGGTAATGTACCTCCCGTGAACAACAACACCCTTTGAAAGCGATGATGAGCGAGGGATGTTTAGAAGCTTTTTGCAGTTCATGCAAAATCTGAAAGTAATATGCACACAAGCCAATCATGTTTGCTGATAAAGCATATACTTTGTAACAATCTTATTCATTTATTAATAAAAAGTATTAATTTATTAAAGGCTTTTAATTATCTACATGATCTTTGTTTTATAATATGTGATAAACCCATAGTTTTAAGCAATGCTTTTAGAATAATGATGATGATCATTCTAATGAGATCTAAATTCTTAGAAAGCTTAAAACTAAAATAGTTCCCAATCGTTGGATTACTAAATTGGGGATTAGTGAATCCGGATAGATTGGTACATACGTTGCTTGCTCATTGGATGAGGATGATTGATCTCATGATCATTTGTGTGGAGACACTAAAGCAAGTATGTAGGTGCTTATTAGAGAATAAGTTCTTTGAGCGTGGCTCGCTAAGGAATACCTAATGGAGTTTTATTTGCTTTCAATAGGAATTCTGTAGTGATAGTAGTACAAGTAATCCTTGGACTTGAGATCATCATAGTATCTTGTGTATGATGAGTTATACTTTGACTTATTCCTTAAGACCCTTAGGGTATATCAAAAGGTATGCTTGGGTATAATAAGTTATACATGGAGATAATGTATGATCGATAAAGAATCCACCACTTCTAATAAAGAAGAGAAATGTCCTATGTGATTCGATAAATGACAACCCCAAGTAGTCCTTGGTTAAAGATAGAATGAAATTAGAAAGGAGTTTCTAATTTGCATTATTTGAGTTGTGCATTTAAGGATCGAAATACATATAATTAAATAAAATAAGACTTGACGGAAATTCCATGTCTTATATTTAATTGGGACATTGTATGGTGGAAGGATTGAATTATCTCAGTAACTATTTACTCAAAAGTTCTTTTATGATTAATATTGAAATCTATATTATACGGAAAGTCGTTGATCATTAGGAGGCTTATCCTATTGTAGAATAAATATTATTTATTTAAATAAATTAATTGTTTAATTTATTTATTTAAATAAGATTAGAATTGTTTTAATTGATTTATTCACAATAGGTTTAATATGGAGAACCTAAAAAGGGTCACACCATAAAAGGAAGAATAATTATTTAAGAAGTTAATGGCATAATCGTAATAATATGTTAAGTATATTTAATTTAATCTATGGTGATAGAATAAATTAAATAGCTTAATATTTATTATTTAATATTTTAGAAATATTAAATATAAATTAATAAGAGAGTCTTATTAATATTATTACAATTATTATTATTTTAATTTCTAAAAGAGTTTAGGAATTAATTTAATATAAGTACTCTCATTTATTCCTAATTGGATTAGGAAGGAAAATTAGTTAAAGGAGTTTTAATTAATTATCCCTAATAAGATTAGGGAGCTTAATTAATTAAATAAAAATTTAATTCCTTAATTGTTAAGGTGGGTGTTACATCTACATTAATAAGAGGAGTCTTATTATGGGTGAGGGGTTGTTGACTTTTACAAGTACGTAATAATTCCAATTTGTGGGAGAGTACGCCTTTCTATAGAGATAAAAAACTAGGGTTGAGCCAATACCCCATCTTCTTGAATTTTCTTCTTCCTTGGTGGATCACCTCTAGAGGCCAAACACATGGGTGGCTAACGTTGATCAAAGGAAGGAACCAAACCCGGTGGATTCAAGTTGAACGCGAAAGGATTGGAGGTGAACTTGTACCTGAGGAAGCTCGATCTTCAAGGGTATGATTTTATTCTTTATCTTTTCGTTTAATTAATAATTGTGCATAAAGGGTGATCCGGGTATATGGTTTATAAAATTTTTAAACTCTGATTTTTACACGTTTTCGCTATTTTTTGCAATTTGATTGCGTTCTTGAATATTACAAACCTAACAGTGGCATCAGAGCCAAACCTTTATGCGAATTATTAATTATTTAATTTGATATGTATATTGATATGTGTTTAGAACAATTTAATTGGGCATAATTTGTTTGTATAAAATTTAAAAAAAAAAAAAAAAAAAAAAACAAACGCTTTTTTTTATTATTATTGGTAATGCCGATTTTTTGCTCCCATAATTTGCTGACTAGCTCACGGAAAAAGGATTCTTGACTTGGATCATTTGCTATAATATATATATAACCATAGTGATGCCTAAAAAAAAAAAAAAGTTCTGGACAAAAGGGACACGTGAGTCAATTTTTTTTTTTTTTTTTTGATAACATGCTACACTATTCCGTTGCCACACTATTATACAACTTGCAGGATGTATATATATATGGAACATCTATATATTTAATATATATATACGGTTATCAAAAGTTGTGGACGGTTTATATATATATTAGTAATATATATATATATATATATATATATATATATATTCTACAGTTATATATATATATATATATATATATATTATTTTAATTATTTTATAATTAAAATAAAATGTTTATTTTAATTTTAAAATAAAAACTTTATTTTAATCTTAAAATAAAAGAGTTTATTTTAATTTTAAAATTAAATTTCATGATAACTAATTAGAGTTGGAATTGGATTCCATGATAACTAATTAGAGTTGAAATTGAATTCTATTTTTCCTTAAATAAAGGAGTTTATTTAAATATGAAATAAGATTTCATATTATTCAAAATAAAGGAGTTTATTTGTGAATAGGAAAGAGAATCATAATTTCCTTAAATAAAGGAGTTTATTTAAATATGGAATAAGATTTCATATTATTCAAAATAAAAGAGTTTATTTGTGAATAGGAAAAAAGAATCCTAATTTTCTTTAAATAAAGGAGTTTATTTAGATATGAAATAAGATTTCATATTATTCAAAATAAAGGAGTTTATTTGTGAATAGGAGTGTTTCCTTTAATATTTTTGTACATGGAATTGGATTCCATAATTAATTAAAATAAAGGAGTTTATTTTGATTAAAAAATTTTGATTAAAATAAAATAGTTTATTTCATTCAAAATTGGATAAATTAAAATAAAATAGTTTTATTTTAATTTAAATTTGGATTAAAATAAAGGAGTTTATTTTGATTCAAAATTAGATTTTATACTAACTAAATTTGCCCATTAAATGATATCAATATATATATTAAATGTTTATTATTCATAAGATGAATGTTATTTATTGATGCATATGGTGATGTGTATGTTAATAAATGGGATTGATTATGGACTATTGACCAATATGATTAGATTTTATTTTAGTTGGATGCATGAATGTATGAGTTTTATTAAATGGGGTTTGCGTACCTCGTCTTCTCTAATTTTTCTTAATGTAAATTATATTCCCCTCCTATGTACTTCCCCTTGACTGCTGATCAAGGTTTCTATTTATTTTAAATAGTTTTGTAATAGGAATAGTTAGAATTAATTTTGAAAAATTGGAGATCAAGTAAGCAAGGAGCGTTTGAAGACCCGTTTGTAATGGAGCCGGGTTTAAATGTAATAGTTATATTTAAATATTATTTCTTGCACCCCTAGGGTTTGACCTTTTGGTTCACTTGGTGGCTCTAGTGAACCAAACTAGAATAAAAGTCCATAATCAATCTGGGTAGAATATAGTATTCTATATGTGCATGCTTATACTATATATATTATATATTATGCAAACATGCTTCGCATGTTCATTAATATGACGCGTATTTTTATATATATATATATGTAATGCTATTAAACAAGATGAGACAAATTAATAACAAACCCTCAATTTTTATATTAAGTCTAAAAGCGTTCAAAGATATTTGGAATATCGAACATCGCCTTCTAGCATGATAAAATTAATAGAGTATTAAATATTTAATATGAGTTTGTTGTGTCACCACAAGGCAAGTATTAAGTATTTAAAATGTTAATTTATCACATTTGATGCTTATAAAGAAAATTGAACAATATTGTTTTGTTGTGTCACCACAAGGATGATATTTTTCTTTTTGAATATATGGAGTGCTAGGTCGGACTTAACTTGGATAATTTTGATTCGGATGTGCCACCACTTGATCAAAATAATCTAAGAGGCAAAATAAAAGGAGTTGCATAGTTGATGTAATTGACAAAAGTTGTCTACCTATTTATTTATTTATATATAGTTTGTTGTGTCACCACAAGGCTATATACATTTGAAATGGGATCCTTATTCTCACTAGCAAATCTTTAATTAGATTTTTAGAACTATATAAGTGAGGTAATATAGTTTGAAGAAAATAGTGGGAGATACCAATTTAAAACAAGACCTAAATTATTTTGGTAATTAATAAAAGAATGTATGTTAAAATGTTGTTAATTACAAATTCATTTACTGAAATTTTACAATGTCTAAAATTACTATCATGCGAAGCATATTAGATGCTAAATTAACCAAAATAGAATTAAATGGATTGGTTAAGGAATTTGAGAATAGTTCTCATAGTGAAAAGTTATATTATGTCCTTAATATCGCCTATCCTCGCAATGGTTGCGAGACAATGCCTCACGAGGAAGAGATTGCTACTTTTAGAAAGTGGCAAGATGATGCATAGTTGGCTCAATGCATCATGCTCGCATCCATGAGTAACTTGAGCTTGATCGACAAGATGAAACTATGGATGCTTCTACTATATTCCCGCACATCAAGTAGTTGATGGTGAGGAAAGTAGGACTGATAGATATCGAGATATCTAAGGAGCTTTTTAGATCTAGAATGACCAGATGACACTACTGATGCTGGATAAAAGTCCTTAACATTATCAATTTGATTGATCAATTAGGACAACGAAGTTTTGTCATGGATGGAGAGTTGAGCCAAGATTTGATCTTGCACTCACTCCCGGACTCCTTTCACAATTGTTGTGAATTTTCATATGAACAAGCTAGATATCGCCTGTTGATTTGCTTAACATATTGAAAAATGTTGTGAGTCACTTTCAACCAAGAAAGATCAAGTCTTCTTGTTAGGGGCCAAAGGATCTTCTGAAAAGAAGAAAGATTCAAAGAAAGTAAATTGAAATGCAAAATAAAGGATAATAAGAACAAAACTGATATGAATAGCAAAGGAGTTTGCTTCCACTGCAATAAGCCCTGGACACAAGAAAGAAAGCTGAGAAGCATCTTGCGAGAGGCTAACCAAAGAAGCTTAGTGAAGTTTGGTTACAAATATTATTTTGTTCATGGTTGAAATAAATTTTCTTTAAGTCAAGGTTCTACTTGGGTATTGGATACCGACTTTGGTTATCATAAATATAGATTTATGAAGGACCAAGCGAAGTAGAAAGCTAAACAAATATAAGTAATCCTATGTGTGGAAATGTAGCAAAGGTTGCCATATTAGCCATAGAAACTTATAGTTTAGCAATGCCTGGGCAAATCTATTAAGTCGATAAGTTGTTATTGTATTCCAGTTCTTGTTAAAAATATTATTTCCATTTTATTGTTGGACAATGAAATCTTTGGTATTATAATTAAGAACAATTGTTGTTCTATTTATAATAATAATGTTTTGTATAGAAGCTGGAATATTACTTAATAAATTTTGTATACTTGACTTACATGAAAATAATTTTGAATATTGAACAAATTAGTATAAGAAAAGGAGATGATCATTCAAAGAGTTGAATATATGTATTTGTTGAAATACAAGTGTGAATTATTTGAAAGGTTCAAAGAATTTGAAGTGAAACAAATTGGCAAAGTATTAAGATTCTTTGATTAGATCAAGGAATAAATACTTGTGCAATAAGTTTCTAGATCATCTCAAATGGTTTTTCATAATGGACACCCTCATCGATACGTAATAATTGATTGATGTATCTCGAAGGAAAAATCATACCCATGTTGAACATGGTGCGATCCATAATGATTTTACTGAGCATTCCGGTATCCTTCTAGGGGTCATGTCCTAGAAATAATTTGCATATCTCTGAAAAGGTAACCTCAAAAATCCGCCCCAAGACTCCATAAAAGTTATGGACAGGGAGGATTCCTAATCTTAAGTATGTTAAGATAAGGGGTTGTCCAACTTATGTGAAAAGGTTTCAAAGGATAAGCTTGGGACAAGATTTGACAAATCTGATTTGTGGGACATCCTAAAGTAAGTTTAGGGTATATGTTCTATAATCCTACTTAGCAAAAGGTGTTTATTACGAAACACGCTGCCTTCTAAGATAAAGGTGTTTATCATTGAAGGGGCTAGTGGGAGGATAATAGATCTTGAAAAGTTCAAGAACCACAAAACACTATAAGTCAAATAAGAGGAACCTATAGATAGACCTATTGTACCACAACCGAATCGTAAATCTGGAATAGTACCGAAGATACCTAGGAGGTATGGATTCATCATAGATGATGATGATGAGGTACACATCATAGAAGATGATGATCCAGTTACATACGATGAGGTAAGTGTTGTAGACACTCAGAGAAATGGATTGAAGCAAGTTTCTCAAATATGGAACATTCGTTTTGATGAGGCAATCAAAAGAGTTTGATTTTATCAAAAATAAGAATGAACCTAGTGTGTACAAAAAGGGTCAGTGGGAGCATCGTGACATTCCTAGTATTATATGTTGATATACTACGGATAAGGAATGACATACCAATGCTACAATCAGTAAAGATAAAGTTGTCTAAACATTCCTCCATGAATGATTTGGAAGAGTATCTTAATTGGGGATATAAATCTATATAGATAGATTTAAGAGGATGCTCGACTTAACCCAAGGAACGTATATTCATTTGATGCTAAAGTCGTTTAGCATGGCAAACTCCAAGAGATGTCTCGTGTTGATGAGCCATGGAGTGTATCTCTCTTAATAGTCCCCACAGACTCACGAAAGAGAGAGGTCGCATGAGTGACAATCATGTATGCAATGAAATATACAAGACACGATGTTGATCGGTCATATTATGGAGAAGTTCACTATGAAGTCGGTGAAAACATCTTAAAGTGCTTAACCAGGCACTAAAGATGTGATCATATTCATGGTGGGTCTAAATTAAAACTAGAGGGCTTAATGACTCAAGTTTTTTCGAAGACAGACCAAGATGACGTGAAAAATCCACTTTAAGGTAAAGCGTTATCTTGAGCAGTGGTGCGTTGAATTGGAAAGGTTCCAAACAAAGAAAGAGTTGTTGGTTTAGTGATAAAGACAAAGTATATAGCTATAAATGAAGGCTGCAAGTTGATTGTTTGGATTAAAAGTTCATTCTGAGAACTAGGAATAGTTCCTAAGTCTCATCTTGGATCTAAACATGTGCTGTGGCACTTTCATTTGATTATTAGAATCATTGAAAGATGGGAAATCACTATAGAGATAGTGGACTCTCATGAACAACATTACATATCCATTAACTAAAGCTTATCCAATGACGGGATAATCGTCACTTAGAGAAGAAGAGTATAAGATACAATGGCGATTGGCTTTAGTGCAAGTGGGAGATTGAAAGTAATATGCACACAAGCCAATCATGTTTGATGATAAAGCATATACTTTGTAACAATCTTATTCATTTATTAATAAAAAGTATTAATTTATTAAAGGCTTTTAATTATCTACATGATGTTTTTTTTATAATATGTGATAAACCCATAGTTTTAAGCAATGCTTTTAGAATAATGATGATGATCATTCTAATGAGATCTAAATTCTTAGAAAGCTTAAAACTAAAATAGTTCCCAATCGTTGGATTACTAAATTGGGGATTAGTGAATCCGGATAGAGATTGGTACATACGTTGCTTGCTCGTTGGATGAGGATGATTGATCTCATGATCATTTGTGTGGAGACACTAAAGCAAGTATGTAGGTGCTTATTAGAGAATAAGTTCTTCGAAGCGTGGCTCGCTAAGGAATACCTAATGGAGTTTTTTTATTTGCTGTCAATAGGAATTTCTGTAGTGATAGTAGTACAAGTAATCCTTGGACTTGAGATCATCATAGTATCTTGTGTATGATGAGTTATACTTTGACTTATTCCTTAAGACCCTTAGGGTATATCAAAGGGTATGCTTGGGTATAATAAGTTGTACATGGAGATAATGTATGATCAATAAAGAATCTACCACTTCTAATAAAAGAAGAGAAATGTCCTATGTGATTCGATAAATGACAACCCAAGTAGTCCTTGGTAAAGCGAGAATGAAATTAGAAAGGAGTTTCTAATTTGCATTATTTGAGTTGTGCATTTAAGGATCGAAATACATATAATTAAATAAAATAAGACTTGATGGTAATTCCATGTCTTATATTTAATTGGGACATTGTATGGTGGAAGGATTGAATTATACGGTAACTATTTACTCAAAAGTTCTTTTATGATTAATGTTGAAATCTATATTATATCGGAAAGTCGTTGATCGCTAGGAGGCTTATCCCTATTGTAGAATAAATATTATTTATTTAAATAAATTAATTGTTTAATTTATTTATTTAAATAAGATTAGAATTATTCTAATTGATTTATTCACAAGGTGGTTTAATATGGAGAACCTAAAGGGTCACACCATAAAAGGAAGAATAATTATTTAAGAAGTTAATGGCATAATCGTAATAATATGTTAAGTATATTTAATTTAATCTATGGTGATAGAATAAATTAAATAGCTTAATATTTATTATTTAATATTTTAGAAATATTAAATATAAATTAATAAGAGGAGTCTTATTAATATTATTACAATTATTATTATTTTAATTTCTAAAAGAGTTTAGGAATTAATTTAATATAAGTACTCTCATTTATTCCTAATTGGATTAGGAAGGAAAATTAGTTAAAGGAGTTTAATTAATTATCCCTAATAAGATTAGGGGGCTTAATTAATTAAAAGAATTTAATTAATTAAATAAAACCCAATTCCTTAATTGTTAAGGTGGGTTGCCCACATCTATTAATAAGAGGAGTCTTATTATGGGTGAGGGGTTGTTGATTTTTACAAATACGTAATAATTCCAATAGTTGGGAGAGTACGCCTTTTCTATAAGAGATAAAAAACTAGGGTTGAGCCAATACCCCATCTTCTTGAATTTTCTTCTTCCTTGGTGGATCACCTCACAGAGGCCAAACACACATGGGTGGCTAACGTTGATCAAAGGAAGGAACCAAACCCGGTGGATTCAAGTTGAACGCGAAAAGGATTGGAGGTGAACTTTACACGAGGAAGCTCGATCTTCAAGGGTATGATTTTATTCTTTATCTTTTCGTTTAATTAATAATTGTGCATAAAGGGTGATCCGGGTATATGGTTTATAAAATTTTTAAACTCTGATTTTTACACGTTTCCGCTAATTTTTGCAATTTGATTGCGTTCTTGAATATTACAAACCTAACAGTGGCATCAGAGCCAAACCTTTATGCGAATTATTAATTATTTAATTTGATATGCATATTGATATGTGTTTAGAACAATTTAATTGGGCATAATTTGTTTGTATAAAATTTATTAAAAAAAAAAAAAAAAAAAAACAAACGCTTTTTTTTTTTATTATTGGTAATCTTGATTTTTGCTCCCATAATTTTTTGAATTAGCTCACGGAAAAAAGGATTCTTGACTTGGATCATTTGCTATAATATATATATAAACATAGTGATGCCTAAAAAAAAAAAAGTTCTGGACAAAAGGGACACGTGAGTCATTTTTTTTTTTTTGATAACATGCTACATTATTATATTTGCCACACTATTATATAACTTGCAGGATGTATATATATATGGAACATCTATATATTTAATATATATATATTATATCAAAAGTTGTGGACGGTTTATATATATATTAGTAATATATATATATATATATATATATATATATTACTTTACTATTTTATATATATATATATATATATATATATTATTTTAATTATTTTATAATTAAAATAAAATGTTTATTTTAATTTTAAAATAAAAACTTTATTTTAATCTTAAAATAAAAGAGTTTATTTTAATTTTAAAATTAAATTTCATGATAACTAATTAGAGTTGGAATTGGATTCCATGATAACTAATTAGAGTTGAAATTGAATTTATTTTTCCTTAAATAAAGGAGTTTATTTAAATATGAAATAAGATTTCATATTATTCAAAATAAAGGAGTTTATTTGTGAATAGGAAAGAGAATCATAATTTCCTTAAATAAAGGAGTTTATTTAAATATGGAATAAGATTTCATATTATTCAAAATAAAAGAGTTTATTTGTGAAGGAAAGAAAGAGAATCCTAATTTTCTTTAAATAAAGGAGTTTATTTAGATATGAAATAAGATTTCATATTATTCAAAATAAAGGAGTTTATTTGTGAATAGGAAAAGAATTCGTGTTTCCTTTAATAATTTTTTTATATACATGGAATTGGATTCCATAATTAATTAAAATAAAGGAGTTTATTTTGATTAAAAATTTTGATTAAAATAAAATAGTTTATTTTATTCAAAATTGGATAAATTAAAATAAAATAGTTTTATTTTAATTTAAATTTGGATTAAAATAAAGGAGTTTATTTTGATTCAAAATTAGATTTTATACTAACTAAATTTGCCCATTAAATGATATCAATATATATATTAAATGTTTATTATTCATAAGATGAATGTTATTTATTGATGCATATGATGATGTGTATGATAATAAATGGGATTGATTATGGACTATGAATTAAATATGATTAGATTTTATTTTAGTTGGATGCATGAATGTATGAGTTTTATTAAATGGGGTTTTGCGATACCTCGTCTTCTCTAATTTTTCTTAATGTAAATTATATCTCCCTCCTATGTACTTCCCCTTGACTGCTGATCAAGGTTTCTATTTATTTTAAATAGTTTTGTAATAGGAATAGTTAGAATTAATTTTGAAAAATTGGAGATCAAGTAGCAAGGAGCGCTTGAAGACCCGTTTGTAATGGAGCCCGGGTTTAAATGTAATAGTTATATTTAAATATTATTTCTTGCACCCCTAGGGTTTGACCTTTTGGTTCACTTGGTGGCTCTAGTGAACCAAACTAGAATAAAAGTCCATAATCAATCGGGTAGAATATAGTATTCTATATGCATGCTTATACTATATATATTATATATATGCAAACATGCTTCGCATGTTCATTAATATGACGCGTATTTTATATATATATGTGCATGCGCGCTAAACAAGATGAGACAAATTAATAACAAACCCTCAAATTTTTATATTAAGTCCTAAGCGTTCAAAGATATTTGGAATATCGAACGTCGCCTTCTAGCATGATAAAATTAATAGAGTATTAAATATTTAATATGAGTTTGTTGTGTCACCACAAGGCAAGTATTAAGTATTTAAGATGTTAATTTATCACATTTGATGCTTATAAAGAAAATTGAACAATATTGTTTTGTTGTGTCACCACAAGGATGATATTTTTCTTTTTTGAATATATGGAGTGCTAGGTCGGACTTAACTTGGATAATTTTGATTCGGATGTGCCACCACTTGATCAAAATAATCTAAGAGGCAAAATAAAAGGAGTTGCATAGTTGATGTAATTGACAAAAGTTGTCTACCTATTTATTTATATATAGTTTGTTGTGTCACCACAAGGCTATATACATTTGAAATGGGATCCTTATTCTCACTAGCAAATCTTTAATTAGATTTTGCCGAACTATATAAGTGAGGGTAATATAGTTTGAAGAAAATAGTGGGAGATACCAATTTAAAACAAGACCTAAATTATTTTGGTAATTAATAAAAGAATGTATGTTAAAATGTTGTTAATTACAAATTCATTTACAGAATTTTACAATGTCTAAAATTACTATCACTGCGAAGCATATTAGATGCTAAATTAACCAAACCGAATTAAATGGATTGGTTAAGGAATTTGAGAATAGTTCTCATAGCTGAAAAGTTATATTATGTCCTTAATACGCCTATCCCTGCAATGGTTGCAGACAATGCCTCTGAGGAAGAGATTGCTACTTTTAGAAAGTGGCAAGATGATGCATAGTTGGCTCAATGCATCATGCTCGCATCCATGAGTAACGAGCTTGACGTCACAAGATGAAACTATGGATGCTTCTACTATATTCCTGCACATCAAGTAGTTGATGGTGAGGAAAGTAGGACTGATAGATATCGAGATATCTAAGGAGCTTTTCCGATCTAGAATGGCCAATGACACTACTAAAGATGATAAAAGTCCTTAACATTATCAATTTGATTGATCAATTAGACAACGAGTTTTGTCATGGATGGAGAGTTGAGCCAAGATTTGATCTTGCACTCACTCCCGGACTCCTTTCTAATTGTTGTGAATTTTCATATGAACAAGCTAGATATCACCTCATTGATTTGCTTAACATATTGAAAAATGTTGTGAGTCACTTTCCAACCAAGAAAGATCAAGTCTTCTTTGGTAGGGGCCAAAGGATCTTTCAAAAAAGAAGAAAGATTCAAAGAAAGTAAATTGAAAGGCAAAATAAAGGATAATAAGAACAAAAGCGATATGAATAGCAAAGGAGTTTGCTTCCACCGCAATAAGCTTTGGACACTAGAGAGAAATCATGAGAAGCATCTTGCGAGAGGCTAACCAAAGAAGCTTAGTGAAGTTTGGTTACAAATATTATTTTGTTCATGATTGAAATAAATTTTTCTTTAAGTCAAGGTTCTACTTGGGTATTGGATACCGACTTTGGTTATCATAAATATAGATTTATGAAGGACCAAGCAGAAGTAGAAAGCTAAACAAATATAAGTAATCCTATGTGTGGAAATGTAGCAAAGGTTGCCATATTAGCCATAGAAACTTATAGTTTAGCAATGCTACTGGGCAAATCTATTAAGTCAATAAGTTGTTATTGTATTCATTCTTGTTAAAAATATTATTTCCATTTTATTGTTGGACAATGAAATCTTTGGTATTATAATTAAGAACAATTGTTGTTCTATTTATAATAATAATGTTTTGTATAGAATGGAATATTACTTAATAAATTTTGTATACTTGACTTACATGAAAATAATTTTGAATATTGAACAAATTAGTATAAGAAAAGGAGATGATCATTCAAAGAGTTGAATATATGTATTTGTTGAAATACAAGTGTGAATTATTTGAAAGGTTCAAAGAATTTGAAGTGAAACAAATTGGCAAAGTATTAAGATTCTTTGATTAGATCAAGGAATAAATACTTGTGCAATAAGTTTCTAGATCATCTCAAATGGTTTTCTCATAATGGACACCTCATGATATATAATAATTGATTGATGTATCTCGAAAGGAAAAATCATACCATGTTGAACATGGTGCGATCCATAATGATTTTACCGACATTCCAAAGTATCCTTCAGGGTCATGTCCTAGAAATGGCTGACATTCACTTAAAAGGTAATCTCAAAATCCGCCCCAAGACTCCATAAAAGTTATGGATGGGGAGGATTCCTAATCTTAAGTATGTTAAGATAAGGGGTTGTCCAACTTATGTGAAAAGGTTTCAAAAGATAAGCTTGGGACAAGATTTGACAAATACTGATTTGTGGGACATCCTAAAGTAAGTTTAGGGTATATGTTCTATAATCATACTTAGCAAAAGGTGTTTATTATGAAACACGCGCCTTCTAAGATAAAGGTGTTTATCATTGAAGGGGCTAGTGGGAGGATAATAGATCTTGAAAAGTTCAAGAACCACAAAACACTATAAGTCAAATAAGAGGAACCTATAGATAGACCTATTGTACCACAACCGAATCGTAAACTGAATAGTACCATCAAGATACCTAGGAGGTATGGATTCATCATAGATGATGATGATGAGGTACACATCATAGAAGATGATGATCCTCACAGTTACATACGATGAGGTAAGTGTTGTAGACACTCGAGAGAAATGGATTGAAGCAAGTTTCTCAAATATGGAACATTCGTTTTGATGAGGCAAACAAAAGAGTTTGATTTTATCAAAATAAGAATGAACCTAGTGTGTACAAAAGGGTCGTTGGGAGCATCGTGACATTCCTAGTACTATATGTTGATATACTACGGATAAGGAATGACATACCAATGCTACAATCAAGTAAAGATAAAGTTGTCTCAAACATTCCTCCATGAATGATTTGGAAGAGTATCTTAATTGGGGATATAAATCTATATAGATAGATTTAAGAGGATGCTCGACTTAACCCAAGGAACGATATTCATTTGATGCTAAAGTCGTTTAGCATGGCAAACTCCAAGAGATGTCTCATGTTGATGAGCCATGGAGTGTATCTCTCTTAATAGTCCCCATGGACTCTCACGAAAAAAGAGAGGTCGCATGAGTGACAATCATGTATGCAATGAAATATACAAGAGACTGATGTTGATCGGTCATATTATGGAGAAGTTCACTATGAGTCGTTGAAAAACATCTTAAAGTGCTTAACCTAAGCACTAAAGATGTGATCATATTCATGGTGGGTCTAAATTAAAACTAGAGGGCTTAATGACTCAAGTTTTTCGAAGATGCACTAAGATGATGAGAAAAATCCACTTTAAGGTAAAGCGTTATCTTGAACAAATTGGTGCGTTGAATTGGAAAGGTTCCAAACAAAGAAAGAGTTGTTGGTTTAATGATAAAGACAAAGTATATAGCTATAAATGAAGTCGCAAGTTGATTGTTTGGATTAAAAGTTCATTACTGTAACTAGGAATAGTTCCTAAGTCTCATCTTGGATCTAAACATGTGTTGTGACACTTTCATTTGATTATTAGAATCATTGAAAGATGGGAAATCACTATAGAGATAGTGGACTCTCATAAACAACATTACATATCCATTAACTAAAGCTTATCCAACAGCAGGATAATCGTCACTTAGAGAAGAAGAGTATAAGATACAATGGCGATTGGCTTTAGTGCAAGTGGGAGATTGAAAGTAATATGCACACAAGCCAATCATGTTTGATGATAAAGCATATACTTTGTAACAATCTTATTCATTTATTAATAAAAAGTATTAATTTATTAAAGGCTTTTAATTATCTACATGATGCTATTTTATAATATGTGATAAACCCATAGTTTTAAGCAATGCTTTTAGAATAATGATGATGATCATTCTAATGAGATCTAAATTCTTAGAAAGCTTAAAACTAAAATAGTTCCCAATCGTTGGATTACTAAATTGGGGATTAGTGAATCCAGGATAGATTGGTACATACGTTGCTTGCTCATTGGATGAGGATGATTGATCTCATGATCATTTGTGTGGAGACACTAAAGCAAGTATGTAGGTGCTTATTAGAGAATAAGTTCCTTTGAACGTGGCTCGCTAAGGAATACCTAATGGAGTTTTATTTGCTCGTCAATAGGAATTCTCAGTAGTGATAGTAGTACAAGTAATCCTTGGACTTGAGATCATCATAGTATTGTGTATGATGAGTTATACTTTGACTTATTCCTTAAGACCCTTAGGGTATATCAAAGGGTATGCTTGGGTATAATAAGTTGTACATGGAGATAATGTATGATCAATAAAGAATCCACCACTTCTAATAAAAGAAGAGAAATGTCCTATGTGATTCGATAAATGACAACCCAAAGAGTCCTCGGGTTAAGGCGAATGAAATTAGAAAGGAGTTTCTAATTTGCATTATTTGAGTTGTGCATTTAAGGATCGAAATACATATAATTAAATAAAATAAGACTTGATGTAAATTCCATGTCTTATATTTAATTGGGACATTGTATGGTGGAAGGATTGAATTGTACAGTAACTATTTACTCAAAGGTTCTTTTATGATTAATGTTGAAATCTATATTATCCGGAAAGTCGTTGATCGCTAGGAGGCTTATCCTATTGTAGAATAAATATTATTTATTTAAATAAATTAATTGTTTAATTTATTTATTTAAATAAGATTAGAATTGTTCTAATTGATTTATTCACAATGGGTTTAATATGGAGAACCTAAAGGGTCACACCATAAAAGGAAGAATAATTATTTAAGAAGTTAATGGCATAATCGTAATAATATGTTAAGTATATTTAATTTAATCTATGGTGATAGAATAAATTAAATAGCTTAATATTTATTATTTAATATTTTAGAAATATTAAATATAAATTAATAAGAGGAGTCTTATTAATATTATTACAATTATTATTATTTTAATTTCTAAAAGAGTTTAGGAATTAATTTAATATAAGTACTCTCATTTATTCCTAATTGGATTAGGAAGGAAAATTAGTTAAAGGAGTTTAATTAATTATCCCTAATAAGATTAGGGAGCTTAATTAAATTTAATTAATTAAATAAAACCCAATTCCTTAATTGTTAAGGTGGGTTGCCCACATCTATTAATAAGAGGAGTCTTATTATGGGTGAGGGGGTTGTTGATTTTTACAAGCACGTAATAATTCCAATTTGTTGGGAGAGTACGCCTTTTCTATAGAGATAAAAACTAGGGTTGAGCCAAATACCCCATCTTCTTGAATTTTCTTCTTCCTTGGTGGATCACCTCAGAGGCCAAACACATGGGTGGCTAACGTTGATCAAAGGAAGGAACCAAACCCGGTGGATTCAAGTTGAACGCGAAAAGGATTGGAGGTGAACTTGTACACGAGGAAGCTCGATCTTCAAGGGTATGATTTTATTCTTTATCTTTTCGTTTAATTAATAATTGTGCATAAAGGGTGATCCGGTATATGGTTTATAAAATTTTTAAACTCGATTTTTACACGTTTCGCTTAATTTTTGCAATTTGATCAAGTTCTTGAATATTACAAACCTAATAAAGTGGCATCAGAGCCAAACCTTTATGCTAATTATTAATTATTTAATTTGATATGTATATTGATATGTGTTTAGAACAATTTAATTGGGCATATTTTATTTGTTTTATAAAAAAAAAAAAAAAAAAAAAAACAAACGCTTTTTTTTTATTATTGGTAATGCCGATTTTTTGCTCCCATAATTTGCTGACTAGCTCACGGAAAAAGGATTCTTGACTTGGATCATTTGCTATAATATATATATAACCATAGTGATGCCTAAAAAAAAAAAAAGTTCCTGGACAAAAGGGACACGTGAGTCATTTTTTTTTTTTTTTGATAACATGCTACACTATTCCGTTGCCACACTATTATACAACTTGCAGGATGTATATATATATGGAACATCTATATATTTAATATATATATATACGGTTATCAAAAGTTGTGGACGGTTTATATATATATTAGTAATATATATATATATATATATATATTACTTCTACGGTTAATATATATATATGTATATATATATTATTTTTAATTATTTTATAATTAAAATAAAATGTTTATTTAATTTTAAAATAAAAACTTTATTTTAATCTTAAAATAAAAGAGTTTATTTTAATTTTAAAATTAAATTTCATGATAACTAATTAATTAGAAGTTGAAATTGAATTCTATTTTCCTTAAATAAAGGAGTTTATTTAAATATGAAATAAGATTTCATATTATTCAAAATAAAGGAGTTTATTTGTGAATAGAAAGAGAATCATAATTTCCTTAAATAAAGGAGTTTATTTAAATATGGAATAAGATTTCATATTATTCAAAATAAAAGAGTTTATTTGTGAATAGGAAAAGAATCCTAATTTTCTTTAAATAAAGGAGTTTATTTAGATATGAAATAAGATTTCATATTATTCAAAATAAAGGAGTTTATTTGTGAATAGGAAAAGAATTCGTGTTTCCTTTAATAAATTTTTGTACATGGAATTGGATTCCATAATTAATTAAAATAAAGGAGTTTATTTTGATTAAAAAAATTTTGATTAAAATAAAATAGTTTATTTTATTCAAAATTGGATAAATTAAAATAAAATAGTTTTATTTTAATTTAAATTTGGATTAAAATAAAGGAGTTTATTTTGATTCAAAATTAGATTTTATAATAACTAAATTTGCCCATTAAATGATATCAATATATATATTAAATGTTTATTATTCATAAGATGAATGTTATTTATTGATGCATATGGTGATGTGTATGTTAATAAATGGGATTGATTATGGACTATCGACCAATATGATTGGATTTTATTTTAGTTGGATGTAATGAATGTATGAGTTTTATTAAATGGGGTTTGCGACTCGTCTTCTCTAATTTTTCTTAATGTAAATTATATTCCTCCTATGTACTTCCCTCGATCACGATCAAGGTTTTTATTTATTTTAAATAGTTTTGTAATAGGAATAGTTAGAATTAATTTTGAAAAATTGGAGATCAAGCAAGCAAGGAGCGTTTGAAGACCCGTTTGTAATGGAGCCCGGGTTTAAATGTAATAGTTATATTTAAATATTATTTCTCGCACCCTAGGGTTTGACCTTTTGGTTCACTTGGTGGCTCTAGTGAACCAAACTAGAATAAAAGTCCATAATCAATCTGGGTAGAATATAGTATTCTATATGTGCATGCTTATACTATATATATTATATATTATGCAAACATGCTTCGCATGTTCATTAATACGACGTATTTTATATATATATGTGTAATGCGCTAAACAAGATG
This sequence comes from Panax quinquefolius, assembly GCA_020205615.1. NCBI lineage: Eukaryota > Viridiplantae > Streptophyta > Magnoliopsida > Apiales > Araliaceae > Panax > Panax quinquefolius. The sequence goes on along the minus strand of CM035171.1, from coordinate 79,196,414 downwards.
AGACAAATTAATAACAAAACCCTCAATTTTTTATATTAAGTCCTAAGCGCTCAAAGATATTTGGAATATCGAACGTCGCTTTCTAGCATGATAAAATTAATAGAGTATTAAATATTTAATATGAGTTTGTTGTGTCACCACAAGGCAAGTATTAAGTATTTAAAATGTTAATTTATCACATTTGATGCTTATAAAGAAAATTGAACAATATTGTTTTGTTGTGTCACCACAAGGATGATATTTTTCTTTTTGAATATATGGAGTGCTAGGTTCGGACTTAACTTGGATAATTTTGATTCGGATGTACACCACACTGATCAAAATAATCTAAGAGGCAAAATAAAAGGAGTTGCATAGTTGATGTAATTGATAAAAAGTTGTCTACCTATTTATTTATATATAGTTTGTTGTGTCACCACAAGGCTATATACATTTGAAATGGGATCCTTATTCTCACTAGCAAATCTTTAATTAGATTTTGCGAACTATATAAGTGAGGGTAATATAGTTTGAAGAAAATAGTGGGAGATACCAATTTAAAACAAGACCTAAATTATTTTGGTAATTAATAAAAGAATGTATGTTAAAATGTTGTTAATTACAAATTCATTTACGTAATTTTACAATGTCTAAAATTACTATCATCGCGAAGCATATTAGATGCTAAATTAACCAAACCCAATTAAATGGATTGGTTAAGGAATTTGAGAATAGTTCTCATAGTGAAAAAGTTATATTATGTCCTTAATACGCCTATCCTCGCAATGGTTGCGCATAATGCCTCCGAGGAAGAGATTGCTACTTTTAGAAAGTGGCAAGATGATGCATAGTTGGCTCAATGCATCATGCTCGCATCCATGAGTAACGAGCTTCAGCGTCAGCATGAAACTATGGATGCTTCTACTATATTCCTGCACATCAAGTAGTTGATGGTGAGGAAAGTAGGACTGATAGATATCAGATATCTAAGGAGCTTTTCCGATCTAGAATGACCGATGACACTACAAGATGAGATAAAAGTCCTTAACATTATCAATTTGATTGATCAATTAGGACAACGAGTTTTGTCATGGATGGAGAGTTGAGCCAAGATTTGATCTTGCACTCACTCCCGGACTCCGTTCACAATTGTTGTGAATTTTTCATATGAACAAGCTAGATATCAGCCTCGCTGATTTGCTTAACATATTGAAAAATGTTGTGAGTCACTTTCCAACCAAGAAAGATCAAGTCTTACTGTTAGGGGCCAAAGGATCTTCTGAAAAGAAGAAAGATTCAAAGAAAGTAAATTGAAATGCAAAATAAAGGATAATAAGAACAAAACTGATATGAATAGCAAAGGAGTTTGCTTCCACTGCAATAAGCCTGGACACTAGAAGGAAACTGCGAGAAGCATCTTGCAGAGGCTAACCAAAGAAGCTTAGTGAAGTTTCGGTTACAAATATTATTTTGTTCATGGTTGAAATAAATTTTTCTTTAAGTCAAGGTTCTACTTGGGTATTGGATACCGACTTTGGTTATCATAAATATAGATTTATGAAGGGACCAAGCAGAAGTAGAAAGCTAAACAAATATAAGTAATCCTATGTATGGGAAATGTAGCAAAGGTTGCCATATTAGCCATAGAAACTTATAGTTTAGCAATGCTACTACGGCAAATCTATTAAGTCAATAAGTTGTTATTGTATTCCAGATTCTTGTTAAAAATATTATTTCCATTTTATTGTTGGACAATGAAATCTTTGGTATTATAATTAAGAACAATTGTTGTTCTATTTATAATAATAATGTTTTGTATAGAACTGGAATATTACTTAATAAATTTTGTATACTTGACTTACATGAAAATAATTTTGAATATTGAACAAATTAGTATAAGAAAAGGAGATGATCATTCAAAGAGTTGAATATATGTATTTGTTGAAATACAAGTGTGAATTATTTGAAAGGTTCAAAGAATTCAGAAGTGAAACAAATTGGCAAAGTATTAAGATTCTTTGATTAGATCAAGGAATAAATACTTGTGCAATAAGTTTCTAGATCATCTCAAATGGTTTTCTCATAATGGACACCTCATGATACGTAATAATTGATTGATGTATCTGAAAGGAAAAATCATACCATGTTGAACATGGTACGATCCATAATGATTTTACCGACATTCCAGTATCCTTCTAGGGTCATGTCCTAGAAATGGTTGCATATCTACGAAAAGGTAATCTCTAAATCCGGCCCAAGACTCCATAAAAGTTATGGATGTGGAGGATTCTAATCTTAAGTATGTTAAGATAAGGGGTTGTCCAACTTATGTGAAACGGTTTTAAAAGATAAGCTTGGGACAAGATTTGACAAATACAGATTTGTGGGACATCCTAAAGTAAGTTTAGGGTAAATGTTCTATAATCATACTTAGCAAAAGGTGTTTATTGCGAAACACGCTTCCTTCTAAGATAAAGGTGTTTATCAATGAAGGGGCTAGTGGGAGGATAATAGATCTTGAAAAGTTCAAGAACCACAAAACACTATAAGTCAAATAAGAGGAACCTATAGATAGACCTATTGTACCACAACCGAATCGTAAATCTGGAATAGTACCGAAGATACCTAGGAGGTATGGATTCATCATAGATGATGATGATGAGGTACACATCATAGAAGATGATGATCCTGTTACATACGATGAGGTAAGTGTTGTAGACACTCAGAGAAATGGATTGAAGCAAGTTTCTCAAATATGGAACATTCGTTTTGATGAGGCAATCAAAAGAGTTTGATTTTATCAAAAATAAGAATGAACCTAGTGTGTACAAAAAGGGTCAGTGGGAGCATCGTGACATTCCTAGTACTATATGTTGATATACTACGGATAAGGAATGACATACCAATGCTACAATCAGTAAAGATAAAGTTGTCTAAACATTCCTCCATGAATGATTTGGAAGAGTATCTTAATTGGGGATATAAATCTATATAGATAGATTTAAGAGGATGCTCGACTTAACCCAAGGAACGTATATTCATTTGATGCTAAAGTCGTTTAGCATGGCAAACTCCAAGAGATGTCTCGTGTTGATGAGCCATGGAGTGTATCTCTCTTAATAGTCCCCACAGACTCCTGAAAGGAGAGGTCGCATGAGTGACAATCATGTACGCAATGAAATATACAAGACCTGATGTTGATCAGTCATATTATGGAGAAGTTCACTATGAGTCAGTGAAAAACATCTTAAAGTGCTTAACCGGCACTAAAGATGTGATCATATTCATGGTGGGTCTAAATTAAAACTAGAGGGCTTAACAGACTCAAGTTTTTCAGACAGACCAAGATGACAGAAAAATCCACTTTAAGGTAAAGCGTTATCTTGAATATTAGTGCGTTGAATTGGAAAGGTTCCAAACAAAGAAAGAGTTGTTGGTTTAATGATAAAGACAAAGTATATAGCTATAAATGAAGTCGCAAGTTGATTGTTTGGATTAAAAGTTCATTCTGTAACTAGGAATAGTTCCTAAGTCTCATCTTGGATCTAAACATGTGTTGTGACACTTTCATTTGATTATTAGAATCATTGAAAGATGGGAATTCACTATAGAGATAGTGGACTCTCATGAACAACATTACATATCCATTAACTAAAGCTTATCTAACAGCAGGATAATCGTCACTTAGAGAAGAAGAGTATAAGATACAATGGCGATTGGCTTTAGTGCAAGTGGGAGATTGAAAGTAATATGCACACAAGCCAATCATGTTTGCTGATAAAGCATATACTTTGTAACAATCTTATTCATTTATTAATAAAAAGTATTAATTTATTAAAGGCTTTTAATTATCTACATGATGCTGTTTTATAATATGTGATAAACCCATAGTTTTAAGCAATGCTTTTAGAATAATGATGATGATCATTCTAATGAGATCTAAATTCTTAGAAAGCTTAAAACTAAAATAGTTCCCAATCGTTGGATTACTAAATTGGGGATTAGTGAATCCGGATAGATTGGTACATACGTTGCTTGCTCATTGGATGAGGATGATTGATCTCATGATCATTTGTGTGGAGACACTAAAGCAAGTATGTCGGTGCTTATTAGAGAATAAGTTCATCGAACGTGGCTCGCTAAGGAATACCTAATGGAGTTTTATTTGCTGTCACAATAGGAATTTCTGTAGTGATAGTAGTAGACAAGTAATCCTTGGACTTGAGATCATCATAGTATCTTGTGTATGATGAGTTATACTTTGACTTATTCCTTAAGACCCTTAGGGTATATCAAAGGTATGCTTGGGTATAATAAGTTGTACATGGAGATAATGTATGATCAATAAAGAATCCACCACTTAATAAAAGAAGAGAAATGTCCTATGTGATTCGATAAATGACAACCCAAAGAGTCCTTGGTTAAGGCGTAATGAAATTAGAAAGGAGTTTCTAATTTGCATTATTTGGAGTTGTGCATTTAAGGATCGAAATACATATAATTAAATAAAATAAGACTTGCTGTGAAATTCCATGTCTTATATTTAATTGGGACATTGTATGGTGGAAGGATTGAATTGCACTTGTAACTATTTACTCAAAAGTTCTTTTATGATTAATGTTGAAATCTATATTATCCGGAAAGTCGTTGATCGCTAGGAGGCTTATCCCTATCAGAGAATAAATATTATTTATTTAAATAAATTAATTGTTTAATTTATTTATTTAAATAAGATTAGAATTGTTCTAATTGATTTATTCACAACCTAGGTTTAATATGGAGAACCTAAAGGGTCACACCATAAAAGGAAGAATAATTATTTAAGAAGTTAATGGCATAATCGTAATAATATGTTAAGTATATTTAATTTAATCTATGGTGATAGAATAAATTAAATAGCTTAATATTTATTATTTAATATTTTAGAAATATTAAATATAAATTAATAAGAGGAGTCTTATTAATATTATTACAATTATTATTATTTTAATTTCTAAAAGAGTTTAGGAATTAATTTAATATAAGTATTTCTCATTTATTCCTAATTGGATTAGGAAGGAAAATTAGTTAAAGGTGTAAGACCCCGAATTTTATGAAATAAAAGTATTCAATTTTCTATTCAAGTAAATGGTTAAATTGATAAAAGTTAAAGTTAAAGGGTGATATATGAATTTTTTTTTCAAAATACGCAAGTGGGGTATAAAGTATTCATTATTATTAGGGAATATTCGTTTGGTCGTGGAATATTCTTTACGTGTGGGAATATTAAATTTACGGTAGTAGCCTATTTGTGGGCCCCATAATGTAATAAGCGCTGGGATGAAGAAAACGACAAAATTAAGTTTTATAAATAACGACGTAATCGTTAAGATTAATAATTGTTGGAATACCCGGTTGGTAAAATAAAGTAATACGCGTTGTTGCTTGCAAGAGTAATACAGAGACATTACAAGATTTTTGAATTATTGATTCTTACGTAAGAAGGCACTACTCAATAATTATTACGGTAATTCTTTATTCAATATTTTATTTTATTGATTCAATAATTGATGCGTTGATATTTTATATTATTGTTGTTCAATAATTGTCATCGCACAAAGATTCCATTATCGGATCAATAATTCATATTATTTGAATAATATTATTAGATAACATTATTGGCAATGTCTAGAAAGTTCTGTCAAGGAGAGGTTTGGTCACCTAATTGCGCGCCAGTAAGGAGAAATTCTTATTGGAAAGCCCCCTCTTTCCTGGGAACTGTCTGGTTGTCATTATTGTGATTCTATAATATTATTTATGAATAATTAATTATTGATTTATATGACAATGAAATATTTATTTGATGTGGATATAAATGATGGATTTATTTATGTGGTTATAAATGAAGGAATTAATGTTGAGGTATTTTATCAGTATTTTGTCGGATTGGAGGTATTAAAAGATCAAATCAGTGTTCTTACAGCTTTATTATGTGAGTTATAATTTTTAATCTGACCGTTGGATCGTTGGGATTTTTGGATATGTTATACGTATATAAGTTGAGTATATGTTCACAAATTTTGAACCGTTAAAAATGAACGTATAATTTGTTATGAATTTTAAGAGGTGACTGATTCAGAAATTAGGTTATAAATGATTTTGGTGGAAAATTCTAGAATTGGTGGGCCCCACTTTTGGTTGGTGAGAAATGTGCTCAATTGAATTTTCAAATGTGGTGGGTGGGAATAGTAGCCAGGTAAAGCCATCAAAGTTGCGGAGTTAAGTCTGCTTTACAGGCTAACATTTTCCTATAAATAGAGGCTAAGTTAGAATTGAAAATCACACCAGAAACAAGTTTTCTCTCTTTCTCTCTCTATATTATCGAGCGTATTCTTGTGAGTATTTTGAGTATACTTTGAGTATTGTTAGACGGTGCAAGTTCCCTTCAACACTATATCCGGTGTTTCAACTAGAAGTATTGTCTTTCGAGGTAAGGGATAGTAAGGGATATTATTTTTTTTTCGTAATGATATTATTTCTTCAATATCATTATGCTGAAATGTTGATCTGAAGTTTTTATCAAAATTGGAACTTTTTCATGTCGGGGTTACTATTCACGAGTTACTATTCATGAGTTACTATTCATGAGTTACTATTCACGAGTTACTATTCACGAGTACTATTCATGAAGCGTGAAGATGTTTTTTTGTGGAATTTCTATCTTTTGGTGTCGGAGTTACTATTCACGTATACGACACTATTCACGTATACGGCACTATTCACGAATATTTAAGACTATTCAAGAAAAATGAAAATTTTTCTTTTCGTCTAAAATATCTATTCGGATACTAGCTTTGATTGTATCCATGTTTTGATCATTCTTGAATTTTACACCACTATGATTATTTTTTGCGGTATTTTTGGACGTGGATAAAACCAATGCAAAGATGAATGATTTTCGAGGAATATCTTTGGCTGTAGTGCAAAAGATGAACAACAGTGTTTAAATGAACATGACTAACTGATGAATATCTTTTTGCTCGTAATGCAAAGATGACTGTTGTTGAATATCTTTAGCCGAAGAGTGCAAAGATGAATTATTGATGAATATCTTTTGCTCGTAATGCAAAGATGACTGTTGTTGAATATCTTTAAAGCCAGAAAGGCAAAGATGAATTATTGATGAATATCTTTTGCTCGTAATGCAAAGATGACTGTTGTTGAATATCTTTAGCTTTGTGAGTGCAAAAGATGAATTATTGATGAATATCTTTGGCTTCAGAATGCAAAGATGACCCGTTGTTGAATATCTTTAGCTTTGTAGTGTAAAGATGAGCTGTTGATGAATATCTTTCGCCGTGGTGCAAAGATGAATTTATTAGTATGATTATGAATGAGGCGTGATTTGGTATAACCATGATCTTTGATGTTTTCGTAAAGACAAGTGATGAAAATTATCTTTGTCTTGGATGAGGAAAAGAATTTAGAACTACAATTACGATTATGAAGTTATACACGTGATTGTGGGATGTGAATTGTTGATTGATGTTACAGGATAAAACATTGTTGGTGGATTTTTAACATGGAGAAGACAATAGACTTTATAGTCTATTTGACTCTTCTAATGGATTGCTCATTCACCGCAACTATTGTGGAAAAGTTTTATCATCTACCATATGTTCTAAATCTCGATTTACATCGATGAAGACTATTGATAATTTATTTATCTTTAGTCATAATATTTTTACTGAGCTAGTTGTGCTCACCCTTTTGTTTCACAATTCCTTTCAGGTAATAAAAGTGTAGCTGGGTCAAGCGGGGAATAGCGAGGGAATAGAGTGGTGGTCTATAGATGTTGAGGGTGAGGTGAATTTAACTTGGAAGGGTGTTTTGTCACTATCATACAAGATGTCTAATGACATACAACCTCGTGTTATCATAAGACATGGTTGTGCTCATCCACTTGTTGAGTATATTTACAAGCACTACCTATATAATCTTGGTGTTTGTTTGGAGTATAATACCCAATTAGAGACAGTGGAGATAATGATATGTCAAGAGAAGACTCACCATTGGGAAGAATATGATAGTAATCTTCTCATTTTTCTTTGGGGTTTATTAGATCAACTAAGGATAATTACGTGGCCATATGATATCTACCATAACCTAAAAGCATGGCCTCCCATGTATGAAGGTTTCCTTGAGCACTTCCCAAAGATTCTAATTTCTAAAATAGTTTTTGACTATACCTTTATGTAAGGTGACATTGTGACGTGCTACAGTTGGTATATATTTGTATCCAAACTCACAGCATATGTGTTGTTGTATTTTGCACGACAATTGTTGTAATAAAGTTGTAGTTGTTTTTTGTACCATATATTTGGCGACTCAGAATGGGTTGGATGGAATGTACCTATTTTGGGGTCGTTACATTTGGTATCAGAGCTATAAGTAAAGATCCAGAGCCTCTCATTTGGTGACTTCTGTTGATGGGATGATGCACCGGACTCTCCGTAGGGGACGCCTTGGCTCATGCGGTGGCAAACCGATAGGTATCAATGTGAGGTCTTGACACAAGTTGGTGTCCAGAGTTACATTTGGTATCGAGCTTAGGATATGATCTCAAGCGGAGATCTGGGGAATAGAACCAGGAGGGGAGAGATGAGTAAATCCTTCGCTAAGTGTGTCCTACCTAAGCTTATTTGTTGGTCACCATAATATCGAGATATTATGTGATATGTTAATTTGCTCAATTAACCTTTGTTTTGAAGTTGTATTCTAAAATGATATCTAAAATACAAGGAGATGAGCAATGGAGAAATCATGATGACAGGGGAGATAGAATCTGAAATGAAAACAAGGTATTCTCAACTCTTTGAAATACCAGGTACGTAAATTTCGGGGACGAAATTTCATAAGGAGGGGAGATTGTAAGACCCCGAATTTTATGAAATAAAAGTATTCAATTTTTCTATTCAGTAAATGGTTAAATTGATAAAAGTTAAAGTTAAGGGTGATATATGAATTTTTTTTTCAAAATACGCAAGGGGGTATAAAGTATTCATTATTGTCGGGGAATATTCGTTTGGTCGTGGAATATTCTTTCTGTCGGGGAATATTCGTACGACGGCGCAGCTATTTGTGGGCCCCATAACAGAATAACTGTCGGATGAAGAAAACGACAAAATTAAGTTTTTATAAATAACGACGTAATCGTTACCGTTAACACTGTTGGAATACCCGGTTGGTAAAATAAAGTAATACGTTGTTGCACAAAGAAGATACCAGACGGTATTACAGTATTTTGAATTATTGATTCTTACGTAAAAGGCACTACTCAATAATTGTTACAAAGAATTATCGCTCAATATTTTATTTTATTGATTCAATAATTGATGCGTTGATATTTTATATTATTGTTGTTCAATAATTGTCCGCACAATATCTCCATTATCGGATCAATAATTCATATTATTTGAATAATATTATTAGATAACATTATTGGCATTAATGTTAGAAAGTTCTCGGTCAAGGAGAGGTTTGGTCACCTAATTGCGCCGAGAAGGAGAAATTTTATTGGAAAGCCCCTCTTTCACAGGAACCGCCTGGTTGTCATTATTGTGATTCTATAATATTATTTATGAATAATTAATTATTGATTTATATGACAATGAAATATTTATTTGATGTGGATATAAATGATGGATTTATTTATGTGGTTATAAATGAAGGAATTAATGTTGAGGTATTTTATCGAAGATTTTGTCGGATTGGAGGTATTAAAAGATCAAATCGGTGTTCTTACGACTTTATTATGTGAGTTATAATTTTTAATCGACCGTTGGATCGTTGGGATTTTTGGATATGTTATCATTATATAAGTTGAGTATATGTTCACAAATTTTGAACCGTTAAAATGAACGTATAATTTGTTATGAATTTTAAGAGGTGACTGATTCGAGAAATTAGGTTATAAATGATTTTGGTGGAAAATTCTAGAATTGGTGGGCCCCACTTTTGGTTGGTGAGAAATGTGCTCAATTGAATTTTCAAATGTGGTGGGTGGGAATAGAAAGTAAAGCCATCAAAGTTGCAAGAGTTAAGTCTGCTTTTGCGGTTTAACATTTTCCTATAAATAGAGGGCTAAGTTAGAATTGAAAAATCACACCGTAAACAAGTTTTCTCTCTTTCTCTCTATATTATCGCGTATTCTTGTGAGTATTTTGAGTATACTTTGAGTATTGTTAGGCGATTGCAAGTTCCTTCAACACTATATCCAGGTGTTTCAACTAGAAGTATTGTCTTTCGAGGTAAGGATAGTAAGGGATATTATTTTTTTCGTAATGATATTATTTCTTCAATATCATTATCTTTGAAATGTTGATCAAGTTTTTATCAAAATTGGAACTTTTTTCATGTGGGGTTTCTTATTCACGAGTTACTATTCACGAGTTACTATTCATGAGTTACTATTCACGAGTTACTATTCACGAGTACTATTAATTCAAGCGTGAAGATGTTTTTTGTGGAATTTCTATCTTTTGGTGTCTGAGTTACTATTCACGATACGACACTATTCACGATATCTGACACTATTCACGAATCACGCAAGACTATTCACCTAGAAAAATGAAAATTTTTCTTTTCGTCTAAAATATCTATTTCGGATACTAGCTTTGATTGTATCCATGTTTTGATCATTCTTGAATTTTACACCACTATGATTATTTTTGAGGTATTTTTGGACGTGGATAAAACCAATGCAAAGATGAATGATTTCGAGGAATATCTTTGGCCTCGTAGTGCAAAGATGAACAGGTGTTTAAATGAACATGACCAACTGATGAATATCTTTTGCTCGTAATGCAAAGATGACTGTTGTTGAATATCTTTAGCTTGATGAAAGTGCAAAGATGAATTATTGATGAATATTTTTGCTCGTGTAATGCAAAGATGACTGTTGTTGAATATCTTTAGCCGGTAGTGCAAAGATGAATTATTGATGAATATCTTTTGCTCGTAATGCAAAGATGACCTGTTGTTGAATATCTTTAGCTTTGTAGTGCAAAAGATGAATTATTGATGAATATCTTTGGCTTGTAATGCAAAGATGACCCGTTGTTGAATATCTTAGCTTTGTAGTGTAAAGATGAGCTGTTGATGAATATCTTTGGCCGTGGTGCAAAGATGAATTTATTAGTATGATTATGAGCAGAGGCGTGATTTGGTATAACCATGATCTTTGATGTTTCGGTAAAGACAAGTGATGAAAATTATCTTTGTCTTGGATGAGGAAAGGAATTTAGAACTACAATTACGATTATGAGTTATACACGTGATTGTGGATGAGAATTGTTGATTGATGTTACAGGATAAAACATTGTTGGTGGATTTTTAACATGGAGAAGACAATAGACTTTATAGTCTATTTGACTCTTCTAATGGATTGCTCATTCACACGCAACTATGGTGGAAAAGTTTTATCATCTACCATATGTTCTAAATCTACGATTTACATTGATGAAGACTATTGATAATTTATTTATCTTTAGTCATAATATTCTTTCTTGAGCTAGTTGTGCTCACCCTTTTGTTTCACAATTCCTTTCGTGTAATAAAAAGTGTATTTGGGTCAAGCGAGGGAATAGCGAGGAATAGAGTGGTGGTCTATAGATGTTGAGGGTGAGGTGAATTTAACTTGGAAGGGTGTTTTGTCACTATCATAGAAGATGTCTAATGACACATACAACCTCGTGTTATCATAAGACATGGTTGTGCTCATCCACTTCACGAGTATATTTACAAGCACTACCTATATAATCTTGGTGTTTGTTTGGAGTATAATACCCAATTAGAGACAGTGGAGATAATGATATGTCAAGAGAAGACTCACCATTGGGAAGAATATGATAGTAATCTTCTCATTTTTCTTTGGGGTTTATGGGTCAACTAAGGATAATTTGTGGCCATATGATATCTACCATAACCTAAAAGCATGGCCTCCCATGTATGAAGGTTTCTTGAGCACTTCCCAAAGATTCTAATTTCTAAAACAGCTTTTTGACTATACCTTTATGTAAGGTGACATTGTGACGTACTGCTACGGTTGGTATATATTTGTATCCAAACTCACAAAGATATGTGTTGTTGTATTTTTGCACGACAATTGTTGTAATAAAGTTGTAGTTGTTTTTCGTACCATATATTTGGCGACTCAGAATGGGTTGGATGGAATGAACCTATTTTGGGGTCGTTACAAAAGGAGTTTTAATTAATTATCCCTAATAAGATTAGGGAGCTTAATTAATTAAATAAAACCCAATTCCTTAATTGTTAAGGTGGGTTGCCCACATCTATTAATAAGAGGAGTCTTATTATGGGTGAGGGGTTGTTGACTTTTACAAGTACGTAATAATTCCAATTTGTGGGAGAGTACGCCTTTCTATAGAGATAGAAAACTAGGGTTGAGCCAATACCCCATCTTCTTGAATTTTCTTCTTCCTTGGTGGATCACCTCTAGAGGCCAAACACATGGGTGGCTAACGTTGATCAAAGGAAGGAACCAAACCCGGTGGATTCAAGTTGAACGCGAAAGGATTGGAGGTGAACTTGTACCTGAGGAAGCTCGATCTTCAAGGGTATGATTTTATTCTTTATCTTTTCGTTTAATTAATAATTGTGCAAAAAGGGTGATCCGGGTATACGATTTATAAAATTTTTAAACTCTGATTTTTACACGTTTCCGCTAATTTTTGCAATTTGATTGCATTCTTGAATATTACAAACCTAACAAAATCAGACGAGGGAGACTCGTGTTCAAAATACAGGAGGAAATGATAGCAATTCACGGGTGGTCACAACCAAGCGATTCAAAGAGTTGGGACCACCGCACTGCGGGGAAAGTCGGATCCGATTAAAAGGCGGAGGCGTGGGTCAAAACAAATTACCAAGATATTCGATGTCTTGGGATGCACTTGGAGAACGAAAGTTCCATTCGCTACTTTTATGTTCAGAAGCGAGGCAGACATTGGTGGGAATCGGAAGCGTACTCCATCCACCGCACTCAAAGATGTCGTGGGAGACGTTTGAAATAGTTCAATGACAAGTACTTCCCTGAAAGTATTTGTCATATGAAGGAAGTGGAGTTTATTAAACTGGAGCGAGAATAACATGGCGGTGTCCCGAGATTGGCGAAGTTCTCGGAGTTATCTAGGTTTGCACCTCATTTGGTGGAGAATGAGGAACGTATGACGCGGATGTTTCGAGAGGTTTGAAACCCAGATATCGTCAAGATCTCATTTCTCATAAATTTTCTCTCTATTAGGAGATGTTGTCAGTGAGGCTCGGTTGTTAGAAGCGAGATAACAAAATCACGTTCAACCGAGGGACCATAACCAGGATCATACTAGAAGATAGCATGATCATCAAAATAACGATAACCGGCGGAGAAAGAAGAATACTGGACAAAGGCGGTAACCACTCTGGTGGTAATCGTGGCCATGAAAAAGAAGAAGCGAGTCGGGAGGAGATTTTAAAGAGGAGATTCAACAACGACCATGTGAAAAGCGTCGGCCAAGATGTGGCCCGGTTCTAAGGGAGGAGAACGACCACCGGTCGTATGTTACAAATGCGAGAAAGAGGGACATATCAGCCCAAATTGCCCACAACAGTTTGAGGTACGCTATAATTATGGAAAAGAAGGACATATCGCTCGAGATTGTACGATATCGAAACCCAATCCAGTGGGAATGGTGACTCAAAAGACTGTCCCAGAAAATTAAAAGTCAACGATTCCTGGAAGAGCGTTTGTCGTGACCGGTCAAAATATGAGGAACCCGAACGAAGTTAGCACGGGTTAGTTAATTATAAATTCTTGCGAAGTTTATACCTTACTAGATACCGGTTCTACCCATTCTTTTATCTCTCTTGCTTGCGCTCAACGTTTGAACTTGACTATGGAGAAATTAGACTTTGACCTATTTATGGAGACTCCGTTAGGAGAAACTTTCATTACATCCGTTGTTTAGAAATCTTGCTTGATTCAGGTTGGCACTATCACATTACCTGTTAACCTTATTTCTATAGAGATATTTGCTTTTGATGTGATTTTAAGGTTAACTACTCATCATGTCGAAATTGATTACTTTCGTAAGGTTGTTAGTTTTCATATTCCTAAGCAGCCTGTTATTCAAATTCAAGCAATCAAACCATTATAGTCAAACATTTTTATATCAAGCCATGAAGTCATTCGTTTATTACGGATGTCAAGTTTTCTTAGTCCATGTTATGGATTTGAATAAAGACACGCATTCGATTTGAATAATATTCTGTTGTTATTGATTTTTCCGACGTATTTCTGAAGAATTTCTTGGCTTACTCCCAAAGCTCGATATTAAATTTTGTATCGACTTTGAACCCCAGTACAAAACTCATTTCTAAAATCTCATATCGAATGGCTCATATTGAACTTCGGGAGTTAAAATTTCAACTATAGAATTTGGTACCGAGCCTTTATCTCGGTGACTTCCTTTGTGGAATGCACCAAAGCCGACTCTCGTAGGGGACACCATATTAAATGCGATAGTAAAGCGATAGGTGTCATTGTAACGTCTTATCCAAGGTTGGGATATGAGTCACGATTGAGAACAACCCTAATCAGTAATCGAAATACGTAGCTTTCTAGTCTTAGTTAGTTATTATCGGAGATTCGTTGAAGGATATTCTCGAATCGCTATTCCATTAACTTAATGGTGACTCGTAGAGAGATACAAAATTGAATGGAGCAAGGAATGTGGGAAGAGCTTCAAGAACTCAAGAGGAGACTCATTTCAAGACATGTTTCGACCATGCCATCCCGGAAAAGCGAACGTAGTAGGCGGCGTGTTGAGAGTAGAAGATCGTATACAAGTATGAGTATGATATTGTCAAAGACTCATTTCAGTATAATTTACAAATAATAGAGATGGAGATGAAAACTCTAGGTACCCACGTGATGATATCTGAGTATAATTAACTTTAATCGATAAAGTTAAAGTCGCATTCAAGCTACTACTGCTTGAGTGATGAATTTGAAGAAGGAGGTGCAAGAAGTTGTTATTTCAAAAGCGAGAATCGGTGAGGTGAGGAAAGCTCAAACCTTCAATTTATTAATCCATTTGAAATTCTCGATCGAATAGGAGGCGTGGCCTATAGACTCGTTTTACCGCCAAGTATGACGCGTGTTCATAACGTTTTTTCACGTATCGATGTTACGTAAATATGTGGACGACCGAACCACGTCATTGAGTTAGAACCCAGGATGAGATAGTAGAAGACTTAACGTCACGAGGAGGTACTGTCAAGATCTTGGATAGGAAAGAACATGTCCTATGTAATGCGAGGTTATACCACAAGTTAAAGTTTTATGGAGAAACCATGTTATTGAGGAAATGATCCGGGAGTTGGAAAGCGGAAATGAAAGCGAGGTATTCTCATCTTTTCAAACACACAGTACGTCACGTCAATTTCGAGGACGAAATTTCATAAGGAGGGAGGTTGTAAGACCCTAAATTATTAATAAATGAAATTTATTTTCCTCTATTTATTATTTTGAAATAGTAAGGGTTGATTTGATTAATGTGGATAGTTATGAGTAAAATACGCAAATATTTCGAATAAGCAAGTGGTAATAAAATATTCATTATTGTCGGGGAATATTCGTTTGGTCATGAAATATTCTTCTTGTTGGGAATATTAAATGACGATGGCCTAGATTTTTTGTGGGCCCCATAACTGGAAAGCGATTGGATGAAGAAAAGCGACAAATATAAGTTGTTTATAAATAATTGGCGTAGTTATTACAATTAATCTTGTTGGAATACCCGGTGGTTAAAACACACTAATACGCGTTGTTGAAAAAGAAGACACAGTATTGCACCAATTATTGATTCTTACGTGAAGGCACTACTCAATAATTGTTACAAAGTAATTCTGCTCAAAGATTTTATTTTATTGATTCAATAATTCTTTGCATTGATATTTTATATTATCGTTGTTTCAATAAATTGTCATTACACGGTATTTTCCATTATCAGACAATAATTCATATTATCTGAATAATATTATTGGATAACATTATTGGCAATGTCTAGAAAGTTACATCTAAGGAGAGGTTTGGTCACCTAATCAAGGCTTGATAGGAGAGATCCTTATTGGAAAGCCCCTTTTTCTGAGGAACGGCACGGTTGCAAGATCTTGTGATTCTGTAATATTATTTGTGAATAATTAATTATTGATTTATATGATGAGGAAAATATTGATTTTATGTGGATATAGATGGAGAAAATTTTTAAAATGACAATTGTTGAAAATTAATATTTTATCTTTTACGATAAAATAATTTATTTAAATATATTATTTTAATAATATATTAACGATGATATTTTATAATGAATGTGGGATATATGAGTATATGAGGAGGAGAAAGAGTATTTTTGTGGCGGTAAATGTTTAACACATATTTTGTATGTTGGTGGACACAATTATTAATAGAAATTTGATTATAGCTTGTAAAATCGCCTGGTTTATGGATTTGATTCAATTTACATTTGGAATTTGGAAAACTTTCTTACGCAAAGTTGTAGAGAACTGAATTTCCTATATAAAAGCGAGATTTGAATTTTACGATAAAAGGGCTATTTATTATGAATTATTGAAGTTCAAGCTCAAATAATTGATTTTGGAAGTTTAAAATAATTTAAATAAGAAAAATGTTTTTTTGTGTTGGTGGGCATCTTTAACACATGCTAAATTGCTGAATTCAGATGATTCTAAGTGGGCGAGACAAATTAATATATATATTATTATTATATTAAATTTTCTACTTTGGTGTTCTATCGATTTTCCTATAAATATAGGTGCTTAGGTTAGAATTGAAAATCACACGAAGCTGGAGTTTTCTCTCTATATTATCGAGTATTCTTGTGAGTATTTTGAGTATACTTTGAGTATTGCTATACGGTGCAAGTTCAAGTCATAGCCTATATCCAGGTGTTTCAACTAGAAAGCAGAGTCTTTCGAGGTAAGGGATGTTATTTTATTCGAAAATGATATTATTTCTTCAATATCATTATGCCAAAATATTGGTTGGAAATTTTTATCAAATTTGGAACTTTTTTTATGTCGGGGTTACTATTCATGAGTTACTATTCAGGAGTTACTATTCACGAGTTACTATTCATGAGTTACTATTCACGAGTACTATTCACGAAGCGTAAAGATGTTTTTTTGTGAAATTTCTATCTTTTCGTGTCGGAGTTACTATTCACGTATCACGGTATTATTCACGATACAACATTATTCACAATAATACGACTATTCAATAGAAAAATAAAATTTCTTCTTTTTGTCCAAAATATCTATTACGGATACTAGCTTTGATTGTATCCATGTTTTGATCATTCTTGAATTTTACTCCACTCGATTACTTATGAAGTATTTTTGAACTTGGATTGTTTAAAATACGAATCTTTAATATTGTTCTTTTGTTTCTTTGGATTCGTTTTCTTTGAAATATTTTTCATCATCCTCGGTCCTAAATGATGATATTATTGAATATCTTTGGCTGTAGTGCAAAGATGAATGATTTCTTGATGAATATCTTTGCCCGTAATGCAAAGATGAGCAGTGTTTAGGCGAACATGACTAATCGATGAATATCTTTGGCTGTAGTGCAAAAGATGAATATTTGATTCGAGATATATATTGATTGATGTTACTGAGGATAAAATATCGACGATGAACTTTTAAATTCATATATAGAAGATAGTAGTTTGCATTCTCTACTTAACTCTTCTAATGAATTGTTGTTTCCAACTCGCAGCTTGTTGTTGATTTAAAAGCGGTTGTCAATTGTATTCTATTCGATTTTTCCTGTTGAAGACTAACGATAATTTGTTTTATATTATCTTAGTCATAATATTCTTCTTGGGCTAGTTGAGCTCACCCTTTTCCTTTTTGTTCCATTTTTCTTCTCAAGAGGCGAGAATGTAGCGAATACTAGTGGGGTATGGAATGAAGGTTCTAGAAAGAGTTGTTTAGTAGTCCTCACCATTTTGTAAAATAATGTATCAATAATTATGATGGGGATTTATTTGGGTATGTATATTGTCTAGAAGACAATAATTATA
This sequence comes from Panax quinquefolius, assembly GCA_020205615.1. Classification (NCBI taxonomy): domain Eukaryota; kingdom Viridiplantae; phylum Streptophyta; class Magnoliopsida; order Apiales; family Araliaceae; genus Panax; species Panax quinquefolius. Next base: position 79,178,289 of record CM035171.1, on the reverse strand, counting down.
TTTAAACTCACGATATATATATGTTGTCGTATTTTGCACGACAAGTGTATTAATAAAGTTGTAGTTATTTCTATACCATGTATTTGGCGACTCAGAATGGGTTGGATGGAATAGACCTATTTTGGGGGCGTCACAAAAATTCTCCACATTAATTTAATAAATATAACACATATAATTAAATTAATCTACCACAACTTCATCAATTAATTATTTAATCTAATAATTAAATCATCGAAAATATTTAATTTAATTTTAATAAATATAAAAATTAAATTACAAAATCTCGTTTGTCTCAACATATCTCGTTATACTAAGTGTAACAATCCAAAATTTTATTTATAATTTCAAATATTTGTTGAATTAAATAAATATTTTTAATTGATGTGTTTGTTATTTAGTAGATATTTGTTGGATTATTTATTAGTAAGTAAATAATTCATGAGTTATAAAAATTAATTTAATTAAGATAAAAGAGTGATAAATTAAATTTATGAGATAATACTCTAATTTAACTTAATAACTAAATTAGAGAGTTATTAAGGATTATATGGTTTGTTAGAATGTTATTTTAATTTAATTTATTAATTAAAGTGATATATAGTTTATTAAGTAAAATTATAATGAAAATTATAATTTGTGGTAATTAGTTTTGTTTATTTAATTAAGTTTGGATGTGAAAATCCAAGTAAACAATGTGGGACAATAAACTATAGTATAAATGATTTATTGAAATAAATTAAAGGAGTTTTAATTGGATTTACCAAACAAGGCTTAAGGTATATTAAGTCTTTATTTTTAAAAGTGATTTTGCCAAACAAAGCCTTATGGCTTTTGAATTTGATTTTTAAAAAAATAAAAAAATAAATATATTAAATTTTATAACTGATATATTATTATTATATTTAATAGTATGTCAGTTTAGACGTTTAGTTTATTTGTGCGTTGATTTTTACGTAAAGGTTTGGCCTAAGCCTGAGAAAAGAGAGAAGGGAGTTTACAGAGAAAAATAGAGAGAAAGGAGAGAATTCTCTGAGAATTGGAGAAGAGCTTTGAAAAAACAAGAAGAAAATAACATTATTCATCATCTAATTGGGTTAAGAAGGAATCAAAAGGTATTAATCCAACATTAAAACTCTCTACTTTTGTTTGCCTCAAATATTAGGTTTCTATAAAATTAGTTTGGGTTGATGAGGGATAAGGATATATTTGTTTATAGGTGTGTATAATCTGTGGTATGTCATCTATAAACGATTTTAGAAGTAGCATCAAATTCATGAAAATCATGTTAAAGATGAATAATATAAGTTTTGTTTAATATATGTATTTTGGTCTATTTTAAGGCTTAAATTGATGGTTATAATGTATATATAATCTAAAATTGTTAATAGATGTTGTTAGTACGTTGAAAAATGAAAAGAACGCAAGTTGAATGAATCAATTTGGTTGTAAAACGAATTCACAATGAAGAATTTAGCTATTAATGTCAAAAGAACAAGAAATAATAGAAATAGTGAAATTAAAGGTTTTAATTTGGATGTTTATGTGGTTAGAAACGTGTTAGAAACGTTAGTGTATGTTTTTGTAAACATATTACACATTGGGTAGGTTGGTATGGTTGTTAGAAAAGAGTTTTTAGGCATAATTTGGCTTTCTGTAGTGTTCGAGATGATATTTCGCGAAATCAAGAGAAGGACCCCCTACTCGATGCGGGGGGTAGTCTATCTAGCCAAAATTTGGAAAAAAACTTACCGGACAGGTTTTACTAAAATGAGCATAACCTTTTCGTACGAACTCCGATTGATATGATTTAAGATGATCCGGAACGAGGACGAGTAGACCTACAACTTTTATTCTTTAAGGTTTTCAATTTAATGTCGTTAGAAGGGGTAAAAATGGTCATCATTAGGACAGTTGTATTTTCAGAGGCAATCGGAGGGCGTCGGGCATGCACGTATGCAAGTGTAGTGTTCTTGACGATAAAAGATGTTGTTCTAAGCTATAAAATATGAATGTTAGTAAATATAATGATGCTTAACATTAATAAAGGATGTATTAGATAAGTTGTATACGCATACTAAGCACACACAAGAGAGACAAATCAGGCGTGTGACGAATGAACGTCGAAAAGCCGTGACAAGTGTTAATGAATGTAAAAAGTGTTTTAAGTTAAATGAAATTAATAGTATAAGATATGAAATGGGGTTAATATAAAACAATAAGTATTCATAGCAAGACTTAAACACTTGAATGAACTTCGAGTATTAAATATAGTGAGATGTAAGTCAATAGTTAACACAATCAAATTGAACATTGTGTATTGATTAATAAGAAGGGTTATGGGATGTAGAGTAAAGTTTACATTACAACTACTATGCGTTTCTATGTGACTAATAGTTGATGTGTATGATTATATAATTGTGTAGGGCACGTGAAGTGCAAATAACTGTAAGCTGTTAAACTATTATTGGTAAACAACGATTAAGAAAAGTCTTTCAGTTCCTATTTGCCATGTGAACTTGATGATGAGATGTTTTAAATCCTAATTGTAAGTAACATGATGTGTTATATATATGTTGAAAGTATGAAACGTTAAAGTCAATTTATGACTACGTTGATTGAGTAATGAATGCTGATTGAGTAAGGAATTCAATCTCTATACTTGTTATATGAACTAAAGCATGTATGTTATGTTAGTCTAATGTTTATGAGATGTATGATAAACATGTTATTATGTGCTACGTGATGCATGAAAACTGTTAGATTTGCTGGGCTGTCGAGCTCAACCTTGCAAATAACCATCCTTGCAGGTTAAGGATTGAAGGTAACACTATGTGATACTTGAAAGACATGAATCAGCTGTAATATACGAAGATTATTATTTTAGCTAGAGTTCTTTAAACCATGATTAAGGTTCATGATTTTTACTCAATGTTTTATGATGTATATTTTATATTGAGTTGTAAAGTTAAAGTTTGAGCTGGTCGATGTATAAAGGATATCGATTTGATATATAAGTAGTATATATTAACTTCGATAAAGTGAATCATGGAGTATATATATGTTTCAAAGACATGTAGATGATAAAGGTTTTGATTCAGGGAATTAAAGTAAGATGATAAATAAGTTTAAATTATTTAGCATTTTATTAGGTTTAACATCGAATAATGATGTAAAATAAGAAGTTAGACGTGTTATTAACGACCGAAGTCGATAATTAAATTGTATGAATTTTGGGGTCGTTACAGTTGGTATCAAAGAAATAGGTTATAAACCTTAAGTAGGAGTACCTTAGGCTATAACCTTAGAAAAGGAAGGTGAAGATAATGAAAGAATAAGCTCAAATAGAGTTTGAACAATAAGAAATAATTTAAGAAATTTATAAAGAAGAGATTAAAGCATGCGTAAGAGGATTCAAGGAAGAATCTCGCAGAGTTATAAAGAATATGAATGTGGGGTTACCCAACTCCAATAATAAGGATATAAGGTGATAATAAGTAGACAATGTCTATAAGAAGAGAATGATAAAGAAGTTAAGAATAAAAAGTTATATTTAAGTATGGTACAATCGTACTCTTCAATAGTTGATGTATGGTATCTGGGCTAAATGATTCCTTCATAGAGCAGAGGTATATACGAACTAGTAACTCATAACCTAGTTTGTTGGTTGTTTGTGGAAAACCACTCAGTGTACCATATTGAAACTATTAGAGACTCGATGTGTACCAAGTATAGAAAATGGATACGTATGATGAAAATGTGGAATTCGAATGAAATGTTGAGCAATTTAACGAAGTTAGAAATTCTTAAAGGAAGAATTGTTATATAAACAAGAGAATTCAAAGAAGAATCTTGAAGAGATATGTAGATAAGAATCAAGAGTTGCCTAACTCTAATAATCAAGATGACGAATAACGATGAATAGACAAGGTCTATAAGATTAAAAGCATAAATGAAATCATAGTATGATATGATGAAAGGTAAAGATAAGAAGTTTTTAAAACAAAACGATCATGAGTTAAGAAAAGACTTTTAAGGGAGATGATTATAGAATAAGATCATGACGTGATCTGTTTAAGTTATAAAAGAAAGATGGTCTGTAATATTTGAATAATTATAGCTTGATGCTATGAAGATAATGTACTATGATATAGTACGAGATAAACTCATGAGGAGTTATAGAAAATGTGATACGAGGAATTCGTATTGAGCAAGTTAAGGGCAAGTTGTTAAGAGTAAGGTAATATTAGGTGAGGATTTCAATTGAGGACTCAAATGGTGACTAAGTTGTACAAACCTTTGTATGGGCAGAGATTTTGTGTATATACTTGGTTTATCACATTGATAATCATTGGAATGTCGGTGTCGCACTATCAATGTATATGTGATGGAAAGGTGATTCTTTTCTCATGTGTATATTTGATAGTTAGAGGCTTTTAAAATTAGGATTAGGTACTGTTCTTAAAACTAATGCATATGGTAAGTTTGTGACTCATAATAATATGGTATGTTTTGAACCCCTCAGCGAATGGACACCTATGGTCTGACTAGGATAAGTTCGTAAACTCATATTATTGTGGCAAGTTCCTGAACTTCCAAAGTGTGGTAAGTTTGATGAACTATATTGGGGTATAGATAAGTTGTGAATGAAGAAGAATTGAGGATTATAGGAATAGATAGAATTATTAAGTAATGGATCAGTATAGAAAGTGGGGTTGGTGGTGGAGACATAGGTTTTCCAAATCTTCTTGCTTTGCTAGATTTTCAAAATTTATTGACTTTGTACTGATGTTTGCATTTTTATTTTTCTTGAAAAACATTGGATCCAAATGATGGAACCAATGAGTTTTAAAAACAATACTGTTATTCGTATGTCTATGATAATTGTTTCATCTAGACAAAAATGATTTAAAAATATCAAAATGTATTTTGTTTCTTTTTCCGTAGTCAATAAAGCATCACTAAATATGATGCTGATTTGACAAACGAGGAAGTCATCAATTCAATTGAACCTGGTGTTAGTTGTGATCATAAGATCGCCAGCCCACTATGGGTATGATGTAGCATGACAAAGTCATATAATGACTGAATCCTCAACGTATTATCGAGATAGTACGGTATCATGTCATCAAAAAAAGAAGGGATTTTTTTAGTTTTCTTTAAACTAAGAAAGATATGCCATATGAATTGGATAAAACTATTTCGATTGATGTTCGAGTTGTTGTTAGAAGTCTATGCTATTTGATTCAGCTAGACAAATATTGAAAGATATTTGTGCAGTTCAAGCGTTTCTTAAGAAGTTATGCCAAACCAAATTGTTTTAGTGCGGATTCAAGTGTTGAAAAGCTGAGGTGAACAACCCTTTTTATGGGGGAGTACGCAAAAGCGTTTAGATGTTTGTGCACAGTATATGGTACGAAGAAATTTGAACCCCAAAAGCACGGAGTCCCTACTGATTATATTCATTAGGTTAAAGTTGAAAGATTACTTGTAACCTTGGACATATTTTATGCGATGCGTTTAGATGTTTGCGTTTAGATGTTTGTGCATAATACATCGTACGAAGGGCTTAACACCCTAAGTACGGGAGTCCCTACAGTCTAATGACTGTTTAAGTTTAAGTTGAAATAAATACTTATAACCGTGGACGTAGTTCAAGGTCTTTTGACCCCTCAGCATGATTCAAAAATCTTTTAAATTCCTGAGTTATTCATACTGCTTCCCAATTATTGAGCAATTGTGGATGATTCTTGTTATTCTAAAAGGCGAATGTGGTAAAGATGATATTCCTTAGAAAGAAGTAAGTCGTAGAATGCGACACTGAATGATGAATATATTGAATAAGTGAGAAAATAAATTTTGAAATGAGAAGGAGATGAGTTATCAAAGAATAATGTAAAACTTTTAATAGAAAAGTTAATAATTGTAGAAAGATCTTTGTGGAAAGAGAGTGGTTATAGAACCCAAGGAATGAATAAAGTATTAACATAAATCTATTTTGATAGATTGAATGAATGAAGATTAATAAATAAAAATTCGAGGACAAAATTCTTAGAAGAAGGGATGAATGTAATATCCCTAGTGTTTATGAGTTAAGTATATGATAATCATCCTTAGAAAATGAAATGAATGGGTTAAAGAATATATAATACTCAAAATATAATTGAGTTCAAGTGAAAGTTATGAAATAAAACCTAGAATTTATTATGAAGAATGGTGGAAGTAGGAAATATAAAACCTATATTAAGGTAAGGTGTTGAAGTTATCCAACGAATAGATTTGATGAAAACCTGAGTAAGGTAAGGTTTCGGTGATTCCGAGGACAGAATCCTTATAAGGAGGGAATAATATAATAATCCAGAATTTTATTTATAATTTCAATATTTATTGAATTAAATAAATATGTTTAATTGATGTGTTTATTGTTTAGTAGATATTTGTTGGATTATTTATTAGTAAGTAAATAATTCATGAGTTATAGAAATTAACTTAATTAATATAAAAGAGTGATGAATTAAATTTATGAGATAATACTCTAATTTAACTTAATAACTAAATTAGAGAGTTATTAAGGATTATATGGTTTGTTAGAATGTTGTTTTAATTTAATTTAGTAATTAAAGTGATATGTAGTTTATTAAGAAAAATAATAATGAAAATTATAATTTTGTGGTAACTAGTTTTGTTTATTTAATTAAGTTTGGATATGGAAATCCACGTAAACAATGTTGGACAATAAACTATAGCATAAATGATTTATTGAAATAAATTAAAGGAGTTTTAATTCGATTTACCAAACAAGGCTTAAGATATATTAAGTCTTTATTTTTAAAAGTGATTTTGCCAAACAAAGCCTTATGGCTTTTGAATTTGAATTTGATTTTAAAAAAAAATAAAAATAAATAATATTAAATTTTATAACTGATATATCATTATTATATTTAATTGTACTTCAGTTTAAATGTTTAGTTTTTTTGTGCGTTGATTTTTACGTAAAGGTTTTGCCTAAGCCTGAGAAAAGAGAGAAGTGAGTTTACAGAGAAAAATAGAGAGAAAGAAGAGAATTCTTTGAGAATTGGAGAAGAGTTTTGGAAGAACAAGAAGAAAATAACATTATTCATCATCTAATTGGGTTAAGAAGGAATCAAAAGGTATTAATCCAACATTAAAACTCTCTACTTTTGTTTGCCTCAAATATTAGGTTTCTATAAAATTAGTTTGGGTTAATGAGGGATAAGGATATATTTGTTTATAGGTGTGTATAATCTGTGGTATGTCATCTATAAACGATTTTAGAGTTGTCAAATTCATGAAAATCATGTTAAAGATAAATAATATGAGTTTTGTTTAATATATGTATTTTGGTCTATTTTAAGGCTTAAATTGATGGTTAGAACGTGTATATAATCTAAAATTGTTAATAGATATTGTTAGTACGTTGAAAAACGAAAAGAACGCAAGTTTAATGTATCAATTTGGTTGTAAAACGAATTCACAGTGAAGAATTTCGCTATGAATGTCAAAAGAAGAATAAATAATAGAAATAGTGAAATTAAAGGTTTTAATTTGGATGTTTATGTTGTTTATGTGGTTAGAAACGTGTTAGAAACATTAGTGTATGTTTTTGTAAACATATTACACATTGGGTAGATTGGTATGGTTGTTAGAAAGGAGTTTTTAGGCCTAATTTAGCTTTCTGTAGTGTTCGAGATGATAATTCGCGAAATTCTAGAAAAGACCCCCACTCCGTGGTTATTGTAGGTTAAAAACCCACTTTGCCAAAGTTGAGTTTGTCTAGCCAAATTTTGTAAAAAAAACTGACCGGACAGGTTTTACTAAAATGAGAATAACCTTTTCATACGAACTCCGATCGATACGATTCAAGATGATCCGGAACGAGGACGAGTAGACCTAAAACGTTTATTCTTTAAGTGTTTCAATTTAAGGTCGTTAGCAGGGGTAAAAATGGTCATCTTTAGGACTGTTCTCTTGACGATAAAAGATGTTATTTTAAGTTATAAAACATGAATGTTAGTAAATATAATTATGCTTAACATTAATAAATGATGTATTAGATAAGTTGTATACGCATACTAAGCACACACAATAGAGACAAATCGGGCGTATGACGAATGAATGTCGAAACGTCGTGACAAGTGTTAATGAACGTAAAGAGTGTTTTAAGTCAAATGAAATGAATATTATAAGATATGAAATGGGGTTAATATAAAACTAATAAGTATTCCTAGCAAGACTTAAACACTTGAATGAACTTCGAGTATAAAATATAGTGAGATGTAAGTCGAAAGTTAACACAATCAAATTGAACATTGTGTATTGATTAATAAGAAGGGTTATGGGATGTAGAGTAAAGTTTACATTACAACTACTATGCGTTGCTATGTGACTAATAGTTAATGTGTATGATTATATAATTGTGTAGGGCACGTGAAGTGTAGATAACTGTAAGCTATTAAACTATTATTGGTAAACAATGATCAAGGCAAGTCTTTTAGTTCCTATTTGCTATGTGAACTTGATGATGAACTATTTTAAATATTTATTGCAAGTAGCATGATGTGTTATATATATGTTGAAAGTATGAAACGTTAAAGTCAATTTATGACTACGTTGATTGAGTAATGAATGCTAATTGAGTAAGGAACTCAATCTCTATACTTGTTATATGAACTAAAACATGTATGTTATGTTAGTCCAATGTTTATGAGATGTATGATAAGCATGTTATTATGTGCTACGTGATACATGAAAATTGTTAGATTTGCTGGGCTGTCGAGCTCAACCTTGCAAATAACCATCCTTGCAGGTTAAGGATTGAAGGTAACACTATGTGATACTTGAAAGACATGAATCAGATATAATATACGAAGATTATTATTTTAGCTAGAGTTCTTTAAACCATGATTAAGGTTCATGATTTTTACTCAATGTTTTATGATGTATATTTTATATTGAGTTGTAAAGTTAAAGTTTGAGCTGGTCGATGTATAAAGGATATCGATTTGATATATAAGTAATATATATTAACTTTGATAAAGTGAATCATGGAGTATATATGATTCAAAGACATGTCGATGATAAAAGTTTTGATTCAGGAAATTAAAGTAGGAAGATAGAAATGTTTAAATTATTCTGTATTTTATTAAGTTTAACATCGAATAATGATGTAAATCATAATTTAGACGTGTTATTAACGACCGAAGTCGATAATTAAATTGTATGAATTTTGGGGTCGTTACACTAAGGTTGAGCAGTTGAAAATTATTGGGTTCAAAAGTCACGACTTTCATGTATTTATGCAAAAGTTGATGCCAATTGCATTTCGTGAGGTGTTACCTAGGAATATTAATGATACCTTTACCGCACTTTCAAATATCTTTTGGGATATTTGCTCAACTGTTATAAGGTATAGTGATGTGGACCAGATGGAGAAAAACATATTGTTGACAATGTGCAAGCTCGAAATGATCTTACCACCGGGGTTCTTTGACAACATGGAGTGCCTATTCATCTGCCATATGAACTTGAGCTTGGAGGACCGGTGCAATATCGATGGATGTATCCTTTTGAGAGGTAATATCACATACATTGTGCAATATTCGTCATCTTTATAATTAACTTATTTGATACTGTCATATTTCAGATATATGCGTCGATTAAAGCAGAAAGTTAAAAACAAAGCTCGTGTAGAAGGTTCGATTGCTGAACGCTATACGGAGGAAGAGCTTGTTAACTTCTACTTGTTGTACTTTGACGATGTAGTCGCAACGAAGCACAACCGTTTAAGTCAAAATGAGGTCGTCGATCCGTCTGGTCGTGCTAATGATGAGTTGGTTGTATTCACTTATCCGGCTAAACCATTTGGACATGAGACGAAGACTTACCTAACCGATAAAGATTTAAAGATTGTATCTACATACGTGCTTCTAAATATGCCTAAAGTATTGTCGCACATCAAGTATGTATTATTAAAAGTTGAAAATGATTTATCTAACCTTAATAACCAATTAAACAATAGGAGAAGGTTCAAAATGCCCCTGACTATTACCGTGATGTCTACCGAGCACCCTATACTTTTTTTGTCCAAAAGTACCCTTAACGTTATATTTTTTGGGTCTCCCGAAGACAAACGGGGTTAAAATTGGCTGACGTGGCAGACACGTGGAGGCTTAAATATAAAACATATTTTAAATAAAATAATATATATCATTTAATTAAAAACAAAAATACTAAAATTCAAAATAAAAAAAAACATAACATATTTACATCATTTAATCAAAATACTAAAATTCAAATTATTTTGTTAACTAATCAAAACAACCAATTAAATAAAATAAGTTGTATAACATATTTACATCATTTAATCAAAATATTAAAATTCAAAACATAAAATATTTACATCAAATACTAATTAAAAAAATACTAAAATACTAATAAGAAAATACTAAAAAAATCAAATTAAAAAATATTAAAATACTAAAATTCAAATTATTTTGTTAATTAATCAAAACAACAAAAATTCAAATTACATCATTAAGATATTAAAATCATAATACTAAATACTAATTGGTATAATATTTTTACGTTAATATTCAAAATACTAAATAACGTTATCATTTTTTTAACACTAATATTTTGAATATTACTAAATAACGTTATCGAAATTAACGTTGAATATTACAAAATTAACGTTAATATTTTTAGTATTTTGAAAATTCAACTAATATTTTTAGTAGTTTGATGATTAACGTTAATATTTTTAAATTTCAAAATTTCAAAATAATTAACGTTAATTCGACTAAAATCATCAAAAACACTAATAATAAACATTCAAGTTTCTGCTTTTGAAACCCATTGTGAAAATTAAGGTAAATGATGTACCGGCACCACTAATGATTTTGATAATGATAACATTGTTATTATGACAAGAACGGGGGTTTCTTATAAAGCCATATCGTTCGATAATTCAAAATAATTAACGTTATTTAGTAAAAATATTAACGTTAATTATTTTTTGATGATTTTAGTTGAATTAACGTTAATTATTTTGAAATTTTGAATTAGTTGAATTTTTGATATTTGAATTTTAAAAATATTAACGTTAATCATCAAAATAATAAAATATTATTTGAATTTTCAAAATACTAAAAATATTAACGTTAATTTTGTAATATTCAACGTTAATTTCGATAACGTTATTTAGTAATATTCAAAATATTAGCGTTAATTTTTTTTTTTTGATAACGTTATTTAGTATTTTGAATATTAACGTTAAAAATATTATATCAATTAGTATTTAGTATTATTATTTTTTTAGTATTTTAGTATTTAGTATTATTGAATTTTAGTATTTTTATTTGAATTTTTTAGTATTTTTGTATTTTTTAATTAGTATTTTAGTATTTTTTTAATTAGTATTTGATGTAAATATGTTATGTTTTGAATTTTAGTATTTTGATTAAATGATGTAAATATGTTATACAACTTATTTTATTTAATTAGTTATTTTGATTAGTTAACAAAATAATTTGAATTTTAGTATTTTGATTAAATGATGTAAATATGTTATGCTTTTTTTTATTTTGAATTTTAGTATTTTTTTGTTTTAATTAAATGATATATATTGTTTTATTTAGAATATGTTTTATATTTAAGCCCCTATGTGTCTGCCACGCCAGCCAATTTTAACCCCGTTTGTCTTCTGTTAAAGGCAGGGGCACGGGCGACCCAGAAAATGTAACGTTAAAGGTACCTTTGGACAAAGAAAAGTATAGGGTGCTCGGTAGACATCACGGTAAAAGTCAGGGGAATTTTTGAACCTTCTCCCATTAAACAATTTCCATATTATTGTATGCAGTTCATTCGAATTGGAAGCGCATGCTTCTAAGCCGGGGTTGACTGCATCACAGATGGAAGCATTCACTAATGCAAATTTTCACCAGTGGTTTAAGAGAAGGGTCAAAGAAGAGAACGCGTATGAGCATTTTAGAGATGTCATTTTAGGCCTGCACAAACTTATTAGTTCATTTCCAGACTGCATCGTGAATGGATATAAATTCAAGGTTGATGACGTGAATGAATTGACATCAGTCAACTCTAGCGTTGTCGTGTTGGGAAGTTGTTACGGAGATTCTGAGTCCAATTACTATGAAAGATTAGAGGAAATTGTTTTGTTCAATTATCTAGGGGCCAAAAAGGTCATTACATTTAAGTGTCACTGGTTTGATACTGCAATGAGTGTTAAAGTTGATCGTAATAGAATCATCACAGTAGATATAAAATCCAAGTTACAGTCTGGTGACGTATTTATGTTAGCCAGCCAAACAACTCAAGTGAACTACGCCCCTAATGTCATAAATTATAGAACCCCCTGGTATACAGTTGTGACAACAAAGACTCGGTCATTTGATGGTACTAATCTGTTTGGAACGAATGACCCATTACAAGAAGGAGTTTTTAATTTGCATTATTTGGAATTGTGCATTTAAGGATCGAAATACATATAATTAAATAAAATAAGACTTGACAGTAATTCCATGTCTTATATTTAATTGGGACATTGTATGGTGGAAGGATTGAATTGTACGGTAACTATTTACTCAAAGGTTCTTTAATGATTAATGTTGAAATCTACATTATCTGGAAAGTCGTTGATCGCTAGGGAGGCTTATCCCTATTGTAGAATAAATATTATTTATTTAAATAAATTAATTGTTTAATTTATTTATTTAAATAAGATTAGAATTATTCTAATTGATTTATTCACATAGGGTTTAATATGGAAAACCTAAAGGGTCACACCATAAAAGGAAGAATAATTATTTAAGAAGTTAATGGCATAATTGTAATAATATGTTAAGTATATTTAATTTAATCTATGGTGATAGAATAAATTAAATAGCTTAATATTTATTATTTAATATTTTAGAAATATTAAATATAAATTAATAAGAGAGTCTTATTAATATTATTACAATTATTATTATTTTAATTTCTAAAAGAGTTTAGGAATTAATTTAATATAAGTACTCTCATTTATTCCTAATAGGATTAGGAGGTTAAATTAATTAAAAGAGTTTAATTAATTATCCCTAATAAGATAAGAGAGCTTAATTAATTAAAGGATTTTAATTAATTAAAATAAAACCCAATTCCTTAATTGTTAAGGAGGGTTGCCCACATCTATAAATAAGAGGAGTCTTATTATGGGTAAAAGGGGGAGTTGACTTTTACATATACGTAATTCCAATAGTTGGGAGAGTACGCTCCTTTTCTATAGAGATAGAAAACTAGGGTTTGAGCCAAATACCCATCTTCTTAAATCCTTCTTCTTCCTTGGTGGATCACCTCTAGAGGCCAAACACTTGGGTGGCTAACGTTGATCAAAGGAAGGAACCAAACCCGGTGGATTCAAGTTGAACGCGAAAAGGATTGGAGGTGAACTTGTACCTGAGGAAGTTCAGATCTTCAAGGGTATGTTTCTTATTCATCTTTTTCGTTTAATTAATAATTATGCATAAAGGGTGATCCGGGTATATGGTTTGTAAAAATTTTAAACTCTGATTTTACACGCTTCCGCTTAATTTTTACAATTTGATTGCGTTTATGAATATTACAAACCTAACAGTGGCATCAGAGCCAAACCTTTATGCAAATTATTAATTATTTTAATTTGATATGTATATTGATATGTGTTTAGAATAATTTAATTGGGCATAATTTATTGTATAAAATTTATTTTAAAAAAAAACAGGATTGCCAATAAATTAGTGAGAATTGGTTTTCGTTTTGAGTCAACAATAAATTCCGTTCTTACGGACTTGATAATATATATATATATATATATATATATATATATATATATATTATATAATAAATTTTCCTGCAGCTTTTTTTTTAAACAAAGTGACTTAGCCACCCAAGTGATTCCAGGATGACATTCACGGATTAGCAGGTCATGGCAGTCACGTGATTTTTTTTTTAAGGAAGGAACGGATACTATGTATATATATTATACGGTTAATATAATATATATATATATATATATATTAATTATTTTATAATTAAAATAAAAGTTTATTTTAATTTTAAAATAAAAGTTTATTTTAATTTTAAAATAAAAAGTTTATTTTAATTTTAAAATTAAAATTTCATGCTAACTAATTAGAGTTGGAATTGGATTCCATGATAACTAATTGGAGTTGAAATTGGATTCTATGTTTTCTTAAATAAAGGAGTTTATTTAAATATGAAATAAGATTTCATATTATTCAAAATAAAAGAGTTTATTTGTGAATAGAAAAAAAAAGGAATCCTAATTTCCTTAAATAAAGGAGTTTATTTAGATATGAAATAAGATTTCATATTATTCAAAATAAAGGAGTTTATTTGTGAATAGGAAAAAAAATCCGTGTTTCCTTTAATAAAAGATTTTTTATATATGGAATTGGATTCCATAATTAATTAAAATAAAGGAGTTTATTTTGATTAAAGATTTTGATTAAAATAAAATAGTTTATTTTATTCAAAATTGGATAAATTAAAATAAAATAGTTTTATTTTGATTTAAATTTGGATTAAAATAAAGGAGTTTATTTTGATTCAAAATTAGATTTTATACTAACTAAATTTGCCCATTAAATGATATCAATATATATATTGAATGTTTATTATTCATGAGATGAATGTTATTTATTGATGCATATGGTGATGTGTATGATAATAAATGGGATTGATTATGGACTATTGAACAATATGATTGGATTTTATTTTAGTTGGATGCATGAATGTATGGGTTTTATTAAATGGGGTCTGCGTACCTCGTCTTCTCTAATTTTTCTTAATGTAAATTCTATCTCCTCTTATGTACTTCCCTTGACTGCTGATCAAGGTTTCTATTTATTTTAAATAGTTTTGTAATAGGAATAGTTAGAATTAATTTTGAAGAATTGGAGATTAAGGAGCAAGGCGCTTGAAGACCAAGTTTGTAATGGAGCAGGTTTAAATGTAATAGTTATATTTAAATATTATTTCTTGCACCCTAGGGTTTGACCTTTTGGTTCACTTGGTGGCTCTAGTGAACCAAACTAGAATAAAAGTCAATAATCAATCCAGTAGAATATAGTATTCTATATGTGTATGCTTATACTATATATATATATATTATGCAAACATGCTTCAGATGTTAATTAATATGACGCGTATTTTATATATATATATGTGCATGCGCTAAACAAGATGAGACAAATTAATAACAAACCCCTCAATTTTTATATTAAGTCCTAAGCGTTCAAAGATATTTGGAATATCGAACGTCGCCTTTCTAGCATGATAAAATTAATAGAGTATTAAATATTTAATATGAGTTTGTTGTGTCACCACAAGGCAAGTATTAAGTATTTAAGATGTTAATTTATCACATTTGATGCTTATAAAGAAAATTGAACAATATTGTTTTGTTGTGTCACCACAAGGATGATATTTATCTTTTTGAATATATGGAGTGCTAGGTCGGACTTAACTTGGATAATTTTGATTGGATGATGTGCCACCACTGATCAAAATAATCTAAGAGGCAAAAAGAAAAGGAGTTGCATAGTTGATGTAATTGACAAAAGTTGTCTACCTATTTATTTATATATAGTTTATTGTGTCACCACAAGGCTATATACATTTGAAATGGGATCCTTATTCTCACTAGCAAATCTTTAATTAGATTTTGCCGAACTATATAAGTGAGGTAATATAGTTGAAGAAAGAAAATAGTGGGAGATACCAATTTAAAACAAGACCTAATTTATTTTGGTAATTAATAAAAGAATGTATGTTAAAATGTTGTTAATTACAAATTCATTTCTGTAATTTTACAATGTCTAAAATTACTATCCTTTGTGAAACATATTAGATGTAATTAACCGAATGAATTAAAACGGATTGGTTAAGGAATTTGAGAATAGTTCTCATAGCTGAAAAGCTATCTTATGTCCTTAATACGCCTATCCCTGCAATGGTTGCAGACAATGCTTCTGAGGAAGACATTACTACTTTTAGAAAGTGGCAAGATGATGCACAGTTGGCTCAATGCACCATGCTCGCATCCATGAGTAACGAGCTTCAGCGTCAGCATGAAACTATGGATGCTCCTACTATATTCCTACACATCAAGTAGTTGATGGTGAGGAAAGTAGGACTGATAAATATCAGATATCTAAGGAGCTCTTCCGGTCTAGAATGGCCAATGGCACTATAGTACAGACAAAAAGTTCTTAACATAATCAATTTGATTGATCAATTAGGACAACTGGTTTTGTCATGGATGGAAAGTTGAGCCAAGATTTGATCTTGCACTCACTCCCGGACTCCTTTCACAATTGTTGTGAATTTTTATATGAACAAGCTAGATTTGCTTAACATATTGAAAACTGTTGAGAGTCACTTTCCAACCAAGAAAAACAAAGTCTTACTGGTAGGGGCCAAAGGATCTTCTGAAAAGAAGAACGATTCAAAGAAGGTAAATGAAAAGGCAAAAACAAAGGATAATAAGAACAAAATTGATACGGATAGAAAAGGAGTTTGCTTCCACTGCAATAAGCCTGGACACTGGAAAGAAACTGCGAGAAGCATCTTGCGAGGCTAACCAAAGAAGCTTAGTGAAGTTTGATTTATAATACGATTTTTTGTTCATGATTGAAATAAATTTTCTTTAAGTCAAGGTTCTACTTGGGTATTGGATACCGACTTTGGTTATCATAAATATAGATTTATGAAGGGACCAGCAGAAGTAGAAATCTAAACAAATATAAGTAATCTATATGCGGAAATGTAGCAAAGGTTTCCATATTAGCCATAGAAACTTATAGTTTAGCAATGCCTACACGGCAAATCTATTAAGTCAATAAGTTGTTATTGTATTCAGATTCTTGTTAAAATATTATTTCCATTTTATTGTTGGACAATGAAATCTTTGGTATTATAATTAAGAACAATTGTTGTTCTATTTATAATAATAATGTTTTGTATAGAAATGGAATATTACTTAATAAATTTTGTATACTTGACTTACATGAAAATAATTTTGCATATTGAACAAATTAGTATAAGAAAAGGAGATGATCATTCAAAGAGTTGAATGTGTGTATTTGCTAAAATACAAGTGTGAATAATTTGAAAGGTTCAAAGAATTGAAGTGAAACAAATTGACAATGTATTAAGATTCTTTGATTAGATCAAGGAATAAATACTTGTGCAATAAGTTTCTAGATCATCTCAAATGGTTTTCTCATAATGGACATCCCGATCACGCAATAATTGATTGATGTATCCGAATGAAAAATCGTACTTTGTTGGACATAGTGCGGTCCAAAATGATTTTACCGACATTCCAAAGTATCCTTCGGGATAATGTCCTAGAAATGGTCGTGATATCTACAAAATGGTAACCTCAAAAATCAGCCCCAAGACTCCATAAAAGTTATGGATGGGGAGGATTCCTAATCTTAAGTATGTTAAGAT
The DNA here is from genome assembly GCA_020205615.1 of Panax quinquefolius. Taxonomy (NCBI): domain Eukaryota; kingdom Viridiplantae; phylum Streptophyta; class Magnoliopsida; order Apiales; family Araliaceae; genus Panax; species Panax quinquefolius. The sequence goes on along the minus strand of CM035171.1, from coordinate 79,160,760 downwards.
AAGGGTTGTCCAACTTACGTGAAAAGGTTTCAAAGGATAAGCTTGGGACAAGATTTTATAAGTGTCGATTTGTGGGACATCCTAAAGTAAGTTTAGGGTATATGTTCTATAATCCTACTTAGCAAAAGGTGTTTGTTATGAACACGCCGCCTTCTAAGATAAAGGTGTTTATCATCAAGGGGCTAGTGGGAGGATAATAGATCTTCAAGAGTTCAAGAACCACAAAACACTATAAATCAAATAAGAGGAACTCAGAGATAGACCTATTATACCACAACCGAATCGTAATTACAGGAATAGTATCAAGATACCTAGGAGGTATGGATTCATCATAGATGATGATGATGAGGTACACATCATAGAAGATGATGATCCGATTACATACGATGCGGTAAGTGTTGTGAACACACTCGAGAGAAATGGATTGAAGCAAGTTTTCAAATATAGAACATTCGTTTTGATGAGGCAATCAAAAGAGTTTGATTTTATCAAAAAATCGAGAATGAACCTGAGTGTGTGTACAAAAGGGTCAAGTGGGAGCATCGTGACATTCCTAGTACTATATGTTGATATACTACGGATAAGGAATGACATACCAATGCTACAATCAGTAAAGATAAAGTTGTCTAAACATTCTTCCATGAATGATGTGGAAGAGTATCTAAATTGGGGATAAAATCTATATAGATAGATTCAAGAGGATGCTCGACTTAACCCAAGGAACGTATATCCATTTGATGCTAAAGTCGTTTAGCATGGCAAACTCCAAGAGATGTCTCATGTAGATGAGCTATGGAGTGTATCTCTCATAATAGTCCCCACGGACTCACCGAAAAAGAGAGGTCGCATGGTGTGACAATCATGTATGCAATGAAATGTATGAGACACGATGTTGATCGATCATAATATGGAGAAGTTCACTATGAGTCGGTGAAAAACTTCTTAAAGTACTTTACCTAAGCACTAAGGATGTGATGATATTTATGGTGGGTGCGAATTAAAACTAGAGGGCTTAATGACTCAAGTTTTTCGTACAGACCAAGACGACGAAAAATCCACTTTAAGGTAAAAGGTTACCTTGAACAATTGGTGCGATGAATTGGAAAGGTTCCAAAAACAAAGAAAGAGTTGTTGGTTTAGTGATAAAGACAAAGTATATAGCTATAAATGAAGTCGCAAGTTGATTGTTTGGATTAAAAGTTCATTCTGTAACTAGGAATAGTTCTAAGTCTCATCTTGGATCTAAACATGTGTTGTGGCACTTTCATTTGATTATTAGAATCATTGAAAGATGGGAAATCACTATAGAGATAGTGGACTCTCATGAACAACATTACATATCCATTAACTAAAGCTTATCCAACAGCAGGATAATCGTCACTTAGGGAAGAAGAGTATGAGATACCATGACGATTGACTTTAGTGCAAGTGGGAGATTGAAAGTAATATGCACACAAGCCAATCATGTTTGATGATAAAGCATATACTTTGTAACAATCTTATTCATTTATTAATAAAAAGTATTAATTTTTTAAAGGCTTTTAATTATCTACATGTTGCTGTTTTATAATATGTGATAAACCCATAGTTTTAAGCAATGCTTTTAGAATAATGATGATGATCATTCTAATGAGAACTAAATTCTTTGAAAGCTTAAAACTAAAATAGTTACCAATCGTTGGATTACTAAATTGGGGATTAGTGAATCCGGATAGATTGGTACATACGTTGCTTGCTCATTGGATGAGGATGATTGATCTCATGATCATTTGTGTGGAGACACTAAAGCAAGTATGTAGGTGCTTATTAGAGAATAAGTTCCTTTGAACGTGGCTCGCTAAGGAATACCTAATGGAGTTTTACTTTTTGTCAATAGGAATTGCATGTAGTGATAGTAGTACAAGTGATCCTTGGACTTGAGATCATCATAGTATCTTGTGTATGATGAGTTATACTTTGACTTATTCTTTAAGACCCTTAGGGTATATCAAAGGGTGTGCTTGGGTATAACAAGTTGTACATGGAGATAATGTATGATCAATAAAGAATCTACCACTTCTAATAAAAGAAGAGAAATGTCTATGTGATTCGATAAATGACAACCCAAGAGTCCTTGGTTAAGGCGAGAATGAAATTAGAAAGGAGTTTCTAATTTGCATTATTTGAGTCATGCATTTAAGGATCGAAATACATATAATTAAATAAAATAAGATTTGACAAGAATTCCATGTCTTATATTTAATTGGGACATTGTATGGTGGAAGGATTGAATTATACGGTAACTATTTACTCAAAGGTTCTTTAATGATTAATGTTGAAATCTATATTATCCGGAAAGTCGTTGATCGCTAGGAGGCTTATCCTATTGTAGAATAAATATTATTTATTTAAATAAATTAATTGTTTAATTTATTTATTTAAATAAGATTAGAATTATTCTAATTGATTTATTCACAATAGGTTTAATATGGAGAACCTAAAGGGTCACACCATAAAAGGAAGAATAATTATTTAAGAAGTTAATGGCATAATTGTAATAATATGTTAAGTATATTTAATTTAATCTATGGTGATAGAATAAATTAAATAACTTAATATTTATTATTTAATATTTTAGAAATATTAAATATAAATTAAAAAGAAGAGTCTTATTAATATTATTACAATTATTATTATTTTAATTTCTAAAAGAGTTTAGGAATTAATTTAATATAAGTACTCTCATTTATTCCTAATAGGATTAGGAGGTTAAATTAATTAAAAGAGTTTAATTAATTATCCCTAATAAGATAAGGGAGCTTAATTAATTAAAGGATTTTAATTAATTAAAATAAAACCCAATTCCTTAATTGTTAAGGAGGGTTGCCCACATCTATAAATAAGAGGAGTCTTATTATGGGTAAAAGGGGGAGTTAACTTTTATATATACGTAATTCCAATAGTTGGGAGAGTACGCTCCTTTTCTATAGAGATAGAAAACTAGGGTTTGAGCCAAATACCCATCTTCTTAAATCCTTCTTCTTCCTTGGTGGATCACCTCTAGAGGCCAAACACTTGGGTGGCTAACGTTGATCAAAGGAAGGAACCAAACCCGGTGGATTCAAGTTGAACGCGAAAAGGATTGGAGGTGAACTTGTACCTGAGGAAGCTCGGATCTTCAAGGGTATGTTTCTTATTCATCTTTTTCGTTTAATTAATAATTATGCATAAAGGGTGATCCGGGTATATGGTTTGTAAAAATTTTAAACTCTGATTTTACACGCTTCCGCTTAATTTTTGCAATTTGATTGCGTTCATGAATATTACAAACCTAACAATTATAACTAGGGATTATTCGGTATAATCATGACCGTAATGTTGCAAATGATGTGATAAAAGTTCTCATTGGCCCATAGTGCATTGATGGACATTTGTTGGCATGATCATGACCATTGATGAATAGAAGAATATCCTTGGCCCGTAGTGTATGGATAATTTGTGGTCGTGATACTAAAGAATATCCTTGGCCGTAGTGCAGGGGTGATTCGATAATGTGGATTATTTATTAAGCTGAGTCTCAGCGATAAAAGTGATGAAAAATCTTTTAAATTATGGAAGATAGTAGATTTTATGCTCTACTTGACTCTTTTAATGGATTGCTTGTTTCGCTGCAGTTAAACTTGATGTTTATTATATTTTATCAGTTTAACACTGTTGAAGGCTAACGATAAATTATTCTGAATTATCTGAGTTATATTTCTTACTGGGCTAGTTGAGCTCACCCTTTTGCTTTCATTGTTCTTTTCAGGAAATGAGAACGTAGCTGGGACTAGTCGGGGAACGGAGTGACGGTCCAGATGATAGCATTAGTAGTCCTCACTATTCTATGAAATAGTGTGATAATAAATGTATTGAGGACTCCATTTGAGTTGAACACTGTCTAGAAGACAATATTCATATTAAAACTCTCAGTTTATGTTTTGTCGTATTTTACACGACAGTTGTATTATTAAGTTGTATTTGAATTTTGTACCATGTATTTGGCGACTCAAGATAGGTGATGTATACCTATTTTGGGGGCATCACAGTTGGTATCAAAGCTTAGGGATATGATCCCTGGCTGAGATGTGAGACTAGAACTAGGAGGGGAGAGACGAAAAATTCCTTCGCTAGTATGACCTACCTAAGTTTATTTGGTATTTATTTGGTCGGTCAGAGTATAGGGATAATATGTGACATGTCATTTAACCCTTGTTTTGTGGTAGTATTTGAAAATGGCATCCGAAAATATTGAGATAAGCAATGAAGCACATGAGATTGTTGAGTCACCAACGATAAATACCCAGGATAATGTCCATCAGGATGGCAATAATCCTTAGGAAAACAACAACGCTGACCAAATGATGAACAATAGGATGTTTAGAGGCTTTATGCAATTCATGCAACATCAGGCGAGAATGACTCCTGTTCAAAATGCAGGTGGAAACACTGGAATCTCTCGTACGGTCACCGCTAAACAGTTCAAGGAGCTAGGACCACCAGAGTTTATTGGAGAGCCAAAACCACTTAAGGCGGAGACGTGGATAAAGCAGATCACCAAGATATTTGATGTCTTGGGATGCTCCGAGGAGCAAAATGTTCCCTTTGCCACCTTTATGTTGCGAGGAGAGGCAGATTACTGGTGGGAATCGGTAAAGCGTACTCAACCTGCCGCACTGAAGATGTCTTGTGAGAAATTCGAAGAACTGTTCAATGACAAGTACTTTCCCGAAAGTATTCATCACATGAAGGAGGTAGAGTTCATCAAGCTGGAGCAGAACAATATGACCGTGTCATAGTACGAAGCTAAGTTTGCCGAGTTATCCCGGTTTACGTCCCACTTAGTTGATAATGAGGAGAGAATGATGCGGATGTTTCCAAGAGGTTTGAAACCCGAGATACGTCAATACTTAATTTTTCACAAACTGTGTTTGTATTCAGATGTTGTAAATAGAGCTCAGTTATTAGAGCGCGATAAAGAGTCAACCCAACCAAGAGAAAGCAGCCAGCAAAATGATAATACCAGTGGTAACAGTCATCGAAGCGGTGACAACAAATGTGGAGGGAATCAACATGCCAGAAATGGTAACCACTTCGGTGGTAATCATGGATAAGACAATAAAAGTGGACATTTCAAGAAGAGGAGATTCAACAATGATGGAAAGACGTCATCGCCAGCACCAGTTGTTAAGGAAGGAGAACGACCACCTATCATATGCTTCAAATGTGGAGGGGAGGGACACATTAGTCCAAACTGTGCGCAGCAGTCCAAAATGTGTTACAATTGTGGAAGAGAAGGTCACCTAGCTAGATTTTGTCGTACTGGGAAGCCAAGTTCAGTTAGAACGGTGACACCAAATGTTGTCCCAGACAAGTCAAAACCAGTAGTTCAAGGGAGAGCGTTTGTTGTGACCTCCCAAAAAACAAGGAACCCGAACCAGGTCATCACGGGTAAGCTTATCATAAACTCTAGCGAAGTATATACCTTATTTGACACCAGTTCTACCCATTCTTTTATTTCTCCTACTTGCGTTCAACCTTTAAATTTGACTCCGGAGAAATTAGACTTTGACTTATCTGTTGAAACTCTGTTAGGAGAAACCTTCATTACACCCACTGTTTATAAGTCTTGTTTGGTTCAAATAGGTACCCTCACATTACATGTTGATCTTATTTCATTGAAAATACTTGCATTTGACGTAATTCTAGGGATTGATTGGTCAACTACTTATCATGCAAAAATTGATTATTTTCGTAAAGTTGTTAGCTTTCATATTCCTAACCAACCTATTATGCGAATTCAAGCAACCAAACCATTAAAATCGATCACTGTCATCTCAAGCCATAAAGCTATTCGTTTATTAAAAAACGGATGTCAAGCTTTCTTAGCTCATGTCACGGATTTAAACAAAAATACGTCAGTTTTGAATGATATTTCTATTGTTAATAAATTTCTTGACGTATTCCCTGAAGAACTTCTTGGCCTACCCTCAGAGCGTGAAATTGAATTTGGTATGAACCTTGAACCCGGTACAAAACCCATTTCCAAAGCCCCATATCGAATGGCTCCTATTGAACTTTAGGAGTTAAAGACCCAACTGTAGGAATTGTTAGACATCGGTTTCATTCATCCTAGTACGTCTCCTTGGGGTGCTCCTGTTCTATTCGTGAAGAAGAAAGATAGAAGTATTCGACTTTGTATTGATTATCGGGAGTTGAATAATGTCACCATCAAAAATAGGTACCCGTTGCCTCGCATTGATGACATGTTTGACCAGTTGCAAGGCGCCAAATTCTTTTCAAAGATCGATCTTTGTTCTGGATATCATCAGTTGAAGATTAAAACTGATGACATTCCAAAGATCGCTTCGAGAACTCGATGACGGCATTACTTAATTCCTAGTCATGTCTTTTGGATTGACTAATACTCCTGCTGCCTTCATGGATATGATGAACCGAGTATTCAGGAAATATTTGGATCACTTTGTGGTCGTCTTTATTGATGACATCCTCATTTACTCCAAAAGCCATGAAGATCATGAGCAACACCTGAGGCTGATACTCCAAAAGCTTCGTGAAAACAAGTTATATGCCAAGTTGAAGAAATGCGAGTTCTGGCTTGAGGAAGTAGCATTCCTTGGGCATGTAATATCAAATCATGGAATATCTGTTGACCCGACAAAGATTGAGGCAATTCAAAGCTGGTAGCAACCTAAGTCAGTGACCGAAGTACGTAGCTTTCTCGGCTTAGCTGGTTATTATCGGAGGTTCGTGGAAGGATTTTCTCGAATCGCTACTTCATTAACTCAGCTGACTCAAAAAGATACAAAATTCGGTTGGAGCGAGGAATGTGAGAAGAGTTTTCAAGAACTCAAGAGGAGGCTCATTTCAACACCTATTTTGACAATATCAGCTGGTTCAGAGGGATTTGTCATATACAGCGATGCTTTAGGCAAAGGTTTAGGGTGTGTTCTCATGCAACATGGAAAGTCATAGCCTATGCCTCACGACAGCTCAAAGAATATGAGAGGAATTATCCTACTCATGATCTAGACTTGGCAGTTGTCGCTTTTGCGCTTAAGATTTGGAGGCATTAATTGTATGAAGAGAAGGTGGAGATCTATACGGATCATAAAAGCCTCAAATATTTCTTCACTCAAAAGGAACTCAACATGCGACAACGACAATGGCTTGAGCTATTAAAAGATTACGATCATACCATTCAATACCATCCTGGAAAAGCGAACGTAGTAGCTGACGCATTGAGTAGAAGATCATATGCGGGTACGAGTGCAATATTGTCAACGTAAAGGCCCATTTTGTATGACTTACAAAGGATGGAGATAGAGTTAAAGACTCCAGAGACCCATGTGATGATGACGAATATACGAGTAGAACCGACTTTAATCAATAAAGTTAAAGATGCTCAAGCTACAAACCTGGAGCTGATGCGTATAAGGAAGAAAGTGCAAGAGGGTGCTATTCCGGAAGCAAGAATCGATGAATAAGGAATACTTCGAGTCAACTCCTGACTTCATGTTCCTAACAATTCAGACTTGAAATATAAAATCATGATGGAGGCGCACAACACACCGTTTGCAATTCATCTTGGGAGTACTAAAATGTATCGTGATCTTCGACATACATTTTGGTGGAGCAATATAAAGAGAGAGATAACGGGGTTTATCTCAAGGTGTCTAACTTGTCAACGAGTCAAGGTGGAGCATCAATTGCCAAAAGGTCCATTGCAACCACTTGAAATTCCAGAACGGAAGTGGGAACACATTACCATGGATTTTATTACTGGTCTTCCCAACGTTTCTCCAGGTATAGATGCGATTTGGGTTATTGTTGATAGATTGACCAAGTCTGCTCAGTTCTTACCGATACGAGAAACTTATACACTTGAACGTCTTGCTCATATGTACATAAACGAGATTGTAAGATTGCATGGTATGCCAGTATCCATAGTTTATGATCGAGACCCAAGATTCACTTTGTTATAACCCGAATTTTTATAAATTATTAAAATAAGAATTTAATAATTAAAATTCTTATTATGAGATGTTTGAGTTTGAGTAGGTATATATCATGCTATATATGTTGAAATATATGATCCGTGTGAAGAGAAATATATATTCGTGATATATTGGGATAGTGAGGTTTAATAGTTAAGCTAACTATCAAGGAATTAAATGAATTTAGTAATTAATTTTAAATATTTATTGAATTAAATAAATATTTTAATTAATTTATTAAGATAAATAAATGGTTGATAAAATTGTGGTGAATTAATTTAGTAACTAAATTGATTAATGTAAATTAAATTGAGTAATGATAATTTTATCGGAAGGATTTAATTTAAGGAAATAATTAAATTAAATCAATTACTCAATATTTAAGAAAATAATTAAATTAAATGAATTGTTTAATTTATTTGGAATTAAATAAATTAAATAAAGTGATGTTTCTAATTTATTAATTAAATTAGATATATAATTATTTATTAATTATAAGTATAATGATAATAAGATTATTATTATTATTATTATTATTATTATTATTATTATTATTATTATTATTATTATTATTATTATTATTATTATTATTATTATTATTATTATTATAAGTTATTTAAATTAACTAAACTAAAGTTATTTAAATTAATCAACTAAAGGTGTGACATGAAATTATATAATATAAGGTTATTAAAATAATCTAGTTGGGAGTTATTTGCTTAGCCAAACAAGGCCTTGTGGCCTTTGACTTTTTCAACTGATGCAACCTTTTTTGATTTTGTACCTGACGTTAGTGGGGTAGTGGGAGTCAATTTATTTTTACGCTTCTTATTTCTCCCTAAGGCTAGACAATATAGAAATACAGAGAAGGTTTGGAGAGAAGAAGAAACATAAAGTTTAGAGAAGAGAGCTTGGAAGCAAGAGAGAGTTCTCTGTGATTTTCAAGAGGAAGGGGGTGGAAATTTCTAAACCTAATCATCATCATCTTTTTGCTAGCAAATAATCAAGGAACAAGGTATAACCTACTCTAATGTTAACCCTTGTTTTTGAAATTTCTATTGATAATTATGTTGAATTGATACATGTATATGTATGAAGGGTTTATACTCTGTTAATAATCACATATGAGTGTTGTTTGATGATAAAAATATATGTAAATTGGTTGTAGGAAGAAAAGTATAAAACATTGTTTATATTTATAGGATATGACTTAGAAAGTATGAAATTTCATGATCAATACTTGTTATAATCTGTAAATTAATGTTGGATTATGTTAGTATGTGAAGAAACGAAAACAACGTAGTTGGAATCGTGTCAATTGATTAAGAAACGAAGTCGTGGCGATTGAATTCGCCAAATTGTCAAAACATGAACAATTGGTATTAACATGAGTTGTAAATTAATATTTGGGTTAGTTAATGTTTATGTTAATTGATGGGTATTTGGTATATTGTAGTTTTATGAGTTACAAACCTATAGAATCGAAAATGGACTGAATTCGATGAGTATAACTCATATTATGATGATTGGAAGGAGGTTTGGTCTGTAAAATTGCAAAGTGCAGAACTTGGGATGCATCTTACGCCTCGAGGTAGGTAACTGCGCTGCCCCCAAGGCCAATTTGGGCGCAACACTGTACCGGCGATCTTTGAGTAGACCGCTCGACTTCATCGTAGTAAATTAGGTATATCTTTTTCATATGAACTCCGATTGAGGTGATTCAAGATGATCCGGAACGAGGACGAATAGACCTACAAATTTTGTTTTTTAAGGTTTTCAATTTGAGGTCGTTAGGAAGGGTCAAAATGGTCATCTTTAGGACTGTTGTGTTTTCGGAGGCAATCGGAGGGCGTCGGGCATGCACGTATACAAGTGTAGTGCTCTTGACGACAAAAGATGTTGTTCTAAGTTATAGAACATGAATATTATGAATTATAATGATGCTTAACATTAATAAATAATATATTAGATAAGTTGAATACGCATGCCAAGAACACACAAGAAAGACAAATTGGGCGTGTGACGAATAAATGTCGAAACGCCGTGATAAGTGATAATGAACGTAAAAAGTGTTTTAAGTCAAATGAAATGAATATTATAAGATATTGAATAGTGTTAATATAAAACAAATAATGATTCCTAGCAAGACTTAAACACTTGAATGAACTTCGAATATGAAATATAGTGAGCTATAATTCGAAAGTTAACACAATAAAATTGAACATTGTGTATTGATAATAGGAAGGGTTATAAGATGTAGAGTAAAGTTTACATTACAACTACTATGCGTTGCTATGTGACTAATAGTTAATGTGAATGATTATATAATTGTGTAGGGCACGTGAAGTGCAGATATCTGTAAGCTGTTAAACTGTTATTGGTAAACAACGATCAAGGAAAGTCTTTCAGTTCCTATTTGCTATATGAATTTGATTGTTTTAAATCTTTATTGCAAAGAGCATGATGTGTTATATATATGTTGAATGTATGAAATGTTAAAGTCAACTTATGACTACGTTGATTGAGTAAAGCATGCTGATTGAGTAAGGAACTCAATCTTTATACTTGTTATATTTATCGTAATGTATGTTATGTTAGTCCAATGTTTATGAGATATATGTTGAGTATGTTATTATGTGTTACGTGATGCATGAAAACTGTTAGATTTTGCTGGGCTGTCGAGCTCAACCTTGCAAATAACCATTTTTGCAGGTTAAGGATTGAAGGTAACACTATGTGCTACTTGAGTGACGTGGATCAGAAATAATACACGAAGATTAATATTTTAGCTAAAGTTGTTATTTCTTAATACCATGATTAAGATTCATGAGATGTACTAAATATTTTATGATGTATAGTTTTATGTTGAGTTGTAAAGTTAAAGTTTGAGTTATCTGTTATACAAAGGTTATCGAAGTGAAATGTAAAATTTGATATAATAATTGTGATGAAGTGAATCATGGATTACATATGATTCAAAGATATATAGATGATAAAGGTTTTGATTCAGGAAATTAAAGTAAAAAGACATAAAAGTTTAAATTATTCCGTATATTATTAAGTTTAACATCGAATATTGATGTAAAGTCAAAAGTTAGACGTATTATTAACGATCAAAGTTGAGATTTAAATTGTATGAATTTTGGGGTCGTTACACACTTCACGATTTTGGGTTAGTTTGCACAAAGCTATGGGCACGGATTTACAATTTAGTTCGGCATATCTTCCTCAAACGGATGGGCAGTCGGAGAAGACTATTCAAACTCTTGAAGATTTATTAAGACTCTATGTCCTTGACTTCAAAAGAAGTTGGGACAAGTTCTTACCATTGGTGGAGTTTTCCTACAACAATAGTTATCAAGCAAGTATTGGCATGGCTCCATTTGAGACGTTGTATGGAAGAAAATGTCGTTCTCCTGTATGCTGGGATGAGGTGGGTGAAACAACGTTGTTGGGACCGGAGTTGGTACGTATGACTACGGAAAAGATTCAAAAGATCCGATAACGTATAAAAACCTCACAAGATCGACAAAAGAGTTATGTTGATCTTCATCGAAAGGATGTGGAATTCAATATTGGAGATCATGTGTTGTTACGTGTTGCTCCATGGAAAGGAGTTACAAGATTTGGAAAGAGAGGAAAGCTCAATCCTCGATTCATTGGCCCATTTTTAATCCTCGATCGAGTAGGAACTGTGGCCTATAGACTCGCCTTACCGCCAAGTATATCTCGTGTTCATAACATTTTTCACGTATCTATATTACGTAAATATGTGAAAGACCCGAACCACATTATTGAATTAGAACCGAATGAGATAGCGGAAGATTTAACGTATGAGGAGGTACTAGTTAAAATCTTGGATAAGAAGGATCATATTCTACGCTCCAAGGTTATACCTTAAGTCAAAGTTTTGTGGAGAAACCACGATGTTGAGGAAATGACCTGGGAGTTAGAATCTGAAATGAAGTAAAGGTATCCTCACCTCCTCAACATACCAAGTACGCACCCTAATTTCGAGGACGAAATTTCATAGGAAGGGGAGGTTGTAAGACCCCAACTTTTATGAATAAAGATTAATTTTTTCTCGAAATATATTTTTGAATATTATGGTGTGGATTTGATATAATGTTATAGTTGTGGGTATTATTTACAAATTTTGCAAGGTAAGCAAGTGGTTATAAAATATTCGATTAGTCGCGGAATATTCATTTTAATAGAAAATATTCGTACGACGACACAATTATTGGTGGACCCCACAACGAATGTATTGTCGTAGTTAGAAAACGATAGAATTATCTTTTTATAAAAATAACGGCGAAAGTTTTACCGTTAAATTGTTAAACACCCGATGGTAAAAGTACAGTAATACGCGTGGTTGCATAGTAGCACACGGTATTGATTATTGATGCTTATGTGAGAAGTCACTCAATTATACTCAATTATTGCTACAGTAATTACTGCATAATATCTTTCATATTATTGATTCAATTATTGTCATAGTATCATCTACATAATATTTTATATTATTAAATCAATAATTGAGACGACAAAGTTATTCATATTATTATTTGCAATATTGACAATGTCTAGAAAGTTCTGTCAAGGAGAGGTTTGGTCACCTAATTGCACGCCAATAGAGAGAAATCCTTATCAAAAAGCCATCTCTTTCCAGGGAATGATCTGGTTGTTAAATATTGTGAATTATAATATTAATGATGAATAAGTTCGTGTTGATTAAAGATGAAATTGATATTTCCATTATGTTGGGATTATTAGTGTTAGTGGAAATCGACATCTATTTTGATAATAATGGATGTCTGGAGGTTATATTGACCAATCGGGTAATTAATCGGATAAATGAGCAATTAATTGCTATTAATTCACATGCTTATAACTATTTGTTCACATGTGTGTACTATTGATTCACATGCATGTACTATTAGGGGAGGTGGTGCAAGATTGATAATACTTGCATGACTAAATTAAAAATGGAGGTATAGATGAAAGGTACTATCTGTAATTATTTTTTCACATGATTGTACTTTTGATTCACATGATTGTATTATTGATTCACAAGATGTACTATTAGGGGAGGTGGTGCAAGTTTGATAATACTTGCAAGACTAAATTAAAAGCGAAAAAAAAAGATGAAGGTATATATCTTGTAATATTTCGAGCCCCAAAACGCAAGTAAATTATCGAAACTATATTTTCCTATAAATAGAAGCTCATTCTTCTTTCATTCTCACCAATTCACTAAGACTCACAAGAGCATTTATAGAGAGAGAAGCATTAGAGAGAAAGTAGAAGAGAAGTCTGCTACCTCACTATTCCAGTATCCAGTCTTCTTCTGAGGTAAGAGATATTATTTTGTTCAGTATTCATAGGAATAATATTTTCTTCCATACTCTGTAGTATGTGAGTAATATTTTTTGTCTCGTATTCCTGATTATACCATCATTCGGTTAAAGTATTGCTTCTATATTCCGTGAAATTCGTAGAATATCCTTGAAATTTGCGCTTCATCTAGTATCGCTTCACAAGGATATTTTATGCACATTCTTGTTAAATTTTAAGTTTTTCATGCCGGAGTACTGTCCATGAGTACTATCCATTTATACGGTACTATTCACAAAAGTACTATTCATAAAAGTACTATTCACTGGTACTATTAACGAGTACTATTCATAAAGTACTATTCACGGAGTACTATTTCCAAAATACTATTCACGGGGTACTATTCACTCGGATACTATTCACCCAGAGTACTATTCATAAAAAAATTGATTTCTTTTCGGTCCAAATCATTTTTGATACATTATCATTCTTGAATTTTACTCCACAAAGCAGTATCATGTTGATAACAAAATTGAATTCTGAATAAATTAAATTATAAATCTTTAAAAATTTATCATTGAACTTGTTTTATTGAATTCTTATATCATTGTAATCATCCTCATGTTTATATTATGTTGAAAGACATCCGTGGCCTGTAGTGCATAGATGTACTTGGTATGATTATGACCAGGGATTATTCGGTATAATCATGACCGTAATGTTACAAATGATGTGGTAAAAGTCCTCATTGGCCCGTAGTGCATTGATAGACAGTTGTTGGCATGATCATGACCATTAATGAATACATAAATATTCTTGGCCCGTAGTGCATGGATAATTGTGGTTGTGATACTAAAGAATATCTTTGGCCGTAGTGCAGGGGTGATTCAATGATGTGGATTATTTATTAAGTTGAGTCCCAGTGATAAAAGTGATGAAAAACCTTTTAAATCATGGAAGATGGTAGATTTTATGCTCTACTTGACTTTTCTAATGGATTGCTTGTTCCGCTGTAATTAAACTTGATGTTTGTTATATTTTATCAGTTTAGCACTGTTGAAGGCTAACAATAAATTATTCTGCATTATCTTAGTCATAATATTTCTTACTGGGCTAGTTGAGCTCACCCTTTTGCTTTCATTGTTCTCTTCAGGAAATGAGAATGTAGCTGGGACTAGCCGGGAAACAGAGTGATGGTCCAGTGTAGACACTCAAAATTTTCTACACAACTGTCACTTACATTTTAGGAATGCGGATTCATCTTTCATAGATAACCCTGGAAGACAGCTCACGCCAAGTCTGGATACTACCGTAAGTTCAATCTCAAACCTGGAACACACACCGGGAGTAACAGTTCCAACCTCGGAGATAACCCCGAGGCATGCAGTTCCAATACCAAAAACTCCACCGGAGAAGACCGATTAATCTCGGAGACAACCCCGAGGTATCCAGTCTCAGTCCCAACATTGGGAATAGCAACTGCCAACCTTGGTGATAACCCCAAGGAATGTAATTTCGGCGATAACCCCGGAAATGCTTGTTTCAAATGCATGCAATCAGCTTCAACCTTGGCACTCACACCGAGGCACTCAAGACCAGACCCGGAGATAATACCGGGAGGACAGGCACCCCTCATAGATGATAATGAGGACCTTCAACACTTGCAGCAGTCCAATCTCAGAGATAACCCTGAGCAACGTCTGCTTTACCAGTCCAAATCGGCGATAACTCCGGTGAGGGGCAAAGTTGTCATCTCGCCAATTCAAGTACATACATTTCTACACAGCGATGTCCCAAAAGAATCAAGGAAAACCAATCCCGAGTGACTGTTATGCAGGGTAACGGATATAATTTGAAGCTTGAAGACCGAGGGCACCGTCCCATCTTCATGACTTCGTACAACCTCTAATCCCATGCTATTGTACAACTCTCGACAACGGCGGTTCGAAATAGGTCCTACATACCTCAGTAGGATGCCTAGATTGTAATTCTGAAAGATCGAGCGGACATTACAGTGCCTATGTGCACGTACTGCGAGACGACACGACCCGAGAAACCCGGGGCAACCCGGGCAGCCTCAGGTACACCTGCGGCTCCCCCCTCTATAAATAGATGGCTTGGGGTGGCCATTTTAAGAAAAAAAGGAGGCGAGGAAGCCTTGTCAAATTTGCTCCGTACTTACAATATACTGAGTGCTTTCTCCTTTTATACACTTGTGAGCTCACATATAGCTACTTTTGTACCAGCGAGAGCCGAGTTTCATCTAATTTAAAGATATAGAAGTCTTCTTTGGTAGTCCACTGTAAGCCTTCTTACACACTTTAAACCCTTTCTCTTCATCTTTGCACACACCCTTCTTCACGTTGAGAGTAATGTTGTTTGTGTTTCCCCAAACTTCGGTCCGTGGTTTTATTTTCAGTTTGTATATACATATATATATATATATATATATATATATATATATTTATATATATGAACTAACATTATCGAGTTATGCCTCGATTGAGCCTCTGAACTTGATCTGAGCGTTTATTTGCTTTATATATATATATATATATATATATATATATATATATATATGTATGACCGTGTGTCGGACTTTGTTCGATGAGCCTAGACTTGATGCGGAGGTTTACTTCTTTAATATATATATATATATATATATATATATATATATATATATATTAACTATACGTCGAACTCTTTTCGATGAGCCCGGATTTTACATCCGGTGCATTTACTTGCTTATATATATATATATATTTATATATATGAACTATTGTCGAACTCTGTTCGATGAGCCTGGATTTTACATCCGGTGCATTTATCGCTTATATATATATATATATATATGGACTAACATTATCGAGTTATGCATCGATTGAGCCTAGACTTCGGTCTAGAGCGTTTATTTGCTTATATATATATATATTAACTGTGTGTCGAACTCTATTTGATGAGCCTGGATTTTATATCTGGTGTGTTTACTCGCTTTTATATATATATATATATATATATATATATATATATATACATTTTCGTCCCACCTGGAGTTTACTTCGTGGTGGTTGATCGCTTTTACAGCTTTCTTTACGTTTCGTCCTGCTTGGAGTTCGCTTCGTGGCAGTTGATTGCTTTGTACAGATTTATTTACGTTTCATCCCGCCTAGAGTTTCGTCCGTGGTGGTTGATAACTTTTACAGCTTTATTTATATTTTCTGATCCCCCATGGAGGTGCTTCGTGGTGGCTGATCATATATATATATATATATATATATATATATATATATATATTTAATACTTTTAAATATATACCGCTTACTTCTTTCATACAAATTGCGGTATCATATATGCCTAGGAATCATGTGATCACAGATTCAGCCTATTGGATCTAGATTCGGTTCCCGTGATGGACATTCTCAGCTGTAAGCAGCTTGTAAATTTATCTGCAGTGTCTGAATTTCCTAATATGGTTTTCATACCCACGAGGAAATCGGCATTATTTTGTACATTATTTTCTTATAGATGCTTCGCATCTCTGAAATAAAATCAATCAAGCCGAACACTTAATAAAATGGAAGTGTAAAAGGTCTCAATTACTATTGAGCACAAGGGTTTGAAAAAACCTCCTTTATAAAACAACATTGCCATATCTTGCTAAAATTAAATTTTTACATAAATTCAAACCCTGTGTATATAGGTGCGAATGAGGCCTCACACCACTTTCAAATAAACAGCACATTGACCCACACACACATTCAGATAATAGTTTCTTGCAAAGAGGTGGTCACCGTGGTAACACATATGTCGGGGGGTGCCTAACACCTTCCCTCCGCATAATCAAGTCCCCGGCCCTAATGAATCTTGGTTTCACCGACCCGTTTAACAGTGTCACATCACTGGGTCAATGTGCAAACATTTTCTCGGTTGTGTTGGTACAACCATTTAAAAAACCAATTGGTGACTCTTAACAGTCCATCGTCGACATTATACACGTCGGACCTTTTTCACTTGTTTTTTCAAACAAATCTCACCTAAAATGAGAACACCAAAGAATAAGTAACGGAAAGGGACAACTAAAAATCCCGACGTCGATGGTGGTGTGACTCATTTGGGGACTCATTAGAAGAGGACTTAAGCTGCTATTCAATTTTTTTCAAAACTATTATCTGCTTGTGTGTGGATGTTGCATTTACATTTAGGATGAATGTGTATGAATGCATTTACTTATTGCACTTAGTGCTTCACACCATATCTGCTTATGATATTAGTGCTTCACACATGTCATTATTTCCATACGGTGAGACGCGATGTATGTGAATGTAAGTTGTGTGGTCCCTCCATCAGGAGGCTATCCTATCGGTGTTTGATTACTGAACTCATAGGAAGACTAATTCCCGCGAGGCTGAGGAAAGGAACCACCCAAATTCGCTCCAGTTAAAAGACCGGATTAATTTCCAGTTGAGTAAATTGCGATGATTTGGGAACCTTCATGCCAAAAATCCGCGAGAGTAACCTAAGATAGATCAGCCTCTGATAAACCCAAAACAGAGGAAAGTCTCTTCATGCTTTCTCATTTTTAAAATTACTTGTAAACACAATTACTTGTAATTTCATTCCATATTTATCTCCATGTAATGAGAAATATAAAGAAATGTGTACACATACATATTTAACATGTTATCATGTATTACAAACAGCTGACGTCCATGTTGCAGGATAAAATTCCTAAAACGGAAACATCACATAGCATGTTATGTTTTACACATTCCCTAAAGACTAAACTATGCAAGTTTTTAGCAGGGAACCAATCGGACCTACCTACCCGGTCAAAATCCAAAAAGGATGCAAGCCTACAGTTAATTATTTCATTATCTGACCAGATTGACCTTAATCCAGTTTCTAGCAAAGAATTTGATGGATTAAGCAAATAAATTACAGATTTGGCTGTTCTGCTTAAAGAATTACACCAATTTACTCAGGGTCCAAAAATACTCGTACATGCTGAATCCTCTACACAAGGGGGAACCCAGGTCATTACAATACCTGAACTGCAGTTGGATACGACCAACAAAATTCATGATGCCACCCATCTCACAGGAGATCTAGACACCGGTGACATCAAAAAGAAAGTCCTCCAAATTGAAGAAACCCTTCGTGCTATCAAAGGAATTGGAACACACGATAGTGTTTCATATGTTGATCTATGCATATTCCCTGGTGTTCATTATCCAGAAAAGTTTAAGACTCCTGACTTCAAAAAGTATGACGGGTTAGGAGATCCCTACATACATTTGAAGTTGTTTATTGAAGAACTCGGATCTTATGCAGAGGACAAGAAGCTCAGAATGCAGCTGTTCCAAAAAATTCTGACTGGAGAAGCCCATTCGTGGTACACCAGATTAGACAACTCGAAAATCCATAGCTGGGAAGAGCTAGCACACGCCTTCCTCACATAATATAGCTTTCAGTCTCAGATGGCTCCTGACCAATATCAAATTACCAAAGTCAAGAAACAGTCTAACGAGTCTTTCAGAGAGTATGCTCAAAGGTGGAGACGCCTGGCTGCCCAAGTTATTCCTTCCATGACATAATCAGAAATGGTCATGACTTTCATAGACATACAAGAAGCTCCTTTCTATGAAAGATTTTTAGCCGGCATCGGTAAACAATTTTCTGAAATGGTCAAACATGGGGAGATGACAGAGATGGGATTGAAGTCCAAGAAAATTCAAGACCTAGCTGCCCTTAAAGCTGTTGCTGATCACATCTAATTCGAAAATTATGGAAACAGCCCCAGGATGGTCCATAAAAAGAAAGAGGAAGATGTTTCCCTGATACTACAGGGTCAAAAAAGCAATCAGAACATGCTTATCCAGAGGAGAAACTACACTCCCTTTCAAGCACAGTCTTCGAACCCTCCAATACCAAAAGGTGGAGAAGTCAAACGCCCTCGAGTGTTCACACCCTTAGGAGACACACTCAAGAATATTCTCACTCTTCTGACAACACAGAAGAAAATCACGCATCTTCTTCCACCAGCCAACCCTAATGGATGGGGTTTCAATGCTGCTCGAAAATGTGCTTATCATGTCGGGGCACCTGGACATGATACTCAGGATTGTTGGGCCTTGAAACAAAAAATCCAAGACCTGATAGACAACAGTGAAATCGTGGTCACCAAACCAGATCAACCTCACGTACAAGACAATCCTCTTCCTCAACACAAAGAAGAAGAGGTCAACATGATTAATTGGAGCAATGGACAGAGTTTTAATTTTAACTGTGAGTCCTCCCAGACCCCCAAAGACGGTATTGACAAATGGGATTATGCCAAATACCAGTTTGCAATGGAATGTAAGATGAAAGCTCTATGCAATTAGATTGAGTAATTGGCAGAACTGGTGACTTATCAGCTTCAAGTGACACGTCAGTTAGTCAGTCAGGAGCATGCTAGTATCCTTCCTCATTTCATGAATATTCCCTCGTCACTTTCAGAAAATGAAATGCTGGAAGACAAAGTGACAAAGAGAGCGAATGCCAAAGCCCGTCGGGATTTTGCCGATAGAAGGGAATTTATATATCTGGGCCAACCTATGGAAGAAATACTTCAGATGCTAATCAATGAAGGAAGGATCACTTCCCTTCTACCTCCAATTAATCCCCGTTCAGGACGGTACAATTCTGATGGAGTATGTCAATATCACTCCCATTCTCGCGGTCACAGCACCGAAGAATGATGGGCATTCCGCCACCTTATCCAAAATCTCATTGACAGCGGTGTCCTGCAACTAGCAGATGATGATATTGTGCTAAGTGGGAGTGAGAATACCTGTCTTACTAAGTGGAAGGGATTGGTGGTAGTTCTATCTGCTGAGGCTGATAACATTGTTAAACCGCTCACTAGACCAACAATTCAACTCAGAGGAAGCAACAATCCTTTGAAATTGGCCACTCCAGAGCCAATCAACTTACCATGCAGAGCACAATATCCTATTGTTAGCTTACACAAAGTGCCATGGAATTATGGAGAAGGTGAAGGATCCATCTTGCATACAACTGCTGCAGTGTCGAAGGAAAATCCACTGTATCTTCCCCAACGGGTGATGAAGTCTACCATCAAATCAAAGGCTAAAATACCCATGGAGAAGATTGAAGAATTCCTCTGCACTATGGGTCATAACGAAGCCAAGGTGGTTTTAAGCTTAAAAGAAGCTCCACACCAAATCTCAATTTTGGACTTGGTCCTGACTTCCGAGGATCACCGGACGATCTTGCTGAAGGTTTTAGAAGAAGCTTATCTACCAAAATCAGTGGATGCGGAAAAATTTCAACATTTGGTTGATCACATTTTTAACAACAATGTGATATCCTTCACTAATGACGATATCCCGCCCGAAGGGACCAGATATTTCAAGTCGTTGCACATTGCGGTCTTGTCCTCCGGATACATGCTAGCTGGAGTCTTGATAGATGGAGGCTCTCTAAATATCTGTCCATACGCTACCTTAGTGAAGATGAATATCAATCTCAACCGAATCCGGAGCAGCCATACAGTCATCAAAGCTTTTGATGGAGCCCGCCGGAATTCGGTTGGAGTAATTGAACTGCCAATCAAAATTGGTCCCCATACATTCTGCGTATCTTTCCACGTACTCAAGATAGATTCGGGATACAACCTGCTCTTGGGACGACCATGGATTCATATGGCAGGGGCAGTCCCCTCCACCCTTCATCAACAATTGAAATACATTATCAACAACAGCCTAATCACAATCAACGCTGAGCCGGAGTGTCCTCCACATAATGACATATCATACATCAACATCAATTCAGATGTTGAACTGGTCAGTTTTCATGCCTTAGAGGTGAGCAACACCCAGTACCATGCTATTGGAACGCCACCTCTCACACCCAAGATTTCTGCCAAAGTAATGTCGGCTACTCAAGAAATGATATCCTTGGGTCATCAGCCAGGACAAGGGCTGGGTAAAGATCATCAGGGTATCAAGTACCCCATCCAAGTTATCACTCAAACTGGAATAGCTAGGCTAGGCTATTCTGCCAGTTCTAATAACAGGAATCCACATAAACATCCTCAGATTCCTCCAGTTTCAGTTACACGATGTTTATCTACACTTACCACTGCTGAGTCCACACAACCTCTTGTAAAGGTGCCAGCCAATGTGATGGCTATGTTATTTCCCAAGCCGATACCGGTGAAGGCGAAATAAGTCTTTATTCCAGATCCCGCCATGGAGGAAGAGAAACAAAGAATTAAATAATACGTTATCTGAATGATGTCGGGCATGCGCATCATTGTTCATGACGAGCATACAAATAGACACACCCCAGACGATGATTGCTTAGACATAATGGCCATCATTTGGGATAAGGAGGATGATGACAACCCCTCTATCACTGCAGTCCACCCGGACTTTTCCCTTGCCAATTAGAGCAGCACTCTTTGTATTGGTCGACAAGGGTAAAACGAGCAGAAACCATTTCTGCCCTGTAAATATCATAACTGCTTACTTTTCTGTATAGTATTAACAGCCGTTTTGCCAGTACATGCTAACACTTTGTATGATCAAACCTTTTCATATATACTAAGTGAAAGCATATTTTGTTTCAGGACCACAATTTAGATGTGCTGTAGATTTGTCGACACGGTGCCTCATCTCCACAAAGATTGTAACTTTGATGTAGAGATGAATTCAGCCTTGATGGAAATACATGAGGACATTGAGGTGCCTCCAGAAATTCAAGAATGGGTCAAAGACAAACCTAAACCCAACCTTGATCAAACCACTTCCTTCAATCTCGGAACCTTAGAAAGCCCTAAGTTAATCCAGATTGGTTCAGACCTTACCCCAAACCAAAGGAATGAAATGGTTATGCTACTAACCCAATTCCAGGATGTGTTTGCATGGTCTCATGAAGACATGGTAGGTTTATCCACTGACATTGTACTTCATCGCCTTCCCATTAAAGAGGGATTCAAGACAGTCAAGAAAAAGCTTAGGCAATTGAAACTTGAGTGGAGTTTAAAGGTAAAAGAAGAAATTGTGAAACAATTTTAAGCTGACATCATCATGGTGTCAACATATCCTGAGTGGATATCCAACATTGTTCCCATGCCTAAACCTGGAAGAAAGGTGCGAGTCTGCGTGGATTATCGAGACTTGAACAAAGCTTGCCTTAAAGATAGCTTTCCCGTACCCTTTATCCACATTCTCATTGATAATACTGCTCAATAATGCATGTACTCCTTTGCTGATTGCTTTGCAAGGTACCATCAGATCATGGTTGCTGAAGAAGATCGTGAGAAAACTGCTTTTATCACGCCTTGGGGAACCTTTTTCTATAGACGGTTGTCATTCGGCCTCATCAATGCCGGAGCCACCTATCATCGATCTATGATGGCTCTCTTCCAAGACTTAATGCACAAAGAGATAGAGATCTACGTGGATGACATCATTATCAAATCCCAGAGGGGGGAAGATCACTTAGACCATCTCAGGAAGCTATTCAACAGGTTGCGTAAGTACAACTTAAAGTTGAATCCAGCCAAGTACGCCTTTGGCATTAAATCAGGCAAGTTGTTAGGATTCCTAGTCAGCCATAAAGGGATTAAGTTGGATCCTACCAAAATCTAGGCCATTACGGAAATGCCCATTCCTCAGACATAGAAGAAAATACGGGGATTTTTGGGAAGAATCAACTTCATTAGCAGGTTTATCTCTCAAATCCCAGCTACCTGTGAGCCAATCTTCAAGCTATTAAGGAAGAACTCCTCCATGAAATGGAGTGATGAGTGCCAAAATGCCTTCCTCACAATTAAAGAACAGCTAGTCAAAGCTCCCATTTTGGTACCACCCAGGGATGATGTTCCCATGTTCATGTACCTTTCCATAAATGACAACGCCATGGGTTGCATCTTTGAGACGAAAGACGACATAGAGTCAAGAACGAAAGCTATCTATTACCTCAAAGAAAAGATTCAAAGTGACGAGTGAACACAAGTACACTCTGATTGAGAAGACTTGTTGCGCTTTAGCATGGGCGTCCATGAGGTTACATCATTACCTCCAGGGTCACACAACCCATCTCATATCCCACGTGGATCCTCTCAAGTACGTGTTCAACAAACCCATGTTAAATTGCCGGCTGTCCAGATGGCAGTTGATCCTACAATAATTTGACATCGTCTACGTGACTCAAAAGTCCATTAAAGGTCAAGGAATCGTGGATCAACTGGCCGCCGCACCTTCAGGGGATTTCAAACCCTTGGAGACATACTTCCCTGATGAGGGAGTAATGACAGTTCAGGAACACCGTCAGTATGATACACGCCAAACATTGAAGATGTATTTTGATGGAGCTGTTAATATGGAAGGTGCTGGAGCTGGAGCAGTTCTAGTATCTGGCACGGGGGAGTAGTATCTCGTCGCCGTCAAATTACAGTTTGTCAGCACCAACAACACAACTGAGTATGAAGGCTGTTTCATGGGGCTAAAACTTGCCCGTTCAATGGGCATCATGCGATTAACTGTCTTTGTGGATTCAGAGTTGGTAATCAGATAATCCACGAGAATCTATCAAACCAAAGAGCTGCATTTACTGCCTTACCATCGGCAAGTTTTACAGATGACTTTAGAGTTCGAAGAAATATCCTTTCTACACGTTCCTCGAAATAGGAATGACTTCACAGACGCATTAGCAACTTTGGCCTCCTTGATTCGCATATCTGACAAGGGACACTTGCCAAGCGTCACAATTTCCCTGTACAAGGCCCTAGCCCATGAGAACTACGTTGGAGAAGTATCGGATGAGCTACTTACCATCCAACATCCTTGGTATCAACATCTCAAGGAATACCTACAAGATGGATCTACACCCGCTGAGGCGAGCCCGACTGAGAAAAGGCGGATCCATCGACTTGCTATGAAATTCTACCTGAGTGGAGATGCACTCTATAAAAGAGATGCAGGACTAGGTCTCCTCAGATGTTTAGATAAAAACCAAGCTCAAAGGCTTATGGATGAAATCCATGGCGGAGTCTGTGGCCCACATATGAGTGGCCCTATCCTTGTTAAGAAGGTCCTCAGGACAGGACATTACTGGCTATCTCTCAAAGCTGACTACAATGACCACGTCAGGAGATGTTATCAGTGCCAGATTCATGGGAATACTATACACGCTCCTCCACGGGAACTCCATAATATGAGTTCACCTTGGCCCTTCTCAATGTGGGGAATGGACGTTATTGGGCCCATTGAGCCTAAAGCCAATAATGGACATCGATTTATCTTCACCATGATCAACTACTTCATCAAGTGGGTAGAAGCAGCCTCCTTCCCTAGGGTTACCAAAGAAGTCATCATTGTTTTCATCAAAAACAATGTCATTTATCGATATGGACAACCGTGAGGTGATGTGTCGTCGACAATGCTAAGAACCTCAACAACAAGATGATGGAGGAGTTATGCAAGAAATTCCACATCAAACATCTTAACTCCGCCATCATCAATTCGAAGATGAAAGGTGTCATTGAGGCGGCTAACAAAAATATCAAGAAAATTATGCAAAAGATGTCCGCCAATCACAAAGAATGGCCTAACTTATTGCCTCTTACTCTGTTAGCCTACAGAACATCAATGCGCACTTCCACTGGGGCAACCCCCTACACATTAACCTATGGGATGGAAGCAGTGCTCCCCATAGAAGTAGAAATGGAATCCCTCAGAGTATTGATAAACGATCAGCTGGATGAAGACCAATGGGTACAAGATAGATATCACCAATTGTCTCTAATAGATGAAAGGCGAACCGCGACTATCTTCCATGGTCAGTTATATCAACAAAGGATCGCCAGATCCTACAACAGAAAAGTCCAGCTACGGCAGCTTAAACAACATGACTTCATTTTGAAGAAGATCATTGACAACCAAGATCAATCTAAGGGAAAATTCGCTCTTAACTAGGAAGGGCCATTTGTTGTCAAGAAAGTATTGACAGGAGGCGCTCTCAGATTACAAGAAATGGACGGCGATGAATTTCCACAACTCATCAACTAAGACACCATGAAACGGTACTATGTCTGAAGTTACCATCAAGCAAACATCCTGGTGTTGGATCAACAGATCACCAGTCATTCCAGTTCTTTAACCCTTTACCACATACAACTCTCCTCCACTCTTTGCCGCTCAGGGAAACGTACTTTTCAAGCCAGCAGCCTGTGACGCCCCCAAAATTAGGTATACATCACCCATCTTGGGTCGCCAGATACATGGTACATAATTCAAATACAATTTACTAATACAACTGTCATGTACAATACGACAAAACATAACTGTGAGTTTGAATACAATTATTGTCTACTAGAGATTATACAAACTCAAAAGGAGTCCTCATTACAATTATTATCACACTATTTCGCGTAATAGTGAGGACTACTAATGCTATCCTCCGGACCATCACTCCGTTCCCCGACTCGTCCCGCCTATATTCTCATTTCAAGAAAACAAGAAATAAAGGGTGAGCTCAACTAGCCCAAAGAAGAAATATTATGACTAAGATAATGCAGAATAAATTATCATTAGTCTTCAACAATGTTAAACTGATAAAATATAATAGACATCAAGTTTAACTGCAGCGGAACAAGCAATCCATTAAAAGAGTCAAGTAAAAAATAAAATCTACTATCTTTTATGATTTAAAAGGTTTTTCACCACTGTTATCGCTGAGACTAAGTTTAATAAATATTCCACATCATCGAATCACCCCTGCACTACGGCCAAGGATATTCTTTAGTATCACGACCACAATTATCCATGCACTACGGGCCAAGAATATTTGTGTATTCATTAATGGTCATGATCATGCCAACAACTGTCCATCAATGCACTACGGGCCAATAAAGACTTTTATCACATCATTTGTAACATTACGGTCATGATTATACCAAATAATCCCTGGTCATAATCATACCAAGTCCATCTATGCACTACAAGCCACCGATGACTTTCAACATATCAATATGAGGATGATGACAATGATATAAGAATTCAATAAAACAAGTTCAAGAATTAATTTGTCCAAGAACCAATAACATCCAAATTGTCAACATGATACTTCTTTGTAGAGTAAAATTCAAGAATGATCAGAAGAATATTTCTATGAAAAGATACTGGATGAAACGCAAATATCAAGGATATTCTACTAATTTCATGGAGTATAGAAGTCAAAACTTTAACGAACTGAGTATAATAAAGAATGGAATAACAAAAGAAATCACTATGCATGCGGTGTATTGCGACATGACAAAAGTTATTCCAATGTAATAATAATAACGAAACGAAGTCGTGCAAAATTTGCACGCTCAAACGAGAATAATAATAAAGAGCGGAACCAGTCGGTGTGTAAAACACATGCATGTGGATATTCCAATGAATAATAATAAAGAGCGGAACCAGTGTCAGTGTAAAACACACGCATGTGGATATTCCAACAGAGTAATAATAAAGATGGAACCAGTCCCATAAAACGCATGCACGTGATGAGGATATTCCAATAGAATAATAATAAAGATGAATAATAGAAGAATGTCACCAAGTATAAGGTAGTTCACAGATATCTGGGTTATTCCAGGAGAATAATAAATAATGGAATAACAGAAGTTCTCTTCATGAATACAAAAGAAATAACACCCCTTACAAGTACAACAAATAATATCCCTTACCGTAAAAGAAACTGAATATATGAAAAGAAAGTTAGCAGACTTCTCTTCTTATTTCTTTCTATAACTTTCTTTCTCTAGAGTTCAGTGAATTCGTAAGAAAATAATGAAGGAATGAGCTTCTATTTATAGAAAAATAGAATGCATAGTAACTAAACTCTGAATCAGCCTAGATCAATTTACTTTAATCGACGGTCCATATTTAAAGCAAAATCTTTTTAATAAAATATAATATATTCTATTTATATATAATAATAATAATAATAATAATAATACTTCACTTCCTCCGTGACTGCCTCAAATTTCTTTTCTCTCCCCACTTGCACTCCTCATACATACATATATATATATATATATATATATAAACAATATAATATATATACTAGCACATGCCTATATATATATATATTATATAAAAATTCCTTCCTGAGACTTGTTATCTACAAAATGCTTTGTTTGAAAAGTTTGGCCACTAAGTCCAAATCTTTGAAAAATAATGCATCCTGTCAAAATCTACCAAAACCACCACCAGTCACCCACATGCTTATATATATATATATATATATATATATATATATATATATATATACTTTATAACTTCCTACCGACTATTTTGAAAAATGGGTAAATGGGGTCCAACTAACAAGCAAAATTGACAACAATTACTATAGCAATAATTGAACAAAACTGAGTGACTTCTCACGTAAGCATCAATAATCAATACCGTGCTATCTTTGTAACTACGCGTAGACATGTACTTTTAACACAGGGTGTTTCAAAGAATTAACGATAAAACTTCCACCGTTATTTTCATAAAGTATTTTTGTCGTTTTCAACTGACATTAATTTTGTTGTGGGTCCACCAATGATTGTCTTGGTTGCATTTAATATTCCCTCGCTAAAACGAATATTCCCCGACCAATCAAATATTATATAACAACTTCGTGATTTTGAAAAATTTATAAATATTACCCACAACTATAACATTATATCAAATTAATTCCATAATAGTCAAAAATGATATTTATAGAAAATTCATTTTTATTTACAAAAGTTGGGGTTTTAAAACCTCCCCTTCTTATGAAATTTCGCCCTCGAAATTAGGGTACGTTCCTGGTATATCGAAGAGGTAAGGATACCTTGACTTCATTTCAGATTCTAACTCCCAGATCATTTCCTCAACATCGTGGTTTCTCCACAAAACTTTGACTTGAGGTATAACCTTGGAGCGTAGAATATGTTCCTTCTTATCCAAGATTTGAACAGGAACCTCTTCATACGTCAAATCTTCCAGCTATTTCGTCCGTGTTAACTCAATAATGTGGTTCCAGGTCTTTCACATATTTACGTAACATAGATATGTGAAAAACGTTATGAACACGAGACATACTTTAGCAGAAAGCGAGTCTATAGCCACAGTTCCTACTCAATCGAGGATTAAAAATGGGCCGATGAATCGAGGATTGAGTTTTTCTCTTTCCAAATCTCGTAACTCCTTTCCATGGAGCAACACGTAACAACACATGATCTCCTATATCGAATTCCACGTCCTTTCGATGAAGATCAAGATAACTCTTTTGTCGATCTTGTGAGGTTTTTTATCGTTCGGATCGTTTGAATCTTTTCTCGTAGTCATACATACCAACTTCAATCCCAACAACATTGCTTCACCCACCTCATCCCAAAGATATCGGAAACGACACTTTCTTCCATACAACGCTTCAAATGGAGCCATGCCAATACTTGTTTGATAACTGTTGTTGTAGGAAAACTCCACCAATGGTAAGAACTTGTCCCAACTTCCTTGAAATCAAAGACACGAGTCTTAATAGATCCTCAAGAGTTTGAATAGTCCTCTCTCGATTGTCGTCGTCTGGTCTCGAGGGATGATATGCCGAAGCTAAATCGTAATTCGCGCTCCATAGCTTTTTTTGCAAACTAACCCAAAATCGTGAAGTGAATCTTGGGTCTCGATCAGAAACTATGGATACCGGCATACCATGCAGTCTTACAATCTCGTTTATGTACATACGAGTAAGACGTTCAAGTGTATAAGTTTCTCGTATTGGTAAGAAGTGAGAAGACTTGGTCAATCTATCAACAATGACCCAAATCGCATTTATGCCTTGAGAAACCTTGGGAAGACCCGTAACGAAATCCATGGTAATGTGCTCCCACTTCCATTCTAGAATTTCAAGTGGTTGCAATGGACCTTTTAGTACTTGATGCTCCGCCTTGACTCGTTGACACGCTAGACACCTTGAGATAAACAGTGCTATCTCTCTCTTCATATTGCCCCACCAAAATGTATGTCGAAGATCATGATACATTTTGGTACTCCCAAGATGGATTGCAAACGGTGTGTTGTGCGCCTCCATCATGATTTTATACTTTAAATCAGGGTCGTTAGGAACACAAAGTCTGGAGTTGACTCGAAGTATTCCTTCTTCATCGATTCTTGCTTCCAGCATCGCACCTTCTTGCACTTTCTTCCTCATACGCATCACCTGTGTCCGTAGCTTGAGCGACTTTTAATTTTATCGATTAAAATTCGGTTCTACTCGTATATTTGCCATCATCACATGGGTCCCCTGAGTCTTTAACTCTATCTCCATCATTTGCAAGTCACACAAAACGGGCCTTTGCGTTGACAATATATCGCACTCAGCTTTGCATATGATCTTCTACTCAATCGTCGCCTACTACCACGTTCGCTTTTCCAGGATGGTATTGGATGGTATGATCATAATCTTTCATCAGTTCAAGCCAACGTCGTTGTCGCATGTTGAGTTCCTTTTGAGTGAAAAAAATATTTGAGGCTTTTATGATCCGTAAAGATCTCCACCTTCTCCCCATACAAGTAATGCCTCCAAATTTTAAGTGCAAAGACAACAGCTGCCAACTCTAGATCATGAGTAGGATAATTCCTCTCATATTCTTTGAGTTATCTTGAGGCATAGGCTATGACTTTTCCATGTTGCATGAGAACACATCCCAACCCTTTGCCCAAAGCATCATCAGATGACAAATCCTCCGAGCCGGATGGTATTGTCGAGCAGTCTTTGAAATGAGTCTCCTCTTGAGTTCTTGAAAACTCTTCTCACATTCTTCGCTCCAACCAAACTTTGTATCTTTTCGAGTCAACTGAGTCAATGGAGTAGCGATTCGAGAAAATCCTTCCACGAATCTCCGATAATAACCGCCTAAACCAAGAAAGCTACGTACTTCGGTCACTGATTTAGGTTGCTCCCAGCTTTGAATAGCTTCAATCTTTGCTGGGTCAACAGATATTCCATGACTTGATACCACGTGCCCAAGGAATGCTACTTCCTCAAGCTAGAACTCGCATTTCTTCAACTTGGCATAAAGCTTATATTCACGAAGCTTTTGGAGTGTCAGCCTCAAGTGTTGTTCATGATCTTCACGACTTTTGGAATAAATAAGGATGTCATCAATAAAGACGACCACAAAGTGATCCAAATATTCCTTGAATATTCAGTTCATCATATCCATGAAGGCAGCAGGAGCATTAGTCAATCCAAAGGACATGACTAGGAATTCATAATGCCCGTACCGAGTTTTAAAAGTCGTCTTTGGAATGTCATCGGTTCTAATCTTCAATTGGTGATATCCGGAACGAAGATCAATCTTTGAAAAGAATTTGGCTCCTTGCAACCGGGTCAAACAGTCATCAATACGTGGCAATGGGTACCTATTTTGATGGTGACATGATTTAACTCCCGATAATCAATACAAAGTCGCATACTCCCATCTTTCTTCTTCACGAATAGAACAGAGAGCACCCCAAGGAGAAGTACTAGGACAAATAAAGCCAATGTCTAACAATTCGCGATTGGGTCTTTAACTCCTCGAAGTTCAATAGAGCTATTCGATATGGGCTTTGGAAATGGGTTTTGTACCGGGTTCAAGGTCGATACAAAATTCAATTTCACGCCTGGGTAGGCAGGAAGTTCTTTGGGAATACGTCAGAAATTTATTAACAATGTAAATATCATTCAAAAGTCGACGTATTTTGTTTAGATCTGTGACATGAGCTAAGAAAGCTTGACATCCGTTTTTCAATAAACGAATAGATTTATGGCTTGAGATGACAGTGATTGATTTTAATGGTTTGGTTGCTTGAATTCGCATAATAGTTTGGTTAGGAATATAAAAGCTAACAACCTTACGAAACAATCAATTTTTGCATGATGAGTAGTTAACCAATCAATCCCTAGAATCACATCAAATGCAAGTATTTTCAAAGAAATAAGATCGACAGGTAATGTGCGGTTACTAATTTGAGTCAAACAAGACTTATAAACCGTGGATGTAATGAAGGTTTCTCCCAACGGAGTTTCAACAGATAAGTCAAAGTCCAATTTCTCCGGAGTCAAATTTAAACGTTGAGCGCAAGTAGGAGAAATGAAAGAATGGGTAGAACCGGTATCAAATAAAGTATAGACTTCGTTAGAGTTTATGATAAGCTTACCCGTGATGACCTCGTTCGGGTTTCTTACTTTCTGGGAGGTCACAACAAACGCTCTTCCTTGCACTACCGGCTTTGACTTTTCTGGGATGGCCTTTGGTGCCTCCCTCCCAGCTGGACTTGTCTTCGGTGCACGACAAAATAGGGCCAGGTGACCTTCTCTTCCACAGTTGTAACATGCCTTGGATGGCATGGCACAGTTGGGACTGATGTGTCCCTCTCCTCCACACTTGAAGCATATGATAGGTGGTCGTTCTCCTTCCTTAACGACAGGTGCTGATGCTGACGTCTTTCCATCATTGTTGAATCTCCTCTTCTTGAAATGTCCGTTCTTATTATTTTATCCATGATTACCACCGAAGTGGTTACCATTTCTGGCATGTTGATTCCCTCCACGCTTGTTGTCACCGCTTCGGTGACTGCTCTCAATGGTATTATCATTTTGCCGGCTGCTCTCTTTTGGTTGCGTTGACTCGTTATCGCGCTCCACCAATTGAGCCCTATTTACAACATCTGAATACAAACACAGTTTATGAGAAATAAGATGTTGACGTATCTCCGGCTTCAAACCTCTTAAAAACATTCGCGCCATTCTTTCTTTATTATCCACCAAGTGGGACGCAAACCGGGATAACTCCACAAATTTTGCCTCATATTGCGACACGGTCATATTGTTTTGCTCCAATTTGATAAACTCCACCTCCTTCATGTGACGAATACTTTCGGGAAAGTATTTGTCGTTGAACAGCTCTTGGAACTTCTCCCAAGACATCTTCTTGAAGAAGGCGGAGTTGAGTACGTTTTACCGATTCCCACCAGTAATTTGCCTCTCTGCGCAACATAAAGGCGGCAAAGGGAACCTTTTGCTCCTCGGAGCATCCCAAGACATCAAATATCTTGGTGATCTGCTTAATCCATGCTTCCGCCATAAGTGGTTTTGGCTCTCCCTTAAACTCCGGTGGTCCCAGCTCCTTGAACTGTTTAGTGGTGACCGCCCGAGAGTTTCCAGTGTTTCCACCTACATTTTGGACAGGAGCCGCTCTCGCCTGCTGTTGCATGAATTGCATAAAGCCTCTAAACAATCCATCATTCATTATTTGGTCAATGTTGTTGTTTGCATGAGGATTGTCGCCTTCCTGATGCACATTGTCCTGATTATTGATATGTGGTGAATCAACGGTCGCCTGTGCTCCATTGCTATTCTCAACATTCTCGGATGTCATTTTCAGATGCTGCCACAAAACAAAAGATTAATTGACATGTAACATATTATCCCTATATTCTGACAAGACCAAGTAAATACAAAAAAAAACTTAGGTAGGTCATACTAGCAAAGGAATTCCCCGGCTCTCCCCTCCTAGTTCTATTCTCACATCTTAGCCAGGGATCATATCCCTAAGCTTTGATAACAACTGTGACGCCCCCAAAATTAGGTATACATCACCCATCTTGGGTCGCCAGATACATGGTACATAATTCAAATACAATTTACTAATACAACATATAAGGTGTACAATACGACAAAACATAACTATGAGTTTGAATACAATTATTGTCTACTAGAGATTATACAAACTCAAAAGGAGTCCTCATTACAATTATTATCACACTATTTCATAGAATAGTGAGGACTACTAATGCTATCCTCTGGACCATCACTCCGTTCCCCGACTCGTCCCAGCTATATTCTCATTTCCTAAAGAGAACAATAAAAGAAAGGGTGAGCTCAACTAGCCCAGTAAGAAATATTATAACTAAGATAATGCAGAATAAATTATCATTAGTCTTCAACAATGTTAAACTGATAAAATATAATAGACATCAAGTTTAGCTCATAGAATGAACAAATAATCCATTAAAAGAGTCAAGTAGAAAATAAAATCTACTATCTTTTATGATTTAAAAGGTTTTTCATCATTTGTTATCATTTGAGACTCAAATTTTAATAAATATTCCACATCATCGAATCACCCCTGCACTACGGCCAAGGATATTCTTTAGTATCACGACCACA
Organism: Panax quinquefolius; assembly: GCA_020205615.1. Classification (NCBI taxonomy): domain Eukaryota; kingdom Viridiplantae; phylum Streptophyta; class Magnoliopsida; order Apiales; family Araliaceae; genus Panax; species Panax quinquefolius. The sequence continues at coordinate 79,127,143 of CM035171.1, read as the reverse complement.
ATTATCCATGCACTACAGGCCAAGAATATTTGTGTATTCATTAATAGTCATGATCATGCCAACAACTGTCCATTAATGCACTACGGGCCAATAAAGACTTTTATCACATCATTTGTAACATTACGATCATGATTATACCAAATAATCCCTGGTCATAATCATACCAAGTCCATCTATGCACTACAGACCACCGATGACTTTCAACATATCAATATGAGGATGATGCCAATGATATAAGAATTCAATAAAACAAGTTCAAGAATTAATTTGTCCAAGAACCAATAATGTCCAAATTGTCAACATAATACTGTTTTGTAGAGTGAAATTCAAGAATGATCAGAAGAATATTTCTATGAAAAGATACTGGATGAAACGCAAATATCAAGGATATTCTACTAATTTCATGGAGTATAGAAGTCAAAACTTTAACCAACTGAGTATAATAAAGAATGGAATAACAAAAGAAATCACCATGCATGCGGATTGCAGACAGACAAAAGTTATTCTAACAGAATAATAATAACGGAACCAGGTCAGGCAAAATTTGCACGTTCCAACAGAATAATAAAGATGGAACCAGGTCCGGTGTAAAACACATAGACAGGATGTTCCAACAGAATAATAATAAAGACGGAACCAGGTCCGGTGTAAAACACACAGACAGGATATTCCAACAGAGTAATAAAAAGATGGAACCCAGTCCCGGCGAAAACGCATGCATGTGATATTCAAAAATAATAATAAAAGATGTAATAATAGAAGAATGTCACCAAGTATAGGGTAGTCCGCGTATACTGGTTATTCCAGCAGAATAATAAATAATGGAATAATAGAAGTTCTCTTCATGAATACAAAAGAAATAACACCCCTTACGAGTACAACAAATAATATACCTTACCGTAAAAGAAACTGAATATATAAAAAGAAAGTTAGCAGACTTCTCTTATTAATTCTCTCTATAACTTTCTCTCTCTAGAGTTCAGTGAATTCGTAAGAAAATAATGAAGGAATGAGCTTCTATTTATAGAAAAATGGAATGCATAGTAACTAACTCCTAAACGGTCCAGATCAATTTACTTTAATCTAACGGTCCATATTTAAAGCAAAATATTTTAAATAAAATATAATATATTCTATTTATATATATATAATAATAATAATAATAATAATAATACTTAACTTCCTCCGTGACTGCCTCAAATTTCTTTTCCTCCCCACTTGCACTCCTATATATATATATATATATATATATATATATATATATATATATATATATATACTAGCACATGCATATATATATATATATATATATATATATATATATATATATATATATTATATAAAAATTCCTTCCCGAGACCTTTTATCTACAAAATGCTTTGTTTTGAAAAGTTTGGCCACTAAGTCCAAATCTTTGAAAAATAATGCATCCTGTCAAAATCTACCAAAACCACCACCAGTCACCCACATGCTTATATATATATATATATATATATATATATATATATATATATATATATACTTTATAACTTCCTATCGACTATTTTGAAAAATGGGTAAATGGGGGTCCAACTAACAAGCAAAATTGACAACAATTACTATAGCAATAATTGAACAAAACTGAGTGACTTCTCACGTAAGCATCAATAATCAATACCGTGTGCATCTTTGCATAACTACGATATATCTTTGTACTTTTAACACCGGTGTTTCAACGATTAATCAGTAAAACTTCCGCCGTTATTTTCATAAAGTATTTTTTGTCGTTTTTTCAATCCGATAATAATTACATTAGGTCCACCAATGATTGTCTTAGTGCATGCGAATATTCCTCGCTAAAACGAATATTCCCAGACCAATCGAATATTATATAACAACTTGCGTACTTTGAAAAATTTATAAATATTACCCACAACTATAACATTATATCAAATTAATTCCATAATAGTCAAAAATGATATTTATAGAAAATTCATTTTTATTTAAAAAAGTTGGGGTCTTACACAGCCTGGCTTCATTGCGTTCATACCACTTAGGTCATCCCACTACGGATTGAACCTCTCACGTTTGCAGTTTGGCTACCCACATGTGATCAAACTTTTCATACCTGCAGTTTATCCTCAACCTAGGATCAAACTTTCTCCTCCCCGCAGTCTGACCTGCACATGGGATCATGCTCTTCAACTCGCCCTAAGGGGTGAACTACGCCGACCTGATCTCCTCTTCAGTAGGAGTACGTAGGCAACCATGTTACATGGCTCGGTCGCAATAAAACAAAAACAACAAAAATATTTCTACCTTCTTCCCTTTACAAAAACAAAAAACAACAAAAAAACCCTCCTACACCATTCCTGCCACATACAACGTTGAACCTTTTACACCAGGTTCGAACTACGCAGACCTAATCTCCTTTTCAATAGGAGTACGTAGGCAGCCATTCATGGTTCGATCTCACCCCCTACCAAAACACAGATCATTGTCAACTGGTATTGGGATCATCCTTCAATACACCACATTTTATTGGCTTCAGACCAAAGGGATGGAATTACCTAAACTCCTCCTAAATAGGAGATTCGGCGACCATCTAAGCTGTGGTTGTGCCTCAAAGAGCAACACCAATCCATAAGAGATGGAATTAACTAGGCTTCTCATAAATAGAAGTACTGGCGACCATCTGTGGTGCGGTAAATCTCAGAGAGGAAAGCCACACTCCTCTCCATACAGAAACCAGTCCCAAGACACCAAAGATGGTAGGGATATACACATATCAATGATCCATTCTGAACTATCCAATGACAACTCAATGTCCATCCCTCAAGGAGGAATTTAGAATACATCAAATTCACAAGTCCTGAAGAAGCAGGCAAAATGTCAAGCAAGTATCAGAGTATATATAAAAGGGAAGGGATCAAAAATATATTTCCCTGCTATATATAATGTTGTTTGATACACACAATGTAAACTGTACAGGACAAAATATCTATGCTAGTCTGTGCAGGAAAATATCAAAGCCCAGCTACAACTCAAGATATATGCTAGCTAACAAGCCCAATATGGCGTCCCTCTCGGAAGAATGAGGCGAAGCTGTGGTCTCCTGTACAAGGGTGTCCACATGACCCAACAGATCTGCAACCATCTGCCTGGTGACCATATGCTCATCAATATAAGTGATCATCTCTGCAATCATGCCAGTGGTAAGGGACCTCACTGCAGTACTATCTATGACGGCTACATCCCGAACAGATATGGCACTATGCCGCTCAACTATCACTGCATCTCTAGCTGATCTAGCCTCATCCCGCTCGATGATAGCTGCATATCTGTGAGCTAATGCATCATCTCTCTCTAACAGAGATGCGTCTCTCCCATCAATGGCGGTCAACATCAAGGCTCTAGCCTGGTCTCTCTCGAAGGTCATCAGATGAAGACTCTGCTCAAAGTACTGTGCCGAATGCTATATCAAGACAGTGCTGGTACTGGGACAATCTAAAGGAAATGCTGGTAATCCAGTAAGTAGCTCCTCTTCGATGTGAGAATCAATGACCTCCATGGGCTCTCCATCGTCTGAATCACTATCCGGTACTGTGGATACTGCCACAGCCGATGAAATCTCTATCTCCATCCACGCAGAATACTCTGGCGAACATCCCGGATGGCTAATAGAGAAAACCGCTACCTCATGCTGATCCCAACAAGCGTACACACGGGATCGATCCTCTGCTGAGAGATAGCGAGAAGCTAAACGCTGACCTAGCTCCCCCTCAAAAGGATGAAAATCTCGAAACTGGTTGAACTGCGACATCACGGCCATCGGGTGATAGGTAGTCATACCCCTCAAGCTAGCCAAAGGAAGATAATCCATGCCCGGAGCATGAGTAATAAAGCTGTAAGGTCAGCTCAGCCCCGAACACGGCAATATGCTAAACGGATCCCTAATATCCGCCAAGAACATAGACCAAGGCATAGCATCCGTACACTCCGATGGCTGAAAAGAGTATAACATGGCTATATCATGGGTGAAACAAGACCCATGTCGTCAAAAGGTGCCGATCGGTCTCAAGTGTGACATAAACCACACGCATCTGACACCGAATGAGTGGCTGTAAACACCTCTGTTGGATAAGTGCAGAAAGAAGATGTAGCCGACCTCAGAGTCTCTGCTATAATCATCAGTATAATGGTACGACCTGTTAGGTTTGTAATATTCATAAACGCAATCAAATTGCAAAATTAGGCGGAAGCGTGTAAAATCAGAGTTTAAAATTTTTTACAAACCATATACCCGGATCACCCTTTATGCAAAATTATTAATTAAACGAAAAGATAAAGAATAAATCATACCCTTGAAGATCGAGCTTCCTCAAGTACAAGTTCACCTCCAAATCCTTTCACGTTCAATCTTGAATCCACCGGGTTTGGTTCCTTCCTTTGATCAACGTTAGCCACCCAAATGTTTGGCCTCTAGAGGTGATCCACCAAGGAAGAAGAAAATTCAAGAAGATGGGTATTTGGCTCAAACCCTAGTTTTCTATCTCTATAGAAAAGGTGTACTCTCCCAACAATTGAAATTATGTCGTATGTTGAAAAAGTCAACCACCCCCCACCACCCATAATAAGACTCCTCTTATTAATAGATGTGGGCAACCCCCCTTAACAATTAAGGAATTGGGTTTTATTTAATTAATTAAATTCTTTTAATTAATTAAGCTCCCTAATCTTATTAGGGATAATTAATTAAACTCCTTTAACTAATTTTTCCTCCTAATCCTATTAGGAATAAATGAGAGTACTTATATTAAATTAATTCCTAAACTCTTTTAGAAATTAAAATAATAATAATTGTAATAATATTAATAAGACTCCTCTTATTAATTTATATTTAATATTTCTAAAATATTAAATAATAAATATTAAGCTATTTAATTTATTCTATCACCATAGATTAAATTAAATATACTTAATATATTATTACGATTATGCCATTAACTTCTTAAATAATTATTCTTCCTTTTATGGTGTGACCCTTTAGGTTCTCCATATTAAACCCGGTTGTGAATAAATCAATTAGAATAATTCTAATCTTATTTAAATAAATAAATTAAACAATTAATTTATTTAAATAAATAATATTTATTCTACAATAGGGATAAGCCTCCTAGCGATCAACGACTTTCCAGATAATATAGATTTCAACATTAATCATTAAAGAACCTTTGAGTAAATAGTTACCATACAATTCAATCCTTCCACCATACAATGTCCCAATTAAATATAAGACATGGAATTCATGTCAAGTCTTATTTTATTTAATTATATGTATTTCGATCCTTAAATGCACAACTCAAATAATGCAAATTAGAAACTCCTTTCTAATTTCATTCGCCTTGGCCAAGGACTCTTTGGGTTGTCATTTATCGAATCACATAGGACATTTCTCTTCTTTATTAGAAGTGGTAGATTCTTTATTGATCATACATTATCTCCATGTATAACTTATTATACCCAAGCATACCCTTTGATATACCCTAAGGGTCTTAAGGAATAAGTCAAAGTATAACTCATCATACACAAGATACTATGATGATCTCAAGTCCAAGGATTACTTAGACTACTATCACTACTGAGAATTCCTATTGACAGGCAAATAAAACTCCATTAGGTATTCCTTAGCGAGCCACGTTCAGTGAACTTATTCTCTAATAAGCACCTACATACTTGCTTTAGTGTCTCCACACAAATGATCATGAGATCAATCATCCTCATCCAATGAGCAAGCAACGTATGTACCAATCTATCCGGATTCACTAATCCCCAATTTAGTAATCCATCGATTGGGAACTATTTTAGTTTTAAGCTTTCTAAGAATTTAGATCTCATTAGAATGATCATCATCATTATTCTAAAAGCATTGCTTAAAACTATGGGTTTATCACATATTATAAAACAAAGATCATGTAGATAATTAAAAGCCTTTAATAAATTAATACTTTTTATTAATAAATGAATAAGATTGTTACAAAGTATATGCTTTATCATCAAACATGATTGGCTTGTGTGCATACTACTTTCAATCTCCCACTTGCACTAAAGCCAATAAATCATGGTATCTCATACTCTTCTTCTCTAAGTGACGATTATCCTGTTTGTTAGATAAGCTTTAGTTAATGGATATGTAATGTTGTTCATGAGAGTCCACTATCTCTATAGTGATTTCCCATTTTCAATGATTCTAATAATCAAATGAAAGTGCCACAACACATGTTTAGATCCAAGGCGAGACTTAGGAACTATTCCTAGTTACGTAATGAACTTTAATCCAAACAATCAACTTGTAAACTTCATTTATAGCTATATACTTTGTCTTTATCACTAAACCAAAGAACTCTTTTTCTGTTTGGAACCTTTCCCATTCACGCACCACCGTTCAAGATAACGCTTTACCTTAAAGTGGATTTTTCGTCATCTTAGTGCGTCTCAAAAACTTGAGCACTGTTAAGCCCTCTAGTTTTAATTTAGACCCACCATGAATATGATCACATCCTTAGTACCTAGGTTAAGCACTTTAAGATGTTTTTCACTTACTCATAGTGAACTTCTCCATAATATGGTGATCAACATCAGTCTCGTATATTTCATTGCATACATGATAGTTACTCATGTGATCTCTCTTTTGGAGTCTTTGGGGACTATAAAGAGAGATACACTCCATAGCTCATCGATATGAGACATCTCTTGGAGTTTGCCATGCTAAACGACTTTAGCATCAAATGAATATACGTTCCTTGGGTTAAGTCGAGCATCCTCTTAAATCTATCTATATAGATTTTTATATCCCCAATTAAGATACTCTTCCAAATCATTCATGGAGGAATGTTTAGACAACTTTATCTTTACTGATTGTAGCATTGGTATGTCATTCCTTATCCGTAGTATATCAACATATAATATTAGGAATGTCACGACGCTCCCACTGACCCTTTTGTACACACTAGAATTCTTACCTCATCGTATGTTACTCTGGATCATCATCTACTATGATGCGTACCTCATCATCATCATCCATGATGAATCCATACCTCCTAGGTATCTTCGATACTATTCCAGTATTACGATTCAGTTGTGGTATAATAGGTCTATCTACAGGTTCCTCTTATTTGACTTATAGTGTTTTGTGGTTCTTGAACTTTTCAAGATCTATTATCCTCCCACTAGCCCCTTCAATGATAAACGCCTTTATCTTAGAAGGCAGCGTGTTTCGTAACAAACACCTTTTGCTAAGTAGAATTATAGAACATATACCCTAAACTTACTTTAGGATGTCCCACAAATCGACACTTGTCAAATCTTGTCCCAAGCTTATCCTTTTGAAACCTTTTCACATAAGTTGGACAACCCCTTATCTTAACATACTTAAGATTAGGAATCCTCCACATCCATAACTTTTATGGAGTCTTGGGCGGATTTAGAGGTTACCATTTTCAGAGATATGCAAACTTTTCTAGGACATTATCCGGAAGGATCTTTGGAATGTCAGTAAAATCATTATGGACCGCACCATGTCCAACAAGGTACGATTTTTCATTCAGATACATCAATCAATTATTGCATATCAGGATGTGTCCATTATGAGAAAACTATTTGAGATGATCTAGAAACTTATTGCACAAGTATTTATCCTTGATCTAATCAAAGAATCTTAATACTTTGCCAATTTGTTTCACTTTCAATTCTTTGAACCTTTCAAATAATTCACACTTGTATTTTAGCAAATACACACATTCAACTCTTTGAATGATCATCTCCTTTTCTTATACTAATTTGTTCAATATGCAAAATTATTTTCATGTAAGTCAAGTATACAAAATTTATTAAGTAATATTCCAGTTCTATATAAAACATTATTATTATAAATAGAACAACAATTGTTCTTAATTATAATACCAAAGATTTTATTGTCCAACAATAAAATGGAAATAATATTCTTTAACAAGAACTAGAATACAATAACAACTTATTGACTTAATATATTTTCCCGTAGGCATTGCTAAACTATAAGTTTTTATGGCTAATATGCAGCAACCTTTGCTTCATTTTCCACACATAGGATTACTTATATTTGTTTAGCTTTCTACTTCTGCTTGGTCCCTTCATAAATCTATATTTATGATAACCAAAGTCGGTATCCAATACCCAAGTAGAACCTTGACTTAAAGAAAAATTTATTTCAATCATGAACAAAAATTGTATTGTAACCGAAACTTCACTAAGCTTCTTTGGTTAGCCTCTGCAAGATGCTTCTTGCAGTTTCTTTCCAGTGTCCAGGCTTATTGCAGTGGAAGCAAACTTCTTTGCTATCCGTATCAGTTTTGTTCTTATTATCCTTTGTTTACGCCTTTCTTTTTACCTTCTTTGAATCGTTCTTCTTTTCAGAAGATCCTTTGGCCCCTACCAGTAAGACATTGTCTTTCTTGGTTGGAAAGTGACTCTCAACATTTTTCAACATGATAAGCAAATCAGCGAGGCTGATATCTAGCTTGTTCATATGAAAAATTCACAACAATTGTGAAAAGAGTCCGGGAGTGAGTGTAAGATCAAATCTTGGCTCAACTCTCCATCCATGACAAAACTCGTTGTCCTAATTGATCAATCAAATTGATAATGTTAAGGACTTTTATCTGTACTATAGTGTCATTGGCCATTCTAGATTGGAAGAGCTCCTTAGATATCTGATATCTATCAGTCCTACTTTCCTCACCATCAACTACTTGATGTGCAGGAATATAGTAGGAGCATCCATAGTTTCATGCTGACGTTGAAGCTCGTTACTCATGGATGCGAGCATGATGCATCGAGCTAATCATGCATCATCTTCGCCACTTTCTAAAAGTAGCAATCTCTTCCTCAGAGGCATTATTCGCAACCATTGCGAGGATAGGCGATTAAGGACATAAGATAGCTTTTCAACTATGAGAACTATTCTCAAATTCCTTAACCAATCCATTTAATTTGGCCCGATTAATTTAGCATCTAATATGCTTGTGATGATAGTAATTTTAGACATTGTAAAATTCTATAAATGAATTTGTAATTAACAACATTTTAACATACATTCTATTATTAATTACCAAAATAAATTAGGTCTTATTTTAAATTGGTATCTCCCACTATTTTCTTTAAACTATATTACCCTCACTTATATAGTTTCGGCAAAATCTAATTAAAGATTTGCTAGTGAGAATAAGGATCCCATTTCAAATGTATATAGCCTTGTGGTGACACAACAAACTATATATAAATAAATAGGTAGACAACTTTTGTCAATTACATCAACTATGCAACTCCTCAGATTTTGCCTCTTAGATTATTTTGATCAGTGGTGGCACATCCAAGAATCAAAATTATCCAAGTTAAGTCCAACCTAGCACTCCATATATTCAAAAAGAGAAAATATCATCCTTGTGGTGACACAACAAAACAATATTGTTCAATTTTCTTTATAAGCATCAAATGTGATAAATTAACATCTTAAATACTTAATACTTGCCTTGTGGTGACACAACAAACTCATATTAAATATTTAATACTCTATTAATTTTATCATGCTAGAAGGCGTACGCTCGATATTCCAAATATCTTTGAACGCTTAGGACTTAATATAAAAAAAAATTGAGGGGTTTGTTATTAATTTGTCTCATCTTGTTTAGCAGCGCATTGCATATATATATATAAAATACGCGTTATATTAATGAACATGCGAAGCATGTTTGCATAATATATAATATATATATAGTATAAGCATGCACATATAGAATACTATATTCTACCCGGATTGATTATGGACTTTTATTCTAGTTTGGTTCACTAGAGCCACCAAGTGAACCAAAAAGGTCAAACCCTGGGGTGCAAGAAATAATATTTAAATATAACTATTACATTTAAACCCGGGCTCTATTACAAAGCGGGTCTTCAAGCGCCTCCTTGCTCCTTGATCTCCAATTTTTCAAAATAATTCTAATTATTCCTATTACAAAACTATTTTAAAATAAATAGAAACCTTGATCGTGATCGAGCCGGGGAAGTACATAGGAGGAGTTAGAATTTACATTAAGAAAAATTAGAGAAGGCGAGGTCTGCAGACCCCATTTAATAAAACCCATACATTCATGCATCCAACTAAAATAAAATCCAATCGCATTGGTCAATAGTCCATAATCAATCCCATTTATTATCATACACATCACCATATGCATCAATAAATAACATTCATCTTATGAATAATAAACATTTAATATATATATTGATATCATTTAATGGGCAAATTTAGTTAGTATAAAATCTATTTTGAATCAAAATAAACTCCTTTATTTTAATCCAAATTTAAATCAAAATAAAACTATTTTATTTTAATTTATCCTATTTTAAATAAAATAAACTATTTTATTTTAATCAAAATATTTAATCAAAATAAACTCCTTTATTTTAATTAATTATGGAATCCAATTCCAAGTAATAAAAATAATCTTTAATTAAAATAAACTCTTTTATTTTAATTAATTATGAATCCAATTCCATGTAAAAAAAATATTAAAGGAACACGGATTATCTTTCCTATTCACAAATAAACTCCTTTATTTTGAATAATATGAAATCTTATTTCATATTTAAATAAACTCCTTTATTTAAGGAAATTAGGATTCTCTTTCCTATTCACAAATAAACTCTTTTATTTTGAATAATATGAAATCCTATTTCATATCTAAATAAACTCCTTTATTTAATGAAAGATCAATTTCAACTCCAATTAGTTATCATGGAATCCAATTCCAACTCTAATTAGTTAGCATGAAATTTTAATTTTAAAATTAAAATAAACCCTTTTATTTTAATTATAAAATTATTAAGATTAAAATAAAACTTTATATTTTTATATTAAAATAAACCTTTTATTTTAAAATTAAAATAAACTTTTATTTTAATTATATAATAATTAAGAATAATATATATATATATAGTATATATATATATATATATAACTATTATATATATATATATATAATATAATAATCATATATATATATATATATATATATATATATATATATATATATATATATTATATAAAACAGTACTAAGCATGTTAACACTATAGGATTCTTAAAATCGTGAGTCGTTTATATATATATATATATATATATATATATATAATATTATATTAACTGTGGCCCTTAAAAAACAAAAAGGATTCATTCGGCCAAAAAAAAAAACTTTCTTGTAATCCTTGATTTTACAAATTAAATAATTAATAATATATATATATATATATATATTAATAAACCGCAAGTCCCTTTTGCTTTCCCATATTGCATGACCTGCTAACTTAATCATTCCTTTTACCCACGATTTGAATAAATAAAAAAAAACAGAGCATGCATTTTTCAGCAGGATAACATGCACGTGCTTCAATTTTTTTATTTATTTTTTTATTTATTATTTAAATTTTATACAATAAAATTATGCCCAATTAAATTGTTCTAAACACATATCAATATACATATCAAATCTAACAATTAATAATTCGCATAAAGGTTTGGCTCTGATGCCACTGTTAGGTTTGTAATATCCATGTGCGCAATCAAATTGCATAAATTAGGCGGAAGCGTGTAAAATCAGAGTTTAAAATTTTTTACAAACCATATACCCGGATCACCCTTTATGCAAAATTATTAATTAAACGAAAAGATAAAGAATAAATCATACCCTTGAAGATCGAGCTTCCTCAGGTACAAGTTCACCTCCAAATCCTTTCATGTTCAATCTTGAATCCACCGGGTTTGGTTCCTTCCTTTGATCAACGTTAGCCACCCAAATGTTTGGCCTCTAGAGGTGATCCACCAAGGAAGAAGAAAATTCAAGAAGATGGGTATTTGGCTCAAACCCTAGTTTTCTATCTCTATAGAAAAGGTGTACTCTCCCAACAATTGGAATTATGTCGTATGTTGAAAAAGTCAACCACCCCCCACCACCCATAATAAGACTCCTCTTATTAATAGATGTGGGCAACCCCCCTTAACAATTAAGGAATTGGGTTTTATTTAATTAATTAAATTCTTTTAATTAATTAAGCTCCCTAATCTTATTAGGGATAATTAATTAAACTCCTTTAACTAATTTTCCCTCCTAATCCTATTAGGAATAAATGAGAGTACTTATATTAAATTAATTCCTAAACTCTTTTAGAAATTAAAATAATAATAATTGTAATAATATTAATAAGACTCCTCTTATTAATTTATATTTAATATTTCTAAAATATTAAATAATAAATATTAAGCTATTTAATTTATTCTATCACCATAGATTAAATTAAATATACTTAACATATTATTACGATTATGCCATTAACTCTTAAATAATTATTCTTCCTTTTATGGTGTGACCCTTTAGGTTCTCCATATTAAACCAGGTTGTGAATAAATCAATTAGAACAATTTTAATCTTATTTAAATAAATAAATTAAACAATTAATTTATTTAAATAAATAATATTTATTCTACAATAGGGATAAGCCTCCCTAGCGATCAATGACTTTCCAGATAATATAGATTTCAACATTAATCATTAAAGAACCTTTGAGTAAATAGTTACCGCATAATTCAATCCTTTCACCATACAATGTCCCAATTAAATATAAGACATGGAATTCTTGTCAAGTCTTATTTTATTTAATTATATGTATTTCGATCCTTAAATGCACAACTCCAAATAATGCAAATTAGAAACTCCTTTCTAATTTCATTACGCCTTGGCCAAGGACTCTTTGGGTTGTCATTTATCGAATCACATAAGACATTTCTCTTCTTTTATTAAAAGTGGTAGATTCTTTATTGATCATACATTATCTCAAGTGTATAACTTATTATACCCAAGCATACCCTTTGATATACCCTAAGGGTCTTAAGGAATAAGTCAAAGTATAACTCATCATACACAAGATACTATGATGATCTCAAGTCCAAGGATTACTTGTACTACTATCACTACAGGAATTCCTATTGACAGGCAAATAAAACTCCATTAGGTATTCCTTAGCGAGCCAATGCGTTCAAAGATGAACTTATTCTCTAATAAGCACCTACATACTTGCTTTAGTGTCTCCACACAAATGATCATGAGATCAATCATCCTCATCCAATGAGCAAGCAACATATGTACCAATCTATCCGGATTCACTAATCCCCAATTTAGTAATCCATCGATTGGGAACTATTTTAGTTTTAAGCTTTCTAAGAATTTAGATCTCATTAGAATGATCATCATCATTATTCTAAAAGCATTGCTTAAAACTATGGGTTTATCACATATTATAAAACAGCATCATGTAGATAATTAAAAGCCTTTAATAAATTAATACTTTTTATTAATAAATGAATAAGATTGTTACAAAGTATATGCTTTATCATCAAACATGATTGGCTTGTGTGCATACTACTTTCACGACCCTCCCTGAGAGCTCTCACTGCCATGATGACTCCAATGTTTATCTCATCCATGTACCGTGGCATATAGACATACGACAGTACGCACAATAGCAGTACATCCACCCTGGCTAGATGCCAATGATCCTCCGATGCGGTGAAATCCCCGGAATATCGTGTATAACTATCCTCAGAGCCAAATCTGTCAAATAGAAAATGCTGGGATATAACGTGGCTAGAGGTAAGCTCGTCCTGTACCACCCTATGCCTCAATCCAATGAGGGTCATAAACCATAGGCTCATGTCCCCCAAAGCCATATGCACACAAGGTCTGTCCAGCGGCAACATCGTCAACCGTGCATACTCCTCCACAGTGGGAGTCAACTCCTGGGTCCCAAATCGGAAAACCTGCCTCTCCGATACCCAATGATCTAGCATGCCATCCACGAATCCTGTGGGAACCTAAAACATTAACAAGGTCATAGTGTGCTGCAACAAATGATCTACAGTCACCATGTCTGATGGTGACATGTTATCATACCACGATCGCATACCAAATACCACCAATAATGGTGGGATATGATCAATACAGCTAACTGTCGAAGAAGACATCTGTACGGGCCTTGTCATAAGACCATCCAGGGGTCAATGCTGAATATATCTAGAAATACATACATATGGATAACATGATACATGCGCTGCAGATAATAGATGGCAATATGATGTAGGGAATGAAAAACTGTGCATACATTCCTAAATATATCAACATCTAATACATCATCTCTGTATAGCTACAAATACAGGTAAATGGGGCACAGACACCCTACTACTAACAGAGGCCTATCAAAAGATATAGTAAGAATGGGGCACAGCCACCCAATAGCTAACAGAGGCCTATCAAAAGATATAACGAGAATATACATCAGAAGAAGATGATGGTGTCAATATCTACATCATTAATCCTGTCCACCTGATGTAACTCCTCCTGAGCCACTGAATCTCTATCAACAGGGATGTCAGGCCTATACAAAAGAGGATCTGTGCCGGCAAAGCCAAATGGGTCATCTGAGGGGCCAGCACCTGAGTTGGAAGGATCAAACAAATATGCCTCTGCCGGATCTCTACCCAAATGCCGGATAAAGAAATATGTCTGGTCCTACCGCTGGGTCAAACTGTCAATCTGTGTCACATGAGTCGAATCTCGAACACAGGCTAGCCAATCCGTCATCATCACGGATCTTGGAACCATATCCCTCATGAACTGAGTGGCGCGGGTATGGGCTCTAATAGTACGAGGGAACCACCAACGCTGGAATATCTCCTTAGTGCAAGGACCCTCTGATAATGCAAAGTTGTCAACCCCCAACAAAGGGATATCAGTGATGGGTGACTGCGATACGGGTCAATGACGCTTGGCAGGAGGCAAGATCGGCATACGAATCTCCCCTGTGGTGCTCCTAATAGCACGCTCTCCCAAATAGAGCTCCCATCTTCCATCTGTAAAGAGAGGAACTCTCCGGGTGGAAATCACATACTCGACGCCAGTCGGGTACCCATCCTCAAATTCGATTGCCAAATGTTCCCCAGAATAGGGAATCCATGTGATAATATCAGCTGTCAATAATGTCAGCTGCAAGCGACAGTGAGTGAAACCCTCAGCTACAAGGACCTCCGCCAATATGGAATGATGTCATCGTCATCCTCGTGGATAGGTATCTAAACCTAGCACACTCACAGGACGCAAGCATAGGAGCCACTCGTAGGCCCAAAACTGCCAACACAATGGCAAAACATCTGTGGTCAGTAAACACTCTTAACCTATAAATGGGAAATGACAAGAGAAATACTCACCAGCAAAAATGGATAGAATCCTAGCCAAGCCTCAGTCAAACCCTGTGAATGCATACGCATGCCCCGGAGGAAATAGGCAAAGGTGTAGGAACCCCAATCATACTATCCAATATGGTCCACATGACGCGTGGCGCTGACCAAAGCGAATGACACCGTAGAAGAGTTATCTACTATGAAGCAGCCTCTAATGATCATCAGGAATAATCGCCAAAGAATGTGATCCCTGACTCGGACATCATCAGGCATGGGCTCGCTCAATAGCCCACTCATAGCATCTACGCTCAAAGGACCCGTGCGGACGGTCCTGCCCTTGAGCACCTCCGCTGGAACTCCTAGCAAGGATCTGACGGTAGTAGGGGTAATATTCACCATGCAAGGCACTGACGTCCCTCCAAACTCCATACCTGTGATGAACTGCCAATCCATCGGCGTCATCATCACCTCACAGTCCAACAGATGGAGTGACTGAGTCTGATGAAACCATCGCTCAGATAATGCCCTGAGATAACCCCAGGGACAACGACGGGGAAGGATGGAAAAGAATGCTCCAAATCCCCAATCATGCACAATCATTCTATAGTCAGGATGAAGAGCCTGGTACATGGAGTGTATGCTAAACCAATTCCCTCGAGGCTGTGTGAAGTCGGGAACCTGCATGAAATACAGATCAACATCAAAAGCCTTTGCTCCTCATCAATAGGAAAGAAGGAAAATCAAGATCTAACGTCATACCTCGTTAGCGTGCAAATAAATCGAGGGATGTCAACTCAAATCACCCAGAAGCTCTGGGTTTGCCGCCTGAATACTCGGGAGGTCCTTACGGGGAGCATGCACAACAGGAGCGGGATCCACAACTGGAACATCCTCCTCCTCATCCTCAACGTCTGGCACATCAACCTTGACTGGACGTATCACCGCCTCCACCAAACGACAAGGCTGCCTAACAGAACGGGGTCAGAGGCACTTCAAAAGCCCTCCTTCGTACACCAGAAGTGGTCTTACGGGAACTACTCGACTGATCCGGATCCATAATATCTGGACAACAAGTCTCCAAGTCACCTCAGAAAGGGTGTGGTATTTCCTTACCTAGAGCTTTTCAAAATGCATTTTTATTACTACATGCCTGCATGCATTACTTTAACATACATCTACAGTAGAGTTAAAAAAATGCATGAATAATTAAATGCCTATATTTTGAAAATTTTTGCCATAGTCCCCTTTGTAAATCGGACTATCCACATGCACATAGGCATGACTAGGTGGTCATTCAGTAGCACACCTGCCCCAAAGTCATATACATAATATATGCATTAAAAATCAAAATCATCAATACATAATGTTAACCTCAGTACCAGGAGTAATTTGCCTATTACCTTTTGCTCATTTGTCCTCAAAACGGATAAGAAATAGCAGAAAAAGGTGCCAATTTGACTGTCTCAAAAGTCAAATTTTTTCACATCATTATGTTCAGCATGGTTTAATACTTACATTTACTATGTTGAATATTTTTTATCATGTTATTTGAGCATACATAATTACTACTATGTGTTTAGATGCATTTCATATGATAAGTTATTTTTCAACGGATAAAAACTGGAAAAAAACACATGCATACGTTACCAGGGTAGTGTAAAACACTTGTACGGTGACAGAATTTGCAGAAAGTCGCCCGAACTCAGCAGATCTGAAGGAGAGCTCTCGGATTTTCTTCGCAGCGCAAGTTGAAAATGACTTATGAGATCAACCTGCAAGATATTAGTATCCACGGTTGGCCGCAGGTGTAAAATCCCAAATTTTACGAATAAAGATTTAATTTTCTCGAAATATATTTTTTAATATTATGGTGTGAATTTGAGATAATATTATAGTTGTGGGTAGTATTTATAAATTTTGCAAAGTATGCAAGTTGTTATATAATATTCAATTGGTCGGGGAATATTCTTTTTGTCTGGGAATATCCGTACGACGGCATAATCATTAGTGGACCCCACAACGGAATTATTGTAGGATTGAGAAAACGACAAAAGTATTTTATTGAAAATAACGACGGAAGTTTTACCGTTAATACTGTTGAACTAATCGGTAGTAAAAAAAATGCGAATACTGGCGTGGTTGCATAGTAGCACACGGTATTGATTATTGATGCTTACGTGAGAAGTCACTCAGTTATACTCAATTATTGCTATAGTAATTGTTGCATCATATCTCTCATATTAGTGATTCGATTATTGTCATAGTATCATCTGCATTATATGATATATTATTAAGTCAATAATTGAGACGACAAAGTTATTCATATTATTAAATTGCAATATTTACAATGTCTAGAAGTTCTGTTAAGGAGAGGTTTGGTCACCTAATTGCGCGCCAATAAGGAGAAATCCTTATTGGAAAGCCCCCTCTTTCTTGGGAACGACCTGGTTGATAAATATTATGAGTTATAATATTAATGATGAATGTTATTAATATTGATGTTGTGCTCGGAGTTGAATTTGGAGACGCAGACGTGATATTTGAGTCCGGAACGATGAAATTAGTAAAAATATACTATAAACACAAAATTTGCCAATTTTTACTATTTGGTCAAAAAGTCAACAGTTGACTTTTTGGGAAAAGTCAAACTTCAAAATTTCAAAATTTATATTTTTGATAAAAATAGTTTCATTATGTTGGAATTATTTGTGTTAGTGAAAATCGACAATTATTTCGATAATAATTGATGTCCGGAGAGGTTATATTGAATTAATGAAGTATTTAACCTAGGATAAATGAGCAATTGATTGCTATTATTTCACATGATTATAACTATTTGTTCAAATGTGTATACTATTGTTTCACATTCTTGTTACTATTAGGGGAGTTGGTGCAAGATTGATAATACTTACATGACTAAGTTTAAAATGGAGGTATAGATGGAGGTACTATACTGTAATTCATATTTTCACATGTCTAGAACTATTGATTCACATTATTTACTATTAGGGGAGGTGGTGTAAGTTTGATAATACTTGCAGGACTAAATTAAAAATAAAGGAAAAGTAGGAGGTATTGTACTGAAATTTTTCGAGCCCCAAAACGTGCAATTATCGAAACTATATTTTTATATAAATAGAA
Organism: Panax quinquefolius; assembly: GCA_020205615.1. Classification (NCBI taxonomy): domain Eukaryota; kingdom Viridiplantae; phylum Streptophyta; class Magnoliopsida; order Apiales; family Araliaceae; genus Panax; species Panax quinquefolius. The sequence continues at coordinate 79,108,703 of CM035171.1, read as the reverse complement.
GCTCATTCTTCCTTCATTTCTCACCAATTCACAAAAGCTTTAGAGCGATTATTATAGAGAGAAATTATAGAAAGAAGAAGAGAAGTCGCTACCTCACTATTCCAAAGATCCAGCTTTTTCTAAAGGTAGGGAGTATTATTTCTTTCTTATCTATGAAGAGAACTTACATTATTCCATTCATTATTATTCATTTTAATAACTCAGATATCATGAGCTACCCTATACTTGGTGAAATTCTTCTTTTGTTCCATTCTTTATCATTTTGTTGGAACATCATGTCTGTGCATTCTACGCCGGACCTAATTTCGTCTTTATTATTACATTGGAATATCACATCTACATCGCTTTTACGCCGGACTGATTCCGTCTTTATTATTTCATTGGAATATATCAGATACAATGCGTTTTACGCATGGGACCGATTCCGTCTTTATTATTCATTGAATATATCTTCATGCATGCGTTTACGCGGACCGATTTTGTTATTTATTATTCTGTTGGAATAACCTGCCTGTGCGGTCTATCGCATGCCTGGTGAGTTCTTTTGTTATTCCATTCCTTATTATACTCAGTTGGTTAAAGTTTTGACTTCTATACTCCATGAAATTAGTGGAATATCCTTGATATTTGCGCTTCATCCAGTATCTTTTCATGGAAATATTCTTCTGAGCATTCTTGAATTTTACTCTACAAAGCAGTATCATGTTGACAATTTGGACATTATTAGTTCCTGGATAAAATAATTCTTGAACTTGTTTTATTAAATTCTTATATCATTGTCATCATCCTCATGTTTATATTTTGTTAAAAGTCATATATGGCCTATAGTGCATAGATGGACTTGGTATGATTATGACCAGGGAATATTCGGTGTAATCATGACCGTAATGTTACAAATGATGTGGTAAAAGTCCTCATTGGCCCGTAGTGCATTGATGGACAGTTGTTGGCATGATCATGGCCATTATTGAATACACAAATATTCTTTGCCCGTAGTGCATGGATAATTGTGGTCGTGATACTAAAGAATATCCTTGGCCGTAGTGCAGGGGTGATTCGATGATGTAGATTATTTATTAAGCTGAGTCCCAACGATAAAAGTGATGAAAAACCTTTTAAATCATAAAAGATAGTATATTTTATTCTCTACTTGACTCTTTTAATGGATTGCTTGTTCCGCTACAGTTAAACTTGATGGTTGTTATATTGTATCAGTTTAACATTGTTGAAGGCTAACGATAATATATTCTGCATTATTTTAGTCATAATATTTCCTACTAGGCTAGTTGAGCTCACCCTTTTACTTTCATTGTTCTCTTCAGGAAATGAGAACGTAGCAGGGACTAGTTGGGGAACGGAGTGACGGGCCAGATGATAGCATTAGTAGTCCTCACTATTCTGTGAAATAGTGTGATAATAATTATAATGAGGACTCCTTTTGAGTTTATAAAATCTCTAGTAGACAATATTTGTATTCAAACTCACAGCTTATGTTTTGTCGTATTGTACACGATAGTTGTATTATTAAGTTGTATTTGAATTCTGTACCATGTATTTGACGACTTAGAATAGGTGATGTATACCTGTTTTGGGGGCATCACAGTTGGCATCAAAGCTTAGGGATATGATCCCTGGCTAAGATGTGAGACTAGAACTAGGAGGGGAGAGACGGGGAATTCCTTCGCTAGTATGACCTACCTAAGTTTATTTGATATTTAATTGGTCGGTTAGAGTATAGGGATAATGTGTGATGTTAATTAACCCTATTTTTGTGGCAATATTTGAAAATGACATAAGAGAATGTTGAGAATAGCAATGGAGCATAGGAGACCGTTGAGTCTCCACTGATCAATAATCAGGACAATGTGCAACAGGATGGCGATAATCCTCTTATAAACACCAACACTGATCAATTGACGAACGACGGTACGTTTAGGAGCTTTTTAGAATTCATGCAATAGCAGGCGAAGGCCACTCCTGTTCATAATACAGGAGAAAACAATGGCAACCCACGGTTGGTCACCGCTAAGCAGTTCAAGGAGCTGGGACCACCGGAGTTTTTGGGAAAGCCAGAACCACTTAAGGCGGAGACGTGCTTAAAGCAGATCACCAAGATATTTGAGGTCTTTGGATGCTCCGAGGAGCAAAAGGTTTCCTTTGCCACCTTTATGTTGCGTGAAGAAGCAGATCATTGGTGGGAATCTGTAAAACGTACCCAGACTGACGCACTCAAGATGTCTTGGGAGAAGTTCCAAGAGCTGTTCAACAACAAGTACTTTCCCAAAAGTATTCGTCACATGAAGGAGGTGGAGTTTATCAAGCTGGAACAAAATAATATGACCGTGTCGCAGTATGAGGCTAAATTTGCAGAGTTGTCTCGGTTTGCATCCCATTTGGTCGATAATGAGGAGCGAATGACGCGAATGTTTTTAAGAGGTTTGAAACCTAAGATACGTCAATATCTTATTTCTCACAAACTTTGTTTATATTCAGATGTTGTGAATAGGGCTCAGTTATTGGAGAGCGATAATGAGTCAGCACAACCAAAAGGCAACGACCAACAACACGATAATAATCGTACCGGTGGCAACGGTTATCGGAACAATGATAACCATCGTGGGGGAAATTATCATGTCAAGAATGATAACCACTTCTGTGGTAATCATGAACAAAATAATAGAAGTGGAAATTTCAAGAAGAGAAGGTTCAATAATGATGGAAAGACAGCAGCACCAGCACCCGTTTCAAAGGAAGAAGAACGATCATTGGTCGTATGTTTCAAATGCGAACAGGAGGGACACATCCATCCAAACTGTACGCAGCAATCCAAAGTGTGTTTCAATTGCGAAAGAGAAGGTCACCTAGCTCGATTTTGTCGTATGGTGAAGTCAAGTCCAGCTGGGATAGTGATGCCAAAGGATATCCCAGACAAGCCAAAACCGATAGTTTAAGAGAGAGCATTTTTTTCGTAACAAGGAACCTGAATAAAATTATCACGGGTAAGTTAATCATAAACTTTTGCGAAGTCTATACCGTGTTAGATACCGGTTCTACTCACTCTTTTATTTCACCTAGTTGTGTACAATGTTTGAATTTAACTCCGGAGAAGTTAGACTTTGATTTATTTGTTGAAACTCAGTTGGGAGAAACCTTCGTTACCTCTACTATTTATAAATCTTGTTTGATTCAAATCAACACTTACACGTTACCTGTCGATCTTATCTCGTTAAAAATATTTGCATGGATGTGATTTTTGGAATCGATTGGTTAATTACTCATCATGCTTTTCGTAAGGTTGTTAGCTTTCATATTCCTAACTTTTTAAGTAACCAAACCATTAAAGTCAATCACTGTCATATCAAGCCATAAGTAAAGAGCCCTGAGCCTTTCGTTGTTGACTTCCTTGTGTGGAATGCATTGAAGCCAGACTTTTTATAGGCGATGTCGTGAATGACGATGGCAAGTTGATAGGTATCAATGTGACGTACTATCCAAGTCTTGGATGAGAGTCACGGTTTTGAATGACATTTCTATTGTTAATAGATTTCCTGACGTATTCTTGAAGACTTCTTAGCCTACCCTAGAGCGTGAAATTGAATTTTGTATTGACCCCAGTACAAAACCCATTTCTTAAACCCTCAAATATTTCTTCAACTAAAATGAACGTAACATGCGCCAAAGACGTTGGCTCGAGCTATTGAAGATTACGATTGTACCATTCAATATCATCGTGGAAGAGCGAGCGTGGTAGCTGACGTGTTGAGTAAAAGATCGTATGCGTTTATGAGTGCGATGTTGTTAACACAAAAACTCATTTTGTATAACTTACAAATGATGAAGATAGAGTTAAAGACTCTAGGGACCCACATCAAGATAACGAATATACGATTAGCATTGACTTTAATCGATAAAGTTAAAGCCGCTCAAACTACATACTCGGAGCTGATGAATGGGAAGAAGAAGGTTCAAGAGAGCGTTATTCTAGAAGCAAGAATTGATAAAGAGAGGAAATCTCAACCCTCGATTTAATTGGCCCATTTGAAATCCTTGATCGAGTAGGAACTATGGCTTATAGACTCGTTTTATCGCCAAATATGTTGCGTGTTTATAACGTTTGTCACGTATCGATGTTACGTAAATATGTGGACGACCCAAACCACATTATTGATTTAGAACCGGACGAGATAGCGGATAATTTAACGTATGAATATGTACCTGTTAAAATCATGGAATATATTCTACGCTTAAAGGTTATACCTCAAGAGTTAGAATCTGGTGAAGTGTACTCATCTATTCGGCATACCAGGTACGTACGTAAATTTCGAGGGCGAAATTTCATAAGGAGGGGAGATTGTAAAATCCCAAATTTTACGAATAAAGATTTAATTTTCTCGAAATATTTTTTTTAATATTATGGTGTGAATTTGAGAAAATTTTATAGTTGTGGGTAGTATTTATAAATTTTGAAAAGTATGCAAGTTGTTATATAATATTCGATTGGTCGGGGAATATTCTTTTTGTCGGGGAATATCCGTACGATGGCATAATCATTGGTAGACCCCACAACGGAATTATTGTCGGATTGAGAAAATGATAAAAGTATTTTATTGAAAATAACGACGGAAGTTTTACAGATTATCTTGTTGAACTACCCAGTAGTAAAGTAAAATACGATGTCTGGCGTGGTTGCATAGTAGCACACGGTAGATGATTATTGATGCTTACGTGAGAAGTCACTCGGTTATACTCAATTATTGCTATAGTAATTGTTGAATCATATCTCTCATATTATTGATTCGATTATTGTCACAGTATCATCTGCATTATATGATATATTATTAAGTCAATAATTGAGACGACAAAATTATTCATATTATTAAATTGCAATATTTATAATGTCTAAAAGTTCTGACAATGAGAGGTTTGGTCACCTAATTGTGCGCCAATAGGGAGAAATCCTTATTGGAAAGCCCCCTCTTTCCTGAAAATGACCTGGTTGATAAATATTATGAGTTATAATATTAATGATGAATGTTATTAATATTGATGTTGTGCTCAGAATTGAATTTGGAGACGCGGACATGATATTTGAGTCCGGAACGATGAAATTAGTAAAAATAGACTATAAACACAAAATTTGCCAGTTTTTACTATTTGGTCAAAAAGTCAATAGTTGAATTTTTGGGAAAAGTCAAACTTCAAAATTTCAAAATTTATATTTTTGATAAAAATAGTTTCATTATGTTGGAATTATTTGTGTTAGTGAAAATCGATAATTATTTCGATAATAATTGATATCTGGATTTTATATTGACCAATCGGGTATTTAACCGGATAAATGAGCAATTGATTGCTATTATTTCACATGATTATAACTATTTGTTCACATGTGTATACTATTGTTTCACATTCTTGTTACTATTAGGGGAGTTGGTGCAAGATTGATAATACTTACATGACTAAGTTAAAAAATTTTTGAGGTATTGTACTGAAATTTTTCGAGCCCCAAAACGTGCAATTATCGAAACTATATTTTTCTATAAATAGAAGCTCATTCTTCCTTCATTTCTCACCAATTCACAAAAGCTTTAAAGCGATTATTATAGAGAGAAATTATAGAAAGAAGAAGAGAAGTCTGCTACCTCACTATTCCAGTATACAATTTTTCTAAAGGTAAGGAGTATTATTTCTTTCTTATCTATGAAGAGAACTTTTGTTATTCCATTCATTATTATTTCATTGGAATAACTCAGATACGCTGAGCTACCCTATACTTGGTGAAATTCTTACATTGTTCCATTCTTTATCATTTCGTTGGAACATCACATGCATGCGTTCTCGCGGGACGGGTTCCATCTTTTTATTATTCTCGTTGGAATATCCTTTCGTGTGTTCTATTCTCATGGTCCGATTCCGTCTTTATTATTACATTGGAATATCCTATCTGCATGCGCTTTTACGCCGGACTCGATTAAAATCTTTTTATTATTCTCGTTGGAATATCCGTATATGCTTTTACGTTGGACCCGATTCCGTCTTTATTATTACATTTGAATATCCGCATCATGCGCTTTTACTGTGGGACCGATTCCGTTATTTATTATTCTGTTGGAATAAATGCATGCATGCGGTCTATCGTATGCCTGGTGATTTCTTTTGTTATTTCATTCCTTATTATACTCAGTTGGTTAAAGTTTTAACTTCTATACTCCATAAAATTAGTGGAATATCCTTGATATTTGCGCTTCATCCAGTATCTTTTCATGGAAATATTCTTACGAGCATTCTTGAATTTTACTCTACAAAGCAAAGATATCATGTTGACAATTTGGACGTTATTAGTTCTAGATAAAATAATTCTTGAACTTGTTTTATTAAATTCTTATATCATTGTCATCATCCTCATGTTTATATTTTGTTGAAAGTCATACGTGGGCCTATAGTGCGAGAGATGAACTTGGTATGATTATGACCACTGAGGATTATTCGATTGTAATCATGACCGTAATGTTACAAATGATGTGGTAAAAGTCCTCATTGGCCCGTAGTGCATTGATGGACAGTTGTTGGCATGATCATGACCATTATTGAATACACAAATATTCTTGACCGTAGTGCATGGATAATTGTGGTCGTGATACTAAAGAATATCCTTGGCCATAGTGCAGGGGTGATTCGATGATGTGGATTATTTATTAAGCTGAGTCCCAGCGATAAAAGTGATGAAAAACCTTTTAAATCATAAAAGATAGTATATTTTATTCTCTACTTGACTCTTTTAATGGATTGCTTGTTCCGCTGCAGTTAAACTTGATGGTTGTTATATTGTATCAGTTTAACACTGTTGAAGGCTAACGATAATATATTCTGCATTATCTTAGTCATAATATTTTCTACTGGGCTAGTTGAGCTCACCCTTTTACTTTCATTGTTCTCTTCAGGAAATGAGAACGTAGCAAGGACTAGTCGGGGAATGGAGTGACGGGCCAGATGATAGCATTAGTAGTCCTCACTATTCTGTGAAATAGTGTGATAATAATTGTAATGAGGACTCCTTTTGAGTTTGTATAATCTCTAGTAGACAATATTTGTATTCAAACTCACACCTTATGTTTTGTCGTATTGTACACGACAGTTGTATTATTAAGTTGTATTTGAATTCAATACCATGTATTTGACGACTCAGAATAGGTGATGTATACCTATTTTGGGGGCGTCACAGCAGGTCCATCTGCGGCTGGAGCAGGTGTACTTACAGCACCCCTATGTGGATCCCACCCCTTCGGCTCAGTCCAGTTCGAGTTACAAAGGAGTTCTTGCAGACTGAAAAGGTCAAATCAGGGATAAAAACGCTACGCGATTGAGCAGAATAGCTTACAAATCCTGGTCTTCTCAAATTGAATCTTGGGTCTGCCCATCACTCATTGGTATTCGCACAAACATAGGGTACACTATACCGATGATCTCAAATACTACCAACCACGCTCGGAAATACCTTGCGCATGTCCAATGCCGCCAATTCAGGGTCAACACCCTAATTCTCTAACATTCCCCGTCGGGGGTCACAACGCAGACTCAAAAGAAATTCCTCGGCTGGGGTCACCACGCATTGTCATCCATTGATGTACGTGTCAATGAAGGTCAAGCAGCCTTGACATTATTTCAGTCGATGGCAAATAAACCTATCGAGGCGTCGAAAGTTATTCGATGATTGCGTACTCTGATATTCATATTCCCCATCAGATCCCCAGCGGGGGTCACAACGCAATGCTCCGTTGATACACACGTCAGCGAAGGTCAAGCAGCCTTGACAATCTGCCCAACAGGGTATCAGCCATTGATTCACACGTCAGCGAAGGTCAATCAGCCTTGATAGTCTACCCCACATGGCTTTTCATCTGTTGATTTACACGTCAACGAAGGTCAGGCAACCCTGACAACATATGTTGTCAGCAGTAAATCCAACAGAACATTGACACATCCCGGCGATACAAACCAGGAAAAAGTCAACATCATCAAAAAGGATCGATGATGGAATATGTTATACACATCCTCAAACAAACGAAGCTTTATCCCCACAGATCTCTTACACATAAGAGGCACCTCTTCGGAATCAAGTCTGTATCAAAGATTAAGGACTTTAGTGATATCCCCAACATCAACATCCTGACAGATTCGGATCACACATACAATCAGGTCATAGTGACCAATCCTCGGTAAACGTTACAAGGATCCGGCAATCATCCCCAGCATGTTGGGTAACAACCCCGCACACATGCATCATGCATCACATTGCATTTTAAGTGTCTAGGATTCTTTATCCTACCCATGCATTGCATTGCATTGCATGGATATGATAAAGAGGGACATCTGTAGACACTCAAAATTTTTCTCGCACAATCATCAACGACATTTCGAGAATGTAGATTCATCTTTCGAGAGATAACCACGGAAGACGACTCACGCCAAGTCCGGATACTACCTGGAAGTTCAATCTCAAACCTTAACACACACCAAGAGTAATGAGTTCAACCTCGGAGATAACCTTGAGGCATGCAGTTCCAATACCGGAAACTCCACTGGAGAAGACTGATTAATCTCGAAGACAACCCGGAGGTATCAAGTCTCAGTCCCAACATTGGGAATAGCAGCTGCCAACCTTGGTGATAACCCCAAGGAATACAATTCCGGCGATAACCCCGAAAATGCTTGTTTCAAATGCATGCAATCAGCTTCAACCTTGGCACTCATACCGAGGCACTCAAGACCAGATCCAGAGATAATACAGCGAGGACAGGCACCCCTCAAAGATGATACTGAGGACCTTCAACACTTGCAGCAGTCCAATCTCAGAGATAACTCTAAGCGACGTCTGCTTTACCAGTCCAAATCAGTGATAACTCCGGTGAGGGGAAAAGTTGTCATCTCGCCAATTCAAGGCCACATCACGTCGTTTCAACATCTCATACATACATTACTACACAGCGATGTCCCTTAAGAATCAAGAAAAACCAATCCCGAGTGACTATTGTGCAGGGTAACGGATAGAATTTGAAGCTTGAAGACCGGAGGGCATCGTCCCATCTTCATGACTTTGTACAACCTCTAATCTTGTGTCATTGTACAACTCTCGACAACGGCGGTCCGAAATAGGTCCTACATACCTCAGTCGGATGCTCGGATTATAATTCTGAAAGATCGAACGGACATTGCAGTGCCTACATGCACGTACTGCGAGATGACAAGACCCGAGAAACCCGGGGCAACCCGGGCAGCCTCAGGTACACCTGCAGCTCCCCCCTTTATAAATTGAGGGCTTGGGGTGGCCATTTTAAGAAAAAAAGGAGGCGAGGAAGCCCTGTCAAATTTTCTCTGTACTTACAATAAACTAAGTGCTTTCTCCTTTTATACACTTGTGAGCTCACATATATCTACTTTTGTACCGGCGGGAGCCGAGTTTCATCTACTTTAAAGATATAGAAGTCTTCTTTAGCAGTCCACTGTAAGCCTTCTTACACACTTTAAAGCCTTTTCTCTTCATCTTTGCACACACCCTTCTTCACGTTGAGAGTCGTGTTATTTGTGTTTGCCCGAACTTCGATCCGTGATTTTATTTTCAGTTTGTATATACATATATATTTATATGTATATATATATATATATATATATATATATATATGGACTAACATTATCGAGTTATGCATCGATTGAGCCTGAACTTGATGCAGGCGTTTATTTGCTTATATATATACATATACATATTCGTCCCCACAGAGTTTACTTCGTGGTGGTTGATCGCTTTTACAGTTTTCTTAACGTTTCGTCCTGCCTGGAGTTCGCTTCGTGGCAGTTGATTGCTTTGTTCAACTTTATTTACGTTTCGTCCCGCCTGGAGTTTCCTCTGTTGTGGTTGATAGCTTTTACAGCTTTATTTACATTTTCTGATCCCCCATGGAGGTGCTTCGTGGTGGCTGATCATATCTATATATATATATATACCTGCTTACTGCTTTCATACAAATTACGGTATCATGTGCGCCTAGGAATCATGTGATCACAGATTCAACCTATTGGATATAGATTCGGTTCCCGTGATGGACATTCTTAGCTGTAAGTAGCTTGTAAATTTATCTGCAGTGTCTGAATTTTCTCAGATGGTTTTCATACCCACGAGGAAATCGGCATTATTTTCTACATTATTTTCTTATAGATGCTTTGCATCTCGGAAATAAAATCAATCAAGCCGAACACTTAAAAAAATGGAAGTATAAAAGGTCTTAATTACTATTGAGCACAAGGGTTTGAAAAACCTCCTTTATAAAACATCACTGCCATATCTTGCTAAAATTGAATTTTTACATAAATTCAAACCTTGTGTATATAGGTGCGAACGAGGCCTCACACCACACGGATAATAGTTTCTTGAAAAGAGGCGGTCACCGTGGTAACACGGATGTCGGGGGGTGCCTAACACCTTCCCTCCGCATAATCAAGTCCCCGGACCCTAATGAATCTCAGTTTCACTGACCCGTTAAATAGTGTCACATCACTGGGTCAATGTGCAAACCTTTTCTCGGTTGTGTTGGTACAACCATTTAAAAAACCAACTGGCGACTCTTAACAGTCCATCGTCGACAATATACATGTCAGACCTTTTTCACTTATTTTTTCAAACAAATCTCACCTAAAATGAGAACACCAAAGAACAAGTAACGGAAAGGGACAACTAAAAATCCCGACGTCGACATCCAGATGATAGCATTAGTAGTCCTCACTATTCTATGAAATAGTGTGATAATAAATGTATTGAGGACTCCATTTGAGTTGAATACTGTCTAGAAGACAATATTCGTATTAAAACTCTCAGTTTATATTTTGTCGTATTTTACACGGCAGTTGTATTATTAAGTTGTATTTGAATTTTGTACCATGTATTTGGCGACTCAAGATGGGTGATGTATACCTATTTTGGGGGGCGTCACAGTTAACAATAATTTTTATAACTATATTAAACATTCATTTACTATAATATATCAATGTCATAACTATATTAAACATACAGATGCTAGACGTCGGCGTCAGCGAGGGCCTAACCTCGGTCGATTAGGTCGTCCGCCGACAGTTCCTGACATAGTACCCACTGATGTCGGGTCATCAATGTAGGTTTCAACTTTAATATATCACTTATGTTCAATTAGAATGATATTATTACGTGATTAATAAATTAAAATAGTCTATACAAATTTTGTTTTCTAGTATTATGGATCTGGTCGCTAAGGCAACCGTACATGTCATATGCCTGGCGCATCTCCCGACTGGCTGTATTTGATTTAGCTAGTACTCGCATTACGATGCCAACTTTATGGTGATAGTGTTGCGGGAGTTTCACGTAAGTCGAATTACATATATTAAATCAAGGTTTAAATTATTTACATATTGTTCAAATAATTAATTATACGTACGTTATGTCCGTTTGATAGAGGTATTATAGATACGAGCCCGACATCACTGAGGCGGATGGTGAAGATGTTATTATTGTACACATCTCGAAGAACTATGTTGGCTGGATGTACAAGATGCGTATGAGGGTAGTCCGGGTAGTAGAAGAATCACCCAGGACTACTATACGACAACATCAGTCGCCGACAGTATCAAATGCATCATGGGCTACCATGTGTACGTATTGTGATGATGCTGCCTTCAAGACCAAGTCTGGGCAGATGAAGAAGAATCGAGGCCAGCTACGGGTTATACATACTTCTGGCTCAGAGTCGTTTCAGGAGGTTAAGTCGGTATGTATTTATATTTAGTTTTGTTTAATATTAAACTACAACTATAGGAAAGTAAGGTAATATTAATTAATGTACATGATTTAGGCCATGCGGAGTAGCTTGGGTCGACCTCCTACTATGATGGAGTTCTGGGATAGAGTTCATACGCTGAAGGATTCTACTTCGAGGTCGACGATTTCTCCAGTAACACTAGCTATACGGGTAATACATTTACTATAATCTCTGTAATTTAGGATCATATTACGTAATTTATAGGATGATACAAAGTTAACTCACATATACATATATTAAATTATAGGACCAGTTTGAGAAGCTCCGCAACCAGTGTATAGCAGAGTTGCAGGCTACTAGGGCCATGCTGAGACGACTGATTCCACCATCCCTCTGCCCGAGATTAGTTTCTCTCAGGGTTAAGGAGACAGCTCTTTGGATCGCGTCTCAAGATACTCCCACTAGCACTATCGCACGGTATCGAGTGCTGGGGTTGCTGAGGATACCAGCCTATACACTGCCTAAAGGTATAATATTTTAGTTTATTTCTTGTTTATGAATAAAGTAAACTTAATTATAATATTATTCATGTTATATTTATTTTTGTAGGCTCTAGCTAGCGTCTACGTCTGAGAGCCCCCATGGGACCATCACATACTGTGCTACCGGCTTAGGCGATGCTTTGTTCCCAAATTGTTGTGTGGTCAAGTGTCGAGAGAGTTTGAGATGGATTCGCTATTCCGTCGTCGGGACCTGCCCAACCGTTCTCGCCTCCATCAGCTTGCATAGGACGTTACAACTGGTGCCACCGTCGATAGTACGAGTATTTTTCCGGAGAAGTTCGTCGTAATACGCGACGAGATTATTCAGATGGTGGTTACCTTACTACTAGACGCGTTTGGGCCGATGCTGAGTCGGCCCTCGACTACTCAAGTATACTATTCATAATATAATTCAAAGTATATATTCTGCATGTTATGTAATTTTCATTTAATTAGTTATCTTTAATTGTAGTATATATATGGACTAATGAGTTACATTATATTGTCTCAACAGGGTGACGATCGGGCTGACGATGTTGAGCGTTTGGACGACGACGGCCCGTGACATAGTTTTGTAGATGATTTGTACATATTTACTTAGTTTTTAGCTTAATGTGATGTAAATTTTAATAGTTTAGCTGATTTTTGACGTATTGTAGCTTTTATTTATCATTACTTTAGTTTAACATATTTACGTTAGTTTAAATGCATATTTGATATACTTTAGTTGATTAGAACTTTAGTTTAATGTAATATTCATGTTGGCCTTGGTAATTCATATTCATGTTGGCCTTGAAAATATTATTATTGTTGGCCTTGGATTATAGTTATGTTTTATGTGCTGTTGAAAAAAAATATAGGTTTACAGGTACAAAAAATGAGGTTTATTACCCTGGATATTGTCAAAATAGTATAAATATTAAAAAAAAGGGATAACCTTGACAGAATAACACTATCCTCGACAGAATTCCGTCGAGATTAAGCCCTTCTATTTTTTTATAGGATACCACGTGGCAGGTTTATACTCGACAGAATATTCTCGACGGATAGAATTCAGTCGACCCTATCTTAATCTCGACCGAATATTCCGTCGAGGTTAGCTCGATCGAGGATAGATATCTCCGACTGAAATATCGACGAACTTAATTTCGACGTGCTTATATCCGACTGAATTGTCGACCGAATATTCCGTTGAAATTAAGCATAATCTCGACGGATTATACTTAATTCAGACGGAATATTCCGTCAGAAATAACCCTTTTTGTTGTAGTGATATTTATTATTTTATATATTTATTTTATTTAATTAATACATTTTATTTTATTTTATAGGATTTAACTTATTTATCTTGATGAATAAGTAAAAAATAATTGTTACAACTTTTAAAGATGAAAAAAGAATATTGGAGGATTATCATATAGAGATTGAAGTCAATAATTGGGAAAAAGGAACAAAAGAGGTCAAATTCAATGTATCTAAATTAGGACACAAAACTATTTTCCCTATAAATAGGTCTCTTGTTTTAGAGAGATGGTGTATCACTTGTTATTTTCTTTTTCTTAATTTTTCGCTAGTACGGGAGGGAGTGAGATATTCAACAATTGAGATCTTGTTTTTCCTCTTATTCCAATCATGTGTGGTACTAGTGTCAGAGATTATTTGTAACTTTTTTTTATTGATCTTATAGAAATTCTCTTTTTAATTAGTTCTCTTATTTTATGCAATTAGTAGTATTAATTTTTTATTTCATGACTAGCTAAACTTCTAATACCTAGGATGATGATGAAACTAGGTATTTCATAATAATATTTTCTTTTCGTTACGAAATTAGTGTCTAATTGTTTTTGCCTTCATATTTTCTTTCACACAAATTGAATATAATTCTTATATTAATTGCGAGATTTTGATAAGTTATAGTTAATTTGTAAATTTTTCATAACTTATGCTTGCCCATATTAGTTATATGAATCATTATTTTAAAGGGAATGGAAAATAATTTGGGAATTAATTTGGAAAATAAGAAATTATTTATTATGTCAATAATTAGTGGATTCAGATTCTTAGGTATCTTTTATCATTAATAATTTTCGTTATTAATTATTAGTTTGCCTAATTTAGTTAATAAATCATCTCTATCATCTTTATTTCTTACCTAAAATATTAATTAAGGATATATTAAAAAATTGATCTAGTCTTTGTTGTTCGATATGCACTTGTCAAATCTACAATAGATATTGTGCACTTTGCAATTACTGATTTTTATCACGGACTAGGATTAATTTTTTATTCTTTAATTTATATTTATTCGAATTAGTTTTTTTTTATAATATTTTTTTTCATGATTATCGAAGCGGATCAACGGTGAGGAAAGACAAGATTATTGTTGCATTTTTCTTGATATTTGGTATCTTAACTCAAAAACAAAACAAAAATAGTAGCTTAGGTTTTTTTATTTTTATTTATTTTTAATTGTTAGTTAGAAAACAAATTGTCGCATTCACTAAAGCTCATCCTGTTTAAGTTTTTTTTTTTTATCCAAGTATAAACTGTGGTGATTGCTAGAGGATTGAGTTACGTCAAATTTCTCATTCCTTTACAAAAACCAAAGAGGAATGACGGAGTTCATTGGAATTTTTTGTGACGCTCTAGATTCTACGACAGAGCAGCTGGTGCGTGCAACAGGTAGTGCAAGATCACGTATTAGATCATGCATCCGGGAGCTTGCTATGTCACCATATTCATCCATTGTTATGTCTGTAAAGAATGACAACTGCAATAATTTCGAGAAATAATTTTCACCGATATCCTCTAATGTTCTACGACTCCCCGCTGATCTGACAAAATCGTTGCTAATCCAACACTGAATTAACTTGCCCATGTTGATTATATAATTCTTTGGGAAGACTGAACAAAATTCAAAACACAGCTTCAGATTTGATGGTAGATGATCATAGCTCAACCGTAAGACAGATAACAAAGAGCTTTCGGATTCTGGTAAGCCCCATGTATCTCCCTCCAAGATAAACAACCACTCACTTTCTTCCCTCTTTGTTAACGCCAAGATCTTTCCCCACGTCCCAATCATCAAGACGAGTCCGATATCCGCGATTCACCAACAAGTCAACACCAAAAAGCTTTTACTACTTGATTGGTCAGGGATAACTCCCGGCGTGAGAGTCAGTATCGGCGATCACAAGGTTAACAATGGAGAAAAATATTGTCTAGTGCTTGAGAGAGAATAATAGATTAGATAAGTCATTAGTTTAGTTACCTTCCTTCCTTGTATGATCGTTGCCCCATACGCAATCCAAACCCGATTTACCGTGCCACCCACTCCCTCCTGACACCTCCCCCCACTCCCGGTCATCTCAGCCGAAAGTATGTAGCTCACTTCCCTACCTGCTACCACTGTTTGCCACCGCCGGTCATCTGAATCTCATCCTCATTAATGCCATGCACAAAGGTGGCAGATAACAGTCAACTGTTATCTTGTGTAATGATTACCGGTCAAAGCTGGGTTAAATGGCAATTTGTGTAATGGACCGATCCAAGGATTTAGCCCAATGCAATAAAGATGGTCCAAACTGACCGGATCTAACCGAAATAACCCAAAAACATAATCAAATAATTGGGTCCAAATCATTCACCCAATGAGATGAAAAATAATATACCCGAAGGAGGGTTCTCATTAGGTCCAATCCAAATATGAAAAGTATCATGGCCCAAAACTCTTGAAGCGTAATAGGCTGCCTAAAGCCTTTAACAGCAAGAGGCAACCCTTGACACTTCGTAACAAGTTTTCGCCCTATATCTATCAACTTGTTGTTCACACTATCTTGAGAGTGACTAAATGCTATACCAGAAAAGAGAGAGAAACAATTGTCTTCCGATAAAGGACCAAGGAAATACTGCCGCATCCCACCTTCTATAGCCGCCACCTTGGTATTCCAAGTAGTTAATAGGATTTTGGACCCGGGAGCACCCTTGCTGAACCACCTTGCCAGCATCGACCACTTCTCTGCGTCTTCATTCCAAACATCATCTAACACAATCAAGAATCTCTTTCCATGAAGCACTGCACTGAGCCTCCTCCCTATTGTCTCCAAGCTCGAGATGTCATGGCTTTGTGAGGTTGCAGATTCTATGGTTTCTTTGAGGATCCTGGTCACGTCAAATTCTTGAGACACCCAAACCCAAGCTTTCAAACCAAAGTTTTTACGCACCTTAATGTCGTCAAAAACAAGCTGAGCAATTGTTGTTTTTCCAACTCTGCCCATACCACAAATGGCAACAACAGAAACGTTTTGGTCAGGTTCATCACAAGAATCGTCTAATAACCAGCTCACTATATTCTTGGCATCGTCCTGTCTACCATAAACACGATCAAATATGAAAGAGACAGTACGACGATTTGGAGCAAAGTCAACACTGTCATCCTTGTCTACCACTTTCTTGGTAAATAAAGAAGATGATTAAACTTCTCCACAAGTTCAATGAACCTCGCTTTGAGTTTCAGCAACTTTGTTTCCAGCTTTAAACTGGAAAAGGGATTAACTAAAACCTTTTTCCCAGCCTTCCTTTGCAGCTGGTAACTTTCAAAATCATCGAGCAGATCATCAGCATCATAAGCAACATCTTGAACGTCAGCCAGCCAGCACTTGATAGCCTTGTTATACTCGGGTAGCATCTTCTCTCCTTCAACGTGGGCTTGGAAACTCGGCAACGTCAGCTGCGTCTTTATCTGTATCTCCTCGCCCAAGACACCATCAAGAGAATGTAACCGGTCTGGCACGATTTTTAGAATAGGTGAAGCAATTATATCTGCCATGGACTTATAATACCAAATCTCTTTGTTTCTCTCCCTCCTTTTCTTTTCTGTCAGCAACTTCTGCACTAATCCACACTTCGATCCGAAAATTCTTTACTCTATTTAATTTAATTCTACAGTGCCACTCATTTAGATCGATTTTTCCGTCCACTGAATTCCAGAATTTGATTTATTTAAAAAAAATTATTTAAATGGTCATAAGTAGGAAATTTTCTTTTGGTCTTGGTGTTGGACATCAGTTTTAACTTGTTGCACAAATCAAAAGTAAAGAAAGTAAACATCATCTTCAACTTGTCTTTGAATAATCAGAAAGAAAAAAAAACATCATTTTCACTTGAGTCATTCCAACCAAAAATGAACAAATAGAAATACGAAAATTGATTATTATACTAAATCTGTCGGGAAATGAGTCTATTTTTTGTTTTGTTGATATTTGTCCTGAATATTAACAGTTGCATTGACACACACTTAAACATAACATTTTGATAGTTATTTTACTCTTTGAAGTTTAATAATGGAAAAACTATATCCCAAAATATTATGATTAAGTGTGTCTGTTAATGTCAATATTCGTTCACACGCCTCAATCACCAATAGGTCGTCAAATCCTGCACAGAAACAAAATCACACACCACTACAAAAAAAAAAATCATTGGCGACGGACTCTTTGCCGACAACATAAACACCGTCGAGAATGAACTCATTGGCGACTGCATAGCCGTCGAGAATGACCCCCGTTCGCCAATGGGTCTGTTCCCTCCACCCATGTCATAGTGGTTGACGCCAGTCCGTCTGTAATGAGTTTTTTGTCGCCGGTAATGAGTTTTTTTTTTGCGCCATAAATTCGCGGGAGAGGAAAATAATGGGGCGACGGACTCAAACTCTATTGCCGACGGTAGTGCTGTCGCCAATGACATTCTATTTATTATGGACAGACCCAATCTCGATGGCTCTGCCATCGAGAATGACTTGCATTATTTTAAAGCCCTAGGGTCGACGACAGGGGTAGAGTTTATACTCCTCTTTCTAAACTTCAGCGTGCTAATCCTTCCCTCCCTCTCCCTCTTCCCCGATCGACCTACTCTGTTCACCGTCGAGTCTCCCTCTTGACCGACGACAAAATCTTTTCCATCTCCCTCCTCACCGGCAACGACTCCCTATTCCTTTTCTCTATTCCTTTTCTTCTTCCTCTCCATTGGCCGCACACATCGATTTGAACGTGAGCAAATAAACTAATTGGTATTGGGAATCTTTGAAATTACTGCCTGGAAACTCCAACAAAACTAAGCCCAGTTCAGTTATTGATCAGGTAAGGTGACTTTCTTCATTCATAGAATCATACATGATTGCATTATTTTTTCTTTTTGGTTTGCTGAAATTCTGTGAGGTGTGAAATTTCATTTTTTTCATTCATTTTTTTTTCTTTTTTCTTTTTGGTTTGCTAGAATCATAAATGTTATGCTGCTTTTGAAGAATTTTATGGTTTTTTGTTGTTTTTTTGGGAGTTAATTTTTATCGTACATGGTTTTATAGTGTCATTTCATTACACGCAAGTTTCTTTTCAAGACTTGATGTGCTCAATATACACAGCCCAAATCACATAAGAAAAAAGAAAATTAGTAGGACTATTTTTGATACAATCCTGATCAGCAAGTTATTCACATGCAGCTAGTATTATGTGGGTCTTTATAACTTTACATAATCAGATTACATACAAAGGAAAGAAGCAAGTTTCACGCTGTGAAAAGATCTAACGTGGCAAGGATTTTGGGATTTTAGGAAAAGATTTTGTTTCCTAAAATATTAGGCATATTCTATTAGCCTAATTTTTGGGATTTATTTTCCAGATACTTATCAAATTCTATTATAATTAGGATTTCTTTCCAGTTTAGATTTACATTCTAAATAAGGTTTCTATTATTTTATAGAAATAGGAATTTCTTTTCCAAATTGATTTCTACTTAGAAATTAGGGTTATGGTTTGTAATTCCTATTAGGATTAAAATAATTTGTTCTTATTGTTATTAGGATTTGGATTGTTTTGAGTAGTATAAATAGAGGTCTAAGTTAATGTAATCAAATACATTATACATTATTCATTATTCAATATATTTGTGAGGTTATTCTCTTCTTTTGGTTCTTTGAAGAATTCCTAAGTATTTTTCTTAGTTATTTCTTTGAGATTCAATTTGACTTATCATACAACAATTCATAGTGTGTGTGGCGTCTTCATCGCATCAATCATCGATTGTACACAGAGATTACCGCT
Source organism: Panax quinquefolius (assembly GCA_020205615.1). Classification (NCBI taxonomy): domain Eukaryota; kingdom Viridiplantae; phylum Streptophyta; class Magnoliopsida; order Apiales; family Araliaceae; genus Panax; species Panax quinquefolius. The sequence goes on along the minus strand of CM035171.1, from coordinate 79,089,281 downwards.
TCAATATAAAGCGAGGGTCAAGGTGTCGTTGGTGTCCATTCAACGCAGAATTCCGAACGCGAGCAATTGTACCAAGATTACCGTCTACATATAGGCGAGGGGTTAAGGTGTTGCAAGCAATCCATCCTACAACTTTGCTAGAAACGATCGGGGCGACGACCACCTCACGCAAGCGTGCCGTGGAGTCTATCATTTGGTATCAGAGCTAAGCCTTTCTAGCAAGTTACTTATCTTTAATTTTTTTGTCGAAATATATATTGCAAAAAAAAAAAATAATAATAAAGATAGCAAAAAAAAAAAAAAAAAAGGAAAAAAAATAAATTAATATTCTATTGTGCTAACCCAATTTGTAGCACACCATCAAATCATCAAATTCCAACCAAGAGTTCATACCGTTCCATCATCATCAATTCTGAAACGGAGCTACAATTTACGAGTCTGAAGCCTACAAGAGGAGTATAAGACAATCGATCGGTGATTTTTGTGGTATTCTGATAACTACACCATCTATATATTTGTTTCATGATAAGCAATTTTGAATTGATTAGTAAAATCAAGAATTTTGCTAGGGGAATTCAAGAAGAACCTATTAGAGAGAATATTAGAGGTAAAAGGCAAGAGTGTAAGATTATTAGAGGGTAAAAGCCAAATTTGAAGCGATACACGAGTGATTCATCATTATTTGAAGCGAAACACGTAAGTGGAGTGTGTGAGGAAAATTTTTATCTACTAACCTTTGTTTTACAGCAAACATGTATGGCTACAATTATGAAAGTTCTTATGGGTCTCGAAGGAATACTTTCCAAGGCAATATTGATACAGAGGCATATCTGAGATGGGAGAGAAAAATGGAGCGAGAATTTGATTGTCATGATTACTCTGAGAGGAGGAAGGTCAGACGGGCAGTTCAAGAGTTCTCCGATCATACAATTATATGGTGGCAACTTAGCAAACAAAAATATGGGGAGCGTCCGTTCGAGACATGGGCAGAATTAAAAACAGCAATGAGAAAGCGGTTTGCTCCAGTACAGTGTGATAGGAGGGATGAGTATACATCTATAAAATATGTAGAGCAACCTTCAAGGCGATCTACATTAGAAGATGATATGAGGGTTCACAGACATGTAAACAAAGAGGATTCACATTGGAGACAACCCCAAGACACTCTTAAGGCATCCAAGAACTTAAGAGAAGACATCAATGAGAGCTTTAAGGAGGTGGAAGAAATTATAGAATATGCAGTCCAAGGAGAGTTATTGGGTTCGAGTGTTCAAGATGAAATCCATGATCTAAAACAAGATGGTTAACATCCGAAAGAAAGTAATCAAGAAGATGAGTTTGTAAAAGGAAATACATATGGAAAAGATCGACAAAAAGAAATTGTTCAAAAGATTGATAATGTAAAAGAAAAAATTAAAAAGAGTGAGAATGAAAAGAAAAGAGAGATTGAGAAAAAAGAGAATGAAAAGAGTGACCTTGATAAACGAGAGAAAAACAAACGAGAGGGTGAGCATAAAGAAGAGAGAGAAGAAATATGTGACTATGAAAAAGAGAGTGAGTTGAAAAGTGAGTTATATTTTGAAAAGCCAATGACTGTACATTCGTACAAGACGATGCTTTTGAATACTAACACTAATGATTCTTCTTTGTCTAGTTTTGTTTTGTCTCTTGTACAGGTTGTTGATGAAATACCCGCACTATCATTCCGCATCGATCGGTGATAGTATTCCCGAGGAAACGCATTCGGAGTTACCAAGCGGAGTTCTGAGTTGGTGAAAGTGAGTATCGTGAGAGAAGAGACATGAGTTCATGTGTTGATTATGAGATCATAGTATCTAAGGAGGATGGGACAACGAGTTTGTTCGTCGATTTTGAATTGGTAAACAAGTATCATTATTCTTTTTCTTGTTTGGATAATATGCTTGATAAATTGCATAGTACTTGTGTTTTATCTACATGTGATAATGATACAATGCCTAATCAATTTAGCACGAGAGATTGTGATAAATGGAAAATTGTTTTAGCATGTGAGTTATATAGGTGGTTAGTTATTTCTGTTAGATTAACTAATGCATCTAGTGTTTTCATGAGTTATTTAAAACATGTTTTGCATGCTTCTATTGGAAAATTTGTTGTTAGCTATTTTGATGGTAGAATCATTTTTATCATAAACTATGGAGGATATTTGATTTATGTTGAGTTAGTTTATGATCATGATATATATTCTCGTTTTCGATGTGTTTACTTGCATGAAATTAATTCTAGGTTTTGTTAACTAGATATTGACTTAGGGTTTCATGCTAGTCAATCTTTACATGAATTGTCGTTAGTTAACAATGGTAGTAATCATGTTGTTTCGTTGGAGCAATCTTCATTGCATGATTTGTTATCATATGGTTCTGATTCAAGAAATGTTTATCATCAAGATGGTTTGAGAGATGAGTTATTTGCATGTGTAGTTAGTTCACTTGGATTAGCTAAGGCATTGCATACTTCCATGGAATTGTTGAATTATATTTTGCATTTTTTCATGGGAAAATTTGTTATTCTCTCTTTTGATGATATTCCGATTTTTGTCAACATTTTGGGAAATTCTTTAGCATGTGTAGAGTTTGTTTGTGATCATCGTCGATATGCTATTAAATTTTCAACTTATGATTGTGACCTTTTTACTCCATTGATAACATTATTTGTTCTTTATTGTATTAATGTCAATGGAAAGAGGGAGGTTGGTTGTGTTTTGCAGATTCGTGATAGGAGCATATTCATTGAGGGAAACATGGATCGTGCAATTCAATTCGATCAATGCATTGAGAGTTTACAGGGAAGTATTTTGAATATTTTTTTAGTAGACTATGCATGTGATTTTGATTTATTTGATTCCTTTGTGATTAGACAAGAGGAACTTATTGATTTGTTTTATTTTGTGTTTAATCCAGGAATTAAAGAGAGTTTACGTGAGAAATATGACAAATTTCAAGTATTGATATTTGATCCAGGTGCATTGACGAATGTGTTTCTGCGAAGGATTGAGATCATTATATTGAATTTTGATCCGTGAATTAAATCAACTTTGGGAGAATCTACCACATGAAGAGTTTTGCGTGACGATTTTTGATCCAGGAGGATATAAGACTTTTCATATTCTTTCTTACTTTGCATTCATGATTATTTTAGTAGATAGTAGATTAGTTTATATATATATAATTAGTGTTCTGGGATTAACTGGTCTACAAATTGTCAATTCGGGAGAGAAGTCGGGCATTGTTATGTTCTTAGCGGGAGTTGGAGTTTTTGTTGCTTATATATGTCATTTGCGAGTTGAGTTTTGGCATTATGATTGGTTTGATGCTACTAACTTAGTTTGTTTTTATGTAGGAACAATTTTGTGGTTGAATCATTTTGAGAAGGCGATGGGCGATTTGAGGACAAATCCTTTTGAAGAGGAGGGAATGATACAATCTCGATCGTGAAGTTATTCACATGCGTACTAGTATTATGTGGGTCTTTATAACTTTACATAATCAGATTACATGCAAAGGAAAGAAGCAAGTTTCACGCGGCAAAAGATCCTAACGTGGCAAGGATTTTGGGATTTTAGGAAAAAGATTTTATTTCCTAAAATATTAGGCATATTCTATTAGCCTAATTTTTAGGGATTTATTTTCCAGATACTTATCAAATTCTATTATAATTAGGATTTCTTTCCAGTTTAGATTTACATTCTAAATAAGGTTTCTATTATTTTATAGAAATAGGAATTTCTTTTCCAAATTGATTTCTACTTAGAAATTAGGGTTATGGTTTGTAATTCCTATTAGGATTAAAATAATTTGTTCTTATTGTTATTAGGATTTGGATTGTTTTGAGTAGTATAAATAGAGGTCTAAGTTAATGTAATCAAATACATTATACATTATTCATTATTCAATATATTGGTGAGGTTATTCTCTTCTTTTGGTTCTTTGAAGAATTCCTAAGTATTTTTCTTAGTTATTTCTTTGAGATTCAATTTGACTTATCATACAACAATTCATAGTTGTGTGTGGCGTCTTCTACCGCATCAATCGTCGATTGTACCGAGATTACCGCTTCAATATAGGCGAGGGGTCAAGGTGTCGTTGGTGTCCATTCAACGCAGAATTCCGATCACGAGCAATTGTACCAAGATTACCGTCTACATATAGGCGAGGGGTTAAGGTGTTGCAAGCAATCCATCCTACAACTTTGCTAGAATCGATCGGGGCGACGACCACCTCACGCAAGCGTGCCGTGGAGTCTATCAATTTTGCACCAAACCAGAGCTCAAAATTGGACCTGGGCATCTGGATTCATATATTTTTCAATTGGGAACACTGTAAGAATTGTAATTTTAATTTTTCAGCTAGTTTAGGACTTCTCATTTTTTTTGTAAAGATGACTCGAAAACTAGTTTTTACTATATAAGGTTCTGCATTGCATTTCCAAATTGATGAAACTAATAAATTATTCAAATTCCAACTCAATTCGAGTTTGACGGCCTTCAAATCGCACTATAATTTCAAACCTAATTGGTGATTATGCGTGTCAATGAGGCTATTTGTCGTGGTGGAACCTGTCCAAAAGTTTGTATCAATTAAGTTGACCCATGTTTGGGTTATGCAACCAATGGGCTGTAACTTAATTGTACAAATACCATATACCTCTTAGTTTGTTCATAAGCATTTACTTGGATTTATTCTACAATATATTTTGGAGCATTGAGGTGTTTCTTATCACTATAGGGTTCTCCCCATCACCATCCCAGTAGTGATTATAGTTCACCCATCATCATCATCATCTCAGTTCACGACTGAAAGAGCTCCATGCGTCTAGCGGTAAGTAGTGCTGCTACTCAAGCCAAACTAAACCTCCTACGCCGCCTCGCTCCCCCTGCTACCTTCTTCTTCTTTACTCTTGGTTTCCCCCAAATTTCAAGGTATGACATCCATGGAAATCTACGGCCCTTTTTCTTTATCCATGAAAATTTATCCTTTTTTTATTTTACTTTTCTTGATTTCTATGCAAAATATGATTTGAATAATCTAGTATTTGTTCATTAATCCTGGGTTTATAATATTTTTAGACATGAATTTATTTATTTATTGTGCCTGGGTTTTGTATTAGTTCGCAGTAGCAGTAGTGGTTTTGTAAGTGAGACAAGTTAACTACTTAATCAATTTTTTCTTTTAACTGGTTTCTTTGAACTAGTACTTATGTTGTATTGCAATAAATATAGGGTTTGATGTTCAAGTAAGAAAAAACTCTAATTAACAAAAGCAAGTCTAATCAAAAACAAGAGATAAGTGTTAGAGTTTATGCCCTAGAGGCCAATTATTTGATATAATTACTTAACATTTTGATATTATATTTGATTAAATAAATGAATGATTTTATTATGGTTTTATTTACTGCGTTATATAAATGTTAACATAATAAAATTCCTTAGAATAGTGATACAATTTATATAGTTTCAAGTATGTGACTTGAACATGAGATTATATAATTACAATTAGTATCATTGCTCTTAAATGTCCTTAGTCGAGTACCATTGTTGATAGGACAACAATGATGCATTGAGACTAGTATGTGGATTGACTGATGACCAAATCTCATTGGTCATAAATATATGAGATATTAAGTCAATGCATATGTATGTGTTAGAGAACGATGTACTGGACAGACCCACCATGAGAATTCTATGTGGAGCATCGAAGTGTCATTAGCGATTCTCATAGTGACAATGATGTAATGGTCCTCCGACCTGAAATCACTATATTTCTACACGAGAATTTATGTACTTTGATATCATCAAATGTCACCTTTAATAGGGTGCACTATAATGGTAATTATTGGGTACATCATGAATCGTGTGAGGAATATGAGTGATCTAGATGGAATTTAATCATCCTATATATTAGGGGTGATATCCATAGGCCTCTTGATTGAGTAGGACTATGAAATGCATGGCCATGCTCAAATAGTGATTTGTTTCATATAGTCTACTCATTGATCAAGAAAACTCAGATTAAATTATAAAGAGTATGACATATTCCATGACTCGAGTTTAATCTAGGATGTCAAGGTGAAAGGATTAAATTACATTGAAACATTGGTCACGAAAAGGTTGCATCGAATCATCGATCTTATTATTACTTGGGTAGCAGTGATGCATTACTAGATGCCGCTCACTGTTTATAATTTTATAATATGATTTTAAAATTATTGCCAACGTAATAATAACCTATAGGGTCACACACAAAGAACGTAATTAAAAAGAAATTAATTTAAATTGTAAAGATTTAAATATGTCAATATGATTGATAGAATTTTAAATTACGAATTTAAATTAATAGGATAATTTATATATAGGTATATTAATTAAGTAAGACTTAATTAAGATATATATATATATATATAAATTTCGGATTTTATTTTAATTGGATTAGGGTTTTGATTAATTCCTATTAACTACTATATATATGATATATAGCAGTCATTTTAAGGAGCGATCATAAACTCACAACCCTAGCCGCTCTTAGAGAGACTAGAGAAAAGTTCAAAAATCTTGTTCCTTTGGTGGCTAGTACCGCAGCTCCTTTTATTGCAGAATCGTGCGACGATTTGTGTGCGTTCGTGTGGATACCGTAGAGACGTAGTACCGTGAGTAATTGCGTTGGAGATTCGAAGCGTTTCAGAAAATTCTGTAATCGGTATAATATCTAACCATTGAATTATTTGTTTTTCGCATGGATCCTGTTTTAGGGTTTCAGAAATTGCTTTAAAATTTTAATTTTTGTTGTGCGTTTCTGTGCCGACACCCAACAATAAGTAAAACTTATTGAGCGAAATGGCAAGTATAAAGGATTCCAATTTCTCATATATTTTAAGGCTATCGATAGTATAGAAAGTCAGTTCAGATAATACAACACAATTACAATAGTGACATTTTCTCCATTTTAATTCATTCAGCATATGAATATTGTAAGAACCCAACTTTTTATGAATAAAGATTTAATTTTCTCTAAATATTATTTTGAATAATAAGGTGTTGATTTGATATAATGGTATTGTAAGACCCCGAATTTTATGAAATAAAAGTATTCAATTTTCTGATAATTGTTATTCTATTTAGTAAATGGTTAAATTGATAAAAGGTTAAAGTTAAGGGTGATATTTGAAAATTTTGCAAAGTAAACAAGTTGATATAAAATATTCGTTGTATCGGGAAATATTCTTTTTGTCAGGGAATATCCGTACGATGACACCATCAATGGTGGATCCCACAACGGAATAACTGTCGGAGTTAGAAAATGACAGAATTATCTTTTTATAAAACTAATGGCGAAAGTTTTACCGTTAAATTGTTGAAATACTAAATTGGTAAAAAAAAAGATGTCTGGCATGGTGGTTGCATAGTAGCACACAATATTGATTATTGATGCTTACGTGAGAAGTCACTCAATTATACTCAATTATTGCTATATTAATTGCTGCATAATATCTTTCATATTATTGATTTAATTATTGTCACAGTATCAATATTTTATATTATTAAATCAATAATTGAGACGACAAAATTATTCATATTATTATTTGTAATATTGACAATGTCTAGAAAGTTCTGTCGATGAGAGGTTTGGTCACCTAATTGCGTGCCAATAGGGAAAAATCCTTAATTATCGGAAAGCCCTCTCTTTCCTGGGAATGATCTGGTTATTAAATATTGTGAGTTATAATATTAATAATGAATAAGTTTGATTTTATTAAAGATGAAATTGATGTTTCAATTGTGTTGGGATTATTAGTGTTAGTGGAAATCGACATTTATTTCGATAAGGTTATATTTGTAAGACCCCAAGTTTTATGAATAAAGATTAATTTTTCTTGAAATATATTTTTAAATATTATGGTGTGGATTTGATATAATGTTATAGTTGTTGGTAATATTTACAAATTTTGCAAAGTAACAAGTGATTTTAAAATATTCGATTGGTCGGGGAATATTCGTTTTAACAGGGAATATTCGTACGACGACACAATCATTAGTGGATCCCACAACAGAAGTATTGTCGTTGTTAGAAAATGACATAAATATCTTTTTATAAAAATAACGGCGAAAGTTTTACCGTTAAACTGTTGAACTACCCAGTAGTAAAAGTATAGTAGTACGCGTGGTTGCATAGTAGCACACGATATTGATTATTGATGCTTACGTGAGAAGTCACTCAGTTATACTCAATTATTGCTACAGTAATTATTGCTTAATATCTCTCATATTATTGATTCAATTATTGTCATAGTATCATCTGCATAATATTTAATATTATTAAATCAATAATTGAGACGACAAAGTTATTCATATTATTATTTTTAATATTGACGATGTCTAGAAAGTTCTGTCGAGGAGAGGTTTGGTCACCTAATTACGCGTCAATAGGGAGAAATCCTTATCGAAAAGTCATCTCTTTCTTGGGAATGAGTTAGTTGTTAAATATTGTGAGTTAAAATATTAATGATGAATAAGTTCGATTTGATTAAAGATGAAATTAATATTTCTATTGTGTTGGGATTATTTGTGTTAGTGGAAATTGATATTTATTTCGATAATAATTGATTCCTGGAGGTTATATTGATCAATCAGGTAATTAATCGGATAAATGAGCAATTAATTTCTATTAGTTCACATGCATATAACTATTTGCTCACATGAATGGAACTATTGATTCACATGCATTACTATTAGGGGAGGTGGTGCAAGATTGATAATACTTGCAGGACTAAGTTAAAAATGGAGGAAAAGATGAAGGTATTATACTGTAATAATTCGAGCCCCAAAACGTGCAATTATCGAAACTATGTTTTCCTATAAATAGAAACTCATTCTTCTTTCATTCTCACCAATTCACTAAGACTCACAAGAGCAATTATAGAGACTATAGAGAGAAAGAAGAAGAGTAGTTTGCTACTTCACTATTCCAGTATCCAGTCTTCTTCTAAGGTAAGGGATATTATTTTTTCAATATTCATAAGGAATGATATTTTCTTCCATACTCTGTAGTATGTGAGTAATATTATTTCATCTTGAATTCCTGATTATACCCTCATTTTGTTAAAGTATTGCTTAGAATATCCTTGAAATTTGCGCTTCAACTAGTATTGTTTCACAAGGATATTTTCTGCACATTCTTGTTAAATTTTAAACTTTTCATGCCGGAGTACTGTCCATGAGTACTATTCATTTATACGGTACTATTCACAAAGTACTATTCACGGGGTACTATTCACAAAGTACTGTTCACGGGTTACTATTCCTGAAGTACTATTCACGGGGTACTATTCACTCGAATACTATTCACCCAGAGTATTATTCATAACAAAAATTGATTTCTTTTCGGTCCAAATTATTTTTGATACAATATTATTTTTGAATTTTACTCCACAAAGCAGTATCATGTTGACAATTTGGACATTATTAAATTCTGGATAAATTAAATTATAAATCTTTAAAATTTATCATTTGCTTTCATTTAATTGAATTTTTATATCATTGTCATCATCCTCATGCTTATATTGTGATAAAAGTCATCTTTGGCTGTAGTGCATAGATGGACTTTTGATTGATATGATTATGACCATAGATCATTCGGTATAATCATGACCCGTAATGTTACAAATGATGTGGTAAAAGTCCTCATTGGCCTGTAGTGCATTGATGGACAATTGCTGGTATGATCATGACCATTGGTGAAAACACGAATATCCTCGGCCCATAGTGCATGAATAAATCGTGGTTGTGATACTATTTATTAAGCTGAGTCTCAGCGATAAAATTGTTGATAAACTTTTTAAACATAGAAGATAGTAGATATCATGCTCTACTTGACTCTTCTAATGGATTGCTTGTTCCGCTACTGTTAAACTTGTTGTTTTTTAGTTTAACACTGTTGAAGGCTAACGATAATTTATTCTGCATTATCTTAGTCATAATATTTCTTACTGGGCTAGTTGAGCTCAGTCTTTTACTTTCATTGTTCTCTTCAGGAAATGAGAACGTAGCCGGGACTAGTCAGGGAATGGAGTGACGGTCCGAGATGGTGGCTGTAGTCCTCACTATTTTATAAATTAGTGTGATAATAATTGTAATGAGGACTCCAATATTTGAGTTTGAATACTGTCTACTAGACAATATTCGTGTAAAAACTCTCAGCTCATGTTGTATAATTAAGTTTGTATTTATATTTTGTACCATGTATTTGGAGACTCAGAATGGGTGATGTATACCTATTTTGGGGGCATCACAGTTGGTATCAAAGCTTAGGGATATGATCCATGGCTGAGATGTGAGACAAGAACTAGGAGGGGAGAGACGGAGAATTCCTTCGCTAGTATGACCTACCTAAGTTTATTTGGTATTTAATTGGTCGGTCAGACTATAGGGATAATATGTGACATGTCAAATAACCCTTATTTTGTGGTAGTGTTTGAAAATGACATCTGAAAATGTTGAGATCAACAATGAAGCACATGAGACCGTTGAGTCACCAACGATTAATACTCAGGATAATGTGCAACAGGAATACAATAATCCTCAAGTAAACAATAACATCGATCAAATGATGAACGATGGGATGTTCAGAGGCTTTATGCAATTTATGCAACATCAGGCAAGAGCGGCTCCTGTTCAAAATGCAAGTGGAAACACTGGCAACTCTCGGACGGTCACCGCTAAACAGTTCAAGGAACTGGGACCATCGAAGTTTATTGGAGAGCCAAAACTGTAAGACCCCAAATTTTATGAAATAAATGTATTCAATTTTTCTATTTAGTAAATAGTTAAATTGATAAAAGTTTAAAGTTATGGGTGAAATTATTTTTTTTTCAAAATAAGCAAGTGGTTATAAAATATTCATTGTTGTCGGGGAATATTCGTTTGGTCGTGGAATATTCTTGTTTGTCGGGAATATTAAATGCGGCAAGTATGACCATTTTGGGCCCTTATATAATGAATAAGCGCCGGATGAAGAAAAGCGATAAATTTGAGTATTTATAAATAACGGCATAATCGTTCTCAGATTAATACGGTTGGAATACCCGATTGGGTAAAGTAAAATGTCACGCGTTGTTGCTAATAACAAGATACGATATTGCGCAGTATTTTTGAATTATTGATTATTACGTAAGAAGGCACTACTTAATAATTATTCTGATAATTCTTGTTCAATATTTTATTTTATTGATTCAATAATTGCTACGTTGATATTTTATATTATTGTTGTTCAATAATTGTCACTGCACAGTATCTCCATTATCAGATCAATAATTTTTTATTTGAATAATATTATTAGAGAGCATTATTGGCAATGTCTAAGGAAGTTTTGTCTAGGAAAGGAGTTTGGCTACCTAATTGCGCGCCAATAAGGAGAAATCCTTATCGAAAAGCCCCCTCTTTCTTGGGAATGACCCGGTTGTCATAATTGTGATTCTGTAATATTATTTGTGAATAATTAATTGTTGATTTATATGATAAGGAAATATATTTTTTTATATGGATATAAATGAAGGAATTAATGTTGAGCTATTTTATTAGTATTTTGTCGAAAAGAAGAACAAAATATGGGATTTTCAGAAAAATTAGTTTATTACTTGATTTTGTAAAATTCATAACTCTTTTTGTATAATGAGTTAGAAGATGAGCCATATATCAAAAGAAAGCCCTGGAAGTAAGCTAAGCGTAGAAATTGGAATCACCCAAATATTCTTTGTGGATTTTTCGTGGTGACTGTTTGAGTGAAACTGGTATGAGGGACTTATAGTCCGAAAATCAAATCAGTGTTCTTAAAGCTCTATTGCGTGAGTTATAATTTTGATCCGACCGTTGGATCGTTGTGATTTTTGGATATGTTATACATATATAAGTTGAGTATATGTCCATAAATTTTGAACCGTTAAAAATTAACGTATGATTTGTTATGAATTTTAAGAGGTGTTGAAACTCGTCCGTATGTGGATTTCAGACATTTTCTGCTTGGAATTTGAAAAAACTTAAAGCTACAAAGTTGTAGAGAATTCGATTTTGTATGAAATGGACATAAAATTTGTATTTTTATGATAAAATGGCTATTTATTATGAATTATTGGAGTTTCGAAAATTAAAATGTTTTTATTAAAAATATGGGTGGGCCCCACTTTTGGTTGTTAGGGAAGATGGCTGATTTCTGGTGGGCCCCACTTGTGGTGGCTGATTTTTTTTCAAAACATGCATGCGTAGAAAATTATAATATTATTTTATTATTTTAGTCTGCTTTGGCGTTCTAGCATTTTCTTATAAATAGGCGCTTAAGTTAGAATTGAAAGTCACACTAGAAACATAAGTTTTCTCCCTCTATATTATCGAGCGTATTTTTGTGAGTATTTAGATACTTTGAGAGTTTCTATTCAGTGCAAGTTTCCTTCGGCTTTACATCCGATATTCTAGTCAGAAATATTGCTCTTTTGAGGTAAGAGATTGTAAGGTTTATTATGTTTTTCAGTTTGATAATTTTTCCGACCCTCAAAAATTCTAGAAAATTTGAAATGATAATTTGATAAGTTTTCTAGATTGTGTCCAAAAATGACGATTTTTGGATGTATAGATTAGGAGTTATGAATTTTATGGGAAAAGACTATTTTAAAAGTAAACCCTTATAACTCCTTGTGGTTAACTCTAAAATTGATAAAAATTTTATTGGGAGTACATGTATATAACAACAGTATACTCTGTAAATTTCGAAATTTTTGGGCAAAAGTACGATTTATGATAAATGTTTAAATATTCGGTAGTTTTGGCCATATGAAAAATAGTAAATAAATTTTAAAAATTTCGAGAAAAATATATGTTCAATATGGGACTATATTCTACTAAATCCCATAAAAGAAAATTTTCTGGGACTGATTTGGTATTTTTCATGAAAATGGACTAGTTATGAGTAAATGAATTAAATATGTTATGTGAAGTAAAAAAATTGGAAAATTGGATTTTATGGCTTGAGAATCCTATATAAGGTATATGCAGATTTTTTATGAGGGTTTTGGTTATTGGTGATGAAAGCTTATGAGTTTGGCATTTTAGGATGATTAAATGCATTAATTAGTAAAGTGTAAACAATTAAAATAAATTATTTAGAAGTTTAAGAAATGATTAAAATATTGTGGTAATATTAATAATATTAGTAAATGAATTTAATGTTATTATATAATGAATAATATTAAATGGAGTTTATAATATAATGAATAATGTTATTATCTTCGTTAAATATTCGTTGAAATATTATTTTCTGTTCAAATCATTTTTGATATAATATTATTCTTGAATTTTACTCCACAAAGTAGTATCATGTTGACAATTTGGATATTCTTGAACTCTGGATAAATTGTATTATAAATATTTAATATTTATCCTTTATCTTATGTGATTGATTCTTTATATCATTGTCATCATTCTCATGCTTATATTGTGTTGAAAGTCATCTATGGCCAGTAGTGCATAGATGGACTTGGTATGATTATGAACATGGATTATTCGGTATAATCATGACCGTAATGTTACAAATGATGTGGTAAAAGTCATCTTTGGCCCGTAGTGCATATATGGACTTGGTATGATTATAACCAGAGATTATTCGGTATAATCATGACCATAATTGAAAACACGGATATCATTGGCCCGTAGTGCATGGATAATTCGTGGTTGTGATACTATTAAGCTGAGTCTCAGCATTATTGGTTTTACAGTTGTATATCTTTGGCCTGTAGTGCAAAGATGAACTGTTAATTATTGGTTTTACAGTTGTATATATTTGGCCTGTAGTGCAAAGATGGATTGTTGGTTATTGGTTTTACGGTTGTATATCTTTGGCCTATGGTGCAAAGATGGACTGTTGGTTATTGGTTTTTCAGTTGTATATCTTTGGCCTGTAAAGCAAAGTTGGACTGTTGATTTACTTGATTATAAATATGAACTGTGATTTAATTATAATCTGTGGTTGTTCAGGTGAAGACAGGTGATGAGAGTTCTCTTTGTCTGGTGTATAGCAAAGAACTATTGATGAGTATTACAAGAATGAGATATTAACGATGGACTTTTAATCTAGAGGAGATAGTAGACATTATGTTCTACTTGACTCTTCTAATGGATTGCTCGTTCCCCTGCAACTATGGTTGAAAAGTTTTATCATCTACCATATGTTCTAAATCTACGATTCATTCTTGTGAAGGCTATGGATAATTTAATTATCTTTAGTCATGATATTCTTTATTGGGCTAGTTGTGCTCACCCTTTTGCTTCACAATTCCTTTTCGGGTAATAAGAGTGTATTTGGGTCGGCGGGGATAATGAGGGAATAGAGCGGTGGTCTCTAAATTTGTGAAGGTTCTCCCTAAACAGTATAGAAAAGTGTGTTGTATTTTATACATCATTTAATAGTTATATTTTGTGAATCAAATAGGGTGAGGCGAACCCAACTTTGGAAGGGTATTTTGCCACTATCATACAAGATGTCTAATGACATACAACCTCGTGTCATCATAAGACAGGGTTGTGCGCATCCACTTGATGAGTATATCTACGAGCACTACCTATATAATCTTGGAGTTTGGTTGAAATATAATTTTCAATTGCAGACAGTGGAGATAGTTATATGTCAAGAGAAGACTCACCATTGGAAAGAACATGATAGTAATCTTCTCATTTTTCTTTGGGGTCTATTGGGTCAACCAAGGATAATTCTGTGGACATATGATATCTATCATAACCTAGACGCATGGCCTCCCATGTACAAAGGTTTCCTTGAGCACTTCCCAAAGATTCTAATTTCTAAAACAGTTTTTGACTGTACCTTTATGTAAGGTGCCATTGTGACGTGCTATCCAAGGTTGGGAAGAGAGTCACAGTTGGTATATATTTGTATCAAAACTCACAACATATGTGTTGTTGTATTTTGCACGACAATTGTAGTAATAAAGTTGTAGTTGTTTTCTGTACCATGTATTTGGCGACTCAGAATAGGTTGGATGGATTGAACTTATTTTGGGGGCATCACAAAAACCACTTAAGGCAGAGACATGGATTAAGCATGTCGCCAAGATATTTGATGTCTTGGGATGCTCCGAAGAGCAAAAGGTTCCCTTTGCCACCTTCATGTTGCGAGGAGAGACAGATTACTGGTGGGAATCTGTAAAGCGTACTCAACCTGCCGCACTTAAAATGTCTTGGGAGAAATTCCAAGAACTGTTCAACGACAAGTACTTTCTCGAAAGTATTCGTCACATGAAGGAGGTGGAGTTCATCAAGCTAGAGCAGAACAATATGACAATGTCGCAGTACAAAGCTAAGTTTGTCGAATTGTCCCGATTTACGTCCCACTCAGTTGATAATAAGGAGAGAATGACACGGATGTTTCTAAGAGGTTTGAAACTCGAGATATATCAATACTTAATTTCTCACAAACTGTGTTTGTATTCAGATGTTGTAAATAGGGCTTAGTTATTAGAGCGCGATAACAAGTCAACCCAACCAAGAGAGAGCAGCCGTCAAAATGATAATACCAGTGGTAGCAGTCATCGAAGCGGTGACAACAAACGTGGAGGGAATCAACATGTCAGAAATAGTAACCACTTCGGTGGAAATCATGGCCAAGATAATAGAAGTGGAAATTTCAAGAAGAGGATATTCAACAATGATGGAAAGACGTCATCACCAGTACCTGTTGTTAAGGAAGGGGAACTACAGCCAATCGTATGTTACAAATGCGGAAGGGAGGGACATATCAGTCCGAACTGTACGCAACAATCTAAAGCGTGTTATAATTGCGGAAGAGAAGGTCACCTAGCCCGATTTTGTCGTACACCAAAGTCAAGTCCAGCTGGGATGGAGGCATCAAAGGCCGTCCCAGACAAGACAAAACCGGTAGTTCAAGGGAGAGCGTTTGTCGTAACCTCCCAAAAAGCGAGGAATCCGAACGAGGTGATCACGGGTAAGCTAATCATAAACTCTAGCGAAGTATATAACTTATTTGATACCGGTTCTACCCATTCTTTTATTTCTCCTACTTGCGCTCAACGTTTAAATTTGACTATGGAGAAATTAGACTTTGACTTATCTGTTGAAACTCCGTTGGGAGAAACCTTCATTTTATCCATTGTTTATAAGTCTTGTTTGATTCAACTCGGTACCCTCACATTACCTGTCGATCTTATTTCCTTAAAAATACTTATATTTAATGTGATTTTAGGGATTAATTGGTTAACTACTCATCATGCGAAAATTGATTATTTTCGTAAGGTTGTTAGCTTTCATATTCCTAACCAATCTATTATGAAAATTCAAGTAACCAAACCACTAAAGTTAATCACTGTCATATCAAGCCATAAAGCTATTCGTTTATTGAAAAACGGAAGTCAATCTTTCTTAGCCCATGTCACAGATTTAAACAAAAATACGTCAGATTTGAATAATATTTCTATTGTTAATAAATTTCCTGACGTATTCCCTGAAGAACTTCCTGGCCTACCCCCAGAGTGTATAGTAGAATATCCTTGATATTTGCGTTTCATCCAGTATCTTTTCATAGAAATATTATTCTGAGCTTTCTTGATAATTATTGATCTTTTTATGCCGGAATACTATTCACGGGTTACTATTCATGAGTTACTATTTACGGGTTACTATTCACTCAAATATTATCCACTCAGGTATTCGGGGCACTTTTAGTGCCAGAGTACTATTCACGAGTTACTATTCACGGGTTATTATTCACCCAGTTACTATTTACTCGAATATTATTCACTCAGGTAGTTTCTGCAGTTTTCATGCTGGGGTACTATTCATGAGGTACTATTCCCAAAGTACTATTCATAGGATACTATTCACGGGGTACTATTCACCCGAAAAATATATTTCTTTTCTGTCCAAATTATTTTTGATACATGAATATTATTCTTGAATTTTACTCCACAAAGCAATATCATGTTGACAATTTGGATATTTTTAAACTCTGGATAAATTTAAAGTCTTTAATATTTATCCTTGATTTCGTTTGATTAATGCTTATATCATTGTCATCATCCTTATGCTTATATTATAATGAAAGTCATATGTGGCTTACGTGTATAGATGAACTGTTGATTGGTACGATTATGACCAGGAATTATTCGGTATAATTATGACCGTAATGTTACAAATGATGTGGTAAAAGTCCTCATTGGCCCGTAGTGCATTGATGGACATATGTTGGTATGATCATAACCATGCATTCTCTTCGGCCAAGGGTGCAAAGATGAATTGTTGTTTGGCATGATCATGACCATTGGTGAAAAGACAAATATCCTTGGCCCGTAGTGCATGGATAATTCGTGGTTGTGATACTAACGAATATCCTTGGCCGTAGTGCATGGGTAATTCAGTGATGTATTGAGCTGAGTCTTAGCGATAAAATATTGATAATAAACTTTTAATTCGTAGAAGATAGTAGATATCATGCTCTACTTGACTCTTCTAAAATACAGTTGTATGTCCTTGGCATGTAGTGCAAAGATGAACTGTTAATGAATATCTTTGGCCTGTAGTGTAAAGATGAATTTATTAGTATGATTATGAACATGAACTATGATTTGATATAACCATGATCTTTGATGTTTCAGGTAAAGACAGGTGATGAAATTTATCTTCGTCCTAGGTGTGAAGAGGAATTTAGAATCACAATTATAATTATGAGTTATTCACATGATTGTGGACATAAACTGTTGATTGATGTTACATGGATAAAACATTGTTGGTGGACTTTTAACATGGAGAAGATAATAGACTTTATGGTCTAGTTGACTCTTCTAATGGATTGCTCGTTTCGCTGCCACTATGGTTGAAAAGTTTTATCATCTACCATATGTTCTAAATCTCTGATTTATTACTGACGAAGGCTATTGATAATTTAATTATCTTTAGTCATGATATTCTTTACTGGGATAGTTGTGCTCGCCCTTTTGCTTCATAATTCCTTTTAGGTAATAAAAGTTTAGTTGGGTCGAGCGAGGGTAATAGGGGAATAGAACGATGGTCTATAGCTGTTGAGGTTTCCCCTAAAACAGTATGGAAATAATTTTATTTAGAATTTTAGATAAGCGTGTCGTATTTTATACGTCATTTTAATCGTTGATTTTGGTGAACCAAATAGGGTGAGGTGAACCCAACTTTGGAAGGGCGTTTTGCCACTATCATACAAGATGCCTAATGACATACGACTTCGTGTTATCATATGACAGGGTTGTGCACATGCACTTGCTGATTTTATCTATGAGCACTACTTATATAATCTCGGAGTTTGGTTGAAATATAATTCTCAATTGGAGATAATGGAAATAAATATATGTTAAGAGAAGACTAACCATTGGAAAGAACATAATAGTAATTGTAAGACCCCAACTTTTTGAATAAAGATTAAATTTTCTCAAAATATATTTTTGAATATTATGGTGTGGATTTGATATAATGTTATAGTTGTGGGTAATATTTACAAATTTTGCAAAGTACACGTTATTATATTATATTCGATTGGTCGGGGAATATTCGTTTTAACAGGGAATATTCGTACACCGGCACAATCATTGGTGGACCCCCACAACGGAATTATTGTCGGATCGAGAAAGCGACAAAAATACTTTATGAAAATAACGGCGGAAGTTTCTTCGTTAGCTATTGTTGAAACACCCGGTGTTAAAAAAATACGATATCTGGCGTGGTTGCATAGTAGCTACGGTATTGATTATTGATGCTTACGTGAGAAGTCTCTCGGTTATACTCAATTATTGCTACTGATGAATTCTTTGATCATATCTCTCATATTATTGATTCAATTATTATCACAGTATCATTTGCATAATAGTTTATATTATTAAAGCAACAATTGAGACGACAAAGTTATTCATATTATTATTTGCAATATAGACAATGTTTAGAAGTTCTGTCAAGGAGAGGTTTGGTCACCTAATCAAGGCTACTAATAAGGAGAAATCCTTATCGGAAAGCCCCTCTTTCTCAGGAAAGACACGGTTGTTAAATATTGTGAGTTATAATATTAATGATGAATAAGTTGTGTTGATTAAAAATGAATTTTGATAGTTCCATTGTGTTGGGATTATTAGTGTTAGTGGAAATCGACATCTATTCCGATGATAATTGATGTCTGGGGTTATATTGATAAATCGGGTAATTTATTGGATAAATGAGCAATTAATTGCTACTAATTCATATGCTTATATAACTATTTGTTCACATGTGTGTACTATTGAATCACGTTATTTACTATTAGGGGAGTTGGTGCAAGATTGATAATACTTGCATGACTAAGTTAATAATGGAGGTATAGATGGAGGTACTATACTGTAATTCATATTTTCACATGATTATATTATTGATTCACATGATTGAACTATTGATTCACATTATTTACTATTAGGGGAGGTGGTGCAAGTTTGATAATACTTGCAGGACTAAATTAAAAATGAAAGAAAAGTTAGAGGTATTGTACTGTAATTTTTTGTGCCCCAAAACGTGCAATTATCGAAACTATATTTTCCTATAAATAGAAGCTCCATCTTCCTTCATTTCTCACCAATTCACAAAAGCTTTAGAGCGATTATTATAGAGAGAAATTATAGAGAGAAAGAAGAAGAGAAGTCTGCTACCTCACTATTCCAGTATCCAGTTTTTCTAAGGTAGGGAGTATTATTTCTTTCTTATCCATGAAGAGAACTTCTGTTATTCCATTCTTTATTATTCTGTTGGAATAAACTGTATACGCGGGATACCCTATACTTGGTGAAATTCTTCTGTTATTCCATTCTTTATTATTCTGCTTTGGAACATCACATGCGTGCATTTACTGTGGGACTGGTTCCATTATTTATCACTTTGTTGGAACATCCTGTCTGTGCTTTACGCATGACCTGGTTCCATTATTTATTATTCTATTAGAATATCCTGTATGTGCGTCAGTATGCGACTTTGTATTGACTACCGGGAATTGAACCATGTCACCATCAAAAATAGGTACCAGTTGCCTCGCATTAATGACCTGTTTGACTAGTTCAAGAGGAGCACAATTTTTTCAAAGATCGATCTTCGATTCGGATATCATCATCGGTGAAGGTTAAAAGCGAGGATATTCCAAAGAGCGCCTTCGAGAACTTCGATGCGGGCATTATGAATTCTTAGTTAAGTCTTTTAGATTGACTAATGCTCCTGCTGCCTTCATGGATATGATGAACCGAGTATTCAAGGAATATTTGGATCATTTTGTGGTCGTCTTTATTGATGACATCCTCATATATTCCAAAAGCCTTAAAGATCATGAGCAACACTTGAGGCTGATACTCCAAAAGCTTCGTGAAAACAAGTTATATGCCAAGTTGAAGAAATGCAAGTTCTGGCTTGAGGAAGTTGCATTCCTTGGGCACGTGATATCAAGTCATGGAATATTTGTTGACCCAGCAAAGATTGAAGCAATTCAAAGCTGGGAGCAACCTAAATCAGTAACCGAAGTACGTAGCTTTCTCGGCTTAGCGGGTTATTATCGGAGATTGTAGAAGGGTTTTCTCGAATCGCTACTCCATTAACTCAGCTGACTCGAAAAGATACAAAATTCGGTTGGAGCGTGGAATGTGAGAAGAGTTTTCAAGAACTCAAGAGGAGACTCATTTCAAATTTTGTTTCGACAATACCATCTAGCTCGGGGATTTGTCATCTACGGTGATGCTTGCAAAGCAAAAGGGTTAGGATGTGTTCTCATGCAACATGAGAAAGTCATAGCTTTATGCCTCACCAAGAACTCAAGGAATATGTGAGGAATTATCCTACTCATGATCTAGAGTTGGCAGCTGTCGTTTTTGCGCTTAAAATTTGGAGGCATTACCTGTATGGGGAGAAAGTGGAGATCTATACGGATCTTAAAAGTCACAAATATTTCTTCATTCAAAAGGAACTCAACATGCGGCAACAACGTTGGCTCGAACTGTTGAAAGATTATGATCATACTATTCAATACCATCTTGGAAAAGTGAACGTAGTAGCTGATGCACTGAGTAGAAGATCATATGCGGGTACAAGTGCAATATTGTCAACGCAGAGGCCCATTTTGTATGACTTGCAAAGGATGGTGTTAGAGATAAAGACTCCAGGGACCCATGTGATGATGGTGAATATACGAGTAGAACCGACTTTAATCGATAAAGTTAAAGCTGCTCAAGCTACAGACCTGGAGCTGATGCGTATAAGAAAAAAAGTACAAGAAGGTGCTATGCTGGAAGCAAGAATCGATGAAGAAGGAATACTTGAGTCAACTCCGGACTTTTTGTGTTCCTAACAACCACGATTTAAAGTATAAAATCATGATGGAGGCGCACAACACACCGTTTGCAATCCATCCCGGGAGTACCAAAATGTATCGTGATCTTCAACATACATTTTGGTGGAGCAATATGAAGAGAGAGATAGCAGAGTTTATCTCAAGGTGTTTAACTTGTCAACGAGTCAAGGCGGAGCATCAAGTACCAAAAAGGTCCATTGCAGCCACTTAAAATTCCAGAATGGAAGTGGGAACACATTACCATGGATTTTCAAGCATTGGTCTTCCCAAGGTTTCTCAAGGCATATATGCAATTTGGGTCATTGTTGATAGATTGACCAAGTCTGCTCATTTCCTACCTATACGAGAAACTTATACACTTGAACGTCTTGCTCGTATGTACATAAACGAGATTGTAAGACTACATGGTATGCCAGTTTTCATAGTTTCTGATCGAGACCCAAGATTCACTTCAAGATTTTGGGTTAGTTTACAAAAAGCTATGGGCACGGATTTACGATTTAGCTTGGCATATCATCCTCAGACGGACGGGCAGTCGGAGAAGACCATTCAAACTCTTGAAGATCTATTAAGACTCTGTGTCCTTGACTTCAAGGGAAGTTGGGATAAGTTCCTACCATTGGTGGAGTTTTCCTACAACAACAGTTCTCAAGTAAGTATTGGCATGGCTCCATTTGAGGCGTTGTATGGAAGAAAGTGTCGTTCTCCAGTATGCTGGGATGAGGTGGGTGAAGCAACGTTGTTGGGACCGGAGTTGGTACGTATGACTACGTAAAAGATTCAAACGATCCGACAACGTATAAAAACCTCACAAGATCGACAAAAGAGTTGTGTTGATCTTCATCGAAAGGACGTGGAATTCGATATTAGAGATCATGTGTTGTTACGTGTTGCTCCACGGAAAGGAGTTACGAGATTTAGAAAGAGAGGAAAGCTCAATCCTCGATTCATCGGTCCATTTTTAATCCTCGATCGAGTAGTAGAAGCGTAGGCGTATAGACTCGACTTTATCGCATGAAGTATGTCTCGTGTTCATAACGTTTTTCACATATCTATGTTACGTAAATATGTGAAAGACCCGAACCACATTATTGAATTAGAACCAGACGAGATAGAGGAAGATTTAACGTATGAAGAGTTACCTGTTAAAATCTTGGATAAAAAGGATCATTTTCTACGCTCCAAGGTTATACCTCAAGTCAAAGTTTTGTGGAGAAACCACGATGTGGAAGAAATGACCTGGGAGTTAGAATCTGAGATGTAATCAAAATATCCTTACCTCTTCGACATACCAGGTACGCACCCTAATTTCGAGGACAAAATTTCATAAGAAGGGGAGGTTGTAAGACCCCAACTTTTTGAATAAAGATTAAATTTTCTCGGAATATATTTTTGAATATTATAGTGTGGATTTGATATAATGTTATAGTTGTGGGTAATATTTACAAATTTTGCAAAGTACGCAAGTTGTTATATAATATTCGATTGGTCGCGGAATATTCATTTTAACAGGGAATATTCGTACAACGGCACAATCATTGGTGGACCCCCACAACGAAATTATTGTCGGATTGAGAAAACGACAAAAATACTTTATGAAAATAACGGCGGAAGTTTTACCGTTAACTGTTGAAACACCTGGTGTTAAAAGTATAGTAATACGCGTGGTTGCTTAGTAGCACACGGTATTGAT
Organism: Panax quinquefolius; assembly: GCA_020205615.1. NCBI lineage: Eukaryota > Viridiplantae > Streptophyta > Magnoliopsida > Apiales > Araliaceae > Panax > Panax quinquefolius. Next base: position 79,066,172 of record CM035171.1, on the reverse strand, counting down.
TATTGATGCTTACGTGAGAAGTCACTCAGTTATACTCAATTATTGCTACAGTAATTGCTGCATCATATCTCTCATATTATTGATTCAATTATTGTCACAGTATCATTTGCATAATAGTTTATATTATTAAAGCAATAATTGAGACGACAAAGTTATTCATATTATTATTTGCAATATTGACAATGTCTAGAAGTTCTATCAAGGAGAGGTTTGGTCAGCTAATTGCGCGCCAATAAGAAGAAATCCTTATCGAAAAGCCCCCTCTTTCCTGGGAACGACCTGGTTGATAAATATTGTGAGTTATAATATTAATGATGAATAAGTTGTGTTGATTAAAAATGAATTTTGATAGTTCCATTGTGTTGGGATTATTAGTGTTAGATGAAATCGACATCTATGATAATTGATGTCTGGGGGTTATATTGATAAATCGGGTAATTTATCGGATAAATGAGCAATTAATTGCTACTAATTCACATGCTTATATAACTATTTGTTCACATGTGTGTACTATTGAATCACATTATTTACTATTAGGGGAGTTGGTGCAAGATTTGATAATACTTGCATGACTAAGTTAAAAATGGAGGTATAGATGGAGGTACTATACTGTAATTCGTATTTTTCACATGATTATACTATTGATTCACATGATTGAACTATTGATTCACATTATTTACTATTAGGGGAGGTGGTGCAAGTTTGATAATACTTGCAGGACTAAATTAAAAATGAAAGAAAAGTTGGAGGTATTGTACTGTAATTTTTTGAGCCCCAAAACGTGCAATTATCGAAATTATATTTCCTATAAATAGAAGCTCATTCTTCCTTCATTTCACACCAATTCACAAAAATTTAGAGCGATTATTATAGAGAGAAATTATAGAGAGAAAGAAGAAGAGAAGTCTGCTACCTCACTATTCCAGTATCCAGTTTTTCTAAGGTAGGGAGTATTATTTCTTTCTTATCCACGAAGAGAACTTCTGTTATTCCATTCTTTATTATTCGTTGGAATAAAGCTGATATCGCGGCTACCCTATACTTGGTGAAATTCTTACATTATTCCATTCTTTATTATTCTCTTTGGAACATCACGCTGCATGCGTTTACGCTTTGGGACCGGGTTCCATTATTTATCATTCGTTGGAACATCATATACGTGCTTTACGCATGACTGGTTCCATTATTTATTATTCATTGAAATATCACATCATGCATTTTACACGGACCGATTTCGTCTTTATTATTCATTGGAACATCTTGTCGGTGCGAATTTCTTTGACGACGGTTTCTGTTATTTAGTATTCGTTGGAATAACTTGTCTACGCGGAAATACCGCATGCATGGTGATTTCTTTTGTTATTCTATTTTTATTATACTCGGTTGGTTAAAGTTTTGACTTCTATACTCCATGAAATTAGTGGAATATCCTTGATATTGGCACTTCATCCAAAGATCTTTTCATGGAAATATTCTTCCGAGCATTCTTGAATTTTACTCTACAAAGCAAAGATCATGTTGACAATTTGGACATTATTAGTTCTGGATAAATTAATTCTTGAACTTGTTTTATTGAATTCTTATATCATTGTCATCATCCTCATGTTTATATATTTTGAAAGTCATCATTTTCTGAAGTGCATAGATGGACTTGGTATGATTATGACCGAGGATTATTGATTGTAATTATGACCGTAATATTACAAATGATGTGGTAAAAGTCCTCATTGGCCCGTAGTGCATTGATGGACAGTTGTTGGCATGATCATGACCATAAATGAATTGAAACAACCCGGGTCAAATCCCGAGTCCGGAATAAATCTCGGGTCAAATATCAAGTCCGAATCGAATTAAATCCATCAAAATAAGGCCTCAAACCACTGGCCCAATAGTATCTTCTTGGGTCATCTAGCCCACCACAGGCTTCCAAAAGGTCATGACTTGAAGGTACTATTGTTAGTTACTTAATTCCTCATATACAGACAAATTTTCTCCCTATCTTTCGATATGGGACTGGGGTGTTACAAACTCCCCCACTTAAATTTCTGACGTCCCCGTCAGAACCGATCACACACACGGCCCAAAGGTCTTTGCCTCTCTAGCCATTGTGGGATAATACCGGCTGACTTCGTGTCCCCACCTCCAGACCTCCATCTCTCCATTGTGGGATAATACCACCAGCCTTCGTGTCCCCACCTCCAGCAACTCGATCGGATGACCCGACCCGAGTTTTCGAGAGTCAGCTCTAATACCATATGAAACAACCAGGGTCAAATCCCGAGTCCGGAATAAATCTCGGGTCAAATCACAAGTCTGAATCGAATCAAATCCATCAAAATAAGGCATCAAACCACTGGCCCAATAGTATCTTCTTGGGTCATCTAGCCCACCACAGGCTTCCAAAAGGTCATGACTTGAAGGTACTATTGTTAGTTACTTAATTCCTCATATACAGACAAATTTCCCCCCTATCTTTCGATGTGGGACTGGGGTGTTACATGAATACACAAATATTCTTGGCCCATAGTGCATGGATAATTGTGGTCGTGATACTAAAGACTATCCTGGCCAGTAGTGCGTGGGTGATTCGGTGATGTGGATTATTTATTGTCGAGTCCCGCCGATAAAAGTGATGAAAAACCTTTTAAATCATAAAAGATAGTAGATTTTATTCTCTACTGACTCTTTTAATGGATTGCTTGTTCACCGCAGATTAAACTTGAGGGTTGTTATATTATATCGGTTTAACTTTGTTGAAGGCTAACGATAATATATTCTCGCATTATCTTAGTCATAATATTTTCTATTGGGTTAGTTGAGCTCACCTTTTACTTTCATTGTTCTCTTCAGAAATGAGAACGTAGCGAGGGGACTAGTCGGGAAAGCGGGTAGCGGACGAGATGATAAGATTAGTAGTCCTCACTATTCGGTGAATTAGTGGGAAAATAAATGTAATAATATTGAATTTGAGTTTATATATTGTCTAGAAGACAATATTTGTATTAAAACTCACGACTTATGTTTTGTCGTATTTTTTGCATGACGGTTGTATAATTAAGTTGTATTTGTATTACGTACCATGTATTTGGCGACTCGAATAGGTGATGTATACCTATTTTGGGGGCGTCACAGTAATCTTCTCATTTTTCTCTGGGGTCTATTGGGTCAACCAAGGATAATTCTCGAGTCATATGATATCTACCATAACATAGATGCATGGCCTCCCATGTACGAAGGTTTCCTTGAGCATTTTCAAAAAATTTTAATTTCTAAAACAATTATTGACTGTACTTTTATGTAAAGTACCATTGTAAGGTGTTATGGTCGAGACATCATGAGAGTTACATATATTTGTATTAAAACTCATAGCTTATATGTTGTCGTACTCTGCACGACAGTTCAACAGTTGTATAAATGAAGTTTGTATTTAATTTCTGTAGTGTGATATCTGGCGACTCAGAATGGGTCGTGTGGACCTATTTTGAGGGCGTCACAGGTATAATTATGGGTGATATGTGCAAATTTTACAAAGTAAGCAAGTTGTCATAAAATATTCGTTTGGTCGGGGAATATTCTTTTTGTCGAAAATATTCGTACGACGGAAAAATCATTAGTGGACCCCACATAACGGAATAATTGTCGAATATAGAAAGAGACAGAAATAACCTTTTTATAAAGAATAACGACAAAACTTTTACCGTTAACTATTGAAATATTCGGTGATAAAAGTACAGTAATACACGTGGTTGCACAGTAGCACACAATATTGCACAGTATCTTTGATTATTGATTCTTACATAAGAAGTCACTCATTTTTATTCAATAATTACCACAATAGTTGTTGCATAGTATCTCATATTATTGATTCAATTATTGTCACAGTATCATCTGCACAATATTTTATATTATTAAATCAATAATTAAGACGACACCGTTATTCATATTATTATTTGCATTATTGACAATGTCTAGAAAGTTCTGTCGAGGATAGGGGTTAGGTTATTTAATTGTGCACCAATAAGGAGAAATGCTTATCGAAAAGCCCCCTCTTTCTTGGGAATGATCTGGTTGTCAATATTGTGAGTTATAATATTAATGATGAATAATTGTTGAAAGATTAAAAATGTGTTTATTGAAGATAAGTGATTTGTGGTAAATATTTATTCAAATTTTGATATAAATAGAGGGGTTTGTCATGCAGTATTTGTAAGTTTGGCTTATTACATGGACCTCCACTTACTCATTTTTCAAAATCGCCAGTAGAAAGTTGTCTCAGTTTTGTTTTATTATTATTATAATAGTAATAAAACAAAAAACTTTTTATATAAAACAGTTAACTTTTTATAATATATATAAAGTTATTTGTTGTATTAGATTATAATTAGAATATATTATATTATATATAAAGTTTTTGTTTTATTAGAATATTTTATTGCACAGTGATGATTATTAAAAATCAAAAAATCAGCTGAATTCGTCCGTGAAAAAGTTTCTATTCATCCGTGATTATTTTCTTAAATAGTGCCTTGACATTCTGCTATAAATAGGTTACTTAGTTAAGAAATGAAAATCACACTAGAATCAGAGAATTCTTCTTCTATAATATTGTGCGTATTTCTTTCTAATATAAGAATACTTTGAGTGTTACTAATAGTGCACGATTTTCTCAAGAATATCTCCGCTATACCAGTCAGATTTAGTCTTCTACTAAGGTAAGGGATATTATTTTAGTTCAATATTCGTAAGGAATATTATTTTCTTCCATACTCTATAGTATTTAAGTGATATTATTTCGTTTCATATTCCTAAATCTACACTTACTTTGATAAGTATTGCTTCTATAATCCATGATATTAGTAGAATATCCTTGAGTTTTGCGCTTCTTTTAGTATCGTTTTACTAAAATATTTGTCTAAACCTTCTTATTAAATTTTAATATTTTCATTCGGGGTACTATTCACAGAGTACTATTCAGTCCAGGTACTATTCACGGGGTACTATTCACAACAAAATTGGTTTCTTTTTTGTCCAAATTATTTTTGATACATGCATATCATTCTTGAATTTTACTCCACAATTAGTTATCATGTTCACAATTTGGACATTCTTGAACTCTGGATAAATTGAATTATAAATCTCTAATATTTATCATTGATCTCACTTGATTGATTCTTTATATCATTGTCATTATCCTAATGTTTATATTGTGCTGAAAGTCATCTTTGGCCCATAATGCAAAGATGGGTTGTTGATGGGTATGATTATGACCATGAATTATGTATTGGTATAATTATGACCTTTAATGTTACAGATAAAGGTTTGTGATGAAAGTCCTCTTTGGTTCGTAGTGCATAGATGGACTGATGTTTGTAATGATCATGACCACTGGTGATACAAACGAATATCCTTGGGCCGTAGTGCATGGATAATTTGTTGATTTGAAACATTTATTGATTGGTGTTACAGGGATAAAATATTGATTATGGACTTTTAAATCATAGAAGATAGTAGACACCATGCTCTACTTGACTCTTCTAATGGATTGCTTGTTCTGCTATAATTGTTGATCTAAAAGTTGTTGTCTATTGTATTCTATCAAAATTTTCACTGTTGAGGACTAAGAATAATTTGTTTTTCGTTATCGTAGTCATAATATTCTTTACTGGGCTAGTCGAGCTCACTCTTTTCCTTTTGGTTCCATTGTTCTTCTCAGGAGGCGAGAATGTAGTTGGGACTAGTCGGGGAGTGGAGTAATAGTCCAAGATGGTTATTTTAGTAATCCTCACTATTTTGTAAAATAATTTGACAATAATTGAAATGAGAACTTTATTGAGTTTGGATATTGTCTACGAGACAATATTTGTATTGAAACTCACAGCGTATGTTTTGTCGTATTTTACACGACAATTAATAGTTATATAAATGAAGTTTGTATTTTAATTCTGTACCATGTATTTGGAGACTCGGAATGGGTTGTGTAGACCTATTTTGGGAGCGTCACAGTTGGTATTAGAGCTATAAGTAAAGAGTCCCGAGCCTCTCGCTGGTGACTCCCTTGTGTGGGATGCACCGAAGCCAGACTCTTCGTAGGGGGACGCCGTAAATAACAGTGGCAAGCTGATAAGTATCACTGTGAGGTGCTATCCAAGGTTAGGATATGAGTCACAGTTGGTATCAGAGCTTAGGGATATGATCTCTGATGGAGATTTGAGATTAAAACTAGGAGGGGAGAGACGAGTAAAACCTTTGCTAGTGTGTCCTACCTAAGTTTGTTTGTTATTTAATTGGTCGGTCAGAATATAAGGATAATATGTGGCATGCCAATTTCTTTAATTAACCCTTTTTTTGTGCCAGTATTTAAGAATGACATCTGAAGATCAAGAGATAAACTCATATAGAGTTTTAAGTGATGAATTGAGGAGATTTATTTAAAGAATAAATATTAGAGTATAATATCTTGTTATAACAAAAATGTTTATTGGGGAGTACTAATAAAGTTATTGAACTTGATTGTAGGACGTCATGTCAAGAAGAAATTAGAGATATACATGTGGTGAGTGAAGAATTAATAGTTACACCCGAGCTAGTTGCAGAGGTAGCAGCTGAGAGTGAGGAAGAAGAGGACCCTGAGGAGGATTTATTAGGAGAAATTTTTGATCAAAATATAGAACTGAAAGATCGTATTCATGAGTTAGAAGAGCAGGGTGAAGAACGACAAGCGATCGTGGAGAAAAGGCATGCAACAATTCAAGATTTTGCTACCCGATATACAAAGCTTGAACAAAAGCTCTCTTTGGCAGAGTATATGATAATAGAGCTGTAATCTGAGAATTCAAATGTCAAGGATCAGCTGAAAGAAGAAACAACTGAATGAGTGAGAATGGAGGTTGCATAGGTAAAAACCGCACGACGCGTTGATATTGTAGAAAGAGACATCCAATCCAAAAAGGCCAAAATAGATGATATGGATCTTGCTTTTTGGACAGGAATTGGGAGAACCCGACATCGAGTCTGGAATTATCCTGTACAGAGCAGTCAACCCCAATTCGATATGGATTGAAGGTTAATTATTCAGATAATGGATCAGGAGTACAATGAAGCAGTTGACGGTGGAATGTGCTCTATATCAAAGTTAAGTCCAGTTGATACGGTGTCACCAAAGGTTGTCCCGGACAAGTCAAAGTCGATGGTTCAAGGAAGAACGTTTGTCGTGACTTCTCAAAAAGTGAGGAACTCAGACGAAGTTATCATGGGTAAGCTAATCATAAATTCTCACGAAGTCTATACCTTATTCGATACCGGTTCTACCCACTCTTTTATTTTACCTAATTTTGCTCAACGTTTGAACTTGACCCCTGAGAAATTAGACTTTGACTTATCTGTTGATATAATTCTTGTTTGATTTATATAGACACTTTCACATTACCTGTTGATCTTGTCTCTTTGAAAATACTTGCATTTGATGTGATTTTAGGGATTGATTAGTTAACTACTCATCATGCAAAAATTGATTATTTTCATAAGGTCGTTAGTTTTCATATTCCTAACCAACCTATTATGCGAATTCAGGCAAACAAACCACTAAAGTAAATCACTGTCATATCAAGCCATAAAGCCAATCGTTTATTGAAAAATAGATGTCAAGTTTTCTTAGCCCATGTCGTGGATTTAAACAAAAATACGTCAGATTTGAATGATATTTCTGTTGTTAATGAATTTCCTGACGTATTTCTCGAAGAACTTTTTGGCCTACCCCCAGAGCGTGAAATTGAATTTTGTATTGACCTTGAACCCGATACAAAACCCATTTCCAAACTCCCATATCGAATGACTCTTATTGAACTTCAGGAGTTAAAAAAAACAACTATGGGAGTTTTTAGACATTGGTTTCATTTGTCCTAGTACATCTCCTTGGGGATCTCCTGTTTTATTCGTAAAGAAGAAAGATGGGAGTATGCGACTTTGCATTGACTATCGGGAGTTGAATCATGTCACCATAAAAAATAGATACCTGTTACCTCACATTGATGATCTGTTTGACCAGTTACAAGGTGTTAAATTCTTCTCAAAGATCGATCTTCGTTCCAGATATCATCAGTTAAAGATTAAAACTGATGACATTCCGAAGACTGCTTTTAAAACTCGATACAAGCATTACAAATTTCTAGTTATATCTTTAGGATTGACCAATGCCCATGTTGCCTTCATGGATATGATGAACCAAGTATTCAAGGAATATTTGGATCATTTTATGGTTGTCTTTATTGATTACATCCTAATATACTCCAAAAGCCTCAAATATTTCTTCACCCAAAAGGAACTCAACATGCGGTAACGACGATGGCTCGAGCTGTTGAAAGATTACGACCATACCATTCAATACCATCCTGGAAAAGCGAACGTGGTAGCTGATGTGTTGAGTAGAAGATCATATGTGGGGTACAAATACGATATTGTTAACTCAAAGACCCATTTTATATGACTTACAAAGGATGCAGATAGAGTTAAAGACTCCAGGGAGCCACGTGAAGATGGAAAATATACGAGTACAACCAACTTTAATCAATAAAGTTAGAGTTGCTCAAGCAACAGACCTAGAGTTGGTACGCATGACTACGGAAAAAATTCAAATGATCCGACAACGTATACAAACCTCACAAGGTCGACAAAAGAGTTATGCCGATCTTCATTAAAGGGACGTGAAATTCAATGTTGGAGATCATGTATTATTACGTGTTGCTCCATGGAAAGGAGTTACGAGATTTTGAAAGAGAGGAAAACTCAACCCTCGATTCATTGGTCCATTTAAAATCCTTTCTTGAGTAAGAACTATGGCCTATAGACTCGCCTTACCGCCAAGTATGTCTCGTGTTCATAACGTTTTTCACATATCTGTAATGTAAATATTAGAAGACCCAAACCACATTATTGAATTAGAACCAGATAAGATAGCGGAAGATTTAACGTATGAGGAAGTACCTGTCAAGATCTTGGATAAGAAGGAACATATTCTACGCTCAAAGATTATACCTCAAGCCAAAGTTTTATGGAGAAACCATGATATTGAGAAAATTACCTGGGAGTTAGAATATGAAATGAAAACTAGGTATCATCACCTCTTCGACATACCAGGTACGTACATCAATTTCGAGGACGAAATTTCATAAGGAGAGGAGGATGTAAGACCACAACTTTTTATGAATAAAGATTTAATTTTCTCTAAATATTATTTTGAATAATAAGATGTTGATTTGATATAATGGTATAGTTATGGGTGATATGTGCAAATTTTGCAAAGTAAGCAAGTTGTCATAAAATATTTGTTTGGTCGGGGAATATTATTTTTGTCGAGAATATTCGTACAACGGCACAATCATTGGGGGACCCCACATAACGGAATAACTGTCGGATATAGAAAGCGACAAAAATAACCTTTTTATAAAAAATAACGACAAAAATTTACCGTTAACTGTTGAAATACCCAGTGATAAAAGTACAGTAATACGCGTGGTTGCACACTCTGTTTCATTCAATAATTGCCACAGTAGTTGTTGCATAGTATCTTATATTATTGATTCAATTATTGTCACAGTATCATCTGCACAATATTTTATATTATTAAATCAATAATTGAGACGACACAGTTATTCATATTATTATTTGCATTATTGACAATGTTTAGAAACTTCTGTCGAGGAAAGGAGTGAGGTTATTTATTTGCGCGCCAATAAGAAGAAATGCTTATCGAAAAGCCCCCTCTTTCTTGGGAATGATCTGGTTGTCAATATTGTGAGTTATAAAATTAATGATGAATAATTGTTGAAAGATTAAAAATGTTTTTATTGAAGATAAGTGATTTGTGGTAAATATTTATTTAAATTTTGATATAAATAGAGGGGCTTGTCATGAAGTATTTGTTGTAAGTTTGTCTTATTACATGGGCCTCCACTTACTCATTTTTTAAAATCACCGGTAGAAAGTTGTCTTAGTTTTGTTTTATTATTATTAAAATAATAATAAAACAGAAAACTTTTAATATAAAACATAAAACTTTTTATAATATATATAAAGTTATTTGTTTTATTAGATTATAATTAGAATTTATTATATTATATATAAAGTTTTTTTGTTTTATTAGAATATTTTATTTCACAGTAATGAATAGTAAAAATTAGAAAATCCGCCGAATTCGTCCTTGAAAAACTTTATGTTCATCCGTGATTATTTTCTTAAATAGTGCCCTGTCATTCTCCTATAAATAGGTTGCTTAGTTAAAAAATGAAAATCACACCAGAATCAGAGAATTTTTCTTCTATAATATTGTGCGTATTTCTTTCTAGTATAAGAATACTTTTAGTGTTACTAATAGTGCAAGATTTCCTCAAGAATATCTCTGCTATACCAGTCAGATTTAGTCTTCTACTAAGGTAAGGGATATTATTTTTGTTCAATATTCGTAAGGAATATTATTTTCTTCCATACTCTATAGTATTTAAGTGGTATTATTTCGTTTTATATTTCTAAATCTACACTTACTTTGATAAGTATTGCTTCTATAATCCCTAAAATACGTAGAATATCCTTAATTTTTGCGCTTCTTCTAGTATCGTTTCACTGAAATATTTGTCTGAACCTTCTTATTAAATTTTAATATATTCATTCGGGGTACTATTCATAGAATACTATTCACGACAAAATTTGTTTCTTTTCTGTCCAAATTATTTTTGATACATGAATATTATTCTTGAATTTTACTCCACAATTAGTTATCATGTTGACAATTTGGACATTCTTGAACTCTGGATAAATTGAATTATAAATCTCTAATATTTATCTTTAATCTCACTTGATTGATTCTTTATATCATTGCCATCATCCTCATGCTTATATTGTGCTGAAAGTAATCATTGGCCCGTAGTGCAAAGATGGGTTGTTGATGGGTATGATTATGACCAAAAATTATGTATTGGTATAATCATGACCTTTAATGTTACAGATAAAGGTTTGTGATGAAAGTCCTCTTTGGCCTGTAGTGCATAGATGGGCAGATGTTTGGCATGATCATAACCACTGGTGATACAAATGGATATCCTTGGCCCGTAGTGCATGGATAATTTGTTGATTTGAAACATTTATTGATTGGTGTTACAGGGATAAAATATTGATGATTGACTTTTAAATCATAGAAGATAGTAGACATCATGCTCTACTTGACTCTTCTAATGGATTACTTGTTCCGCTGCAGTTGTTGATCTAAAACTTATTGTCTATTGTATTTTGTCAAATTTTTTACTGTTGAGGACTAAGGATAATTTGTTCTTTATTATCTTAGTCGTAATATTATTTACTGGGCTAGTTGGCTCACTCTTTTCCTTTTGGTTCCATTGTTCTTCTCAAGAGGCGATAATGTAGCTGGGACTAGTAGGGAGAGTGGAGTAATGGTCCAAGATGGTTATTTTAGTAATCCTCACTATTTTGTAAAATAGTGTGACAATAATTAAAATTTGGACTTTATTTGAGTTTGGATATTGTCTACGAGACAATATTTGTATTAAAACTCACAGCGTATGTTTTGTCTTATTTTACACGACAATTAATAGTTGTATAAATGAAGTTTGTATTTGAATTCTGTACCATGTATTTGACGACTCAGAATGGGTTGTGTAGACATATTTTGGGGGTGTCACAAATATCATATCCAAATTTCTGTCTTTGGACCCTTCAATTCATACTACAACCATGTCTATTTTCAAGGTACTAGTTTACCTCAACTTAGGTGCAAATGACTAGTACAAATTATAATACACAGATTTCTTCCATCCATTCTTGCAATTGTTGGCAAAGAGTAAGAATACTTTAATTATAAAAGCCTTTCAGTAGATAACTTGATGTTGACCACAAACTGAACAGGTTACCAAATTCAAATAATAACATTTCTTAGCTACCCAAACAAAATTAAAATAATGAAAAAACACAAGAACCCACAAAACTTGGATATTGTGCTCCTGTTTTTTAGACAATTAATGCAAAACGAACTATTTACTATCTAAAAATTTGAATTGTGAAGTCTACCATGTAATGTGGCATTGACTTGCATACAAAATGTTGTTGTTCAATTGTTTATATACTGAATTTGCTTAGTCTGTTTGTCATTATTGCATTTGAGTATTTTCCATATAGTTTAGGAAGCTTAGAAACCCGTTCGAGATTCACTTAATAGAAATGAATGTTGAATATTCCCCATTTTGGGACTGTTCCTGAATGTTTCGATCTCACTTAGGTCGGTGTTAACGGATTGTTATATTTTGAGAGTTTTTACTGAATATCTCTTGATGTTCTCAGGTGCATATTTAGGCTACGACGTGGTAGTCTATTTCGTGTACTTAAAGACCATGGAGAGGTGCTGCCGAAATTTCTTAAAACATAAAGTTGTGTTCATGTTGTTGGCATCAGGTGGGGTGACGCATTGGAGAATGGGATAAAAGCTTGACCCGTTAGAGTGGACATGTAGTTAGGACACTCATATGTATGCATAAACATTAACCCTCCTATTTGTGTTTTGTTTTCCTCATATATAGCGACCCATAGTGTATAGACAAAGATGTCTGTTGATCAAAGTTGGATGGAACGTAGGGTAGCCACTGATAAGAGTGGGTTTAGCTCTGAGTACCGTAGTGGGGTTGAACTGTTTCTTAATTTTGCGTTTGAGCAAGTCAGCGGTGATGAGATTAGATATCCTTGTAAGAGGTGTGTGAATAAAGTGTGGAAGGAAAGGAGTGATGTCATGCGCGATCTATTTGTGTATGGGTTCAATCAGGGTTATACGACATGGATCTATTATAGGGAAACCTGGTTGGATGTACATGAATCAAAACTGGAATCCAGAGGTGACGAAACCTTTGACTGTACTAACATGATAGTCGAAGCTGCTGGTTCATTATTCTAATGGAATACAGACAGGGATGACGGTAGCATCGAGCAAGAGCCGAATGATGGGGCTAAAGGTTTCTATGAGTTATTGAATGAATCAGCGACGCCACTGTATGACGGGCACGAAAAGAACACCATCTTATCTGCAATGACTAAGCTTTTACACTTCAAGAACGAGCATGACTGTAGCGAGAGAGGTTTTAATGAACTCCTAAACATTGTGAAGAAGTTCTTACCTGCAGGCAATAAGTTACCAAAGTCATACTATGATGCGAAGAAAATGGTCAAAAGGCTCAATCTAGGGTATAAAAAGATTGATGCTTGTGAGAATAACTTTACGTTGTATTACAGTGATGTCAATAAAGATAAGAGGCCATGTGATATCTGCGGTACAAGTAGATACTGTGAAAAGCGCAAGAAAAAGGGAAAAGACGTATCGAGAAAGATCTTACGTTACTTTCCCATTGCGCCGAGGTTTCAGCGATTGTTCATGTCAACACATACCGCCAAGTATATGAGGTGACACTCAACACGAGACATAGTCGAAGGTCAACTAGCTCACCCGGCAGATGGGCTTGAGTAGAAATTTTTTGATAAAAAACACCATTTGTTTGCTGAAGAGGTTCGCAATGTTAGGCTTGGACTTGCTACAGATGGCTTTAATTCGTTTAATGGGCCTTACACCAAGCCCTACTCAACTTTGCCGGTGATTATAGTTGTGTATAACCTCCCACCTTCGATGTGCATGAAAGATCTCTACATGTTCATGCCTTTACTGATTCCGTGTGATAAGAGTCCGAGTAAAGACATCAATGTATACATCATGCCTTTAGTTGATAAGTTGAAGATGTTGTGGGATAAAAGGGTTCAAACTTATGATGTATCTCTTAAACAGAACTTCGACATGAGGGCAGCTTTACTGTGGACCATAAATGACTTCTCGATGTTAGGAATGATCAGTGGATGGTCGACTCATGGAGGCTTGTCATGTCCTGTTTGCATGGGGTCAGTTAAAGCTATGTGGCTCAAACATGGGGGGAAATAAGTTTCTTTGCAACATCCAGACAGTTTTGTCCGATTGAACATCGTTATCGATGGATGAGTAGACAATTCAATCAAAAAAACAGAGAAATGTCGAGTATCTGGCCGTCTTTCTGGGATAGCTGTGTTGAGTTGGATTACTCACTTAAATTTTCCACCTCCAGGGAAGAATGACAAATTAGAGCGAGCTTATGGTTACGACAAGGTTCACAACTGGACACACAGATCCATGTTCTTTAACCTGCCTTATTAGGCTACACTATGCATCCGTCATTGTTTAGATCCGATGGATACTAAGAAGAACGTATTTGATAACATTTTTTATACAGTCCTAGATGCCAGTGGTAGAAGAAAGGGCAACAACAAGTCGAGGCTTGATTTGGTAGAAATGAACATTAGGGAACATCTGTGGCTGTATCAGAAGGGTAATAAGATGGTAACGCCTAAAGCTTATTATACTTTGATCAGGGAACATTTGTTATTGATATATAATTGGATCAGTGGACTGAAGCTCCCAGATGGATATTTTTCAAACATAGCAAGGTGTTGTAAAGTCGAAGAGTTGAAGTTTCGGGGTCTCAAAAGTTATGATTGTCATGTATTCATGCAGAAGTTGATCCCCGTGGCATTTATTGACTTGTTACCAAAACGTGTGGTTGAAGCACTGATAGAGCTTTCTAATTTCTTCAGAGATATATGCTTAATAGAGCTCCAACTCAAAGACATAGATAAAATGGAGATGCAGATAGTGGAAATAATGTGCAAGTTAGAAATGATATTCCCTCCATCATTTTTTTATTCAATGGAGCATTTGCCTATTCACTTGTCATACAAAGCTAAGTTTGGCGGTCTTGTGCAATATAGATGGATGTATCCATTCGAGAGGTAATGAAATTAATGTTATTAATATGCTGAAATGTTCATTCTTGTTTACTAATGTATACATGCATATATAACACATAGGTATATTTGACATCTAAAACAAAACATGAAAAATAGATCCTTTGTAGAGGGGTCAATTGCTGAGAGTTATGTTATGGAGGAACTTGTTAATTTTTGCTCGTTGTACTTTGAACCGAATGTTCAGATGAGGTATAATTGCTTATGTCGGAATGAGGCTATCGCGTACGAGGAAAATGGAGAATTAACGGCCTTTAGTCATCCTGTACAGCCATTCAACGGAAAAAAGTGATTCTTGACCGATAGTGAGTATGCATCTGCCACATTGTATGCACTTGTCAACATAAATGAAGTAGCGCCATATATTAAGTAAGTAGCCATAACTTTATATGTCTTGTGTTTAATGCTATAAGTTCTTTCAATACACATTAAGTATATAATTGTATTGCAGTCAATATGATGCTGAGATACGTGAAGCGAATCCAATTATATCGGACGGGGATTTGCAAAATTTGAGGAATAGAGAATTTGTGCAATGGTTTAAAGATCATGCAAGTCTAACTAATTAACAGCTCAATGAATCTACCATAATAGACACAATCTTATGGCGTAATTAACTTTAAAATATGTTGTGTTCATGTACACTAGGTCCTCACAGATGAGTTAGATGACATTTGGATAAAGCTTATAGCCGATGGCCCTGAAAGATCTGTAGATACTTATACATGTTGCATTATCAACGGTTACAGATTTAAGTGATGCGATATTGGGGAAATCATTTCTTCTGATTTTGGTGTTGTGGTTAAAGGTAGTTGCTACGATAATCTTTGGGATGACTGGTACAGACGATTGATAGAAGCTGTCGTTCTCAAATATTGGGCTCATAAAGAGTTAGTGTGCTTCAATTGTCATTGGTTTGATGTTGAGAATGGAGTTAGAGTAGATAAAAATTCAAGACTGGTGACTGTTAATGTTAAGTCAAAACTAAACTCAAACGAGCCTTTTATTTTAGCAAGTCAAGCAACACAGGTGTACTATGCGCGAAATGTTAAGACTCCTGCAAGCCCATGGTATGCTATTATAACCACCAAAGCGCATGGTTTTCAAGACATAGCTCCTCATCCAGACGATGAACCTTTACAAGTTGAGTCTACTAATGTCACACCTACTGATGTGATAATTATTAGTGAGTCTAGTGAAGAAGAGGATGATATCGTCGCTGTCGAAAGTGAAGATGATGTTGTTGAGGAGGTAGATATAATTGAAGAAATCGTTGAGGATGAGGAAGACGGTGATGACAACGATATTGAAGATCTACTTCTCGAAGATGACGATTCTGATATTGATGGCTTTAAGGATATAAATGATTAGGAGTATGTACTCTTTATGTTCTTTTAGTTGTATTCAAATGATAGTTTGTAGTAGTGCAATCATTATCTGAAACTTATATTAATCTACTAAATAAGGTGTTAGTTGTTTTAGGTTGCTATTTATGTTGTATCTTTTTAGGTTACTATTTATGTTGTATTCTTTTAGTTGTATCCGTATGTTATCCTCTTTGTTATTGTTCAAAAATATTCTGCTTACGAATGTCTAATAATATTTTTTTGATGATTTGATTGCATATATACATATGGCACGTACACCACACGACGATCGTGGTGGGCGTACAGGTCATGGAGGCCGTGGAGGTAGTAGGGGTGATAATCAGGTCGTATCATCAGGTATAATTATATGTTTTGTTGTTATACATCTTATTGTTTTTTATTTTATATAGTATTGACATTATATTCATTTATATAAATATTGTTGTATTTCACTACGTAGGTAATCGACGTAGGCCTCCGCGGGGACTAGCTCGTGGCTTGCTAGAGAATCCCCCCCAAGCGCCGCTTATTTGTCGTGGTGGGACTAATAGGTAATTTCATATTTAACATTTTTTGACATAATTATTTAGTTCTTATATATTCTTTGTAATTTGCAAATGTATTAATTTCAATTTTAGTATCCTTAACGCGACGCCAAGGAACACGTTGCTTGGGATCATTCGCAACCGATTCTCAAGCCCGTGGATGAGGTGGGCGGATGTGGATGACCGCACACGTCAGCTGACTATTGCTGAGTTTAGGGTAAGATTTCATTCATTCATATGTTAATTTTATATTCCATTTGCATATGTTTTTACCTCTTTGATTTATGTTGTCTACTACGCTTCTTAATATGTAATGTGTAGAGATATTACAGCTTTGAGGATGGGCAGGAAGCCCATGGCATGATTGTTCTACATAAATATGTGGAGATGAATTGGCACAAGTGGGTTTACGACTGGAAGAAGAAGGCCCAGACCAAGATGGCTGATGGACAGACACTTAAGGATGTCCTGCCAGATTTCATTAGTGTTGCAGTGTGGGATCAAATGTGCAACATTTGGGAGGGCGAGGCATTTAAGAAGATGTTGGCACAACGTACAGCTGCCCGACACCAGAGTTGTCTCCCACACTGCACGGGGTCTAAGTCGTACGACCTCTAAAGGGAAAGACTTGAGGTGAGTCTAAAGCACACACTGTCCCGCTTAGAGTTTTGGTGGCACGCCCACCAGAAGAAAGGTGAAGGTGGTTATATCTCACCTGAGGTAGAGCGCATTGTTGTAAGTAATTTAATTCTTTTATTTAGTATGTATTTAAAATCTTGAAATTCTTTTGTATTTTTTTTTATACTTTGCTTTTCCTCTATTTATATGTTTTTCAGTGATGTTTGAGGACCTTGTTGTGGCTGGAGTAGCCAGAGAGGTGACACTCCAGTAGATGATTCTAAGCGTGCGGATGAGGAGATGGAGGACTGGTTGCAGGCTACAGGGGGATCGAAGAAGGGTAGAGTTGTGGGCATTCCCCATGTCCCTGCCTACATTTTAGTCCCTGCTGTGAGATCTCGACATCGCCCACCCACCGGAGGTATTAGTGCGAGTGGATCGGGTGCCGACCCTTCATTATCTGACGATTTCTTCTGGTGGATCATAGAGGGGTTCATGGCGAGCTGTGTTGTGCAGTCAGGTGCACCATCACGCGAATGGATCTACCAGTTTGCTTAGGAGGTTGTCCACGGCTTCATAGATCCTAGAGTTGTCGCTGACGACCTCGTGGGTGTAGTCCAGAAGGAGGCCATCCGTGTATGTGCGGTTGTCTTGGACAACATCTTTCCTCAACATATTCGACAAGTAAAAACAATTATTGATGTATTTCCTTATTTAACACATGCAATTTGTACTTATATTGCTTATATAAACTACCTACTTCGTTAAAACTTATAAAAATAGTCAAAAAAGAGACCAAAACCCCCCTCGGTTGTCGAAACAACATGAAAACACGTACCTATGTATAGGTATTAGGCACGCGTTATAACTTACGAGACTCAATTCCGATATACGGAGGCCGAGTTATCAACCCGTTTGTATACTTTGTCAAAACATAGAAAAATAGTCGAAAAAGAGACCAAAACCCGCCTCGGTTGTCGAACTGACACGCAAACACATATATATCACCGTATAGGTATTAGGCACGCGTTACACTTATGGGACTAGATTCCGATATACGGAGGCCGATTTATCAACCCGTTTGCCTACTTTGCCAAAACTTAGAAAAATAGTAAAAAAAGAGACCAAACCATCCTCGATCATCGAAATGACACGCAAACACATACATAGCATCGCATATATATTAGGCACGCGTTACAACTTACGAGACTCGATTCCGATATATGGAGGCCGAGTTATCAGCCCGTTTGCCTACTTTGCCAAAACATAGAAAAATAGTCGAAAAAGAGACCAAAACTGGCCTTGTTCGTCGAAATGACACACACACACATATATATCACCGCATAGGTATTAGGCACGCGTTACATCTTATGGGAATCGATTCTGACATACGGAGACCGAGTTATCATCTCGTTTGCCTACTTTGCCAAAACTTAGAAAAATAGTCGAAAAAGAGACCAAAACCCGCCTCGATCGTCGAAATGACACGCAAAAACATACTGTCAGGAATAAGCATGTGAATGCTATTCCTATTTATATATGATTTGATTATGATATATATATATATGAATGAATAATATGCAAGTATGTTTGCATTAAGAAAAGATGTAAAGTCCTGTGATAGATAATAGAGATATATGTACAAGGACTTAGAATGAATTGATCAAATATGTTAGGTTGATCCTACATAAGAAAGACAGCTTTGTAAAGTCCTTAAAAAGAAAAGATGTACAAGGACTATAAAGATAGAATGATCAAGCTTGTTAGGTTGATCTTATGATGTAATAGATAGGCTAGTCTGATCATCGAGCACTGCACCAGAAGTCCTAGTCTGCCAGGTGAGTCAAGGTTAACTCGAGAGCTATCGAGGCAGAATAGGAGTATGCAAGATAGTAGATCTCGAGTTAAAGATCGCCAAGAGAAAGCGAAGAAGGATCGTAGTGTATCGGTAGAGCTTCCTCGGGATCATAGTGTCTTTGAAGAAGTCATATTCGAGGAATCGTAGAGAGAAATGACGCACTACGTGGCGAATTCAGGTCATCTATAGAAGCCCGATGTAAACGTAGACTACACTCAGAGTCGTAGAGTCTATTAATGCCAAAGCCAAGTCAAGGATCGTAGATCACACTCTGAGTTCGTAGAGTCTATTGATTACATTCAGAGATCGTAGTCAAGCAAGATTAGATGAAGACAACAAGCACCAGGACGAAATCGTAGTGTCAAGATCTGATCCCAGGATCGTAGTGTCTGCATAAGCCGAAGCTGAATCGTAGAGTGCAGAACTACGATCTAAGAAGAAGTGCTCACAATGCCAAGGATGAATCGTAAAGCATATACGGTTCTCAACAAATGAGCACTCCCAGAATATCCAAAGGAATGAAGCCTCTAGTTCAAGCTGCAAGCTACATCCAAGGAAACCAGAGAGCACTAAACGAATGGCATGCAGGCTAACAGAAGATCTCAACACCAACCCAATAAGCATCAAGATTGAGGTGTAAGGCCATTCGTGATGAAGTCTTCCATAAGGAGATCTAAAGAAGACTTCAGAAGCTGACTAAGGAAAGTTAGCTAATGCAGTAGCTGTCAAATGGACAGAAGATAACGATCTTGGAAGCAACCAAGATCGTAGTGTTTTCCAAACAAAGAAGGAACTGATGGAAGGTGAACTAAGATCTTTGGTCGTCACCATTTGAAGAGCAAGGCTAAAGTGATTAAGTCGTGGTCGATTCATTGATGATAAGTGAACGGGAGATCACAAAGAGAAAGTAAGCTGGACGCGCCAGAAATCTGAAGTGTCTTGATATTCAGAAGGGGACCAGAGCAAGGAATTAGGCCATCAGTATCTGAGAACAGTCGAAGCAAACAGAAGTATGAAGCACTGCACAATACAAGGAAGAGGTGTTCTACATTGAAGATCCAATCAACACTCTTCAATATCGTAGTTTTAACCCTACCAGTCAATGAGCAACACTCAACAAGACACTACGATCAAGTCCTTGAAGACGTGCATCAGAATCGTAGAGTCCGAATAATTGAAGACTGAAACATTAGTAAAGGTTCAATCTGAAGGGTAATATTCGGACAAGTGCTTATTGAGAGCATCGATGCAATAAGACAACCTCTGATCGAGAAATCAGAAAGAGGTAATAAAGTCTTCGACCTGCCCAAGACATTAAAGTGATACATCGGCAGGTAGGTGAAAAACGATGAAGCTATGACGTCGGAAAAAGTATGACAAGTCACATCAAGCAGTCTACCTCAAGCAACTCGAGATCTGTGAAGAGATTTGAATAGCCTTCAATGGCTACTTTCCAACGGAAGGATTGGGAAGGAGGATAAATGAGGAAGAGCTTCAAAGATCAAAGGTTGCTGGAGTTGCCGAGTTTGGAGAGAAGGTGGAGTGATCTAAATCATGAAAAAGCGAGTGAGTCAGAAGGCTCACTCTACGATCCACCAAGAACACTCAGAAGTTAGATAAAGAAAGAAGTAGAAGTGTGAGTTCTACTATGTAGAAGTGAGAGTTCTATTACATAAAGAGTGTTCAGAACTGCCGAGAGAAAGAAGAGCATCATGACATCTTGATGTCCATCATGGGAAGACTCTAAGTACAATAGAGAAGAGCCTACAATCATCTTAGCAAGTCCATCATCAGAAGGCATCAAGTAACAGAAGGGAGATCATAAAAGCCATCTTGGTGTCAAGCATGAGAAAGCTTCTAAGTACCTAATAGAAGAGCCTACAGTCAGCTTGGAAGCCTTTCATGTGCAGACACCAAGTACCAAGGAGAATGATCTTCAAGGCAGTTCAACAAGGGGTCATCCGAAGTGGTTGAGTAACCAAAGAAGCTAAGCATCATGCAACACTCAGCTGCACTTCAAGGATGATCAAGCCAAGCTGCTAAGTATAGAAGATGTTCAGAGCATGAAGACATCTTAGCGACTCAAAGATGAGACTCCAATAACAACAAACAAACAACTCAACAAAGCCAGGGCCTGAGGGGTCCTTGTCCAGAGGGACTAAATGAAGCAGGTCCAGAAGGGTCCTTGTCCGGAGGGACTAAACGAAGTCCCAAGGCTGCTGGCCTTGAAGAGTTCTTAGTGAACTGAAGTCCCAAGGTTGCTGGCCTTGAAGGAATCTTAGTGATTCAGGGTTCTGCCCTTCCTTAGTGGAAATCCTGCTAGTTGAAAGTAGAAGA
Source organism: Panax quinquefolius (assembly GCA_020205615.1). Lineage (NCBI taxonomy): Eukaryota > Viridiplantae > Streptophyta > Magnoliopsida > Apiales > Araliaceae > Panax > Panax quinquefolius. The sequence continues at coordinate 79,044,576 of CM035171.1, read as the reverse complement.
GTTGATTAGGAGCTTGAGTCTCTGAACCACTTAAAACCCTTGTGTCTTTTACATTATGTCGTTTACATTATGTACTATAACTGCTATGTATGTTTTAACTGCTTACAACTAAACTTAATCTACGAACAATGTATGTATGATTATGAATATATCAATGAAGGGGATCTTTTACTTATTCTATTGTGCTTGAAAAGATTCTTATGTTTGTCATATGCTAATTTAATAGCTATACAAAATAAACCAGAAAAGTATTTGAAATAAAAGGGATCTATTCAACCCCCCCCCCTTCTAGATCTATTGTGCCCTCTGGGAACAAATAATTGGTATCAGAGCAGGTTCTCATGCTATATTCAAAAGTTAATCGCTTTGAGTCTGATCCCAGGCACTAACATTATTCTAAACTTAGTTTAGTAGTAAGTTACTTGTTATATGCAGATGAGCTCACATGTTGGAAATATTGTGTACAGGTTAAATGTGTATATACACCTGAAGCTGCTCAGATTGGTCCATGGTCTCTATTGGTACATCAACAAGACCAATCCTAGCCTGCAGTCAATCTTGTAGTCCTAAGACCAAACGAGAGAACTCAAGAGACATCAATGACAAAGATTCAAGCACCCACCAGTCTGAAAAATGAAGAAGCCATACATGCTAAGAAATGCTTATCGAGAGAAGAAAGAAGATCTTCTCAAACTTATGTCTGGCCAACCAACAGCTGGGTGCAAACTCTGTCAGCTAAAGAATGTCAAAGATCTTAATGCTGAGATTCTCTTGGCCTATATCTTCAAGACCACTACTGTTTGATTAAAGACCGAAAAGAGCAATAAGTTGTCAGGAGCAAAAGTAAAGCTATGCACATTAATACCTAAACTCAGTATATCTATGATAAATGACTATTTCGTAACGGACAGTAAAAAGGTACGGTTCCTCACTATTATAAATGTACATCATAATTGCATCTTCTTATGAACCATGACAGTATTCTGCCAAGAAGCCATAATCTACTTAAAAAGGTGAAGAGAGAAAGCAACCTGAGGATGGAAACTCAAATGACTATAAACTTTCTCTCCATCCAAGTTTTAGGTTGAGGATGACATCTTTAAGGAAATCTGAAATGGGTCATAAGAGCATCACAGGCCTAATGAACTTTATTTGAAGTAATCTTTGTTGATGGGTTAGTATGTATGTACAAGCCTATGTTCTAAGTGTTTGACAACACACATGACATGATTAGTTTTGCAAGAGGATCTTGCTGATTTGCAGAAACTGATCACCTCAATGAATCAACTAGATACTCCTAAATCGAAGAGATGATTCTCGCTCTGTGAACACTTAAACATTGTGAACATAACCCAGTGAATGATGAAACCATCATAGATAGAGAGTGTGTTAATAGATGCCAAATCCTACACACACTCACCATCATGCATCTCAAAATGTATTATCAGCAGATAGGTGTATGCATGAATATGTTTGTTGGTGATAAATATGATGATTATCCAAATAAGAGGAATAGGGGTTTAGAAAACTAACCTAGCAGGACCCATTTAATTATGGGTACCAAAAATAGAAATATATTTAAACCTGCAGGTACTTGGTCGGTCGACCACACTAAGGAATGATGAAGCAGAAGACTTCAGTCAAGAAGACTCAACCAGCAGAAGGCTAAGGACAATTCAGAGATGATTCTGATAGAGTTCCTATTTGTCCAAGCATGTCCTTGAAGACCCTCTGAGCTAACCAGAATGGAGCTCACATGGCTGCTAATCTGTATATGGAAGCAAGCCATTCAGCTAAAGAAGGAAAAGGTCTTATGTGCTCAAAAGATAGTCAAGAATGCTATATGGGAAGAATCCTCAAGGAAGTTCACAACAGAAGATAATCGAGCATCATTCAAGAGGAACTTATTGCGAGAGAAGAACTTCACAAACACAACTGTCAAAGAAGACTACGTTCGTAGTGCTATCATATAATCGTAGAGTGATCAGTCCTGAAAATACTCATCTCTACGATACAAGGTGATCTAAGTAATGATGGAGACTCCAGTCAGAGGGAAATATGCAAGGCTGCCTTCAAATGAATTTGAAGAAGAGGGAATCACATCTATCTGGGAAGACAACGTCAAACAACGGAGGAGCAGTGATCTGTTAAGGAATAACAGCACTGAGATATATTATGAAAAGTTGTACCAGCTATAGAGTTCCAAAACTTTATGGCTGATGAACCAAATGAAAATCTATAGTCAGTAGGGCGTCTCAAAAGCGTCTTCACCGATATCCTTCGACCACCCAACCCATAATCGTAAAGTGCCTACGATCAAATATATGATCGTAGTGCAAGAAGCAGGAGGACACCACGATTTCAGCAATGCAGCTGTCTAAAGCTGGTAGAAGATCTCCCAATCAGAAGAGGTCGAATGAGATGTCATTACAAATCACTGCTATAGCATTCCATCTGGAAAGCGCCTCAGGGATAAATCTGACCCTTAGCTCACTCTAAGAGGTTGGCCCTTCCTGAGCTACCTTGACCCAGAAGGAATGTTTGATCTAGTTCATCTCAAGGACCAAGTCAGTCAACGATCGTAGAGTCGAGTTTGAAAAGAACTAAACGATCAAAGTGCAACCTCAACGATCGTAGTGCTACCTCAACGATCGTAGCACAACCTCAGCGATCGTAGAATACAACTCGACGATCGTAGTCCTACCAAAGGGTACTCCAGTTCACAAGGAGCTTGGAAAATGAGATATTTACTAAACTATTCAAGTTGAGGAGATAAGTTTGAATACATCAGTGATTGAGCTATGCTGCATCAAAGTAAGGATAAAAGACAAAGCCATCCACTGCAGCATCTCTTAGAAGTTGATCGTTGAGTCAACAAAGGAAATCGTAGAGTCGATAGCTGCCTCATCATGCTACTCTACGAATCAAAAGGTCAACGGTCAAAGTCACGTCAATTAAACGTCTACTCTTCTAAAAGGAAAATATCTAACTAAAAGTTATGGGGAGATTACAACTCATTCTTTGGGCAACGTCTGACCAATGAGCAGGTGACACATCATCGATTATTATCGAGAGTTAGAATTTGAAATGAAATCAAGGTATCCTTACCTCTTCAATATACCGAGTCGTACCTAATTTCGAGGGCGAAATTTCATAAGAAGGAGATTGTAAAACCCAACTTTTGAATAAAGATGAATTTTCTATAAATATTATTTTTAAATATTATGGAGTGAAATTGATATAATGTTATAGTTGTGGGTAATATTTATAAATTTTGCAAAGTACGATTAATTTGTTATATAATATTCGATTGGTGGGGAATATTCGTTTTAACGGGGAATATTAAATACAATGGCACAATCATTGGTGGACCCCCTAGCGGAATTATTGTCGATTGAGAAAATGACAAAAAGTACTTTATGAAAATAACGGCGAAAGTTTTACAGTTAGCTATGTTGAAACACCCAGTGTTAAAAAATGCGATGTCTGGCGTGGTTGCATAGTAGCACGGTATTAATTATTGATGCTTACGTGATAAGTCACTCGGTTTTGTTGGTATTATTAATGTAATAATCTGAGAAAATCTTTTATATAAAGCGCAGAATACTTTTATAAAGTTATTCTATAAATAGAATATATTATATTCTATTATGCATAGTGTTACATAGTATACTGCGTAGTATTTTGCATAGTAAAATCTTTTATATAAAACATAATACTTTTATAAAGTTATCTATTTTATTAGACAATAATTAGAATATATTATATTTTATTATGCATAGTGTTTGCATAGTGCACGCATAGTATTTGCATAGTAAAATCTTTTATAAAGTTATTCGTTTTATTAGATTATAAATAGAATATATTATATTTTATTTAAAAGATTTTGCTTTAAATATGGACCGTCGATTAAAATAAATCAATCTGGACCGTTCATGAGTTAGTTACTATCAGATCCATTTTTCTATAAATAGAAGCTCATTCCTTCATTATTTTCTTACGAATTCTTTGAAACTCAGAGAGATAAACTATAGAGAGAAAGAAGAAAGTATTCGCTACTTCACTACTTATATATCCAAAGTACTCTTCTTCTTAAGGTAGGGAATATTATTTGTTGTACTCGTAAAGGGTATTATTTCTTTTGTATTCATGAAGAGAACTTACATTATTCCATTACTTATTATTCGGTTGAAATAACTTTCAGATATCTGCGAGTACGCCTATACTTGGTGAAATTCTTACATTATTCATTCATTATTATTCTTTAGGAATATCCTATTCATGCGCGTTTCTGTGGGACTGATTTCGTCTTTATTATTACTGTTGGAATATCACATGCTCATTCGTTTCACGAAAACCCGATTAAAAGTCTTTATTATTACATTGGAATATCACATGCATGCGTTTTCTGTGGGACTGGTTAGATTAATTATTATTACATTGGAATAACTTTTGCTTTTCGCGCGTTATCGCATGCACGGTGATTTCTTTTGTTATTCCATTCCTTATTATACTCAGTTGGTTAAAGTTTTGACTTCTATACTCCATGAAATTAGTGAAATATCCTTGATATTTGCGATTCATCCAGTATCTTTTCATGGAAATATTCTTCTGAGCATTCTTGAATTTTACTCTACAAAGCAGTATCATGTTGACAATTTGGACGTTAAAAATTCCTGGATAAAATAATTCTTGAACTTGTTTTATTGAATTCTTATATCATTGTCATCATCCTCATGTTTATATTTTGTTGAAAGTCATATGTGGCCTGTAGTGCATAGATGGACTTGGTATGATTATACCGAGGGATTATTGATTGTAATCATGACCGTAATGTTACAAATGATGTGGTAAAAGTCCTCATTGGCCCATAGTGCATTGATGAGCGATTGTTGGCATGATCATGACCATTAATGAATACATAAATATTCTTGGCCCGTAGTGCATGGATAATTGTGGTCGTGATACTAAAGAATATTCTTGGTAGTAGTGCGGGGGTGATTCGATGATGTGGATTATTTATTAAAAAGTGAGTCCTAGCGATAAAAGTGATGAAAAACCTTTTAAATCATAAAAGATAGTAGATTTTATTCTCTACTTGACTCTTTTAATGGATTGCTTGTTCATTCATTGAGTTAAACTTGATGTTTGTTATATTGTATCGGTTTAACACTATTTAAGGCTAATGATAATTTATTACGCATTATCTTAGTCATAATATTTCTTCTTGGGCTAGTTGAGCTCACCCTTTCTTTCACTTTGTTCTCTTCAGAAATGAGAATATAGTGGAGCAGTCGGAGAAGCGGAGTGATGGTCTAGATGGTGCATTAGTAGTCCTCACTATTACGTGAAATAGTGTGATAATAATTATAATGAGGACTCCTTTTGAGTTTGTATACTCTCTAGTAGACAATATTTGTATTCAAACTCACAATTTATGTTTTGTTGTATTGTACACGACAGTTGTATTATTAAATTGTATTTGAATTCTGTACCATGTATGTGGCGACTCAAGATGGGTGATGTATACCTAATTTTGGGGCGTCACAGTTGGTATCAAAGCTTAGGGATATGATCCCTGGCTAAGATGTGAGACTAGAACTAGGAGGGGAGAGACGGGGAATTCCTTCGCTAGTATGACCTACTTAAATTTTTTTTGTATTTAAATTGGTAGTCAAAGTTTAGAGATAATATGTTACATGTCAACTGTGACGCCCCCAAAATAGGTCCATTCCATCCATCCCATTCTGAGTCGCCAAATACATGGTACAGAAATAACTACAACTTTATTATTACAACATATAAACTTTGAGTTTAAATACAGATATTGCCATCTAGATAATATCCACACGCAAATAAATCCCCATCATAATTATTGATTCATTATTTTACAAAAATGGTGAGGACTACTAAACAACTCTCTCTAGAACCTTCATTCCATACCCAGACTAGTACTCGCTACATTCTCGCCTCACGAGAAGAAAAATGGAACAACAAGGAAAGGGTGAGCTCAACTAGCCGAGAAAGAATATTATGACTAAGATAATATACAACAAATTATCGTTAGTCTTCAACGAGAAAAAATCGATAGAATACAATAGGCAACAAATTTTAAATCAATATTCATTAATGAAATAATAATTCATAGAAGAGTTACGTAGAGAATGAAATCTACTATAATCTATGAATTTAACGGTCCATCATCAATATTTTATCCTCGTAACATCACTCGATATACATACGGAATCAAATATTCATCTTTGCACTATAGCCAAAGATATTCATCAATCGGTCATATTCATCTCAATTTTGTTCATCTTTGCACTAAAGGCCAAAGATATTCATCGATCGGTCATGTTCATTTAAACACTGTTTCATCTTTGCACTCTGAGCCAAAGATATTCTTGAAATCATTCATCTTTGACTACTGGGCCAAAGATATTCAATAATATCATCATTTTACATCGAGGATGATGAAAAATATTTTTAAAAAAGCGAATCCGGTGAAACAAAATGACAAGGATTAAGGATTAAGGATTAGTACTTGGTTTTATCCACGCCCAAAAATACCTCAAAAATAATCATAGTGGTGTAAAATTCAAGAATGATCAAAACATGGATACAATCAAAGCTAGTATCCGAATAGATGTTTTAGACGAAAGAAGAAATTTTATTTTTCGATTGAATAGTATCTAGTATCGTGAATAGTCTTGAGTATCGTGAATAGTAACTCAGAACACCAAAAGATAGAAATTCCACAAAAACATCTTCACGACTTCATGAATAGTACTCGTGAATAGTAACTCGTGAATAGTAAACTCATGAATAGTAACTCGTGAATAGTAACTCATGAATAGTAACCCATGAATAGTAACCCAGACATGAAAAAGTTCCAAATTTGATAAAAACTTCAGATCGACATTTCAAAGATAATGATATTGAAGAAATAATATCATTACGAAAAAAATAATATCCCTACCTCGAAAGATCGTACTTCTATTGAAACATGGGATATAGGCTATGACTTGGACTTGCACCGTATAGAAATACTCAAAGTATACTCAAAATACTCACAAGAATACGCTCGATAATATAGAGAGAAAACTTGAGTTTAAGTGTGATTTTCAATTATAACCTAAGCACCCTATTTATAGGAAAATCTTTAGAACACCAAAAGCGAGAAAATTTAATAAATTAATAATATAATTATATTATTTTCTACACATGTCTAGAATCTGATTTCAGCCATCAAACACATGCCACCTTCTAGAAAAATAAGAAAAAACGTTTTCTAATTTTAAATATTTTAAACTTCAAAATCAATTATTTGAGACTTGAACTTCAATAATTCATAATAAATAGCCCTTTCATCAGAAAATTCGAATCTCTCATGAGTTTTTATAGGAAATTCAATTCTCTACAACTTTGCAGAAGAAAGTTTTTCCAAATTCCAAATAGAAATTGACCGAAATCCACAAACGGGCAATTTTACAGTCTATAATCAATTTTCGGTCAAGAAATGGGTCCACCAACACACAAAACATGTGCTAAACATTTAATGCCACAAAAATACTCTTCCTCCTCATATACTCATATATCCCACAAAAAATATCACTGTTAATATATTATTAAAATAATATATTTAAATGAATTATTTTATCAGAAAAAGATAAAATATTAATTTTCAACAATTGTCATTTTAAAATTTTTCTCCATCTATATCCACATAAAATCAATATTTTCCTCATCATATGAATCAATAATTAATTATTCACAAATAATATTACGAGAATCACAATATTGACAACGAGGCGGTTCGAGGAAAGAGGGCTTTCGATAAGAATTTCTTCTTCTTGCAAGTGATTAGGTGACCAAACCTCTCCTTAGATCGAACTTTCTAGACATTGCCAATAATGTTATCTAATAATATTATTGAGATAATATGAATTATTGCTTCGATAAAGAAAAATACCGTGTAATGACAATTATTGAAAAACAATGACAATATAAAATATCAACGACAATTATTAACTCGATAAAATATTGAGCGGTAATTCGTAACCATTATTGAGTAGTGCCTTCTTACGTAAGAATCAATAATTGGTGCAATCGGTATTCTCTTGTTCAACAACGTGTACTAGTGTGTTTTAACCACCGGGTATTCCAACAGTATTAATGGTAACAACTACGCCGTTATTTAAAAACAACTTATATTTGTCGTTTTCTTTATCCAATCACTTTCCATTATGGGGCCCACACAAAATTTTGTGTAGTCGTACGAATATTCTGACAAGCGATCGAATATTCCACGACCAAACGAATATTCCCAACGATAATGAATATTTTATAACCACTTGCTTAATTTGAAATATTTGCATATTTAACCCTTAACTATCCACATTAATCAAATCAACCCTTACTATTTCAAAATAATAAATAAAGGAAATTCCTTTTTATTTAAAAATTTGGGGTCTTACAACCTCCCTCCTTATGAAATTTCGTCCTCGAAATTGACGTGACGATACAGTGTTTTGAAAAGGTGAGGATACCTCGCTTTCATTTCGTTTCCAACTCGGTCATTTCCTCTATAGCATGATTCCTCCACAAAACTTTAACTTGTGGTATAACCTTTCTTGGCGTAGGACATGCTCCTTCCTATCCAAAATCTTGATGGTACCTCCTCATACGTTAAGTCTTGGCTATCTCGTCCGGTTCTAACTCTATAGCGTGGTTCGGGTCTTTCACATATTTGACGAAATGCAGATATGTGAAACACATTATGAACACGAGACATACTGGGAGGAGGTAACGCAAGTCTATAGGCTACATTTCCTACTCGGTCAAGAATTTGAAATGGACCAGATAAATCGTGGATTGAGCTTTCCTCTCTTCCCAAATCTTGTAACTCCCTTCCATGGAGCAACAACTCGCAACAATACATGATCCCTACATTAAATTCCCGTCCTTTCGATGAAGATCCATATAACTCTTTTGTCGATCTTGTATCGTTTGTATACGTTGTCGAATCATTAGTCATCGTACTTAACTTCGGGTCCCAACAATGTTGCTTCACCCACCTCATCCCAACATATTGGAGAAGCGACATATTTGTCCATATAATGCTTGAATGGAACCATGCCTATATTTGTTTAATAACTATTGTTGTATGAGAATTCCACCAATGGCAAGTACTTATCCCAACTTCCTTTGAAATCTAGGACCACGAGTTTTAATATATCTTCAAGAGTTTGAGTAGTCTCTTTTCGATTGCCCATCCGTTTGAGGATGGTATGCTTAGCCAGAATAAATAAATTGCGCCTTATAGCTTTCTAACCCAAAATCATGAAGTGAATCTTGGGTCACGATCTAAAACTATGGATCTTGGCATGCCATGCAATCTCACAATCTCATTTACGCATATACGAGAAAGGCGTTCAAGGAATAAGTGAAAGTATTATGCATACAAAGCCGATCATGTATGATGATAAAGCATATCTTTGTGTAATCAATCTTATTTATTTATTAATAAAAGAATTATTTATTAAAGGCATTTATTATCTACATGGTCTTTGTTTTAATAATATGTGATAAACCCATAGTTTTAAGCAACGCTTTTAGAATAATGATGATGATCATTCTAATGAGATCTAAATTCTTAGAAAGTTTAAAACTAAAATAGTTCCCAATCATTGGATTACTAAATAGGGGATTAGTGAATCCGGATAGATTGGTACATCGTTAACTTTTCGTTGGATGAGGATGATTGATCTCATGATCATTTTGTGTGGAGACACTAAAGCAAGTATGTAGGTGCTTATAGAGAATAAGTTCCTTTCGCAACGTGACTCGCTAAGGAATACCTAATGGAGTTTTACTTACTGTCGATAGGAATTTCTCAGTAGTGATAGTAGTACAAATGATCCTTAGACTTGAGATCATCATAGTATCTTATATATAATGAATTACACTTTGACTTATTCCTTAAGACTCTTAGAGTATATCAAAGGGTATGCTTGGGTGTAATAAGTTATATATGAAGATAATGAATGATCAATAAAGAATCTACCACTTCTAGTAAAAGGAGAAATGTCTATGTGATTCGATAAATGACAACCAGAATCCTTGGCGAGGTGGAATGAAATTAGAAAGTAGTTTCTAATTTGCATTCATTGGGAGTTGTTCATTTAGGAATCGAAATACATATAATTAAATAAAATAAGACTTGTGATAATTCCATGTCTTATATTTAATTGGGACATAGTATGGTGGAAGGATTGAATTATGCGGTAACTATTTACTCGAAAGGTTCTTTTATGATTAATGTTGAAATCTATATTATACGGAAAGTCGTTAATCGCTAGGGAGGCTTATCTCTATTGTAGAATAAATATTATTTATTTAAATAAATTATTTGTTTAATTTATTTATTTAAATGAGATTAGAATTGTTCTAATTGATTTATTCACAACCAGGTTTAATATGGAGAACCTAAAGGGTCACACCATAAAAGGAAGAATAATTATTTAAGAAGTTAATGGCATAATTGTAATAATATGTTAAGTATATTTAATTTAATCTATGGTGATAGAATAGATTAAATAGCTTAATATTTATTATTTAATATTTTAGAAATATTAAATATAAATTAATAAGAGGAGTCTTATTAATATTATTATAATTATTATTATTTTAATTTCTAAAAGGTTTAGGAATTAATTTAATATTAGTACTCTCATTTATTCCTAATTGGATTAGGAAAGAAAATTAGTTAAAGGAGTTTAACTAATTATCCCTAATAGGATTAGGAGCCCATTTAATTAAAAGAGTTTAATTAAATAAATAATACCTTATTTTAATTAAAATAGGGTTATATAATATCTTTATAAGAGAGTCTTATATTAGATATGAAATATCGTAATTCAAGAGTTGGAGAAGTACACCCCTTTCTTATTAGGATAGGAAAAACTAGGGTTTTGAGCCAAATCCTTCTTCTTGAAAAATTCCTCTTCTTGGTGGATCACTATAGAGGCCACACACTTGGGTGGCTTACATTGATCAAAGGAAGGAATCTACACGGAGATTCAAGGAGATCATGAGAAGAAGGAGGAGGTGAACTCGTACCTGAGGAAGCTCGTTTCTACAAAGGTATGATTTCATAATTTCTTATTCTTCGTTTAATTAATAATATGCATAAAGGATGATCCGGGTAATTGGTTTGTGAAAAATTTTAAAATCTGATTTTATCTCGCTTCCGCTATTTTTGCAATTTTGATTGCTACTTTGATTTTCACGAAAACCTAACAATAAGTCTCTCGTATCGGTAAGAAATGAGTAGACTTGGTTAATCTATCAACAATAACCCAAATCGCATCTATGCCTTGAGAAACCTTGGGAAGATTAGTAATGAAATCCATAGTAATGTGTTCCCACTTCCATTTCAAAATCTCAAGTGGTTGCAACGGACCCTTAGGTACAAGATGCTCCGCCTTTACACGTTGGCAAGTTAAACACATCGAGATAAACTTTGCAATCTCTCTCTTCATATTGTTCCACCAAAATGTATGTCGAAGATCACGATACATTTTAGTACTTCCAGGATGGATTGGAAATGGCGTATTGTGTGCCTCCATCATAATCTTGTACTTCAAATCAGAGTCGTTAGGAACACAAAGTCTAGAGTGGACTCAAGTATTCCTTCTTCATCAATTCTCGCTTAGGAATAGCTCCTTCTTGTACTTTCTTCTTCTTCATACGCATCAACTCGATTGGTGGCTTGAGCAACCTTAACTTTTTCTATTAAAGTTGGCTCTCATCGTATACTTGACATCATCGCTTTTCGTTCCGCATATAATCTTCTACTCATCGTGTCGACTACCACGTTAAGCTTTTCGAGGATGGCATGATCGAACATGTCTTTGAAATGAGTCTCCTCTTGAGTTCTTGAAGCTCTTCCCACATTCCTTGCTCCATTCGAATTTTGTATCTCTCTGAGTCAATTTGCGTTAATGGAATAGCGATTCGAGAATATCCTTCAACGAATCTCGATAATAACCAACTAAGCCTGAAAGCTCGTCTTTCGATAAGCGACTTAAGTTGCTCTCAAGCTGTGACTCATATCCCAATCTTGGATAGCACGTCACAATGACACCTATCGATTTTACTATCGCACACGAATATGGCGCCCCCTACAGATGCGGCAGGCAGGTGAATTCACAAAGGAAGTCACAAGATAAAGGCTCAAGTACCAAATTCTATAGTTGAATTTTTAACTCACGAAGTTCAATAGGAGCCATTCGATATGGGATTTTAGAAATGGAGCTTTGTACCAGGGTTCAAGATCGATAAAAAATTTAACTTCACGCTTTCGGGGTAGAGCGGAAGTTCTTGAAATCGACAGGAAAATCAATAACGAGAATATTATTCAAATTTGGCGTGTCTTTATTCAAATCCATAACATGGACTAAGAAAACTTGACATCCGTAGTAATAAGCGAATGACTTTATGATTAGATATGAAAATGATTGATTTTAATGGTTTGATTTCTTGAATTGAATAACGAGGTTGGTTAAGAATATGAAAACTAACAACCTTACGAAAAGCAATCAATTTGGCATGATGAGTAGTTAACAATCAATTAAAATCACATCAAAAGCAAATATCTTTATAGAGATAAGGTTAATGAGGTAATGTGATGGTGCCAACTTGAATCAAAGCAAGATTTTTAAACAATTGGATGTAATGAAAGTTTCTCTAATGGAGTTTCCACAGATAGGTCAAAGTTTAATTTCTCCGAGTCAAGTTTAAGCGTTGAGCACATGTAGGAGAGATAAAAAGAATGGGTAGAACCAATATCTAGTAAGGTATAAACTTAGCAAGAATTTATAATTAACTAACCGTGCTAACTCGTTCGGGTTCCTCGCATTTTGACCGATCACAACAAATGCTCTTCCGGAATCGTTGACTTTGACTTTTAAGGGACGATCTTTTGAGTCACCGATTCTCATTTGAACTAGGTTTCGATATCGTATAATCTCGAAGCGATATGTCCTTCTTTCCATAATTATAGCATACCTTGAATTATTGTGGGCGGTTTGGTGATATGTCCCTTTTCCGCATTTATAGCATATAATGGGTGGTGGTCGTTCTCCTCCTTAAAACTAGTTGATGCTTACTTTTTGGCGCCGTCTTCATATGGTCGTTGTTGAATCTCCTCTTTTAAAATCTCCTCCGACTCGCTTCTTCTATTTTCATGGCCACGATTACCACCGAGTGGTTACCATTTTTGTCCGTATTCTTCTTTCTCCATTTGGTTATCATTATTCTTGTTGACCGCTATCTTTGATATGATCCTGGTTATGGTCCCTCGGTTGAACATACTCGTTATCTCGCTCTAATAATTGAGCCACATTGACAACATCCGAATAGAGAGAAAGTTTATGAGAAATGAGATCTTGGCGTATGTCGGGTTTCAAACCTCTAAGAAACATCCGCGTCATCGTTCCTCATTCTCCACCAAATGAGGTGCAAACCTAGATAACTCATGAACTTTGCCTCGTCTTTGAGAGACACCGTCATGTTATTTTGCTCTAATCTAATAAACTCCACTTCCTTCATCATACGACGAACACTTTCGAGGAAAGTATTTGTCATTAAATAGTTTTGAAAGCGTCTCCCAAGACGTCTTTGAGTGCGAAATTTGGATGGGTACGCTTCACTGATTCCCACCAATAGTCTGCCTCGCCATGGAACATAAAGGTGGCGAATGGAACCTTCGTTCTCCGTGCATCCCAAGACATCGAATATCTTGGTAATTTGTTTGACCCACGTTTCGCCTTGATCGGATCCGGCTTTCCCCTTAAATTTCGGTGGTCTGACTCTTTGGGCTCGCTTGCTTTTGTGACCACCGTGAATTGTTATCATTTCCTCTCTGTATTTTGAACACGAGTCTCCTAAATCGATTTTGCATGAAGCGCAAAAAGCTTCTAAACATCCCTCGTTCATCATCTCGCTTTCGGTGGTGTTGTTCATGGGAGGAACATTGCCCGACTTTGTTGCACGTTCTCCTCGTTGGAAAGTACATGCATCTCCACGGTCTCATTTCCATTGTTAATATTCTCGGTCGACATTCTCAAATCTTTGTCATAAAACAAGGGTTAATTAAGAAATCAATATATCACATAATATCCTATATCTTGACCAACTAAAAAATAAGCTTAGGTAGGACACACTAGCGAAGGATTTACTCGTCTCTCCCTCCTAGTTCTATTCCCGAGATCTCCGCTTGAGAGATCATATCCTAAGCTCGATACCAACCGTGGCGCCCCCAAAATAGGTCCATTCCATCACCCATTACGAGTTGTCAAATACATAGTACAGAAATAACTACAACTTTATTATTACAACATATAAACTTTGAGTTTGAATACAAATATTATCTTCTAGACAATATCCATACTCAAATAAATCCTCATCACATTTATTGATTACATTATTTTACAAAAATGGTGAGGACTACTAAACAATCTCTCTAAAACCTTCATTCCATACCCCGAGCTAGTACTCACTATATTCTCGCCTCACGAGAAGAAAAATGGAACAAAAAGGAAAAGGGTAAGCTCAACTAGCCCGGTAAAGAATATTATGACTAAGATAATATACAACAAATTATCGTTAGTCTCAATAGGGAAAAATCTAATAGAATACTGATAGACAACAAATTTTAAATCAATATTCAATATTATTGAAATAATAATTCATTAGAAGAGTTAAAGAGAATGAAACTCTATCTATAATGTATGAATTTAAAAGTTCATCATCTATCTTTTATCCCTGTAACATCACTCAATATACATCGGAATCAAATATTCATCTTTGCACTATGGGCCAAAGATATTCATCAATCGGTCGTGTTCATCTCTAACACTGTTCATCTTTGCACTAAAGGCCAAAGGGCCAAAGTTATTTAAACACACATTTCATCTTTGCACTTCTGGGCCAAAGATATTCAGAAATCATTCATCTTTGCACTACTGGGCCAAAGATATTCCATAATATCATCATTTAAGACCGAGGATGATGAAAAATATTTTTAAAGAAACGAATCCGATTGAAACAAAATGACAAGGATTAAGGATTAAGGATTCGTACTTTATTTTATCCATGTTCAAAAATACCTCAAAAATAATCATAGTGGTGTAAAATTCAAGAATGATCAAAACATGGATACAATCAAAACTAGTATCCGAATAGATATTTTGGACAAAAAGAAGAAATTTTATTTTTCGATTGAATAGTGTCAGATATCGTGAATAGTCTCGTATATCGTGAATAGTAACTCAGACACCAAAAGATAGAAATTCCACAAAAACATCTTCACGCTTCATGAATAGTACGTGAATAGTAACTTCGTGAATAGTAACTCATGAATAGAACTCGTGAATAGTAACTCATGAATAGTAACCGTGAATAGTAACTTGAGCATGAAAAAGTTCTAAATTTGATAAAAAGTTCGGATCAATATTTGAAAGATAATGATTTGAAGAAATAATATCATTTGAGAAAAAAATAATATCCCTTACCTCGAAAGAATAGTACTTCTAAATTTTGGAATATCGGATATAAGCTATGACTTGGACTTTCCACCGTATAGAAATACTCAAAGTATACTCAAAATACTCACAAGAATACACTTTCGATAATATAGAGAGAAAACTTGAGCTAGTGTGATTTTCAATTATAACCTAAGCACCTATTTATAGGAAAATGCTTAGAACACCAAAGCGTAAAATTTAATAAAATAATAATATATATTATAAATTTTCTTAGCCATCTTTGAAGATCTGATTTCAGCAATTAATATCACATGTTAGCCTAGAAAAAATGCAAAAAACGTTTTTCTTTAAAATAATAATTAAAACTTCCAAAATTAATTATTTTGAACTTGAACTTCAATAATTCATAATAAATAGCCCTTTTATCAGAAAATTTGAATCTCACGAATTTTTATAGGAAATTCAATTCTCTACAATTTTGCGAGAAGAAAGTTTTCCAAATTCCAAATAGAAATTGACCAAGAAATCCACAAGCGGACAATTTTACGATCTATAATCAAATTTCGGTCAATAAATGGGTCCAATTGACACAAAACATGTTTTAAACATTTATTGCAACAAAATACTCTTCCTCCTCATATACTCATATATCCATTCGTTGTAAAAATATCACCATTATTATATTATTAAAATATAATAATATATTTAAATGAATTATTTTATCGAGAAAAAGATAAAATTTTAATTTTCAACAATTGTCACATTAAAATTTTCTCCATCTATATCCACATAAAATTAATATTTTCCTCATCATATGAATCAATAATTAATTATTCACAAATAATATTACTGAGAATCACAATATTGACAAACGAGGCGGTTCCCAAGAAAGAGGGGGCTTTCAATAAGAATTTCTTCTTCATTGCGCAAGCAATTAGGTGACAAACCTCTCCCTAGCAGAACTTTCTAGACATTGCCAATAATGTTATCTAATAATATTATTAGAGATAATATGAATTATTGCTTCGATAATGAAAAATATTGTGTAATGACAATTATTGAAACAAAAGAATATAAAATATCAACGCAAAGAATTATTAACTCAATAAAATACTAAGCAAGTAATTCTGTAACCATTATTGAGTAGTGCCTTCTTACGTAAGAATCAATAATTGGTGCAATACTGGTAATACTCTCAACAAGCGCATACTAGTGTGTTTTAACCAACCGAGTATTTTAAATGAGATTACAGTAATAACTACTAATCGTTATTTAAAAACCAACTTATATTTGTCGTTTTCTTCATCCAATCGCTTTCAAGTTATGGGGCCCACACACATGGGCTAGCTTGCGTCGCATACGAATATTCTGAAGCGATTTGAATATTCCACGACCAAACGAATATTCCCCGACAACAATGAATATTTTATAACCACTTGCTTATTTTGAAATATTTGCGTATTTTACTCCTAACTATCCACATTAGTCACATCAACCCTTACTATTTCAAAATAATAAATAGAGAAAATTAAATTTCATTAATAATAAGTTGGGGTCTTACAACCTCCCCTCCTTATGAAATTTCGTCCTTGAAATTGAAATACGTACCTGGTGTTTCGAAAAGGTGATGATACCTCGCTTTCATTTCCGTTTCCAATTCCCAGGTCATTTCCTCTATAGCATGATTAATCCACAAAACTTTAACTTGTGGTATGACCTTTGCGCGTAGGACATGCTCCTTCCTATCCAAGATCTTGACAGGTACCTCCTCATACGTTAAGTCTTCGGCTATTTCGTCCGACTCTAATTCTATACGTTAAGTTTATTTTAATTTTAAAATAAAAGGTTTATTTTAATATTAAAATATAAAGTTTTATTTTAATCTTAATAATTTTATATATATATTAAATGTTTATTATTCATAAGATGAATGTTATTTATTGATGCATATGATGATGTGTATGATAATAAATGGGATTGATTATGGACTATTGACCAATGTGATTGGATTTTATTTTAGTTGGATGCATGAATGTATGGGTTTTATTAAATGGGGTCTCAGATTCGTCTTCTCTAATTTTTCTTAATGTAAATTCTATCTCCTCCTATGTACTTCCCTCGATCACGATCAAGGTTTCTATTTATTTTAAATAGTTTTGTAATAGGAATAGTTAGAATTAATTTTCAAAAATTAGAGATCAAGGAGCAAGGAGCGCTTGAAGACCCGTTTGTAATGGAGCAGGGTTTAAATGTAATAGTTATATTTAAATATTATTTCTTGCACCCCTAGGGTTTGACTTTTTGGTTCACTTGGTGGCTCTAGTGAACCAAACTAGAATAAAAGTCCATAATCAATCCGGGTAGAATATAGTATTCTATATATATGCATGCTATACTATATATATATATTATATATTATGCAAACACATTCGCATGTTCATTAATATGACGCGTATTTTATATATATATATATAAATGCTGCTTGCTAAACAAGATGAGACAAATTAATAACAAACCCCTCAATTTTTATATTAAGTCCTAAGCGTTCAAAGACATTTGGAATATCGAACGTCGCCTTCTAGCATGATAAAATTAATAGAGTATTAAATATTTAATATGAGTTTTTTGTGTCACCACAAGGCAAGTATTAAGTATTTAAGATGTTAATTTATCACATTTGATGCTTATAAAGAAAATTGAACAATATTATTTTGTTGTGTCACCACAAGGATGATATTTTTCTTTTTTGAATATATGGAGTGCTAGGTTGGACTTAACTTGGATAATTTTGATTCGGATGTGCCACCACTTGATCACAATAATCTAAGAGGCAAAATACAAGGAGTTGCATAGTTAATGTAATTGACAAAAGTTATCTACCTATTTATTTGTATATAGTTTGTTGTGTCACCACAAGGCTATATACATTTGAAATGGGATCCTTATTCTCACTAGCAAATCTTTAATTAGATTTTGCCGAACTATATAAGTGAGGGTAATATAGTTTGAAGAAAATAGTGGGAGATACCAATTTAAAACAAGACCTAATTTATTTTGGTAATTAATAAAAGAATGTATGTTAAAATGTTGTTAATTACAAATTCATTTCTGTAATTTTACAATGTCTAAAATTACTATCACTGCGAAGCATATTAGATGCTAAATTAACCGGGCCAAGAATTAAGCGGATTGGTTAAGGAATTTGAGAATAGTTCTCATGGTGAAAAGCTATCTTATGTCATATCGCCTATCCTCGCAATGGTTGCGCACAATGCCTCCGAGGAAGAGATTGCTACTTTTAGAAAGTGGCAAGATGATGCATGATTGGCTCAATGCATCATGCTCGCATCTATGAGTAACGAGCTTCAGCCACGTCGGCATGAAACTATGGATGCTTCTACTATATTCCCGCACATCAAGTAGTTGATGGTGAGGAAAATGGGGACCGATTGATATCGGATATCTAAGGAGCTCTTCCGATCTAGAATGGCCAATGGCACTATAGTATGCATAAAAAGATCTTAACATAATCAATTTGATTGATCAATTAGGACAACTGGTTTTGTCATGGATGGAGAGTTGAGCAAGATTTGATCTTGCACTCACTCCCGGACTCCTTTCACAATTGTTGTGAATTTTCATATGAACAAGCTAGATATCGCCTCACCGATTTGCTTAACATGTTGAAAAATGTTGAGAGTCACTTTCAACCAAGAAAGACCAAGTCTTCTTTTGGTAGGGGCCAAAGGATCTTCAAAAGAAGAAAGATTCAACGAAGGTAAATAGAAAGGCAAAAACAAAGGATAATAAGAACAAAAGCGTCACGGATAGCAAAGGAGTTTGCTTCCTTTGCATTAAGCATGGACTTTGGAAAGAAAGCGTGAGAAGCATCTTGCGAGAGGCTAACTAAAGAAGCTTAGTGAAGTTTCGATTTACAATCTGCTTTTTGTTCATGATTGAAATAGATTTTTCTTTAAGTCGAGGTTCTACTTGGGTATTGGATACCGACTTTGGTTATCATAAATATAGATTTATGAAGGGACCAAAGCAGTAGAAAGCTAAACAAAGATAAGTAATCCTATGTGTGGAAAATGAAGCAAAGGTTCTTTGCATTAGCTATAGAAACTTATAGTTTAGCACCGCTCACGGAAAATCTATTAAGTCAATAAGTTGTTATTGTATTCCAGTTCTCGTTGAAAACATTATTTCCATTTTATTGTTGGACAATGAAATCTTTGGTATTATATTTAAGAATAATTGTTGTTCTATTAATAATAATAATGTTTCAGTATAGAGGCTGAAAGATTACTTAATGGATTTTGTATACTTGATTTACATGAAAATAATTTTGCATATTGAACAAATTAGTATAAGAAAAAGAGATGATCATTCAAAGAGTTGAATGTATGTACTTGTTGAAATACAAGTGTGAATTATTTGAAAGGTTCAAATAATTCAGAAGTGAAACAAATTGACAATGTATTAAGATTCTTTGATTAGATCAAGGAATAAATACTTGTGCAATAAATTTCTAGATCATCTCAAATGGTTTTCTCATAATGGACACATCCCGTCTGCAATAATTGATTGATGTATCCGAATGAAAAATCGTACCTTGTTGGACGTAGTGCGGTCCATAATGATTTTACCGACATTCCAATATCCTACGGGATAATGTCCTAGAAAGCGGTTGCATATCTACTGAAAATGGTAACCTCAAAATCCGGCCTCAAGACTCCATAAAAGTTATGGACAGGGAGGATTCCTAATCTTAAGTATGTTAAGATAAGGGGTTGTCCAACTTATGTGAAAAGGTTTCAAAGGATAAGTTTGGGACAAAATTTGACATGTACGGATTTGTGGGACATCCTAAAGTAAGTTTAGGGTATATGTTCTATAATTCTACTTAGCAAAAGGTGTTTGTTACGAAACACGGCGCCTTCTAAGATAAAGGTGTTTATCATTGAAGGGCTAGTGGGAGGATAATAGATCTTGAAGAGTTCAATAACCACAAAACACTATAAGTCAAATAAGAGGAACACAGTAGATAGACCTATTGTACCACAACCAAATAAAACGGAATAGTACCAAAGATACCTAGGAGGTATGGATTCATCATGGATGATGATGATGAGGTACACATCATAGAAGATGTTGATCCGAGTTACATTCGATGAGGTAAGACTTCTAGTGTGTACAAAAGGGGCGATTGGGAGCGTAGTGACATTCCTAATATTATATGTTGATATACTACGGATAAGGAATGACATACTAATGCTACAATCAATAAAGATAAAGTTGTCTAAACAATCGTCCATGAATGATTTGGGAAGAGTATCATTATTGGGGATGCAAATCTATATAGATAGATTTAAAAGGATGCTCAACTTAACCCAAGGAACGTATATTCATTTGATGCTAAAGTCGTTTAGCATGGCAAACTCCAAGAGATGTCTTATGTTGATGAGCCATGGAGTGTATCTCTCTTAATAGTCCCCACAGACTCCTGAAAAGAGAGGTCGCATGAGTGACTATCATGTATGCAATGAAATATACGAGACCTGATGTTGATCAGTCATATTCTGGAGAAGTTCACTATGAGTCGTTGAAAACATCTTATAGTGCTTAATCGAAACTAAAGATGTGATTAAAATTTATCTTTGGGTCTTAATTAAAACTAGAGGGTTTAATGAGACTCAAGTTTTTTCAGACGCATCAAGACGACGAGAAAATCCACTTTAAGGTAAAGTGTTACCTTGAGCGGTGGTGTAGTGAATTGGAAAGGTTCCAAACAAGAAATAGTTCTTTGGTTTAGTGATAAAGACAAAGTATATAGCTATAAATGAAGCTGCAAGTTGATTGTTTGGATTAAAAGTTCATTCTGTAAACTAGGAATAGTTCTAAATCTCATCTTGGATCTAAACATGTGTTGTGGCACTTTCATTTGATTATTAGAATCATTGAAAGATGGGAAATCACTATAGAGATAGTGGACTCTCATGAACAACATTACATATCCATTAACTAAAGCTTATCCAATGCCAGGATAATCGTCACTTAGAGAAGAAGAGTATGAGTTACCATGACAATTGGCTTTAGTGCAAGTGGGAGATTGAAAGTAATATGCACACAAGCCAATCATGTTTGATGATAAAGCATATACTTTGTAACAATCTTATTCATTTATTAATAAAAGTATTAATTTATTAAAGGCTTTTAATTATCTACATGATGCTGTTTTAAAATATGTGATAAACCCATAGTTTTAAGCAATGCTTTTAGAATAATGATGATGATCATTCTAATGAGATCTAAATTCTTAGAAAGCTTAAAACTAAAATAGTTCCCAAACATTGGATTACTAAATTGGGGATTAGTGAATCCGGATAGATTGGTACATACGTTGCTTGCTCATTGGATGAGGATGATTGATCTCATGATCATTTGTGTGGAGACACTAAAGCAAGTATGTAGGTGCTTATTAGAGAATAAGTTCACTGAACGTGGCTCGCTAAGGAATACCTAATGGAGTTTTATTTGCCTGTCAATAGGAATTCCTGTAGTGATAGTAGTACAAGTAATCCTTGGACTTGAGATCATCATAGTATCTTGTGTATGATGAGTTATACTTTGACTTATTCCTTAAGACCCTTAGGGTATATCAAAGGGTATGCTTGGGTATAATAAGTTGTACATGGAGATAATGTATGATCAATAAAGAATCTACCACTTCTAATAAAGAAGAGAAATGTCCTATGTGATTCGATAAATGACAACCCAGTGAGTCCTTGGTTAAGGCGAGAATGAAATTAGAAAGGAGTTTCTAATTTGCATTATTTGGAGTTGTGCATTTAAGGATCGAAAATACATATAATTAAATAAAATAAGACTTGCGGTAATTCCATGTCTTATATTTAATTGGGACATTGTATGGTGGAAGGATTGAATTATGCAGTAACTATTTACTCAAAGGTTCTTTAATGATTAATGTTGAAATCTATATTATCCGGAAAAAGCGTTGATCGCTAGGAGGCTTATCCCTATTGTAGAATAAATATTATTTAAATAAATTAATTGTTTAATTTATTTATTTAAATAAGATTAGAATTGTTCTAATTGATTTATTCACAAATAGGTTTAATATGGAGAACCTAAAGGGTCACACCATAAAAGGAAGAATAATTATTTAAAAAGTTAATGGCATAATCGTAATAATATGTTAAGTATATTTAATTTAATCTATGGCGATAGAATAAATTAAATAGCTTAATATTTATTATTTAATATTTTAGAAATATTAAATATAAATTAATAAGAGGAGTCTTATTAATATTATTACAATTATTATTATTTTAATTTCTAAAAGAGTTTAGGAATTAATTTAATATAAGTACTCTCATTTATTCCTAATAGGATTAGGAGGAAAATTAGTTAAAGGAGTTTAATTAGTTATCCCTAATAAGATTAGGGAGCTTAATTAATTAAAAGAATTTTAATTAATTAAAACCCAATTCCTTAATTGTTAAGGTGGGTTGCCCACATCTATAAATAAGAGGAGTCTTATCATGGATGATATAGGTGTTGTTGATTTTTCAACAAAACGACATAATTCCAATTGTTGGGAGAGTACACCTTTCTATAGAGATAGAAAAACTAGGGTTTAGCCAACCACCCTTCTTCTTGAATTTTCTTCTTCCTTGGTGGATCACCTCAGAGGCCAAACATTTTTGGTGGCTAACGTTGATCAAAGGAAGGAACCAAACCCGGTGGATTCAAGATTGAACGCGAAAGGATTTGGAGGTGAACTTGTACACGAGGAAGCTCGATCTTCAAGGGTATGATTTTATTCTTTATCTTTTCGTTTAATTAATAATTATGCATAAAGGGTGATCCGGGTATATGGTTTGTAAATTTTTTAAACTCTGATTTTTCCATGCTTCCGCATAATTTTGCAATTTGATTGCGCACATGAATATTACAAACCCAACAATATCCATCTCTCCCTCGGAGTTGTCTTCCTCCGAAAAGTACTCCTCTGCCTCCGACTCCTCTAGAATCACTAATGGTACCTTCGCCACCCAAGATAGCACTGAGCTCTACTTGGTTCACAAGCTCTTCCCTCACCGCATGTATATCTCTATACATCAAGCTATCGATTGACATCCTACAATAATACATAACATGTTGATTAGTACGTAACACACAATAGTATAAGCACAAATCACATTTAATTTATTTAGGGTTACTTTCCATCTTTTTAAATTTTTCGGTACTGAGTTTCCTCAATACCTTATTAACACGTTCGACTTAAGTAAAGCTCAAGTTTACTTCCTTCGGACTTCTCTTCCTTAACGAGGTTATTAGCTTAAGGTTGTTCCCCCCCCTTAAGTTTTATAACCTAATGCTTTGATACCAACCTGTGACTCCCCCAAATTCGGGTCTCTTTCAACCCAACATATGGTGCTCCACGGTGCTACAGTTCACACAAACATTCAATTGAAATTCCTCAAAAGAACAAATATGTCTTATATATATTCCAAAATAATACTACCATTCCCCATGTTCTTTATAACCATTACATTTGTTCTTGTCATAATATCAAATATTATCATTACAAACCTATACTATTACATAGGTAATCTACACGTTCACTTTAGCCTTCTCTTTATCCTTGTAGAATCATTTGGTCCATTCGATCTAAGCTGCATTCATATGGTTCAAGCAAGAGTGATCATAACAAGCTCAGCAAGTACAACAATTTCAATTTAAAAGCATGCTTGAAACATAGGAATCGTATATCTTCAATAACTGGATGATAGTTACAAAGTACTATCAATAACTTAAAATAACGTTTCTTTTCCTTCAAAACATTTTACAATAACAATATTCATCAATTCATCAATTCTGGTTTAAGATGTAAACGTCTTATAGTTTCTTTGCAAAGGACAACCCGACACGAAGTCCGTAAGTCCGACATATCTTACGAGCACTTCTAGGTGATCAGCCTATAGTACTATATGTTGATCAACACTACATTCATTAAACGTGTATATGTTTAAGTTATGGCAACCTCACGTGCCCATCGAATACTCGATGAAAATACATTTGTTTATTCATATTCAGGCTTACCTTTAATCCGTACCAATTAGTTGGCGTAGGATAGCGTTAACAATTCTATATTGAAAGACTTGTAAGCAATTAAATCAATCTATCAAGATTAGTCAAGCCGAGCTAAAACTGGCATCAACTCTTACTTCAAAACCATACATGCATCTCATAACTTGAATCAATTTGAAAACCTGGCTAACACGAAGGTTTGACAAGCGTTTAAGAAAAACATGCCTTCAACGCCTGCTACCGAATAATTACATTTCCTTCGAGTCTCTACATTCTCTACAACACATAATCACATAACATACCATATTAGGTCATGAATGAACATACTTGGTTCCTAAAGAATCTTACCCTTCTTCTCAATCTAATCCCATATTAGATTTGTTATTATTTGTTTTGGCTTTTCGTCATTCTTTACATCATTATTACTAACTTCTATCTCTTCTAACACTTAAGTGAAATTACTTCATTAATACAACTCGGTTCGAGTTAACCATCCTTCCTTATGAATTACTAATGTTCTTACGTTATTTAATCAAAACTCGATCGTGATTGGTTTAGTACACTTTATTACACATTATTCACGTTCATCTTCAATTGACCTTCTTTAACCATAAGAGATCATACTTAGGGTTTAATTATAACTTAACAATGTTTGATTAAGTTCCTTAATCCATTGTTAACAATTCCCATTCATGTTCCACTTGTAACTATTCTTCATTGTCTAAGTTTTAAGGCTGGCGCTGCGGCACCAGTGTTCCTTTTTTATCCCGCACTACGGCGTCGCTCATTAGGGCTTGGAGACCGGACTCGGTGATGCGGCGCGAGTCTCCTTTGTTACGGCCGCGATGCGGTGCCACTCTCTAGAAGGTTTCATCTTTGCTTGGCCATGCTTGGCGCTGCGGCGTGACCTACTTTGCCTTGGGTTGGCGCCGCGGCACCAGCTCTGAAGCCAAGACAGAAACGTAGACTACACTCAGAGTCGTAGAGTCTATTGATGCCAAAGACAAGTCAAGGATCGTAGATCACACTCTGAGTTCGAAGAGTCTATTGATTACATGGAGAGATCGTAGTCAAGCAAGATCAGATGAGGATAACAAGCACAAGGCAAAAATCGTAGTGTCAAGATCTAATCTCCGGATCGTAGTGTCTGCACAAGCTGAAGCTGAATCGTAGAGTGCAGAACTACGATCTAAGAAGAAGTGTTCACACTGCCAATGATGAATCGTAGAGCATATACGGTTCTCAACAAATGAGCACTCCCAGAATATCCAAAGGAACGAAGCCTCTGGTTTAAGCTGCAAGCTACATCCAAGGAATCCAGAGAGTACTCAACGAATGGCAAGCAGGCTAACAGAAGATCTAAGCACCAACCCAATAAGCATCAAGACTAAGTTGTAAGGCCATTCGTGATAAAGTCTTCCACAAGGAGATCCAAAGAACACTTCAGAAGCTGACTAAGGAAAGCTAGCTAATACAGTAGCTATCAAGTGAATAGAAGACAACGATCTTGGAAGCAACCAAGATCGTAGTGTTTGCCAAACAAAGAAGGAACCGATGGAAGGTGAACCAAGATCTTTGGTCAGCCGACCTCGAAGAGCAAGGCTAAAGTGATTAAGTGCAGGGTCAGTTCATTGATGATAAGTGAACGGGAGATCACAAGGAGATAGAAAGCTGGACGCGCCATAAATCTGAAGTGTCTTGATATTTAGAAGGGGGCCAGAGCAAGGTATTAGGCCATCGGTCTCTGAGAACAGTTGAGGTAAAGTAAGTATTGAAGCACTGCACAATACAAGGAAGAGGTGTTCTATATTGAAGATCCAATCAACACTCTTCAAGATCGTAGTGTTTACTCTACCAGTCAATGAGCAACACTCAACAAGACACTACGATCGAGTCCTTGAAGACGTGCATCAGAATCGTAGAGTCCGAATAATCGAAGGCCAAGAATTGGCAAAGGTTCAATCTAAAGGGTAATATTCGGATAAGTGCTTATTAAGAGCATCGATGCAATAGGACAACCTCTGATCGAGAAATCAGAAAAAGGTAATAAAGTCTTTGACCTGCCCAAGACATTAAAGTGATACATCTGACAGGGTAGGTGAAACAGTAGATTGCAGCGTCAGAAAAAGTATGATAAGTCACATCAAGAAGTCTACCTCAAGCATCTCAAGATCTATGAATAGATTTGAAAAGCCTTCAATGATTACTTTCCAAATGGAAGGATTGGGAATGAGTAAAAATGAGGAAGAGCTTCAAAGATCAAAGGTTGCTTTGAAGTTACAAGAGATTGGAGAGAAGATGGATTGATCTAAACCATGTGAAACAGTGAGTCAGAAGGCTCACTCTACGATCCACCAAGAACACTCAGAAGTCAGATAAAGAAAGAAGTAGAAGTGTAAGTTCTACTATGTAGAAGTGTGAGTTCTACTACATGAAGAGTGTTCAGAACTGCCGAGAGAAAGAAGAGCATCATGACATCTTGATATCCATCATGGGAAGACTCTAAGTATAATAGAGAAGAGCCTACACTCATCTTAGCAAGTCCGTCATGAGAAGGAATCAAGTAGCAGAAGGGAGATCACAAAGCCATCTTGGTGTCAAGCATGAGAAAGCTTCTAAGTACCTAATAGAAGAGCCTACAGTCAGCTTGGAAGCCTTTCATGTGCAGTCAACAAGTACCAAGGAGAATGATCTTCAAGGCGGTTCAACAAAGGGGTCATCCAAGTGGTTGAGTAATTCAAAGAAGTCGAGTATCATTCAATACTCAGCTGCACTTCAAGGATGATCAAGCCAAGCTGCTAAGTACAGAAGATGTTATGAGCATGAAGACATCTTAGCAGCTCAACACCGACTCCAACAACAACAAATAAACAACTCAACAAAGCCAGGGCCTAAGGGGTTCTTGTCCAGAGGGACTAAACAAAGCAGGGCTAGAAGGATCCTTGTCTGGAGGGACAAAACGAAGTTCCAAGGCTGCTGGACTTGAAGAGTTCTTAGTGAACTGAAGTCCCAAGGCTGCTGGCCTTGAAGGAATCTTAGTGATTCAGGGTGCTTCCCTTCCTTAGTTGAAATCCTACTAGTTGAAAGTAGAAGAGTGGATTAGGAGCTTGAGTCTCTGAAGCACTTAAAACCCCTTGTGTCTTTTATATTATGTCATTTACATTATGTACTATAACTGCTATAACTGCTATGTATGTTTTAACAGCTTACAACTAAACTTACTCTACAAACAATGTATGTATGATTATGAATATATCAATAAAGGGGATCTTTTACTTATTCCGCTGTGCTTGAAAAGATTCTTATGTTTGTCATAAGTTACTTATGAACAATATAATATAAACCAAAAAAGTATTTGAAATAAAAAGGATCTATTCAACCCCCCCCTTCTAGATTTATTGTGCCCTCTGGGAACTAACAATTGGTATCAGAGTAGGTTCTCATGCTATATTCAAAAGCTAATCTCTTTGAGTCTGATCCCAGGCACTAACATTGTTCTAAACTTAGTTTAGTAGTAAGTAACTTGTTATATGCAAATGAGCTCACATGTTGGAAATATTGTGTATAGGTTAAATGTGTATATACATCTGAAGCTGCTCAGATTGGTCCATGCTCTCTATTGATACATCAACAAGACCAATCCTAGCCTGTAGTCAATCTTGTAGTCCTAAGACCAGACGAGAACACTCGTGAGACGTCAATGATAAAGAGTCAAGCACCCTCCAGTTTGAAAGATGATGAAGCCATACATGCTAAGAAATGATTATCGAGAGAAGAAAGAAGATCTTCTCAAACTTATGTCTCGCCAACCAACAGCTGGTTTCATACTCTATCATCTAAAGGATGTCAAAGATCTTAATGCTAAGATTCTCTTGGCCTATATCTTCAAGACCACTACTTATTGATCAAAGATCAGCAAGAGTAATAAGATGTCAGGAGCAAAAGTAAAACTATGCTCATCAATACCTAAACTCAGTATATCCACGATAAATGACTGCTTAGTAATGGCGGCGATAAAAAAAAAGGTTCCTCACTATTAAATGTATACATCATAATTGCATCTTCTTATGAACTATAATAAGATTACGTCAAGAAGTCATAATCGCCTAAAAGGTGAAGAGAGAAAACAACTTAAGGATGGAAACTCAAATGACTATAAACTTTTTCTCCATCCAAGTTTTAGGTTGAAGATGACATCTTGAAGGAAATCTGAAATGGGTCACAAGAGCATCACAGGCCTAATGAACTTTATATGAAGTAATCTTTGCTGATGGGTTAGTATGTATGTACAAGCCTATGTTCTAAGTGTTTGATAACACATAGTGCATGATCAGTTTTGCAAGAGGATCTTGCTGATTCGCAGAAACTGATCACCTTAATGAATCAACTAGATACTCCTAAATCGTAGAGTTGATTCTCACTCTGTGAACATAACCCAGTGATGAAACCATCATAGATAGAGAGTGTGTTATTAGATGCCAAATCCCACACACACTCAGCATCATGCATCTCAAAAAGTATTATCATAAGATAGTTGCATGCATGAATATGTCTGTTGGAGATAAATATGATGATTATGAAAGTAGTATGCACACAAGCCAATCATGTTTGATGATAAAGCATATACTTTATAACAATCTTATTCATTTATTAATAAAAGGTATTAATTTATTAAAGGCTTTTAATTATCTACATGATGCTGTTTTATAATATGTGATAAACCCATAATTTTAAGCAATGGTTTTAGAATAATGATGATGATCATTCTAATGAGATCTAAATTCTTAGAAAGCTTAAAACTAAAATAGTTCCCAATCATTGGATTACTAAATTGAGGATTAGTGAATCCGGATAGATTGGTACATACGTTGCTTGCTCATTGGATGAGGATGATTGATCTCAAGATCATTTGTGTGGAGATACTAAAGTAAGTATGTAGGTGCTTATTAGAGAATAAGTTCACTAAACGTGGCTCGCTAAGGAATACCTAATGGAGTTTTACTTGCCTGTCAATAGGAATTCCTGTAGTGATAGTAGTACAAGTGATCATTGGACTTGAGATCATCATAGTATCTTATGTATGATGAGTTATACTTTGACTTATTCCTTAAGACCCTTAGGGTATATCAAAGGATATACTTGTACATGGAGATAATGTATGATCAATCAAGAATCTACCACTTCTATTAAAAGAAGAGAAATGTCCTATGTGATTCGATAAATGACAACCCGGTAGTCCTTGGCCAAGGCAGAATGAAATTAGAAAGGAGTTTCTAAATTTGCATTATTTGGTGTTGTGCATTTAAGGATCGAAATACATATAATTAAATAAAATAAGACTTGACAGTAATTCCATGTCTTATATTTAATTAGGACATTGTATGGTGGAAGGATTGAATTGTACGGTAACTATTTACTCAAAGGTTCTTTTATGATTAATGTTGAAATCTATATTATCTGAAAAGTCGTTGATCGCTAGGGAGGCTTATCCCTATTGTAGAATAAATATTATTTATTTAAATAAATTAATTGTTTAATTTATTTATTTAAATAAGATTAGAATTGTTCTAATTGATTTATTCACAACTGGTTTAATATGGAGAACCTAAAGGGTCACACCATAAAAGGAAGAATAATTATTTAAGAAGTTAATGGCATAATCGTAATAATATGTTATGTATATTTAATTTAATCTATGGTGATAGAATAAATTAAATAGCTTAATATTTATTATTTAATATTTTAGAAATATTAAATATAAATTAATAAGAGAGTCTTATTAATATTATTACAATTATTATTATTATTTTAATTTCTAAAAGAGTTTAGGAATTAATTTAATATAATTACTCTCATTTATTCCTAATTGGATTAGGAAGGAAAATTAGTTAAAGGAGTTTAATTAATTATCCCTAATAAGATTAGGGAGCCCTTTAATTAAAAGGGTTTAATTAAATAATACCTTATTTTAATAGGGTTACTTGATATCTTTATAAGAGGAGTCTTATATCAGATATCATGACTACGTTATATTTCCAATGGTTGGAGAGTACGCTCTTTTTCTATAGAGATAGAAAAACTAGGGTTTAGCCAAACACCCATCTTCTTGAATTCTTCTTCTTCCTTGGTGGATCACCTCTAGAGGCCAAACACTTGGGTGGCTAACGTTGATCATAGGAAGGAACCAAACCCGGTGAATTCAAGTTGAACGCGAAAGGATTTGGAGGTGAACTTGTACCTGAGGATGCTCGATCTTCAATGGTATGATTTTATTCTTTATCTTTTCGTTTAATTAATAATTGTGCATAAAGGGTGATCGGGTATATGGTTTGTAAAATTTTAAAACTCGATTTTTACACGCTTTCGCTTATTTATGCAATTTGATCAAGCGTTCTTGAATATTACAAAACCTAACGGTGGCATCAAAGCCAAACCTTTATGCGAATTATTAATTGTTCAAATTTAATATGTATATTGATATGTGTTTAGAACAATTTAATTGGACATAATTTAATTGTATAAAAATTATAAAAAAAAAAAAACTTTTTATACCGCGAACTGAATCTTCCATGCTACTGATTCGCGTGGGTGGTTGGTATATAAGATTATCATGAATCTATATTTTTTTTTAAAGGATACAGAGGTGATTGATATATATATATATATATATATATATATATATATATATATATATATATATATATATATGATATCTTAGATTTATAAGGAGAAGTCCTTTTAAAAAATATATACTCCTACGGATAATAGTTACCACTTACGATATCTTTTCAAAAGTATCATGATTCTTGACATATGATGGATTCACGTGGCCATGCATGATTTCATTAATATATAGTATGTTATATACGGTTAATATATATATATATATATATATATATATATATATATATTAATTATTTTATAATTAAAATAAAAGTTTATTTTAATTTTAAAATAAAAGATTTATTTTAATATTAAAATAAAAGGTTTATTTTAATTTTAAAATTAAATTTCATACTAATTAATTAGAGTTGGAATTGAATTCCATAATAACTAATTGGAGTTGAAATTGAATTTCATGTTTCCTTAAATAAAGGAGTTTATTTAAATATGAAATAAGATTTTATATTATTCAAAATAAAAGAGTTTATTTGTGAATAGGAAAAAGAATCGTCTTTCCTTAAATAAAAGAGTTTATTTAGATATGAAATAAGATTTCATATTATTCAAAATAAAGGAGTTTATTTGTGAATATGAAAGAGAATCCGTGTTTCCTTTAATAAAGGAGTTTATTTTTTTTACATGGAATTGGATTCCATAATTAATTAAAATAAAGGAGTTTATTTTGATTAAATTAAAATAGTTTATTTTATTCAAAATTGGATAAATTAAAATAAAATAGTTTTATTTTGATTTAAATTTGGATTAAAATAAAGGAGTTTATTTTGATTCCAAAATAGATTTTATACTAACTAAATTTGCCCATTAAATGATATCAATATATATATTGAATGTTTATTATTCATCAGATGAATGTTATGTATTGATGCATATGGTGATATGTATGATAATAAATGAGATTGATTATGGACAATTGACCAATGTGATTGGATTTTATTTTAGTTGGATGCATGAATGTATGGGTTTTATTAAATGGGGTCTGCGTACCTCGTCTTCTCTAATTTTTTTGAATGTAAATTCTATCTCCCTCCTATGTACTTCCCCTTGACTGCGGATCAAGGTTTCTATTTATTTTAAATAGTTTTGTAATAGGAATAGTTAGAATTAATTTTGAAAAATTGAAGATCAAGGAGCAAGGAGCGCTTGAAGACCCGTTTGTAATGGAGCCCGGGTTTAAATGTAATAGTTATATTTAAATATTATTTCTTGCACCCCTAGGGTTTGACCTTTTGGTTCACTTGGTGGCTCTAGTGAACCAAACTAGAATAAAAGTCCATAATCAATCCGGGTACAATATAGTATTCTATATGTGCATGCTTATACTATATATATTATATATTATGCAAACATGCTTCACATGTTAATTAATATGACGCGTATTTTATATATATATATATGTGTGCATTTGCGCTAAACAAGATGAGATATTTAATAATAAATCCCTCAAATTTTTTCTATATTAAGTCCTAAGCGTTCAAAGATATTTGGAATATCGAACGTCGCCTTCTAGCATGATAAAATTAATAGAGTATTAAATATTTAATATGAGTTTGTTGTGTCACCACAAGGCAAGTATTAAGTATTTAAGATGTTAATTTATCACATTTGATGCTTATAAAGAAAATTGAACAATATTGTTTTGTTGTGTCACCACAAGGATGCTATTTTTCTTTTTTGAATATATGGAGTGCTAGGTTGGACTTAACTTGGATAATTTTGATTCGGATGTGCCACCACTTGATCAAAATAATCTAAGAGGCAAAAATACAAGGAGTTGCATAGTTGATGTAATTGACAAGAGTTGTCTACTTATTTATTTATATATATAGTTTGTTGTGTCACCACAAGGCTATATACATTTGAAATGGGATCCTTATTCTCACTAGCGAGATCTTTAATTAGATTTTGCCGAACTATATATATTGAGGGTAATATAGTTTGAAAAAAATAGTGGGAGATACCAATTTAAAACAAGACCTAATTTATTTTGGTAATTAATAAAAGAATGTATATTAAAATATTGTTAATTACAAATTCATTTACGTAATTTTAAAATGTCTAAAATTACTATCATCATGAAGCATATTAGATGCTAAATTAACTGCACCAAATTAAATGATTGGTTAAGGAATTTGAGAATAGTTCTCATGCATTTGAAAAGCTATCTTATGTCTTAATACGCCTATCCTCGCAATGGTTGCGCATAATGCCTCTTAGGAAGAGATTACTACTTTTAGAAAGTGGCAAGATGATGCACAGTTGGCTCAATGCATCATGCTCGCATCCATGAGTAACGAGCTTCAGCGTCAGCATGAAACTATTGATGCTCCTACTATATTCCTGCACATCAAGTAGTTGGTGGTGAGGAAAGTAGGACTAATAGATATCAGATATCTAAGGAGCTCTTCCGATCTAGAATGACCCATGACACTACAGTACAGACACATGTCCTTAACAAAATCAATTTGATTGATCAATTAGGACAACGAGTTTTTTCATGGATGGAGAGTTGAGCCCAGATTTGATCTTGCACTCACTCCCGGACTCCTTTCACAATTGTTGTGAATTTTTCATATGAACAAGCTAGATATTAGCCTCGCTGATTTGCTTAACATGTTGAAAAATGTTGAGAGTCACTTTTCAACCAAGAAAGACCATGTCTTACTGGTAGGGGTTAAATGATCTTCTGAAAAGAAGAACGATTCTAAGAAGGTAAATAGAAAGGCATAAACAAAGGATAATAAGAACAAAACTGATACGGATAGCAAAGGAACTTGCTTCCACTACAATAAGCACGGACAATCGGAAAGAAAGCGTGAGAAGCATCTTGCGAGCTAACCAAAAGAAGCTTAGTGAAGTTTCGATTACAAATACAATTTTGTTCATAATTTAAAATAATTTTTCTTTAAGTCAAGGTTCTACTTGGGTATTGGATACCGACTTTGGTTATCATAAATATAGATTTATGAAGGGACCAAAAGTAAGTAGAAAGCTAAACAAATATAAGTAATCCATGTATGGAAATGTAGCAAAGGTTGCCATATTAGCCATAGAAACTTATAGTTTAGCAATGCCTACTGGGCAAATCAATTGAGTCAATAAGTTGTTATTGTATTCCAGTTCTTGTTAAAAATATTATTTCCATTTTATTGTTGGACAATGAAATCTTTGGTATTATAATTAAGAACAATTGTTTTCTATTTATAATAATAATGTTTTGTATAGGCTGGAATATTACTTAATAAATTTTGTATACTTGACTTACATGAAAATAATTTTGCATATTGAACAAATTAGTATAAGAAAGGGAGATGATCATTCAAAGAGTTGAATGTGTGTATTTCTTTGAAATACAAGTATGAATTATTTGAAAGGTTCAAAGAATTGAAGTGAAACAAATTGACAATGTATTAAGATTCTTTGATTAGATCAAGGAATAAATACTTGTGAAATAAGTTTCTAGATCATCTTAAATGGTTTTTTCATAATGGACGCCTCGACACGCAATAATTGATTGATGTATTTTAATGGAAAAATCGTACCTTGTTGGACATAGTGCGGTCCATAATGATTTTCCGACATTTCGGTATCCTCACAGGGTCATGTCCCAGAAATGGTTTGCATATCTACAAAAGGTAACCTCAAAATCCGGCCCCAAGACTCCATAAAAGTTATGGATAGGGAGGATTCCTAATCTTAAGTATGTTAAGATAAGGGGTTGTCCAACTTATGTGAAAAGGTTTCAAAAGATAAGCTTGGGACAAGATTTGACAAGTGTAGATTTATGGGACATCCTAAAGTAAGTTTAGGGTATATGCTCTATAATCCTACTTTGCAAAAGGTGTTTGTTGTGAAACACACTACCTTCTAAGATAAAGGTGTTTATCATTGATGGGGCTAGTGGGAGGATAATAGATCTTGAAGAGTTCAAGAACCACAAAATACTATAAGTCAAATAAGAGGAACCTGTAGATAGACCTATTGTATCACAACCGAATCGTAAATCTGGAATAGTACCAAAGATACCTAGGAGGTATGGATTCATCATGGATGATGATGATGAGGTACACATCATAGAAGATGATGATCCAATTACATACGATGAGGTAAGAGTTCTAGTGTGTACAAAAGGGTCATTGGGAGCGTCGTGAAATTTCTAGTATTATATGTTGATATACTACGGATGAGGAATTACATACCAATGCTACAATCAGTAAAGATAAAGTTGTCTAAACAATCCTCCATGAATGATTTGGGAAGAGTATCATTATTGGGGACACAAATCTATATAGATATATTTAAAAGGATGCTCAACTTAACCCAAGGAACGTATATTTATTTGATGCTAAAGTCGTTTAGCATGGCAAACTTCAAGAGATGTCTCACGTTGATGAGCTATGGAGTGTATCTCTCTTTATAGTCCCCACTGACTCTTGAAAAGAGAGATCGCATGAGTGACAATCATGTATGCAATGAAATGTACGAGACCGATGTTGATCGGTCATATTCGAGAAGATCATCATCGAGACGGTGAAAAACATCTTAAAGTACTTAGCAAGAAACTAAAGATGTGATTAAAATTTATGGTGGGTCTAAATTAAAACTAGAGGGCTTAGCGAGACTCAAGTTTTTAGGCAGACCAAGATGATGTAAAAATCCACTTTAAGGTAAAGCGTTATCTTGAACAGTGGTGCAGTGAATTTGAAAGGTTCCAAACAGCAAATAGTTGCTGGTTTAGTGATAAAGACAAAGTATATAGCTATAAATGAAGCTACAAGTTGATTGTTTGGATGAAAAGTTCATTACAGAACTAGGAATAGTTCCTAAGTCTCATCTTGGATCTAAACATGTGTTGTGGCACTTTCACTTGATTATAGGAATCATTGAAAGATGGGAAATCACTATAGAGATAGTGGACTCTCATGAACAACATTACATATCCATTAACTAAAGCTTATCCAACAGCAGGATAATCGTCACTTAGAGAAGAAGAGTATGTGATACCATGACGATTGGCTTTAGTGCAAGTGGGAGATTGAAAGTAGTATGCACACAAGCCAATCATGTTTGATGATAAAGCATATACTTTGTAACAATCTTATTCATTTATTAATAAAAGGTATTAATTTATTAAAGGCTTTTAATTATCTACATGATGTTGTTTTATAATATGTGATAAACCCATAGTTTTAAGCAATGCTTTTAGAATAATGATGATGATCATTCTAATGAGATCTAAATTCTTAGAAAGCTTAAAACTAAAATAGTTCCCAATCATTGGATTACTAAATTGGGGATTAGTGAATCCGGATAGATTGGTACATACGTTGCTTGCTCATTGGATGAGGATGATTGATCTCATGATCATTTGTGTGGAGACACTAAAGCAAGTATGTAGGTGGTTATTAGAGAATAAGTTCACTGAATGTGGCTCGCTAAGGAATACCTAATGGAGTTTTACTTGCCTGTCAATAGGAATTCTCAGTAGTGATAGTAGTACAAGTGATCCTTGGACTTGAGATCATCATAGTATCTTGTGTATGATGAGTTATACTTTGACTTATTCCTTAAGACCCTTAGGGTATATCAAAGGATATGCTTGGGTATAATAAGTTGTGCATGGAGATAATGTATGATCAATAAAGAATCTACCACTTCTATTAAAAAAGAGAAATGTCCTATGTGATTCGATAAATGACAACTCGGTAGTCCTTGGCCAAGCGTAATGAAATTAGAAAGGAGTTTCTAAATTTGCATTATTTGGTGTTGTGCATTTAAGGATCGAAATACATATAATTAAATAAAATAAGACGACAAAGAATTCCATGTCTTATATTTAATTGGGACATTGTATGGTGGAAGGATTGAATTGTCACGGTAACTATTTACTCAAAGATTCTTTTATGATTAATATTGAAATCTATATTATCTGAAAAGTCGTTGATCGCTAGGAGGTTTATCCTATTGTAGAATAAATATTATTTATTTAAATAAATTAATTGTTTAATTTATTTATTTAAATAAGATTAGAATTGTTCTAATTGATTTATTCACAACCGGCTTAATAATATGGAGAACCTAAAGGGTCACACCATAAAAGGAAGAATAATTATTTAAGAAGTTAATGGCATAATCGTAATAATATGTTATGTATATTTAATTTAATCTATGGTGATAGAATAAATTAAATAGCTTAATATTTATTATTTAATATTTTAGAAATATTAAATATAAATTAATAAGAGAGTCTTATTAATATTATTACAATTATTATTATTATTTTAATTTCTAAAAGAGTTTAGGAATTAATTTAATATAAGTACTCTCATTTATTCCTAATTGGATTAGGAAGAAAATTAGTTAAAGGAGTTTAATTAATTATCCCTAATAAGATTAGGGAGCCCCTTTAATTAAAGGGTTTAATTAAATAATACCTTATTTTAATAGGGTTACTTGATATCTTTATAAGAGAGTCTTATATCGATATCATGACTACAAGTTATATTTCCAATGGTTGGAGAGTACGCTCTTTTTCTATAGAGATAGAAAAACTAGGGTTTAGCCAAACACCCATCTTCTTGAATTCTTCTTCTTCCTTGGTGGATCGCCTCTAGAGGCCAAACACTTGGGTGACTAACGTTGATCAAAGGAAGGAACGAAACCCGGTGAATTCAAGTTGAACGCGTAAGGATTTGGAGGTGAACTTGTACCTGAGGAAGCTCGATCTTCAAGGGTATGATTTTATTCTTTATCTTTTCGTTTAATTAATAATTGTGCATAAAGGGTGATCCGGGTATATGGTTTGTAAAATTTTAAAACTCTGATTTTTACACGTTTTCACTTATTTATACAATTTGATTGCGTTCTTGAATATTACAAACCTAATAGATTATCCAAATAAGTGGAACAGGGGTTTAGAAAACTAACCTAGCAGGACCCATTTAACTATGGGTACCAAAAATAGAAATATATTTAAACCTGCAGGTACTTGGTCAGTCTGACCACACTAAGGAATGATGTAGCAGAAGACTTCAGTCAAGAAGACTCAACCAGCAGAAGGCTAAGGACAATTCAGAGATGATTTTGATAGAGTTCCTATTTGTCCAAGCCTGTCCTTGAAGATTCTTTGAGCTAATCAAAATGGAGCTCACATGGCTGCTAATCTGTATATGGAATCAAGCCATTCAGCCAAAGAAGAAAGAGAATCTTATGTGCTCAAAAGACAGTCAAGAATGCTATATGGGAAGAATCCTCAATGAAGTTCACAACAGAAGATTATTGAGCATCATTCATGCGAGAGCAGAACTTCACAAACAAAACTGTCAAGACTACGTTCGTAGTGCTATCTTATAATCGTAGAGTGATCTGTCCTAAAAATACTCACCTCTACATTACAAGGAAATCCGAACGATGATGGAGATTTTTGATCGAGAAGGAGATATGCAAAGGCGCCTTCAAATGAACTCCAAGAAGAGGAATCACATCTATCTGGAAAGACATCATCAACAACGGAGGAGCAGTGATCTGTTAAGGAACAACAGCACTGGGATATACTATGAAAAGTTGTACCAGCTACAGAGTCACAAAAATTTGTGGCTGATGAACCAAATGAAAATCCATAGTCAGTAGGAACGTCTCAAAACGTACTACTGATATCCCTTCAGCCACCCAACCCATAATCGTGAAGTGCCTACGATCAAACATATGATCATAGTTTAAGAAGCAGGAGGACACTACGATTTCAGCAATGCAGTTGTCTAAAGCTGGTAGAAGACCTCCCACTCAGAAGAGGTCAAATGAGATGTCATTACAAATCACTGCTATAGTATTCCATCTGGAAAGCGCCTCAGGGACAAACCTGACCCTTAGCTCACTCTAAGAGGTTGGCCCTTCCTAAGCTACCTTAACCCAGAAGGAATGCCTGATCAAGTTCATCTCAAGGACCAAGTCAGTCAACGATCGAAGAGTCAAGGTTGAAAAGAACTAAACGATCGTAGTGCAACCTCAACGATCGTAGTCCTACCAAAGGGTACTCCGGTTCACAAGGAGCTTGGAAAATGAGATATTTGTTAAATTACTCCAATTGAGAAGATATGTTTGAATACATCAGTGATTGAGCTATGCTGCATCAAAGTAAGGAGAAAAGACAAAACAATCCACTGTAGCATCTCTCAAAAGTTGATCGTTGAGTCAACCAAGGGAATCGTAGAGTCCATAGCTACCTTATCATGCTACTCTACGAATCAAAAGGTCAACAGTCAAAGCCACGTCAATTAAACGTCTACTCTTCTAAAAGGAAAATATCGAACTAAAAAGTTATGGGGGAGTTACAGCTCATTACTGGGTAACATGCAACCAATGAATGGCTGAAACATCACTAAGTATGCAGAGTTGGAAGGAACTACCTTAAAGATAATTTCAAATCTGCAGACAGTTACCAAAAAGCTATAGAACCTTTCTCCCTCCCATTTTCAAACCCTAGAATCCTCTCAAGAGCCAAAATCAGTTAACTCTCTAGAGTCCTACCAAATCACAGTCAGCCATCTCGCATAAACCTCTCTAGATCAAACACCTACAGTCTTCGAACTATTTATATGGAGAACTGGCAAGTTATCACCGGCATTCAGCTCGGAACCAAAACGTTTGAGAAATCTGAGAAGAGGTTCAGGGACATTCTTGAACTCGTGAAGAAAGCTGGAATCTCAGAATGCCTTGAGGCAAATACTCGAGTCTACATCGACCTGGTTAAAGAATTCTACTCAAACGCCTCCATCAACTCTAAAATCCTGTCTACCAATGTTAAAGGTCAGATTCTGAAGCTGAAATCTTCTGACTTCAATCAATGCCTAGGTTTTCCTAACCAAGGGCTGAAGAACCTTGAAGATGTCAACACTGAACAAGCAAAGGAGTTGATGGGGTATCAAAGAAGCCCTAGTTTCAAAGACATGAAGAAGAAGGAGTTTCCTGAAGAATATGAGTTCCTAGCTAAAATTGTTGGAAAGTGCATACTGTGCAAAAACACTGCACATGATACAGTGATTGACCTACAGTTGAAG
The DNA here is from genome assembly GCA_020205615.1 of Panax quinquefolius. Classification (NCBI taxonomy): domain Eukaryota; kingdom Viridiplantae; phylum Streptophyta; class Magnoliopsida; order Apiales; family Araliaceae; genus Panax; species Panax quinquefolius. The sequence continues at coordinate 79,004,171 of CM035171.1, read as the reverse complement.
ATAATGTCAGCAATAGTCTTGAAAAAACAAATTGACTTTGGAGCTATCTTGTTCGATCAAATCTCCAAGTGGGTAGAGAAGGCTGAGAAGAAGAAGACCACTGAAAAACCCCTAACCAAGGTGTTTCATGGAAGGATGCTGAGTATTATACTGAAGAAGAAACTAGGAGGGAAAATCAAGGATGATGAAGGAGAAACTTTTAATGTGAACAAAGTGATGTCTCCACAATTATTTATGAATTGGAAGAAGAACCCCAAGGAGAACAAAAGGATGATGGTGGGAGCGGTGGGAGGGCCTCTGCAGAAGAAGAAGAAGAGAGAGCTCTGAGTCGATGACTGCACTGCAAAGCAGAATTCACATGACCAGAAAGAAATCAAAAGGTGTGAAGAAAGATGGTGATGTGAAGAAAGCCAAGGCCCCACCAAGGAGTCTCTCCATCAAAGAAAAAGTTAAAGAAGAAAGAGCTCTGACTATTGAAACAACAAAGAGGAGAAGCAACAGGTTGCTTGAAGGGCCAGTCAACAAGAAAGCTAAGGTGGAAGACAAACCAGCCTCAGCTTCCCAAAAAAATACATCTGTTGAACAAAGGGACGTAGAGTCAACAGAAGTAAAGGAAACAGATGTCAAGGCTCGATCTCCTCCAAACAACATCCAAAGAATGAAAATGAAGTCGATGTGATGGAAGAGATTGCAAAGATCTCTGGCGATAAAGAAGAATGCTCAAGCCCCATGGCTAATCCTCAAAGCAACCACTGCGTGAATGAAGAAGAGTTTGTTCTCGCCTTGATCTTTGAACATCAAAGAAGTCTGCTCTCTTGAACCGGAGAGGTCAAAGTCTAAAGAAAATGAAAAGTTTGACTCTCCTAAACTTGAACTCCAAGAAGGAGGAAAAGCTACGATCGCAACCCAAGTTTACCTCCAAAAGGAACAAAGTGGTCAATCAAATGCCATCATTCAATTGAGTGATGATGAGTCTGTATCCACGGGAGAAAGTGCTGAATATGAAACCAGCAGTGAAGAGGAAGAATCTAAGGAAATCCTTGTTGAAGAAGGTTTTAGTCATGAAATGCTGCAAGAAGGATTCTCTGTTGAAGCTGATCAAAATGGTTGTGATTCTGAGAAGGAAGAAGTAGAAAATGAATCAAATTCTGAAGATCAGGAATAAGAAGAACTAGAACTCTACCCCGTCCTCTCACCTGCAAGATTCACCAAGAGAATAGTGGTAGAAGTTCCTAATGAACCATCAGAGACTCCACTTGATAGATGGGTACACTATGGAGATGAGCAACTCAGAGTAGTAAGAATGACTACTTTTGACTTAGCAAAGAACTGGAACAATATGGAGCTAGATTGCTCAACCATTCTCTACACCCCCGATGATCTGCTGATGAGATGGTTCTTCCAGTGGATGCCATGGCTAAAGGCCTTTACTAAAGGAGATGGAAGCTACCTCAGTTGGTGCTACAAGACATTTCCAAGCATGAAACTGGTAGCTCAAAACTTCCCTAGGGTGAAAAGTTATGCTACAAAGATGATTACAAACCAGCCTCACTTCAAGGTTTATCGACATGCTGGAAATCTATATATCCCCTACGATTGTAGAGTGGATTCTGAAGGACAAAGAGCCATGGCCAAGGAGCTGGTAGTAGAGTCTGTTCACTTTACTGCTGATGATGTTCAAGCTCAGAACCAAAAGCATCCTTATGCTCAAGCACTACTATCAGACATTCACTCATCCTCAACCAGTGATTGGAACTGAACGATTGCTCAAATTCTCCAAGCCTTTGAAAAACTGTCCAAAGATGAAGATCATAGAGTCCAATCCAAAGCTCAACCTGAAGCTGCAAAACAAAAGGATCAAACTACTTTGGAGCAGGAACTACTGAAAAGTTTTGATGATCTAAGCAAGAAAATATCTCTGCTTACTGAAGAATCACAACAGCAGGAGATAATCCTTTCCGTCACAAGCTTCAAGCTACTTTGGCCGATGTATCTCTCAAACTCCAAAAGAGAGATAACATCTATCAGAAGGCCATACAAGATCAAAAGGCTAAAACTCTACGAATTCAGAAGGCCAATGAAGAGCAGATTCAAGCCCTCTCTGACAAGATTGATGATATGAGGCAGACCTTCTCAGTGCAACTTGAGCTAGGCCAGCAAGAACTAAAGTTTGAAGTTGCCAACTCCTCCTACCTGATGGAGCAGCTTATGTCCAACATGGAGCAGCTCTCTCAAATGATTGATGAAAAAAAAGGGGGAGAAAAAGAGGCATAGAAAGAAGATGAGCAAGAGGCACTCGAGGAAGAACAGAGGGTTAAGGGAGAAGAAATCAAAGAAGAATGTAGCAGCTGCAGATAAAGAGTCATCATCTGAGGGGGAGCCAGAAGATGATGATAACAAGATTGCAAAGTTTGAGGGTGAGCATGATCAGAAAGATGCTGAAGAGGAACCAAGCAAAGAAAAAAGGTCATCATTCCAGGGGAAGCAAGAGCAAGAAGAACAATCAGATGAGTAGCAGATCAACAAGCATCCTGGAAACATACATGGAGCCTAAGAGGTACATCTCTAACTAGTTAGGTATGTTCTGGATCCAGGATGTAGAATGTCTTAGTGTATAAATTGCCACATCAATATAAATGACATTCATGATTAACTGTTTTAGAAATACAGCTACTCATTGTATATAAGATTCATTCATAACATGCATATGCACTTATTGTTTTTGTCATAATCAAATAGGGGGAGATTGTCAGGAATAAGCATGTGAATGCTATTCCTATTTATATATGATTTGATTATGATATATATATATATATATATATATATGAATGAATAATATGCAAGTATACTTGAATTAAGAAAAGCTATAAAGTCCTTTGATAGATAATAGAAATATGTGTACAAGGACTTAGAATGAATTGATCAAATATGTTAGGTTGATCCTACATAAGAAAGATAGCTTTACAAAGTCCTTAAAAAGAAAAGATGAACAAGGACTAAAAAGATAGAAAGATCAAGCTTGTTAGGTTGATCTTATGATGTAATAGATAGGATAGTCTGATCGTCGAGCACTGTACCAGAAGTCGAAGTCTGCCAGGTGAGTCAAGGTTAACTCGAGAGCTATCGAGGTATAATAGGAGTTTGCAAGATAGTAGATATCGGAGTTCGTAGACTGCCAGGGGAAACAAAGAAGGATCGTGGTGTATCGAGTAGAGCTTCCTCGGGATCGTAGTGTGCTGAAGAAGTTATGTTCAGAATCGTGAGAGAGATGACACGCGCCTTTCTGAGCCGAATAGGTCATCTGCTTTGAAGCCAAGACAGAACGTAGACTACACTCAGTCGTGAGAGTCTCATCGATGCCAAAGCCAAGTCAAGGATCGTAGATCACACTCTGAGTTCGTAGAGTCTATTTATTACATGCAGAGATCGTAGTCAAGCAAGATCAGATGAAGACAACAAGCACAAGGAAGAAATTATAGTGTCAAGATCTGATCTCGGGATCGTAGTGTCTGCACAAGCCGAAGCTGAATCGTAGAGTGCAGAACTACGATCTAAGAAGAAGTGCTCTCAATCCCAAGGATGAATCGTAGAGCATATACGGTTCTCAACAAATGAGCACTCCCAGAATATCCAAAGGAACGAAGCCTCTGGTTTAAGCTGCAAGCTACATCCAAGGAATCCAGAGAGCACTCAACGAATGGCAAGCAGGCTAACAGAAGATCTAAGCACCAACCCAATAAGCATCAAGATTGAGTTGTAAGGCCATTCGTGATGAAGTCTTCCACAAGGAGATCTAAAGAAGACTTCAGAAGCTGACTAAGGAAAGTCAGCTATTGCAGTAGCTATCAAGTGAACAGAAGACAACGATCTTGGAAGCAACCAAGATCGTAGTGTTTGCCAAACAAAGAAAGAACTGATGGAAGGTGAACCGAGATACTGGTCAGCCTCTGAAGATCAAGGCTAAAGTGATTAAGTGCAGGGTCAATTCATTGATGATAAGTGAATGGGAGATCACAAGGAGAAAGCAAGCTGGACACGCCACAAATCTGAAGTGTCTTGATATTCAAAAGGGGACCAGAGCAAGGAATTAGGCCATCGGTCTACGAGAACGATTGACATAAATGTAAGTATTGAAGCAATCTTTGCAATACAAGGAAGAGGTGTTCTACATTGAAGATCCAATCAACACTCTTCAAGATCGTAGTGTTAACTCTACCGGTCAATGAAAGCAACACTCAACAAGACACTACGATCGAGTCCTCAAAGGCGTGCATCGAGAATCGTGAGAGTCAGAATAAGCAAGACCAAGCATTGGCAAAGGTTCAATCTAAAGGGTAATATTCTGACAAATGCTTATTAATAGCATCGATGCAATAGGACAATCTCTGATCGAGAAATCAGAAAGTGGTAATAAAATCTTTGACCTGCCCAAGACATTAAAGTGATACATTGGATAGGGTAGTTGAAATAGTACACTGCAGCGTCAGAAAAAGTATGATATGTCACATCAAGCAATCTACCTCAAGCAAATCGAGATCTGTGAAGAGATTTGAAAAGCCTTCAACGGCTACTTTCCAATGAAAGGATTGGGAAGGAGTATAAATGAGGAAGAACTTCAAAGATCAAAGGTTGCTTGAGTTGCCGAGCTTGGAGAGAAGATGGATTGATCTAAACCATGTGAAAAAGTGAGTCAGAAGGCTCACTCTACGATCCACCAAGAACACTCAGAAGTCAGATAAAGAAAGAAGTAGAAGTGTAAGTTCTACTATGTAGAAGTGAGAGTTCTACTACATGAAGAGTGTTCAAAACTGCCGAGAGAAAGAAGAGCATCATGACATCTTGATGTCTATCATGGGAAGACTCCAAGTACAATAGAGAAGAGACTACAGTCATCTTGGCAAGTCCATCATGAGAAGGCATCAAGTAGCAGAAGGGAGATCACAAAAGCCATCTTGGTGTCAAGCATGAGAAAGATTCTAAGTACCTAATAGAAGAGCCTACAGTTAGCTTGGAAGCCTCTCATGTGCAGTCATCAAGTACCAAAGAAAATGATCTTCAAGGCAGTTCAACAAAGGGGACATCCGAAGTGGTTGAGTAACCAAAGAAGCTGAGCATCATTTAACACTCAGCTGCACTTCAAGGATGATCAAGCCAAGATGCTAAGTATAGAAGATGTTCAGAGCATGAAGACATCTTAGCAGCTTAGCACCGACTCCAACAACAACAAACAAACAACTCAACAAAGCCAGGGCCTGAGGGGTCCTTGTCCAGAGGGACTAAACAAAGCAGGGCCAGAAGGATACTTGTCCGGAGGGACTAAACGAAGTTCCAAGGCTACTGACCTTGAAGAGTTCTTAGTGAACTGAAGTCCCAAGGCTGCTGGCCTTGAAGGAATCTTAGTGATTCAGGGTGCTGCCCTTCCATTGTGGAAATCCTGCTAGTTGAAAGTAGAAGAGTGGATTAGGAGCTTGAGTCTCTGAACCACTTAAAACCCCTTGTGTCTTTTACATTATGTCATTTACATTATGTACTATAACTGCTATGTATGTTTTAACTGCTTACAACTTAACTTACTCTACGAAAAATGTATGTATGATTATGAATATATCAGTGAAGGGGATCTTTTACTTATTCCGCTGTGCTTGCAAAAATTCTTATGTTTGTCATAAGTTAATTATGAACAATATAATATAAACCAGAAAAGTATTTGAAATAAAAAAGATTTATTCAACCCCCCCCCCCCCACCCTTCTAGATCTATTGTGCCCTCTGGGAACTAAAAGATTCTACTCATGCAATGTTCCTGTATAAGTAAGTTATCGAATATTATACTCCTGTTATATAAGTTAATATACCATACTATTATCGGTTATGTATTTATATATTAGTATTCATGTCAGTTATAGAATTATATTCGTTTACCAGTACTGTAGTAATGTATGATCAGTGTATACCTTGTGGATAGATAGTTATGTTAGATTATTCAAGTGCCCTCACTTGGATAACGATTGTATTTAACCTCATGTCAACACATACCTACTGATTTTCAGGTATTTATATGTTATTTAAAAAATTTTCTAAGCTATTTAACTCAGCTAGACGTAGAATGAAAAATATTGTAGAACGTAATAGAATATTATTATTATTAAATTGAAATGTTTTATTTTGAATGTCAGATTAATTATGAACATCCCGAATAGGGAAAAAATTTTATGCGCCAAAGGCGGACCAGCTGAATGATTTATCGTTCAAACAAGTAGTGTTGATCAATACAGGGTATAACGGGCTGATCACCCTCCGTGTCCGTAAGACATGACGGTTTGCAGATGAATTTCTTTTTAACCTTTTCGAAAATTAAGATAAAATTTATAGTTTATTAAACTGTTAATAAATTTATAGTCAATACGTAGTTTCAAAAATGAAATAGAGTTTATATGTAGTTTTGTATTGTCTCATCTTACTTCATAACAATTACTTCGTTGTTGAAGTGTTTTCGAAAGAAAATCTTCAAATCTTTCAGATAATCTTTATTCATTGTTATTACTTGATGGGCACTCAAATGCTCATTCTTGCTTTAAATTTAATTGTTTTCAGCTAAGCTAGCACGACCTGAAGGTTCCAGCAAGGACAATGGGAAGGGGAAGCTGAAGAATTAGATTAAATTATGTTGTTATGACTGTTTGTAGCAAGATAATATAATATTTATCATGTAATGCAAGACTTAAAAGTTCTCAAGACTGGAAATGTAGATAACTTTGATATAATAATTTTGTTTAATTAATACATTAAGTAGTTGAATGAATGTTATCGTGGAGCACCAAGTACGAGTTTCAAGTACTCGGATTTGGGGGCGTCATTGGGTGGTATCAAAGCTTTAGGTTAGAAACCTTAGGTGGGAGTAGACCTTAGGCTATAACCTTAGGACAGATGGAAACGTTGAAAATATAAATAACTCAAATAGAGTTTAAATGAGATGAATCAAATAAATTCATCATAAAACAAAATAAAAGATTACTTATATAAAACTATTATTTGTTGTGTGTATATATTATATGTACTAATCAAAATAATTTATGTGTAGATGTCAGGCGAAAAAGGATTATTGTATGCTTATAACTTGAAGAAGGATCAAAACAATACACTTGAGCTAATATCGAAGCCAATAGTTGAAATAGAGGCTCACGTTGAAAGTAACCTTGATGAAGTGATTATTTTGGAGAATATAGAACCAGACCCAGAAATGGTGGAACTAACAGATAGTGATTCGGACACCAAAGTTGGAGCTGATCAAGCATCAACCGAAGTGCAGAATCTGTGGGACCAGTTTCTTCTTTAGAAAAGTTATTGGAAATGGAAAAGGTATTTAATAGTAAAATGCAGAAGGTGTTGATCAAAATAATGGATGAACAAGATAAGTTTAAAATCCAAATAGATCAGATAGGAGCTAAAAGCAGAATGTCAGGTGCACTCCGAGCGAGAAGGGGAAAGAAAGATGAACGACCGTGAGTTAGAAAATTCTGAAAACTTGAAGAAAATAGGAAAGTGTAGAAATCGTAAAAGGAAACATAAAGGGAGAAAGATATGTTACATTTATGGCTATAAGGGACATACCTCTCTGTATTGTCCTGACTATAAGCAAGGTGTATGTGTTATTTATGGGTTAGAAGTTCATCAGGTGAAGGATTATCCAGGATCAGGAGAAGGTGTAGGGAATGAGTAGTATTAGTATTTGATTATGTATGTTTAATGATATGATATGTATGAGTGTGTAATGTAATATTCCTAACTTTTGGTATAAGATGTAATAGTAAATCCTGACTTTTGTGGTCATAAAGGGATAACTGATGCTTATAACAATATGTGTTATCTGGTGTAAAGTATTAAAATGGAATGTGATTGTATGTTTGTGTAATGAAATAAGTTTTTATCTGATAATGTGATAATCCAAGTAAACCAAGTTTTCAAAATTTAACATTTTGAGTTTATGATTATTTGAGTTTGAAATCACGCGTTATATGTTAAACATATACGATAAGACATAGAATATAAGTCAATAAAAGAATAAATTATGATTTTATCAGATAATACCACCAAGAAGACAAAGCTAAAACCAAAGGGTTGAAGAATCGGTCAACAATGCAGGAGGACAACAACAACCAGACCCAATACAAAATTTTGCTAACATGATAACTCAAGCTATGCAGAATGCAGTACCAGTTGGGGGAAATCAGCCCGATAATCGATTTGCAAACTTTAAAGACTTCAAAGCAGTAGGACCCCCAGAGTTTAGAGGGACAACTGACCCGGCAGAAGCTCAGACTTGGATAAAGGAGATAGAAAAGGCTTTTGTGGTCGCTAGGGTAGCGGAAGGGCAAAAGACAGCTTTTGCCACTTATATGATGAAAATGGGAGGTAAATTTCTGGTAGGAGGCCAATCAAACTAGAGCTGGAGCAGGAGAAGTTACATGGACTATGTTCAAAACACTGTTCTTTGAGAATTATTTTTCTACTAGTATGCAGGCTATAATGGAAGTGAAATTTTTGGAGTTGAAGAAAGGGGACATGTCAGTTGCGGAGTATGCGGCAAAATTTAATGAATTAGCTAGGTTTACTCCACATCAAGTGGACACAGAAGCAAGGAAGACACGAAGGTTTGAGCTGGGCTTAAAACCCTGGCTCTATAACAAGGTGGCAGTATTACAGATATGTACTTTTGTAGCACTGTTTGACAAGGCTATTATAGCCGAAGAGTGAAGTGAAGTCATGACTCTTTACAATAAGGAGAAGAAGAATAAGGCTAAGATTGAGGGAGCTATGAAAGTGGAAGGGAGTAAGATGGGAAAGAGAAAAGGGGACAATTTAGGGAATATAAAGATTAAGCAGGAGGGTGTGAAGAAGAAAATTATGTAATGTCGAAACTATGGGAAGAACCACTCTGGAGAGTGTTTGAAGGGAAAGTCTGTGTGTTTTAAGTGTGGGCAGAAGGGACATATCTCTCCCAACTGTCCTAATCCTAGGATGAATAGTGGTTGTTTTATTTGTGGGTCAGCAGAACATAGGGCGAGGGAATGTCCGAAAAGGAGAGCTGATGGGGGAAATGTCAATACGGGGAAGAGTAGTGGGATGCTAGCAATAACTGGTCCAACTCCACCAAGCAAACCAACCAAATCGACCGCAAGAACCTTCAATATGATAGTTCAAGATATGGTCGCATCGAGAGAAGGAGTTCCGGGTATGAACACGATTAATGACATTAATATATACGCCTAAGTCGAATTTAACCTATTCTCGTATCATAAGTTTGATATAATAAATCACTAATAAAAAGATTTTTGAGGAAGGAATTTGAGTTCCGGATTCGTAATACGAATCTTATAAGGAGGGGAGAATATAGTAATCAAAAATTTTCATAATTAAAAATTTAAGGATAAAACATTAATATTAAGGGTAAGGTAATGGTGATTCCGGGGACGTAATCTTTATAAGGAGGGGAGAATGTAAAGACCCGAAAAATTTTTCGAATAACTATAACTATATTTTTATGAATAATTTTTTTTTATTATTATTACAAATAATAAATATATGATATGGATTTAGCAGTATAGACAATTTAAACTTTTAAATTAACGGATAATGAAAGTTAAGTCTATTATGGTCCAGAACCATAATTCATGGATTATGGACAAGGAATGAGAATATTAATATATACTAATTATATTTCAATGTTATATGTATGTGCTATATGTGTGTATGGTTTAATGTTGATCAGTTATGTCATAGTAGTAGAAAACCCTAAGTTTAAACTGAAAACCCTAATTCAAACCCTAAGTAGGAAATTAAGACTGATTATTAATCAGGGTTATGTGATCAAGGAGGTATGTTAGTAATTAAGAATCTAATGGAAACCCTAACAATTATTAAGAAACCCTAAATGATAATTTAAAAACCCTAATTCTATTATCGAGAAATCCTAAACATAATTTTTAAAACCCTAATTGATGATTAGCAAGCCCTAGTGTTAATTAGCAAAAGATAAGATTAAAAGTTATGGGAAATATATGAAATTACCAAACTACCCTTAAAATCCAAGTGAAAAAGACCAAAATACCCTTTATTATGTAAAATGACCATTTTACCCTTTACTTAACTTGTAATCAAAAAGATTTTCTAGAAGGGGCATGACTCATCACTTGCTAAGATCTCCCATGTGTGTAAATCTCAGCCACCTTTATCACAATTGACACCTTGCAAAGATTGGATACATTGAATCAATGTATAAGAGAAAAAAAGAAAGAAAAAGTCTAAGGAAAGTTGCTCAATTTTACAAAACACTCAAATTAGCTATTCTTTCTCCAAGCCACGAAATTCTCTATGTTTTTCAGTCCCCAAACAAGTTCTTAGAACATCACAAACAGATTAGGAAGCAAGATCAAAGCAATTTCAAGAAAGAGGTATAACCCTAAAACTCAATTTTTATTCTTAAAAGCCATGTTAGATTTCTTGTTTATGTGTTTATTTAAGTGTTAGAAGAAGTTATATGATGATCTATGATGTTACATCATTGATCTATAGCATCAAAGTGCTCAAAAATCAACTTTTTAAAACTGTCCAAGAACCCTAAATTTATGGCCTGACAACCGAATGTCGGAGGCCATATATCTGAACCTGTTAATGATTTTGTATGTTTTATTTTTAGTACTTTTAGTATGCTATATGGACTTTGCTCTCGACTTGAAATCAAACTTAGATCATGTCCAGAACAAAAGTTATTCAAGGTCAAACTCAGTTGACCGAGCATGACCAAGAGTTTCTGGGCAGCCCAGAAACTCTAAGTCAGTGTCTAACAACATTTTCTCATGCCTATAATTGTCAGGTGTTAATTATTTTGTTGATGTTGTTGTATCTATTTTATATCCTGTTAGTGGTACTCCAGATCCATGCTTTTAAATCACTTAAAAATCAACAGATTGTAAGTATTAAATGGTCAAAGTACCCTACTGGGCATTGACTATCAAATTCTGGGTAACCCAGAATTGGATTTTTAGCGTCTGACAACATGTTTAATAACCCTGATCTTGTTTGTGTTTGTTATTTTGATTTTGTTGTTGTAACAAAGTTATAGTATGGTTAATGGACTGTAGAATTATGCCTTTACATCACTTAAATGATAAACATACTGAGAGTAATTTATGGTCAAACGAGGCTGGACGAACGCGATGGTAGTTTTCTAGAAAACCCAGAAAACTCAAGAACACACTTCTGACATGGTTTGACCGGATGGTAGATAGTGATTATGATGTTGTTTGACTGGCCTGATGAATGATAGTTGTACCTTGACATGTGAACTACAAATCTAATCCCTTAGAACACCATAATATCACACAGAACCTGATTAATTTAAGGCACAAAGTAGCTATCAAGCAATGTCTGGGTTTCTGGGTAACCCAAAAAACCCAGGAAGGGCCTGAAAGCCACTTTGGACCTCCAGATCTTGCATGTATGTTGCCATATGACCATGTTAGTTGATGATTCGTGTAGTATTACACCAATACTACATTATCATTACCATACCATGCCCAGAAACGTCTTGTAAAGAGAATTACAGTTGGTCAAAGTGAGACACTTAGCAACTAACTGTAAGTGTTCTTGGCCCTCAAGAACACCTATTGCGACAAAAATCATAGCCAAAGCTTTTAGCGACAGATTTAATTAATTTAATTTCCTAATTTCTGAAAAATGCTTTAAAAATAGAAATATATTTCTAAAAATTACAAAATTAGTTTTAAAAATTATTTTGAATTATAAAAAATAACTTTTGATAAATTGACATATTTTTCATTTATATTTTTATTTATTTTAATTTTAATGGTATCAAATTTATTTAATAAATGTATTAAATAAATGGGTTAAAAATGATTTTTATATTATAAAAAATATTTTAAATGATAATAAGAGGTTTAAAAATATTTTAAGTTATAAATCATGAATTTTAATATTTTAAGGTAATTTTCATTAATAATTTAATATTAATGATAATGAGTTTATTTAATATTTATGTTAAATAAATAGTTTATAAATAGTTTAAAATGGTTTTAATGATTTAAAAATAATATAAAGGATTTAAAGATATTTTAAGTTATAATAAATGACTTTTAATATTTTCATGAATAATACATTAATATTTAAATATTAATATTGATTATTTAAAATGATTTTAAATATTTTAAAAATCATTTAAGGGTAAATTAAATGTTTTAAAATATTTTGAGTTATTGATAATAACTTAGATATTTTATTAATTATTTTATTAATATTTTATTATTTAAATATTAATGATAATGGCATTATTTTGTATTTAAATCATTTGAAAATGATTTCAGTGTTTGAAAAATTATGATAAATATTTAAAAAATTATTATAATACCTTGAAAAATAATTTGATTAAATATTTAAATTATTTAATAAAGTATTGAAGTTTCAAAATAGAGTTTAAGTAAATATAAACTCGATTATTATCCGATAAAGTCGTCAGTACACCGAAATGAAACCGAAGTTGACCCAAACTTATATAGATTGACCTAATAAGTAATTATTTGTGTTAGAATGACTGTTATAACTATGTGACAATGTGTTTAAGCTATATGATGACTGCAAATAGCAGTGTTATGTGTTATGATAAATTATTCTGATCAAAATAATAATCTTATGAATGATAGGTTTTAGTATAAAAGATAAATCTAAGTTGTGTAAGCAGCAGACCAGACAAGTATCCTTACTCTTTGTTTCTACTTATGCAATGTTCCTGTATACGTAAGTTATTAAATATTATACTCCTGTTATATAAGTTAATATACCCTACTATTATCGGTCATGTATTTAAATATTAGTATTCATGCCGGTTATAGAATTATATTCGATTTTCAAAGATCTTTGTAGTAATGTATGATCAGTGTATACCTTGTGGATAGATAGTTATGTTAGATTATTCAAGTGCCCTCACTTGGATAACGATTGTATTTAACCTCATGTCAACACATACCTACTGATTTTCAGGTATTTATATGTTATTTAAAAATTGTCTAAGCTATTTAACTCAGCTAAACGTAGAATGAAAAATATTATAGAAAATAATAGAATATTATTATTATTAAATTGAAATGTTTTATTTTGAATGTCAGATTAATTATGAACATCCCGAATAGGGAAAAACTTTTATGCGCCAAAGGCGGACCAGCTGAACGATTTATCGTTCAAACAAGTAGTGTTGATCAATACAGGGCATAACGGGTTGATCACCCTACGTGTCTGTAAGAAATGACGGTGCAGATGAATTTCCGTTTAACCTTTTCAAAAATTAAGATAAAATTTATAGTTTATTAAACTGTTACTAAATTTATAGTCAATACGTAGTTTCAAAAATGAAATAGAGTTTATATGTAGTTTTGTATTGTCTTAGCTTACTTCATAACAATTACTTCGTTGTTGAAGTGTCGTCGAAAGAAAATCTTCAAATCTTTTAGATAATCTATATTCATTGCTATTACTTGTTGGGCACTCAAATGCTCATTCTTGCTTTAAATTTAAATGTTTTCAGCTAAGCTAGCACGACCTGAAGGTTCCGGCAAGGATAAAGGGAAGGGGAAGCTGAAGGATTAGATTAAATTATGTTGTTATGACTGTTTGTAGTAAGATAATATAATATTTATCATGTAATGTAAGACTTAATGGTTCTCGAGACTGGGAATGTAGATAACTTTGATATAATAATTTTGTTTAATAAATACATTAAGTAGTTGAATGAATGTTATCGTGGAGCACCAAGTATGAGTTTCAAGTAATCGGATTTAGGGACATCACAGGGGATCAATCCTTCGTACATGTATTGTGCACAAACATTTCAGCGCAAAGTATAAACTAAGCGCAACCCCTAAATAATACGGTTGTTCATCTCACCTTTTCAACATCTAAATCCGTGCTAAAACAATTTGGTTTGGCATAACTTCTCAAGAAACTCTTGAATTTCATGAACATCTTTCAATATTTGTCTAGTTGAATCAAATAGCATAGACATCTACAACAATTCGGACATCAACCAAAATATACATATACATACATATTTATTCTCATATCTTAAAGAAATCTCAAAAATCTTTTTATGACGTCATGATACCGCACTGTATTTACACTCGTTTGAGGATTTCGTCATTTGGTGATTTTATCATACTACATCATATAATAGTGGGCTGACGATCCTTAGATCACATCCAACACTAAGTAATACTGCATTGATGACCCTATCATTTTTATCATCATTGCACCAGGTTCCATGATACATTGATTAGATATAAAATACATTTTGATATATTCCAAATCATTTTTGTCTAGCCGAAGCAATTAGCATTGACATACGAATAACAATATTGTTATTAAAACTCATTGGTTCCATTAGTTGATCCAATGTTTTTCAAGAAAATAGAAGTGTAAACGTCAGCATGAAGTCAATAAATTTCGAAAGTCTAGCATAGCTAGTAGATTTAGAATACCTATGCTTCCACCATCAACTCCACTTTCTATAATGATCCATTGCTTAATAGGTCTATCTATTCATAATATCCTCAATACTCCATTCACACTTAACTATACCCTATTTCATCAAACTAACCACATGTTATGAGTTCAGGAACTTGCCACAATCATATGAGTTTAAGAACTTACCCTAGTCAGACCATAAGCGTCCATTCGATGAGGGGTTAAAAAATATACCATATAATTATGAGTCACGAACCTACCATAAATATGAGTTTTAAGAACTCGCACATAACCTTATAATATTCTCTAACTATACTCTACCTATCTGTTATACACATGAGAAAATAATCACCTTCTCAACAGGCATATAGCAAATAGCTTGACATACACATTCCTATGATTATCAATGTGATAAACTGAGTGCAAGCACAAAACCCTCACCCATACAAAGGTTTGTACAACTCAGCCATCACATGAGTCCTCAATTGAAATCCCACCTAACTCTATCTTGCTCTTAACTTGCTCTTTGCTCGATACGAATTCCTCGTATCACATCATCTATAATTTCTCATGAGTTATCTCGTACTATTTCATAGCACACCATCTTCATAGCATTAAGCTATAATCATTCAAACATTACATGCCATCTTTCTTTTATAACTTAAACTGATCACGTCGTGATCTTATTCTATAATCATCTCTCTTAAAATTCATTTCTTAACTCATGATCGTTTTGTTTTACGATCCCTTTTCTTTCGTTTCATTTATGACATTATTCGTTATCTTGGCTTTTGGAGTTACGAAACTCCTATTTCTTATCTTTATATCTCTTAGATTCTTCATTGAATCTTGTTATTTATAAAATAAAATTCTTCCTTTAAGAATTTCTAACTTCAGTTACATCACTCAAAATTTCATTCGAGTTCTACACTTTCATCATACGTATCCATTTCTACACTTGGTAGACATCGAGTCTCTAACAGTTTCAATATGGTACGCTGAGTAGTTTCCCATAAACAACAATAAAACTAGGTTCCGAGTTACTAGTTCGTATATACCTCCACTCTATGAAGGAATCGTTTAGCCCACATACCATACATCAACTACTAAAGAGTACAATTGCACCATACTCTCTATTCTTAACTTTATCATTCTCTTTTTATAGACATTGTCTATTTATTATCACCTTACATCCTTATTATTGGAGTTGGGTAACCCCATATTCATAATCCTTATAACTCTGCGAGATTCTTCTTTTAATCCTTTCACGCAAGTTTTAATCCCTTATTGTTCAAACTCTATTTAAGCTTATTCGTTCATTATCTTCACCTCTCTTCTCTAAGGTTGTAGCCTACGGTACTCCTACCTAACGTTTATAACCTACGGCTCTGATACCAACTGTAACGACCCCAAAATTCATACCATTTAAATCTCGACTTCGGTCGTTAACTATACATTCAACCTCTAATTTTTACATCATTATTCGATATTAAAATCACTAAAATTGCGGAATATTTAAAACTTTAATACATTTCCTTCCGTATTGCCCTAAATCGCAACCTTTACCTTACATCTCTTCGATTCAAATTTATATCATGAATCATTATAACAAAATGACTATACAAAGTCTTACATCATAAATCGATATCCATATACACCGGATAACTTAATTTATAATTCAACAACATGTTACATTCAAAATCTTATATACATTTCTCATAAAACATAAGTAATCTTCGTGAATATAGATCTCTATAACTCACTTAGCACATATCCTTACCTTAATTTATTGACCTGCAAAAGTGGTTATTTGCAAGAGTGAGCTCGACAGCCCAACAAAATCTAACAGTTTTCATGCATCACATAACACGTAATAATATGCTAAACATGCATATCATAATAAATAAAACAACATGGCATACATGCTTTTAGTTCACATAGCAAATATAAAGATTGAGTTCCTTACTCAATCCTCCTTATTTAACCAAAACAATACAGTCATAAATTAACTTTAACATTTCATAATTTCAACATGTATAACATATCATACAATTTAAAATAGTTCACCAAGTCCACGTAACAAATAGGAACCGAAATACTTACCTTGATCGTTGTTTACCAATAACAGTTTGACAGCTTACAGTTATCTGCACTTCATGCGCCCTACACAATTATATAATCATACACATCAACTATTAGTCACATAACAACACATAGTAATTGTAATGTAAACTCTACTCCACATCTCATAATCTTTTCTATTAATTAGTACACAATGTTCAATTAGATTGTGTTAACTTTTCGACTTGTGACACACTATATTTCTTCATAGTCAAACTCGAAGTTCATTCAAGTGCTTAAGTCTTGCTAGGACTACTTATTGGTTTTATATTAAACCTATTTCATATCCTATAATATTCATTTCAATTGAATTGAAACACTTTTTAAGTTCATTAACACTTGGCACGGCGTTTCGTCGTTCATTCGTCGCACGTCTGATTCGTCTCTCTTGTGTGTGTTTAGTATGCTTATACAACTTATCTAATACATCATTTTTTAATGTTAAGCATCATTATATTTACTAACATTCATGTTTTGTAACGTAGGACATCATCCTTTATAGTCAGGAGCACTACACATGCATATGTGCATTTCGACGCCTCGACCGCCTCAAAACACAAACAAATCCTAAAGATGACCATTATGACTCATCATTATGGACCTCAAATTGAAAAACTTAAGGTCTATTTGTCCTCGTTCCGGATAATCTTGAATCACCTCAATCAGAGTTCATATGAGACAGTTATGGCCATTTTACTACATGAGGTCAAAACTATCCGATCCAGAATTCTGTTCCGGCGCCGCGGTGCGAGAACTAGGATAACCAGTGGCGTCGGGGTGCGAAATTTGGTGTTGGGGCATGAATTTCAGTCTTTCAAGGCTAATTTTCAATTCTTGGTGCTTGAAACTGAGTAACCCAACCATCGGAGAACAAAACAACTAATTTCTAGCTATTAAACACTGCTAACATCTAAATTAACATGTTAACTTATATAAATTACACATATACACACTACCCAACATGCATATACTAGTTTAAACCACTAAACAATAATTTTAGAAAACTTAAATCATTGTACGCACTGTTTTAAAAACCAAAATCCATAACCGACGTTTGTTTACACAGTGAACACTGTCATACTACCAATTTGATTCCTTTGAACCATGTTCTGCTTAATATCTTACTCAATTACATATACAAGTTTCAATTTTTTTACAATTACCATAATCACATACTAATTTTGTTATCTTTAAAAAAAATCATAATCGTGCATATAATTTTACTGTAAAAATAATTCCTTTCTGTAAACGAAATATTTTTTACATACAAACTCAAACATAATCAACATATATAATCATCATAATCAGTTGTATAACAAGATTTGAAAAACTGAATCCACAAAGTTTGAAGCTTCATGCCGCAAAACTCATATATATATATATATATATATATATATATATACACACACACACACAGAGACACACACATAAGATATAACAATTTTAGAGAAATACCTTTAATTAGCTTGAACAATATTCTTTGCTAAAACCACTGAAATTGCCTGGTAATCCTTAGGTTTTCTCTCAATCTCTCTCAATTCTCTTTCAGTTCTCTGCAGCTTTTTCTTAGGCCAAATGCCAATTCACGTAAAACTAACCAACCTTAAGCGTAAAAACCAACTAAAAGCAAAAACACGTCTAAAACGTACGAAACTACCATATACCTCATTACATGTCAATTACACTATAATAAACTTGTATCAATTATAAATATCCATTATAAATATATTTTATTTTTTAAATTATTTTATTATTAATCAATCAAATTTAAAAATCCAAAAGTCATAAGGCTCCGTTTGGCAAAACGCTTTAAAATTAAAGACTTAATATATTTAAGACTTGTTTGGCAAAATAAATTAAAACTACTTTAATTTATTTTAATAACCACTTATAATATAGTTATATGTCACACTTCTAATTAATTAAGTTTTCATACTTAATTTAATTAATTCTAATAACAATTCATTGCATAATATAATAATTTATTTAATAATTATAAACTCTCTAACTTAATTATTAAATTAAATTAGATTACTATTTCAAAATAATTACTTTCCTTAACTCATTAATTATTTATTAAACAAATAAATAATCAAATCACATCAAATCAATTAAACAAATACTTATTCAACGATAAACACATCCATTAAATATTTATATAATTCAATAAATATTTAATTAAAAATCTTGATTGTTACACCAACTACTAGTGGGAGGCTCACCAGGGTGGGGCTAGAGCTGATGCTGTTACATGGGAACAGTTCAAGAAGGTATTCTTCGAGAACTACTTCCCTACTAGCATGCAAGGGACGATAGAGATTAAGTTCCTAGAACTTAAGTAGGGGGACATAACTGTTCCCCAATATGCAGCCAAATTCAATGAATTGGCAAGGTTTGCTCCACACCAAGTGGACACGGAAGAAAGGAAGGCTCGTAGATTTGAGCAGGGCCTAAAACCCTGGCTCTATAGTAGGATTTCGGTTTTCCAGAGTGCTTCCTATGGGACCATTCTGGAAAATGCGATAATAGCAGAGGGCGGTAGTGAGGCATTGACCCAATACCACATGGAACGAAAGAATAAGAGTAAGGGAGAGGGAGGAACTAAGGCAGAGGTTGCCAGTAGTAGTGGCAGTATACTTAAAAGAAAGAATTTTAACTCCGAGAATACTGGAGTGAGACATGGGGATCCTAAACATAAGATGGAGGCATGCAAGACATGCAGAAAGATTCATCTGGGAGTCTGTCTAAAAGGGAAAACAGGTTGTTATAATTGTGGGCAGGATGATCACATATCACCCAACTGTCCTAATCCTAAGAAAAGACGTGACTGTTTTGTTTGTTGGTCTATGGACCACATGGCAAGAAATTGCTCGACGAAGGGGGCGGAGGATAGTAAGGGTTCTAGTAGTGGTAATTTAGCCATTACTGGACCAACACCATCATTGGGTAGACCCTAAGCCCAAACGTTTAATATGACTATCCAAGATGTGGTTGCATCAGCGGATGTAGTAGCAGGTATCATTCCAGTCAACAAAATAAATGCTTATGTGTTATTTGACTCGGGTGCTACGTGTTCTTTTATAGCATGTGGATTTGCTAAGCAACTGGGATTAAACCACTAAAAGTTAGAAATACCTTTAGAAGTTAAGGTAGCAAACGAAGAGATAATTCCCATTGAAAACATTCATAGGAATTGCTTCTTAGATATTCGGGGCAACAAATTATCGGTAGATCTTTTACTGATAAGGTTAAGAGAATTCAATGTAATTCTAGGAATGGATTGGTTAATTAACCATAGAGCGATAATAGACTGTCATAGAAAGAGTGTAAACCTAAGGCTTTCCAAGAAATCTGAGGTGGTGTTTTATGGTAATAAATCACCGGGACGTTTTTGTTGTCTAACCATGACACAAGCTACAAAGATGTTGAAGAAGGGGTGTAAGGGTTACATCTTCCATGTTGTGGATACCCAAAGAGTGGGAGCATCATTGGAACAGATAGCGGTAGTTCAAGAGTTTGCGGATGTATTTTCGGAGGAGTTACCCGGTATTCCGCCAGATAGGGATGTAGAATTTGTGATTAAATTGATGCCGGGTACAACACCGATTTCAAAGGCACCATATAGGATGGCGCCAGTAGAAATGAAGGAGTTAATCGTTCAATTACAGGAACTATAAGATACAAAGTACATTTAACTGAGTGTGTCTCCATGGGGAGTGCTCGTATTGTTTATAAAGAAGAAGGATGGGTCGTTACAACTTTGTATCGACTATCGAGAGTTGAACAAGTTACCGATTAAGAATAAATACCCGTTGCCCAAGATCGATGATCTATTTGATCAGTTGAAAGGGGCAAAGTATTTTTCGAAAATAGATTTGCGTACGGGGTATCATCAACTTAAAGTAAGGAAGGATGATGTAACTAAGACGGCGTTCAGAACTCGTTATGGGCATTACGAGTTTCTAGTTATGTCGTTTGGTTTGACAAATGCGCAAGCCGCATTTATGGATATGATGAACAAAGTGTTCAAGCAGTATTTGGACAAGTTCGTTGTAGTGTTCATTGATGATATAGAGCCTGGGTTAAGTGAGGTATGAGTGGACACAAAAATGTGAAAATAGTTTTCAAGAACTAAAAAGGAGGTTAAGTGAGGCACCTGTATTATCCTTACCAGATGATACATGAATTTTGTAGTTTATAGCGATGTTTCCCATAGAGGACTGGGTTGTGTGCTCATGCAGCATAGAAAACTCATTGTGTATGTGTCACGCTAGTTAAAGTTTTATGAGAATGTCTATCCTACTCATGACCTAGAATTGGCAGCTGTAGTCTTTGCCTTAAAAATATGGAGACATTATTTATACGGGGAGAAGTGTGAGATATACACGGATCATAAAAGTCTGAAATATATCTTCACACATAAGGAGTTGAATATGAGGAAGAGAAGGTGGTTATAGTTGATACAAGATTACGACTATGATATCTTATATCATCTAGGGAAGGCGAACGTAGTAGCCGATGCGTTAAGTCAGAAGGGTAGAGAAAAGCTGTCAATGTTAACGACTCAGAATGAGTTAATAACAGAGATGTAAAAGATGGAGCTAGAAGTTAAGTTACCAAGTGAAACGGTGGAGATGTTATTCTAAATATAGACTCAACCAACGATAGTGGAACAGGTTAAGGAAGTACAAATAAGTACTGAAGAATGTGAGCGAATGAAAAAGATAATGAAAGATGATGTGAAGACTAAGTATAACCTTGATAAAGAAGGTTTACTTTGTTTTGAAGGAAGAATTTGGGTTCCAAATAATTCCCATTTAAAAGAAGAAATTATGGGTGAGGCTCATAGTTCGAGTTACTCGATACTCGATACATCTTGGTATTACTAAGATGTATCAAGACCTTCGTCAGAACTTTTGGTGGTCGAACATGAAGAGGGAGATCGCATAATATGCTAGTAAGTGCTTAACTTGTCAAAAAGTTAAGGTTGAACACCAAAGATCGAGTAGGTTGTTGCATCCACTAGAGATTCCAGAGGGGAAATGGGAGCATATCACCATGGACTTTGTGGTGAGACTTCCAACAACAAGAAAAGGATACGATGCTATTTGGGTAATAGTGGATCAGTTAACCAAATCGGCTCACTTTCTACAAATAGGAGTTAGGTATAACCTCGAGCAGTTAGCTAATCTTTATATCAAGGAAATTATTTCTAGACATGGAGTACCTATTTCGATTGTGTCCGATCGTGATCCAAGATTAACGTCAAACTTTTGGAGGAGTTTGCAAGAGCAAATGGGAATGTATTTAAGATTGAGTACGGCGTATCATCCACAGACGGATGGATTAAGTGAATGGACAATTCAAACGCTAGAAGATATGTAAAGATCTTGCGTTATTGATTTCAAGGGGAGTTGGGATGAACCTCTGCCTTTGGTGGAATTCCCTTACAATAATAGCTTTCACGCTAGTATAGGCATGCCGCCTTACGAAGCGTTGTATGGGAGGAAGTGCAGAACACCACTTTGTTGGGATGAAGTAGGTGAACGTCGAATGTTGGGACCTGAGATGGTACAACAAACGGAAGACATGGTTAAGCTGATAAGAACTCGATTGGTAGCTGCTCAAGATAGACAAAGAAAGTATGCAGATCATCATCGATAGAATAGAGAATTTGAAGTAGGATCGTATGTCTTTCTAAAAGTGTCGCCTTGGAAAAGGAAGAAACGTTTTGGGAAGAAAGGGAAAATAAGTCCAAGGTTTGTAGGACCTTTTGAAATTTTAAGAAGGGTAGGAGAGGTAGCTTATGAAGTAGACTTACCTCCCGAGATGGAAAGAATACACAATGTGTTTCAGGTGTCAGTGTTGCGTCCGTATAAACTGGACTACAAGCACATAATAGAATATGAGTCTATACAAGTAGAAAAAGACTTAACGTATGAATAACTTCTTATTCAAATTGTTGATATGAAGGAACAAGTCTTGAGAAATAAAGTAATACCTTCAGTAAAGATAATATGGAGAAACCACGATGTTGAAGAAGCAATGTGGGAGCTCGAAAGTAAAATGAAGGAAAAGTTTCCTCATTTGTTTCTGTAAGAATAGCGAGATTCTGGGGACAGAATCCTTATAAGAAGGGAAAATATAACCCCCGAGAATTTTAGATTTTTAACGAATTAAATTTTTATTTGATTATGTAGATTAAATGAATTTAATTGATTAATTATGTGAGAAAGATGTTTGAAGGTCGTTTTATGACCTAGAATGTACATGTGAATGTTGTTAGTATTCTGGCTATGTGCTAGGATTAATTATTTTGAATTATCAAGACGAAAAGGAAGGTTTTTCGAGAATTTTCCCGTAAAAATACTATTCATCTAATTTCGTTTAGAGCTTAGGTTTGAAATTCTGAGAAACGCGTAATGATAGAATATGAAGATATAATGGAATATCCAATAATATTTCCATTATGGCAAACGAAGTTTTTGCTTGTGGACTTTAAACCTAAGGGTTAGTGAAATAGATTTCCAAAAGGGAAAGTAAAGGCGTATAATCATTTCAGTTATTATACATATGAGATACGAGTATTATACTAGTTCGAATACGAGTATGGTATGAAGAATAGTACGACATATAATATGAATATCGTATGAGTACTAGACGAAGAGAATACGGAAGTTATACGCATGAAATACGATTAGTTCTAACTTGATAATGAGCTATGGATTTGGTATAATCCAATTGGAATTGGATTAAAAGCAAGCCCAATGAAGTATGCAATCAAGCCCAAGTTAAGGCCCAATAGTAATTTAAGACAAGCCCAATCCAAAAAGTTAAACCTCGGGTCGAACTGGCGGGTCACGGGATGGGTAAAACCTATGGGGCAACCCATGAGAAGACCCATGGGCATGTGGGCCGGCCACTTGGCCACCAAGCAAAGTGATTACTTGGTGGCTAAGTTGAAGATGAGGTGAAATAGTAAGGAGGTGGCCATTTGGACCATTTTGCCCTCCATTTGGATTCCCTATAAATACAAAGCTTAAGTTGGACTTTTAGTGTTTTACAAATATTATCTAATACATATTGAGAGAGAGAAAGAGCTAGAATCATATAATCAATCTACTTCCAAGCAAACCATCAGACGTTTATCAAAAACGCGAAGAACGACAAAGGTAATATTCTCGTAAATAATAGTTTTCATCTTTTTCGATTTCTTTCTCGTAGAGAATCGTAGATTGGTGGAGCATGTTAGTGAGGAGGAATAAGGATGACTATTAATAATGAAAACATTGATAAGTCATGATTAAATATAGATCGTAAGGTTTACGTAAGTTAAAATTGTAGAAAGTTATGAACGTGAACGTAGTTGTGATTGGACAATTTGAAAACCATCATAGCTAGGGTATCTGCATATTGTTTGGTTAGGATGGAGATAATGAATCAATGGAGTGTTCCATTTGATTTGGCTTATAGAACACGAGTAACGAAGTTATGGCGAATTTTGCGAAAATAGACGTTAAACGTCGAAATCGTAGAAATCTCAGATTAAGGGTCAAAAGTTGATGTGTGACTTAAAAACATTGGTTTTCAATGCCAACACATGTGATAGGGTAGTCAAGAGTTGTGGACTCAAGAATCGTCGAATTCTGACTTATAACGAAGAAAATGAGTATTAAACACTCGAAAATGATAAACGAATGCTCAAAATGAACCAAAGGTGAATTCCAAGTTATCGAATTCTAAAATGTAAAATTCTTATAGTAACGCCTAGAGTATGTAATTTGTGAGTTGTGGGCTTTCGAATGAGCCAATTCGGATGTAAAATGAATAAGTTATGAAGCCTGGAATTTCGTTGGAAAAACAAACTGTCCTGCCCAACTGGTGCACAGGGGCGGCGCCGCAATGCCAAACCCAACATAAAATGGACGCGCCGCAGCACTGGATCCGACCTTGTCCACTACTAATTGGTAGAAATAGCAGTCACCAAGATATAATAGAAGTATAAGTATAGTCAATGATAGTGTGTAAAAAAAGTTGACCAAGTTAGGTTTGGATTCTAAATTGAATGTACACCAATAGTGAGACATAAAGGTACTTAATGTACATAATAAGGCTAACCTAAATCACTTATAAGTGATAACGTTAGAAGATTTAGTATGGTTTAATAAGAATTAAACAATGAACGCAAAAGTATAAGCAAGTAGGCCATGAATGATGATTCAACGATGGTATTTCGCCAATGATGATCGAATGTTGGTTAATAACGTAAGAACGTTAACATGCCGTAACGAAGCATAGATAGACAAATTGACTTTATTAACAAAAATGCTTAGAACACCAAAATAGAAAATTTAATAAATTATTATTATTATTTTTAAAATTCCTATGCCCACTTTGAAATTCTGAATTCAGCATGCTTAACAACAAAGTGGGGCCCACCAATCATAACAAAAACGTTTTTCATAAAAAATATAATTAAAACTTCAAAAATCAATTATTCCAGAACTTCAATAATTCATAATAAATAACCTTTTTTATCAGAAAAATATGAATTTTATGTCCATTCCATAGGAAATCAAATTCTCTACAACTTTATAGAAGAAAGTTTTTCCAAATTCCAAACTAAAATTGACAAAAATTCACATACGGACGATTCTGCTGTCTATAATCAAATTTCAGTCGAAAATAGGGTCCACCAGCACACAAAACATGTTTTAAACATTTATTGTAATAAAAATACTCTTCCTCCTCATTTATTCATATATCACATATTCATTGTAAAAATATCACCATTATTATATTATTATAATATAATAAATTATTTTATCAGAAAAGATAAAATATTAATTTTCAAAAATTGTCACTTTTCTAAAAATTCCTCCATTTATATCCACATATAATAAATATTTTCCTTATCATATAAATCAATAATTAATTATTCACAAATAATATTACAGAATCACAATTATGACAACCAGGTCGTTACTAGGAAAGAGGGGGCTTTCCAATAAGGATTTCTCCTTTCTGGCACGCAATTAGGTGACCAAACCTGTCCTTATATAGAACTTCTTTAGACATTGCCAATAATGCTATCTAATAATATTATTCAAATAATATGAATTATTGATCTGATAATGGGAAATATTGTGCAGTGATAATTATTGAAACAACAATAATATAAAATATCAACGTAGCAATTATTGAATCAATAAAATAAAATATTGAACAGTAATTAGTGTAACAATTATTGAGTAGTGCATTCTTATGTAAGAATCAATAATTCAAAAATATTGTGCAATATCATGTGTTACTGTGCTTTAACCACCGGGTATTACAATAATATTAACGGTAACAACTACGCTGTTATTTATAAACAACTTATATTTGTCATTTTCTTCATCCAATCACTTTTCGTTATGGGGCCCACACAAGGCTACGTCGTCGTACGAATATTCCCCGACAGTAAGAATATTCCACGACCAATCGAATATTCCCCGATAACAATGAGTATTTTATAACCACTTTCTTATTTAAAATATTTACATATATCACCCTTAACTTTAACCTTTTATCAATTTAACCATTTATTGAATAGTAATTATAAGAAAATTGAATACTTTTATTTAATAAAATTTGGGGTCTTACAGAAGCCGCCATGCAAGAGGAACTAAATCAGTTTAAAAGAAGCAAATAATGGAGATTAGTTCCAACACCAAGGAGCCATCCAGTCATTGGCACAAAGTGGGTCTTCAGAAATAAGATGGATGAAGATGGAGTAATAACAAGGAATAAAGCAAGACTAGTGGCCAAAGGTGTAAGACCTCAAGGTTTATGAATAAAGATTAATTTTTCTTGAAATATATTTTTGAATATTATGTTGTGGATTTGATATAATGTTATAGTTATGGGTAATATTTACAAATATTTAAATGTAAGCAAATGGTTTTAAAATATTCGATTGGTCGGAGAATATTTGTTTGAACAGGGAATATTCGTACGACGACACATTCATTAGTGGACCCCACAACAGAAGTATTGTCGTAGTTAGAAAATAATAGAAATATCAATTTATAAAACTAACAGTGAAAGTTTTACCGTTAAACTGTTGAACTACCCGGTAGTAAAAAATCAAAGAATGTCTGTGATAATTTGCATATTAGCACACTGTATTGATTATTGATGCTTACGTGAGAAGTCACTCGGTTATACTCAATTATTGTTATTGTAATTGCTGCATAATATCTCTCATATTAATGATTCAATTATTGTCATAGTATCATCCGCATAATATTTTATATTTTTTAAATTAATAATTGAGACAGTAAAGTTATTCATATTATTATTTGCAATATTGACAATGTCTAGAAATTTCTATCGAGGAAAGGGGTTTGGTCACCTAATTGCGTGCCAGTAGGGAAAAATCCTTATCGGAAAGCCTCCTTTTTCCTGGGAATGATCTGGTTGTTAAATATTGTGAGTTATAATATTAATGATGAATAAGTTCGTGTTGATTAAAGATGAAATTATTGATAAAAAAAAAATATTTCCAATGTGTTGGGATTATTTGTGGTAGTGGAAATTGACATTTATTTCGATAATAATTGATTTCTGGAGGTTAAATTGACCAATCGGGTAATTAATCGGATAAATGAGCAATTAATTTCTATTAGTTCACATGCAAATTTATTGTTGATTCACATGTATGGAACTATTGATTCAAATGTGTGTACTATTTAGGGGAGGTGTTGCAAGATTGATAATACTTGTAGGACTAAATTAAAAATTGAGGTATAGAAGAAGATACTATATTGTAATAATTTGAGCCCGAAAACGTGCAATTATCAAAACTATGTTTTCCTATAAATAAAATCTCATTCTTCTTTCATTCTCACCAATTCACTAAGACTCACAAGAGAAATTATAGAGAGAGAAGTTATAGAGAGAAAGAAGAAGAGTATTCCACTACTTCACTATTCCAGTATCCAGTCTTCTTCTAAGGTAAGGGATATTATTTTTGTTCAGTATTCATAAGGAAAAATATTTTCTTCCATACTCTGTAGTATATGAGTAATATTATTTCATCTCTTATTCCTGATTATACCCTCATTTTATTAAAGTATTGCTTCTATACTTCATGAAATTAGTAGAATATCCTTGAAATTTGCGCTTCATCTAGTATCGTTTCACAAGGATATTTTCTACACATTCTTGTTAAATTTTAAGCTTTTCATACCGGAGTACTGTCCATGAGTAGTATTCATTTTTACGGTACTATTCACGGGTACTATTCATAAATTACTATTCACAAGTACTATTCACTCAGGTACTATTCACCTGGAGTAAAATTTATGACAAAAATTAATTTCTTTTCTATCCAAATCATTTTTGATACAATATTATTCATAAATTTTACTCCACAAAGCAGTATCATGTTGACAATTTGGATATTATTAAATTTTGGATAGATTAAAATTATAAATCTTTAAAATTTATCCTTGCTCTCATTTGATTGAATTCTTATATCATTGTCATCATCCTTATGCTTATATTGTGATGAAAGTCATCTTTGGCTTATGTGCATAGATGGACTATTGATTGGTATAATTATGACCAAGGATCATTCGGTATAATCATGACCTGTAATGTTACAAATGATGTGGTAAAAGTCATCATTGGACCGTAGTGCATTGATGGACAGTTGTTGGTATAATTATGACCATGGATTATTCAGTATGATCATGACCATTGGTGAAAACACGAATATCCTTGGCCCGTAGTGCATGGATAATTTGTGGTTGTGATACTATTTATTGAGCTGAGTCTCAGCGATAAAATTGATGATAAACTCTTAAATCATAGAAGATAGTAGGTATCATGCTCTACCTGACTTTTCTATTGGATTGCTTGTTCCGCGGCAGTTAAACTTGATGTTTATTGTATTTTATCAGTTTAACACTGTTGAAGGCTATTGATAATTTATTATGCATTATCTTAGTCATAATAGTTCTTACTGGGCTAGTTGAGCTCACCCTTTTGTTTTCATTGTTCTCTTCAGGAAATGAGAACGTAGCCGGGACTAGTTGGAGAATGGAGTGACGGTCCGAGATGGTGGCTGTAGTAGTCCTCACTATTTTACAAAATAGTGTGATAATAATTTTAATGAGGACTCCTTTTTGAGTTTGAATACTGTCTTTTAGACAATATTCGTTTAAAAAATCTCAGCTACGTTTTGTCTTATTGTATAAAAGAAGTTTGTATTTGATTTCTGTACCATGTATTTAGCGACTTAAGATGGGTGATGTATACTGTCAGGAATAAGCATGTGAATGTTATTCCTATTTACGTATGATTTAATTATGATATATATGAATTAATATGCAAGTATGCTTGCATTAAGAAAAGTTGTAAAGTCCTTTGATAGATAATAGGAACTTATGTACATGGACTTAGAATGAATTGATCAAATATGTTAGGTTAATCCTACATAAGCAAAACATCTTTGTAAAGTCCTTAAAAAGAAATGATGTATAAGGACTATAAATGTTGAAAGATCAAGCTTGTTAGGTTGATCTTATAATGTAATAGATAGGCTTGTCTGATCGTCGAGCAGTACACCAGAAATCGTAGTCTGCTAGGAGAGTTAAGGAAAACTCGAGAGCTATCAAGGCAGAATCGTAGTCTGCAAGATTGTAGATCTCGGAGTTCATAGACTTTCAAGAGAGACGAGGAAGGATTATAGTGTGTCGAGAAGAACTTCCTCGGAGCCGTAGTCTACTGAGGAAGTCATGTTCAAATCATAGAGACGGCCTGTCTACGAGCCAACCTAGCCTCTGTCAAAGCTAAGTAAAGAATTGTAGACTACACTCAGAGTCGTAGAGTCTATTGATCATATCAGAGGCAGATATCGTAGTCTAGTAAGATCAGATGAAGATAATAAGCATAACGACAGAAATCGTAGAGTGTCAAGATCTGATCTCGGAGTCGTAGTGTCTGCACAGCCGAAGCTGAATCATAGAGTGCAGAACTAAGGCCCCAATAGATGTGCTCACAATGCCAATGCAGAATCGTAGAACAAATACGATTCTCAAAAAATGAGCACTCCTAGAATATCCAAAATATGAAGCCTCTAGTTTGAGCGGCAGAGATACATCCCACCTGAAGGAAACCAAAGAGCACTCAACAAATGGCATGTAAGCTAATAGAAGATCTAAGCACCAACTCAATCAGCATTCAGATTGAGTTGTGAAGCCATTCAAGTTGAAGTCTTCCACAAGTTGATCAGAAGAAGACTTCAACCAAAGTAACTGACTAAGGAAAGTCAGCAAGTGCAGTAGCTGTCAAGTGAATAGAAGACAACGATCTTGGAAGTAACCAGGATCGTAGTGTTTGCCAAACAAAGAAGGAACTGATGAAGTGTACACAGAGATACTGGTCAGCTTATGAAGATCAAAGCTAAAGTGATTAAGCATTGGGTCAGTCCATTAATGATAAGTGAACGGGAGATCACAAGGAGAAAGCGAGCTGGGCATGCCACAAATCTGATGCGTCTTGTTATTCAGAAAGGGCCAGAACAAGGAGTCAAGCTGTCAGTTCCTTAAGAACAGTCAAGGCAGACAAAAGTATTAAAGCACTGCACAAGAGAAGGAAGAGGTGTTATACATTGAAAATTAAATGAACACTCTTTAGAATCATAGTGTTGTCTCAACCTGTCAATGAGTAACATTCAACAAGACACTACCATTAGGTCCAAGAAGATATGCATCAAAATCGTAGTGTTCGGTCAACTAGAGATTGAAGCATTGGCAACAGTTCAATTTGAAGATTGATATTCGAACAAGGCTTATTGAGAGCATCGATGCAAAAAGACAACCTATGATCGAGAAATCAGAAGGAGAAAATAAAGTCGACTACGTGCCCGAGACATCAAAGTGACATCTCTGACAAGGTAGGTGAAACAGAAGAATGCAATGTCAGAAAGTCATAAAGGAGATGTCATGTCACACCTGCAGTCTACACCAAATAACTTGAGATGTGTGAAGCAATTCAAATAGCTTTCAACGGCTATATACCAACGGGAAGATTGGGAAGGAGTATAAATCAACAAGAGCTTCAAAGATCAATATAAGCTGATGATTGTTAAGTTGCAGAATCGTTGAGTTATTGGAATGCAATATTGTTGACTCTACAAGTTCCACCAGAGCTTAACAGAACAAGTCTTAGTGACAGTGAGACTGTAGAGCCCCCAAATCCGGGTACTTGAAACCCGAACTCGGTGCTTCACGATACCATTTCTATGAGCGAAATAATACTAATAATAATAACAATATTATAAAGATCAACTTAATTTACATATTTATCATAATATATCTCATTGTCTTAATAATATTAAACTATTACATAAACTACCACGAATCTTATTTTGTTTGCTTTCCTTTTCCTTTGTTTCTGCATGATCCTTCAGGTTCACAGTTAGCTGAAAATATTTAAATTAAGCAAGGATGAGCCTTTGAGTGCCCAACAAATAATAACAATTATATATATATATATATATATATATATAAGCTGAAAGAATTTAAAGATTTTTTTATACTACTCTTCTACAACAAGTCACTAGTTGTGAAGTAATCTGAACCTATAATATTAACAAAATAACCCTCTTTCAAATTTTTTAACTACATATTGACTATAACTAGGGTTAATGTGACATACTATGAACATTGTTTTCATTTTCGAAAATGGTTTAAACATAACTTTATATGTAAATCGTCTTAGCTTACAGGCACGGGGGTGATCAGCCCGTTGTACCCTATATTGATCAACACTACATTGCAAGAACGAGGGTATCGTTCACTATATCCGCCTTGGGTGCATAAAAGTTTTTCCTTGATAGGGATGTTCATACTTGTCTGGGTTCCAAATCAAAGGTTTTATCTTGTTCAACAATAATCCATAATTCAACATATATATATATATATACATATATATATACGGGTAATTGACAAAGGTGTATCAACATGTGATTAAATACAATGATTATCCAAGTGGGGACACATGTATAACCATTTATAGAAATTAATTAACGAGATATATATATATATATATATATATATATATATCGAATTATCATATACTAACATGTTGATAATCAATGAGCGTATATAATATAGGGTTAATAATCTGTACAGTAATAATATAGTTTAGAAACATTCTTACTCGTGTCCATTAAATAAAGAAAATATAAAGGTAAGATATATGCCTGATGCGCTCCTTACAATTTGCAACTTAGTTTTATCTTTTATATAACCACCTATCAGTAATAAGATCATTTTACTAATTAGAATATCATATTATAACACATAACACTGCTTATTACAGTCAGCACAAACCCTAATCACATTGGCACATATGTTTAATAACCATTGAATCACAACTGATCACTTATATCTAATCAATTTATCTAAGTCCAGATCAATTTCTGAAACATGTTGGTGTACCGACAGCTTTATCGGGTAATTATCGAGTCTAAGACTTTATTCTGTAACTCAATATTTATAAATATCAGTTATATTATTTTTAAATGACTTATAATAATTTTAAAACATTTATTATAATTTATCATAAATTTTCAAACACCGGAATCATTATTAAATAATTTAAATATTGAATAATTCTATTATCATTAATATTTAATTAATATTAAAATATTAATGAAACTATTGCTAAAATATTAAAGTTATTTATAATAACTTAGAATATTTTAAAGTATTTATATTACCCTTAAATTATTTTTAAAACATTTAAAATCGGCTTTTAATAATTATCATTAATATTTAATTATTAATGTACTATTTATCAAAATATTAAAAGTCATTAATTTTAACTTAAAATATTTTTAATCCATTTATATCCTTTTTAATGATTTTTAAATTAATAAAACCATTTTAAAACTAATTATTTAATATAATTATTAAATAAATTTAATATCATTAATAATTATTAATATTAAATTATTAATGAAATTATCCTTTAAATATTAAAAGTTATATTTTATAACTTAAAATATCTTTTAAAACTTTATTTCCATTTAAAATGATTTTTCTATTATAAAAATCATTTTTAAACTAAATTATTATTGAAAGTTATATTTTATAACTTCAAATATTTTTAAATACTTTATTATCATTTAAAATGATTTTTAATATAATAAAATCATTTTTAATTAATTTATATAATTAATTTAGTAAATAACTTAATGATCAGTAATATTAAATAATTAATTAAATTTTCTTTAAAATATTAAAAGTTATATTTTATAACATAAAATATTTTTAAATAACTTATTATTATTTTAAATGATTTTAATATAATAAAATCATTTTAATTAATTTATTTAATGTATTTAATAAATAAATTAATTATCAATAATATTTAAATAAATACTAATATTTATGAAAAATATTTAAAATTATTAATATTTAATTTTCATAACTTAAAAATAATTTTTAAAATTATTTTTGTAATTTTTGGAAATTAATTACTATTTTTAAATAATTTTCAGTATTTAAATAATTAATTTTAATAAAAGTGTCGCTAAAGACCGCATATAGCGACAGAACCGTCCCTATAGTTGTTCTTCGTGTTCTAGGCTAAACCCATAACATTCATGTCAGTTTTCGAGTTGCTAAGTTTGACTAATCATAATTTAGTGTGTGATGTGTTTCTGGAAATTCTGTTACTCATATTGTGTAGTGCTAATGCAAGACTACATGATACAACAATAAACAGGATCATAACATGCATAACCAAAGAGATCTGAGCCTTCAAACAAGCTATGAGACATGTTCTTCATTTCTGGGTTACCCAGAAATGAAGAACAAATTGTTTGTCTATTTTTGGGCTTCTATAACTTGTGATTCTTGTGCTTTTTGTGTGAACTAATCCATGCAATATGTAGACAACAAGCAAGTCTAGAAATCCATTACATAAAACCGATTAAACAACAACAAAATCAAAAGATATAAGCTGGTCTAACCTTGTCAGAGATCACGCACTTAAGTTTTCTGGGTTACCCAGAAAACAAAGTTCGTGATCTTCTGGCCTGGTTTGACCTTCCACTGACTTCGATCCATTAGATATTTAGGAGATCTACAAGCTAAATCTTGAAGTCCATATACGATATTACAAATCTATTACAACAACAACAACGAAAAACCTAAAACCTGTAAGATCCAAGGCCATGAACCTCTCGTCGACCAGGCACGGAAACTTTCTAGGTAACCCGAAAAATGGTTTCGATTAACTTGGGCCAATGACCTTTGACCGGTTATAACTTACAATCTACAACTGATCTAGGCCTGATTCTTGATCCAGAGCAAAGATCTCATAGCATACTACAAGATCAACGCTTAAAATAACAAAAAACACACAACAGGCCGAGATCTATGGGACCTGACAGTCGTTGTCAGACGACTGTTGAACTTTTTTCCAGATTCTGTAAAATGCTAGATCCGAGCCTATAGATGTTATGGATCTAACATCTATCAACCCAGATCATCATTATACACTAGATGTAACATGTTTAACACAAAAAAATAACATCAAACCACATATCGATGGACAGATTTTATGGGTAGGGTTTATACCTTCTTTGATAAATCTTTGATTCAAGGCTTCTGATTTGTTAAGGGTGATCGTAGGGCTTGATTATGTGACTGATATGCTACCAAATCTCGTGGGTTTTAGAGAGAGAGGCTCAAGGATGTGAGTTTTGCAAAAATAAGCTAACAAATGACCTTTTTATCTCTCCAATATATATATATATATATATATATATATATGATGTTTTATGCAATGTATTGGCTGGGTTTTGACTGATTGCTGGCAAATAATATCACATGGAGTTGTTAGGTTAGGTCACCCACTCCCACACTTGGCAAAATTTTACAAGTTGCTTAAAAAAATACTAAAGGGCATTTTGGACAATTGACTTATGATTTTAAGGGCAATCTTGTAATCATGCAAACCTTTAGGGTTTAATCCTTAGGGTTTAACCCTAAGATTTAGCACATAGCATTTGTAGGATTTAGCAATTCGGGTTTGCAAAAAAAAATTAAAATAAATTTTAGTTTCTAAAATTTTGAAATTTGGGTTTTCTTATTAAATTAATTTTCTAATTACCTTATACAGGAACATTAGGGTTTAGATCTTATAATTATCATTAATTTTGCTAATTTAACAATTAGGGTTTGCAATTAGTAATTAGGTTTTAAAATTACCAATTAGGGTTACTAAATATAGAAATTTGGGTTTCTAATTTAGTAATTAGGGTTTTCTAAAGATTAATTAGGGTTTACCTAATTGATCATTTAATAAAAACATAAAACATATAACACAGTTATATAACAGCCTTAAACTCACAATTGATTTTCAAATTAGGGTTTTCCACAGTAAAACTAGGTTTTAACCAATTAATATTAGGGTTTTGAAATTAAACACCATAATTGACCAACCATTCTCAATACGTACATACAGTACTTATTTATAGTACTGAAAAATTATAATATAATTAATATAATATTATTATTCTCATTCCTTGATAATAATCCAAAATTAAGGTTTGAATTTCATATCGGATTTATTCTTTCATATTTAACCTTAATAATTAAGGTAAAATAATTAACTTAATAATTTGTACTAAAATTCATATGATAAAATAATTATTCTAATTTTATAAA
The DNA here is from genome assembly GCA_020205615.1 of Panax quinquefolius. NCBI lineage: Eukaryota > Viridiplantae > Streptophyta > Magnoliopsida > Apiales > Araliaceae > Panax > Panax quinquefolius. The sequence goes on along the minus strand of CM035171.1, from coordinate 78,968,788 downwards.
AATCATTCCATATATTATTTAAATAATATATGATTATATTTTCATGTAAAATAATTAATAAAAATATTTCTACTATAAATTAATTATTATAAGAATATACTTTATAATAATCAATAATTCTAAAATAAATTTATTTTTAAATATTTATGTAATAAATATATTTTTATTTACCACATAAATACATATACACATTATCTTGTACAAATCCTCATCCTTAAAATAAAATAAAAAAATAATTTATACGCAAAATTTCTTATTTATTTATATAGAAAATATCGTGTTGTTACATTCACCATCCCTTATAAAGATTCCGTCCCCAAAATCACCGTTTTAAAACCTATACATACAAGGGTACATAGCATGCATAATCATTGCAAGTAGATCTCGATCATAATTTGATCGAACTGATCTTTAACTAATCACATAAAGCTTGCCTTTCTGATTAAACGGAAATTTGATTTCTAAAAGAACTCAAATTACTCCCTCAAAATTTCTTTAGAAATAATTTACTATATATATTAAAATATATATATAAGAAAATAAAAGTTATACGAATAATACCTAGAGTTCCAGTGCATTTCTTTTAGTATCTGGGTTGTCATGTTGTAGACCCTTGCAGTAGATTTCGTTGGCTTTCTCGATGACGTAGGTCCAGTGATTGCTAAAGTTCCGCTTCCAATGCCAGTATTCACACTACCTGCCTCCACCCTCATCTTCGGACAATCCTTCACCTTGTGTTCAGTCGATCCGCATAGAGAACATCCACTGTTCATCCTGGGATTGTGGCAGTTGGGAGAGATATGGCCCTCCTGCCCGCACTTGTAACAAATGAATTTTCCTTTCAAACACTCCCCGGAGTGGTTCTTTCCACATGTCTTGCATTGCACAGTCTGTTTCTTTAAACCTTCTTGCTTCACTTGTACACTTCCAAAACTGCTCCCCTTCCTCTTACTACTACCACCCCTACTTCCACTATTAATTTCCATCTTCCCAGCTCCTTCAGTCTTACCGTTATTCTTCCTCTCTTTGGTGTAGAGGCTCATAGCCTCACTCCCCTCCTCAACAATAATCGCTTTCTCCATGAGTGCTGCAAATGTAGGAATCTGCAACACCGCCACTTTGTTGTAGAGCTAGGGTTTTAATCCCAGCTCAAACCTTCTCGCTTTCCTAGCCTCCGTTACAACTTGATGCGGGGCAAACCTAGCTAACTCAATAAATTTTGCGGTGTATTCTGACACCGTCATGTTTTCCTGCTTCAATTCTAAAAATTTCACCTCCATCCTAGCCTGCATACTAAGTGAAAAATAATTTTCGAAAAACAGTATTTTGAACTAATCCCATGTAACTATACCTTCTCCTGCCCTCGCCTGGTTTGCTTCCCACAAAAAATTTGCCTTACCCTTCATCATATAGGTGGAAAAAGCGGTCTTTTGCCCCTAAGCTACCCTAGCTATTACGAACGCCTTCTCAATCTCCTTAACCCAAGTTTGGGCTTCTACAGGGTTAGTTGTACCTTTAAATTCTGGCGATCCTACAACCTTAAAGTCTTTGAAGTTCGCCAAGCGGTTTTCCGGCTTGTTCCCTACGGCTGGTATTCCTTGCTGAATAGCTTGTGCTGCCATGTTTGGAATGTTTTGCATCGGGTTTGCTTGTTGTTGTCCCTCAACGTTGTTGACAGATTCTTCCGCCCTTTGATTGAGAGTTCATCGTCTTGGCGGCATTATCTAGTTAAATGAAATCATAAATTTAACTTGCTTTCTAAACCTTATCGCATAAGTTTAATATATTAAACTTGCTTCATTTCTCAAACATAGATTTATATTCATTTAACGAATATTTTACATAACAAAAGACTTAATGCTTTAAACATCAGTTATCCCTTGGTGACTACAAAAGTCGGGATTTACAAACTTGATCATTACAAAATTTGGGAACATTACATTAAGCAGTCATACTTATCCTATATATTACATTAAATACACCTACATCACAGAACCTATACTACTTATTTATTACACCTCTACCTTGGACAACTTTTCGCCTGATGACCTTTTATCCCACAGATAAAACATGCTCTTGGTTTGTATTCGGGACAATACAGAGTAGTATGTCTTTCATAACCTCAAAGATAACATATTCTTTTCCCTTTCATCTTATCGGATTTTCCTAAGTCACGGTCTTCTATCTTTCTTTTCCCCTTCTTGCTTGGAGCTGCACACGATGTGTTGCTTGTGGCTCCCATCTGATCAATTTGGATTTTAAGCTTATCTTGTTCTTCCATTGTTTCTATTAACTCTTGACGCAACTGACTATTCAATAGCTTTTCTATCTCCCACAACCTTTCTAGAGAAGAAACCTTGTTCCTCAGATCCTGCACCTCCGTTGATGCTTGATCAACTTCAACTTTATTGTCTGAATCGCTATCTGTCAGCTCCACCATCTCCGGATCTAGTACTACGTTTTCTACAATAACCACATCGTCTGAGTTGTTTGCATCGTGAGCATCTACTTCAGCTATTGGCTTCGATATCAGCTCGGGTGTATGGGTTTGACCCTTCTTCATTCTATATATATATAACAAGCCTTTTCCACCAGACATCTACACATATAAATTATTCTGATTAGCATATAGTTTATACACACAACAAATAAGAGTTTTATATAAGTTATCTTTTATTTTATTTGACGATGAACTTAGTAAATTCATCTCTTTTTAAACTCTATATGAGTTATTTATATTTTCAACGTTTCCCTCTGTTCTAAGGTTATAGCCTTAGGTCTATCCCACCTAAGGTTTTTAACCCTAAGCTTTGATATCAACCTGTAGAGCCCCCAAATTCGGGTACTTGAAACTCAAACTCGGTGCTTCACGATACCATTTCTATGAGCGGAATAATACTAATAATAACAACAATAATATAAAGATCAACTTAATTTACATATTTATCAGAGTCTGAATCCCCAGGTACGAGACCTTTAAACATTCATTACAATACATGATAGATAATATATCTCATTGTCTTAATAATATTAAACTATTACATAAACTACCACGAATCTTATTATGTTTGCTTTCCTTTTCCTTTGTTTCTGCATGATCCTTCAGGTTGTTCACACTTAGCTGAAAACATTTAAATTAAGCAAGGATAAGCATTTGAGTGCCTAGCAAGTAATAGCAATTATATATATATATATATATATATAAGCTGAAAGAATTTAAATATTTTCTTTATACTACTCTTCTACAACAAGTCAATAGTTGTGAAGTAATCTGAACCGATAATAATAACATAACAACCCTCTTTCAAAATTTTTAACTACGTATTTACTATAACTAGGGTTAATGTACTATAAACATTGTTTTCATTTTCGAAAAGGTTTAAACAGAACTTCATCTGTAAACCGTCTTAGCTTACGGGCATGTGGGTGATCAGCCCGTTGTACCCTGTATTGATCAACACTACATTGCAAGAACGAGGGTATCGTTTGTAAAACCCCAACTTTTTTAATAAAGATGAATTTTCTATAAATATTATTTTTGAATATTATGGAGTTAAATTGATATAATGTTATAGTTGTGGGTAATAATTATAAATTTTGCAAAGTACGCAAGTTGTTATATTATATTCGATTAGTCGGGGAATATTCGTTTTAACAGGAATATTAAATAACTAACGGCTAACGGAATTATTGTCGGATTGAAAGCGACAAAAATACTTTATGAAAATAACGGTGGAAGTTTTACCGTTAACTATTGAAACACCCGGTGTTAAAAGTATAATGTCTGGCGTGGTTGCATAGTAGTAGTACGGTATCAATTATTGATGTCTTGCGTGATAAGTCACTTTCGGTTTTGTTGGTATTATTAATGTAATAATCTGAGAAAATGTTTTTATATAAAATAGAATACTTTTAAAAGTTATTCTATAAATAGAATATATTATATTTTATTATGCATAGTGTTTGCATAGTGCTCGCATAGTGTTTGCATAGTAAAATCTTTTATAAAGTTATTCGTTTTATTAGATTATAAATAGAATATATTATATTTTATTTAAAAGATTTTGCTTTAAATATGAACCAATCAAATTAAAGTAAAACAAACTGGACTGATTCATGAGTTAGTTACTATGCAGGTCCATTTTTCTATAAATAGAAGCTCATTCCTTCATTATTTTCTTACGAATTCACTGAAACTCTAGAGAGATAAATTATAGAGAGAAAGAAGAAAATATTCTGCTACTTTACTACTTATATATCTAGTACTCTTCTTCTTAAGGTAGGGAATATTATTTGTTGTACTCGTAAGGGGTGTTATTCTTTTGTATTCATGAAGAGAACTTATGTTATTCCATTCTTTATTATTTTGTTGGAATAACTCAGATACTGCTGAGCTACCCTATACTTGGTGACATTCTTCTATTATTCCGTCTTTACTATTTTGTTGGAATATCTTGTCTGTACGTTTTACGCCGGACCTGATTCCGTCTTTATTATTCTGTTGGAATATCCTCTTTGTGCGTTTTACACCGGACCTGGTTTCGTCTTTATTATTATTACATTGAATCAATATCTTGTTCAGACGCGTTTTACGTCGGACATTCGATTTAAATCCTTATTAGTATTCTATTGGAATAACCTTTCTATTCGAAGTACCGCATGCATGGTGATTTCTGTTGTTATTCCATTCTATATTATTCTGTTGGAACATCTTGTCGGTGCGAATTTCGCCTGACCTGGTTTCGTTATTTAGTATTCTGTTGGAATAACCTGTCTATGTGAAGTACCGCATGCATGGTGATTTCTTTTGTTATTCCATTCTTTATTATACTAAGTTGGTTAAAGTTTTGACTTCTATACTCCATGAAATTAGTGGAATATCCTTAATAATTGCGTTTCATCCAATATCTTTTCATGGAAATATTCTTCTGAGCATTCTTGAATTTTACACTGTAAAACAGTATCATGTTGACAATTTGGACATTATTGGTTCTTGGACAAATTAATTCTTAAACTTGTTTTATTGAATTTTTATATCATTGTCATCATCCTCATGTTTATATTTTTTTTAAAGTTATCTGTGGCTTGTAGTGCATAGATGGACTTGGTATAATTATAACCAGGGATTATTCAGTGTAATCATTACCGTAATGTTACAAATGATGTGGTAAAAGTTCTCATTGGCCCGTAGTGCATTGATGGACAGTTGTTGGCATGATCATGACCATTAATGAATACACAAATATTCTTCGTCCGTAGTGCATGGATAATTGTGGTCATGATACTAAAGAATATATATCATTGGCCGTAGTGTAGGGGTGATTCGATGATGTAGATTATTTATTAAGCTGAGTCCTAGCGATAAAAGTGATAAAAAACCTTTTAAATCATAAAAGATAGTAGATTTTATTCTCTACTTGACTCTTTTAATGGATTGCTTGTTCCGCTGCAGTTAAACTTGATGTTTGTTATATTGTATCGATTTTAACCTTTGTTTAAGGCTAATGATAATTTATTCTGCATTATCTTAGTCATAATATTTCTTACTGGGCTAGTTGAGCTCACCCTTTCTTTCACTGTTCTCTTCACACTACTAGAAAATCAATCTATAGCAACAGGATTTAGCGACGGTCGGGGCGGAACCGTCGCAATAGATGTATATAGGCCTCTAAAGGTAGTCTATTTCGAGGATCCCTAGTTGGCCGTTGGTATAGGAATTTTTTATTTGGGATTTTAACGAGTGTCAAAGGGAGGCATAGATAATAACGAGGGTTTCAAGGGTGGGCGTTTTATCAGTCACAAATCTCTCCTATTCTTTCCCCCAAATCAACATCTTAATCATCGATTACATTTCTTTCCCCCAAATCAACATACGAATCGATTCGATTTTCAAGGGTGGGCGTTTTATCAATCACAAATCTCTCCTGTTCATTCCCCCAAATCAACATCTCAATCATCGATTACGTTTCTTTCCCCCAAATCAACATACGAATCGATCGATCGGGGAGATTCTGCAGGAGCGTTTCTTTATCTGTTTTAACTTTGTGATTTTCATTTTTGCAGGATTATCTTTTTGCAAAAGACTTATTCGACTAATATTTTTCAGGATTAATCCAAAGATAGGAACATTCCAGTTTCAAGTAATTATCCTACCTTTCCCTTGCATCTATGGCGCATGCCTTTTTTAATCTGTTTTGTTCAGTTCCATATTGTTGTTTGTGGGTCAAATTGGTTGCTACCTGGACTTTCTAATAATTATTTATATTATCTTGTGGTAGTCTTAGTGCAGTGAATATATTTGTTAGGGGAAACTCTACCTTTCTTGGTCTTCTTGAGTGGGATATGTTGTGGCAGTTACGATCGCAATTAGCGGTAGCATTTCAACAACAGAATTTTGAGCAACATCAACAACGTAATTCACAAACAACCAACCGTGTGGTCGTGGTTCAAGGCTGATTCTGAGGCCCCAGGTAGGTTTTCAACTTTCTATTCATTTTGTTCATTTTAACATGGTGTTAGACCTGTGCAAAAGCAAGCCATGAATTTTTTTGATAGAGGGGATGGTTTGATATTGGACTACAAGATTAACTTTGATACTTCACGTAACTTGGTGATATTCGAATCATATTAATATTGAGAAATTAATGGCCTTTGTGCAAGTATCGAGGAGGAACTTGCCCTCGTTCTCTTCAAGCCAGATTCAAAACTATCAAAGGATAGGTGTGTTGTAATGTAAAAAATACAAGCGCATGGAGCTTATTATATGTTTGTTGTGTAAATGGTGCGACTCATTTTTGGACGTATTACATAACATCTCAATCTCTCATCCTCCATATACATGTAATTTTAGATCCAGCTTCTTCAGGTGTAAATAAATAAAGTAAATACCACCGCACTCCAGGTTTATCATCTATATAAAACTTCCAAAAGAAATAATTTTGTAGTTCACCCTATAAATTACGATTCTATATCGACGATATATGAAAGTGGGTGAAAAGAATTGAGTAACAAAATCTTGTACTTATTTTAGTTGCATGCTTGATTGCCCTAAAAAATCTCGCTATTTTAAGAAGCCCTAAATCTTAACAAGCCCTAAGTTTTGAAGAAGCGGTGTCTCGGTGGTGGTGGTACTATTTTATGGGGTCTACATAAAAGTAAATCTAACCTTTGAATGTTAGTTTGAAATCTATAGCTTCTTTAGTGATTTAGTACTTGTTTTAGTATATTTCTCTCTATTATCTTTAATCAACTTTGGGTGGTGGGAAGGGACTTGGCATAAATCTTACATACACCTTTTTTTTTTGTTTTGTTTGAGTGAACTAGGACTTTGGTTGGCGTTCAAGGTAATTAATTATGATAATTAATTATCATAGATTTCTATCTGTAATATCGTTCGATGGTTGTTCAATTTGATTTAGGGACATAATATTATGGATAAGATGTGGATGGAATTACCAAGATATTCTAGAGAATATCTTGCGAGCATAGAGATATTTTTGGACTTTGGTTTCAAAAAAAGTGGGCATAGTAGCGGGAAGAATTCCTTGCCCATGTAAGAATTGTGTAAATGGTCGATGCGATTCGAGCTACTATTCGTGAACATTTGATTTGTGATGGATTTATGTTTGGCTACACGAATTGGGTGCATCGAGGGAAGATGTGATTGTCGGGGATGTGAGTAATGATGATGTTCACGAAGAACCATCACACAATCAGAAGATGAGCATCGTATGCACGAGATGGTAAATGATATATTTAGGGATCACGGTATAGATTAGGTAATTTGAAGCTTCAAAATACCAAAAGTACATGTCGAGGCCAATCAACCTTTATATCACAGATGTGAAAATGAGGCAGATCCTTTCATTCGTTGTATGGCTTTTCAATCATAAAAATGTTAGCAAATGGTGATGTGTCCTTTGATGGATTGCTCAAAGTAAGTTCAAGTCATCATTTCCATCATTTGCAAACTTGCACGATAATTTTTATGAAATGAAGAAAATGGTTGGAAATTTAGGGTTTGGTTATGAGAAGATTGATGCATGCGAGAATGATTGTATGCTCTTTTGGAGGAGAATGAAAAATTAGAGTCTTATGCGGTTTGCAAATCATCGAGATGGAAGCGGATAGAGATGGTTGTATCGGAGAAGACACAAATAGATACAAAAACTAAGAGGAGCAAAAAGTAGCTATGAAGCAATTACATTATTTAGCGTTAGTTAGAGATTGCGAGAGGCTATTTATATGCGTAGAAGCGCAAAATACATGGCGTGGCATCATGTAAAGCGACGGAAAGATGGAGTGAATCGTCATCCGGTGACTCTGCGACTTGGAAGCATTTGGATACAATGTACCTACATTCTCTCAAGAACATTGAAATGTAAGACTCGAAGCGTCCCATGATGGCATGAGTCCCTTTACCCATGGGTCACTTAGTATAGTATATGGCCGGTGACAATTGTTGTATATAACTTACCACCATGGATGTGTATGAAGCGAGAGTATTTTATCATGCCGTTGTTAATATACGTCCAAACTCTCCATGTAATGATATTGGCGTGTATATGCGACCTTTAATTGAGGAGTTGAAGATACTATGGAGTAATGGGGTTGAAGCGTATGATGCATCTAACGGTACAAAGTTCCAAATGCATGCAAAGACCTTGTTGTGGACAATTAGTGATTTTCGACTCTTGCTATGTTATGCGGTTGGAGTACTAAAGGTAAGTTAGCTTGTCCATCATGTCAAATGAACACTCGTTCTTGTAGATTGCAAAGTAAGGAATGTTATATCGGGCATCATTGTTTTTACGGAGTCGGGTCATAGTTATAGGTTTGATACACGAAGATTTAACGGAAAATGTGACCATAGTGAAGCTCGGTGGTGCCATCGAGATTTGATATTCTTGAACAAGTTAATGCTATTAATGTCACATTTGGAAAGACACCCACTAGCACGAAGACCATTCCCATGACTCAAAAACATAATTGAAGGAAGAAATCTATTTTCTTTGAATTGCCATATTGGCGGATACTTTTGTTGCGCCACAATCTAGATGGAATGCACATTGCCAAAAACATTTGTGATAGCCTGATTGGGACATTGTTGAGTGTGCAAGGAAAGTCAAAAGATAATTTAAAAGCACGATTGGACTTGATGAAAATGGGTATAAGAAGAGAGCTCCATCGATACCCGTGCAAGCAAGCAATTCAAAGTACCTTTTCTTACCGCAAGCTACTCAATGTCTAAGAAAGAAAGACATGATTTCTTGCAAGTGTTGAAAAATGTTAAGTTACACGATGGATATGCTTCAAATATTTCACGTTGAATCAATTTGAAGGGGGCAAGATCTCGAGGTCTTAAAAGTCACATTGCTTTATATTTTAATGCAACAATTACTTCCAATAGCAATACGATGTACCGACTTGCCTGAACATATACTTTCAACAATAATTGAACTTTGTAACTACTTGAGAGAATTATGTTCCAACTATAACACATCGGAAGATTATGAGCGGTTGAACAAAAAAATTCGTTAATACTTTACAAGCTTGAGATGGTGTTTCCTCCTGCTTTCTTTGATATAATGGTACATTTGTGTGTCCACCTTCTTTGAAGAAGCGAAGATAGTGGAAATGTTAAATATCGACAAATGTGGGCTTTGAAAGATATATGAGCATGTTAAAAGGGTATATTCATAATAGAAGTCGTCCGGAAGGGTTAATTGTAGAAGGGTATATTCTTTGAAGAATGTGTTACATTTTGCTCAAGATATTTGAGTCAAAACAATCTTTGCATGGAAACTAGTTGGAAGAAATGAAATTTGGATATGAACAAGGAAAAGAGATTCTCTACGTATTTAGAAATATAGGTCGATTTCTTAATGTCCCAAAAGTTTGTACTCTATGTAGCGATGATGTCAAGAGTGCACACCTTTATGTGCTATTTAATTATCAGAGGTTGAGTCATATATCTAAGGTGAGTAAATAAAGAATGACATTTATTGTTTGAAATATTAATAACTTATGTTAGCCCCGACTAGCTATGACAAAAAAATTTGTTTAATTTGTTTATTTATTTGTAGTATTTGGCAAGATTCATATATGTTGCGACGTGGAAAAGCGTAAGCAAAAACAACGCCTTGAGGAAATTGACAATGCTAAGAAAAGGAATTTCTGAATGGTTTAAGAATTATGTAAGTACTACATTATTTGAGCGTAATTTTATGCAAAATTTTGTAATGGTTATTAATAATAAATGGATGGAATTTGCATATATCGCTACCATTTTGTAGATGGCAACAATGAATAACGATGCTTCAAAGGAAGTTCAAGCTCTTGCATTTGGCCCCAAATTTGATAGGCGGGAGAGGAGATGGTTATTTGGTAAATGGGTATCGATTCCATTCGACAAGTTGTGAGAGTAAGAGGAGAAGCAGCGAGAATAGTGGGGTATATGTGGTAGCAACTACTACTCGTGGATATTCATCGCTAGAGATCGAAATCCTAAGGAAGATGTAGTTGAATACTTTGGTATTTTGGAAGATGTTGTTGAATTAGATTATTATGGATGCGGAAAAGTTGTTCTATTCAAATGTAAGTGGTATGATAGTTTATGCGTGATAGAGGGTTGGCCCGATGACTATGGCTTCACGCTTGTAAATCATCAAAAGTTTGGTTTCAACCGATGAGCCCTTTGTAATGCTGCTTTCGAGTTCAACAAATATTTTATGTTGATGATCAAAGGGATAACAATTGGCGTGTGGTTATCTGAAACAAGCCAAAGAGATTTATGTGAAGATCTTTGAAGTAGATTACGATAGTGACGATTTACCCAATACCAATGAATAATTCATCACTCGATTTGAGAAGTTGATATTGAAAACATAAATTGGGTTAGGAATGGCGTTGATCTTTGAATTAGTTGAAAATGGACGAAAAAATAGGAAAATGGCGAAAACTAGGATCTCAAATTGATACATCTCGTTTCAAAAGGCGAATGATTGAACATATTGTTGATGAAAATGAAGATGAGAATGGAGGCGAAGACGAAGGCGAAGGCGGAGATGAAGGAGAAGATGAGGTCCCGGAGATGAAGAGGAGGGTGATAGTGAGGAAAATGAAGATTACGAAGAATGAAGAGGATAAACATCACAATTGATAGATCTGTTTTTTACACTTTGTCCATTTTCTCCAAAAAGAAAGCCGTTACACTTTGATAGATCCGTTTTGATATTATATCTTGGTGCTCCTTGTACTATTAGCAAATATCTAGACTATTAGCAAATATCTAGCAAATATCAAAAGATGTAGTATAGCTTTTACTTTGTTTTCTACATCATCTTATTAGTGTTTTAAACACACTTCTTTGTCAACATTTCAATGTAAGTAGATTTGAAGATCAAATTGGACTAAGCTGGAAATTAAATGGACTACTGCGCCTCACCCCACCTTGGTTTCTACAAATTTTGTATTAGCTAGCCAACTTATTTTAGATGTATTTCATTTGGATGTATTTGTTAATTTTGGGGACTTAGTTTGATTTAACTAATAAGCTGTGAAAGCTCTCTTGTTCATTAGATTTAACTAATAACTTTTCTTTGAGTGTCACATTCATATTTTTGTTTCTCGGGTTGCTTTAATGGCTTCTAATAGAGCGTCTAGATCTCGTGCTAAGCTGTTCCAATGGCAGAAAATTAATGATAATGAGATCCATCTTAGATGAACCACATGTAGAGGAGGAAAGTATTCATGAGAATGTTGAAGGTACCATGCATATATCTACACTTATACTTGCATTGTCATGAGAATTAACTTGGTTTGATAGTTGCAAAATGGAATCCAAACTTCAACAAGAAAAATACATGTAGAAATGAAAATGTCATAGTTTTTCATTTGGCGTAACTAAGAAAACAGACTACTAGTCTATTTACTTGAACAACCTCTACCTATATACACCTTTAGAGGGTAGAACCGTTTGTTCAATTCTTGCATTATTCATTGTATATACACCTTTAATAAGCAATGACCCAGAGGCACGTTTCACTCTGCATTGGGACTAGGCGCACCTTTAATAAGCAATGATACTACATCATTCCTATTAACTAGCAAAAATAAAACAACTAGTTCGATATAAAAAGGAAAGTTATACTTTGATAATGAAGCACTCAAACTAACTTATCTTCATTCTTGAGCCCATCGAGCATCAACAATTAGATCGTATGTCGTAATCACCAGATTGAGTTTAGTCATTGAATAGATGTATATGTATGTAATCACGTGGTCGCTAGAAATATATTGGAAGATCCAGGAGCTTAAGGACTTTGTGAAAGCCTTGAGGTAAATGGATGCTAGTTGATCTTGTGCCATAGGTAGAGATATATGTATGTATTAATCTTCAACCTACTTAGATATGAAAAAACCTTCTCCTATTTTTTTCCCGCCACTCTTGATTTGCTATAGGTAAAAAACGACTCCTAGCTTTCTTTACGATGAATATATAGAATAGAAAAATATCAAGTGGATGATCATCCGACTAAAGTTTATATTTGTTTTCATTTAAGTTAATATGGAGTAGACTCTAATAAATCGTGATTCAACACCTAAATGGTAGTGATAATATGTTCCTCTTGTCTTTATTTCTTTGGGTTTTGAAATTTAAAATAAGTTGGGTTAATTTGTTTCCTTGTTTGCATCAATTCTTTACTCAACACAACTAACGATCAAGTGGAATGGAGAATTCTCTGAATACTCAAGCTTGATCGATCTTGACTCGACTATTGGATTTTCGGAAATAAAGTGCCAAGTGATATAAGTTACAAATTAAAATACTTGAGGCTATAGCCATTTATACACATCACGATACATCTGATGAATATCAAAATGCTCATAAGTGGAATGGGCGAGAATAATTCCATCAATTCCCCAAAATCCAAACCGAATAGAGTACATACATATCAGAAAACTTTATTTTAGGACTAGTAGGAACTCAAAACTACTAATTCATCTATACCATTCACCCCACCCATAATCTACTACTACCCACATCTATAAATGTATGTCTTCTTTCCCCCCTCTTTCATCTTACTAAGCTGCGATTTGAACCAAAAATATTATAATCGGCGTGACCCTCAAGCCCCAACCTAGTGTGTAGCCAATTGCAGACCTCATCCATCTCCTTAGGGGCTGTGTAATGACCAAGCTGCAAAATCATACCAAACATTCAAAATACTAGGCGTATTGAGATACTAATTAACAATCTTGACCTAATATTAAAAATCTTCTAATACCGTCATATGTTTTGAATGAAAGGTATCGAAATCGAGATAAGCCCAAGAAGTGGGTGGACTTTTCTCCGTGCTTATGAGGAACCACTTCATCACCTATGGAAGATAGATAAATGGGTGAAAATCGGACTTTTCTCGGACTTTGAAAAATCCATCTTAATTCTCATCTTTTTATTAGAATTTGAGTGAGTAACTAGTATAAACCAAAATAGGTAAATTTATTCAAAGTGAAGAAGCAAACCTTTAGGCGTGCTTAAAATTAATTGAATTGATCTAGGGATCAAAGATCACGATGGGAATATATCACCATTGTTGATCTTTTTAAGGAAGTAATCTATGAAAGAACAAGGAGTGCAAGCTTGCATTCTCCACTTTAAGGTGCACAACACCGAAGCTCCATTCTTTTTATTGTTTTACCTTCAAATACAAACTTGGGATCTCCCACCGCCCTCGGAATAATAAATTACCATTACAATCGGATCAACAAAAAGCGAAAAATTACCCCATAAGATTTGAGCATATCACACCAATAAAATAAATACATAAAAGCGTAATAATGCTTTAGGTGGAATGGATTTGAAAATATTACAAGTTAAATACCAAACTTCATTCATTTAGTAGGGTTTAATTAGCAGTCACCCATACGTGTGGTTTGCCAAACTTCTACTATTACTTTAGAAGGCTCGTTTGATGTATTTGTGCAACTTGTAATGGCAATGCAACCTTTTTTTGCAACAAGGACCAATAAATTTCATAATGTTAATTTAAAGTTGTATAGTTTTATATTGAAACAACCTCTACCTATATACACCTTTATATTGTCTATGTATACCATTTGAAAGTTGTTCCTCATGTTATATTTTAGTTTTGTTTAGTTCATATATCTTGATTCTTTCTCTCTTTTAGGTTCTCGACCTAAGAGGAAGCGTGGACCAACGATGGGAGCAAAATTATGGTCAAATATCGATGCACCCAAGAAAGTAATTTATGATGCAAATGGTCAACTGTTGGGGAGAGGCCGATAAGTTAACCACTTTTCTCGGGTGTCTTGCTCATGATGGAGAATTTTTCAATAAGTACTCCAACATGGTCCAATATGATGAGGCTAACATGATGAGGGCTTGGGATGAAATTGAGGTTATTAATCATACCATTTTATAGAATTTGACATTAAGCACATTGAAACAAACTAATATATGTGTAAATTTGTTTGTTGTAGAAACGATTACCACAGATCACCCTAATGCTAAGAGAAAGCGTAACTATCATGAACAATAGGTGGAGAGATTGGAAGTCTAACTTAAAGAGTAATAATTTTGTGCACGGTGGTAGTGCCAAATCGATAGCGAATACTATCAACAATGATCGAGTAAATCCTAATCAATGGAATTGCGTTGGTTGATTATTGGCTAGCCCGATGATCTTGCGAGGTTGTGTTTATTCTAATTTATGTATTATCAATTCTTACTTATTGTTATATATTATTATTAATTTATAAATACATACAATGCGAGGATATAGCAACAAAAATTGTGAAAATCGAAAAAAAATTGTTGGTAGGTCATACATTGGGCACTAAATCAATTCAAAAAAGAAGCGTGAATTGGTAATATTTGATGTTATTTCAATATTTTTATCGTTAATCATGTATTAGACTTTTATAAATAGAGTATTATTATTAATTATGAACTATTTTTTGTTTTATTTGTAGTACCAAATAAATAAAAAGAGATTGATCGAGCATATATGTATATACAGGTCCCACACTCGAAGTGATAACTCAATTTCTGGGGAGCATCCTCGAATGTGGTGCGTATTTATCAATCCTCAAACAATGGGTTTTTTAACTCTTTATCCCTGTATGTGTGTGTGAGTTTGTTTTAGAGCATTCATTTACATGAATTTAAACTGGCCTTTTAGGATACTAAATCACATGATCCTACAAGAATATAGTTAAGTCACATTATGGAGGCACCAAGAAAAACTTCCTACTTTAATATGTTCTAGAAGCATAGACCTTTAATTTGTTCATCAATAAATTAGTCACTAAACTAGAGTATCAAATTCCCAAAAGATCAACAAAATAAATTAGTAAGCATAAATAGAGACCATTTCATTTTATAAAAAACGCAGACGAATGAATAAATTAAATTGAATGATTCTACATAAATAGTTGTCGACTACTATATTACACACTAAATTAATGTCATTGAACATGTTGTATATGGGACAAAGCAATGCACGTCCAACCTTATAAGTAGAAGTCAAAATAGCCATACATGCAGGTTCTAGCTAAACATATGATGTCATGAACTTGACATTTATCGGACTAATTCTCTCCCCCTAAGATCAGGAATGAACAACTCAGGAAGACTTTTCATAGGCAGAAAAGAATATCAGGGAAACAATATCACATAGACCTCAACAAATATAGTGTTACTTCTCTTCTAGTTTGTATTAGTGTAATTATTTTAATTTTCAAGCTATATGTTTGTTGTTTGCATATGGGGTATGCAAACCAATAAGGAAGAAGCAAAGGAAATGTGGAAATGATGAAAAATCAATCTCTCACTCTTTAAAATTCAATACTCATTGTTGTAGTGTAATTATTTTAATTTTCAATACTCAGGAAGCTAAATACAAGATGGTATCTCAAGAACAATGTCTAAATAGGTAACCAATATAGAAAGAAGGAACATTTAAGTAAGTGGAATAGAATATCTTGTAAGTTACTTTCGAAGAAGATTAAAAATAATAATAGAATAACATAACAGAATTACTACTATTATTTGCTACTCTTCTTTAAGTTATGTTGAATTGCCTTGTATATTTAAGTTGCCTTGTATATTTAAGTTGTGTATAATTTGCCTTATATATTTTCACAGGAAAAAATTATTGAGTTAAAGAAGACTCGAGAATCATTGGTGAAAGTAGTAATGCGGAGACGGAATGATATACTTGCACAAGTTCTTGGACCACTGGCGACATGGTAGACTTGACAAGGTGGAGTTGGTTCCTGACTACAAAAACTTGGGGCCTCGTGACACAAATAATGAGTTACAACGTGAGAATCGAGAATTGAAAATTTGAGTTGAAAAGGTCAAAAGGAAAAAGGAGATGATCTACAAGGAAAGTGGATGAACTATTATCAATTATGATGAATTTATGAAGAATTCATCGGTTCAAATGCTCGATCAACAATCGGTGTTGCTCTCTCACTTCACTTATACTTAAATTTTGGGGCTATCATTATGTTTTTATGGATTAACAAGTTCACTTGATAATTAATTTGTAGGATCGATACACGAAGGAGATAATGGTGATATTAGCGGATCAAATAATCCTATAGAGGACTGTGACATGTCACGTCTTCTTTGGAAATTTGTTATATGTAACACTTATTTTTGATGAAAATTTGTTAGATGTGATACTAAAAATATATTAAATGTGGTGTTGGTTATGTCTTTGTTTTGATACATAATAAATGATATTTTGGATGGTTATGTATATTTAGATGATATTATACATTAATAGACTTTATTTGTTTTATTCTTTTAGTTGTAAATGTTATATTGATTGGATGGTTGAATGTGGTTATGTTTCTTAATGGTAAAAATAAATAAAAATTATTGTATAAAACAGCATGTTCTTTAAAAATTTGGGGAAGATATAGCGGCGACCACGACGGTCGTCATGAGAGCTCATGTGACCAAATCTCACCTACGATGATCGTGGCCAACGATGCGTCAATCGCAATAGCTCATAGCCAAATCTACTTTATCGGCCACTATCACGTCCGTAGGTATCGACCAAATCTCACCTATAGCGACGGCCTACGATCACGTATAATAGTTCATAGCCAAATCTCACCTATACCGACGGCCACGACCGTCGCAATAGCTCATAGCCAAATCTTCTATAGCGACGGTCATGGCCGTCGGTATATCCACTTTCTAATCGTCGGTAAAAACCTTCAAGCGCGTTTTTGTGGAGTTTTCTAGCGACGGTCAGACCGTCGCTATAAGCAAAAAGACCGTCGCTATAGGTTTCAGCAACGGCTTCTATAGCGACGGTCACCGACCGTCACTATATCCTATAGCGACGGTCTTTTTATCTATAGCGACGGTCGCCAACCGTCGCTATAGCCTGATTTTCTTGTAGTGTCAGGAAATGAGAATATAGCTGGAACGAGTCGGGGAACGAAGTGATGGTCCTAGATGGTGCATTAGTAGTCCTCACTATTCTTTGAAATAGTGTGATAATAATTGTAATGAGGACTCCTTTTGAGTTTGTATATTCTCTAGTAGACAATATTTGTATTCAAACTCACAGTTTATGTTTTGTCGTATTGTACACGACAGTTGTATTATTAAGTTGTATTTGAATTACATCATGTATGTCGGAAACTCAAGATGGGTGATGTATACCTAATTTTGGGGCGTCACATCGTTTTTCACTCGTCTTGCCAAGCGATAAAAGTTTTCCCTTGATAGGGATGTTCATACTTATCTGGGTTCCAAATCAAAGGTTTTATCTAGTTCAACAATAATCCATAATTCAATATATATATATATATATATATATATATATATATATATATATATATATACGGGTAATTGACAAAGGTGTATCAAAATGTGATTAAATACAATGATTATCCAAGTGGGGACACATGTATAACCATTTATAGAAATTAACAAACAGAATATATATATCTGAATTATCATATACTAACATGTTGATAATCAATGAGCGTATATAATATAGGGTTAATAATCTGTACAATAATAATATAGTTTAGAAACATTCTTACTCGTGTCCATTGCATAAAGAAAATGCAAAGGTAAGATACTTGCCTGATGCGATGCTTACAATTTAGAACTTTGTTTTATCTTTTATATAACCACTTATCAGTAATAATATCATTTTACTGATTAGAATATCATATTATAACAAATAACACTGCTTATTGCAGTCAACACAAACCCTAATCACATTGGCACATATGTTAAATAACCATTGAATCACAAATAATCACTTATATCTAATCAATTTATCTAAGTCCATATAAATTTCTGAAACATGTCGGTGTACCGACAGCTTTATCGGGTAATTATCGAGTCTAAGACTCTATTCTGTAACTCAATATCAATAAATATCAGACATATTATTTTTAAATGACTTATAATAATTTTAAAACATTTATTATAATTTATCATGAATTTTCAAACACCGGAATCATTATTAAATGATTTAAATATTGAATAATTCTATTATCATTAATATTTAATTAATATTAAAATATTAATTAAACCATTGCCAAAATATTAAAGTTATTTATAATAACTTAGAATATTTTTAAAGTATTTAGATTACACTTAAATGATTTTTAAAACATTTAAAATCATTTTTAAATAATTATCATTAATATTTAAATATTAATGTACTATTTATCAAAATATTAAAAGTCATTAATTATAACTTAAAATATTTTTAATCCATTTATATCATTTTAAATGATTTTTAAATTAATAAAACCATTTTTAAACTATTTATTTAATATAATTATTAAATAAATTTAATATCATTAATAATAAATTAATAATTATTAATATTAAATTATTAATGAAATTATCCTTTAAATATTAAAAGTTATATTTTATAACTTAAAATATCTTTAAAAACTTTATTTTCCTTTAAAATGATTTTTTTTATTATAAAAATCATTTTTAAACTAAACTATTTAATATAATTATTAAATAACTTTAATATAATTAATAATAATTAATTAATAAAATTTACCTTTAACTATTGAAAGTTATATTTTATAACTTAAAATTTTTTAAATACCTTATTATCATTTAAAATGATTTTAATATAATAAAATCATTTTAATTAATTTATTTAATTCATTTAGTAAATAACTTAATGATCATTAATATTAAATAATTAATAAAATTTGTTTTAAAATATTAAAAGTTATATTTTATAACTTAAAATATTTTTAAATAACTTATTATCATTTAAAATGATTTTTAATATATTAAAATCATTTTTAATTAATTTATTTAATGCATTTAATAAATAAATTAATTATCTATAATATTTAAATAAATACTAATATTTATGAAAAATATTTCTAATTTTTAATATTTAATTTTTATAACTTAAAAAAATTTAAAATTATTTTTATAATTTTCAGAAATTAATTACTATTTTTAAATAATTTTCAAAATTTAAATAATTAATTTTAATAAAAGTGTCAGCTAAAAGATCGTATTTATAGCTTACGAGGCAAATGTCATTATATAGGTGTTCTTCTTGTTTTTGGCTAAACCCAGAACATTCATTCAGTTTTCGAGTTGCTTAGTTTGACCAATCATAATTTAGTGTGTGATGTGTTTCTGGAAATTCTGTTGCTCATACTATGTAGTGCTAATGCAAGACTACAAGATACAACAATAAACAGGATCATAACATGCATAACCAAAGAGATCTAAGCCTTCAAACAAGTTGTCAGACATGTTCTTCATTTCTAGGTTACCCAGAAATGAAGAAAAGATTGTCTGTCCATTTTTGGGCTTCTATAACTTGTGATTCTTGTGCTTTTTCTGTGAACTAATGCATGCAATATGTAGACAACATGCAAGTTTAGAAATCCATTACATAAAACTGATTAAACAACAACAAAATCAAAAGATATAAGCTGGTCAAACCTTGTCAGATATCACGCACTTAAGTTTTCTAGGTTACCCAGAAAACTAAGTTCGTGATCTTCTGGCCTGGTTTGACCTTCCACTGACTTCGATCCATTAGATATTTAGGAGATCTACAAGCTTAATCTTGAAGTCCATATACCATATTACAAATCTATTACAACAACAACAACAAATAAACTAAAACCTGCAAGATCCAAGGCCATGAACCTACTATCAGACCGACCTAGAAACATTATGGGTAACCCAGAAATGGCCCGGTCAATGCCAGTCAACGACCTTTGACCGGTTATAACTTACAATCTACAACTGATCTAGGCCTGATTCTTGATCCAGAGAAAAGATCTCATAGCATACTACAAGATCAACGCTTAAAATAACAAAAACACACAACAGGCCGAGATCTATGGGACCTGACATTCGTTATCAGACGACTATTGAAATTTTTTCCAGATTTTGTAAAATGCTAGATCCGAGCCTATAGATGTTATGGATCTAACATCTATCAACCCAGATCATCATTATACACTAGATGTAACATGTTTAACACAAAACAAAACAACATCAAACTACAGATCGATGGACAGATTTTATGGCTAGGGTTTATACCTTGTTTGATAAATCTTTGATTCATGGCTTCTGATTTGTTAAGGGTGATCGTGCGGCTTGATTATGTGACTGATATGCTACCAAATCTCGTGGGTTTTAGAGAGAGAGGCTCAAGGATGTGAGTTTTGCAAAAATAAGCTAACAAATGAACTTTTTTCTCTCTCGATATATATATATATATATATATATATATATATATATATATGATGTTATATGCAACGTATTAGGTTTGGGTTTTGGTGATTCTTTGGCAAATAATATCACATGGAGTTGTTAGGTTAGGTCACCCACTCCCACACTTGGCAAAATTTTACAAGTTGCTTAAAAAAATACTAAAGGGCATTTTGGACAATTGACTTATGATTTTAAGGGCAATCTTGTAATCATGCAAACCCTTAGGGTTTGACTCTTAGGGTTTAACCCTAATATTTAGTACATAGCATTTGTAGGATTTAGCAATTAGGGTTTGCACAAAAAAATTTAAATAAATTTTAGTTTCTAAAATTTTGAAATTAGGGTTTTCTTAATTAAATTAATTTTCTAATTACCTTATACATGAACATTAGGGTTTAGATCATATAATTATCATTAACCATGCTAATTTAACAATTAGGGTTTACAATTAGTAATTAGGGTTTTCTAAAGATTAGGGTTTCTAGAATTTTAATTAGGGTTTACCTAATTGATCATTTAATACACAACATAAAACATATAACACGGTTATATAACAATCATAAACCTACAATTGATTTTCAAATTAGGGTTTTCCTAGTAAAACTAGGGTTTAACCAATTAATATTAGGGTTTATAAATTAAACACCATAATTGAACAACCATTTTCAATACATACATACAACGATACATATTTATAGTACTAAAAAATTAAAATATAATTAATATAATATTATTATTCTCATTCCTTGATAATAATCCAAAATTAGGGTTTTGATTTCATATCTCGATTTATTCTTTCATATTTAACCCTAATAATTAAGGTAAAATAATTAACTTAATAATCGTACTAAAATTCATATAATAAAATAATTATTATAATTATTCTAGAAATCACTCCATATATTATTTAAATAATATATGATTATATTTTCATGGAAAATAATTAATAAAAACATTTCTACTATAAATTAATTATTATAAGAATATACTTTATAATAATCAATAATTCTAAAATAAATTTATTTGTAAATATTTATGTAATATATATATTTTTTTATTTACCACATAAATACATATACACATTATCTTGTACAAATCCTCATCCTTCAAATAAAAAAAAATTTATATGCAAAATTTCTTATTTATTTATATAGAAAATATCGGGTTGTTACATAGACTACGAAGGTGGAAGTGAAGCGTCTTAGAAGAAGGACTTGAACAGACTAAGGCTTCACTCAACAAAGATGAGAATGCCATTGAAGATGGCAGCTAAGCTGAGAGTCGAGAAGGATACGAAGATAGCATTCAGAAGAGTGGCAAAGCACAAAGAAGATCCAAAGAGCCACTCTACGAATCACCATGAACCTAAAGTTGAACTAGAACAAGTGCAGAACCATGTCTGCCAACCAGTTAACAAGGGTTCAGTGAATGGTGATGGTGCATAGCTGACATCGTATGAAGATGAGCAGAATAAAATGAAGATCAGCTGCACCAAAGAAGAAGTAGTCCAAACTCAAAGCAGAATGCCAACAAGACTACGCCAAGCTGCTAAGTTTATAAGATGTTCAAGCTGAAAGACATCTTAGCAGCTCAGCACCAACAACAACAACATCATCAACAACAAGAAGCCAGGGCTTGAGGGTCCTTGTCTGGAGGGACTAAATGAAGTTCCAAGCCTGCTGGGCTTGAAGAGTTCCTAGGGAACTGGATGAGTTCCAAGGCTACTGACCTTGAAGAGTTCTTAGTGAACTGAAGTTCCAAGGTTACTGGCCTTGAAGGATTGCAAGTGATTCAGGGTGCTGCCCTTCCTTAGTGGAAATTCTACTAGTTGAAAGCAGAAGAGTGGATTAGGAGCTTGAGTCTCTGAACCACTAAAAATCTCTTATGTCTTTTACTTTATGTCATTTACAATATGTACCTAACTGCTATAACTGTTATGCTTGTATTAACTACTTACAACTTAACTAACTCTAAGAAAAATGTATGTATGATTATGAATATATGAATGAAGGGAATCTTTTACTTATTCCGATGTGCTTGAAAAGATTCTTATGTTTGTCATATGCTAAATCATTAGTAATACAAAATAAATGAGAAAAGTATTTGAAATTAAAAAGGATCTATTCAACCCCACCTTCTAGATCTATTGTGTGCCTATTGGGAACTAACAATTGGTATCAAAGAAGGTTCTCATGCTATTCAAAAGCTAATCGCTTTGAGTCTGATCCTAGGCACAAATATTGTTCTAAACTTAGTTTAGTAGTAAGTCACTTATAAATGCAGATGAGCTCACACGTTGAAAATATTGTGTACAGGTAAATGTGTATATACACCTGAAGCTGCTCAGATTGGTCCATGTGCTTAAATGCCATTACAACAAGACCAATCCCTGCCCACAGTCAATCTTGTAGTTTGAAGACAAGACAAGGAAGCTCAAGAGACATCAACAGCTAAGAGTCAAACATCCACTAGCCCGAAAGATGAAAATGCCATACATGCTAAGAAGTACTTATATAGAAAAGAAAGAAGAACTTCTCAATTATATATTTGGCCAACCAGCAGCTGAATGTGAACCATGTGGACTAAAAGATGTCAAAGAACTAAAGATGTAAAGATTCTCTTAGCCTACATCTTCAAGACCATGACTGCTTTATTAAAGGACAATTGGAGCAACAAGTTGTCAGGAGCAAATAAAAAACTATGCACATCAATGCCTAACGTCAGTATATCTAAGTTAAATGAATGTTAAGAAATTGACAGTAGAAAGGTACGGTTCCTCATTAATATAAATGTGTACATCTTGTTGAATCACCTTATGCACTATAAAAATATTCTATCAACAGACCACACTCTACCTAAAAAGTGGAAGAGAGAAAGTACATTAAGGTTGGAAAAACAAATGCTAACAAACTTTCTCTCTAATCGAAGTTTTAAGTTGAAGATTACATCTTGAAAGAATTCTGAAATAGGTCATAAACATATCATGATTTAATTAATATTAAGTGGAGTAATCTTTGTTGATGGGTCAATATGTATATACAAACCTATGTTCTAGGTTTTTGATAACGCATATAGTATGATCAGTTCTATAAGAGAATCTTGAAGATTTGTAGAAACTGATCACCTCCTTGAATCAACTAGATACAAATAAGTCATAGAGTTGATTCTCACTTTGTGAACATTTAAACTCTGTGAACATAACCAAGCAAATGATGAAGCCATCAAAGGAAAAAGAGTGGTTTATTAAAATGATTAATCTTAGACACACTCATCATTATTCATCTTAAGATATCATATCTAAATTGGATACATTCATGAATATGATTTCTGGTGATCAATATGATGATTATTAAAATATACGAGGAAGAGGGACTTTGAAAACTAACCTGGCAGGACCCACTCAACCGTGGGTATCACAAATAGAAATCTATCTAACCTGCAGGTGCTTGGTCTATCTGACCACACTAAGGAATGCTGAAGCAGAAGACTTCAGTCAGAAAGATTCAACCAGCTAAAGGCTTAAGACTGTTCAGAAATGATTGTGATAAAATTCCAATGTGTCAAAGCCTGTCCTTGATGACCCGCTGAGTTAATCTGAATGAAGCTCACATGACTGCTCATCTTTATATGAAAGCAGGCCATTCAACCTAAGATGAAAATGGTCTTATATGCTCAATCATGCAAAGCATATCATATGAGAAGAATCCTCAAGCAAGTTCACATCAGAGGATCATCGAGCATTAATCATGAGGAACTCATTACGGAAGCAGAACTCCACAAGTACACACTAACAAAGAAGACTACATTCGTAGTGTTGCCAAATAATCACAGAGTGATCAGTCCT
Organism: Panax quinquefolius; assembly: GCA_020205615.1. Taxonomy (NCBI): domain Eukaryota; kingdom Viridiplantae; phylum Streptophyta; class Magnoliopsida; order Apiales; family Araliaceae; genus Panax; species Panax quinquefolius. The sequence continues at coordinate 78,944,159 of CM035171.1, read as the reverse complement.
GAAGATATCCATATCTATGATATAAGGAGATTTAATTGATAGTGGTGATTCCAGTTAGAAGGAGATATGCAAGGCTGCCTTCTGATACACGTGAAGAAGAAGAACTCACATCTCTCTAAGAAGACAATATCAACCATGGGGGAGCGGTGACTTGCTAACAAAACAGCAACACTGAAAGTATCAGAAATACACTACGAAGCAATATACTAGTTACAAAGTCTCAAAACTTTGTGGCTGATGAACCAAATGAAGAACCATAGTCAGTAGGAACGTCTCAAATTGTACTACTGATAACCTTGTCAGCCACCTAACTTAAAATCATGAAGCGCCTACCAATCAAACACATGATCGTAGTAGAAGAGCAGGATGACTCCACGATTACAACCAATGCAAATATCTAGAGTTGGTTGAGGAACTCCCCAACAGAAAAGGTCAAATGAGATATCAGTACCAATCACTTCTAAAGTTTTCCATCTGGAAAGTGCCTCAGGGACAAACCTGACCCTTAGTTCACTTTAAGAGGTTGGCCCTTCCTGAGCTACCTTAACCCAGAAGGAATGCTTAGAAAAGTTTATCTCAAGGACCAAGATAGTCAATGATCGTAGAGTAGAGTTTGAAGAGAACTCAATGATCGTAGTGCAACCTCAACAATCATAGAAGCAGGCACGACAATCTCGGTCTTCCCAGAGGATACACGAGCTCATAAGGAGCTCGGAAGAACTAAACACTTGTTTAACTATTCAGATTGTGTGGAGATAAGTTTGGATACTAGTTGGAAAGATGTCATGCAGACTCACCTCTAAAGAAGAGTGCCCAAACCTTCATAGAGTACATCAGTGGATGAGCTATGCAGTTTCAAGATGAGGATTAATGTTAAACCATCCACTGCAGCATCTCTCAGAAGAAGATCGTTGAGTCAACAAAGAAAAACGTAGAGTCCATAGCTACCTCACCAAGCTACTCTACGAACCAAAAAGGTCAACGATATATCCACGTCATTGACGCCCATTTTCTTAAAAGAAATATCAAACAGAAAAGTATATGGGGAGTTACAATTTATTACTGGGCATCGTGCAACCAATGGATGGTTGACACATCACAGCTTATGCAGAGTCAGAAGGAACTGCCATAAAGACAAATTCAAAATCTGCAAACAGTTATCAAAGGCTGTTAAACCCCTCTCTCTCTCTCTCTCTTTTTTCAAACTCTAGAATCCTCTTCACAGCCTAAATCAATTAACCCTCCAGAGCCTCACCCAAATCACATTCAACTATCTCTCATAAAACTTCCTAAATCAAATACACATATTCTTCGATCTCTTCAAATGGCAGATTGGCGACTAATCACTAGCATTCAGCTCGGAACCAAGACATTTAAGAAATCTGAAAAGAAGTTCAGAGATATTCTTGAATTACTGAAGAAGGCTGGATTCTCCAAATGTCTTGAGGCAAACACTCGAATATAAGCTCAACTGGTTAAAGAGTTTTACTCAAACGCATCTATAAATTCCGGAACCCTTTCTACCAAGGTCAAAGGTTAGATTTTAAAGCTGAAATCGTTTAACATCAATCAATGCTTAGGCCTTCCTGACCTAGGACTGAAAATCCTTGATGAGATCGACACTAAATAAGAAAAGAAGATTATGGTATACAAAAGAAACCTTAGTCTGATGGACATGAAGAAAAAAGAGTTTCCTGAAGAATTCGAGTTCCTTGCTGAGATAGTGGGCAAATGCATACTATGCAAGGATACTTCACATGACAATGTGATTGATCAACAACTAAAGATTATGTCTGCTATGGTTTTGAAGAAGCGAATAAACTTTGGAGTTATCTTGCTCAATTAAATCTCCAAATGGCTGGAAAAGGCTGAAATGAAGAAGTCTACAGATAAACCCCTTACAAAGGTTTTTCATGCAAGACTCTTAAGCATTGTGCTAAAGAAGAAATTGGGAAGGAAGATCAAAGATGATTAGGGAGAACCACTAAACGTCCATAAAATCATGTCTCCACAGCTGTTTATAAACTGGAAGAAAAATCCCAAGGAAAATAGGAGGGTAATAACAACTGGGAGCATCAACAAGGTCTCTGCATCAAAAGGAAGGCAAAGGAGGAGGAAAGCTCTCAATTTGATGACTCTACACCAGTAGAAGCCAGACCAACAAGGAAGAAGTCCAAGGGTGTGAAGAAAACAGAGGCTCCACCAAGAAGTCTCTCCACTGACAACAATGAAGCAGAAGAAGAAGGGGTCTCAACTGCAGAAACCCCAAAGAGAAGAAGTGACAGACTACTCCAAGGACCATCCAAAAAAGAAAGCAAAGGTGATAAAGAAGTCAACCCCAGTTCCCCCAAGAAAGTGTATCTTCCAAGGATGAGAGCAAAGAGTCAGAAGATGAGAAGGGAATTGAAGGTCTCAAGATTTAGTCCCCAAAGAGCAAGTCTGGAAATGAAGAAGAATGTACAAGCCCTATGGCTAACTCTCAGAGCATCCACTCTGATGATGAAGAAAGGCTCCAAGATGACAAATTGCATCTCCTACTGCAAATGCCCCCAACAAGTTTAGATGATGTTTCCAAAAAATGCTGAATTCAGAGAAGAAGGACATGCCCCTAGTGTTGTTGAACATCAAGGAAGCTTGCCTGATGATTCAAAGGCTTCAAAGTCTGAAGAAGAAGAAAAGTATCTCTCTCTTATAGTTGAACCCCTAAGGAGAAGAAAGAGCAACAGACTGCTTGCTAAATCTGTCCCAAAGAAGCAAGGTGAACCCTCTATTGCAATAATTGAAGTGAGTGATGATGGCGTTGAATCCAAGGGAGAAAATGCTGAAGAAAGTACTACTGATGAAAATCAGCAAAAAGGATTCACTGTTGAATCTGATAGAAGGAGTCAACATGATTCAAGCTCAGAAGGTGAAGAAATGGAGACAGATTTTAGCTAAGAAAATAAGGAATTAGAGGAAAGTATACAAAGGTCTGACTCCTGTTCAGAATAGAGAGAAGGTGGATGAGACTCCATGTCTGAAGAAGAAGAACTAGAAGATTTTCACATTCCCCACCTTATTCATCACAAGAGAAGAAGTGTAGTGGAAGTTGATGAAGAACCATTAGAGGTGCTTCCTGGCAGATAGATTAATCATGGAATTGAAAGGTTAAATGTGGTAATGATGACCTCAGAAAACTAGTGATTGATGACAAGGAGGGGGAGAAAAAGAGGCATAGAAAGAAGCTTTCATGGAAGAGCAAGGAGAGCAGAAGGAAAGAAAACAAGAAGGCCAAGAGAAAGGCAAAGAAAAAGATAGAAGTTGAATCATCATCTGAGGGGGAGCCAAAGGATGATGATCATATGAATGCAGAATTTGAGGGGGAGCCAGAAAAAGAAGAAGAGCATGAATCCGAGGGGGAGCAGAGAAAAGAAATGAATTCACCATCCCAGGGGGAGCAGGAGCAAAAAGATCAAGCAGATAAGTAACCAATCAACAGACATCTTGGAAAGAGGCATGGAGCCAAAGAGGTACATCTCTAACTAATTAGGTATGTTCTGGATCCAGGATGTAAAGTGTCATAACTTATGAAATTCCATATTATTATCAATGACATTCATGATTATCTATTTTAGAAATACAGCTTCTCACTGTATATAAGATTCATTCATAACATGCATAATCAAATAGGGGGAGATTGTCAAGAATAAGCCTGTGAATGTTATTCCTATTTATATATGATTTGATTATGATATATATGAATGAATATGCAAGTATGCTTGCATTAAGAAAAGTTGTAAAGTCCTTTGATAGATAATAGGAACTTATGTACAAGGACTTAGAATGAATTGATCAAATGTGTTAGGTTGATCCTACTTAAACAAAACAGCTTTGTAAAGTCCTTAAAAAGAAATAATGTACAAGGACTATAAATGTAGAAAGATCAAGCTTGTTAGGTTGATCTTATAATATAATAGATAGGCTTGTCTGATCGTCGAGCACTGCACCAGAAATCGTAGTATGCCAGGAGCGTCAAGGAAAACTCGAGAGCTATCAAGGCAGAATCGTAGTATACAAGATAGTAGATCTCGGAGTTCGTAGACTGCCAGGAGAGACAAGGAAAGATCGTAGTGTGTCGACAATAACTTCCTCAGAGCCGTAGTCTGCTGAAGAAGTCATGTTCAGAATTATAGAGATAGCATGTCTACGAGCCGATCGAGCCTCTGCCAAAGCTAAGTCAAGAATCGTAGACTACACTCAGAGTCGTAGAGTCTATTGATCATATCAGAGTGTAGTCTAGCAAGATGAGATGAAGACAACAAACATAACGACAGAAATCATAGTGTGTCAAGATCTGCTCTCGGAGTCATAGTGTCTGCATAGCCGAAGCTGAATCGTAGAGTATAGAACTAAGACCCCAACAGATGTGCTCACAACACCAAGGCAGAATCGTAGAGCAAATACGATTCCAAACAAATGAGCACTCCCAGAATATCCAAAGTATGAAGCCTCTGGTTTGAGCTGCAAAGATATATCCCACCTGAAGGAAACCAGAGAGCACTTAACGAATGATATGTAAGCTAACAGAAGATCTAAGCACAAACGCAATCAGTATTCAGATTTAGTTGTGAAGCCATTCAAGTTGAAGTCTTCCACAAGTTGATCAGCAGAAGACTTCAATAAAAGTGGCGACTAAGGAAAGTCGACCAAGCAAGTGCGATGGTGTCAGTGAGAAGAAGACACCGATCTTGGAAGTAACCAGGATCGTAGTGTTTGCCTAACAAAGCAGGAACTGATGAAGTGTACACAGAGATACTGGTCAGCTTATGAAGATCAAGGCTAAAGTGATTAAGCATTGGGTCAGTCCATTGATGATAAGTGACCGGGAGATCACAAGGAGAAAGCGAGCTGGGCATGCCACAAATCTGAGGTGTCTTGCTATTCAGAAGAGGCTAGAACAAGGACTCAAGCTACCAATTCCTTAAGATCAGACATGGCAGACATAAGTGTTGAAGCACTGCACAAGAGAAGGAAAAGGTGTTCTACATTGAAGATCAAATGAACACTCTTCAGGATCATAGTGTTGTCTCAACTTGTCAATGAGGAACATTCAACAAGACACTACGATTAGGTCCAAGAAGATATGCATTAGAATCGTTGTGTTTGGTCAACTGAAGATTGAACCATTGGCAACGGTTCAATCTGAAGATTATTATTTGAACATAGCTTATTGAGATCATCGATGCAAAAGGTCAAACTCTGATCGAGAAATCAGAAGGAGAAAATAAAGTCGACTACCTGCCCAAGACATCAAAGTGACATCTCTAACAGGGTAGGTGAAACAGTAGACTGCAGTGTCAGAAAGTCATAAAGGAGATGTCATGTCACATCTGCAGTTTACACTAAATAACTTGAGATTTGTGAAGCAATTCAAATAGCTTTCAACGGCTATATACCAACGGGAAGATTGAGAAGGAGTATAAATCAACAAGAACTTCAAAGATCAATAGGAGCTGATGATTGCTAAGTTGCAGAATCGTTGAGTTATTTGAATGTTATATTGTTGACTCTACGAGTTCCACCATAGCTTAATAGAACAAGTCTCAGTGACAGTGAGACTACGAAGGTGGAAGTGAAGCGGCTTAGAAGAAGGACTTGAATAGACTAAAGCTTCACTCATCAAAGATGAGAATGCCACTAAAGATGGCAACAAAGCCGAGAGCCAAGAAGGACAAGAAGATAGCATTCAGAAGAGTGGAAAAGCACAAAGAAGATCCGGAGAGCAACTCTACGAATCACCATGAACCTAAAGTTAAACCAGAACAAGTCCAAAACCATATCTGCCAACCAGTCAAGAAGGGTTTAAGGAATGGTGATGGTGCATAGCTGACATCTTATGAAGATGAGCAGAACAGAATGAAGATCAGCTGCACCAAAGAAGAAGTAGTCCAGACTCAAAGTACAATGCCAAGAGGACTACACCAAGCTTCTAAGTACATAAGATGTTCAAGCTTAAATGCATCTTAGCAGCTCAGCACCAATAACAACAACATCATCATCAACAACAACAACAACAACAACAAGAAGCCAAGGCCTGAGGGGTCCTTGTCCGGAGGGACTAAATGATGTTCCAAGCCTTCTGGGCTTGAAGAGTTCCTAGGGAGCTGGAGGAGTTCCAAGGCTGCTGGCCTTGAAGATTTCTTAGTGAACTGAAGTTCCAAGGATGCTGGCCTTGAAAGAATCTTAGTGATTCAGGGTATTGCCCTTCCTTAGTGGAAATCTTACTAGTTGAAAGCAGAAGAGTGAATTAGGAGCTTAAGTCTCTGAACCACTTAAAATCCCTTGTGTCTTTTACTTTATGTCATTTACATTATGTACCTAACTGCTATAACTGTTATGCATGTATTAACTGCTTACAACTTAACTAACTTTAAGAAGAATGTATGTATGATTATGAATATATCAATGAAGGGGATCTTTTACTTATTCCGATGTGCTTGAAAATATTCTTATGTTTGTCATATCCTAAATCATTTGCAATACAAAATAAACGAGAAAATTATTTGAAATTAAAAAGGATCTATTCAACCCCCCTTCAAGATCTATTGTGTGCCTATTGGGAACTAACATATACCTATTTTGGGGCCATCACAAAAGGTTACTCTCAAGAAGAAGGCATTGACTACGACAAAACCTTTGCACCTGTTGCTAGACTAGAAGCCATCATAAAATTCTTTCCCTTTGCTACTCACATGAAATTCAAAGTATTTCAGATTGATGTAAAAAGTGCATTCCTGGATGGTGAATTTCAAGAAGAAGTATACATAGACCAACCTCCAGGTTTCATCAATCCAACTCTGTCTAATTATGTCTATAGATTAGAAAAAGCCTTATATGGTCTTAAACAATCACCTAGAGCATGGTATGAAATACTAACTAACTTTTTTTTTATTGAAAATGGGTTCACTGGAGGTAGAGTAGATACCACATTATTTCTCATAAACCATAAAGACAAAGTCCTATTAGTTCAAATATATGTTGATGACATTATCTTTAGCTCTAGTGATGAAAAATTATATAAAAGATTTGTCAAGCTTATGTAGAGCAAGTTTGAAATGAGCATGATTGGTGAGCTGAACTTCTTTCTTAGACTGCAAGTAAAGCAGACTAATGAAGGAATACTCATAAACCAAGCCAAGTACATTAAAGATTTACTTTAAAAGTATGGCATGGAATCAGCATCTCCCATGAAAACTCCAATAGCTCAAGCAAACAAGCTTGCCAAAGATGAAAAAGGTAAAAGTATTGATATAACTCAATACGAAGGTATGATTGGCTCTCTTCTATATCTTACTGCCAGTAGACCAGACATAATATTTACAACATGTATATGTGCTAGATTTCAAGCTAAACCTAAGGAGTCAAACTTAACTACAGTAAAAAGGATTTTTAGTTATCTCAAGGGTACACCTCACTTTTGACTTTGGTATCCTAAGGAGTCATCCTTTGAACTAACAGGATATACAGATGCTGACTTTGTAGGTTGCAAAATAGACAGAAAAAGTACCAGTTGCACCTGTTAGTTACTAGGAAACAGACTTGTGTCCTGGTTTAACAAGAAGTAAACCTCAATATCTACTTCAACAACAGAAGCTGAATACATTATTGGTGGCAGTTGTTGTGCTCAAATCTTGTGGATGAAAAATCAGCTAGCAGACTATGGGTTTGATTTCAAATCTATACCTGTTCATTATGATAACACAAGTGCCATAGAAATAACACACAATCCTGTCATGCATTCTAGGACTAAGCATATAGAAATAAGATATCATTTTATTAGGGATCATATGCAAAATGGAACCATATCTTTACAATATATTCCTACTGAAAATAAACTTGCTGATGTCTTTAAAAAACATCTAGATGAATCCAGATATAATAAACTGATAAGTGAGTTAAGAATGCTAAATCTACAACCATAAAATCTATGCTCTAGTTTATGCTAACCATGCAGATATAAAGGCTAAGTTCAAAATCGTAGAGATGACAAAAGAAAGTCCACGATCGTAGAGCTGCCTTGACATGAAGGACCATGATCGTAGAGTTTCCTCGATATGACTAAGAAGCATTCTGTGATGACAACATCTTCAACAAATTCAAGCAATCTCTCTATCAAGCACCTCAAGGACAAGCCTGATCCTTAGATCTGACAAGGAGATTAACCCTTCCTGAGCTACCTTAATTCGGAAGGAATGCTCAGCCAAAATTCATCACAAGGACCAGGGCAGTCAACGATTCGTAGAGCAGACTCAGCAGTGGACTCAACGATCGCAATGCAGACTCAACGATCACAAAGACTACCTTAACGACCATAGTGCTACCTCGACGATTGTAGTAATCCCAAGGAACACATTAGCTCAGGAGGAGCTAAGGGCAAACCAATATTTTTCCATGCCAATTAAAATCGTGGAGCCAAACAAAACTTGACACTAAGTAGATCGAGAGGAGGGAAGTTATAAGTACAGTTTGAAAATAACTTTTTAAAATCAGATTTTCAAAAAGCTCATTCCCCTTTCTCCCCCTCTCTCTCTACAAACAGAAACCCTAGCTTTCTGAAAAGCTAAATCAACCTTAGTACAAAGAAATCAATAGCGGCTTCAAATGTTATAACTGGTTACAGACTGTGCTTCGACGAGTTCAAGACAACTGACTCTCAATTCCATAAGATTCTGGCTCTATTGAAGAAAGCTGGTCTTAAAGAAGCTTTGGGTACCAGCACGTGGATCTACCCTAAGCTGGTAAAAGAGTTCTACATAAATGGAACATTTGAGAACAATGTTATCACCACAAGGGACATGGACGTGGAAATTACACTCAAAGCTGAGGATATAAACCTAGACCTAGGTTTCAAAATGAAAGGATTTCCATTTATTGAGGGCGTCAATTTTCATGAAGGACTAAGGAAGATGCATCACAAGAAGTTTTTGATGGTCAAAGGGTACAAAAAGAAAGAGTTCCCCCAAAGGTATGAGTTTTTGGCTGACATTGTTGGGAAATGCATATGTTACAAGAGCTCTGGCCATGACTCAATGAACAAAATGTAACTTAAGCTCATGACAACAATCAGTTGTGGGATTGAACTCAACTATGGATCCCTACTCAATGACTGGATTGGGAAATGGATACTTAGTTCGAAGAAGTAAAAGAGCTCTGGAAAGATGCTATACGGGCGATTTATAAGCATCATCCTATAATCACCATTGGGAGATAAGATTGGGGATGACGAAGGAGAATCCATCAATCCAAACAGAAGGATGACCCATCAGTTGTTTGAGAACTGGAAAAGAAATCCAGTATAAAATGTCAGGATGATGTCTGAGTCTAGTGGAAGACCTGGTGATGCAAAGGAGACTGGGATTCCAGGGAATATATTAGTTCTAAAAGAAACTTAAGAAGAAGAAGAAATCAACGAGGAACCCATTGCTTTGGTCAAAAAAAAGCAAGGATAAGAGAAAAATGAAGGTTCAAATGACAGAGGAGCCTCAAGGTTCAACTACTGATACACCTCAATAGTGTTTTGGCACTAAAACTCTGAGGAATCTGAAGAGGAAAGAACAACAGTCTGAAGAAGATGAAGACAGAGCTACCATCTCTTAGCTGCTTAAGAAGGGAAAATGAAGTCACAAGTCAAAGAAGCACTCTTTCTCTTCGATCAAAGAGTCTCTACTGATCGTAGAGCCCTGGCTTGATACCACTCCCGAAGAAGATGTCGCAACAGATTCTCAGCGTGATCAACCATTTAGAGCTAAAGCTGAAGAAAGTGTTGAGTTTGTGGCTCAGCCTAGAAAGCCAAGAAGAAAACTGGTCAAGAAGTACATCCTTATCAATGAAGGAGAGCTAAAAGAAGAAGACGGAAAGATAGCTACTGAAAAAGGGTTACCCAAAGCTGAGAAGGGGCTATCCGAAGCAAGTAAAAAGAACACAACTCAAGTTGAGGGGGAGTTGCCAGAAGTTCTTACACTAGAGAATGCTCCAGCTGAAGGGGAGTTATTTGAAATGCAAATGAATGATTGAGTTGAGGGGGAGCCTCATTAAGTCCCTATAACAGAAAAGGATGCAGCTGAGGAAGAACTGCCAAGAGATCATCCTGAATCCTCCTCAGTCCCTCAGGAGATTCTAGCTTCAGAAACTGTAGAAGTGGAAAGGAGTGAAGCTATGGAGAATGAGAGAGCAGAAGAGCAAAGAAGTTAAGTGGAGGTAATCAATGTAGTGGAAACTTCACATGAAGATAAAGAAGAAGAGAAGATGATGAAGTTTAGATTATAGATGTGGGTTATGATGGTTATACGAGAGCCAACTATAATCAACTGTTCTCCTATCTACCTATGATGTCCTTTCACAAAGCCCAAATTCTCAACTTCTGGGATCACATGTTCTTGACTTTTAAGCCTATCTAAAAATCTCGGTGCTAGCTCATGGATTCCCAGGAAACCTCAACTTTGCCCAAAAGCTGATCACTAATGGTTCTTCTTCAGAAAATGAGCATGGGGTAATATCAATCCCCATATCTTTCATGGATAATTATGGTCCATCGTCAATATTCAGCAAATTCTATGAATGGCCAAGATGGTTGGAAGTAACACTTAATCCACTCAACCAATTTTCAGTTACAGAATCCCAACATTCTGTAACTGATGAACCAAATGTGCCCATCTTTATCTTGATTCAATCTCCTATCATCTCTCACTCTACGATTCCTAATCCAAATCCAATTGTAGAGTCACCTGCTCAAGACATAGAGTCACCTCCTCCTGAAGCTCAACCCCACACACTAGCCCCTCCATCAGATATCCCTTCCTCATCAACAAATGAATACTTCAATATGGATCTTACCATCTACACTATGTAAGATTAATATACAAGAGCCACTCCTTCAAACAATCAGCAACTCCTTGAGCTCATATCAGATCTTCCAACCAAAATAGAGTTGTCTGAAGCATCCAAGAAGGTGACCAAGGACATACAAGAAGATCTTGAAGTTCACTCAGACCTGGTTCACCTAAGGCTGACTCACTTGATCGATGTTGCCAACACTCTCCCAAGCAACCTAAGTTCTGAGCTCACAAAGAAGCGTAGGGAGATCATAAAGGATATAATTCAGAGTATCAATGAAAGGGATCAAATCCACTTTTAAACTGCTAAGAAACACATGGATGTTGTTCTTATTTTACAGAAAACTCAAGACTCCCAGAACAACCTTATAATGGAAAGTCTCACGAGTCTGAGAACTGCAATGAAAGAATTCCAAGAATTCTCCATGGGTCAAATGAAACAGACCAAAAATGTCTTTGCTATCTCCAAAAGAGGGAAGCTCGATATGATTTTCTAATTCAAGAAAACCGTGAGGACCTTGCTCAATCTAAGAATCAGCTCAACGAACATGTACAAGGCATGACTCGCCTATCTGAAGATATTCGAACCCTTGATCCTGACATAAAGGGGGAGAGTAAAGGGAAAGGAGAAAAAGGCAAGGGCAGAGGCACATTCATTGCTCAATCGTTAAGGAGCCCTCCTGCAAGACAGCCACGCTACCAGACTCCACGACCTGAACAGCAACAAATTCTCATGGCTCAACCACTAAGAAGTCAAGAGCCCAACTCACCAGGTGCGACCACTACACACCTATGCATTCTTATTTGAGATCCTGCGTTCATGAACAGACAGGAGAATAATGAACTGCTAAGTGAAAGTGAGTTGGAGGATATATCGTGGAGAAATGAAGTTAGTAGGAGAAGAAGAGCTGAAGAATATGTCAATCCTCCAAGAAACAAAAGGCAAAAGAAATAGAGATTAGTTTAAGCTCAATTCTTATTGATGTAACTAAGCTTAAACTGTGCTATCCGTCTTTACAAACATCAATAAATTCATGCTTATTCTCTAGAAATTTCAATTGCTCACTGAAACACTAAGTCATATTTACTTTCTTTCAACTGCGTCTAGAAATTAATAATCATGACAAAAATCTCCTTGGTTATGTCAACATCAAATAGGGGGAGATTACATATTTAAATTTGATGTTGAAAGTAAATATTCATGATTATATTTAAAGTCCTTCAAGGAGTATATGTACAAGGACTTAGTGATAGATCAAAATTGTTAGGTTGATCTGAGCTATTAATGTTTATCATTCTATAAATGAATGTATAGATGAAGAGATCAAAGCTGTTAGGTTGATTGTTGGGTAAAATCAATACGCGCAAAACACGCAAGTGTTCGTGGTCAACAAGTAATATAGTAGTGAATAAAGTATCGTTCCTACAAGGATAAATTATCAAGACTTTTAACTTCACAATTATAAATTTTCTATTAATCCTAATTCTATTAAACTATTCAATTCAATGGTTTTAAAACTATAAAAACTAAATTAATAAATAAGTAAATTATCACAAAACAATCACTAATATCAAAATCCCGAATTTCAAACAATTAATGGAGAATTAGACTTATGATTTCACCCTGAGCTTCACTCTGATTTGCAAACCTTTATTCCAACTCAATTTAATATCCCAGTTTATTAATCAAGAACACGAAAGTAATACTAGTCACCTCTCGATGCACTAATACCGTATTAACGTCAATCCACAATTAAGATAGAAATTCGTTAAACACCTAAATCAACCAACTCACTATATCTCAATGTGAACTGCAATTAAAGAAGGTTTAAGCTTAAGTTCTCTATTTGATTACATATGATGTTAAGCATATCTCTACCTTAACAATAATCAAAAATCTGCTATTGACAAAATTCATGACACATGCTATATTAATTAGGTCTAGAATTGAATCTACTCTCTCGATTCCATTCAAATCCATAAGGAATTGTTGATCAGGCAATTCATAAGTTCACGCTCGAATTAACATAGATAAACTGAGAATATATTAATGAATTGGAAATCAAAGTTATATAATCATCGTTTCTCCCAAAGATCCATCACAAGTCTAATAAGCGAATTAGTTCATAACGAATGAATTAAAAACTGAATAATATACTGAAAACATCCTTTCGATTTCAAATAAAGAACTAAATAGAAGAATAATAATGAAAACCCCTTCACGTAGCCTCGATTTGCAACCGTCACGATAATCTCTGAAAATTACTCCTCTGAAACTCGCCTTGAATCCTTGAAATTTTCTTGTAATATGCTCCTTGTGTTGTGTGATTAGTTGTTTTCTACGTAATATTCAGCTCTCCTTTATGTTCCAGCCGAAACCTGCTATTATAGAGTCCAGACGCCTAACAAAGTCCCAAAAACCATGCACCAGCAGACATCAAAATCAAATAGGAGACTGCAGGAAACGGGACCCCCGCCCCGGCGCGCTAGACTACTGACTTCGGATTTTTCCGTTTTCATGAGTTTTTCCACTTTTGCTCCAAAACTCCGCCATTCTTCACCTTTTGCATCTATGACCACCCTATACATAAAACAACACGAAACGAGTGAAAACGAACACAAAACACGAAGATAACTATGAATTTAAACTTGAAATAAATATTGATTCGTGTATATAAAATCCACTTAACAAAATCCCCCAAACTTAAACCGTGCTAGTCCTCCAGCACAAAACAAACTACATGTTATGCAATGCAATGAGATGAAATACATAAAATCTAAAAGCCTAAAAATCCAACAATATCGCAGAAAATAAATTATCCATCGGCCTTAGAGAAAACAAGAAACTTTACAATACTAATTACCAAAACCAATCCACACTTTCGTATTAATTCTCAAATCTTGAACAATTATCACTGGTATAGTGTGCGTGTGTGATCAACATCTAAGATAACTGATACAGACCCAAATTTAATAAATAAGCAACTTCTTAGAAGGAATCGTATAGTGCAAACTTAAAAATTCCAAAGATAGGCACAACTTAAAAATTCCAAAAATACCCAATTCTAGGGTACATGCAGGATACTTATACTTTCTTTTTCTTTTTTCTTTTTTTAACACGGGGGCTTTTTGCTCTTTTCTCGTCATTATTCCCTTTTTTTAGATAGACGGTTGGTGAGTGCGTTTTACTCTCCATCTCACGCTTATGTTTATGGGGAGTGTTTCTCCTCAACCCACCACAAGACTCAACATGTTTCACTTTTTTTATTTTTTTATTTTTTTTCAAAGCTTATATACCCCACATATACTCTCCCAAACTTAGGTTCTTGCCTAATCAAAGCCTTTACTGCCTATCCTTGTCGTTTTTTGGTTCACCCTAGCATTATCCTTTAGAAACTATTTATGTATCAATTTGAACTGACCGGTCAACAAAGATGTTATTAGTGCTAGCCTTTTTATAAGAGTTTCAAACAAGTCCAACGATCGATTCATAACAGAAATTGCCTCATAGTTCTAATAATCGACACTATAGTGGTTAATTGTTCACAATCTCATTATTGGCCCATAGATAACATGAAAATGCAACCCCGCAGGACATATGCAAACACAATTTTAAACTAATTTTTGTTTAATTTTTTTTTGTTTTTTTTAAATACAGAATTAACAAAAAATGCAAAATCCCAGAGTACTATGCAAATGCCTAATCTACTATGCAAAACTAAAATAACAAAATGCATACGATTAGCAAATAAATAATAAATCCCCCAAACTTAAATAACACAATGTCCTCATTGGATAAAAATAACATAATGTGCGTGAGGACTTCCCTGGAATCGTCTAAGTTTGGAGAGGTGGTTGGTACTCTTCTTCATCGGAATCACTTGGAGGAAAGCGAGGTAATGGTCCGGGTTGTTGATATAGAAAGTGTGCCGTCGGGTTGAAGCTTTGGAGTGTTGCATTGAATGAGGCGAAAGATGCGTTCATAGCATCAAACATGTGATCTTGTCGCATCACCAATCGTTGCATTTCCCGACGTGCTGCCATATTGTGTGCATTCATCTGATTCTGGAACTCAAGGAACTGCGCACTGGATATTGCCTCGGTCTGCGGAACCTGCTTGGTTCCTTGATCTCCCATAGGTTCATCTTCATACCCTGAGGTATCTTCTGCATCGACTTCGTCTTCTGACGTCGATGGAAAAATAAAACCTAGACCTCGTGGATATGACTCTCCTCCTACCCATACAGAATACCGCGCTATCATTCTCGAGTCAAGCAGAGCGAGCGGCATTTGAGTAGGCTCATAATCGGACCATCTCACCCCTGCATTGCGGCACAAGTGATAGATGAGCGATGGGTGTGGCAAGCCACCCAAAAAAATTTCACGTAAGCATCGGTGGATGGAAAAACTGATAATTTCCCCGACGTCAATGATGAAATCTTGCACAATTGCGTACAATAGTAATGCCTTCTCTTTGGTGACATCCGAAGTGTGTTGGGACGAGAGCAGTTTAGCACACAAGAAGGCGTACCATATTTTGCCATACCGGCTAAGGTCCTTGCTATGGAACATTGCTCCTCCCTTTCGACATTTGATCCAAGAAGTTCCCAGCTTTGTCATGTTTGTGATAACTTCCTCGTAGTCCGGGTCAAAATCTCTCAATTGTGCATACTGATACTGCCGTGGCACCCGCAACTGATAATAAGCATTAATAGCATCATCACTAAACGGGACCATGCAACCCCGCATAAACGCATTGAATGGTGCTTTGTTTTCGGCGTTTGCATAAAATTCTTTTACAATGTTGACAACGGCGGGTGCCGGATGTTCGGTGAGTTTGAGCCACCCCTTTTGATATATTTGAGACATCATCTCCCCATCATTTCCCTCGGGGGCCAAACCACATTCTGGCGTAAGGGCTTTGGTAATCATGTAGTCATACCGGTCGGCGGCAGCGGCACTCATAAATTTCATCAATCATATGCTCGTGGCGGTGGAGCTGCTCTTGAACTCTCTCCTCTTTGGAGTTTGGAAGTCTGTTATGAAGCCATTGCTTTCCGGATGTTAAAACTTGCTAGCACACACTTCCGTCCCCTTACACTTGGTTCAGTCAATTTATCAAACACGTTGTGTGCACAGCTCATTCTTCCCCCAAACTTAGGTTGTTTCTATGGAATTCAGTGGAGAAAAGAAGAAAACCCAATAGAAGTGTACTTACTCTGAAGCGCGCTATGTGTTTCCCAATTTCTGGATGAATTCGAATTTAGTGGTGATGAATATTGGAGGTATGTTGTAGGGTTTATATAGAAGTGATGAATGTGAGAGGAAGTGGTGTACTTGAATGTTTAAAGTAATGGAAATCGTGGGGTGGCAAGTGAGCGCAATGGATTTAGGTAGTGGGTAGGAGGAAGTTGGTATCGTGGGTAGCAAGTGTTCTTGTTATGGAGGCTAGGTAGTGTGCTTGAGGGAGAATGAGAGAAAGAGATGCGTGTATGGGTGTATGGGATTGATATAAAAGGCAAGACATGTAATGCATTTGTGCGCCAGATTTGGGACCCTCGCCCCGACAGGGGGTGCACAACCAATATAGCCCTCCCCGGCGGGCATGCCCACTGACTTGGGATTTTTGCCTCAAAATTTGGTGATGCAAAATTCTCCGATTTTCCTCCCTTTCTTGCCCATTATTGCTCTTACGCACTTTTGACCCCTCCTGCAACCATAAATATGCACGATGTTAGATTATTGACGACTTGGAGTTTGATTGAGATTTTCAGCAAAACTTTTACTTGATAAGACCTAAATAATGCTTAATAAAAACTATATCTTAACAATTAAACATGAACTACGAAAAATAATGAAATGTTGGATTGCCTCCCAATCAGCGCTTGATTTTAAGTAGTTCACCCTGACTACTCCCTGTTTTACTGTGTGTCAGCGAGGGTAACGTCTACGGCGTCCCAATTCGACTTGCCACCCCAGTAATGCTTTATCCGTTGACCATTGACTTTGAACGTCTCTAATGGATTACGACTGTAGAGTTCAACGACGCCATAAGGAAATACTCTCTTTATAGTGAATGGTCCCGAGCATCTCTACTTAAGCTTTCCTGGGAACAATCGCAGCCATGAGTTGAACAAGCGGACTGATTGTCCTGGCTTGAATGTTGGTTGCACAATTTTCTAGTCGTGCCATCTTTTAACCTTTTCTTTGTATAGTTTGGCGTTCTCGTAGGCTTGGAGTCGGAATTCATCAAGCTCATTTAGTTGGAGTAGCCTCTTTTCTCCTACAACGGCTTGATCAAAATTCAATTTTTGTATGGCCCAGTAGGCCTTGTACTGTAGCTCCACCTGTAAGTGACATGCTTTTTCGTACAAGAGTTGATATGGTGACATCCCGATTGGTGTTTTGTATGCAGTCCAGTACGCCCAAAATGCGTCATCTAACCGAAGTGACCAATCTTTCCGACTCAGATTGACAACTTTCTCTAATATCTTCTTAACTTCTCTATTTGAGACCTCAGCCTGTCCATTTGTTTGAGGATGATACGCTGCAGCTACCTTGTGGTTACCCCATACTTAGCCAAAAGAGCTGTAAACAAATTATTGCAGAAGTGACTACTTTCATCACTGATTATTGCTCTTGGCGTGCCAAAGCTCGTGAAAATGTTTTTCTGTAGGAATTTGAGGATCACCTTGGCATCGTTAGATGGTAATGCGGCAGCTTCAACCCACATTGAGACGTAATCCACCGCGAGTATAATATACTGATTGCTCAAAGACGAAGGGAATGGCCCCATGAAATCGATGCCCCATACATCAAAGATTTCTACTTCAAGAATTGTCTGTAGGGACATCTCATTCTGTTTAGAGATGTTTCCCACCCTTTGGCATCTATCACATGTTTTCACGAATTGGTGGGTGTCTTTAAACAATGTCGGCCAATAAAACCTGGCTTGAAGCACTTTTTCTGTGGTGCACTCACTCCCATAATCTCCCCCATATGCCGATGAGTGGCATTCCTGTAGTATGTTATGCACTTCGCTGTAGGGGATACACCTTCTAATCATCTTGTCGGCGCACTATTTGAATAAGTAAGGCTCGTCCCACATGTACCACTTGACGTCATGAAGAAACTTCTTTTTCTGTTGTCTTGTAAGATCAGGGGGAAGCATGTTGCTCACTAGATATTTTGCGAAGTCAGCATACCAAGGAAATTCAGCATTTAACCCAAATAATTGCTCATCCGGGAATGACTCATTAATTGCGCATCTATCTTGATTCTTTTTCTCCGGATTTTCCAAATTTTGATAAATGGCTTGCCAACTTGATTCTCCATCCCCTTTCTATCTTTAATTTCTAAGTCGAACTCTTGAAGTAGGAGAATCTATCGGATAAGGCGTGGCTTAGCATCTTTTTTTGCTATTAGGTACCGAATCGCCGAATGATCCGTGTATACTATCACCTTGGTCCCGATCAAGTAAGCCCAGAATTTGTCAAATGCGTACACCACTGCAAGAAATTCCTTTTCCGTGGTAGTGTATTTCATTTGAGTCTTTGTAAGTGTTTTGCTTGAATAGTATATGGCGTGAAACACTTTGTCTCGTCTTTGTTCCAAAACAGCCCCAACCGCATAGTCGCTCGCATCACACATAAGCTCGAATGGCATATTGTAGTCTGGTGCGACTATCACGGGGGCTGTAGTTAATTTCTTCTTCAACAATTAAAACGCGAACTTGCATTCCGTAGTAAAACTGAAAGTGGAATCCTTCTCTAAAAGACTGCATAGAGGTTTTGCAATCTTAGAGTAATCTTTTATGAACCTTCTATAGAACCCAGCATGCCCCAAAAAACTTCTAATACCCTTAACTGAGCTCGGTGGAGGCAGTTTCTCGATCGTATCCAGCTTTGTTTTGTCTACCTCTAATCCTTGAGCTGATACCTTATGGCCCAAAATTATTCCCTCTTCAACCATGAAGTGACATTTTTCCCAATTGAGTATGAGGTTTGTATCCTTACATCGCTGCAAAACCATGACCAGGTTCTCTAGGCAAGTATCAAAATTATCTCCATAGACCGAGAAATCATCCAAGAAGACTTCTACATTATTTTCCACCATATCTTAGAAAATAGCCATCATACACCGTTGAAAAGTTGCTGGTGCGTTGCATAGCCCGAATGACATCCTCTTGAATGAAAATGTGCCATAAGGGCATATAAATGTTATCTTTTCTTGATCCTCAAGAGCAATGGCGATCTGATTATAGCCCGAGTATCCATCCAACAAACAGTAAAACTCATGTCCCGCTAACCTGTCTAACATTTGATCAATAAATGGTAGCGGGAAGTGATCTTTTCGGGTTGCCTTATTCAACCTCCAATAATCGATGCACACCCTCCAACCTGTCAATGTCCTTGTCAGAATTAACTCATTGTCCTCTTTCTGTAACACCGTCATTCCCCCTTTCTTCGGCACACAATGAATCGGACTAACCCATTTACTGTCTAAAATTGGATATATGATACCGGCATCCAATAATTTCAGAATTTCCTTCTTGACCACTTCCTTCATGATTCGGTTAAGTCGACATTGATGCTCCACCGATGGTCTCGCATCATCCTCCATCAGAATCTTGTGCATACAAAATGACGTGCTAATTCCCTTTATATCCACAATAGTCCATCCAATCGCTGATTTGTAGTCCCTAAGCACCCTCAACAACTTTTCTTCCTGCAATTCGTTAAGTGCAGGAGAAATAATTACATGTAAAGAATTTGAGATGCCTAAATACGCATACCTGAGATATTTAGGCAGTGGCTTAAGTTCCAATGTTGGTGGCTCCTCTAATAATGGTTTCAGTTTTTCTGCAGATGTCTCCTCGGTGTGCAAAGGTTCAAACGGTGCTCTGAATCGGCTAACCCGTGGCAATGAGTCTAGTATCTGTAAGAGTTCCACCAATTCTGGGTCATCCTTTTTTTCATCCCCTAGTAAGGTTGTTTCTAATGGATCGTTGACCAAACTCTTGCTCATATCTTCACTGATGATTTTCTCAATTAAATCCATCCGAAAACATTCTTCTTTATCCGTAGGGAATTTCATAACCTTGAACACATTAAATTTGATTTCTTGATCTTGGATTCTCATAGTAAGTTCTCCTTTTTGAACGTTTATGAGTGTCCATTTCATAGCCAAGAAAGGTCTCCCTAAGATAATCGGTATGTTCTTATCCTCCTCGAAATCCAGAATGATAAAGTTTGCCGGGAATATAAACTTATCCACTTTCACCAGAATATCCTCTACCATGCCTCTCGGATATGTGACTGACCTATCCGCCAACTTAAAAATATTATTTCCATTTTATTGTTGGACAATGAAATCTTTGATATTATAATTAAGAACAATTGTTGTTCTATTTATAATAATAATGTTTTGTATAGAACTGGAATATTACTTAATAAATTTAATATACTTGACTTACATGAAAAATAATTTTGCATATTGAACAAACTAGTATAAGAAAAGGAGATGATCATTCAAAGAGTTGAATATATGTATTTGCTGAAATACAAGTGTGAATTATTTGAAAGGTTCAGAGAATTAAGAATTAAAACAAATTGACAAAGTATTAAGATTCTTTGATTAGATCAAGGAATAAATACTTGTGCAATAAGTTTCTAGATCATCTCAAATAGTTTTCTCATAATGGACACCTCTTGATATATAATAATTGATTGATGTATCTGAAAGAAAAAATCGTACCTTGTTGGACATGGTGCGGTCCATAATGATTTTACCGACATTCTAGTATCCTTCTGGGATAATGTCCTAGAAATGGCTGCATATCTACGAAAATGGTAACCTCAAAATCCGGCCTCAAGACTCCATAAAAGTTATGGACAGGGAGAATTCCTAATCTTAAGTATATTAAGATAAGGGGTTGTCCAACTTATGTGAAAAGGTTTCAAAGGATAAGCTTGGGACAAGATTTGACAAGTACAATTTGTGGGACATCCTAAAGTAAGTTTAGGGTATATGTTCTATAATCCTACTTAGCAAAAGGTGTTTGTTTGTAAACATGCCGCCTTCTAAGATAAATGTGTTTATTATTGAAGGGCTAGTGGGAGGATAATAGATCTTGAAGAGTTCAAGAACCACAAAACACTATAAGTCAAATAAGAGGAACCTATAGATAGACTCTATTGTATTCACAAACCAATCGTAAATCGGAATAGTATCAGAAGATACCTAGGAGGTATGGATTCATCATAGATGATGATGATGAGGTACACATCATAGAAGATGATGATCCGATTACATACGATGAGGTAAGAGTTCTAGTGTGTACAAAAAGGACAAGTGGGAGGCTTTAGTGACATTCCTAATATTATATGTTGATATACTACGGATAAGGAATGACATACTAATGCTACAATCAGTAATGATAAAGTTGTCTAAACATTCCTCCATGAATGGTTTGGGAAGAGTTTCTTAATTGTGGATAAAATCTATATAGATAGATACAAGAGGATGCTCGACTTAACCCAAGGAACGTATATTCATTTGATGCTAAAGTTGTTTAGCATGGAAAACTCCAAGAGATGTCTCATGTCGATGAGCTATGGAGTGTATCTCTCTTAATAGTCCCCACAAACTATTAAAAGAAGAGAGATCGCATGAGTGACAATCATGTATGCAATGAAATATACGAGACCGATGTTGATCGGTCATATTATGGAGAAGTTCACTATGAGTCGGTGAAAACATCTTAAAGTGTTTAACCAAGCACTAAGGATGTGATCATATTCATGGTGGGTCTAAATTAAAACTAGAGGGCTTAACAGACTCAAGTTTTCAGATGACAGACTAAGATGATGAGAAAAATCCACTTTAAGGTAAAGCGTTATCTTGAACAACAGTGCAATGAATTGGAAAGGTTCCAAACAATGAAAGAGTTCTTTGATTTAGTGATAAAGACAAAGTATATAGCTATAAATAAAGTTGCAAGTTGATTGTTTGGATTAAAGTTCATTACGTAACTAGGAATAGTTCTAAGTCTCATCTTGGATCTAAACATGTGTTGTGGCACTTTCATTTGATTATAAGAATCATTGAAAGATGGGAAATCACTATAGAGATGGTGGACTCTCAAGAACAACATTACATATCCATTAACTAAAGCTTACCCAACAGCATGATAATCGTCACTTAGAGAAGAAAAGTATAAGATACAATGGCGATTGGCTTTAGTGCAAGTGGGGATTGAAAGTAATATGCACACAAGCCAATCATGTTTGATGATAAAGCATATACTTTGTAACAATCTTATTCATTTATTAATAAAAAGTATTAATTTATTAAAGGCTTTTAATTATCTACATGATGCTGTTTTATAATATGTGATAAACCCATAGTTTTAAGCAATGCTTTTAGAATAATGATGATGATCATTCTAATGAGATCTAAATTCTTAGAAAGCTTAAAACTAAATTAGTTCAAAATCATTGGATTACTAAATTGGGGATTAGTGAATCCGGATAGATTGGTACATACGTTGCTTGCTCATTGGATGAGGATGATTGATCTCATGATCATTTGTGTGGAGACACTAAAGCAAGTATGTAGGTGCTTATTAGAGAATAAGTTCACTGAACGTGGCTCGCTAAGGAATACCTAATGGAGTTTTACTTGCCTGTCAATAGGAATTCCTGTAGTGATAGTAGTACAAGTAATCCTTGGACTTGAGATCATCATAGTATCTTGTGTATGATGAGTTATACTTTGACTTATTCCTTAAGACCCTTAGGGTATATCAAAGGGTATGCTTGGGTATAACAAGTTGTACATGGAGATAATATATGATCAATAAAGAATCTACCACTTCTAATAAAAGAAGAGAAATGTCCTATGTGATTCGATAAATGACAACCCGGTAGTCTTTGGTTATATGCGAATGAAATTAGAAAGAAGTTTCTAATTTGCATTATTTCGAGTTCATGCATTTAAGGATCGGAATACATATAATTAAATAAAATAAGACTCGATGAAATTCCATGTCTTATATTTAATTGGGATATTGTATGGTGGATTGATTGAATTGATCTTGTAACTATTTACTCAAAGGTTCTTTTATGATTAATGTTGAAATCTATATTATCCGGAAAGTCGTTGATCGCTTGGGAGGCTTATCCTATTGTAGAATAAATATTATTTATTTAAATAAATTAATTGTTTAATTTATTTATTTAAATAAGATTAGAATTGTTCTAATTGATTTATTCACAATGGGTTTAATATGGAGAACCTAAAGGGTCACACCATAAAAGGAAAAATAATTATTTAAGAAGTTAATGGCATAATCGTAATAATATGTTATGTATATTTAATTTAATCTATAGTGATAGAATAAATTAAATAGCTTAATATTTATTATTTAATATTTTAGAAATATTAAATATAAATTAATAAGAGGAGTCTTATTAATATTATTATAATTATTATTATTATTTTAATTTCTAAAAGAGTTTAGAAATTAATTTAATATAAGTACTCTCATTTATTCCTAATAGGATTAGGAGGGAAAATTAGGTAAAGGAGTTTAATTAATTATCCCTAATAAGATTAGGGAGCCCATTTAATTAAAAGAGTTTAATTAAATAATACTTTATTTTATTAAATAAGGTTACCTGATATCTTTATAAGAGGAGTCTTATATCAGATATCAGATATACGTAATAATTCCAATTGTTGGAGAGTATACGCCTTTTCTATAGAGATAGAAAAAACTAGGGTTTAGCCAACCACCCATCTTCTTAAATCCTTCTTCTTCCTTGGTGGATCACCTCTAGAGGCCAAACACTTGGGTGGCTAACGTTGATCAAAGGAAGGAACAAAACCCGGTGGATTCAAGTTGAACGCGAAAAGGATTGGGGGTGAACTTGTACCTGAGGAAGCTCGGATCTTAAAGGGTATGTTTCTTATTCATCTTTTTCGTTTAATTAATAATTGTGCATAAAGGGTTATCCGGGTATATGGTTTGTAAAATTTTTAAACTCTAATTTTACACGTTTCCACATTATTTTTGCAATTTGATTGCGTTCATGAATATTACAAACCTAACAGTGGTATCAAAGCCAAACCTTTATGTAAATTATTAATTGTTTTAATTTAATATCTATATTGATATGTGTTTAGAACAATTTAATTGGGCATAATTTTATTGTATAAAATTTAAAAAATAAAAAAAATAAAATAATTATTTAAGAAGTTAATGGCATAATTGTAATAATAAAACTCTGATTGTTACGCGTTTTCGCATTATTTTTGCAATTTGATTGCGTTCTTGAATCTTAATTATTTTATTATTAAAATAAAAAGTTTATTTTAATCCTAAAATAAAAAGTTTTAAAATTAGAATTTCATGCTAACTAATTAGAGTTGGAATTGGATTCCATGATAACTAATTGGAGTTGAAATTGGATTCCTAATTTCCTTAAATAAAGGAGTTTATTTAAATATGAAATAAGATTTTATATTATTCAAAATAAAGGATGATATTTGTGAATAGGAAAAGAATTCGTGTTTCCTTTAATAATTTTTTTACAAGGAATTGGATTCCATAATTAATTAAAATAAAGGAGTTTATTTTGATTAAATATTTTGATTAAAATAAAATAGTTTATTTTATTCAAAATTGGATAAATTAAAATATAATAGGTTTATTTTGATTTAAATTTGGATTAAAATAAAGGAGTTTATTTTGATTCAAAAATAGATTTTATACTAACTAAATTTGCCCATTAAATGATATCAATATATATCCTTTTAATTGGTTTTAATATATATATAAAAAAAAAATAGACTACGGTTTTTAAAAAGGGTATCCTAATTCCTTTATTTTTTATTCATAGGATGCACGGTTTTTATATATAATATATATATATATATATATATATATATATATATATATTAGTTATTATATTATATATATATATATATAATAGTTATATATATATATATACTATATATATATATATTATTCTTAATTATTTTATAATTAAAATAAAATGTTTATTTTAATTTTAAAATAAAAGTTTATTTTAATATTAAAATAAAAGGTTTATTTTAATTTTAAAATTAAATTTCATGCTGACTAATTAGAGTTGGAATTGGATTCCATGATAACTAATTGGAGTTGAAATTAGATTCCATATTTCTTTAAATAAAGGAGCTTATTTAAATATGAAATAAGATTTCATATTATTCAAAATAAAGGAGTTTATTTGTGAATAGGCAAGTAAATCCATCTTTCCTTAAATAAAGGAGTTTATTTAGATATGAAATAAGATTTCATATTATTCAAAATAAAGAAGTTTATTTGTGAATAGGAAAGAGAATCCATATTTCCTTAAATAAAGGAGTTTATTTAAATATGAAATAAGATTTCATATTATTCAAAATAAAGAGTTTATTTTTGAATAGAAAATAATTCGTGTTTCCTTTAATAATTTTTTTTTATATATATGGAATTGGATTCCATAATTAATTAAAATAAAGGAGTTTATTTTGATTAAAATTTTGATTAAAATAAAATAGTTTATTTTATTCAAAATTGGATAAATTAAAATAAAATAGTTTTCTTTTGATTTAAATTTGGATTAAAATAAAGGAGTTTATTTTGATTCAAAAATAGATTTTATACTAACTAAATTTGCCCATTAAATGATATCAATATATATATATTAAATGTTTATTATTCATAAGATGAATGTTATTTATTGATGCATATGATGATGTGTATGATAATAAATGGGATTGATAATGGACTATTGACCAATGTGATTAGATTTTATTTTAGTTGGATGCATGAATGTATGGGTTTTATTAAATGGGGTCTGCGTACCTCGTCTTCTCTAATTTTTCTGAATGTAAATTCTATCTTCCTCCTATGTACTTCCCCTTGACTGCTGATCAAGGTTTCTATTTATTTTAAATAGTTTTGTAATAGGAATAGTTAGAATTAATTTTGAAGAATTGGAGATCAAGGGACAAGGAGCGCTTGAAGACCCGTTTGTAATGGAGTCCGGGTTTAAATGTAATAGTTATATTTAAATATTATTTCTTGCACCCCTAGGGTTTGACCTTTTGATTCATTTGGTGGCTCTAGTGAACCAAACTAGAATAAAAGTCCATAATCAATCCGGGTAGAATATAGTATTCTATATGTGCATGCTTATACTATATATATTATATATTATGCAAACATGCTTCGCATGTTAATTAATATGACGCGTATTTTATATATATGTGTGCATGTGCGCTAAACAAGATGAGACAAATTAATAGCAAATCCCTCAATTTTTTTTATATTAAGTCCTAAGCGTTCAAAGATATTTGGAATATCGAACGTCGCCTTCTAGCATGATAAAATTAATAGAGTATTAAATATTTAATATGAGTTTGTTGTGTCACCACAAGGCAAGTATTAAGTATGTAAGATGTTAATTTATCACATTTAATGCTTATAAAGAAAATTGAACAATATTATTTTGTTGTGTCACCACAAGGATGATATTTTTCTTTTTTGAATATATGGAGTGCTAGGTCAGACTTAACTTGGATAATTTTGATTCAGATGTGCCACCACTTGATCAAAATAATCTAAGAGGCAAAATAAAAGGAGTTGCATAGTTGATGTAATTGACAAAAGTTGTCTACCTATTTATTTATATATAGTTTGTTGTGTCACCACAAGGCTATATACATTTGAAATAGGATCCTTATTCTCACTAGCAAATCTTTAATTAGATTTTGCCGAACTATATAAGTGAGGGTAATATAATTTGAAGAAAATAGTGGGAGATACCAATTTAAAACAAGACCTAATTTAATTTGGTAATTAATAAAAGAATGTATGTTAAAATGTTGTTAATTACAAATTCATTTCTGTAATTTTACAAAGTCTAAAATTACTATCACCGTGAAGCATATTAGATGCTAAAATTAACTGCATCAATTAAATGGATTGGTTAAGGAATATGAGAATAGTTCTCATGCATTTGAAAAGCTATCTTATGTCCTTAATCGCCTATCCTCGCAATGGTTGCGCATAATGCCTCCGAGGAAGAGATTGCTACTTTTAGAAAGTGGCAAGATGATGCACATTGGCTCAATGCATCATGCTCGTATCCATGAGTAACAAGCTTGCCGTCAAGAAGAAACTATGGATGCTTCTACTATATTCCCGCACATCAAGTAGTTGATGGTGAGGAAAAGGGACCGATAGATATCGGATATCTAAGGAGCTCTTCCGATCTAGAATGACCAATGGCACTATAGTATGCAGACAAAAAGTTCTTAACATAATCAATTTGATTGATCAATTAGGACAACGAAGTTTTGTCATGGATGGAGAGTTGAGCCAAGATTTGATCTTGCACTCACTCCCGGACTCCTTTCATAATTGTTGTGAATTTTCATATGAACAAGCTAGATATCGACCTTGGCCGATTTGCTTAACATATTGAAAAATGTTGAGAGTCACTTTCTAACCAAGAAAGATCAAGTCTTCACCGGTAGGGCCAAAGGATCTTACGAAAAGAAGAACGATTCAAAGAAGGTAAATAGAAAGGCGTAAACAAAGGATAATAAGAGCAAAACCGATCACGAATAACAAAGGAGTTTGCTTCCACTACAATAAGCCCGATAATCGGAAAGAAAGCTGAGAAGCATCTTGCGTAAGCTAACCAAAGAAGCTTAGTGAAGTTTCTACATAATACGCTTTTTGTTCATGATTGAAATAAATTTTTCTTTAAGTCAAGGTTCTACTTGGGTATTGGATACCGACTTTGGTTATCATAAATATAGATTTATGAAGGGACCAAGTAGAAGTAGAAAGCTAAACAAATATAAGTAATCTTATGTGCGGGAAATGTAGCAAAGGTTGCCATATTAGCCATAGAAACTTATAGTTTAGCAATGCCTACGGGCAAATCTATTAAGCCAATAAGTTGTTATTGTATTATAGTTCTTGTTAAAAATATTATTTCCATTTTATTGTTGGACAATGAAATCTTTGATATTATAATTAAGAACAATTGTTGTTCTATTTATAATAATAATGTTTTGTATAGAACTGGAATATTACTTAATAAATTTCATATACTTGACTTACATGAAAAATAATTTTGCATATTGAACAAACTAGTATAAGAAAAGGAGATGATCATTCAAAGAGTTGAATATATGTATTTGCTGAAATACAAGTGTGAATTATTTGAAAGGTTCAGAGAATTAAGAATTAAAACAAATTGACAAAGTATTAAGATTCTTTGATTAGATCAATGAATAAATACTTGTGCAATAAGTTTCTAGATCATCTCAAATAGTTTTCTCATAATGGACACCTCCTGATATGTAATAATTAATTGATGTATCTGAAAGGAAAAATCGTACCTTGTTGGACATGGTGCGGTCCATAATGATTTTACCGACATTCTAGTATCCTTCTGGGATAATGTCCTAGAAATGGCTGCATATCTACAAAAATGGTAACCTCAAAATCCGGCCTCAAGACTCCATAAAAGTTATGGACAGGGAGAATTCCTAATCTTAAGTATGTTAAGATAAGGGGTTGTCCAACTTATGTGAAAAGGTTTCAAAGGATAAGCTTGGGACAAGATTTGACAAGTACAATTTGTGGGACATCCTAAAGTAAGTTTAGGGTATATGTTCTATAATCCTACTTAGCAAAAGGTGTTTGTTGCGAAACATGCTGACTTCTAAGATAAATGTGTTTATTATGAAAGGGCTAGTGGGAGGATAATAGATCTTGAAGAGTTCAAGAACCACAAAACACTATAAGTCAAATAAGAGGAACCTATAGATGACCTATTGTACACAAAACCGAATCAGAATCGAATAGTATCGAAGATACCTAGGAGGTATGGATTCATCATAGATGATGATGATGAGGTACACATCATGAAGATGATGATCCGATTACATACGATGAGGTAAGAGTTCTAGTGTGTACAAAAGGGACAGTGGGAGCGCCGTGACATTCCTAATATTATATGTTGATATACTACGGATAAGGAATGACATACTAATGCTACAATCACTAATGATAAAGTTGTCTAAACATTCCTCCATGAATGGTTTGGGAAGAGTTTCTTAATTTGGGATAAAATCTATATAGATAGATACAAGAGGATGCTCGACTTAACCCAAGGAACGTATATTCATTTGATGCTAAAGTCGTTCAGCATGGAAAACTCCAAGAGATGTCTCATGTCGATGAGCTATGGAGTGTATCTCTCTTAATAGTCCCCACAAACTATTAAAAGAAGAGAGATCGCATGAGTGACAATCATGTATGCAATGAAATATACGAGACCTGATGTTGATCAGTCATATTATGGAGAAGTTCACTATGAGTCAGTGAAAAACATCTTAAAGTGTTTAACCCAAGACTAAGGATGTGATCATATTCATGGTGGGTCTAAATTAAAACTAGAGGGCTTAACAGACTCAAGTTTTTCGAGATGCACAAGATGATGTAAAAAATCCACTTTAAGGTAAAGCGTTATCTTGAACAATTGGTGCGATGAATTGGAAAGGTTCCAAACAGCAAAGAGTTGCTGATTTAGTGATAAAGACAAAGTATATAGCTATAAATGAAGTTGCAAGTTGATTGTTTGGATTAAAAGTTCATTACAGAACTAGGAATAGTTCCTAAGTCTCATCTTGGATCTAAACATGTGTTGTGGCACTTTCATTTGATTATAAGAATCATTGAAAGATGGGAAATCACTATAGAGATGGTGGACTCTCAAGAACAACATTACATATCCATTAACTAAAGCATATCCAACAACAGGATAATCGTCACTTAGAGAAGAAAAGTATAAGATACAATGGCGATTGGCTTTAGTGCAAGTGGGGATTGAAAGTAATATGCACACAAGCCAATCATGTTTGATGATAAAGCATATACTTTGTAACAATCTTATTCATTTATTAATAAAAAATATTAATTTATTAAAGGCTTTTAATTATCTACATGATGCTGTTTTATAATATGTGATAAACCCATAGTTTTAAGCAATGCTTTTAGAATAATGATGATGATCATTCTAATGAGATCTAAATTCTTAGAAAGCTTAAAACTAAAATAGTTCCCAATCATTGGATTACTAAATTGGGGATTAGTGAATCCGGATAGATTGGTACATACGTTGCTTACTCATTGGATGAGGATGATTGTGTTAGGTTTGTAATATTCATGTGCGCAATCAAATTGCAAAATAATGCGGAAGCGTGTAAAAATCAGAGTTTAAAATTTACAAACCATATACCCGGATCACCCTTTATGCATAATTTTTAATTAAACGAAAAGATAAAGAATAAAATCATACCCTTGAAGATCGAGCTTCCTCAGGTACAAGTTCACCTCCAAATCCTTTCGCGTTCAATCTTGAATCCACCGGGTTTGGTTCCTTCCTTTGATCAACGTTAGCCACCCAAATGTTTGGCCTCTAGAGGTGATCCACCAAGGAAGAAGAAAATTCAAGAAGAAGGGTGGTTGGCAAAACCCTAGTTTTTCTATCTCTATAGAAAAGGTGTACTCTCCCAACAATTGGAATTATGTCGTATGTTGAAAAAGTCAACAACCCCCTTCACCCATAATAAGACTCCTCTTATTAATAGATGTGGGCAACCCATCTTAACAATTAAGGAATTGGGTTTTATTTAATTAATTAAATTCTTTTAATTAATTAAGCTCTCTAATCTTATTAGGGATAATTAATTAAACTCCTTTAACTAATTTTCCTTCCTAATCCTATTAGGAATAAATGAGAGTACTTATACTAAATTAATTCCTAAACTCTTTTAGAAATTAAAATAATAATAATTGTAATAATATTAATAAGACTCCTCTTATTAATTTACATTTAATATTTCTAAAATATTAAATAATAAATATTAAGCTATTTAATTTATTCTATCACCATAGATTAAATTAAATATACTTATATTATTACGATTATGCCATTAACTTCTTAAATAATTATTCTTCCTTTTATGGTGTGACCCTTTAGGTTCTCCATATTAAACCGGTTGTGAATAAATCAATTAGAACAATTCTAATCTTATTTAAATAAATAAATTAAACAATTAATTTATTTAAATAAATAATATTTATTCTACAATAGGGATAAGCCTCCCCAGTGTTCAACGACTTTCCAGATAATATAGATTTCAACATTAATCATAAAAGAACCTTTGAGTAAATAGTTACCGACAATTCAATCCTTCCACCATACAATGTCCCGATTAAATATAAGGCATGGAATTACTATCAAGTCTTATTTTATTTAATTATATGTATTTAAACTCTTAAATGCACAACTCAAATAATGCAAATTAGAAACTCCTTTCTAATTTCATTCGCTTTGGCCAAGGACTACTTTGGGTTGTCATTTATCGAATCACATAGGACATTTCTCTTCTTTTATTAGAAGTGGTAGATTCTTTATTGATCATACATTATCTCCATATACAACTTATTATACCAAAGCATACCCTTTGATATACCCTAAGGGTCTTAAGGAATAAGTCAAAGTATAACTCATCATACACAAGATACTATGATGATCTCAAGTCCAAGGATCACTTATACTACTATCACTACAGAATTCCTATCGATGTGCAAATAAAACTCCATTAGGTATTCCTTAGCGAGCCAATGCTCAAATGAACTTATTCTCTAATAAGCACCTACATACTTGCTTTAGTGTCTCCACACAAATGATCATGAGATCAATCATCCTCATCCAATGAGCAAGCAACGACGTACTCAATCTATCCGGATTCACTAATCCCCAATTTAGTAATCCAATGATTGGGAACTATTTTAGTTTTTAAGCTTTCTAAGAATTTAGATCTCATTAGAATGATCATCATCATTATTCTAAAAGCATTGCTTAAAACTATAGGTTTATCACATATTATAAAAACAGCATCATGTAGATAATTAAAAGCCTTTAATAAATTAATACTTTTTATTAATAAATGAATAAGATTGTTACAAAGAATATGCTTTATCATCAAACATGATTGGCTTGTGTGCATATTACTTTCAGATTGATCTCATGATCATTTGTGTGGAGACACTAAAGCAAGTATGTAGGTGCTTATTAGAGAATAAGTTCACTGAACGTGGCTCGCTAAGGAATACCTAATGGAGTTTTACTTGCTTTCGTCAATAGGAATTCTCAGTAGTGATAGTAAGACAAGTAATCCTTGGACTTGAGATCATCGTAGTATATTGTGTATGATGAGTTATACTTTGACTTATTCCTTAAGACCCTTTAGGTATATCAAAGGGTATGCTTGGGTATAACAAGTTGTACATGGAGATAATATATGATCAATAAAGAATCTACCACCACTTAATAAAAGAAGAGAAATGTCCTATGTGATTCGATAAATGACAACCCAAAGATTCCTGGCTATAAGCGTAATTAAATTAGAAAGGAGTTTCTAATTTGAATTATTTGGAGTTGTGCATTTAAGGATCGAATACATATAATTAAATAAAATAAGACTCGATGTAAATTCCATGCCTTATATTTAATTGGGACATTGTATGGTGGAAGGATTGAATTGCATCGTAACTATTTACTCAAAGGTTCTTTTATGATTAATGTTGAAATCTATATTATCCGGAAAGTCGTTGATCGCTAGGGAGGCTTATCCTATTGTAGAATAAATATTATTTATTTATTTAAATAAATTAATTGTTTAATTTATTTATTTAAATAAGATTAGAATTGTTCTAATTGATTTATTCACAATAGGCTTAATATGGAGAACCTAAAGGGTCACACCATAAAAGGAAGAATAATTATTTAAGAAGTTAATGGCATAATCATAATAATATGTTATGTATATTTAATTTAATCTATGGTGATAGAATAAATTAAATAGCTTAATATTTATTATTTAATATTTTAGAAATATTAAATATAAATAAATAAGAGGAGTCTTATTAATATTATTACAATTATTATTATTATTTTAATTTCTAAAAGAGTTTAGAAATTAATTTAATATAAGTACTCTCATTTATTCCTAATAGATTGGGGAGGAAAAATTAGTTAAAGGAGTTTAATTAATTATCCCTAATAAGATTAGGGAGCCCATTTAATTAAAAGAGTTTAATTAAATAATACCTTATTTTATTAAATAAGGTTACCTGATATCTTTATAAGAGGAGTTTTATATCAGTTATCAGATATACGTAATAATTCCAATTGTTGGAGAGTACACGCCTTTTCTATAGAGATAGAAAAAACTAGGGTTTAGCCAATCACCCATCTTCTTAAATCCTTCTTCTTCCTTGGTGGATCACCTCTAGAGGCCAAAAACTTGGGTGGCTAACGTTGATCAAAGGAAGGAACCAAACCCGATGGATTCAAGTTGAACGCGAAAAGGATTGGAGGTGAACTTGTACCTGAGGAAGCTCGGATCTTCAAGGGTATGTTTCTTATTCATCTTTTTCGTTTAATTAATAATTGTGCATAAAGGGTGATCCGGGTATATGGTTTGTAAAATTTTTAAACTCTGTTTTTACACGTTTCTGCATTATTTTTGCAATTTGATTGCATTCATGAATATTACAAACCTAACATAAAGTTCCCCGGGTCTTTAAGTTTTGGTGGTAGCTTCTTCTGTAACACCACACTACACTCCTCTGTTAGTGCCACTGTTTCAAATTCCTCCCATTTCTTTTTCCTTGACATAATTCCTTTCATAAACTTCGAATAACTCGGCATTTTCTCTAGGGCCTCCGCGAATTGGATGTTAATCTGGAGTTTCTTGAACACGTCTAAAAACCTTGTGAACTGCTTATCTGACTTTTGATTTTGAACCCTCTGCTGAAACGGTGGTGGAGGGTACACAATTGGCTTATTGTTTTACTTTATTTCCTCGTCCTTGTTACCTTCTACCACGTTACTGTCATCAACTTTTTCCTCCCGTGTTGCTGAATTATCTGCATTATTACCCCCGAGATGTTTTCCACTTCTCAACATAACTGCTTGACATTGCTCAGGACTACCCTTCGGATTTCTCTCAGTGTCGCTAGGTAATGTTCCTTGTGGTCTATTATTCACTGCTAACTCCAGCTGTCCAATCTGATTTTCCAAATTCTTGATCGACATCTCTTGACTTTTCATCACCATTGTTTGATTTTTTATTGTTGCCTCAGCACTAGTTATGAACTTCGACACCATTTTCTCGAAATCTGATTTCCTTTCCTGATGTTGAACCAATTGTTGATGACTCTGAAAACCAGGGGGATATGATGGTCGTGGAGCATGAGTTTGCTGGTTATTGCTCTATGAGAGGTTTGGGTGGTTCCTATTCCCCTGATTGTAGGTGTTTTGGTATGAATTTTGCAGAATTCAATTGTAGTTACCGATGAACTGGACGGATGCTGGATTAATCGCGCACTGATCTGAAAGGTGATCACCCGCACAGAATTCACATACTACCACAACCTGTTGAACTTTGGCCCCTGTCATAGTATCAACCTTTTCATTCATAGTATCAAACTTCTTGGATAATGCAGAAATCTGTGATTGTATAGCTGTCACCCCATCTAATTCCAAAATCCTAGCTGCATTTGCCTGTGTTATTCTTGTTGTGGGCCACTGGTAATTATTTTCCGCCATGGTATCGATCAAATTGTAGGCTTCCTCGTAACTCTTAGCCATAAATGTACCACCCAATGCCGCATCAATACTGGTTCTGACATTCCCATTCAGTCCGTTATAAAAGGTGTTCATTTGCAACCACTTGGGCAATCCATGATGTGGGCACTTTCTGAGTAATTCCTTGTAACGCTCCCATGCCTCATATAGTGACTCCCCATTCTACTGCTCAAACATCGTAATGTCATTCCTCATTTTAGCAGTTTTCGCCGGTGGGAAAAATTTGGCAATAAATTTTTGAGCCAAGTCTTCCCACGTAGTAATCGACCCCGGTGGTAGAGAATGAAACCAACTCTTCGCCTTGTCCCGTAGAGTGAACGGGAACAAAGGATGTCTCACTGCCTCATCCGACACCCCATTGTACTTGAACGTGTCGCACATTTCCAAAAAACTGATTAAATGCTCGTTCGGATCGTCATTTGCCATTCCCCAAAACTGAACTGAATTCTGCAACATCTGAATGGTCCTAGGCTTGATTTCAAAAGTATTCGAAGCTATTGTAGGCCTAGTGATGCTCAATTGCAGATCAGTCACCTTAGGTGTTGCAAAATCTCTCAACGCTTTCTGGTCTTCGGCAGCCATTGTTTCCTCCTTATCAGAATTTTCGAATTCGTTCCTCATTTTTTCAATCCACTTACTTAACCTCTGAAATGTTTAGATCAAAAGGAAGCAAGTCTAGATGTTTAGATCGTGTTTACATAAACCAATGTCGAAAACCTGAAATAGGAAAAACAAAAACAAAAACTGTTTAAGTAAAACTGGACTAATTAAACTGATATCGTAAAAAAATATTTTAAATCTCGGCTAAATTTTCCCCGGCAAGGGCGGCAAAAACATGTTGGGTAAAATCAATACACGCAAAAACACGCAAGTGTACGTGGTCAACAAGTAATATAGTAGTGAATAAAGTATCGTTCCCACGAGGACAAATTATCAAGACTTTTAACTTCACAATTATCAATTTTCTATTAATCATAATTCTATTAAACTATTCAATTCAATGGTTTTAAAACTATAAAAACTAAATTAATAAATAAGTAAATTATCACAAAACAATCGCTAATATCAAAATCCCGAATTTCGAACAATTAATGGAGAATTAGAATTATGATTTCACCCTGAGCTTCACTATGATTTGCAAACCTTTATTACAACTCAATTTAATATCCCAGTTTATTAATCAAGAACACGAAAGTAATACTAGCCACCTCTCGATGCACTAATACCGTATTAACGTCAATCCACAATTAAGATAGAAATTCGTTAAACACCTAAATTAACCAACTCACTATATCTCCATGTGAACTGCAATTAAAGAAGGTTTAAGCTTAAGTTCTCTATTCGATTACATATGATGTTAAGCATATCTCTACCTTAACAATAATCAAAAATTTGCTATTGACAAAATTCATGACACATGTTATATTAATTAGGTCTAGAATTGAATCTCCTCTCTCGATTCCATTTAAATCCACAAGGAATTGTTGATCAGACAATTCATAAGTTCACGCTCGAATTAACATAGATAAACTGAGAATATATTAATGAATTGGAAATCAAAGTTATATAATCATCGTTTCTCCCAAAGATCCATCACAAGTCTAACAAGCGAATTAGTTCATAACGAATGAATTAAAAACTGAATAATATACTGAAAACATCCTTTCGATTTCAAATAAAGAACTAACAAAGTCCCAAAAACCATGCACCAACAGACATCAAAATCGACAGAGACCCAGAAGAACGGGACCCGCCCGTGGGGTAATCGGTTAAAAAGGCACTGCCTTCGCCAAGCTAGGCTATTGACTTCGGATTTTTCCATTTTCATGAGTTTTTCCACTTTTGCTCCAAAACTCCGCCATTCTTCACCTCTTGCATCCATGACCACCCTATACATAAAACAACATGAAACGAGTGAAAATGAACACAAAACACGAAGATAACTATGAATTTAAACTTGAAATGAATATTGATTCGTGTATATAAAATCCACTTATCATTGATCTATATCTTGAGATGTAATAGAAAGGCTTCAAACATAATCGTAGTCTATCGAGCTGATCAAACGATTGCAGAAGTCAAGGCAGAATCGTAAAGCATCGAGAAACGTAGTGTGTCTGCTTTGAAGGGCCTCTCAAGGAATCATAGAGTGGTCCAACCGCCTGCCTAGCCAACTCAGAAATCGTAGTGTCCTCTCGGAAGCGTAGAGTCTACAAGACAAGCAAGTAAAGATCGTAGTGTGCCAGTACTTAAGAGAAATCATAGTGTTCTCGCTTGCTAGTATCAGATCAAATACCAAGGTGGCAAGATACCACGATCAGAATCGTAGAGCTTTATCTGTCTATGTCAGAAGCATCGAGCCCTGTCCATTTGTTTAAAGAATAAGTTAAAACAAATATGGAATGGGTTATAAACATTATAGTCCTCGGGAGTCCCAATGACACAACAGTCATCCTTAGTATGTAACAGAGAAACATATTAAAGAAGCTAAGGAAAGTTCTCTGGGGAAGCAGAAAACATCTTTTCAGGTGTTAGGTGCGACAATAGTCTGCTGTGTCAATGGGCCAGACTGCAAATCAAAAGTTATGCAAAAAGTCTCCATCAAAGCTCAAAAATGTCAAACGCATTTAATGCTCCAATAGATGTCTTCAACGGATACATTTCATAGACCTCATATATGCAAAACATCAGCAGATGATAGAACCAAGCAAGCATTGAACAAAAATGTTGAAGAACACTCAATGCTCAACTCTACGATCTGATATAGAAAGCTTGCTCAGCTACTCAGTTCTTTAGAACACAAGCTTAACGACAACTGAGTAGCACAATTCAAGAACTCGTCAACTACTATCAAGTGAAGTAAAAAGTTCCAAGTCAGAAGGTCTTGAAGAGTTCTAAGTGAACTGTGAAGAACCAAGTCTGTTGGACTTGAAGAGTTCAAAAGTGAACTGAGAAGTGCCAAGACTGTTGGTCTTGAAGGAATCTGTGAGATTCAGAAAGTGTAAAGATATCCTTAATGGATTTCCTACTCGAGGAGTAAAAGAGCGGACTAGGAGCTTTAAGTGCTCTGAACCACTTAAAATTATTGTGTCACTTACATATTTGCTATAACTACTATAACTGGCATAACTGCTTCACTCTCATTAACTCACTATATCTTAAGGGGAGAACAAACAAATCTTAATTCCGCTGTGTTTAAATCATTATCAAAACTAACAAATTATTTCAAAAAGAATTTAAAATATATATTCAACCCCCTTTCTAGATAACTATTGTGCCAATATGAACTAATAATTGGTATCAGAGCAGGTTCTATCAAATAGCCTACAAAGCTTAAGTAGATCCAATGGCACATCTGATAAGCAAATCAAAGACTGGAGGAGGCAGCAAGCCAGCTGTGTTCAACAAAGACAAATTCGCCAACTGAAAAGTTTGTATGCAAGCCTACATAGATTCAATTGATGGCGATCTATTTGAAACTGTTCAAAATGGGCCCTACGTTCTTATAGAGATTGCACCAACTTCAGACGACCCAAAAAGAATCCTTTTACTACTTATATATATATATATATATATATATATATATTTCCGCTTTTATACAAATATATGCTTTAACTGCTTTCATAATGTAGATATTTAATCTTTCAGCCTACATGCTAGATTTGCTTAAATATGGCTATTTCTAACTTTGACCGGTTCAAAGTGACTAAACTGAAACCATTGAAGCTAGAATGATTTTGATTTATTCAACTCTAGTTCTTTTTCTAGCTTTTGTACATATTACTCTCTCTTGTGATCACAAATTCAGCCTTTGAATCTAGATTCGGTTCCCGTGATGGACCTTTTGCAGCTGCAGCCAACTTGTAAATTATCTACAATGTCTAGATATCTTTAGATGGCTCTCATGCCCACAAGGAGTTCTGCATTGCTATGTATCTTATTTTCTCTAAGATGTCTCGCATCTCGAAAATAAAAGTAATTAAGCCGAGCACATAATAAAATGGAAGTATCAAAGGCCTCAATTACTGTAGTAAACCCAGATCCGGGTCCCAATCACCACGAATCTTGTACATCATTTCTATAACTATTGTGGAAGATATAAACATAAATTGTTTATACATTAAACTTTACCCATTATCCCCAAGGTCGAGAACCATCACTTAATACCTGAATCATTATCCTATCCGACATACAATGTCATTTTCATACAATACTATTACAAATTTAGCTGCACATAGAATCCAAAGCTGGACTTGTCTTTGACTTTTCCTGTATCCAGCGTATTTATTCTAATCTGTAATGTTTATCATGATATAGCAAGGGTGAGCAACAAGTTTGCCCAACAAGTTTAAGTTCAATATGAAGGATATATCATGATTGAAAAGAATTGAATAATAAATTGGCTAATATTAAACAATATAATAATTGTGAAGCAGCATGAACAAATTTTCATAGCTAAACAAACAATGAACAAAATTAAATAATTCAACTGGACCAAATGGTAATGAAGGTGATCAGCCTTACATACCTGATGAACACATACAATATGCACAGAGTTCGATTCAACAATTCATAGACATTGTATAATCAACAATGATTAACCACAAGCATATTTTATAATATCAACTCGAGGCCGAGTTTGAGAAAACTTGCATGAATCACCAACAACAGCTACGCACTCAATATAGCTTTATTCGAAGACCTATTATTAATAATACCGATCTCCAATATTAGAATAATATCATTACAGTATAATACTATTAATTACAGTTATAAAATAACATAAACACATTATCACATAGACTTAATAGTCTATAAAACACATAGGACCTAGTATCAAGTCTAACTATTTTAGTCTGAGTTGAGTTCGGTACTATTTCGACATTCCGACGTCCTAGTCGGACAATTATCGAGCCTAATATCCATAAGACTCTGCCTAAACGCTTAATTATTATCTTAGATAATTTATTAATCAATCAATATATTTTTTACAAGCTCATAATAATTTTTAAATAATTATTATTTATCATGATTTTTCAATCATTAATATCACATTTATATGATTTACATACCACTATATTCTATTATCCTTAATATTTATTTAATATCAAATATTAATGAAATACACAACATAATATTATAATATATTAATAATATCTCAAAGTATTTTAATACATTAATATTCTTTTTAAATGATTTTAAAATTATTAAAACCATTATTAAATAACTACCATTAATATTAAAATATTAATGTAATTCATGATAAAATATCAAAAGTTATATTTTATAACTTAAAATATTTGTATAACCTTTAAATCATCTTTATATGATTTTAAAATATTATTTCTATTTTTCCATAATTTATTAATACATTTATTAAATAAATTAATTATCATAAATATTAATTAATTAATGAAATTTATCACAAAATATTAAAGTCATTAAAAATAACTTAAAATATTTTCTTATACCATAATATATTTTTAAATTATTTTTCAAGTATTAAAACCATTTTTAAGTAATTTATTTAATATAATAATTAAATAAATTAAATACTACTATTATTCCAAAAATATTAAATATTAATGAAATATATTCAAAATTATTAAAAAAAAAACCCATTTTTAGGCTTTAAAATAATTTTTAGGAATTTATTAAGAATTTTTATAATTAAAAACTATTTTTCTTTAATTATTTAATAAAATAATAAATTTTGTAATTAAAGTGTCACTAAAGGGCCCTGTAGCGACAAAACTGTCGCTATAGGTGTTCTTTAGTGTTCTTGAACAAACCTAGAACTTCATGTCAGTTAATAGGGTACTAAGTTTGACCACTACAAATTCTATGTTCTTGATGATATTTGGGATTGCAAAATTGTTAATGTTGTAGTACTGATGTAGTACTACAATCCTAAATAAGTTTCATGGCCAAATCATAACACAACAGAGAGATCTAAGTCATCAAAGTGGTTGTCAGAGGATGTTCTTCATTTCTAGGTTACCTAAAAATGAAGAACAATTCATGGGTCTACTTTCAAAGCTTTGAATCTTTGATATCCAGTCTTTTTTTATTAAATGTAAAGGTTCAATCCTATAGTCCATATGTCATGCTACAAATATCAAGCACTATATCAGTCTAACAACATCATATGTGACAAATCTATGCTAGTCAAACCATGTCAGAAAATTCGTTCTTGAAGATTCTGGGTTTTCCAGATTTGTTCTTCAAGCAGTCTGGTCAACCCCACTTTGACCTTTATTATCTTTGATTCTATGAAAGATCTAAGTGTTATAGAGCCGTGGATCGATAGTCCTTATGTCAGTCTACACAACCATAACACAAACATGGACTAACTATCAAAAATAGCAAGATTCATGGTCTGCAAAAATGTTGTCAGAAATATGGAAAGTTTCTTGGTTATCTAGAAAATGTTTTCGTGCTCGGTCAACCAAGTTTGACCACTAATAACTAGAGATCTAGACATGGTATGGAGGTGATTACACTTCCAGTCTACTCTCCTCATGACAGAGAACAACTCTATAACATCAAACACACATATCATCTAACACACACAGATCTATGAGCACTAACATTAGGCTGTCAAGTAGGCTTGCAAACGAACCGTACTGTTCACGAATCGGTGCGGTTCAAGTTCGAGTTTGATGTCTTGTCGAATTCGTACACGGTCTAATGTTCGATTGATGTTCACGAACCATGTGGTTCGATTCGTTTGTGTTCGAGTTTAGTTCAGTTCGGTTCAAAAAGTTTGAGGTCGATTCGAGTAGTTCATTTTTTAACATGAGTTCGAGTAGTTTGATTTCTTACATTTGAAATTTATTAATCGATTTGGAAGTTAAAAATATAATCAGCCGACGTGGTTCATCAAAATGTTCACGAACAAGCATGTGTTCGGGAACTATTTATGTTCGCTAACTCGATTATGTTCGACTATGTTCGCGAATTCGATCATCTTCGCGAATAGTTAACAATCGACATCACACATGGGTGTTCGATCATGTTACTCGAACATG
The DNA here is from genome assembly GCA_020205615.1 of Panax quinquefolius. Classification (NCBI taxonomy): domain Eukaryota; kingdom Viridiplantae; phylum Streptophyta; class Magnoliopsida; order Apiales; family Araliaceae; genus Panax; species Panax quinquefolius. The sequence goes on along the minus strand of CM035171.1, from coordinate 78,902,483 downwards.
TTTGAGTTTGATTAACAGTGTTTGAGTTCAACAAAATTTAGATAGGTGCGGTTCGTGCATCAAGATGTTATCGATCCATAAAATAAGAACCTAGATCACTCAATAACATCCTTAAAAACAACTTAAAACAACAAATCATAACATCTAACATAAATTACAAGATTTAACAAATTTAGGGTTTATACCTGTTCAGACTTTGATCTTTGAATCTGATCTTTGATTATGTTCTTGGCAAGCTAATTCATGATATTAGCTTAGTTTATCACTCATTCTCACTCTAAGTTTCGAAAATTATAGAGAGAGAGTCTTGGTTCATTTGTTAAGTAAAGTAACTTATTTTTCTTACTTTAATTCTTAACATTTTGATTCAAAGGCCAAAAGTGTTGCTATGTGGCCTCGTGGCTGATTTGTGGTGGAGTTGGACACTTGTCAAGCCTCCTTGGTGAATCACCACACATTTTTACAAGATTTGTACACTTTCTTATTAAAAATGCAAAAAGGGCACTTTATTACTTTTGCTTACAATTTTAATGGCAATCTAGTCATTTGACCTAACCCTTAGGGTTTAACCCTAAGGTTTTCAAATCTTTAATTTTGTAGGATTTTAAAATTAGGGCTTAAAATAGAAAATTAAGATTTCTAAATTAGAAATTAATATTTCCTAATTATATTAGGGTTTCCTAATCACATTCTAGCTTGCTAATTAGGATTAAGGTTTCCTAATTAACATTAAAGATTTTAAATTAGCAATTAGATTTTTCCTAATTGTACATTAGGGTTTCTAATTTAGCAATTAGGGTTTTCTAACTAATTTGTTAGGTTTTCCCTAATTAGATATATAATCGTAAACACTAAAGCCTTTGAACTTCTTAATTAGGGTTTTAATATTCTGAATTAGAGTTTCGGATTCTCGAATCTTAAATTAGGGTTTACAGAGCCAGTATTAGGATTTCTTATCAATCGTTAGTGTTTTCTAACCGTACCTTGATGTTCTTAATATAACTTTAGGGTTTGTCAAAGATATAATTTATATGATCAACCTTTGACCCTTAACCACATATTGTACACATATAATCCGTATATTAAAAATCATATACAATCAAACACTGAACCCTCTAAAAATCCTTCAAAAATGTCAAATGCATACACTTATTTTCTGTCTAGGTCGATTATTTAACCTTTATTCAATCTTTCAAGATTTTATTAAATTGTCTAAATTCTCGGGTTGTCACATTCACCCCTTCTAAGAATTTCGTCTCCGAAATTTACCTTACACCTTACACCATACATACACAGCATCACATGCTAGCCACAACATCACTCCAAAGAGTTAAACTTTTCAAATTGTGCTGAGGAGTTATATAAACTACGAACTTTCATTTTCGATATGGTTTAAACATAAACTTATCTGCAAATCGCTCTGCTCTTAAGGACATAATGGGTAATTATCCCGTTATGCCCTGTACTTATTAAGTACTGCTGGTCGAAATAATTTTTTCCCTGTTGCTCTTATCCGCCTTGGGCGCATAAAAATTTTCTTACCCCGGTCTTTATCGGAATCCGCACCAAAAGAATTTGGTTTGGGAAAATTTTCAAAGAATGCTTAGAATTTTATAAACGTTGGTCTAGCTGAATGAAATAGCTTAGACTCATATCAATAATCAATTTCAATTGAAATATTTATGTATAGTCAAACCCCGTTGGCAATTTAATTATTTTGAAAATAATTTTATGACGTCATGATATCGTACTGTATTAACAGCCTGTTTGAGGATTTCGTCATTATGTGACTTTGTTATAACAAATCATACAATAGTGGGGCAATGATTTTAAAATCGAATTCAACACTAAGTATTCCTATATTTACAACTCTTTGAGACCCCGAATTTTATGAAATAAAAGTATTCAATTTTTCTATTTTGGTAAATAGTTAATTTGATAAAAGTTTAAAGTTAAGGGTAATATGTGAATTTTTTCTTTTGCAAAGTAAGCAAGTTGATATAAAATATTCGTTGTGTCGGGGAATATTCTTTTTGTCGGAGAATATCCGTACGACGATAAAATCATTGGTGGACCCCATTAACGGAATTATTGTCGGATCGAGAAAACGACAAAAATATTTTTATGAAAATAACGGCGGAAGTTTTACCGTTAATCTGTTGAAACAATCTTGTTAAAAAGTACAATAATACGTGTGGTTGCATAAGTAGTACACTGCAGATTGATTATTGATGCTTACGTGAGAAGTCACTCGCTTTTGTTTTATTAGTATTATTAATGTAATAAAATGTAATACTTTTATAAAGTTATTCATTTTATTAGACTATAAATAGAATATATAATATTCTATTATGCATAGTATTTTGCATAGTAATATCTTTTATATAAAATGTAATACTTTTATAAAGTTATTTGTTTTATTAGACAATAATTAGAATATATTATATTTTATTATGCATAGTGTTTGCATAATCTCGTGACAAGTGTTTGCATAGTAAAATCTTTTATAAAGTTATTTGTTTTATTAGATTATAAATAGAATATATTATATTTTATTTAAAAGATTTTGCTTTAAATATGGACCGTCAGATTAAAGTAAATCAATCTGGACCGTTCATGAGTTAGTTCCTATGCAGTCCACTTTTTTATAAATAGAAGCTCATTTCTTCATTATTTATTACGAATTCACTGAAACTCTAGAGAGATAAACTATAGAGAGAAAGAAGAAAAGTATTTTACTACTTCACTACTCATATATCCAGTACTCTTCTTCTTAAGGTAGGGGATATTATTTGTTGTACTCAAAAGGGATAGTATTTGTTGTACTCGTAAGGGGTATTATTTCTTTATGTTCATGAAGAGAACTTCTGTTATTCCATTCTTTATTATTCTGTTGGAATAACCTTTATACGCGGGCTACCCTATACTTGGTAAAATTCTTCTGTTATTCCATTTTTTATTATTCTATTGGAATATCTTGTCACATGCGCTTTTATCTGGGACGGTTAAAATCTTTATTATTACATTGAATATCCTCGTCTGCAATGCGTTTTACGCTAGACTTGGTTCCGTCTTTATTATTCTGTTGGGAATAACCTATCTGTGCGATCTTTAACGCATGCATGGTCAATCCTTCTGTTATTCCATTCTTTATTATTTTGTTGGAATAACCTGTCTATGTGGATTACCATATGTATGGTGAATGATCCTTTGTATTTCGTTCCTTATTAAATTATGAAAATGATCTGTTTACATGGATTATGATGAAAGTCATAACAAAAGTATTGGACTGATAAAAATCATGGATATATGTGGTATTAGTAAGTGTTATGATGAGTTATGTTGGTTATTATATGAAAACTTGAAAGTTTCTTAGAAATCACAAAGGGTTGAAAATCAGATTTTGGTGAAAATGGAACATGAAATTCAATTGACCATATCTCCTATTATATTTCAAATTTTTGAGTGAGGTCAAGTTCCAGAGTTAGGTCTATGAGTTTTGTAACTTATCCAAATGGAATCACTAGAAAAAGTGTTGTAGATTTTCATGTGGACTGATTTTAGCATAGTATGAAAAACTGCAAAATATAAAAAAGGTTGCTGCCATGATTTTAAAAGGGATGTTTCGGACACTTAATTTATGAGAAAATTTTTGGCCTTTTGGGACATGAACTTATATGGTATAATGTATCTCCTGTCCAAAATTGAGCTCATTCCGACTTCAAATGAGCAAGTTATGACTATTTTAATATTTAGGTTTTTCCGGTGAAAAACGTTATAACCAGAGTTCTATAACTCCAATGACCATGAAATTTAAACTAGAAGCTCACATTAACATGTGTAAGATCCTGCCAAGATTTGGCAATTTCTGGAGTTAACCTTGAGGTAGCTAATTTCTTAAGGAATTAATTAGAAATTGGTTTTTGAAAAATAGTAAATGAATTTTAAAAATGTCGAGAAAAATATATGTTCAATATGGGACTATATTATGCTAAATCCCAGAAAAGAATAATTTTTGGGACTGATTTGGTATTTTTTTTGAAAATAGTTTAGCTACGAACATATGAGTTAAATATGTTATGTGGAGTTGAAGAATTGGTAAATAGGATTTTAGGGCTTGAAAATCATATACAAGGTATATGCAGATTTTTTATAAGTAATTTGATTATTGGTGATGAAATCTCATGAGTATGACATTTTTGAATGATTAAATGTATTATTTGGAAAAGTGTAAACAATTAAATGTAATTGTTTATAAGTTTAAGAAGTGATTAAAATATTGTTATAGTATTAACAATATTAGATTATGATTTTATTAAGCGATTGATAATGTCTATATAAATTTAAAGTCTTTAATATTTATCCTTGATTTAGTTTGATTAATGCTTATAATATTGTCATCATCCTCATATTTATATTATGTTGAAAGTCATATGTGGCATGTACTGCATAAATGGACTTGGTATGATTATGACCAGAGATTATTTGGTATAATCATGACCGTAATGTTGTAAATGATGTGGAAAAAGTCCTCATTTGCCCATAGTGCATTGATGGACAGTTTTTGGTAGGATTATGGCTATGGATTCTCTTTGGCATGATCAGGACCGTTGATGAAAACACGATTATCTTTGGCCTGTAGTGAATGGATAATTCGTGGTCGTGATACTAAAGAATATCTTTGGCCTGTAGTACAGGGATTATTCGATGATGTGGAATAATTATTGAGTTGACTCTCAGCAATAATATATTAATTCATGGATGTGATAATAATGAATATCTTTGGTCGTAGTGCAAAGATGATTTAATGATTACGAGCAGGAATTGTGATTTTGTATAACCATGATTTTCGATGTTTCAGGAAAAGACAGGTGATGAAAATTATCTTCGTCCTGGGTGCGAAGAGGAATTTAGAACCACAGTTGTGATTATGAGTTATTCACATGATCGTGGACGGCAATTGTTGATTGATGTTACAAGGATAACACAATATTGGTGGACTTTTAACGTAGATAAGATAATACACCTTATGGTCTATTTGACTCTTCTAATGGATTGCTCGTTCCGCTGCAACTATGGTTGAAAAGTTTTATTATCTACCATATGTTCTAAATCACTGATTTATTATTGATGGAAGCTATTGATAATTTAATCATCTTTAGTCATGATATTCTTTATTGGGCTAGTTGTGCTCACCCTTTTACTTCACAATTCCTTTCAGGTAATAAAAGTGTAGCTTGGTCGAGTGGGCTATTAAGCGGATTAGAACGGTGGTTTATAACTGTTGAGGTTCTCCTTAAATAGTATGGAAATAATATTATTGAGAACTTTAGATAAGTGTGTCGTATTGTATATGTCATTTGATATTTAATTTTTGTGAACTAAATAGGGTGAGGTGAACCCAACTTTGGAATGATGTTTTGCCACTATCATACAAGATGTCTAATGACATACAACCTCGTGTTATCATAAGACATGGTTGTATGCATCCACTTGCTGAGTATACCTACGGGCACTACCTATATGATCTTGGAGTTTATTTGAAATATAATATTCACTAGGAGACAATGGAGATAGTTATATGTCAAGAGAAGACTCACCATTGGAAAGAAGATGATAGTAATATTCTCATTTTTCTTTGGGGTCTATTGGGTCAACATAGGATAATTCTGTGGACATATGATATCTATTATAACCTAGACGCATGGCCTCCCATGTACGAAGGTTTCCTTGAGCACTTCCTAAAGATTTTAATTTCTAAAACAGTTTTTGACTATACTTTTATGTAAAGTACCATTGTAAGGTTGTGGTCGAGGCACCATGAGAGTTACATACATTTGTATTAAAACTCACAGTTAACTGTGGTCGTATTCTATCTGACGCTCAACAATTAATATAAATGAAGTTATATTTGAATTTTGTACCATCTATCCGGCGACTCATAATGGGTGATGTATACTTAATTTTGGGGGCGTCACATTTCGTATCAGAGCTTAGGGATATGGCCGCTGACGGAGATAAGAGTCTAGAACTAGGAGGGGAGAGACGAGTTATATACTTCGCTAGTGTGTGACTTACCTAAGCTGAAATTGTTTACTTGATAAGTTGACAAATTATGATATGTCAATTAACCTTTGTTTTGAAGTTATATTCTAGAATGATATCTGAAATACAGGAGATGAGAAATGGGAAAATCATGACAGCGAGGAAATTATCGAGAAGGTATTCTCATCTTTTCGAATATCAGGTACGTACGTAAATTTCGAGGGCGAAATTTCATAAGGAGGGGTGATTATGAGACCCCGAATTTTATGAAATAAAAGTATTCAATTTTTTTATTTTGGTAAATAGTTAAATTGATAAAAGTTTAAAGTTAAGGGTAATATGTGAAATTATTTTTTGCAAAGTAAGCAAGTTGATATAAAATATTCATTGTGTCGGGGAATATTCGATTAGTCGGGGAATATTTTTTTTGTCGGGGAATATCCGTACGACGGTACAATCATTGGTGGACCCCATAACAGAATTATTGTCGGATTGAGAAAATGTCAAAAATATTTTTATGAAAATAACGGCAGAAGTTTTACCGTTAACTGTTGAAACACTCGGTGTTAAAAGTATAATAATACGCGTGGTTGCATAGTAGCACACGGTATTAATTATTGATGCTTACGTGAGAAGTCACTCAGTTTTGTTTTATTAGTATTATTAATGTAATAAAATAGAAAAGCTTTTTATATAAAATAGAATACTTTTATAAAGTTATTCGTTTTATTAGACTATAAATAGAATATATATTATTCTATTATGCATAGTGTTTTGCATAGTAATATCTTTTTATATAAAACATAATACTTTTATAAAGTTATTTGTTTTATTAGACAATAATTAGAATATATTATATTTTATTATGCATAGTGTTTGCATATTGTCTACATTGTATTTGCATAGTAAAATCTTTTATAAAGTTATTCATTTTATTAGATTATAAATAGAATATATTATATTTTATTTAAAAGATTTTGCTTTAAATATGGACCGTCAAATTAAAGTAAATCAACTGGACCGATTCATAAGTTAGTTAATATGCAAATCAATTTTTCTATAAATAGAAGCTCATTCCTTCATTATTTCTTTTAATTCAATTGAAACTCTAGAGAGATAAACTATAGAGAGAAAGAAGAAAAGTATTCTGCTACTTCACTACTCATATATCCAGTACTCTTCTTCTTAAGGTAGGGGATATTATTTGTTGTACTCGTAAAGGATAATATTTATTGTACTCGTAAGGGGTATTATTTCTTTTGTGTTCATGAAGAGAACTTCTGTTATTCCATTCCTTATTATTCTGTTGGAATAACCATTATACGCGGGCTACCCTATACTTGGTAAAATTCTTCTATTATTCCATTTTTTATTATTCTGTTGGAATATCATGTCATGCAATGCTTTTATTATTTGGACTGGTTTTCGTCTTTATTATTACGTTGGGAATAACTCCGTGCATGCGGTCTCTATCGCATATATGGTGAATCCTTCTGTTATTCCATTCTTTATTATTCTGTTGGAATAACCTGTCTATGTGGATTACCATATGTATGGTGAATGATCCTTTGTATTTCATTCCTTATTAAATTGTGAAAATAATCTGTTTACATGGATTATGATGAAAGTCATAACAAAAGTATTGAACTGATAAAAATCATGGGTATATGTGGTATTAGTAAGTGTTATGATGAGTTATGCTGGTTATTATGTGAAAACTTGAAATATTCTTAGAAATCACAAAGGGTTTAAAATAAGATTTTGGTGAAAATAGAACATGAAATTCAATTAACCATATCTCCTATTATATTTCAAATTTTTAAGTGAGGTCAAGTTCCAGAGTTACGTCTATGAGTTTTGTAACTTATCCAAGTGGAATCACTAGAAAAAGTGTTGTAGATTTTCTTGTGGACTGATTTTAGCAAAGTTAGAAAAAACTACAAAACATGAAAAAGGTTGCTGCCATGATTTTAAAAGGGTGGTTTTGGCAACTTAATTTGTGAGAAAAATTCTGTCCTTTTGGGACATAAAAGTATATGGTATAAAGTACCTCCTGTCGAAAAATGAGCTTATTCTGACTTAAAATAAGCAAGTTATGACTATTTCAATATTTAGGATTTTCCGACGAAAAACGCTAAAACCGGAGTTCTATAACTCCAATGACCATGAAATTAAAACTGGAAGCTCACGTTAACATGTGTAAGATCCTGCCAAGATTTGGGAATTTTTGGAGTTAACCTTGAGGTAGCTAATTTCTTAAGGAATTAATTAGAAATTGATTTTTGAAAAATAGTAAATGAATTTTAAAAATGTCGAGAAAAATATATGTTCAATATGGGACTATATTATGCTAAATCCTAGAAAAGAATAATTTTTGGGACTGATTTGGTATTTTTCATGAAAATAGTTTAGCTACGAACATATGAGTTAAATATGTTATGTGGAGTTGAAGAATTGGTAAATAGAATTTTAGGGCTTGAAAATCCTATATAAAGTATTTGCAGATTTTTGATGAGTAATTTGATTATTGGTGATGAAATCTTATGTGTATGATATTTTTGAATGATTAAATGCATTATTTGGAAAAGTGTAAACAATTAAATGTAATTGTTTATAAGTTTAAGAAGTAATTAAAATATTGTTATAGTATTAACAATATTAGATTATGATTTTATTAAGTGATTGAAAATATCTATATAAATTTAAAGTCTTTAATATTTATCCTTGATTTAGTTTGATTATTGCTTATAATATTGTCATCATCCTCATATTTATATTATGTTGAAAGTCATCTGTGGCCTGTAGTGCATAGATTTACTTGGTATAATTATGACCATGGATTATTCGGTGTAATCATGACTGTAATGTTGCAAATGATGTGGAAAAAGTCCTCATTGGCCCGTAGTGCATTGATGGACAGTTTTTGGTATGATTATGGCTATGGATTCTCTTTGGCCAAGGGCGCAAAGATGAATTGTTTTATGGCATGATCAGGACCGTTGATGAAAACATGATTGTCTTTGGCCTGTAGTGCATGGATAATTCGTGGTCGTGATACTAAAGAATATCTCTGGCCTGTAGTGCAGGGATGATTCGATGATGTGTATTAATTATAGAGCTGAGTCCGAACAATGAAATATTAATTCATGGATGTGATAATAATGAATATCTTTGGTCGTAGTGCAAAGATGATTTAATGATTACGAGTAGGAATTGTGATTTGGTATAACCATGATTTTTGATGTTTCAGCTGAAGACAGGTGATGAAATTGATCTTCGTCCTGGGTGCGAAGAGGAATTTAGAATCACAGTTGTGATTATGAGTTCTTCAAATGATCGTGGACATGAATTGTTGATTGATGTTACAAGGATAAAACATTATTGGTGGACTTTTAACGTAGAGAAGATAATAGACCTTATGGTCTATTTGACTGTTCTAATGGATTACTCTTTCCGCTGCAACTATGGTTGAAAAGTTTTATTATCTACCATATGTTCTAAATCTCTGATTTATTATTGATGAAAGCTATTGATAATTTAATTATCTTTAGTCATGATATTCTTTACTGGGCTAGTTGTGCTCACCCTTTTACTTCACAATTCCTTTCAGGTAATAAAAGTGTAGCTTGGTCGAGTGGGGTATTAAGAGGATTAGAACGGTGGTTTATAGCTGTTGAGGTTCTCCTTAAATAGTATGGAAATAATTTTATTGAGAACTTTAGATAAGTGTATCGTATTGTATACGTCATTTGATATTTAATTTTGGTGAACTGAATAGGGTGAGGTGAACCCAACTTTGGAATAGTGTTTTGCCACTATCAAACAAGATGTCTAACGACATACAACCTCTTGTTATCATAAGACAGGGTTGTGCGCATCTACTTGCTGAGTATATCTATGGGCACTACCTATATGATCTTGGAGTTTATTTGAAATATAATATTCACTTGGAGACAGTGGAGATAGTTACATGTCAAAAGAAGACTCACCATTGGAAAGAAGATGATAGTAATCTTCTCATTTTTCTTTGGGGTCTATTGGGTTAACCAAGGATAATTCTATGGACATATGATATCTATTATAAGCTAGACGCATGGCCTCCCTTTTGCGAAGGTTTCCTTGAGTACTTCCCAAAGATTTTAATTTCTAAAACTGTTTTTGACTATACTTTTATGTAAATTACTATTGTAAGGTTGTGGTCGAGGCACCATGAGAGTTACATACATTTGTATTAAAACTCACAGTTAACTATGGTCGTATTCTTTACGACAGTTCAACAGTTGTATAAATGAAGTTCTATTTGAATTTTGTACCATGTATCTAGCGACTCATAATGGGTGATGTATACTTAATTTTGGGGGCGTCACAAACTCCATCAACTTTTTATCATCTCTGCACCAGGTTACATGATGCATTAACGATAAAAAAACACATTTTGATACTTCAAATTATTTTCGTCTAGCTGAAACAAGTAGCATAGACTATACTTTAAATCGTTAAAAAATAATTGCAAATCAGTTTATCATCTAAACAGGTAACGAAGTGTCAATGGCCCGAAGTCCACATATACACAATGGTCACCAGGAGTTGAGAATAAAAATTCATTTTTAAAAGGCACATAGTGCATATTTAGCTTGACGTCAAAAATTTCGAAGTCTAGCATAACTAGAAGATTTGGAAAACCTATGTCTCCACTAATGATCCATTTCTTAATCAATCTATCAATTTCTATTATCCTCAATACTCCATTCACACTTAATCTTACCTAGTTTGTCAAACTTACCACGCTTATGAGTACAGGAACTTGCCACAATCATATTAGTTTAAGAACTTGTCCTAGACAGACCATTGGCATCCATTCATTGAGGAGTCCAAAAACATTTCATATAATTATGAGTCACAAACTTACCATAAGTATGAGTGTCAACGTTGGGATTTTTTATTTGTCCCATTTTCTGTTCTTGTCTTTTTGTGTTCCCATGTTAGGTGAGATTTGTTTGAAAAAATAAGTTGTGAAAATGTATGACATATATATGTCGACAATTTGGATTGTAAGAGTCGCCAGTTCTTTTTTTAAATGGTTAAATAAACGTAAACCGAGAAAAGATTTTTTACATCGATCCAAATTGATGTGACACTCGCTTAATCGTCTCTGTGAAACTGAGATTCGTTAGGGTCCGGGGACTTGGTTATGCGGAGGGAAGGTGTTAGGCACCCCCACGACATCCGTGTTGCCACGGTGACTGCCACTTTTTATTTAAACTGTTATATGAATGTGGGTGTGTGTGTGGATCAATGTGCAATTAGCTGGAAGTAGTGTTATGCCTCGTTCGCACCTATATACAAAGAGTTTGAATTTCTGTATAAAAATTCAGTTTTAACAAGATATAGCAGTGATGTTTTGTAAAAAGTGATTTTTCAAACCCTTGTGCTCAATAGTAATTGAGGATTTGATACTTCCATTTTATTATGTGTTCGGCTTAATTGCTTTTATTTTCGACATGTGAAGCATCTTCGAGAAAATAAAATAAAAAGAATTGTCAAACTTCTTGTGGACAGGAAAGCCGTCTAAGAAAATTCAAACACCGTGAATAATTTATAAAGCCGTGTACAGCTGAAAATGTCCATCACGGGAACCGAATCTAGATTCAGTAGACTGAATATGTAATCACATGATTCCTAGGCTCGCATGATATAGAAATTTGTATGAAAGATGTAAACAGTTATATATATATAAGTAGTATATATATATATATATATAATCAACCACCACGAAGCACCTCCATAGGGGATTAAAAAATGTAAATAAAGTAGTAAAAACCAATCAACCACCACGAAGCACCTCCATGGGGGATTGAGAAAATATAAATAAAGTAATAAAACGATCAACCGCCTTGAAGAAACCTCCAGGCGGGACAAAATATAAATAAAAAAAACAGTAAAAGGCCAATGTAAGTAAACTCTGTGCCCGATGTGAAATGTAAATAAAGCAGTAAAAGGCCATGAAGTAAACTCCAAGCCATACTGAATATATATATATATATATATATACATATATATATATAAACGATAAACGCACCGGATGTGAAATCTAGACTCAATCAAACAAAGTTTGATAGCAATAATATATATATATATATATATATATATATATATATATATATATAAGTATTTATATATATACGAAAGCAAAGAACGCCTCAGGATATAAATCCAGGTCATCGAGTAAAGTTTAACCACGGTTTATATATATATATATATATATATATATATATATATATATAAGCAATAAACGCTCCGGATGTAAATCCAGGCTCAATCGAGGCATAACTCGATAATGTTAGTATATATATATAATATATATAAATATATATATATATATACAAAAAGAAATAAAAGCCACGGACCAAATTCCAGGCATACACATGCAACACGACCCTAAACGTGAAGAACCGTGTGTGCACAGTAGTGGGGAAAGGCTTTAGAAAGTGTAAGACGACTTACAGTGGACTGCCAAAGAAGACTTCAATATCTTTAAATGGATTAACACTCGGCTCCCGCCGGTAAAAATATAGCAATATAGAAGCTCACTATAATATAAGTGTTAATGTTTTGTAAGTTGATTAATTAAATTGAGTTGCACTAGATTAATGCGTATTGAGAAGTGTGTATTTGACAATGAGAATTGTGAAATGCCTTGTGTGGTATATTATGAAATGAGGAAATTCACTAAGGAAGTTAAAACGGGAATTACGAAGATTAATCGTGTATGATCATGTGATTTCATATAAGTAATCAATACACTCTTAGACTGGTAATATCACTTATGTGGACATTAATTCATGTTGTGTAAAACGAGTTTGGCGATGGAGGTTGACACTAGATTGAAGCTAAACTTGGTCTTACCAGACTGTGTGGTACGACGATCTCATACCGTCCCATCAAGATAAAATCAAGAATCGCAAGTGGTCAGTTGGAGAAAATTAACTTTCTACTATAGAAATTAAATGGAACAATTATGTGATATGTGTGACATTAATAAACCATGGAATAAAGTACGTTATGTTAAACGAATGAATTATGAAGTGAGCCATTAATTAATATTAATTGTTAATAGTTGTGGTAGAATATTGACTAATTGATAATGGTAATTAATTAATAATATGTGATTATTATAGTTACCAATATGTCTATAAATATATTAAGAATTATATAGATAATTAATGGTTATGGAGATCCATAAATACATTAATCGAGGAAGAATGGATTAATTAATATTGGTGGTAATTAATCAAGGAAGTGGATAATTTATTTATTTGACATAAAACAAATAAGTAAGTTATTAATATAATAAGATTATATTGATTGTTATGTGCATATAAGCAATAATTAAAATATAAAATACAACTATATTATATAGTGTAGTGTGACATTTATGTGACTATATGTAACAACCCTATATTAGATCTTATTAAACTCTATGATATTAATACATCATGAAATGTGTATGTGACAATAATAACGTGAGTAGACATTAAAATAAAATGTACATGGATTATATGTATGTTGCATAACATCTACTACCTTGAAATATTAAACTATATTGTGGCATTAGGATATAGCCCATGTATGGAGAATGTGTATATAAAATATAACATAAGAGTAGGAATTTGTATAAGTGCTTCAAGAGTGCTGAGTTAATTGGCTTGTCCCAAAACTAGTGTCCCATTTGCTCTCATTTTCTCAGTCACGTGAATCACCAAAAAGGATAAGGCATAATGTCTCTTTCTTCTTCTAAGCTTCCTAGATGATGATTATGGGGGAGTGGTGGTCATGATGAATTCCAACTAACATCTAACAACTCCTTCTTAACCTTCATGCAATCCTTTCATCCATGAGTTTAATTTAGTGAGAGATGACATTGTCTGTGTATTGATTTTCCTACAAGTAGGAACTCTCCTTCTCTAATTTCATTACGGAGAATTGCTAGTGTTGAATTTAGAGTATACAAGTGTTATAAGAACTTGGAAGTTCAATTAGCAACAAGTTCATTCAAATTGCAGAGGAATAACCCCATTCCTTACTTTCCATTTTTAGTCTTTGTCAAAAAAAAGAGTTTTGAGTTCTTGAAATTCAAATTCTTGATTATGTGGAATTAGATGATGATGAGGTTGGGTAATGGTTATATAGTTCTTTTATGACCATATAAGTATGTTTAAACTGATATATAACTGTTTAGAAATCGAATTCATGAGTAATTTCTATAGTTGGGCTAGTTTTAGTTTTAAATATTGCATCGTTTCTTGGCTCGAACCATACATGGCGTCATTGTGTCAGATAATATTGAGGAAGCAATGTGTACCGTACAACCCTAGGTTCAGTTGGATCTTTTATTTTAAAATCTTCTAAGTGTTGGTCAACTAATATGGCTTAGACTAGCTTGCAAGCATGAATAATGGCTATATATAGATATATTAACCTAATGTGAGCATGTTTAGACTAGCATACATAATTAACGAAAGTGTATAGTTTAAAATAGATTTATGACTTTAGAAAGGGACTTGATATGTATGTATGCCATGTTTATATATTGACTTTGCAAGCATGTTGGTATGATTTAGAAATGCATGAATAAAGCATTAGCTTGAGTTTATGTGATTAGTAAGCAAACATGAACATGTTGGACTAATTAGTAAACTTTATAAATGAAAATATGACTTTTGAAGTGAATGTTATCACACTACTTTGATAGATAGAATATGACATTTATAATCATGTTGGTGATACACTTAGACTCACTCATATAGTATAAATAGGTACCTACCATACTTGTGTATCATATTTCAAGTGAAGCATGAACAAAGCATATTTTCAACCAAAACGGTGCTAATTTCACATATGTGTTATGAATACTCACAAGCATGCCTAATATGAGTTTTATAACTATGGTGTATGTTTAGAGAGCAAGCATGATAGACTTTGTGGTTTTATGACCTTGAATGGCCTTAACTTGTTGAAATATTTAATTTAGAATTATATTATGAAAGGAGAAACTTAGATTGACTTGAGAAACATAACCAAACCTTTAACATGACAAAACATAGTATTAATGAATGTTATGTTCAAGCCGGACAAAAACCACAAGGCAACAACTGAGTCTTGGCTTGGCCAGAGGACGTCGCAGTTGTGCCGGTCCTTGGCTTAGCCATGGCGCAGTTGCGCCAGTCGAGAATCTGAGATTCTGTAATTTTGATTTTGGGCAGCTAACTTGTATGATGCATATATTGCTAAAAGTGGTTTAAAACCTACTGATGCATGTATATATGTGATGATTAAGTAATATGATGGTGTTTTTCTTATAAAAGGAAAGTCCACGGGTAAAAAGGACTTAACCTTGAGCATTCTTAATTTGTTTATGAAATAACTAGTTATTTGATTCATGATGAACCTATAAGCTGATTTTGTACCATATGTGCATACTTGAATCATGTCGAGCTTGATTAAAGAATGTGTTAGCTAATGAGCATCTTGTACATATAATACGCTATAAATAGGATTCGAAAGTGTTAATTTCTTAAACATTGATAAACTACGCTTAAGGGAAGTATCTGAACTATCCTTTACATTGTGCAAGTATCCTAAACCGTTGCTTTAATTTATTCAACGGATATCGTAAGCTTATCTCTTTGAATGCAAGTTATCCTACTTATTCGTTTAATTGAGCTAGTATGTTTAAAACTCTTGTGAAAACTATTATTCATGTTGAACTTGGTATTGTTCTTGAATATTATGAAAGGGTCTATGTCATTGATATGGCTAGACTATATACATGTTTATAAAACTGTCCAAACCCATTGTCTGGGGCGGAAATCTTGGAAACTTAGTTGAACAACCCTTATGGTAAGGGGAGGGAATGTTGTTGGAAACTCCAACACATGAATAGATTATTACTATGGAGTTATGCATAACTTAGAGTATTATAGACTGATCATCTATGGTACTTGATTCTTTTAGGTTATCAGTTTAATATTGGTAATTCTAGTAGATGTTCAATAGTCCTTAGTGACTGCTCAGTATATATTGTTTATCCAGTTGGATACATTGATAGTCTTTGAATTCATATATATTTGTTGATTATATTGAATTATCGTTCTTATTCCAAGAATTGTTGATATTCATTATTCATGATATTATTCTGAAACTCTGAACTATCTTAGAGATGATACTTCGATATTTCAAACTCATGTTATAAAACTCTTTTCCCTTGTTGTATATTACTTGCTGGGCAATTTGTGCTCATTCTTGCTTATTTAAAACCTTTCAGTTAAAGCGGAACATGGAAGTGTCTCTGGGAAAGACAAAGGCAAGGGCAAGGCTACCGACTATCTTGTTCCTTTATGTTTAAGGCTATTATGTTGTGTTAAGTCTATTTTCCAGACTCTGAGTGATCATACTTGAGTTTTAATTATGACTTAGCAATGTTTTATTAAGTCCCTTAGTTTGTTACTAAACAATTTCCCTTCATCTTCTACTTATAACCATTCTTTCTTTGTCAGCTTTTAAAGTCGAACTACTGGCCTTGATGTTCCTTTGTTGTTGACGCGTCTTGGCGTCGCCCATTAGAGATTGAAAATCGGACTCGGCGCTGCGGTTCGAGTCTCTTTGTTATTTGTCATGTTGTGACACGAGTTTGCAGGGGACACATGCCACTTTGGCGCTGCGACGCCGGTCATTTAGGATTGGAGTCGCGCCGCGGCGCGAACTCTGAGCCTCAGAATTTTTTTACAGATTTTTGACTTAGTGAGATTCCCGGGCTCGTAACTTTTTCGTTATAAGTCTGAATTGGCTCGTTCAAGAGCCTACGATTCACAAATCACATACTCTATGTGTTCATCTAAGAATTTTATCTATTCAACTTTGTTTGCTAAAATTCCAACTATTAGTCCATTTTTAACGACATTGATAAACGTTCATGAACGTTCAACGCTTGTTTCTTCGTTCTAAGTTGGAATCCGACCATTTTCGAGTCTGCAACTCTATAATGCCAAATAATACTTGTCTCCATTGGAAACCAACGTTTCCAAGCTCAATACCAAAATTCGACTTCCATTCCGAGAATTTCACGAATTCGACGATTATCATCCAATCGTTTTAATTCTGGAAAAACTTCGTTACTTGAGATTTTTCAATTGTTTCAATTGGATTCAATCCTTTATACCAACATCTTAACATACATGCTTCATTAACTTATAAACATGATAAGTTATTACTAGTTCATTGTGAGTTTATAACTTATAAAAATATAAATTACTTATATTTTCCAGTAAGACCCGCTTTTATAAATAAAGATGAATTTTCTATAAATATTATTTTTGAATATTATGGAATAAATTTGATATAATGTTATAGTAGTCAGGTAATATTTATAAATTTTGCAAAGTAAGCAAGTTGTTATAAAATATTCGTTTAGTTGGGGAATATTCTTTTTGTCGGGAATATTCGTGACGACTCAATCGATGGTAGACCCCATTAACTAAGTATTGTCGTAGTTAGAAAACGACAAAATTATCTTTCTATAAAAATAACTACAGAGGTGTTATCGTTAAAACTGTTGAACTACCCATTAGTAAAAGTACAAAGAATGTCTGGCGTGGTTGCATAGTAAGACACGGTATTGATTATTGATGCTTACGTGAGAAGTCGCTTAGCTATACTCAATTATTGCTACTGATAATTCACGCATCATATCTCTTATATTATTGATTCAATTATTGTCACGAAGATCGCCCTCAGATAATATGTTATATTATTAATTGAGACGACAAGTTATAAATGATTAATAATTGTTGAAAGATTAAATATGTGTTGATTAAAATAAAATGATTTGTGGTAATATTTATTCAATCCTTGATGTATATAAAGAGTCCATATGAGACGTTTGTGGTAAGTTTGATTATTTTATGGGGGGCCCATATGTCATCTTCTAAGAGTCTCTTTCATCAATTGTATTTACCTTTGTGAATAGTAATTACCTTTGTGAATAGTAATTACCTTCAATAATAGTATTTACCTTTGTGAATAGTAATTACCTTTGTGAATAGTAATTACCTTCATCAATAATATTTACCTTCGTAAATAGTAATTACCTTTATGAATAGTAATTACCTTCACAATAGTAATTACCTTCGTCAATAGTAATTACCCCTTAGCAAATAGTAGTTATCCTTCAATATTACCAAGAGTTAAACGCCTCTTGATTGTTCCAAGGGTTAATTACCCCTTCATGAAATAGTAGTTGTCTCTTCAATATTACCAAGAGTCATTTTTGACCCTTCGTTAAGACCAAGAGCCACCCTCGCTTTTTCTATAAATAGAAAGCTCATTCCTTCATTATTTCTTACTTAATGCATTGAAACTCAGAGAGAGAAACTATAGAGAGAAAGAAGAAAAGTATTCTGCTACTTTCACTTTTCAATATTCAGTTCTTCTAAGGTAAGGGATATTATTTGTTGTACCCGTAAGGGGTGTTATTCTTTCTTATTCATGAAGAGAACTTCTGTTATTCCATTCTTTATTATTCTGTTGGAATAACCTGTATACGCGGCATACCCTATACTTGGTGAAATCCCTTTGTTATTCCATTCTTTATTATTCTGTTGGAATAACCTGTATACGCGGCATACCCTATACATAATCTGTATACATGGTTTACCCTATACTTGGTGACATTCTTCTATTATTCTGTTGGAACATCCTGTCTGTGTGTTTTACACCGGACCTGGTTCCGTCTTTATTATTATTATTATTTTGGAACATCCACGTCAGGTGTGTTTTACACCGGACTGGTTAAAATCTTTATCATTCCGTTGGAATATCCTATTCGTGTGTTTTACAGGATCCGGTTCCATCTTTATTATTCTGTTGGAACATCCTGTTGGTGTGAATTTCACGACTCGGGTTTACATTATTATTATTACATTGGAATAACTTGTCTCATGCCAAGCACCGCATGCATGGTGATTTCCTTTATTATTCCATTCGTTATTATACCCGGTTGGTTAAAACTTTGACTTTATACTCCATGAAATTAGTAGAATATTCTTGATATTTGCGTTTCATCCAAAGATCTTTTCATGGAAATATTCTTCCGATCATTTTGAATTTTACTCTACAAAGCAGTATCATGTTGACAATTTGGACGTTATTAGTTCTTGAATAAATTAATTCGTGAACTTGTTTTATTGAATTATTATGTCATTGTCATCATCCTCATGTTATATTATGTTATCTTTGGCTTACGTGCATAGATGAATTTAGTATGATTATGACTAGGGATCATTCGGTATAATCATGGCTTGTTATAAATGATGTGATAAAAGTCCTTAGTGGCCTGTAATGCAGTGATGGATAGTTTTTGGTATGATTATGACCAGGGTGATTTAAGGTATAGTCGCTGACCATTGATAATTTGATGAAAATCCTCGTAGTGGTACAGGGATGATTAGATATTGTGGTTTATTCATTAAACTGAGTCTTAGTGATAAAAATTTTTGAAAACCTTTTAAAACCTAAAAGATAGTAGATTTTATTTTCTACTTGACTCTTTTAATGGATTGCATATTCAGCTATGATTTAAACTGGTTGTCTATTGTATTTTATCGGTTTAACATTGTTGAAGACTATTGATAATTTATTCGCATTATCTTAGTTATAATATTTCTTCTTTGGGCTTGTTTGACTCACCCTTTCTTTCACCGTTCTCTTCAAGAAATAAGAATATAGTTTGGGATGAGTGGGGAACAGAGTAATGGTTCAGAGGATAGCATTAGTAGTCCTCACTATTCTGTGAAATAGTGTGATAATAATTGTAATGAGGACTCCTTTTGAGTTTGTATAATATCTAGTAGACAATATTTGTATTCAAACTCACAGTTTATGTCGTATTGTACACGACAGTTATATTAATAAGTTGTATTTAAATTCTGTACCATGTAAGTGGCGACCCAAGATGGGTGACGTATACCTAATTTTGGGGGCGTCACATTTTCATTGCTCATGACTTATGTCTTCTTTTCATATAACTTATTATGGTTAATGACTTTTAACCATTATTCTTTCTTCTTATTATCATACTAACTTCATTTGTATAAACATGTTACAAGTTCATATCCGTTCATTATAAGTTCATAACTTATATAAGTATTCATGACTTATTACGGCTTAAGTCCGTTAACCATTCATTCCTATTATTCTTTAGCCTGCTAGTTCTACCAATACCCCCTTCTCTAACAAATGAAGAGAAAGAAATTCATGGTTCAAGGTTGTTTACACTTTGATGATTCATGCTTAACCTTTGATCTCCTTCTTGCTTCTTGAAATATGAAAGACTAGCTTTCTAGTTTTCTAACTTATTCTCTCTAAACAATAAGCTATAAGTTATTGGTGGAAAAGCTAACAAGGAAATTCTAACTTTATATTTGCTTATTCTCTCAACCAAATAAGCTCTCAACTTATAAGTAGGATGAAATGAACAACACACAAAATGAGCTAACAAGTCCTCTATTTATAGGAAATCCTAAGTGAGGGCATAATGGTCAAAAGGCCATCCACCTCCTTACTATTCCATACTTTGCCCCTAAGTAAACTTGCTCTCAACACTTTTTGCTTTGTCATCACAACACTTGCCCAACACTCATCTTAGCCATCAAGTCACATTACTTGCTCACCACATGACTTACCCATTAATTCACTTTACTTGCTCAACACTTTGGGTCATCCATGTTCTCATGGGTTTCCCCATGGTTTAAACCATCTCATAACCCATTGGTTACTTACTTTGGGCTTTAGCTTAATTAACTTAGCTTAATTATTTAAACTTTCATTAATTTACTTTGGGCTTGTAATTAAACAAACATTGGGCTTGCATTAATTCTATTGGACTTAACCATTTCCTACATTTGGGCCTTATCATTATGCCCATTGGACTTTAATATTTCCTACACAATCCTATAAATTCATTACATTTGGTTTAAAGCCTTTTTAACGTATAATTTACGTACAATTCTCGTATTCTAACTCGTATACTATTCAATACATACAACATACAATCATTCATACGTACTCGTAAAATAGCTCATATCATACTCGTATTAATTACTTCGTACAATACCTACATATAATACGATCATCGCTTAATTCATTACATGCATTTAAATTCCTTCTCGAAAGTCACTTTCCCTAAACCTTAAGTTTTAAGTCCACAGGCGAAATATTACGTTTTCCATAACTGAAATATTATTGGATATTCCATCCCACCTCGATATTCTATCATTACGTATTTCTCAGAAGTTCAAAAATAATTCATGAGCAGAAATGCGTGAATAGTGTTTTTCGAAAAATTTCTCGGAAAGCTTTTATTTTCGTTTTGGAAATTCAAACACTTTAATTCTATCACGTAGCCAAAATCCTACGATGTTCTAACATGTTTAGGTCATATAACGACCTTCAATTAGCTTGCTCCCATAAATAATCAATTAAATTTATTTAATCATTATAATTAAATAAAATTTTAATTCTTCTAAAAATTTGATTTTCTCGGGCGTTACAGGTACTCTATAATCATCTCATTGGGCATAATCCTTCTTCCATTAGAACCCACTCTTCTATCATAGGGAATGTAGTGGTTGTCGGCATGTCGGTAGATTTTGTAGTGAGACGGGTCCTTTGTCATTTCAGTTGCAAACTTCTTTACTCTTGGGAAGTTTTGTGCCACCAACTATACGCTGGGAAGGTGAGAGAATACCCATGTGAGATAGTTGTTGTCTTTAGTTAGGGATGCCTTTACCCGTGGCATATGAGAGTAAACCATTTCCATGATTAATCCATCTGCCAGGAAGCACCTCTAATGGTTCTTCATCAACTTCCACTACAATTCTTCTCTTGTGATGAACAAGGTGGGGAATGTGAAAATCTTATGGTTCTTCTTCTGCAGAACTGGAGTCTCTTCCACCTTCTCTCTATTTTAAACTGGAGTCAGACCTTTGTAGACTTCCCTCTGATTCCTTATTTTTTGAACTAATATATTTCTCCATTTCTTCACCTTGTGAGCGTGAATCATGCTGACTCCTTTCATCTGATTCATCAGTAAATTCTTTATACTGGTTTTCATCATTAGTGCCTTCTTCAGCATCTTCTCCCTTGGAGTCAAGCTAACCATCACTAACTTTAACGATTGCAGTAGAGTGTTCACCTTGCTTCTTTGAGACAGATTTGGCAAATAGTATGTTGCTCTTTCTCCTCCTTGGGGGTTCAGCAATAAGAGAGTCAAACTTTTATTCCTCTTTAGAATCTGAAGCCTCTGAATTATAACACAAGCTTCTTTAATGTTCAGCATTAGTAAGGGCAGGTCCTTCTTCTTCAGACTCAACATCTTTGGAACCATCATGTGAACTTGTAGGAGTATTTGCAATAGGAGATGCAGTTGTGTCTGTTAGTTCCCAGAGGGCACAATAGATCTAGAAGGGGGGGGGGTTGAATAGATCTTTTTTATTTCAAATACTTTTCAGGTTTATTTTGTATTGCTATTAAATTAGCATATGACAAACATAGGAATCTTTTCAAGCACAGCAGAATAAGTAAAAGATCCCCTTCATTGATATATTTATAATCATACATACATTGTTCGAGAATTAGTTTAGTTGTAAGTAGTTAATACATACATAGCAGTTATAGCAGTTATAGTACATAATGTAAATGACATAATGTAAAAGACACAAGGTATTTTAAGTGGTTCAGAGACTGAAGCTCCTAATCCACTCTTCTACTTTTAACTAGCAGGATTTCCACTAAGGAAGGGCAACACCCTGAATCACTAAGATTCCTTCAAGGCCAGCAACCTTGGGACTTCAATTCACTAAGAACTCTTTAAGGCCAGCAGCTTTGGGACTCCTCTAGTTCCCTAGGAACTCTTCAAGACCAGCAGGCTTCGAACTTCATTTAGTCCTTCCGGACAAGGACCCTTCTGGCCCTGCTTTGTTGAGTTATTTGTTTGTTGTTGTTGGAGTCGGTGCTGAGCTGCTAAGATGTCTTCATGCTCTGATCATCTTCTATACTTAGCAACTTGGCTTGATCATCCTTGAAGAGCAGTTGAGTGTTGCATGATGCTCAGCTTCTTCAGTTACTCAACCACTTCAGATGACCCCTCGATGAACTGCCTTGAAGATCATTTTGAGATGGTACTTGATGGCTGCACATGAGAGGGTTCTAAGCGGACTGTATGTTCTTCTTCTAGGTACTTAGAAGCTTTCTCACGCTTGACACCAAGATGGCATTTGTGATCTCCCTTCTTGATACTTGATGCCTTCTCATGATGGACTTGCTAAGATGACTGTGAGCTCTTCTCTATTGTACTTAGAGTTTTCCAATGATCGACATCAAGATGACATGATGCTCTTCTTTCTCTCGACAGTTCAGAACACTCCTCATGTAGTAGAACTCTCACTTCTACATAGTAGAACTAACACTTCTACTTCTTTCTTTGTCTGTATTCTGAGTGTTGTTGGTGGATCGTAGAGTGAGCCTTTGGACTCACTATCTCACATGGTTTAGATAAGTCCACCTTTTCTCCAAACTCGGCAACTCCAGCAACCTTCGATCTTTGAAGCTCTTCTAAATTTATACTCCTTTCCAATCCTTCCGTTGGAAAGTAGCCGTTGAAGGTTATTCAAATATCTTCACAGATCTCAAGTTACTTGAGGTAGACTGCTTGATGTGATATGTCATACTTTTTTTGATGCTGCATTCTACTGTTTCACCTACCCCGTCAGATGTATCACTTTAATATCTTGGGCAGGTTGAAGACTTTATTTTCTCTTTCTGATTTCTCGATCAGAGGTTGTCCTATTGCATCGATGCTCTCAATTAGCACTTGTCCGAATGTTACCCTTCAGATTGAACCTTTGCCAATGCTTCAGTCTTCAGCTATTCGAACTCTACAATTCTGATGCACGTCTTCAAGGACCTGATCGTAGTGTCTTGTTGAGTGTTGCTCATTAGCTGGTAGAGTTAACACTACGATCTTGAAGAGGGTTGATTGGATATTCAATGTAGAATACCTCATCCTTGTATTGTGTAGTGCTTCAATACTCTATTTGCTTCAACTGTTCTCAGAGACTAATGGCCTAATTCCTTGCTCTGGTCCCCTTCTGAATATCAAGACACTTCTGATTTGTGGCGCGTCCAGCTTGCTTTCTCCTTGTGATCTCCCATTCACTTATCATCAATGAACTGACATTGCACTTAATCACTTTAGCCTTTCTCTTCAGAAGCTGACCAGTATCTCAGTTCACCTTCCATCAGTTCCTTCTTCGTTTAGCAAACACTACGATCTTGGTTGCTTCCAAGATCGGTGTCTTCTGTTCACTTGATAGCTACTGCATTAGCTGAATTTCCTTAGTCAATTTTTGAAGTCTTCTTTGGATCTCCTTGTGGAAGAATTCATCACGAATGACCTTACAACTCAATCTTGATGCTGATTGGGTTGGTTCTTAGATCTTCTGTTAGCCTGCATGCCATTCGTTGAGTACATCATTTCTTTTTAAGGACTTTACAAAGTTGTTTTGCTTATGTAGGATCAACCTAACATATTTGATCAACCTAACATATCTCCTTCTGACTAGGATCTCCATCATCACTTAGATCTCCTTGTATCGTAGAGATGAGTATTTTCAGGACTGATTACTCTACGATTATTTGACAGCAGTACGAGCGTAGTCTTCTTTGACCGTTATGTTTGTGAAGTTCTGCTCTCGTAGTAAGTTCTTCTTGAATGATGCTCGATAATCTTCTGTTGTGAGCTTCCTTGAGGATTCTTCTCATATAGCATTCTTGACTGGCTTTTGAGCACATAAGACCCTTTTCATCTTCAGTTGCATGGCCTGCTCCCACATACAGATTAGCAGCCATGTGAGCTCCATTCTGGTTAGCTCAGAGGGTATTCAAGGACAGGCTTGGACAGATAGGAACTCTATCATAATCATCTTTGAATTGTCCTTAGCCTTCTGCTAGTTGAGTCTTCTTGACTGAAGTCTTCTGCTTCATCATTCCTTAGTGTGGTTCGAGTGACCAAGTTCCTGCAGGTTTAAATATATTTCGATTTTTGGTACCCATAATTAAATGGGTCCTGCTAGGTTAGTTTTCTAAACCCATGTTCCTCTTATTTGGAAAATCATCATATTTATCACCAACAGACATATTCATGCATGCAATTATCTTAAGATAATACATTTTGAGATGCATGGTGAGTTTGCGTAGGATTTGACATTAAATAATGCACTCATTATGGATTCATCATTTACTGGGTTATGTTCACAATGTTTAAGCTTTCACAAAGTGAGAATCAACTCTACGATTTAGGAGTATCTAGTTGATTCATTGAGGTGATCAGTTTCTATGAATCAGCAAGATCCTCTTGCAGAACTGATCATGCTCTGTGTTGTCAAACACCTAGAACATAGGCTTATACATACATACTAACCCACCAGCAAAGATTACTTCACATAAAGTTTATTAGGCCTGTGATGCTCTTATGACCCATTTCAGATTTCCTTCATGATTTCATCTTCAACCTAAAACTTGGATGGAGAGAAGGTTTATAGTCATTTGAGTTTCCATCCTCAGGTAACTTTCTCTCTTCACCGTTTTAGGTAGATTATGACTCCTTGACAGAATACTGTTATAGTTCATAAGTAGATAAAATTATGATGTATATATTTATAATAGTGAGGAACCGTAGCTTTTTACTGTCAGTTACTAAACAGTCATTTATCTTAGATATACTGAGTTTAGGTATTGATGTGCATAGCTTTACTTTTGTTCATGACAGCTTATTGCTCTTGTTGACCTTCAATCAACCAGTCGTTGTCTTGAAGATGTAGGCCAAGAGAATCTCAGGATTAAGATCTTTGACATCCTTTAGCTGACAGAGTTTGAACCCAGCTGTTGGTTGACCAGACCTATATCTGAGGAGAACCTCTTTCTTCTCTGGATAAACATTTCTTTGCATGTATGGTCTTTTCATTTTTTAGACGGGTGGATGCTTGACTCTTTGTCATTGATGTCTCTTGAGCTCTCTTGTCTAATCTTTAGACTACAAGATTGACTGTAGGCAAGGATTGGTCTTGTTGATGTAATAATCTAGACCATGGACCAATCTAAGCAGCTTCAGGTGTATATACACACTTAACATATACATAATATTTCCAACATTGAGCTCATCTGCATATAACGAGTTACTTACTACTAAACTAAGTTTAGAACAATGTTGGTGCCTGGGATCAGACT
Source organism: Panax quinquefolius (assembly GCA_020205615.1). Taxonomy (NCBI): domain Eukaryota; kingdom Viridiplantae; phylum Streptophyta; class Magnoliopsida; order Apiales; family Araliaceae; genus Panax; species Panax quinquefolius. The sequence goes on along the minus strand of CM035171.1, from coordinate 78,876,098 downwards.
CAAAGAAATTAGCTTTTGAATATAGCATGGGAACCTACTCTGATACCAATTGTTAGTTCTCAGAGGGCACAATAGATCTAGAAGGGGGGATGAATAGATCCTTTTTATTTCAAATACTTTTCAAGTTTATTTTGTATTGCTATTAAATTAGCATATGACAAACATAAGAATCTTTTCAAGCACAACAGAATAAGTAAAAGATCCCCTTCATTGATATATTCATAATCATACATACATTGTTCGAGAATTAGTTTAGTACATAATGTAAATGACATAATGTAAAAGACACAAGGGGTTTTAAGTGGTTCAGAGACTCAAGCTCCAAATCCATTCTTCTGCTTTCAACTAGCAGGATTTCGACTAAGGAAAGGCAAAGACCTCGAATCACTAAGATTCCTTCAAGGCCAGCAACCTTGGGACTTCAGTTCACTAAGAACTCTTCAAGGCCAGCAGCCTTGGGACTCCTCTAGTTCCCTAGGAACTCTTCAAGCCCAGAAGGCTTCGAACTTTGTTTAGTCCCTTCGGACAAGGACCCTTCTTGCCCTGCTTTGTTGAGTTGTTTGTTTGTTGTTGTTAGAGTTGGTGCTGAGCTGCTAAGATATCTTCATGCTCTGAACATCTTCTATTCTTAGCAGCTTACCTTGATCATCCTTGAAGAGCAGTTGAGTGTTGCATGATGCTCAGCTTCTTTAGTTACTCAACCACTTCGGATGACCCCTCGATGAACTGCCTTAAAGATCATTTTGAGATGGTACTTGATGGCTACACATGAGAGGCTTCTAAGCTGACTGTAAGTTCTTCTTCTTGGTACTTAGAAGCTTTCTCACACTTGACACCAAGATGGCATTTGTGATCTCCCTTCTTGGTACTTGATGCCTTCTGATGATTGACTTGCTAAGATGATTGTGAGCTCTTCTCTATTGTACTTAGACTTTTGCCATGATCGACATCAAGATGACGTGATGTTCTTCTTTCTCTCTGCAGTTCGGAACACTCCTCATATAGTAGAACTCTCACTTCTACATAGTAGAACTCACACTTGTACTTCTTTCTTTGTCTGTCTTCTGAGTGTTCTTGGTGGATCATGAGTGAGCCTTTGGACTCACTATCTCGCATGGTTTAGATCAGTCCACCTTCTCTCCAAACTCGGAAACTCCAGCAACCTTCGATCTTTGAACTTCTTTTAGATTTATACTCCTTTCCAATCCTTCCATTGGAAAGTAGGCGTTGAAGGCTATTCAAATATGTTCACAGATCTCGAGTTGCTTGAGGTAGACTGCTTGATGTGACATGTCATACTTTTTCTGATGCTGCAGACTACTGTTTCACCTACCTTGTCAGATGTATCACTTTAATGTCTTTGGCAGTTAAAGACTTTATTTCCTCTTTCTGATTTCTCGATCAGAGGTTGTCCTATTGCATCGATGCTCTCAATAAGCACTTGTCCGAATATTACCCTTCAGATTGAACCTTTGCCAATGCTTCAGTCTTCAGCAATTCAAACTCTAAGATTTTGATGCACGTCTTCAAGGACCTGATCGTAGTGTCTTGTTGAGTGTTGTTCATTGACTGGCAGAGTTAACACTACGATCTTGAAGAGTGTTGATTGGATCTTCAATGTAGAACACCTCTTCCTTGTATTATGGAGTGCTTCAATACCTCTATTTGCTTTGACTGTTCTCAGAGACTGATGGCCTAATTCCTTGCTCTGGTCCCCTTTTGAATATCAATATACTTCAGATTTGTGGCGCGTTTAGCTTGCTTTCTCCTTGTGATCTCCTGTTCACTTATCACCAATGAACTGACCCTGCACTTAATCACTTTAGCCTTGCTCTTCAGAAGCTGATCAGTATCTCGGTTCACCTTCCATCAGTTCCTTCTTTATTTGGCAAATACTACGATCTTGGTTGCTCCCAAGATCATTGTCTTCTGTTCACTTGATAGCTACTGCATTAGCTGACTTTCCTTAGTCAGCTTCTGAAGTCTTCTTTGGATCTCCTTATGGAAGAATTCATCACGAATGGCCTTACAACTCAATCTTGATGATGATTGGGTTGGTGCTTAGATCTTTTGTTAGCCTGCATGCCATTCGTTAAGTGCTCTCTAGTTTCCTCGGATGTAGCTTGTAGCTTGAACCACAGGCTTCGTTCCTTTGGATATTCTGGGAGTGCTCATTTGTTGAGAACCGTAGATGTTCTACGATTCAACCTTGGCATTGTGAGCACTTCTGTTGAGGTCGTAGTTCTGCATTCTACGACTCAGCTTCGGCTTGTGCAGACACATCGATCTCGAGATCAGATCTTGACACTATACGATTTCTGCCTTGTGCTTGTTGTCTGCATCTGATCTTGCTCGACTACGATCTCTACATGTAATCAATGGACTCTACAAACTCAGGGTGTAGTTTACGATCCTTGGCATAGCTTCGGTATCAGTGGACTCTACGACTCCGAGTGTAGTCAATGTTTCTAACTTGGCATCGGTAGATGACCGGTCGGCTTGTAGGCAGGTAGTCTCTACGATTCTGAACATGACTTCCTCAGCATACTATGATCATGTGGAAGCTCTACTCGACACACTACGATCCTTCTTCGTTTCCCCTAGAAGTCTACGAACTTCGAGATCTACTATCTTGCATACTCCTATTATGCCTCGATAGCTCTCGAGTCGACCTCGACTCTCCTGGTAGACTACGACTTCTAGTGCAGTGCTCGACGATCAGACAAGCCTATCTATTACATCATAAGATCAACCTAACAAGCTTGACCTTTCTATATTTATAGTCCTTGTACATCATTTCTTTTTAAGGACTTTACAAAGCTATTTTGCTTATGTAGGATCAACCTAACATATTTGATCAATTCATTCTAACTCCTTGTATATATACTTCTATTATTTATCAAAGGACTTTACAGCTTTTCTTAATGCAAGCATACTTGCATATTCATTCATATATAAATCATAATCAAATCATATATTAAATAGGAATATCATTCACATGTTTATTCTTGACAGTGTCAACTCGCAACCTTTCTTCATCATCAAAGTGGATGCTATGAGAGTTAGCCATAGGGATTGCATATTCTTCTTCACCATCGGAGTTGGCTATTTCTTACATAAACACGGATTTTTCTTCATTGCTGGACTTGCTCTTTGAGGGTTCAATCTTAGAGCTTTCAGTTCCCTGACCATCTTCTCACTCTACATCCTCTTCTTTGTTGGATGGACTTTCTTGGGGAACTGGGGCTGACTTCTTTATCACTTTTGTTTTCTTTTTAGATGGCTCTTGGAGTAATCTGTTACTCCTTCTTCTCTTTGGGGTTTCTGCAGTTGATGCTCGTTCCTCTCCTGCTTCATTTCTCTTGTTATCATTGGAGAGACTGCTTGGTGGATCCTTTGTATTCTTCACACTCTTAGACCTTTTCTTTGCTGGTGTGGCTGTTACTGATACAGAGTCATCAGAATGGGATGGCTTATTTTCCACCTCTCGAGCCTTTCCCTTTTTTGTCGAGACCTTGTTGCTGCTCCCAATAGTTATTAGCCTCTTATTTTCCTTGGGATTTTTCTTCCAGTTTATAATCAGCTGTGGGGACATCACTTTACGAACGTTCAGTGGTTCTCCTGTAAGACCCCAACTTTTATGAATAAAGAATAATTTTCTCGAAATGTATTTTTGAATATTATGGTGTAGATTTGATATAATGTTATAGTTGTGGGTAATATTTACAAATTTTGCAAAGTAAGTAAGTGGTTATATAATATTCGATTGGTCGGGGAATATTCATTTTAACAAGGAATATTCGTATAACGACACAATCATTGGTGGACCCCACAACAGAAGTATTGTCGTAGTTAGAAAAAGACAGAATTATCTTTTTATAAAAATAATAACTAAAGTGTTACCGTTAAACTGTTGAACTACCCGGTAGTAAAAGTATAGTAATACGCGTGGTTGCATAGTAGCACACGGTATTGATTATTGATGCTTAAGTAAGAAGTCACTCAATTATACTTAATTATTGCTACAGTAATTGTTGAATCATATCTCTCATATTATTGATTCAATTATTCTCATAGTATCATCTGCATAATATTTATTATTATTAAATTAATTATTGAGAAGACAAAGTTATTCATATTATTATTTGCAATATTGACAATGTCTAGAAGTTCTGTCAAGGAGAGGTTTGGTCACCTAATTGCGCGCTAATAAGGAGAAATCCTTATCGAAAAGCCCCCTCTTTCCTGGGAATGACCTGGTTGTTAAATATTGTGAATTATAATATTAATGATGAATAAGTTTGTTTTGATTAAAGATGAAATGGATAGTTCCATTGTGTTGGAATTATTAGTGTTAGTGAAAGTCGACATTTATTTCGATAATAATTGATGTCTGGAGGTTATGTTGACCAATCGGGTAATTAACCGGATAAATGAGCATATAATTGCTATTAATTCACATGATTATAACTATTTGTTCACATGTGTGTACTATTGATTCACATTCTTATACTATTAGGGGAGGTGGTACAAGATTGATAATACTTGCATGACTAAGTTAAAAATGGAGGTATAGTTGAAGGTATTATACTGTAATTAGTTTTTTCACATGATTATACTATTAAGTCACATGAATGAACTATTAATTCACATTATTTACTATTAGGGGAGGTGGTGCAAGATTGATAATACTTGCAAGACTAAATTAAAAATGAAGAAAAAGAGGAAGGTATTATACTATAATATTTTGAGCCCTAAAACGTGCAATTATCAAAATTATATTTTCCTGTAAATAGAAGCTCATTCTTCCTTCATTTCTCACCAATTCACTAAAGCTATAGAGCAATTATTATAGTGAGAAATTATAGAGAGAAAGAAGAAGAGAAGTTATAATGGGTATTATTCTTTTATATTCATGAAGAGGGTTATTTTCTTTCAATACTCGTAAGGGTTGTTATTCCATTCTTTATTATTATGTTGGAATAACTTTTGTCATGCAAAGTACCGCATACATGGTGAAATTCTTTTGTTATTCCATTTTTATTATTACATTGGAATAACTTTTGTCTATGTGGTCTATCGCATGCACGGTGAATTCGTTGTTATTCCATTCTTTATTATTCATTGGAATATCGTATGCATGCGATTACGCATGACTTTGGTTCCATTCTTTATTATTACATTGGAATAACTCGTCATGCGGATTAGGCACGCGCTGGTGAATTCTTCTGTTATTCCATTCTCTATTATTCTGTTGGAATAACATGTCTATATGGATTACCGCATGCATAGTGAATGATCCTTCATATTCATTCCTTATTAAATTGTGGAAATGATCTGTCTACGTGGATTACCGCATGGCGGGTAAAAATCCATTTGCGGTTTCATATATTCTATTATACTCAGTTGGTTAAAGTTTTGGCTTCTATACTCCATGAAATTAGTGGAATATCCTTGATATTTGTGCTTCATCAATTATCTTTTCATGGAAATATTCTTCTGAGCATTCTTGAATTTTACCCCACAAAGAAGTATCATGTTGATAATTTGGACGTTATTGATTTCTGGATAAATTAAAATTATAAATCTTTAAAATTTATCCTTGAACTTGTTTTATTGAATTATTATGTCATTGTCATCATCCTAATGCTTATATTGTGATTAAAGTCATCTTTGGCTTGCGTACATAGATGGACTTTGTATGATTATGACCAGGGATTATTCGGTATAATCATGACCGTAATGTGACGAATGATGTGGTAAAAGTCCTCATGGGCCTTTAGTTCATTGATGGACAGTTGTTGGTATGATTATGACCAGGGATAATTCGTTATAATCATGACCATTGATGATTACATGAATATCCTTGGCTGTGATGCAGGGATGATTCGATTTTATTTATTAAGCTGAGTCTCAACGATAAAGTTGATGAAAAACTTTTTAAATCATAGAAGATAACAGATTTTATGCTCTAATTGACTCTTCTAATGGATTGCTTGTTCCGCTGCAGTTAAACTCGTTGTCTATTATATTCTATAAGTTTAACATTGTTGAAGGCTAATGATCTAATGATAATTTATTCTGCATTATCTTAGTCATAATATTTCTTACTGGGCTAGTTGAGCTCACCCTTTCTTTCACTGTTCTCTTCAGGAAATGAGAACGTAGCCGAGACTAGTCGGGGAACGGAGTGACGGTAGAGATGATAGCATTAATAGTCCTCACTATTCTGTTAAATAGTGTGACAATAAATGTAATGAGGACTCCATTGAGTGTGGATATTATGTAGATGACAATATTTATATTAAAACTCTTAGATTATGTTTTGTCGTATTTTACACGACTGTTGTATAATTAAGTTGTGTTTGAATTTTGTACCATGTATTTGTTGACTCAAGATGGGTGATGTATACTTGTTTTGGTGGCATCACAGTTGGTATCAAAGCTTAGGGATATGATCCCTGACTGAGATGTGAGATAAGAACTAGGAGGGGAGAGACGGGAAATTTCTTCGCTAATATGACCTACCTAAGTTTATTTGGTATTTATTTGGTCGGTCAGAGTATAAGTATAATATGTGTCATGTCAATTAACCCATGTTTTGTGGCAGTATTTGAAAATGGCATCCGAAAATGTTGAGATAATCAATGAAGCACATGAGACCGTTGAGTCACCAACGATCAATACCCAAGATAATGTCCATCAGGATGGCAATAATCCTCAGAAAAACAACAACACTGACCAAATGATGAATGATGGAATGTTCAGAGACTTTATGTAATTCATGCAACATTAGGCGAGAGCGGCTCATGTCCAAAATGTAGGTGGAAACATTGGAAACTCTCAAACGGTCACCGCTAAACCGTTCAATGAGCTGGGACCACCGGAGTTTATTAGAGAGCCAAAACCACTTAAGGCAGAGACGTGGATAAAGCAGATCACCAAGATATTTGATGTCTTGGGATGCTCTGAGGATCAAAAGATTCCCTTTACCACCTTTATATTATGAGGAGAGGCAGACTACTGGTGGGAATCGGTAAAGCGTACTCAACCTGGCATATTGAAGATGTCTTGGGAGAAGTTCCAAGAACTATTTAACGACAAATACTTTCCCAAAAGTATTCGTCACATGAAAGAGGTAGAGTTCATCAACTTGGAGCAGAAAAATATGACCGTGTCACATTACGAAGCTAAGTTTTCCGAGTTGTCCCGGTTTGCGTCTCACTTGGTTGATAATGAGGAGAGAATGACGCGGATGTTTCTAAGAGGATTGAAACCCAAGATACCTCAATATCTAATTCCTCATAAACTGTTTTTGTATTCAGATGTTGTAAATAGGGCTCAGTTATTGGAGCGCGATAACGAGTCAACCCAACCAAGAGAAAGCAGCAGGAAAAATTATAATACCAGTGGTGGCAGTCATAGAAGCGGTGACAGCAAACATGGAGGGAATCAACATGGCAAAAATGGTAACCACTTCGGTGGTAATCATGGCCAAGATAATAAGAATGGACTTTTCAAGAAGAGGAGATTCAACAATGATTGAAAGACGTCAGCACCAACACCCGTTGTTAAGGAAGGAGAACGACCATCAATCATATATTACAAATATGGAGGGGAAGGACACATCAGTCCAAGTTGCGGGATGCAGTCCAAAGTATGTTACAATTGTGGAAAAGAAGGGCAACTAGCCCGATTTTGTCGTACACCAAAGTCAAGTCCAGCTGGAATGGAGGCATCAAAGGGTGTCCCAGACAAGACAAATGTATTGCCCGAGAAATTCGGATCCTTTGTAAAATATTTGAAAGAATTAAATAATGAATAAAATAATATTATTTGTTAATATATGTGTTAATAAGATGTATGTCGTTCTATCACCTAGAAATGTCGGAACATGGTAGTATTTGAACCACGTGAATGAATTAAAGTGTTTGAATTTTCAAGATGAAAATAAAAGTTTTCCGAGAAAATTTACTAAAAACACTATTCACCGTTTATCGCTCGGGAATTATTTTTGAACTTTCGAGAATTACGTAACGTTAGAATATCGAGGCGAGATGGATTATGTAATAATAATCTAAGTATGGAAAACGCAATATTTCGCATGCGGACTTAAAATGAGAATGTATGTGTTAAAACTTAATGAAATGTATTAATGTAACTTGGTATATATATATTAGTTCATAAGCTCAAAGGTATAAACCTAGGTGGGATTATTCTTAAAGCCCAAGTAGTTAATAATGTGAAGCCCAAACTATATTAAAGACTAGCCCAAAAAGATTTGGTTAATCAAATTCAACTTAAGCCTAAATGGTGATCCATTAGTTAATTGAGATCCATGGGGCAACCCATGGGTGAAGTAGGGACCAAGACTTTTGTGTGGCGGGCAAGAATTAAGAGTAATAGTCAAGTTTACATAGTGTGCAAGTAGTGAATAGTAAGGAGGTTAACTCAGGAGGTGGGATGGCTTAAATGTCCATAGTACCCTCACTTTGAGTTGCCTATAAATACCAAGATTAATTTCTTAAGTTGGTTGTTTAATTTTCATTCAACTCCTCTCAGGAGTAACAACTTATTTGGTAGATAGAATAAGCCACTTAAGCACTTATAAGTCATCTCAACTTTTGACTAGAGTTTCCAAAGTGAAGTGAAGCAATAGTTCATCAAAGGTAAAGTATCTTGTCTCTTCCATATCTATCATAATATGATTGATACAGAAGTGGGATGGTTTAAGGATAACATATCATAAGTCATTGATGAATTAACTTAAGCCGAATAAGCAACTTGAACCTAAATAAGTTGATGAACTTATGAAGAATTTGCCATTTGTTGTCATAAGTATGAGAATTGTAGTTAATGAGTTAAACAAGTCATTGACTTATGAGAATAAGTCAAAACCTACTTTGATAATAAGTTGGTGTAATAAATAACTTATAATGATAAAAATCCACCTAAAATGATTAGTAATGAGGTTTCGCCGGAATTCACACGATTTGACGATAATCGTCGAGTTTGTGAAATTCTCGGAATGAAAGTCGTATTTTGTGTTTGACATTGGAAACATTGGTTTTCGATGGAGACAAGTCATATTTGGAATTATAGAGTTGCGAACTCAAAAAATGGTCGGATTCCGACTTAAAACGAAGAAACGAGCGTTGAACATTCACGAACGTTTATCATTTTCGTTAAAATTGAACTAATAGGTGAAATTTTAGCAAACAAAGTCGAATAGATAAAATTCTTGAATGAACGCATAGAGTACGTGATTTCTGAACCGTAGGCTCTTGAACGAGCCAATTCGGACTTATAACGAAGAAGATACGAGTTCGGGAATCTAACAAAATTTAAAGTCTGTAAAAAATTTCTAGTGCACAGAGATGGCGCCGTGGCACCAGCCCAAGTCTATTTCGCCCACGCCGCAAAGTCGAGCTTAGTCAGAAGCAAGTAGCCATAAGCTTCGGAGAGTGAAATACAGCTGTGTACGACAATTAACACTTGAGACTCGCATGCCATTGGCCGAGTCCGGGTTCTAAGCGGCAATAGATAGGTGACGCCAGTAGCAACACCAAGTGTAAAAAAAAATCGGTCTTGCATATGGCGCCTACCTCAAGACCAAGACAATAATGAATGCTTACATATAGATCATGATTAATAATTGATAAGCAATTAAATAAAGTTCTTAATGAAACATTGTTAAGACATAATTAAGTCTTAAACATAAACATTTAGAGTTAAGTTAAGTCAATTACTTATGGATGTAAGAATGACGTAATGGAAAGCCGGAACCTATAATAACAAATCTAATATGTATTTAGATTGAGAAGTAGGGTAAGATTCTTTAGGAACCATGTGTGATCATTCATGACCTAATGTTCTATGTTATGCTATCATCTAAAGACGTAAAGTGCACGTGTTATAAATTGTAGCAGACGCTAAAGGCAAGTACTCTAACCCTTGTTCCAGTTCGATCTGGGAAAGTCTTTGTGGTACATGTATTCTTCGCATGAGTTATTATTTGAGGAATGTCAAAGCCAATCCTTTCAGCTAGACGTATGCTATGTTATTCTATCAAGTGTTGATAAGGATTTACCGAACTAATATTGTTGTGGTTTTCAAAAGTAGAGTGTGTATGCTCAAATTGTTTTGTCGTCAAACGATAGACATGTGAGGTTGCCACAACTTAAACGTATACACGTTTAATGAATGTAGTGTTGATCAACATAGAGTACTATAGGCTGATCACCTAGGCGTGCTTGTAAGCTATACCGGACTTACGGACTTCGTGCCGGGATGTCCTTTTCAAAGTACTTATGAAATGCTTATGGTCTTGAACCGGAATTGATGTTTTACTGAATATTGTTGTTGTAAAACGTTTTGAAGGAAAAGAATGGTTATTTTTAATTTTCAATAGTACTTCGTAACTCTTGTCCAGCTATTGAAGATATATGATTCCTATGTTTCAAGCATGCTATTTTCCTAGAATTGTTGTACTTGCTGAGCTAGTTAGGCTCATTCTTGCTTGAACCATGTGAATGCAGTTAAGATAGAACGGACCGATGGATCCGGCAAGGATTAAGTGAAGGCGAAAGTGAACCCGTAGATTGCATATGTAATAGTATAGATTTTGTAAGGAATAATATTGATATTATGACAAAGACAATGTATTGGTTGTAAAGAACCTAGGGAATGTAAATATTCTTTTGATATATATAAGACATATCCATTCTTTTGAGGCATTTCAATTGAATGTTTATGTGAACTGTAGCACCGTGTAGCACCATCTGTCGGGTTGGAAGATACCCGGATTTGGGGGCGTCACAGGTTGGTATCAAAGCATTAGGTTATAAAACTTAAGGGGGGGGGGGGGAAATAAAACCTTAAGTCATAACCTTAAGAAAAGTCAAAGAATAAAAGATGGAAGTTAACCTTATAAAAATGCATCTTATATGTTATGTGTTTTTATTATACTGACGTTTACTAATCAACTTTTTGTGTTGTTGTAGATGTTAGGAGAAAATAGAGATATACAGGTAGTCATCAAAGGGTCGATAAACCAGATAGAAATCATACCGAACCCCATAACAGCAAATCCTGAGATAGTTGTGGTGGAGTCTGGAGACTCCGAAAGCTTAGACCTCATGTCTGTATTTGACGGCATGTTGGAAGAAGAAGTGGAGATAGTATCCTTCAATCTAGTTGCTATATCAGCAGAGATAACTCCAGGGGAGTCGATGATGTCACTGTTCATGTCAGTGATAGATAGAAATGTACATTACTGTCAGGAGGTCAAGGAGCTAAAGGCGGAGCTCCAAGCGGTTATAGAGGACAAGACGGATGTGGAGTCCATGTGGGAACATGAACATGACGAGAGAGTTTTGGTTAAGGACAAGGTCCATGAGCTAAAACAAGAGGTCTTTGAGCTTAGGAGCGAGCTAAAGACCAAGAAATAGAAGATAGGGAAAATATCCTATATCCATAGGAATTCTCATGAGGATTTCCAGTTTTAGGTAGCTGGTTATCCGGTAGAGATAGGGCAGACACGACATACTATCAGCCGAGATATTATTGTCGGTCTTGCCAAGGCAGCTTTCGAGAATGCCTTAAGGCAGATATGATCGAGTAGTTGTTAGAGTAGTTAGGTATGTACATATTTGTGTATATAGTAGTGACGTAAATCCCTCTTTTGTATAATCAAGGGTAGTCTTTTGTAATTCCCAATTTTTGGAAAGCAATAACGGGAAAGTAATGTATTAAGCTCGGGCTGTGTAACCGATGTAGTATTATACTACAATGAATTAATATAAGTTTCATTTTCAAAAAATGTTGAGTAAGGAATGTTTAAGTTATTGTTTAGCATTGAATAATAACTAACTGACAGGAACTAAATAATAACGAAATATGTGTTTATTGTAACAGCAAAATGCCGCCAAGAAGAGTACCACGTACCCAAGGTGCGAACACGAATCAATCGGAGGGAGGTCTGGTTAACCCCAAGCATGAATTTTTGAAACTTTTAACCGCAGCGTTTAACCAAACTAGGGCTAATATCCCCGTAAATCCTAATGTAGTACGAGCTACTACATTTAAGGACTTTAAGAGTGTGGGTCCGCCAGAGTTCAAAGGAACTACGGACCCTATCAAAGCCCAAACGTGGGTTAGGGAGATTGAGAAGGCATTTATAATAGCAAATGTCAACAAGGCCCAAAAGGTTGCCTTTGCAACCTACATGATGAAGGGAGAGGCCAACTTCTGGTGGGAGGCTAATCAGGCAAGGGCCGGAGTAGATGTGATAACGTGGGTGAGGTTCAAGAAAATATTCTACGAGAACTACTTTCCCACGAGCATGCAGGGAAGGATGGAGATGCGATTTTTAGATTTAAAACAAGGGGACATGATGGTTCCCCAGTATGCCGCCAAGTTTAATGAATTGGCAATGTTCGCTCCACATCAAGTGGATACCGAGGTGAGGAAAGCTCGAAGGTTCGAGCAGGGCTTGAAACCCTGGCTCTATAATCGTATCTCTGTGTTCTAAAGTACTTCCTTTGGAGTTGTTTTAGAGAAGTCAATAATTGCAGAAGGTGGTAGCGAGGGGTTGAGCCAATACCACAAGGACAAGAAAAGCAAGGGGAAGGTGGAGGGAGGAGTGAAAGTTGAAGGTGCCAGCGGGAGTGGTGAAGGGTATAAAAGGAAGGTAGTTAGCTCGGGGAATACCAGAGTGAAACAAGGAGACCCTAAGAGGAGGATGGAGGACTGTAAAACCTGTGGGAAGACTCACCTAGGAGTCTGTCTCAAAGGAAAGGTCGTGTGTTATAATTGAGGACAAGAGGAGCATATTGCACCAAACTGTCCAAGCCCGAAGAAGAATCATGGGTGCTTTGTATGTGGGTCTATGGACGACATGGCAAAGAACTGCCCAAAGAAGGGGACAGACGGGAATAAGGGCACCAATAGTGGTAAGTTAACTATTGGGGGTCCAACAGAATTGGGTAGGTAGATGGTCTGTACCTTTAATATGAATAATCAAGACGCGATGGCCTTGGGGACGAGTAATCGCAAGTATTATTCCGATTAACGACTTAAATGCATACGTGTTGTTTGACTCGGGTGCTACTTGTTCGTTTATCGCATGTGATTTTGCTAGACGACAAGGATTACTTCCCAAAAAGTGATTTATACCTTTGAACATTAAGGTAGCAAACAAAGAGATAATTCCTGTTGAAGATATTTATAGGAGTTGTTGCATAAACATTCGAGGTTGTAAATTATCGATAGATCTTATACCGATAAAGTTAGGAGAATTCGATGTAATTCTCGGAATGGATTGACTTATAAATCATGGGGCAAATATAGATTGTCAAAAGAATTGCGTAAGTATTAAAACATCAATTCAATCTCATGTAATATTTTACGGGAATAAATCGCTGGGACGTTCGTGTTGTCTTACCATGACACAAACTAGGAAATTATTGAGGAAGGGGTGTGTAGGTTATTTGTGTCATGTGGTGGATACCCAGAGAGTGGGAGCGACCATGGAACAAATACCTATAGTTAGTGAGTTCGTGGATGTATTTCCTACTAAGTTACCGGGTCTTCCGCCGGATAGGGAGACCAAGTTCATAATAGATATTATGCCAGGAGCGGCACCAGCTTCCAAGGCACCGTATCGTATCGCGCCAGTGGAGATGAAGGAGTTGATGGTACAGCTGCAAGAATTGTTGGACAGGAAGTACATTCAACCGAAAGTGTTTACGCAGTGAGCAGCAGAGTGCTTTGTTAAGAAGAAGGACGGATCGTTGAGACTTTGTATCGACTACCGAGAGTTGAACAAGTTAACTATAAAGAATAAGTATCCGTTGCCCAGGATCGATGATCTTTTTGATCAGTTGAAGGGGGCAAAATATTTTTCCAAAATAGATTTAAGGACGGGGTATCATCAGCTGAAGGTTAGGAATGAAGATGTGCAAAAGATAGCATTCAGTACTCGTTATGCTCATTACGAGTTTCTAGTGATGTCATTTGGGTTGACTAATGCACCAGCTACATTTATGGACATGATGAACAGAGTGTTCAAACAATATTTGGACAAGTTCGTCGTGGTGTTTATTAATGATATTCTAGTCTAATCTAAGACACCAGAATATCATGCTGAACACCTAAGAATATTGTTGGAGACATTAAGAAATGAGAAGTTATATGTGAAGTTCACTAAGTGTGAATTTTGGTTAGAGAGGGTACATTTTTAAGGTTATGTTATTAACCATGAGGGAATTTCAGTAGATCCAGCGAAGGTGGAAGCCATGATGTATTGGGAACAACCGAAAACTCCGACTGAGGTACGGAGTTTTTTAGGGTTAGCGGGTTACTATCGGAAGTTAATTCAGGACTTTTCAAAGATAGCTACTCTATTGACTAACTCGACGAGGAAGACGGTGAAGTACGTATGGACTGAGAAATGCAAAGACGGTTTTCAAGAACTGAAGAAGAGATTGAGTAAAGAGCATGTTTTTTCATTACCCGATGACACAGGAAATTTCGTAGTTTATAGCGATGCTTCGAATAAAGGACTGGGTTGCGTGCTCATGCAGCATGGCAAGGTCATTGCGTATACATCTAGGAATTTGAAGGATTATGAGAAAGTTTACCCTACTCATGATCTAGAACTGGCCGCGGTGGTGTTTGCGTTAAAGATATGGTGACATTATCTTTATGGGGAAAAGTGTGAGATATACACGGACCATAATAGTCTGAAATATATCTTCACACAGAACGAGTTGAATATGAGACTGAGGAGATGGCTGGAGTTGATAAAGGATTATGATTGTGAAATCCTGTATCATTCTGGAAAAGCCAATGTAGTGGTCGATGCCTTGAGTAGAAAGGGTCGGGAGAAGTTGTCTTTGCTAACAGCTCAAACTGAGTTAATAATAGAGATGGCTAGGATGGAGTTGGAGGTGAAGTTGCTAAGTGAGGTGGAGCAGAGACTTTTTGCGATGGAGATTCAGTCTACCATCGTAGAGAGAGTTAAGGAGGTGCAGCTCAAAACTGATGAGTGTGACCAGATGAAGGAGCGGTTAACCACTGAAAAAGATATTAGGTTAAGTCTTGATAATGAGGGATTATTAAAGATTTAAAGGAAGAATTTGGGTTCCGAATGAGACGGAATTAAAGGAACAAGTATTACAAGAGGCTCATAGTTCAAGGTACTCGATTCATCCTGGTAGCACTAATATGTATCAAGATATGCGACAGAGTTTTTGGTGGCCGAACATGAAGAGAGAAATAGCTGAATATGTGAGTAGGTGCTTGACTTGTCAAAGAGTTAAAGCCAAACATCAACGACCGAGTGGCTTGTTACAGTCATTGGAGATTCCGTAGTGGAAGTGGGAGCATATCACAATGGACTTTGCGGTGGGACTTCCGACGACTCAGAAAGGATATGATGCGATTTGGGTAATAGTGGACCGGTTGACGAAGTTGGCTCAGTTTTTGCTAATTCAAATTAAGTATAACTTAGATCAGTTAGCTACACTCTATGTTAAGGAGATTATTTCCAAACATGGAGCACCTGTTTCGATAGTGTCAGATCGTGATCCACGATCCACGTCGAACTTTTGGAGAAGTCTTCAAGAATAGTTGGGGACGCAGTTGAAGTTGAGTACGACAAATCATCCATAAACCGATGGACAGAGCGAGGGGACAATTCAGACGTTAGAAGATATGTTGAGATCTTGCATCATGGATTTCAATGGTAGTTGGGGTGATCATCTACCATTAGTAGAATTTGCATATAACAATAGTTATCATGCAAGTATAGGTATGCCGCCGTATGAAGCTTTGTATGGAAGGAAATGTAGAACGTCGTTGTTTTTGGATGAAGTGGGAGAACGCCGAATGCTAGGACCAGAATTGGTGCAGCAAAGATCGGATGTCGTGAAGTTGATACGTATTCGACTCACAGTAGCTCAGGACAGACAGAAGAAATACGCGGACTTACATCGAGAGAATAGAGAGTTTGAGGTAGGCTTGCACGTATTTTTAAAGGTATCTCCCCGGAAAGGAAAGATATGCTTTGGAAAGAAGGAAAAACTAAGCCCAAGGTTCATAGGACCTTTTGAGGTATTAGAACGGGTAGGTGAGGTAGCTTATAGGGTGGCATTACCTCCAGACCTAGAGCGAATACATAATGTATTTCACGTTTCAGTGCTACGTCCTTACAAACCAGATTACAAGCACGTGATAGAATTTGAGCCTATTCAAATTGAGAAAGATTTAACATATGAAGAGATGCCGATTCAAATCATCGATAGAAAAGACCAAGTTCTGCGAAACAAGGTAATACCGTTTGTAAAGGTGTTATAGAAGAACCACGATGTTGAAGAAGCAACATGGGAACTTGAAGAATAGATGAGAAAGAATTACCCTCTTCTGTTTGAGTGATGTAGGGCGAGATTCTGGGGACAGAATCTTTATAAGGGGGGAAGAATGTAACACCCGAGAAATTCGGATCCTTTGTAAAATATTTGAAAGAATTAAATAATGAATAAAATAATATTATTTGTTAATATATGTGTTAATAAGATGTATGTAGTTCTATCACCTAGAAATGTCGCAACATCGTAGTATTTGAACCACGTGAATGAATTAAAGTGTTTGAATTTCCAAGACAAAAATAAAAGTTTTCCGAGAAAGTTTATGAAAAATACTATTCTCCATTTATCGTTTGGGAATTATTTTTGAACTTCCGAGAATTACATAACGTTAGAATATCGAGGCGAGATGGATTATGTAATATTAATCTAAGTATGGAAAACACAATATTTCACATGCGGACTTAAAATGAGAATGTATGTGTTAAAACATGATGAAATGTATTAATGTAACTTGGTATATATATATATATATATATATAAGTTCATAAGCTCAAAGGTATAAACCTAGGTGGGATTATTCTTAAAGCCCAAGTAGTTAATAATGTGAAGCCCAAACTATATTGAAGACTAGCCCAAAAAGATTTGGTTAATCAAATTCAACTTAAGCCCAAATGGTGATCCATTAGTTAATTGAGATCAATGGGGAAACCCATGGGTGAAGTAGGGACCAAGACCTTTGTGTTGTGGGCAAGAATTAAGAGTAATGGCCAAGTTTACTTAGTGTGAAAGTAGTGAATAGTAAGGAGGTGGGATGGCCTAAATGTCCATAGTGGCCTCACTTTGAGTTGCCTATAAATACCGAGCTTTATTTCTTTAGTTGGTTGTTTAATTTTCATCCAACTCCTCTCAAGATAAACAACTTATTTGGTAGAGAGGATAAGCCACTTAAGCACTTATAAGTCATCTCAACTTTTGACTAGAGTTTCCAAAGTGAAGTGAAGCAATAGTTCATCAAAGGTAAAGTATCTTGTCTCTTCCATCTCTATCATAATATGATTGATATAGAGAAGTGGGATGGTTTAAGGATAACATGTCATAAGTCATTGATGAATGAACTTAAGCCGAATAAGCAACTTGAACCTAAATAAGTTGATGAACTTATGAAGAATTTGCCATTTGATGTCATAAGTATGAGAATTGTAGTTAATGAGTTAAACAAGTCATTGACTTATGAGAATAAGTCAAAACCTAGTTTGATAATAAGTTGGTGTAATAAGTAACTTATAATGATTAAAATCCACCTAGAATGATTAGTAATGAGGTTTCGCCGGAATTCACACGATTGGACGATAATCGTCGAGTTTGTGAAATTCTCGGAATGAAAGTCGTATTTTGTGTTTGACATTGGAAACATTGGTTTTTGATGGAGACAAGTCATATTTGGCATTATAGAGTTGCAGACTCGAAAATGGCCGGATTTCGACATAAAACGAAGAAACGAGCGTTGGATGTTCATGAACGTTTCTCATTTTTGTTAAAGTTGAACTAATAGGTGAAATATTAACAAACGAAGTCGAATAGATAAAAATCTTGAATGAACACATTGAGTACGTGATTTGTGAACCGTAGGCTCTTGAACGAGCCAATTTGATCTTATAACGAAGAAGTTACGAGTCCGGGAATCTCACAAAATTTAATGTCTGTAAAAATTTTCTAGTGCTTAGAAAATTTGCTGCAATGACCAAAATTTTAAGGATATTTTACCGTAGTGCATATACCGAGTCCGAGTTCTAAGTAGCAATAGGTAGATGCACATATGCACGCAGCACCAAGTGTAAAGTCGGCTAGCCATAGCCTTGACCTCAAGACCAAAACAATAATGAATGCTTACATATAGAGCATGATTAATAATTGATAAGCAATTAAATAAAGATCTTAATGAAACATTGTTAAGACATAATTAAGTCTTAAACATAAACATTTAGAGTTAAGTTAAGTCAATTACTTATGGATGTAAGAATGACGTAATGGAAAACCGGAACCTATAATAACAAATCTAATAAGTATTTAGATTGAGAAGTAGGGTAAGATTATTTAGGAACCATGTGTGATCATTCATGACCTAATGTTCTATGTTATGCTATCATCTAATGTAGAGACCTTAAAGACGTAAAGTGCACGTGTTATAAATTGTAGCAGACACTAAAGGCAAGTACTCTAACCCTTGTTCCAGTTCGATCTGGGCAAGTCTTTGTGATACATGTATTCTTTGCATGAGTTATTATTTGAGGAATGTCAAAGTCAATCCTTTCAGCTAGACGTATGCTATGTTATTCTATCAAGTGTTGATAAGGATTTACCGAACAAATATTGTTGTGGTTTTCAAAAGTAGATTGTGTATGCTCAAATTGTTTTGTCGTCAAACGACGGGCACGTGAGGTTGCCACAACTTAAACATATACACGTTTAATGAATGTAGTGTTGATCAACATAGAGTACTATAGGCTGATGACCTAGACATACTCGTAAGCTATACCGGACTTACGAACTTCGTTCCGGGATGTCCTTTGCAAAGTACTTATAAAATGCTTACGGTCTTGAACCGGAATTGATGTTTTACTAATATTGTTGTTGTAAAACGTTTTGAAGGAAAAGAAGTGTTATTTTGAATTTTCAATAGTACTTCGTAACTCTTGTCCAGTTATTGAAGATATACGATTCGTATGTTTCAAGCATGCTATTTTCGTAGAATTGTTGTACTTACTGAGCTAGTTAGGCTCATTCTTGCTTGAACCATATGAATGA
Source organism: Panax quinquefolius (assembly GCA_020205615.1). NCBI lineage: Eukaryota > Viridiplantae > Streptophyta > Magnoliopsida > Apiales > Araliaceae > Panax > Panax quinquefolius. The sequence goes on along the minus strand of CM035171.1, from coordinate 78,856,923 downwards.
AAGTAATATGCACACAAGCCAATCATGTTTGATGATAAAGCATATACTTTGTAACAATCTTATTTCATTTATTAATAAAAAGTATTAATTTATTAAAGGCTTTTAATTATCTACATGATGCTGTTTTATAATATGTGATAAACCCATAGTTTTAAGCAATGCTTTTAGAATAATGATGATGATCATTCTAATGAGATCTAAATTCTTAGAAAGCTTAAAACTAAAATAGTTCCCAATCATTGGATTACTAAATTGGGGATTAGTGAATCCGGATAGATTGGTACATACGTTGCTTGCTCATTGGATGAGGATGATTGATCTCATGATCATTTGTGTGGAAACACTAAAGCAAGTATGTAGGTACTTATTAGAGAATAAGTTCACTGAACGTGGCTCGGTAAGGAATACCTATTAGAGTTTTACTTGCCTGTCAATAGGAATTCCTGTAGTGATAGTATTACAAGTGATCCTTGGACTTGAGATCATCATAGTATCTTGTGTATGATGAGTTATACTTTGACTTATTCCTTAAGACCCTTAGGGTATATCAAAGGGTATGCTTGGGTATAATAAGTTGTACATGGAGATAATGTATGATCAATAAAGAATCTACCACTTATTAAAGAAGAGAAATGTCCTATGTGATTCGATAAATGACAACCCAAAGAGTCCTTGGGGTTAAGCGAGAATGAAATTAGAAAGGAGTTTCTAATTTGCATTATTTGGAGTTGTGCATTTAAGGATCGAAATACATATAATTAAATAAAATAAGACTTGACAAAGAATTCCATGTCTTATATTTAATTGGGACATTGTATGGTGGAAGGATTGAATTGTCACGGTAACTATTTACTCAAAGGTTCTTTTTGATTAATGTTGAAATCTATATTATCTTGAAAGTCGTTGATCGCTGGGGAGGCTTATCCCTATTGTAGAATAAATATTATTTATTTAAATAAATTAATTGTTTAATTTATTTATTTAAATAAGATTAGAATTGTTCTAATTGATTTATTCACAATAGGTTTAATATGGAGAACCTAAAGGGTCACACCATAAAAGGAAGAATAATTATTTAAGAAGTTAATGGCATAATCGTAATAATATGTTAAGTATATTTAATTTCATCTATGATGATAGAATAAATTAAATAGCTTAATATATATTATTTAATATTTTAGAAATATTAAATATAAATTAATAAGAGGAGTCTTATTAATATTATTACAATTATTATTATTTTAATTTCTAAAAGAGTTTAGGAATTAATTTAATATAAGTATTCTCATTTATTCCTAATAGGATTAGGAGGGAAAATTAATTAAAGGAGTTTAATTAATTATCCCTAATAAGATTAGGGAGCCCATTTAATTAAAAGAGTTTAATTAAAATACCTTATTTTAATAGGGTTACTTGATATCTTTATAAGAGGAGTCTTATATCAGATATCATCACTACGTAATAATTCCAATAGTTAGGAGAGTACGCTCTTTTCTAAAGAAATAGAAAAACTAGGGGTTAGCCAACCACCCATCTTCTCGAATCTTTTTTCTTCCTTGGTGGATCACCTCTAGAGGCCAAACACTTGGGTGGCTAACGTTGATCAAAGGAAGGAACCAAACCCGGTGGATTCAAGTTGAACGCGAAAAGGATTGGAGGTGAACTTGTACCCGAGGAAGCTCGGATCTTCAAGGGTATGTTTCTTATTCATTTTTTCGTTTAATTAATAATTGTGCATAAAGGGTGATCCGGGTATATGGTTTGTAAAAATTTTAAAACTCTGATTTTTACACGTTTCCGCATACTTTGTGCAATTTGATTGCGTTCTTGAATATTACAAACCTAACAATGAATGGAGCTAAGACAGAACGGACCGATGGATCCGGCAAGGATAAAGGGAAGGTAAAAGAGAACCCGTAGATTGCATATATAATAGAATAGATTTTATAAGGAATAATATTGATATTATGACAAAGACAATGTATTGGTTGTAAAGAACTTGGGGAATGTAAATATTCTTTTGATATATATATATAAGACATATTCGTTCTTTTGAGGCATTTCAATTGAATGTTTATGTGAACTGTAGCACCGTATAGCACCATCTGTCGGGTTGGAAGATACCTGGATTTGGGGGCGTCACAACAAAATCGGTAGTTCAAGGGAGAGCGTGTGTCGTAACCTCCCAAAAAGCGAGGAATCCGAACGAGGTGATCATGGGTAAACAAATCATAAACTCTAGTGAAGCTTATACTTTATTTGATACCAGTTTTGCCCATTCTTTCATTTCTCCTACTTGCGCTCAATGTTTAAATTTGACTTCGGAGAAATTAGACTTTGACTTATCGGTTGAAACTCCGTTGGGAGAAACCTTCATTACATCCACTGTTTATAAGTCTTGTTTGATTCAAATCGGTAACCGCATGTTACCTGTCGATCTTATTTCCTAAAAAATACTTGCATTTGACGTGATTCTAGGGATTGATTAGTTAATTACTCATCAAGCTAAAATTGATTATTTTCGTAAGGTTGTTAGCTTTCATATTCCTAATCAACCTATTATGCGAATTTAAGCGACCAAACCATTAAAATCAATCATGGTCATCTCAAGCCATTAAGCTATTCATTTATTGAAAAACGGATGTCAAGCTTTCTTAGCTCATGTCATAGATTTAAACAAAAATACATCAGATTTGAATAATATTTTTATTGTTAATAAATTCCTTGACGTATTCCTCGAAGAACTTTCTGGCCTACCCCCGAATCGTGAAATCGAGTTTCGTATCGACCTTGAACCCGGTACAAAACCCATTTCCAAGCCCCATATCGAATGGCTCCTATTGAACTTCAGGAGTTAAAAACCCAACTACAGGAAATGTTAGACATAGGTTCCATTAGTCCTAGTACGTCTCCTTGGGGTGCTCATGTTCTATTCGTGAACAAGAAAGATGGAAGTATGAGACTTTGTATTGATTATCGGGAGTTGAATCATGTCACCATCAAAAATAGGTACCCATTGCCTCGCATTGATTACCTGTTTAACCAGTTGCAAGGAGCCAAATTATTTTTAAAGATTGATCTTCGTTCCAGATATCATCAGTTGAAGATTAAAACTGATTACATTCCAAAGACTGCTTTCAGAACTCGGTACGGGCATTATGAAATCCTAGTCATGTCTTTTGGATTGACTAATGCTCCTGCTGCTTTCATGGACATGATGAACCGAGTATTCAAGGAATATTTGGATCACTTTGTGGTCGTCTTTATTGATGACATCCTCATATACTACAAAACCCGTGAAGGCCATGAGCAATACTTGAGGATGATACTCCAAAAGCTTCGTGAAAATAAGCTATATGCCAGGTTGAAGAAATGTGAGTTCTGGCATGAGGAAGTTTCATTCCTTGGGCACGTGATATCAAATCATGGAATATCTGTTGACCCAGCAAAGATTGAAGCAATTCAAAGCTGGGAGCAACCAAAATCAGTGACCGAAGTACGTAGCTTTCTAGGCTTAGCTGGTTATTATCGGAGATTCGTGGAAGGATTTTCTTGAATCGCTACTCCATTAACTCAGCTGACTCGAATAGATACAAAGTTCGGTTGGAGCGAGGAATGTGAGAAGAGTTTTCAAGAACTCAAGAGGAGACTCATTTCAGCACCAGTTCTGACCATACCATCTAGCTTGGAGGGATTTGTCATCTATAGTGATGCTTTAGGCAAAGGGTTAAGGTGTGTTCTCATGCAACACGGGAAAGTAATAACATATGCCTCACAACAACTCAAAGAATATGAGAGAAATTATCCTACTCATGATCTAGAGTTGGCGGCAGTTGTTTTTGCGCTTAAGATTTGGAAGCATTACCTGTATGGAGAGAAGGTGGAGATCTATACGGATCATAAAAGCCTCAAATATTTCTTCACTCAAAATGAACTCAATATGCGGCAACGAAAATGGCTTGAGTTGTTGAATGATTATGATCATACCATCCAATACCATCCTAGAAAAGCGAATGTAGTAGCTGACACATTGAGTAGAAGATCATATTCGGGCACGAGTGCAATATTGTCAACGCAAAGGCCCATTTTGTATGACTTGAAAAGGATTGAAATAGAGTTAAAGACTCCAGAGACCCATGAGATGATGGCGAATATACGAGTGGAACCGACTTTATTCGATAAAGTTAAAGTTGCTCAAGCTACAGACCTGGAGCTGATTCGTATGAGGAAGACAGTGAAAGAAGGTGCTATTTCAGAAGCTAGAATCGATGAAGAAGGAATACTTCGAGTCAAGTCTAGACTTTGTGTTCCTAACGATTCTGACTTGAAGTATAAAATCATGATGGAGGCGCACAATACACCGTTTGCAATCCATCCTGGGAGTACCAAAATGTATCGTGGTCTTCGACATACATTTTGGTGGAGCAATATGAAGAGAGAGATAGCGGGGTTTATCTCAAGGTGTTTAACTTGTCAACGAGTCAAGGCGGAGCATCAAGTGTCAAAAGGTCCATTGCAACCACTTGAAATTCTAGAATGGAAGTGGGAGCACATTACCATAGATTTTGTTACTAGTCTTCCAAAGGTTTCTCAACGCATAGATGTAATTTGGGTCATTGTTGATATATTGACCAAGTCTGCTCATTTCCTACCTATACGAGAAACTTATAAACTTGAATGTCTTACTCGTATGTACATAAACGAGATTGAAAGACTGCATGGTATGCCAGTATCCATAGTTTCTGATCGAGACCCAAGATTCACTTCAAAATTTTGGGTTAGTTTGCAAAATGCTATGGGCACGGATTTACGATTTAGCTCGGTATATCATCCTCAGATGGACGGGTAGTCAGTGAGGACTATTCAAACTCTTGAAGATCTATTAAGACTCTGTGTCCTTGACTTCAAGGGAATTGGGACAAGTTCTTACCATTGGTGGAGTTTTCCTACAACAAAAGTTATCAATCTAGTATTGGCATGGCTCCATTTGGGGCATTGTATGGAAGAAAGTGTCGTTCACCAGTATGCTGGGATGAGATGGGTGAAGCAACGTTGTTGGGACCGGAGTTGGAACGTATGACTACGGAAAGGATTAAAACGATTCGATAACGTATAAAAACCTCACAAGATCGACAAAAGAGTTATGTTGATCTTCATCGAAAGGACGTGGAATTCGATATTGGAGATGATGTGTTGTTACGTGTTGCTCCGGGGAAAGGAGTTACAAGATTTGGAAAGAGATGAAAGCTTAAAACTCGATTCATTGGCCCATTTTTAATCCTCCATCGAGTATGAACTGTGGCATATAGACTCACCTTACCGCCAAGTATGCCTCGTGTTCATAACGTTTTTCATATATCTATGTTACGTAAATATGTGAAAGACCCGAACCACATTATTGAATTAGAACCAGACGAGATAGAGGAAGATTTAACGTATGAATAGTTACCTGTTAAAATCTTGGATAAGAAGGATCATATTCAACGCTCCAAGGTTGTACATCAAGTCCAAATTTTGTGGAGAAACCACGATGTGGAAGAAATGACCTGGGAGTTAGAATCTGAGATGAAGTCAAGATATCCTCACATCTTCGATATACCAGGACCCTAATTTCGAGGACAAAATTTCATAAGAAGGGGAGGTTGTAAGATCCCAACTATTATGAATAAAGAATAATTTTCTCGAAATATATTTTTGAATATTATGGTGTAGATTTGATATAATGTTATAGTTGTGGGTAATATTTACAAATTTTGCAAAGTAAGCAAGTGGTTATATAATATTCGATTGGTTAGGGAATATTCGTTTTAACGGGGAATATTTGTTGTATGGCACAATCATTGGTGGACCCTAATAATGAAGTATTGTCGTAGTTAGAAAAGCAGCGTAATTATCTTTTATAAAAATAACGGCGAAAGTGTTACCATTAAACTGTTGAACTACCAGGCAGTAAAAGTAAAATAATACGCGTGGTTGCATAGTAGCACACTGTATTGATTATTGATGCTTACGTGAGAAGTTACTCAGTTATACTTAATTATTGCTACAGTAATTACTGCATCATATCTATCATATTATTGATTCAATTATTGTCACATTATCATCTGCATAATATTTATTATTATTAAATCAATAATTGAAATGACAAAGTTATTCATATTATTATTTGCAATATTGACAATGTCTAGAAGTTCTGTCAAGGAGAGGTTTGGTCACCTAATTGGGCGCCAATAAGGAGAAATCCCTATCGGAATGCCCCCTCTTTCCTGGGAATGACCTAGTTGTTAAATATTGTGAATTATAATATTAATGATGAATAAGTTCGGGTTTATTAAAGATGAAATGGATAGTTCCATTGTGTTGGAATTATTAGTGTTAGTGAAAATCGACATTTATTTCGATAATAAATGATGTCTGGAGGTTATGTTAACAAATCGGGTAATTAACCGGATAAATGAGCAATTAATAGCTATTAATTCAAATGATTATTATTATTTGTTCACATGTGTGTACTATTGATTCACATTCTTGTACTATTAGGGGATGTGGTGCAAGATTGATAATACTTGCATGACTAAGTTAAAAATGGAGGTATATTTGAAGGTACTATACTGTAATTAGTTTTTTCACATGATTATACTATTAAGTCACATGAATGAACTCTTAATTCACATTATTTACTATTAGGGGAGGTGGTGCAAGATTGATAATACTTGCAGGACTAAATTAAAAATGAAGAAAAAGAGGAAGGTATTATACTGTAATATTTTGAGCCACAAAACGTGCAATTATCGAAACTTTATTTTCCTATAAATAGAAGCTCATTCTTCCTTCATTTCTCACAAATTCACTAAAGCTATAGAGCAATTATTATAGAGAGAAAGAAGAAAAGAAGTCTGCTACCTCACTATTTCAGTATCAAGTCTTCTTCTAAGGTAAGGGGTATTATTATTTCGTATTCATGAAGAGAGTTATTTCCTTTCAATACTCGTAAGGGTTTTTATTCCATTCTTTATTATTATGTTGCAATAACCTATCTATGCAAAGTAACCGCATACATGGTGAAATTCTTTTGTTATTCCATTTTTTATTATTTTGTTCAAATAACCTGTTTGTGCGGTCTATCGCATGCCTGATGAATTATGTTGTTATTCCATTCTTTATTATTCTGTTGGAATATCCTGTCTATGCAGATTACGCATGACCTAGTTCCATTCTTTATTATTCTGTTGAAATAACCTGTCTATGCGGATTACGCACGCCTGGTGAATTCTTCTGTTATTCCAATCTTTATTATTCTATTGGAAGAACATGTCTATGTGCATTACTGCATGCATAGTGAATGATCATTCGTATTCATTTCTTATTAAATTGTGGAAATGATCTATCTACGTGGATTACCGCACGGCAGGCAAAAATCCATTTGTATTTTCATATATTCTATTATACTCAGTTGGTTAAAGTTTTGGCTTCTATACTCCATCAAATTAGTGGAATGTCCTTGATATTTGTGCTTCATCTAGTATTTTTTCATGGAAATATTCTTCTGAGAATTCTTGAATTTTACTCCACAAAGAAGTATCATGTTGACAATTTGGACGTTATTAATTTCTGGATAAATTAAAATTATAAATCTTTAAAATTTATCCTTGAACTTGTTTTATTGAATTATTATGTCATTGTCATCATCCTCATGCTTATATTGTGATTAAAGTCATCTTTGGCTTACGTGCATAGATGGACTTGGTATGATTATAACCATGGATTATTTGGTATAATCATGACCGTAATGTGACGAATGATGTGGTAAAAGTCTTCATGGGCCTGTAGTTCATTGATGGACATTTGTTGGTATGATTATGACCAGGGATAATTTGGTATAATCATGACTATTGATGATTACATGAATATCCTTGGCCGTGATACAGGGATGATTCGATTTTATTTATTAAGCTGAGTCTTACTGATAAAGTTGATGAAAAACGTTTTAAATCACATAAGATAGTAGATTTTATGCTCTACTTGACTCTTCTAATGGATTGTTTGTTCCACTGCATTTAAACTTGTTGTCGATTATATTCTATCAGTTTAACATTGTTGAAGGCTAATGATAATTTATTCTGCATTATCTTAGTCATAATATTTCTTACTGGGCTAGTTGAGCTCACCCTTTCTTTCACTCTTCTCTTCAGGAAATGAGAACGTAGCCGGGACTAGTCAGGGAAATGAGTGATGGTCGAGATGATAGCATTAGTAGTCCTCACTATTCTGTTAAATAGTGTGAGAATTAATGTAATGAGGACTCCATTGAGTGTGGATATTGTCTAGATGACAATATTCTTATTAAAACTCTTAGATTATATTTTGTCATATTTTACACGACTGTTGTATAATTAAGTTGTATTTGAATTTTGTACCATATATTTCGTGACTCAAGATGGGTGATGTATACCTGTTTTGGGGGCATCACAGTTGGTATCAAAGCTTAGGGATATGATCCATGGCTGAGATGTGAGACAAGAACTAGGAGGGGAGAGACGGGGAATTCCTTCGCTAGCATGACGTACCTAAGTTTATTTGGTATTTATTTGGTCGGTTAGAGTATAAGGATAATATGTGACATGTCAATTAACCCTTGTTTTGTGGCAGTATTTGAAAATGGAATCTGAAAATGTTGAGATAAGCAATGAAGCACATGAGACCGTAGAGTCACCAACAATCAATACCCAGGATAATGTCCATGAAGATGGCAATAATCCTCAGGAAAATAACAACACTGACCAAATGATGAACGATGGAATGTTCACAGGCTTTATGCAATTCATACAACATCAGGCGAGTGCGGCTCCTGTCTAAAATGTAGGTGGAAACATTGAAACTCTCGGACGTTTACCGCAAAACAGTTCAAGGAGCTGGGACCACCAGAGTTTATTAGAGAGCCAAAAACACTTAAGGCGGAGACGTGGATAAAGCAGATCACCAAGATATTTGATATTTTGGGATGCTCCGAAGAGCAAAAGGTTCCCTTTGCCACCTTTATGTTGCGAGGAGAGGCGAGAATCTTTGGTGGGAATCCAGAAAGCGTACTCAACTGCCGCCTTGATCAAGATGTCTTGGGAGAAGTTCTAAGAACTATTCAACGATAAGTACTTTTCCGAAAGTATTAGTCACATGAAAGAGGTAGAGTTCATCAAGTTAGAGCAGAACAATATGACAGTGTCGCAGTACAAAGTTAAGTTTGCCTAGTTGTCCCGATTTGCGTCTCACTTGGTTGGTAATGAGGAGAGAATGATGCGGATGTTTCTAAGAGGTTTGAAACCCGATATACGTCGATATCTAATTTCTCATACATTGTGTTTGTATTCAGATGTTGTAAATATGGCTGAGTTATTGGAGCGCGATAATGAGTCAACCCAACCAAGAAAAAGCAGCCGGCAAAATGATAATACCAGTGGTGGCAGTCATAGAAGCGGTGACAACAAACGCAGAGGGAATCAACATGCCAGAAATGGTAACCACTTCGGTGGTAATCATGGCCAAGATAATAAGAATGGACATTTCAAGAAGAGGAGATTCAACAATGATAGAAAGACGTCAGCACCAACACCCGTTGTTAAGGAAGGAGAACGACCATCTATCGTATGTTACAAATATAGAGGGGAAGGACACATCAGTCCAAACTACGCGATGCAGTCCAAAGCGTGTTACAATTGAGGAAAAGAAGGACACCTAGCCCAATTTTGTCGTACACCAAAGTCAAGTCCAGTTGGGATGGAGGCATCAAACGGTGTCCCAGATAAGACAAAACCGGTAGTTCAAGGGAGAGCGTTTATCGTAACCTCCCAAAAAGCTAGGAATCCAAACGAGGTGATCACGGGTAAGCTAATCATAAACTCTAGTGAAGCTTATACTTTATTTGATACTGGTTCTACCCATTCTTTCATTTCTCCTACTTGCGTTCAACGTTTAAATTTGACTCCGGAGAAATTAGACTTTGATTTATCAGTTGAAACTCCATTGGGAGAAACCTTCATTACATCCACGGTTTATAAGTCTTGTTTAATTCAAATGGGTAACCGCACGTTACCTGTCGATCTTATTTCCTTAAAAATACATGCATTTGACGTGATTCTAGGGATTGATTGGTTAACTACTCATCATGCTAAAATTGATTATTTTCGTAAGGTTGTTAGATTTCATATTCCTAATCAACCTATTATGCGAATTCAAGTGACCAAACCATTAAAATCAATAATGGTCATCTTAAGCCATAAAGCTATTCGTTTATTAAAAAACGGATGTCAAGTTTTCTTAGCTCATGTCACAGATTTAAACAAAAATACATCAGATTTGAATGATATTTCTATTGTTAATAAATTCCCTGACATATTCCCCGAAGAACTTTCTGGCCAACCCCCGGAGCATGAAATCGAGTTTGGTATCGACTTTGAACCCGGTACAAAACCTATTTCCAAAGCCCCATATCGAATGGCTCCTATTGAACTTCAAGAGTTAAAAACCCAACTATAGGAATTGTTAGACATCGGTTTCATTCGTCCTAGTACGTCTCCTTGGGGTGCTCATGTTCTATTCGTTAAGAAGAAAGATGGAAGTATGCGACTTTGTATTGATTATCGGGAGTTAAATCATGTCACCATCAAAAATAGGTACCCATTGCCTCGCATTGATGACCTGTTTGACCAGTTGCAAGGAGCCAAATTCTTTTCAAAGATTGATCTTCGTTTCGGATATCATCAGTTAAAGATTAAAACTAATGACATTCCAAAGACTACTTTCAGAACTCGGTACGGGTATTATGAATTCCTAGTCATGTCTTTTGGATTGACTAATGCTCCTGCTGCTTTCATGGACATGATGAACTGAGTATTCAAGGAATATTTGGATAACTTTGTGGTCGTCCAAAAACTTCAAAAACTTCATGAAAACAAGCGATATGCCAAACTGAAGAAATATGAGTTCTGGCTTGAGGAAGATGCATTCTTTTGGCACGTGATATCAAATCATGGAATATATGTTGACCCAGCGAAGATTGAAGAAATTCAAAGCTGGGAGAAACCAAAATTAGTGACCGAAGTACGTAGATTTCCCGGCTTTGCTTGTTATTTTCGGAGATTCGTGGAAAGATTTTCTCGAATCGCTACTCCATTAACTCAGCTGACTTGAAACGATATAAAGTTCGGTTGGAGGGAGGAATGTGAGAAGATTTTTCAAGAACTCAAGAGAAGACTCATTTCAGCCCCTGTTCTGACAATACCATTTGGCTCGGAGGGATTTGTCATCTACAGTGATGCTTCAGGCAAAGGGTTTGGACGTGTTCTCATGCAACACGGGAAAGTCATAGCCTATGCCTCACGACAACTCAAAGAATATGAGAGAAATTATCCTACTCATGATCTAGAGTTGGCGGCAGTCGTTTTTGCTCTTAAGATTTGAAGGCATTACCTGTATGGAGAGAAGGTGGAGATCTATACGAATCATAAAAGCCTCAAATATTTCTTCACTCAAAAATAACTCAACATGCGGTAACGACGATGTCATGAGTTTTTGAAAGATTATGATCATACCATCCAATACCATCCTAGAAAAGTGAATGTAGTAGCTGACACATTGAGTAAAAGATCATATACGAGCATGAGTGCAATATTGTCAACGCAAAGACCCATTTTGTTTGACTCGAAAAGGATGGAAATAGAGTTAAAAACTCCAGGGACCAATATGATGATGGCGAATATACGAGTGGAACCGACTTTAATCGATAAAGTTAAAGATGCTCAAGTTACAGACCTAGAGCTGATGTGTATGAGGAAGAAAGTGAAAGAAGGTGCTATTTCAGAAGCAAGAATCGATGAAGAAGGAATACTTCGAGTCTAGTCCAGACTTTGTGTTCCTAACAATTCTGACTTGAAGTATAAAATCATGATGGAGGCACACAAACACACCGTTTTCAATCCATTCTGGGAGTACCAAAATATATCGTGATCTTCGACATACATTTTGGTGGAGCAATATGAAGAGAGAGATAGCGGGGTTTATCTCAAGGTGTCTAACTTGTCAACGAGTCAAGGCAGAGCATCAAGTGCCAAAAGGTGCATTGCAACTACTTGAAAATCCAGAATGGAAGTGGGAGCACATTACCATGGATTTCGTTACTTGTCTTCCCAAGGTTTCTCAAGGAATAGATGAAATTTGGGTCATTGTTGAAAGATTGACCAAGTCTGCACATTTCCTACCTATACGAGAAGCTTATACACTTGAACGTCTTGCTCATATGTACATAAACGAGATTGTAAGACTGCATGGTATGCTAGTATCCACAGTTTCCAATCAAGACCCAAGATTCACTTCAAGATTTTGGGTTAGTTTAAAAAAAGCTATGGGCACAAATTTATGATTTAGCTCGGCATATCATCCTCAGATGGACGGGCAATCGAAGAGAACTATTCAAACTCTTGAAGATCTATTAAGACTCTATGTCCTTGACTTCAAGGGAAGTTGGGACAAGTTTTTAGCATTGGTGGAGTTTTCCTACAACAAAAGTTATCAAGCAAGTATTGGCATGGCTCCATATGAGCTGTTGTATGGAAGAAAGTGTCTTTCTCTAGTATGCGGGGATGCGGTGGGTGAAGCAACTTTGTTGGGACCAGAGTTGGTACATATGACCACGGAAAAGATTCAAATGATCCGATAACGTATGAAAACCTCACAAGATCGACAAAAAAGTTTTGCTGATCTTCATCGAAAGGACGTGGAATTCGATATTGGAGATCATGTGTTGTTACGTGTTGCTCCATGGAAAGAAGTTACGAGATTTGTAAAGAGAGGAAAGCTTAATCCTCAATTTATTGGCCCATTTTTAATCCTTTATCGAGTAGGAACAGTGGCCTATAGACTCGCCTTACCGCCAAGTATGTCTCGTGTTCATAACGTTTTTCACATATCTATGTTACGTAAATATGTGAAAGACCCGAACCAAATTATTGAATTAGAACTAGACGAGATAAAGGAAGTTTTAACGTATGGAAGAGTTACCTGTTAAAATCTTGGATAAGAAGGATCATATTCTACGCTCCAAGGTTATACCTCAAGTCAAAGTTTTGTGGAGAAACCACGATGTGGAAGAAATGACTTGGGAGTTAGAATCTGAGATGAAGTCAAGATATCCTCACCTCTTCGATATACCAGGTACGTACCCTAATTTCGAGGATGAAATTTCATAAGAAGGGGAGGTTGTAAGACCCCAACTTTTATGAATAAAGAATAATTTTCTCGAAATATATTTTTGAATATTATGTTGTGGATTTGATATAATGTTATAGTTGTGGGTAATATTTACAAATTTTGCAAAGTAAGAAATTGGTTATATAATATTCGATTTGTCGGGGAATATTCTTTTTAACAGGGAATATTCGTACGACAACACAATCATTGGTGGACCCCACAACGGAAGTATCGTCGTAGTTAGAAAACGACAAAAATATCTTTTTATAAAAATAATGGCGAAAGTGTTACCGTTAAACTGTTGAACTACCCGATAGTAAAAGTACAGTAATACGCGTGGTTGCATAGTAGCACACAGTATTGATTGTTGATGCTTACATGAGAAGTCACTCAGTTATACTCAGTTATTGCTACAATAATTGCTTCATTATATCTCTAATATTATTAATTCAATTATTGTCGCAGTATCATCTACATAATATTTATTATTATAAAATCAATAATTGAGACGGAAAAGTTATTCATATTATTATTTGCAATATTGACAATGTCTAGAAGTTCTGTCAATGAGAGGTTTGGTCACCTAATTGCGCACCAATAAGGAGAAATCCTTATCGGAAAGCCCCCTCTTTCCTAGGAACGACATGGTTGTTAAATATTATGAATTATAATATTAATGATGAATAAGTTCGTGTTGATTAAAGATGAAATGGATAGTACCATTGTGTTGGAATTATTAGTGTTAGTGAAAATCGACATTTATTTCGATAATAATTGATGTCTGGAGGTTATGTTGACCAATCGGGTAATTAACCGAATAAATGAGCAATTAATTGCTATTAATTCAAATGATTATAACTATTTGTTTACATGTGTGTACTATTATTTCACATTCTTGTACTATTAGGGGAGGTGGTGCAAGATTGATAATACTTGCAGGACTAAGTTAAAAATGGAGGTATAGTTGAAGGTACTATACTGTAATTAGTTTTTTCACATTATTATACTATTAAGTCACATGAATGAACTATTGATTCACATTATTTAATATTAGGGGAGGTGGTGCAAGATTGATAATACTTGCAGGACTAAATTAAAAATGTAGAAAAAGAGGAAGGTATTATACTGTAATATTTTGAGTCCCAAAATGTGAAATTATCAAAACTATATTTTCCTATAAATAGAAGCTCATTTTTCCTTCATTTCTAACCAATTCACTAAAGCTGTAGAGCAGTTATTAAAGAGAGAAATTATAGAGAGAAAGAAGAAGAGAAGTCTATTACCTCACTATTCCAGTATCCAGTCTTCTTCTAAGGTAAGGGGTATTATTCTTTCATATTCATGAAGAGAGTTATTTTCTTTCAATACTTGTAAGGGTTGTTATTCCTTTCTTTATTATTATGTTGGAATAACTTGTCTATGCTAAGTACCGCATACATGGTGAAATTCTTCTGTTATTCTATTTTTATTATTACATTGGAATAACTCGCCTACATGCGATCTATCGCATTACAGTGAATTCGTTGTTATTCCATTCTTTATTATTCATTTGAATATCATATGTCTGCGTGCAGATTACGCATGACTGGTTCCATTCTTTATTATTACATTGGAATAACCTATCTCGTGCGGATTATGCACGCTCTGTGAATTCTTACGTTATTCCATTCTTTATTATTCTGTTGTAATAACATGTCTATATGGATTACCGCATGCATGGTGAATGATCCTTCATATTCATTCCTTATTAAATTGTCGAAATAATCTGTTTACGTGGATTACCGCATGGCAGGCAAAAATCCATTTGCGGTTTCATATATTCTATTATACTCAGTTGGTTAAAGTTTTGGCTTTTATACTCCATGAAATTAGTGGAATATCCATGATATTTGCGCTTCATCCAGTATCTTTTCATGGAAATATTCTTCTGAGCATTCTTGAATTTTACTCCACAAAGAAGTATCATGTTGACAATTTGGACATTATTGATTTCTGGATAAATTAAAATTATAAATCTTTAAAATTTATCCTTGAACTTGTTTTATTGAATTATTATGTCATTGTCATCATCCTCATGCATATATTGTGATTAAAGTCATCTTTGGCTTACGTGCATAGATGGACTTGGTATGATTATAACCAGGGATTATTCGGTATAATCATGACCGTAATGTGACAAATGATGTGGTAAAAGTCCTCATGGGCCTGTAGTTCATTGATGGACAGTTGTTGGTATGATTATGACCAGGGATTATTCGGTATAATCATAACTATTGATGATTACATGAATATCCTTGGCCGTGATGCAGGGATGATTCGATTTTATTTATTAAGCAGAGTTTCAGCGATAAAGTTGATGAAAAACTTTTTAAATCATAGAAGATAGTAGATTTTATGCTCTACTTGACTCTCCTATTGGATTGCTTATTCCGCTATAGTTAAACTTGTTGTCTATTATATTCTATCAGTTTAATATTGTTGAAGGCTAATGATAATTTATTCTGCATTATCTTAGTCATAATATTTCTTACTGGACTAGTTGAGCTCACCCTTTCTTTCACTGTTCTCTTCCGAAAATGATAACGTAGCCGGGACTAGTCGGGGAATTGAGTCACGGTCCAGATGATAGCATTTGTAGTCCTCACTATTCTGTTAAATAGTGTGACAATAAATGTAATGATCACTCCATTGAGTGTGGATATTGTTTAGATGACAATATTCTTATTAAAACTCTTAGATTATGTTTTGTCGTATTTTACACGACTGTTTTACAATTAAGTTGTATTTGAATTTTTTACCATGTATTTGGCCACTCAAGATGGGTGATGTATACCTGTTTTGGGGGCATCATATCTCCCTCATCATTCTTTATCTTGCTTCCCAGTTTCTTCTTCAGCACAATACTCAACAGTCTTCCATGAAAAACCTTTGTAAGGGATTTATATGTAGATTTCTTCATCTGAGCCTTCTCCACCCATTTTGTCAGCTAATCAATTAGAAGGGCTCCGAAGTTCATATGTTGCTTCATGACGATTGCAGTCATGACTCTCAATTGCAGATCACTGACTATATCAATATAATGTGCGATGTCTTTCACTACAACAAAAGGCTTATCAATGATCTTTATCAAATGACCGCAATTGGTCATGAGATGAGTATTAATGACCGAATAGAACGCGGCCGTGGATAGTAATCCTCAGAGTAATCTGGTCGATGGATGGACCTCAACGACCGACTTATTAGCAACCGCAATCAGCCACCGAGTCCGTCGCTATTCTAACTCATGTTGAGTCATTTGTCAGGTGTGACGTGGCACACGTGTCAGCGACCGGTAATAGTGACCGCATCGGTCGCTAGTTTCCCAGTGGTTATCAGCGACCGCAATTAGTATTAGCGACCACATGCGGTCGCTGATGTGTTTTTGTTTTATAAATATTTTTCCTATTTTATTGATTTCCCAAAAATAACCTGCTTTGTACCTACTTTTTATCCCAACGCAAAACAGTATATATAAGCATACATCCATGATAACTACCATATGATAAACATTCATCCATGATAACTACTATATGATAAACATCCATCGATATAATAGAATTGTAAACCCACACAACATAATACAATCGTAAACATCCATATAATAGAATCTTAAACGAATACAATTGTCCAAAGAATGAATCTAAAAGAGTACAAGGCTTTAAAAATCTAAAAAACAAGTTTAACAAGGCTTTAAAAATCTAACATGACTGGTCTAGCTAGCTCTTCATGGATCATCCAAATTACTACATTGTAATTAACAAAAGAATAAAACATATATGTTATATGTGTTGATACTGCTATAACTTGGGGAAAGCTAAACAATAGACAACGTAGTGAAACATATAAGTAAGACAGTGATAGTAACAATATCGATAAATATACCTGGTCGCCACCCTGATGTGTGTGATGCTGCTGCTGCCACCACTGCCTCCGCCAACTCATCAGGACCTAGAGAATGCAGATGCTCGCCCAGTATACGAAGAAGATCTCGATTCTGATAGATCGCTCTCACACAGTCAACAGGAGTATGATAAATTTGGATGACTGATGACGTATGTAAAGCTGGTAGTAGATAAATTTTGCTGTGCCAATCGATGGTCGGGCGTCATTTTTGTCCTTAGCCTTTAACATAGTTTTTCTTCACGACAGTTGCCCTCTCCCACAATTCTTGATCAATCGACAGACGCGGGGTGTCTTCTTTTTGATTGAACTTCTTTGAACCTTCTTCTTGATTGAATTATGGATAAACTTAATTCCTAGCTATGTTTTATGTCATACTCATGTTCATGATATTGGATTGGTATAAGTATGATAATATATTGCAACCAAGGTTTTGGGTTAAGCCCTAATATTTAAGATTATGTTTATAGGCCCACAGATTTCTAAATAATATGAAGTCCCAAATCAAAGGATGTGAATTCCAATTTCAGTAAAATATAATCTCAACAACAAAACAGAATGTGCACAACTATAATTCAGGGCATAATTTAGGGGAATCTAATATATTCAGTAAACTTATTAAACTGGAGTTAGTAGTAAATTGATCGTAGTTTCTTTTGGTTATAATCCATTCACTTGAGTATGAGTAAATTTATATTTTTAACTTAGTATGAGTATCGCTTATTATGTTTTTCTTTTTGTGAAACCCACACTATGGTGAGAAGTAGATGCACATAATTGCATAGTGGTTTTGTTGATCTTGCTTTTGCAGAATACTTTGAGATTCTTGTTGTTTGTAGTAACAACTTATTAGAGGATATCTCTCATTATTAGTCTAATTTCATACTGATTCTTGCATTCATATGATAAATCCATATCCATCCCATTACTAACTTATAACCATTGTTTATACATGGAGTATATTGTGTTACTGGATATTTTGTTCTTTATTATGGCAGGGGAAAAATCCTTTGTTTCCTCGCATATTAGGTCATGAAACCCGAGGGTATGAAATAAATGTTTCAATTTATATAAAGAAAATTATGAAAAACTAGCTTATTAAAAAAAAATTCAAAATTTAGCAACTGTTATCCAAAATTATCCATATTATCCAACTTCACATAATCTCATATTAAAACACATATTAACCCTAAAAATAATTTAACCTAAAAATTTCAGTAATCTCATAAAACACTTTGCTACAATTTCAGTATATTCCCAATTTCAATAAGAAGCTATAAATTTCAGTAATCCCAAATTCATTTTCACTCATTCAACTCTTTGTAATAAATTAACTCTTAAAACAAAAATTCGTAGAATAACATACAACAAAAAATACACGAACGAACATACTGATTTGGAGAAGAACGAACAAACATAAACAACCAAAAAAAGAAGAAGAATTTCTTACCTCTAAATTTAGTCTCTGATTTGGAGAAGATTGAACACACGAACGAACCAACCGGACTACCTCTTCTCTTCTCCCCCTTCTTCCTCTTCTCCCTCTTTTGTCTCCCTATTTTTTTTTCTGCTGAATCGAGCGAACGCCTAAGTCTAAATATGTTTAAGATAATCTGTGACCGCTATCAACGACCGCATGTGGTTGCTGATTTTTAATGACGTGGACGTTCCAGCGACCGCTAGTAGTCGTTGATTGAGATTAGTCGCAAAAAAAATTGCGCCAGGGTTTCGCACCAAATTTTTTGGGGGAAAATTCATATCAGCGACCGATTAACGACCACATGCAGTCGCTGATATTAACTAATGACTAGAATTCATCGCGGTCGCAGATAGCGGTCCGTATTACTATTATCAGCGACCGGATAAGGCGGTCACTGATAGTATTGGTCGTTGTTAGGCCTTTTTCTTGTAGTGTTTGCACAAGATACATTTTCCAGTAATCTATGCCAGAAATTCAAATTCTTCAGGAAACTCTTTCTTCTTCATATCCTTAAGATTTATGTTCCTCTTAAAACGCATTAACCTCTTACTTTCTTCAATGTTAACTTCATCGAGGCTTATCAGACCTTGGTTGGGAAACCCTAGACATTGATTGATGTCTAATGCCTTTATCTTCAGACTTAATCCTTTGACCTTCGTGGACAGAAGCCCAGAATCTATTAATGCATTAGAGTAGAACTGCTTCACTAGATCTGTATAGACTGGAGTGTCGGCCTCCAAGAACTCAGAAAACCCAGCTTTCCTTACGAGCTCAAGTATGTCCTTGAACTTCTTTTCTAATCTTTCGAACTTCTTGAAGCCGAGTTGGATTCCAGTTATAACTCAATATTCTTCTATTGTGAGGGTTCGAAATATATGGGTATTTGGTTTCAGACCTATTATGTGAGATGGTAAAATGCGATTTGGGCGAATCTAGAGGTTTGATGGATTTAGGCTTTGAAGAGGATTCTAGGGTTTGCAAAAGAGAGGGAGAGAGATTCGACAGCCTTTGATAACTATTTGCATATTTTGAATTTGTCTTTATGGCAGTTCCTTCTGACTGCACGCTGTGATGTGTCAACCAGCCATTGGCTGTACGATGCCCAATAATAAACTGTAACTCCACATAAACTTTTCAGTTTGATATTCTTTTTAAGAAAATAAGCTTTACTGACGTGGATTGACCATTGACCTTTTTCAGTTCATAAAGTAGGTTGGTGAGGTAGCTGTGGACTCTACGATTTTCTTTGGTGACTCATCGATCGTCTTCTGAGAGAAGCTTCAGTAGATGAATTAACACTAATCCACATCTTAAAGTTGCATGGCTTAACCAATGATGTACCCCAAGACAGTTTGGGCACTGAAGTTCTGAGGTGAGTTTTTAAGATGTCTTTCCAAATTGTATTCGTACTTATCTCCACACGATCTGAATAATTGAGCAAGTGTCTAGTTCTTCCGAGCTCCTTATGAGCTAGTGTATCCTCTGGGAAGACTGAGATCGTCGAGCCTACTTCTGCGATTGTTGAGGTTACACTATGATCGTCGAGCTCACTTCAAACTATACTCTACGATCGTTGTCTGACTTGGTCCTTGCGATGAATTTGACTAAGCAATCCTTCTGGGTTAAGGTAGCTTAGGAAGGGCCAACCTCTTAGAGTGAACTAAGGGCTAGGTTGTTCCCTGAGGCATTTTCTAGATGAAAAACCTTTTAGAAGTGATTTGAATTGATATCTCTTTTGACCTTTTCTGCTGGGGAGTTCCTCTATCGGTATTAGGCATTTGTGTTGGGTGGTTGACAAGGTTGTCACTAGTACGTTTTGAGACATTCCTACTGACTATGGATCTTCATTTGGTTCGTCAACCACAAAGTTTTGGGACTCTGTAACTGGTACATTGCTTCATAATACGTAACAATCCAGAATTTTAATTATAATTTTAAATATTTATTGAATTATATAAATATTTAATAGATGTGTTTATTGTTGAATAAATATTTAATTTGACTTGACCTGATTGGTTAATTATTTGTTAAGTAAATAATTAAGAAAATTAATTGTTATGAGATAATATACTAATTTAATTTAATAATTAAGATAGAGAGTTTATAAGGATTAAATTCAGTAACTAATAACGTCCAAATTGTCATCATGATACTTCTTTGTAGAGTAAAATTCAAGAATGCTCAGAAGAATATTTCCATGAAAAGATACTGGATGAAGCGCAAATATCAAGGATATTCCACTAATTTCATAGAGTATAAAAGTCAAAACTTTAATCAACTGAGTATAATAAAGAATGGAATAACAAAAGAAATCACCATGCATGCGGTAGATTAGCATGAGCGAGTTATTCAACATAATAATAATAATGGAACCGGTCGGTAAAAATTGCATCCATATGATGTTCCAACAGAATAATAAAGAATGGAATAACAATAGAAATCACCATGCATGCGGTACTTCACATGACATGTTATTCCAACGAATAATAAATAATGAGAACCGTGTCAAGCGTAATATGCATGCAAGCGGGATATTCCAATGAGAATAATAAATAACGGAACTAGGGTCAGCGTAAAATGCATGTACGAGGATATTCCAATGAGAATAATAAAGAATGGAATATTAGAAGAATTTCACCATGTATGCGATTACTTTGCATAGATTAAAGTTATTCAATGAATAATAAAGAATGGAATATGAAGTTCTCTTCAAAAATTCGAAAGAAAGAAAGAGTACCCTTACGAGTACAACAAATAATATTCCCTACCTTAAGAAGAAGAGTTTGGATATATGAGTAGTGAAGTAGCAGAATACTTTCTTCTTTTCTCTCTATAGTTTATCTCTCTAGGGTTTCAAAATGAATTAAAAGAAATAATGATGGAATGAGCTTTATTTATAGAAAAATGGGACCGCATAAGTAACTAACTCATGAACGGTCCAGATTGGTTTACTTTAATATATTTGATCTATATTTAAAGCAAAATTATTTAAATAAAATATAATATATTCTATTTGTAATCTAATAAAACGAATAACTTTATTAAAGATTTTACTATGCAAACACTATGCATAATAAAATATAATATATTCTAATTATTTTTAATAAAACAAATAACTTTATAAAAGTATTCATTTTATATAAAAGGATTTTACTATACAAAATACTATGCAGACAACGCATGCATACAGATGTATAATAGAATATAATATATTCTATTTATAAAATAACTTTATAAGAGTATTCATTTAATATAAAAAGATTTTGTAAGACCGAAATTTTTAAATAAAAAAGAATTTCCTTTATTTATTATTTTGAAATAGTAAGGGTTGATTTGATTAATGTGGATAGTTAAGGGTTAAATCTGAAAATATTTCAAAATAAGCAAGTGGTTATAAAATATTCATTATTATTAAAGGGGAATATTCGTTTGGTCGTGGAATATTAAATGCATGTCTTGGGAATATTAAATATTGACAGTAGTAGCGACCGTATGTGGGCCCCATGGAAAGTGATTGGATGTAGAAAAGCGACAAATATAAGTTGTTTTAAAAATAGCAGGCGTAGTTATTACAGATTATCTTGTTGGAATACCCGGTTGGTTAAAACACACTAATACGCGTTGTTGAGCAAGTAGATACACCAGTATTGCACCAATTATTGATTCTTACGTAAGAAGGCACTACTCAATAATGGTTACGATAATTCTTATTCGGTATTTTATTGAGTTAATAATTCTGCGTTGATATTTTATATTCTTTGTTGTTTCAATAATTGTCATTACACATTATTTTTCATTATCGAAGCAATAATTCATATTATCGAATAATATTATTAGATAACATTATTGGCAATGTCTAGAAAGTTACATACTAAGGAGAGGTTTGGTCATCTAATCTAATTTTGGCAAGAAGAAGAAATTCTTATTGGAAAGCCCCTCTTTCTGAGGAAGCGCACTGGTTGTCAATATTGTGATTACGTAATATTATTTGTGAATAATTAATTATTGATTTATATAATGAGGAAAATATTGATTTTATGTGGATATAGATGGAGAAAATTTTTAAAATGACAATTGTTGAAAATTAATATTTTATCTTTTACGATAAAATAATTCATTTAAATATATTATTTTAATAATATATTAGCAGTTATATTTTTACAATGAATGTGGGATATATGAGTATATGAGGAGGAAGAGTATTTTGTGGCATTAAATGTTTAACACATGTTTTGTGTGTTGGTGGACACAATTATTAATAGAAATTTGATTATAAGTTGTAAAATCACCCGTTTGTGGATTTCGGTCAATTTCTATTTGGAATTTGGAAAAACCTTCTTCTGCAAAGTTGTAGAGAATTGAATTTCCTATAAAAACTCATGAGATTCGAATTTTCTGATGAAAGGGCTATTTATTATGAATTATTGAAGTTAGAAACTCAAAATAATTGATTTTGGGAGTTTAAATTATTTTTGTTAAGAAAAACGTTTTTTGTATTTTTTGGACATCATTAACATGTGTGGCTGGTGTTTTGACCAAAAGGTGGGCTAAGGAAAATTTGTATAATTATATTAATATTATATTAAATTTTACGCTTTGAGTCATTCTAAGCATTTTCTATAAATAGGGTGCTTAGGTTAGAATTGAAAATCACACCGTAAGCTGAAGTTTTCTCTCTATCTCTCTCGATATTTTGAGCGTATTCTTGTGAGTATTTTGAGTATACTTTGAGTATTGATATACGGTGCAAGTTCATTCAATTCGTTATTCCAATGTCGGAAATCTTTCTCTCTTGAGGTAAGGGATATTATTTTTTTCGTAATGATATTATTTCTTCAATATCATTATCTTTGAAATGTTGATCTGAAGCTTTTATCAAATTTGGAACTTTTTCATGTCGGGGTTACTATTCATGGGTTACTATTCATGAGTTACTATTCACGAGTTACTATTCATGAGATTCTTATTCACGAGTTTCTTATTCACGAGTACTATTAATGAAGCGTGAAGATGTTTTTGTGGAATTTCTATCTTTTGGTGTCTGAGTTACTATTCACGTATACGGCACTATTCACGTATCTGGCACTATTCACGATATCTGACTATTCAATAGAAAAAAAAAAAAAAATTTCGTCAAAATATCTATTACGGATACTAGCTCGATTGTATAAATGTTTTGATCATTCTTGAATTTTACACCACTATGATTATTTTTGAGGTATTTTTGGGCGTGGATAAAACCAAGTACGAATCCTTAATCCTTAATCCTTGTCATTTTGTTTCCTTTGGATTCGTTTCTTAAAAAAAATATTTTCATCATCCTCGGTCTTAAATGATGATATTATGGAATATCTTTGGCTGTAGTGCTGAAGATGAATGATTTCTTAAGAATATCTTTGGCTGTGAGTGCAAAGATGAATGATTCTGAAGAATATCTTTGGCACTGTAGTGCAAAGATGAGCAGTGTTTAAATGAACATGACCAATGATGAATATCTTTTGGCTGTAGTGCAAAGATAAATATTTGATTCGGATGTATATTGATTGATGTTACTGGGGATAAAAGATAGGCGATGAACTTTTAAATTCATACATAGAAGATAGTAGTTT
Organism: Panax quinquefolius; assembly: GCA_020205615.1. NCBI lineage: Eukaryota > Viridiplantae > Streptophyta > Magnoliopsida > Apiales > Araliaceae > Panax > Panax quinquefolius. Next base: position 78,832,656 of record CM035171.1, on the reverse strand, counting down.
GCATTCTCTACTTAACTCTTCTAATGAATTATTATTTCATGGCGAATATTGATTTAAAGTTTGTTGTCTATTGTATTCTATTAGATTTTTCCTGTTGAAGACTAACGATAATTTGTTGTATATTATCTTAGTCATAATATTTTTCTTGAGCTAGTTGAGCTCACCCTTTTTCCTTTTTGTTCCATTTTTCTCGGGAGGCGAGAATATAAGCGAGTACAGTGGGGTATGGAATGAAGGTTTTAGAAAGGATTGTTTAGTAGTCCTCACCATTTTGTAAAATAATGTATCAATAAATGTGATGAGGATTTATTTGAGTATAGATATTATCAGAAGATAATATTTGTATTCAAACTCACAGTTTCTTGTTGTAATAATAAAGTTGTAGTTGTTTACGTACCTATGTATTGACCTTCGGAATAGGTGATGTATACCTATTTTGGGGGCGTCACGGTTGGTATCGAGCTATAAGTAAAGAGCCCCGAGCCTCTCATTTGGTGACTTCTGTTGATGGGGATGCAATCAAGCCGGACTCTCCGTAGGGGCGCAGATTCTGATGTGTATGGCCGATAGGTATCAATGTGAGGTCTTGACACAAGTTGGTGTCAGAGTCACAGTTGGTATCGAGCTTAGGGATATGATCTCTGGCGGAGATCGGGGAATAGAACTAGGAGGGAGAGGCGAGTAAATCCTTAGCTAGTGTGTCCTACCTAAGCTTATTTGTTAGTTGGTCAAGTATATAGGGATATTATGTGATATATTGATTTCCTTAATTAACCCTTGTTTTATGGCGGTATTTGAGAATGTCATTTGAGAATATTAATGATTGGAGTAAATGAGATCGTGGAGATGCTGTATTTTACCAACGAGGAGAGCGTCTGACGGTGGCAATGTACCTCCTGTGAACAACACCGTTGAGCGAGATGATGAGCGAGGGATGTTTAGAAGTTTTTGCGAGTTCATGCAAAAATCAGACGAGGAAACTCGTGTTCAAAATCTGAGGAGGAAATGATAGCAATTCACGGGTTATTCTGACAAGCAGTTCAAAGAGTTGGGACCACGAAATTTAAGGAAAGCGGATCCGATCATGGCGGAAGCATGGGTCAAACAAATTACCAAGATATTCGATGTCTTGGGATGCGGAGAACGAAGGTTCCATTCGCCACCTTTATGTTCCGTGGCGGGCGGACTCATTGGTGGGAGTTCGTGAAGCGCACCCATCCACCGCTTTTCGGCATGTCTTGGGAGGCGTTTGAAGCTATTTAATGACAAATACTTTCACGAAAGTGTTCGTCATATATGAAGGAAGTGGAGTTCATCGATTGGAACAAAACAACATGGCGGTGTCTCGAAGACGAGGCAAAGTTTGCGAGTTATCGAGTTTGCACCTCATTTGGTGGAGAATGAGGAGCGTATGACGCGGATGTTTCTTAGAGGTTTGAAACCGCATACGTCGATTATCTCATTTCTCATAAATTTTCTCTTTATTCGAGATGTTTATGTGGCTCAATTATTAGAAGCGAGATAACGAAGTACGGTCAATTGAGGACCACAACCAGGATCGTATCGGAGATAGCGATCAAGCAGAATAATGATAACCTTCGGAGAAAAAGCGAGACGGACAGAAATGGTAACCACTCGTGGTGGTAATCATAGCCATGAAAATAGAAGAAGCGAGTCGGGGGAGATTTTAAAAGAGGAGATTTAACAAATGACCGTATGTGAAGATGATGCGGTCTTAAGAAGAATCGGTTCTAAGGGAGGAGAAACGACCACCGGTCGTATATGCTACAAATCACGGAAAAGAGGGACATATCGGTCAAAGCGCCCACAATGATTCAAGGTATGCTATAATTGTGGAAAGGAAGGACATATCGCTCGAGATTATACAAGATGGCGAAACCTAGTTCAATGAGGACGGTGACTCAAAAGATCGTCGAGAAAAGTCAAAGTCAATGATTAGGAAGAAGCGTTTGTTGTATTTGGTCATAATCGAGGAACCCAAACGAGGTGATCACGGGTAAGCTATTTATAAATTCTTGCGAAGTTTATACCTTACTTGATCTACGGTGCTACCCATTCATTTATCTCTCTGCATGTGCTCAACGTTTAAACTTGACTCAGGAGAAATTAGACTTTGACCTATCTGTGGAAACTCCAGTTAGGAGAAACTTTCATCGCATCCTTTGTTTATAAATCTTGTTTGATTCAAGTTGGCACCATTACCTTTACATTGACCTTATCTCTTTAAAGATACTTGCTTTTGATGTGATTTTAGGGATTGATTGGTTAACTACTCATCATTCCAAAATTGATTGTTTTTCGTAAGGTTGTTAGTTTTCATATTCCTAACCAACTTTGTTATGCAATTCAAGCAACTAAACCATTAAAATCGATCCGCATCATATCTAATCATAAAGCTATTCGTTTATTAAAAAGCGGATGTCAAGCTTTCTTAGCCCATGTTATGGATTTGAATAAAGACACGTCAAATTTGAATGATATTCTGTTGTTATTGACTTTCTGGACGTATTTCAGAAGAACTTCGATTACTACCCCGAGCGTGAAGTTGAATTCTTTATTGATCTTGAACTGGTACAAAGCCCATTTCTAAAACCCCATATCGAATGGCTCCTATTGAACTTCAGGAGTTAAAGGTCCAACTACGAGGAATTGTTGGACATCGGTTTCATTCGGCCCTAGTACATCTCCTTGGGGTGCTCTGTTTTATTCAGTAAAGAAGAAAGGCGGGAGTATGCGACTTTTGTATTGACTATCGAGAATTGAACCATGTCACCATCAAGAATAGGTATCCTCTACTTCGTATTGATGACTTGTTTGACCCGATTGCAAAGGGCACAATTCTTTTCAAAAATCGATCTTCGATTACGGATATCATCAATTTGAAGATTAAAAGCGAGGATATTCCAAAGCGCCTTGAGAACTTCGGTATGGGCATTATGAATTCTTAGTCATGTCTTTCGGACTAACTAATGCTCCTGCGGCTTTCATGGATATGATGAAGCCCGAGTATTCAAGGAATATTTGGATAAATTCGTTGTTGTCTTTATTGATGACATCCTCATATATTCCAAAAGCCGTGAAGATCATGAACACCATTTGAAGTGTTACTCAAAAGGCCCGTGAAAACCAACTATATGCCAAATTGAAGAAATGTGAGTTACGGCTTGAGGAAGTAGCATTCCTTGGGCGCGTGGTGTCGAAACATGGAGTATCTGTTGATCGGTGAAGATTGAAGCAATACAAAGTTGGGAGCAAGCAAGTCGGTGGTGAAGTCACGTAGTTTTTGGGCTTATTTGGTTATTATCGGAGATTCGTGGAAGGATTTTCTCGAATCGCTACTTCATTAACCCACTAACTTTCGGAAGGATACAAAATTCGTTTGGAGTGAAGAATGCGAGAAGAGTTTCCAAGAGCTTAAGAGGAGACTTATTTTGGCTTTGTTCTAACAATACCATCTGGTTCGGATGGATTTGTTATCTCTGATGATGCTTGTGCAAAGGGTTAGGATGTGTTCTCATGCAGCGTGGGAAAGTCATAGCCTATGCCTCGCGACAACTTAAAGAGTATGAGAGGAATTATCCTACTCATGATCTAGAGTTAGCGTGATCGTTTCAGCGCTAAAAATATGGAGGCACTATCTATATGGGAGAAAGTGGAGATATATTCGGACCATAAAAGCCTTAAATATTTCTTCACTCAAAGAGAACTCAACATGCGGCAATGACGTTGGCTCGAACTATTGAAAGACTACGACCACACTATTCAATACCATCTGGTAAAGCGAGCGTGGTAGGCGGCGCATTGAGTAGAAGATCATATGCGGAACGAAAAGTGCGATGATGTCAAGTATCGATATAGCCAACTTTAATAGAAAAAGTTAAGGTTGCTCAAGCCACCCAGGCCGGAGGGCGATGCGTATGAAGAAGAAAGTACAAGAAGGAGCTATTCCTAAGCGAGAATTGATGAAGAAGGAATACTTGAGTCCACTCTAGACTTTGTGTTCCTAACGACTCGATTTGAAGTACAAGATTATGATGGAGGCACACAATCGCCATTTGCAATCCATCACGGAAGTACTAAAATGTATCGTGATCTTGACATACATTTTGGTGGAACAATATGAAGAGAGAGATTGCAAAGTTTATCTCGATGTGTTTAACTTACCCGGCGTGTAAAGGCGGAGCATCTTGTACCTAAGGGTCCGTTGCAACCACTTGAGATTTAGGAATGGAAGTGGGAACACATTACTATGGATTTTCATTACGGGTCTTCCTACGGTTTCTCAAGGCATCAATGCTATTTGGGTTATTGTTGATAGATTAACCAAGTACGCTCATTTCTTGCCGATCACGGAGACTTATTCCTTGAACGTCTTGCTAGTATATGACGTGAATGAGATTGTGAGGTTGCATGGCATACTGTATCTATAGTTTTGGATCGTGACCCAAGATTCACTTCAAGATTTTGGGTTAGCTTGCAAAAAGCTATGGGCGCGGATTTGCGATTTAGTTCGCATACCATCCCCAAGCAGACGGACAATTAGAGAGGACTATTCAAACTCTTGAAGATTTATTAAGACTGTGTCCTAGACTTCAAGGGTAGTTGGGATAAGTATTTACCATTGGTGGAATTCTCCTACAACAACAACAGTTATCGAAAGTAGTATAGGTGTGGCTCCATTGAAGCATTATATGGACGAAAATGTCGTTCTCAATATGTTGGGATGAGGTGGGTGAAGCAACATTGTTGGGACCCGAGTTAGTACGATATGACTCACCGAAAAGATCCAAATGATTCGACAACGTATACAAACGGCACAAGATCGACAAAAGAGTTATGCGGATCTTCATCGAAAGGACGTGGAATTTAATGTAGGGGATCATGTATTGTTGCGAGTTGCTCCATGGAAGGGAGTTACAAGATTTGGGAAGAGAGGAAAGCTCAATCCACGATTTATTGGTCCATTTCAAATTCTTGACCGAGTAGGAAATGTAGCCTATAGACTTGCGTTACCTCCAAGTATGTCTCGTGTTCATAATGTGTTTCACATATCGGTACTTCGTAAATATGTGAAAGACCCGAACCACGTTATTGAGTTAGAACCGGACGAGATAGCCGAAGACTTAACGTATGAGGAGGTACCTGTCAAGATCTTTGATAGGAAGGAGCATGTCCCTACGCCATGAAAGGTCATACCACAAGTTAAAGTTTTGTGGAGGAATCATGCTATAGAGGAAATGACACGGGAATTGAAAGCGAAATGAAAGCGAGGTATCCTCACCTTTTGAAACAACAGTACGTCACGTCAATTTCGAGGACGAAATTTCATAAGGAGGGAGGTTGTAAGACCCCAAATTTTTAAATAAAAAGGAATTTCCTTTATTTATTATTTTGAAATAGTAAGGGTTGATTTGATTAATGTGGATAGTTAAGGGTTAAATACGCAAATATTTCAAAATAAGCAAGTGGTTATAAAATATTCATTATTGTTGGGGAATATTAAGATCTGATTGGGAATATTGTCGGGGAATGATTACGAAGCAATGACCATGTGTGGGCCCATAACGGAAAGTGATTGGATGAAGAAAAGCGACAAATATAAGTTGTTTTTAAATACTTGAGCGTAGTTGTTCAAGATTATCTTGTTGGAATACCCGGTGGTTAAAACACACTAATCTGGCGTTGTTGAAGCAAGTAGCTTTACGGTATTGCACCAATTATTGATTCTTACGTGAAGTCACTACTCAATAATGGTTCTGATAATTCTTTCAAAGATTTTATTGAGTTAATAATTCTTTGCGTTGATATTTTATATTCTTTGTTGTTTCAATAATTGTCATTACACGATTATTTTTCATTATCGAGCAATAATTCATATTATCCGAATAATATTATTAGATAACATTATTGGCAATGTCTAGAAAGTTACATCTAAGGAGAGGTTTGGTCATCTAATTGCGCCAAGAAGAAGAAATTCTTATTGGAAAGCCCCTCTTTCCTGAGGAAGCGCCTGGTTGTCAATATTGTGATTACGTAATATTATTTGTGAATAATTAATTATTGATTTATATAATGAGGAAAATATTGATTTTATGTGGATATAGATGGAGAAAATTTTAAAATGACAATTGTTGAAAATTAATATTTTATCTTTTACGATAAAATAATTCATTTAAATATATTATTTTAATAATATATTACTTGGTTATATTTTACAATGAATGTGGGATATATGAGTATATGAGGAGGAAGAGTATTTTTGTGGCATTAAATGTTTAACACATGTTTTGTGTGTTGGTGGACACAATTATTAATAGAAATTTGATTATATTTGGTAAAATCACCCGTTTGTGGATTTGGTCAATTTCTATTTGGAATTTGGAAAAACCTTCTTCTGCAAAGTTGTAGAGAATTGAATTTCCTATAAAAACTCATGAGATTCGAATTTTCTGATGAAAGGGCTATTTATTATGAATTATTGAAGTTCAAGAAGCTCAAAATAATTGATTTTGGGAGTTTAAATTATTTTTGTTAAGAAAAACGTTTTTGTATTTTTTGGACATCATTAACATGTGTGGCTGGTGTTTTGACCAAAAGGTGGGCTAAGGAAAATTTGTATAATTATATTAATATTATATTAAATTTTTCGCTTTTGGTGTTCTAAGCATTTTCCTATAAATAGGGTGCTTAGGTTAGAATTGAAAATCACACGTAAACTCAAGTTTTCTCTCTTTTCTCTCGATATTTTGAGCGTATTCTTGTGAGTATTTTGAGTATACTTTGAGTATTGATATACGGTGCAAGTTCATTCGGCGTTATTCGATGTAAGTATCGCTCTCTCGAGGTAAGGGATATTATTTTTTTTAAGTAATGATATTATTTCTTCAATATCATTATCTTTGAAATGTTGATCTGAAGCTTTTATCAAATTTGGAACTTTTTCATGTATGGGGTTATTATTCATGGGTTACTATTCATGAGTTACTATTCACGAGTTACTATTCATGAGTTCTTATTCACGAGTTCTTATTCACGAGTACTATTCATGAAGCGTGAAGATGTTTTTGTGGAATTTCTATCTTTTGGTGTCGGAGTTACTATTCACGTATACGAGACTATTCACGTATCTGCACTATTCACGATATCTGGCACTATTCACCGAAAAAAAATTTCTTTTTTGCGTCAAAATATCTATTCGGATACTAGCTCGATTGTATAAATGTTTTGATCATTCTTGAATTTTACACCACTATGATTATTTTTGAGGTATTTTTGGGCGTGGATAAAACCAAGTACGAATCCTTAATCCTTAATCCTTGTCATTTTGTTTCCTTTGGATTCGTTTCTTTAAAAATATTTTTCATCATCCTCGGTCTTAAATGATGATATTATGGAATATCTTTGGCCCGTAGTGCAAAGATGAATGATTTCTTAAGAATATCTTTGGCTGTAGTGCAAAGATGAATGATTTTGAAGAATATCTTTGGCTTTGTGTGGTGCAAAGATGAAGCAGTGTTTAAATGAACATGAATTAATGATGAATATCTTTGGCTGTAGTGCAAAGATAAATATTTGATTCAGATGTATATTGATTGATGTTACAGGATAAAAGATGAGCGATGAACTTTTAAATTCATACATAGAAGATAGTAGTTTGCATTCTCTACTTAACTCTTCTAATGAATTATTATTTCATTTGCGAATATTGATTTAAAGTTTGTTGTCTATTGTATTCTATTAGATTTTTCCTGTTGAAGACTAACGATAATTTGTTGTATATTATCTTAGTCATAATATTCTTTCTTGAGCTAGTTGAGCTCACCCTTTTTCCTTTTTGTTCCATTTTTCTCGGGAGGCGAGAATATAGCGAGTGCAGTGGGGTATGGAATGAAGGTTTTAGAAAGGATTGTTTAGTAGTCCTCACCATTTTTGTAAAATAATGTATCAATAAATGTGATGAGGATTTATTTGAGTATAGATATTGTCAGAAGATAATATTTGTATTCAAACTCAGCTTTTCTTGTTGTAATAATAAAGTTGTAGTTGTTTCTGTACCATGTATTGACAACTCAGAATAGGTGATGTATACCTATTTTGGGGGCGTCACAGATTTTCTGTATTATTACATTAATAATACGAACAAAACTAAGTGACTTATCACGTAAGCATCAATAATTAATACTGTGTGCTACTATGCAGCCACGCGTATTACTGTACTTTTACTACCGAGTAGTTCAACAGTATTAACGGTAAAACTTCCGCCATTATTTTCATAAAATATTTTTCTCGTTTTCTCAATCAGACAATAATTCTGTTGTGGGGTCCACCAATGATTGTGCCGTTGCACGAATATTCCCTGATAAAACAAATACTTCCCGACCAATCGAATATAATATGACAACTTGCATACTTTGCAAAATTTATAAATAATACCCATAACTATAACATTATCTCAAATCCACACCATAATATTCAAAAAATTATTTCGAGAAAATTAAATATTTATTCATAAAAATCTGGGGTCTCACATATATAAATAATATCGATATACAAATTAGAATAATATCATCACAGTATTTAAAATAATCTAAACACATTATCACATAATCTTATCCGTCTATAACACAGATAAGATTTAACCTCAATTCAAACTTTTACAGTCTAAGTTGAGTTTGGTACTATTCTGACATCCCGACGGTCTAGTCGGACAATCGTCGAGTTTAAGTTCAATTAAACTATGTCTAATCGCTTAACAATTACCTTAGATAATATGTTATCAGTCAAAACATTTTTCATAAGCTCGTAATAATTTTTAAATAATTATTATCATTTATCATGATTTTTAATCATTAATATCGTATTTATATGAATTAAATACCACATAACTTATTTATCATTAATATTTATTTAATATTAAATATTAATGAAATACATGTCGTAATATTATAATATTATAACAATTAATTGTGTTAGTTTAGTGTGTATGTTAATGATATTAGAACATGTTAAAAACTATAATAACAGATGTTGATGTGTTGAAATGCAAAGTACAAAGATTTGAAATAATTATTTAAATAAGTTATAAAATGAAACCAAATGAGATGTTTTCGAAAGTTATAGATAAACGATAAGGTTTATGTTGATCAATGTGTGATTTCAGAAGCGTTAAGTATGTCAACCTAAATGGTTAGGTGCTAGAGTTAGGGTTATGACCTAAATGATGGTTTAAACCCTAAAGCTAATATTCATACAATTAATTGTTGTTGCGATTTCGATGATATGTGTAGGGTAATTGGAGATTATTTCATTTGGGTAGCTTACAATCAAGGCAAGTTTTCTAACTCTACCTTGTTATTATTGAGCAAGTTCTTAAATCTTAACTCTTTACATTGAGCAAAGTTTCAAACTTCATTCTTTTCGTATTGAATGCAAGTTACCATTCCTAAATTATTATTGTGCAAGTTCCTAACATTCTTTATGAAGATGAGCAAGCTTAACCTATCTTGCGTATGTTTGTTCAAGCTTATGTAACCTAATTCGTTACATTAAGCGAGATTTAGATTCCTAATTATTATTCAAAGCTTATATTGTTCTAATACATTGATTCAAGGATGATTGTTTTAACTCTTCTATAGCACCTTGCATGTATACCATGTTTACTCAATTATATATTATTGTTATTCAACCTTTGACTTTGATAACCTTGTTCAAAGCTTTATCGTTGTTTTAAACCTTAAAGTAGTAAGCAAACCTTTATTGATTGAATTAATCTATATTCGAATAGTGTTCTAAAATTCTAGAAAACACTGATAAGCTAGTTCCAAATTAAACTTTCTTTAGTACAGAAATTCCTAATCCAAACTGAGACGAACAACCCTAACATAGGGGATTTTGTACGTGTAACGTTTAGATGTTTGTGCACAATACATGGTACAAAGGGCTGATCCCCATGAGTACGTTAAGAAGAGTCTGTACAATCTAATGACTGTTGAGGTTAAGGTAATAATACCTAAACATCGTGGACATAGTTCGTGGTCATAAGACCCTCAGATAATTAAAAGTTCTATTTTTGATTCGTAGAACAAGTTCTTTATCATTCAGTATTCGTTGTTCACTCTCATGTTGTTATTATACTATCTTTATGTCAGTGAGCAATTGTTTGCTCACTCTTGCAATTAAACAATGCAGCTAAAGTTGAAAGAAGTGATGATCCATCTACTAGCAAGGGAAAGGGCAAGATGTCTAAGTGAAGAAGAATTGTTTAAAGATTATTTAAATGCTTGAAGTTGTTAAGACTTGTTTTATTTTATAATGTATTCCGCAAACTGATGTAATAATTTTAAGGTTAGATTACCTGGGATTTATTTTGAGATTATGATGTAACCCTTTAATGGGAGAGATTATTGTTTAAGTTATTTAAATTATGTCTATATCCTTTGAATATGGGTAGTTAGATATAATAGTTTTTGGTAAGTGAGAACCAAATTCGGTGGAAATGAAGTACCCAGATTTGGAGGTATCACATCCATGATCCAACAACTCAGATCTTTAAAAGACACCCTCTAACACATATCTAACCAACAAATAACAACATCAAACATCAAATCATATGATTTTTAAGATTAGGGTTTTATACCATTTTGATGCTTTGATCTTGAATCTGATCAACATGATCTGGTCATGGCTTGCTAGGGATCATACTAAGGACTGAATTACTTAATATTTTTCGTGGGTCTAGAGAGACAAAGTGTTGGTTGAATATTTTGTGAACAAATGCGGCTTTTTTCTTGATTTTCTCTCTCCTTAATCTATATATATATTGAATGAAATGAAATGGGCTGATGTTTATAACTGATGGTTGTGGTTTTAGGTCATGCAAGTCAATTGAGTTGGTCACCAATTCTTGATTTGGCAAGATTTGCAAGTTAAGTCCAAATAATGCAACAAGGGTGAAAATATCATTTGTCTTTTAGTTTTAATGGCATTCTTGTCTATTCTCCAAACCCTTAGGGTTTAGGGTTTAACCCATTAGGTTTTAAAATAAAATAAATTCTAGGATTTCCAAATTAGGTTTCCAAAATAGAAAATTAATATTTCTAAATTATAATTAGGATTCTATATTTATATTAAAATTTCCTAATCATAATTCAAACTTGCTAATTAGGATTATTATTTCCTAATTAAAATTGCTAATTTAGCAATTAGGGTCATAATTGTACATTGGGGTTTATAACCCAAGAATTATGGTTTTAAAAGAAAATCATCTTTCTAATTTAGAAATTAGGTTTTCTAATTAGATTAGGGTTTTCTAATTACATATAACTTCAAAATTAGGATTAATGTTTCCTAATTAACATTAAAATTATTAAATTAACAATTAGGTTTTCCCTAATTATAAATTAGGGTTTCTAATCCATAATTTAGGGTTTTCTTCATCAATTAGGGTTATTCCTAATTAAGTTATTATTAATAACGTTTAAACCTTATACTAGCATTTGTATTCCCAAATTATGGTTTCAAATTCCAAATTAGAGTTTTAAATTCCCGGAACTGAATTAGGGTTTCCAGAACCGGTTTTAGGGTTTCTTATAAATCATAAGAATTTTCTAACTGAATGTTGACGTTCTAAATTTAATAATAGGGTTTGCCACTACTATAGCTTATCAGGTCAACCATTGACCCATAACCACGCACCGTACACATATATAACATATACACAGAACATATTCACGTATATACTTAATCTTGAATAATTCACTACAAAAATTTTTAAATTCACAAAATTCCTTCTCGGAAATCTCAAATCCATTCACTTATTTTCTGTCTAAGTTTATTATTTAACCTTAATTCAATATTTTAAAATTTTATAAATATCCAAATTCTCGGGTTGTCACATTTACCCTTCTTCTAAAAATTTTGTCCCCAAGATTTACCTTACACCCTACAGCATTAACCATTCATTCTCATCATCACATGCTACCCAATACATTCCTCACAAGAGTAATACATTTCAATTGGGCTGAGGGGTTATATAGACTATTGTCGGTCATTTTCGCAAAGGTTTTATGAAAATTAATCCGCAAACTGTCATAATCTTACGGACATAGTGGGTAATTAGCCTGATATACCCTGTACTTATAAAGTACTACTGGTCGAATCTATTTCCATCTCTGCCATAGTCACAAAAATTTTACCTCAGTCTATTCGGATTCCGCACTAGAATAATTTGGTTCGGGAAAAATTTCAAAGAACGCTTAGAATTTTCGTAAACGTTGGTCAAACCGAGTCAAATAGCTTAGATGTAATATCCGAGTTTTATTTTTATTTTTTTTTAATATTTTTTTATGTAATTTAAGAATTGTTAATAAACGAATTTATATGAAACTTTAGGGTGATTTCATTTATTAGATGTATGTGTGTGGTACATATATGTGTTATTTAAAGATATGTGATGAGATGTATTTAAATGGTTGGTTTAGTTTTATTTAACTATTTAAATAAAATTAAGGAGGGAATTATTCTATTTTATTACGTGGGATGGTATTAAATCATGAGCTGGAGTTAGGAGCAGAATTTAGAGATGCGGACTGTGTATCCGAGTCCGGAACGTCCAAATTATTCAGGATGGACTGTAATCACGAAAAAATGTCACAGTTGACTTTTTGGTCAAAGTCAACCTGTTGACTTTTTCGAGGAAAACGTCAACTACGAATTTCAAAGATGAATTTGACTAAACGGATAGTCCCTTGACGTTCGGAACGTCTACTTTAGTAGGAATCGATATATGGTTCGTAAAGTTTGGTTCTGAAGGGTAAAATAGTCAAATAGTTTATTAATTGATTAATTGATTAAAATAATATATGTATTTTTTTTAATACAAATCAGCTGAACTGATGGACCCATGAGACTATTAAATTTGGACAAAGGAGGGAGTATACGTATATTACATAATAGCTAAGGTGGAAGTAATTTATTTTATTCCTTAAAATCAAAATTCTTTTTATTTTTCTAACTCCCACATTCATTTTCTCTAACTCCCACATTCTTCCTATTAATTAACTATATTATTGTAGTATTAAGTATTGTGAGTAACTAATCATTAGAGTTGGGGGTTATGGGAATCAAAAGACTCTAACAAAGCTATACATATATACAAACACACTTTTCTTTTAAGAAAATTCCACCAAGTGAGTAAACATAGAGAGAAATTGAGAGCCTAAGAGAGTTAGAGAAATTGAGAGCCTAAGAGAATTAGAACTAATATTGGAGGATTACTGAGGATTTGACAAGCAAGGAGAAGGAGCATCATATTAATCCAAGAAGAAATTCATCAAAAGGTAATTCATGAACCCATTTTATTTTTATAACAAAAATGAGAAGAAAATGCATATAAAATTGGTAAATAATTTGTTGTGGCTTTGTGTTGCCATGTTACTGTTGTTTGATGATTATAGAAGATTAACAACAAAAGATATGGGTTAATCATGCATCAAATTCATAGAAAATCAAAGAATTAAGCAATGCATGCTGTACCTTTGATAAAATATCTCTAAGGTGCTAAATTAATCAAAAAGGTGGAAGTTTGTTGAAGTTTGATGTTGTGAAATGTGAAAACATGTGAGAGTAGATGATATGGACATTAGGAATAATTTAATTGCATGCTAGAAGGAAAATCTCGGATTTTTGTCAAATTGGGTTTAACTAGTAATCTGTGATTTTTTTGGTTTTTCGGAGCCTCGGGATCATGGTGTATATGACTCGATTAACATATGTAATAATTTTATAAAATAGTATGTAACATGAGGTACAACCTGTCCAAAATTCATAGGAAAAGGAGTTAAATTGAGCATGTTATGAAAATCGTAGAGTCAATGAAAATCGTAGAGTTAACTCTGAAAATTGTAGAGTCTGTGACAATCGTAGAGTAAACTCTGAAAATCGTTGAGTCAATGAAAATCGTAGAGTAAACTCTGAACATCATAGAGTCAGTGAAAATCGTAGAGTAAACTCTGAAAATCGTAGAGTCAATGAAAGTCGTAGAATAAACTCTGAAAATCATAGAGTGCAGATAGTAGAGTGAAAATCGTAGAGTCAATGAAAGTCGTAGAGTAAACTCAGAAAATCGTAGAGTGCAGATAGTAGAGTGAAAATCGTAGAGTCAACACTGAAAATCGTAGAGTCAGTGAAAATCATAGAGTGAACTCTGAAAATTGTAGAGTGCAGATAGTAGAGTGAAAATCATAGAGTGAACTCTAAAAATTATACAGTAAAGTTTATATTACAACTACTATGCGTTGCTATTAGTTGATGTGCATGATTATACAATTGTGTAGGGCAAGTGAAGTGCAGATAGCTGTAAGCTGTTAATTTTTTATTGGTAAACAACGATCAAAGCAAGTTTCTTACCCTATTTTTCATTATGAATTTATTCAACTCTTATTCAGTTGATTGCAGTGAGGGTAAGTTTGGGCTTGTGATTAATTAATCATTCGTGCAAGCTCCTTTATTGTAAAGTTCTATAACTTCAATTGTGATGCGAAACATTATTGATGATTATTCAGTTCCTATTGCAACTGTTATACTTTAAAGTTCGTATTCCCTTAATGAACTATATTCAAGCATGTTTTTTAGCTTTCGTCCCAGCTAGATGTTATTGATGCAAACATAGTATATTGTTTAAACAATTCAAATCGTTTGAAGCTATTTGATGTTTACCAATCCAAATTGCTTTGGTGAGGTCCCGTATGAATACTAAGATGAACAACCTGGATAACGGGGTAACTGATGACGGGCATATAGTCCCATTTACGCTTATGCGTTTAAACTTTATACTTGTGCACAATGTAGGGTACGATAGGCTGATCACCTGGAGTACTTGCAGAGACCGTTTATAATTAATTTGATTGTTAAACCGTCTGATGGTTTTTGATGAAACAAAGTAATGTTCAGGGTATCTAACACCCCTTAGTATGTTATTGAGAATTCTAGAACTCTTATCTTGATATTCCAGTTTATCTCTTGATATTTATTTCAACTATTGAGAAATATTCATACTAATACTTCTACTTCTGATGTATGTTCTCAAACTACTTTATATACTTGTTGGGAAATTTGTGCTCATTCTTGCTTAAACTTTTCAGTTAAGGCTGATAACGCTGAGGGCTCGGCCAAGGACAAAGGAAAGTCTAAGATGAAATGATGAGAGTTATTTAGGTAATAATTATATTTCCGCATATGATGTGATGTAGCGATAAACGCTAAGTTTCAGTTTCAGTTTATTAAAGGTTGTAAAGACTTGGGACTTTATTTTGAATAAGTATGTAATAGTTAATATTATTATTATTATTATTAGAGTTACTTAGATAGATGATGATGTATGTTATATCGTGAGCACAATGTCATGTAATCGATGTTACACGGATTTAGGGGCGTCACATTAGACTCATATCCATAAGTAACTTCAATCGAATTACGAATGTGTGTAGCCAAACGCAGTTGGCAAATTAAAATTTTAAAATAGTTTGAAAATGAAGTCATGATGTCGTACTGTATTAACAGCCCGTTTGAGGATGCCGTCATCGAGTGACTTTGTCATAACACATCATACAATAGTGGAACAACGATTTTAGATCAAATTCAACATTAAGTATTCCTGCATTTACAACTCCATCAACTTTTATCATCTCTGCACCAGGTTACATGGTACATAAGTGATAAATAAAAATATATTTTGATATTTCAAATCATTATTGTCTAGCCTAAATAAGTAGCATTGACTATTCTTTAAACCGTTCAAAATTTCATTTCAAATCTATTTTATCATCTCAACAGGTAACGTTTGTGTCGGTGGCCCGAGGTCCACGCATACACATGAAAGTAGTATGCACACATGCCAATCATATTTGATGATAAAGCATATTCTTTGCAACAATCTAATTCATTTATTAATAAAAAGTATTAATTTATTAAAGGCTTTTAATTATCTACATGATGTTGTTTTATAATATGTGATAAACCTATAGTTTTAAGCAATGCTTTTAGAATAATGATGATGATCATTCTAATGAGATCTAAATTCTTAGAAAGCTTAAAACTAAAATAGTTCCCAATCGTTGGATTAATAAATTGGAGATTAGTGAATCCGGATAGATTTGTACATACGTTGCTTGCTCATTACATGAGGATGATTGATCTCATGGTCATTTGTGTGGAGACACTAATGCAAGTATGTATGTGCTTATTAGAGAATAAGTTCACTGAACGTGGCTCGCTAAGGAATACCTAATGGAGTTTTACTTGTCTGTCAATAGGAATTCCTGTAGTGATAGTAGTACAAGTGATCCTTGGACTTGATATCATCATAGTATCTTGTATATGATAAGTTACACTTTGACTTATTCCTTAACACCCTTAGGGTATATCAAAGGGTATGCTTGGGTATAATTAGTTGTACATGAAGATAATGTATGATCAATAAAGAATCTACCGCTTCTAGTAAAAGAAGAGAAATGTCCTATGTGATTCGATAAATGAGAACCCAGTAGTCCTTGGCCAAGGCAGAATAAAATTAGAAAGGAGTTTCTAATTTGCATTATTTGGAGTTGTGCATTTAAGGATCGAAATACATATAATTAAATAAAATAAGACTTGACAATAATTTCATGTCTTAGATTTAATTGGGACATTGTATGGTGGAAGGATTGAATTGTACGGTAACTATTTACTCAAAGGTTCTTTTATGATTAATGTTGAAATCTATATTATCTGGAAAGTCGTTGATCGCTAGGGAGGTTTATCCCTATTGTAGAATAAATATTATTTATTTAAATAAATTAATGGTTTAATTTATTTATTTAAATAAGATTAGAATTGTTCTAATTGATTTATTCACAACCGATTTAATATGGAGAACCTAAAGGGTCACACCATAAAAGAAAAAATAATTATTTAAGAAGTTAATGGCACAATCATAATAATAAGTTAAGTATATTTAATTTAATCTATGGTGATAGAATAAATTAAATAGCTAAATATTTATTATTTAATATTTTAGAAATATTAAATATAAATTAATAAGAGGAGTCTTATTATTATTATTACTATTATTATTGTTTAATTCCTAAAGGAGTTTGGGAATTAATTAATAAAAGTACTCTCATTTATTTCTAATAAGATTAGGAGGCTAATTAATTAAAAGTTTAATTAATTAATCCTAATAAGATTAGGAGCTTAATTAATTAGAGCAGTTTAATTAATTAAATAAAACCCAATTGCTTAATTGTTAAGGAAGGTGTAGACACTCGAAATTTTCTGTAGTACTGTTACTAACATTGCAGGAGGACAGATTCGTCTTTTAAGAGAGAACCCCGAAAGACAATCCAAATCCACTAGGACACTACAGGAAGTTCAAAGATTAACCCCGGATCGCAACAGGAGTAACTGTTTCAACCTCGGATCTAACCCCGAGACTGCGCAGATACAATCCGAAACACACCGAGAAAACCGATTAATCTCGAGAGATAACCCCGAGGTATCCCGTTTCAGCCCCAACCATGGGAATAGCCACCAACCTTGGTGATAACCCTAAGGAATGCGCTTTCGGAGATAACCCGAAAATGCTTGTTTCAAATGCCATCGCCTTCAATCTAAGCACTCACAACGAGATACAATGTACCAACCCTAAGAATAACATCGGGAAGACAGCACACCTCAAAGATGACAATGAGGACCTTCAACAAATGCATATCCAATCTCAAATAAGTCTCGAGCAACGTCACAGTTATCGGCCCAATCCCAAGAAGAAACAGTGAGGGGCAACATCGCCATCTCATCCAACACGATGCCACGTCTCATCTCTACGTAACAATGTCCCATAAGGCTAACCAATCCCAAGTGACTATTGTGCGGGATTTTACATCCGGTGCGTTTATTGCTTATATATATATATATATATATATATATATATATATATATATATATTTATATATATTGTCCTACCTCGAGTTCCCTTCGTGGCAGTTGATCGCTTTTACAGCTTTCTTTACATTTCGTCCTGCCTGGAGTTTACTTCGTGGCAGTTGACCGCATTTACAGCTTTCTTTACATTCTGTCCCGCCTGGAGTTTCCTTCGTGGCGGTTGACCATATATACAGCTTTATTTACATTTCTGATCCCCCATGGAGGTGCTTCGTGGTTGGTGATCCTGTCTGTATATATATATTTACCACTTTTATATATATACTGCTTATTGCTTTTATATAAATTGCAATATTTTGTTCGCCTAGGAATCATGTGATCACAGATTCATCTCATTGGATCTAGATTCGGTTCCCGTGATGGACATTTTCAGCTGTAAGCAGCTTGTAAATTATTCTGCAATATCTGTATTTCCTCATATGGTTTCCATACCCACGAGGAAGTCAGCATTATTTTTGGATGTATTATTTTTCATACGGATGCCTCACATCCATCAAATAAAATCAATTCAGCCGCTCACTTAATAAAAATGGAAGTGTAAAAGGTCTCAATTCCTATTGAGCATCAAGGTTTGAAAAACCTCTTTTATAAAACATCATTGCCATATCTTGCTATAAATTCAAACCTTGTGTATATAGGCTCGAACGAGGCTTCGCACAACTTTCATATAACAACACCTTGACCCACACACACACACACACACACTCAGATAATAGTTTCTTGAAAAGAGGCGGTCATCGTGGTAACACGGATGTCAGGGGGTCCCTAACACCTTCCCCCCGCATAACCAAGTCCCTGGACCCCAAATGAATCTCGGTTTCGCCGACCCGTATATCAATGTCACATCATTGGGTCAATGTGCAAACCTTTTCTCGGTTATGTTGGTACAACCATTTAAAAAACCAACTGGCGACTCTTAACAGTCCCATCGTCAACATTATACATGTCGGACCATTTTCACTTGTTTTTTCAAACAAATCTCACCTAAAATGAGAACACCAAAGAACAAGTAACTGAAAGGGACACCCAAAAATCCCGACATCGACAGGTGGCGACTCTGCTGGGCACTCCAGTAAGAGGACTTAAGCCTCTACTACAATCTTTTCAAAACTGTTATATGCTTGTGTGTGGATGTTGCATTTACATTGGATGAATGTGTACGAATGCCTGTCTTGTTTGAGCTTAGTGCATCGCATCATATATGCGTGTGATGTTAGTGCTTCGTACTATAAACTGCTTATGATATTAGTGCTTCGCACATGTCATCATTTCATACGGTGAGACGCAATGTATGTGAATGTATGTTGTGTGGTCCCTCCACCAGGAGGCTATCCCATTGGTGTTTGATTACTGGACTCGTGAGAAGACTAATTCTCTGAGGCTTAGGAAAGGCACCACCAAAATTCGCTCCAGCTGAAAGAACGGATTAACTTCCCGTCTAGTAGATTGCGATGATTTGGGAACCTTCATGCCAAAAAGCCGCGAGAGTAACCTAAGATAGGTCAACCTCTAATAAACCCAAACGAAGGAAAGTCTCTTCATGCTCTCATGTTAATTACTTGTAAAAACAGTTACTTGTAATTTCATTCCGTATCTATCTCCATGTAATGAAAAATATGAAGCAATGTGTCCACATACATGCTACAAATAGCTGACCTCTGTTTGCAGGATAAAATTCCTAAAATGGACACATCACATAGCATGTCATTATACACCTTCCCTAAGGACTAAACTATGCCAGTCTTTCGCAGGGAATCAATCGGACCTACTACCCGGTCAAAGTCCAAAAGGCAACAGGCCTAAAGTCAATCATGTCGTCATCCGACCAGACTGAACTTAATTCAGTTTTTTCACAAAGAATTCGACGGGTTAAGCAAACAGATTACAGATTTGGCTGTTCTATTAAAAGAATTACACTAATCTACTCAGGGTCAGAAAATATCCATACATACTAAGCCCTCCCACACAAGGAGGAATTCTGATCATTACCATACCAGAGCCACAGTTTGATACGACCAACAAAATTCATGATGCTGCCCATTCCACTGGAGATCCAGACAATGGTGACATCTAAAAGAAAGCCCTCCAAATGGAAGAGACCCTTCGCGCTATCAAAGGAATTGGAACATACGGGAGTGTTTCATATGTTGATCTATGTATTTTTCCTGGTGTTCACTATCCAGAAAAATTTAAAACTCCTGACTTTGAAAAATATGACGGGTTAGGGGATCCTTATACACATTTAAAAGTCTTTATTGGAGAACTGTGATCCTATCCAGAGGATGAAAACTCAGAATGCAATTGTTCCAAAAGAGTCTAACTGGAGAAGCCCGTTCGTGGTACACAAGATTAGACAACTCCAAAATCTACAGCTGGGAAGAGCTAGCACATGCCTTCCTCACTCAATAGAGTTTTTAAACTCAAATGGCTCCTGATCGGTATTAGATTACCAAGATCAAGAAACGGTCTAACGAGTCTTTCAAAGAGTATGCTCAAAGGTGGAGACGCTTGGCTGCCCAAGTTAGTCCTGTCATGTCAGAATCAGAAATCGTCATGACATTCATAGACATATAAGAAGCTCCCTTCTATGAGAGAGTTTTAGCATTGAAGCATTGGCAAACCGTTAAACTCAAGTCGAAAGATTCAAGACCTATTCAAGACTCAAAGCCGCACTCAAATTTACGATCACATCCAATCAGGAAATTATGGGAACAACCCCCAGAGGGTCCATAAAAATAAAGTGGAAGATGTTTCCCTGATACTACAGGGACAAAAAGGCAATCAAAGTATGCCCATTCAAAGGAGAAACTACACTCCCTTTCCAGCACAGTCTGCAAACCCTCCAGTACCAAAAGGTGGAGAATTCAAATTCCATCGAGTGTTTACACCCTTGGGGGATACACTCGAGAATATTCTTAATCTTCTGACAACACAGAAGAAAATTACGCCTCTTCTTCCACCAGCCAGCCCTAATGGACGAGATTTCAATGCTACTAGAAAATGTGATTATCATGCCGGGGCACCTGGAGATGATACTCAGGATTGTTGGGCCTTGAAACACAAGATCCAGGACCTAATAGATAATGGAGAGATCGTAGTCACCAAACCCGATCAGCCTCATGTACAAGATAACCCTTTTCCTCAACACAAAGAAGAAGAGGTCAACATGATTAATTGGAGCAGTGGACAGAGTTCCAACTTCAGCTGTGATTCCTCCCAGACTATCAAAGATGTTGATGACAGATGGGATTATGCCAAGTTCCAATTCACAATGGAACGAAAGATCAAAGCTCTCGGCAAACAAGTTGAGCAATTAGCCGAACTGGTGACTTATCAGCATCAAGTGACTCGGTAATTAATTAGCCAGGAGCATGCCAGTCTCCTACTAATCGTCATGAATATTCCCTCGTCACTTTCAGAAAATGAAATGCTAGAAGACAAAGTGACGAAGAGAGCAAATGCCAAAGCCCGTTGCGATTTCGCCAACAAACGGGAATTCACATATTTGGGCCAACCCATGGAGGAGATCCTTCACATGTTAATCAATGAATGAAGGATCAGTTCCCTTCTACCTCCAATCAACCCCCATTCGGGATGGTACAACTCTGATGGAGTATGTCAATACCACTCCCGTCTCGCCTCATGCACACAAAGACGAAGAATCTTTGGGCACTCCGCCACCTTATTCAAAATCTAATCGACAGTGGTGTACTGCGTTTGGCAGATAACGACACTGTGTTACGTGCAAGTGAGAATGCAGGCCCTACTAAGTGGAAAAGTGTGGTAGAAGTTATATCTATTGAAGTTGAAGGGATTAATACTGTTCTCACAACACCGATAATCCATCTCAAAGGAGGAAGCAATCCTTTGAAAGTGGCCGCTCCTGAGCCAATCAACTTGCCATGCAGAGCACAATATCCTATTGTAAGCTTGCACAAGGTTCCGTGGAATTATGGAGAAGGTGAAGGATCCACCTCACATACCACTGCTGCAGTGTCGAAGGAAAATCCACTGTATCTTCCCCATCGGGTGATGAACCCCACCACCAAATCAAAGGGGAAAATACCCATAGAGAAGATTGAAAAATTCCTCCGCGCTATGGGTCATAACGAAGCCTCGGTGGTTTTAAGCTTGAAGGAAGCGCCACCACAAATATCAATTTTGGACTTGGTCCTAACCTTTGAGAACCACCGAAAGGTCTTGTTAAAGGTTCTAGAAGAAGCCTATCTCCCGACATCAGTGGATACAGAAACGTTTCAACACATGGTTGATCACATTTTCAACAACAATGTGATATCCTTCACTGATGATGACATACCATCCGAAGGGACGGGTCATTGCAAGTCGTTACACATTGCGGTCTTGTCTTTCGGATATATGGTAGCAGGGGTCTTAATAGATGGAGGTTCTTCTCTGAATATTTGCCCATATGCCACCTTGGTGAAGATGAATATCAATCTCAACCGAATTCGGAGTAGCCATACTATCATCAAAGCTTTTGATGGAGCCCACCGTAACTCGGTTGGAGTAATTGAGCTGCCAATCGAAATTGGCCCTCACACATTCTGTGTATCCTTCCATGTGCTCAAGATAGATTCGGGATACAACCTGCTCTTGGGACGACCATGGATCCACATGGAAGGGGCAGTCTCCTCCACCCTTCACCAACAATTGAAGTACATTATCAACGATAGCCTAGTCATGGTCAATGTTGAACTAGAGATTCCTCAGCATGGGGACATTCTGTTCATCAATGCCAATGCAGACATAGAACCTGTCAATTTTCATGCTTTGGAAATAAGAAACACCTAATACCACGCTATTGGAGCACCATTGCCCAAAACCCACATTTCTGCTGAGGTGATGTCAGCCACTCAAGAAATGATTTCGTTGGGACATAAGCCAGGACAAGGGTTGGGTAAAGACGGCCAGGGTATCCAGTACCCCATTCGATTATCCAAGCAAGTTGGAACAGGTGGACTAGGCTATTCTGCCAGCTCTAGTCACAGGAATCCTCATAAGCATCAACGGATTCCTTCAGCTTCAACCTTGTGGCGTTCGGCTTCGCCTTCAAACTCCGAGTCCGCACAACCTCCAGTAAAGGTGCCAGCCAATGTCATGGCCATGTTATTTCCTAAGCTGAAACTAGTGGAGGAAAAGAATATCAATATTCCAGATCCCGCAATCGAAGAAAAGGAGCGGAGAATCAAGGAAAACGTTGTCCGAATAATGTCGGGCATACGCATTATCGTCCATGATGAACATACCAACAGATACACCCCAGATGATGATTCCCCTGACGTAATGGCTATCATTCGGGACAAGGAAGATGATGACAATCCCTCCATCACTGCGGTCCACCCGGACTTTACCCTTACCAATTGGAACAACATTCCTTGCTTTGGTCGACAAGGGTAAAGAGGGCAGAAATTCTTTTCTATCCTATAGATACAATAACTGCTTACTTTTCTGTACAGTATAAGCAGTTTATTTTGCCAGTATATGCTAACATTGTGTATGATCAATGCATTTCATATATACTAAGTGAAAGAATATTTTGTTTTAGGACTCTAAATTTAGATGTGCCTGTACTTGCGGATACGTTGCCTCTCCTACACAAGGATTGTACCTTTGATGTAGAGATGAATTCAGCCTTGATGGATCTCTAGGATGACATTGAGGTGCCTCCATAAATTCAAGAATGGGTCATAGACAAACCCTAACCTAACCTTGATCAAACCACTTCTTTCAATCTAGGAACCTTAGAAAGCCCTGAGTTAATCCAGATTGGTTCAGACCTTTCCCCAATCCATTGGAATGACATGGTTACACTATTAACCCAATTCTAGGATGTGTTTTCATGGTCTCCTGACGACATGGTGGGTTTATCCACTGACATTGTCTTTCATCGCCTTCCCATTAAAGAGGGATTTAAGCCAGTCAAGCAAAAGCTCAGGCGATTAAAACCTGAGTGGAGTTTAAAGGTGAAAGAAGAAATAGTGAAACACTTTCAAGCCGGCATCATCATGGTGTCTACATATCCTGAATGGATATCCAACATCGTGCCCGTGTCTAAACCTGGAGGGAAGGTGCGAGTTTGTGTGGAATAGCGGGACTTGAACAAAGCTTACTTAAAAGATAGCTTTCTCGTGCCATTTATCCACATTCTCATTGACAATACTGCGCAATACGACATGTACTCCTTTGCTGATTGCTTTGCGGGGTACCATCAGATCATGGTTGCCGAGGAAGATCGTGAGAAGACTGCTTTCATCACTCCTTGGGGAACTTTTTTCTATAGACGGTTGTCATTTGGCCTCATCAATGTCGGAGCTACCTATCAACGAGCTATGATGGCTCTTTTCCATGACTTAATGCATAAAGAGATTCAGATCTACATGGATGACATCATTTTCAAGTCCTGGAAGGAGGATGACCATCTAGACCATCTCAGAAAATTGTTCAACAGGTTGCGTAAGTACAACTTGAAGTTGAATCCAGCTAAGTGCGCCTTTGGCGTCAAGTCAGGCAAGTTGCTAGGATTTATAGTCAGCCACAAAGGGGTTGAGCTGGATCCTACCAAAATCCAAGCCATCACAGAAATGCCCATTCCTCAGATAGAAAAGCAAATACAGGAATTTTTGGGAAGGATAAACTTCATCAGCAGGTTTATCTCCTAACTCACAGCAACCTGTGAGCCAATCTTCAAGTTATTAAGGAAGAACTCCTCCATGAAATGGAATGATGAGTGCCAGAATGCCTTCCTTACAATCAAGAAGCAGCTAGTCAATGCTCCTGTCTTGGTACCACCCAGGGATAATGTTCCGCTGTTCATGTACCTGTCCATAAGTGACAATGCCATGGGCTGTATGCTGGGACAGAAAGACGATAGAGGCCAAGAACGAGCTATCTATTACCTCTGCAAAAGGTTCAGCAGTAGTGAACACAAGTACACTCTGATCGAGAAGATGTGTTGTGCTTTCGCATGGTCTTCCATGAGGTTACATCATTACCTACATGGTCACACAACCCATCTCATATCCCGCGTGGATCCTCTCAAGTACGTGTTCAACAAACCCATGTTGAATTGCCGGCTATCCAGATGGCAGTTGATCCTACAATAATTTGACATCGTATATATGACTCAAAAGTCCATCAAAGGTCAAGGAATCGCAAATTAACTGGCCGCCGCACATTCAGGGGATTTCAAACCCTTGGAAACATATTTCCCCGATGAAGGAGTAATGAAAGTACAGCAACACCATCAGTACAATACACGCCAATCATGGAAGATGTATTTTGATGGAGTCATTAATATAGAAGGCTTACGGAGTGGAGAAATTCTAGTATCTCGTCACGGGGAAGCGATATCCCGTTAAATCAAATTACAGTTTGTCAGCACCAACAATACGGCTGAGTATGAAGGTTGTCTCATGGGGCTAAAACTTGCCCGTTCAATGGGCATCAAGCGTTTAACTGTCCTTGGAGATTCAGAGTTGGTAATCGACAATCCACCGGATTCTATCAAACCAAGGAACTACATTTGCTGCCTTACCATCGGCAGGTTTTGAAGATGGCTTTGGAGTTCGAAGGAATCTCCTTTCTACATGTTCCTCGTAATAGGAATGACTTTTCGGATGCATTAGCAACCCTGGCCTCCTTGATTCGTATATCAGACAAGGAACACTTGCCAAGCGTCACAATTTCCCTACGCAAGGCCCCAGCCTATGTGAATTACGGGAGAAGTATTGGATGAGCTACCTCCCATCCAACCTCCTTAGTATCAGCATATCAAGGAATATCTGCGAGATGGATCTACACCCGATGAGGCGAGCCTGACTGAGAAAAGGCGGATCCATCGACTTGCTATGAAGTTCTACCTGAGTGGAGATGCGCTCTACAAAAGAGATGCAGGACTGGGTCTCCTCAGGTGTTTAGACAAAGATCAAGCCCAAAGGCTTATGGATGAAATCCATGGCAGAGTCTGTGGCCCCCACATGAGTGGCCCCCTCCTTGTCAAGAAAGTCCTCAGGACAAGACATTATTGGCTATCTCTCAAGGTTGATTGCCATGACCACGTCAAAAGATGCTATCAGTGCCAGATTCATGGGAATGCTATACACGCCCCTCCACGGGAGCTCCACAATATGAGTTCGCCTTGGCCCTTCTCAATGTGGGGAATAGACGTTATCGTGCCCATCGAGCCTAAAGCCAGTAATGGTCACCGATTTATCTTCACCATGATCGACTACTTCACCAAGTGGGTAGAAGCAGCCTCCTTCCCCAGGGTCACTAAAGAAGTCATCATTGCTTTCATCAGAAACAATGTCGTTTGTCGATATGGACAACCAGAGGTGATTGTGTCAGACAATGCCAAAAACCTCAACAACAAAATGATGGAGGAATTATGCAGTAGATTCCACATCAAACATCTTAACTCTGTCATCTATCGTCCGAAGATGAACGATGTTGTTGAAGAGGCTAACAAAAACATTAAGAAGATTATGCAAAAGATGTCCGCCAACCACAAGGATTGGCCTGACCTGTTGCCTCTGACTCTGTTAGCCTCCAAGACCACAATGCGTACTTCAACTGGGACAACCCCCTAATCTTTAACCTATGGGATGGAAGCAGTGCTCCCCATAGAAGTTGAGATGGAATCTCTCAGAGTGTTGATTGACGCTCAGCTGGATGAAAACCAATGGGTACAAGACAGGTATCACCAATTGTCACTGATAGACGAAAGGCGAACCGCGGCTATCTTCCATGGTCAGCTATATCAGCAAAGGATCGCCAGATCCTACAACAAAAAAGTCTGGCTACGGCAATTTAAACAACATGACTTAGTTCTGAAGAAGATTCTTGACAATCAAGATCAGGCCAAAGGAAAATTCGCTCCTAACTAGGAAGGCTCGTTTATTATCAAAGAAGTATTAACAGGAGGCGCTCTCAGATTATAAGAAATGGACGGCGCTGAATTTCCATAACTCATCAACTCAGACACCGTGAAACGATATTATGTCTGAAGTAACCAATAAACACCCTGGTGCATCATCATCAGGTCACCAGTCATTCCGGTTCTTTAACCCTTTACCACCTACAACTTTTCTACACTTTGCCTCTTAGGGAAACATAATCTTCCAGCCAGCAGCCTGGCTTTCTCCTTTGCGCTCATACAACTTAGGTCATCCCACCGCGGATTGAACCTCTTGCGTTCGCAGTTTGACTACCCATACATGGGATCAAACCTCTCCTGCCTGCAGTTTATCCTCAACCTAGGATTAAACTTTCTCCCCGCACTCGACCTGCACATGGGATTACGCTTTTTTTCTCGCCCTGAGGGGCGAACTACGTCGACTTGATCTCCTCTTCAATAGGAGTACGTAGGCAACCATTTCATATGGCCCGATCACAATAAAACAAAAACAACAAAAACATTTCTACCCTCTTCTCCTTACAAAAACAAAAACAACCAAAAACATTCCTACACCATATCAGCCATATACAGCGTTGAACCTCTTACATCAGGTTCGAACTACGCAAACTTGATCTTCTCTTCAATAGGAGTACGTAGGCAGCCATTCATGGTGCGGTCTCACCCCCTACCAAAACACAAACCATTGTCAACGGGTGTTGGGATTCCCTTTCAATCCATTATATGTCATTCGGCTTCAGACCAAAGGGATGGAATTACCTGAACTCCTCCCAAATAGGAGATTCGACGACCATCTAAGCTGCGGTCATACCTCAAAGAGCAATACTAAACCATAAGAGGTGGAATTAACTAAGCTTTTTCTAAATAGAAGTACTGGCGACCATCTATGGTGCGGTCAATCTCAAAGAGGAAAGCCACACTCCTCTCCACATTTCCATTCAGAAATAAGTCCCAAGACACCAAAGATGGTAGGGATATACATAGATCGATGATCCATTCTGAACTATCCAGAGACAGCTCAATGTCCATCCACCAAGGAAGAATTCAGAATTCATCAAGATCACAAGCCCTGAAGCAGATGCAAAATATCAAGCAAATAGCAAGGCATATCTAAAAGGGAAGTGATCCAAAAATATATTTCCCTATCATATATAATGCTGTTTGATATATATACAATGTGAACTGTACATGACAAAATGGCTAAGCTAGTCTGTGCAGGTAAATAAAAGCTCATCTACGAATCAGGGTACATGCGAGCTAGCAAAACCAACATGGCATCCCTCTCAGATGAAGGAGGTAAAGCTGTAGTCTCCTGGATAAGAATATCCACACGACCCAATAGATCTGTAGCCATCTGCATGATGACCATATGCTCATCGATATAAGTACTCATCTCTGTGATCATACAAGTGGTAAGGGACCTCGCTGCAGTACTATCTGTGACAGCCACATCCCGGGCAGATATAGCACTATCCTGCTCAACTATCACTGCGTCTCTGTCTGACCTTGCCTCATCCCGCTCAACAGCAGCGGCATCTCTACGAGCTAATGCCTCGTCTCTCTCTAATAGGGCGGCGTCCCTCACATCAAGTGTAGTTGACACCATAGATCGAATCTGGTCTCTCTCAAAGGTCATCAGATGAAGACTCTGCTCTAAATAAGGTGTCGAGTGCTGGATCACAAAAGTACTGGTACTAGGAGAATCTGGAAGAAATGCTGGTAACCCAACAGCGGTATCCTCCTCGATGTAGGTATCAATGTCTTCTATAGGCTCTACATCGTCTAACTCAATCTCCGGTACTGCAAATACTGCTGCAACCGATAAAACCTACGTCTCCATCCATGTGGAGTACTCTGCGGAATAACCGGGACGACTGGCAGGAAAAGCAACTAGCTCACGCTGATCCCAGCAAGCGTATACACGAGATTAGTCCTCGGCTGAGAGGTATCGAGAAGCTGAGCACCGACCGCCGCCCCCTTGAAAGGATGAAAATCAGGAACCGGGTCAAACTGCGACATCACGGCCAATGGATGATAAGTTGTCACGCCCCTCAAGCCAGCTAAAGGGAGGAAATCCATGCCCGGAGCATGAGTAATGAAGCTGTATGGTGAGCAAAGCCCCGAGCACAGCAATATGTTAAATGGATCTCTGATATCTGCCAAAAATGCAGACCAGAACTGAGAATCTGTACACTCCGATGGCTGAAAGTAGTACGACATAGCCACCACATAGAAGAAACAATACCCGTGCCGTCTAAAGGTACTAACCGGTCGCAAGTGTGACATAAACCACACATACAGCATGACCGAACTAGCAGTAAACACACCTGACGGGTAAGTACGGCAGTAGGACGCTGATCACAAGGTCTCTACCACGATCATAGGTACAATGGTACGACCCTCCCTGAGAGCTCTCACCGCCATGATAACGCCTATATCTATCTCATCCATGTACCGCGGCATATACACGTATGACAGTACACATAGTATCAGTACATCAACTCTAGCCAAATGCCAATGATCCTCCGACACGGTGAAATCCCCTAAATGTCGTGAGTAGCTATCCTCCGCACCAAATCTGTCATATTGAAAACGCTGAGAGATCACATGGCCAGATGTCAGCTCATCCTGTACCACTCTGCACCTCAATCCTGTGAGAGTCATGAATCTCCTACTCATGTCTCCGTAAACCATGTGCACGCAAGGTCTATCTAAGGGCATCATCGTCAAACGTGCATACTCCTCCAAAGTAGGAGTCAACTCATGGGTACCAAAATGAAATATCTGCCTATCAGCTAGCCAATGCTCTAGCATCCCATCTACAAATCCTGCAGGAACCTAAAATGCCAAAAGGTTCATGGTATATTCCAATAACAGATCTACAGTCACCCTATCTGGTGGTGACATGCTATCGTATCACGAGCGCAAGATACCCAATGCCACCACCAGCGGTGGGGTATGATCTATACTACTAATCGTCGAAGAAGACATCTGTATGGGCCGTGTCATAAGACCATCCAGGTCAATACTGAAAGTATCTCTGGACATATATATATGCATAACATGATACATGCATAATGAGATAATGGATGGCAATATGATATAGAGAATGAAAAAATGGTGCATACATTCCTAAATATATCATCATCTAATACATCGCCTTCTATCTGACTACAAATACATGAAAATGGGGCACAAACGCCCTACTACTAACAGAGGCCTATCTAAAGATATAGCGAGAATGGAGAACAGCCACCCAATATCTAACAGAGGCCTATCAAAAGATATAGCGAGAATACACATCAGAAGAAGACAATGGTCTCGATGTCCACATCCTCAATCATCCACGATGTAACTCCTCCCGAGTCACCGGATCTCTATCATGGGGACGTCGGGGCCTATAAAGGGAGGATCTGTGCCCAAGCAAAACCAAATGGGTCGTTCGAGGGGCAAAGACCGAAATGGAAGGAACAAATGTCTCTGCCTCTGCTGGATCTCTGCCCAAATGCCGAATAAATATCTCCGCCCGATCCAACTATTGGGTCAAGCTATCAATCTAGGTCATATGGGTCGGAGCTCGAACACAAGCTACCCAATCCGTTATCATCAATGATCCAGGAACCATGTCCCCCATAAACTGTGTGGCACGGGACTGGGCCCCAATAGTGCGAGGGAGCCACCAGCGCTGGAATATATCCTGAATACATGGACCCTCGAATAAATCAAAACCGTCAACTCCCAACAATGGAATATCAATGGCGGGTGACTGTGATACAGACCAATGACGCCTAACAGGAGGCAAGATCAGTATACGAATCTCCGCTGTGGTGCTCCTAATAGCACGCTCTCCTAAATAGAGCTCCCAACCTCCATCGGTGAAAAGAGGAAATCTCTGGGCGGAAATCAAATACTCTACTCCAGTAGGGTGTCCATCCTCAAAACCGATGATCAAATGATCCCCTGAATATGGAAGCCATATGATGGCGCGTTACCGTCAAGAACTCCAATTTGATACAAGAATGAGCGAAGCCCTCAGATATAGGGACCTCTGGCAAAATAGAATGGTGCCATCGTCGTCCTCGTGGATAGGTATCTAAGCCTAACACACTCATAGGATGCAAACATGGAAGCCTCTCATAGGCCAAAAACTGCCAACACAATGGCAAAACATCTGCTATTAGTAAACACTCTTAACTTGTGAAAGGAAAAGACAAGAGAAATACTCACCAGCAGAAACGGGTAAAATCCTAGCCAAGCCTCGGTCAAACCCTGTGAGCGCAGACGCATGCCCTGGAGGAAATAGGCAAAGGTGTAAGAGCCCCAATCATATTCTCCTATACGGTCCACATCGCGTGTGGCGTTGACCAGAGCGAAAGATACCGTGGAAGAGTTATCAGCTATGAAGCAGCCTCGAATGACAGGAACAATCGCCGAAGAACGCGATCCCTGATCCTAACATCATCAGGCATGGGCGCACTCAATAGCCCGCTCATAACATCTACGCTCAAAGGACCTGAACGAACAGTCCTACCTTTGAGCGCACCCGCCGGAACTCCTAACAAGGACCGGACGACAGTAGGGGTGATATTCACCATGCAAGGAACTGGCTCCCCTCCAAACTCCATACCTATGATAAATTACCAATCCATAGGCATCATCATCACCTCGCAATCCAGCAGGTGGAGTGAGTGAGTCTGATGAAACCATCGCTCAGACAATGCCTTGAGGTAACCCCAGGGACAACGACGGGGAAGGATGGAAAAAAATGCCCCAAATCCCCACTCATGCACTACTGCTCTATAATCAGGATGATGCGTCTGATACATGGAGTGGATGCTAAACAAGTTCACCCGAGGCTGTGTAAAACCTGGAACCTGCATGAAGCACAGATCAACATCAGAACCCTTTTAATCCTCATCAATAGGAAAGAAGGAAGATAAAGTCTAACGTCATACCTCATTAGCATGCAAGTACATCGATGGGTGTCTACCCAAATCACCTAGCTATTCTGGGTTCACCACCTGGATGCTCGGAAGCTCCCTGCGAGGGATATGTACAGCAGGAGCGGGATCCTCTATATCCACCTCCTCGTCCTCAATGTCTGGAACATCTACCTGGACGGGACGAATCATAGCCTCCACCAACCGACGAGGTTGTCTGACAGAACAGGGATGAGGCACTTCAGAAGCCCTCCGTCATACGCCAGAAGCGGTCCTATAAGAACTGCTCGATTGATCCGAATCTATAATATCTGGAAAACAAGTCTCCAAATCATCTTAGAAAGGGTGTGGTATTGCCTTACCTGGAGCTTTCTAAAATGCATTATATGACTATATGCATGCATGCATTTACTTTAACATATAATAGAGTTAGAATGCATGACTACCTAATGCCTACATTTGGAAAATTTTTGCCGTAGTCCCCTTTGAAAATAGGACTATCCATATGCACACAGGCATGTCTAGGTGGCCATTCAGTAGCACACCTACCCCAAAGTGATATACAGAATATATGCATAAAAAATCGAGAACATCATGCATAAGGCCAACCTCAATGCTAGGAGTATTTTGCCTTTCTACCTTTTGCTCATTGGACCTCAAATAGGACAAAAAATAGCAGAAAAAGGTGTCAATTTGACTGTCTCAAAAGTCAAATTTTTTCACATCATTATGTTCAGCATGGTTTAATACTAACATTTACTATGTTGAATATTTTTTATCAAGTCATTTGTGCATACATAATCACTACTATGTGTTTAGATGCATTTCGTGCAATATCTCACAATCTAATGGACAGAAACTGGAAAAAATACATGCATACGTTACCAGGATAGTGTAGAACACTTGTACGGTGAAAGAATTTGCAGAAAGTAGCCCGAACTCAAATCTGGAAGTGGGTCACGGTTTTTTCTAGAGAGAAACAAGTTAAAAGTGACTTGTGAAGGTAAAGTTGCTTTGGGATTTATCATCACACCTGGTAGTGAGCTCACTGCCGGCATGCGGAAAAGGTGCACTTACACAAAGTGCAGCAGTGCACCTGCAGCTCCTCTATGTGGGCCCCACCCCTCCGGCTCGGTCTAGTTCGAGTTGAAATAGAGTTCTTACGGGCTAGAAAGGTCAAATCGGGAATAAAAATGCCACGCGATTGAGCAAAACAACATACAATTCTGGTCTTCTTAGATGTGACTTTGAATTTGTACATCACGCATTGGTAGTCGCCTGAACACAAGGTATACTCTGCCGATGACCTCAGTTGTCACAAATCACATACGGAAATACCTTATATAGGTCTGATGCCGCTGACTCCCGGTCGTTACCCTACGTGAGTCCCCGATGGGGGTTACAACGTGAGTACCCGACGGGGGTTACAACGTATATCTCCGGCGGGAGTAGCAATGCATGCTCAGCCATTAACATACATAACAACGAAGGTCAAGTAACCTTGACATCATTTCAGCCGATAGCTTTTAAACATGTCAGAGCTATAGAGTTGTTCGAGGTTCTCATACCCAGCTGCTCATATTCCCCAGCGGGGGTCACAATGCAATGTTCCGTTGATCTACACATCAACGAATGTCAAGCAACCTTGACGATCTCCTCACAGAGTTTGAACCATTGACACGTCGTCAAGGTCAAACAACCTTGACAAAGATATCCCACAGGATGTTTTGTTAGATTGATTCACATCGTCAACGAAGGTCGAGGCATCCTCGACAAAGATTTGTTGTTGGCAGTAAATCCAACAGAATCATGACATATTCTTGCGATACTAACAAGGAGAGGTCAACATTATCCAAGAGGATAGATGATAGAATATGTTATACACATCCTCAAACAAATCAAGCTTTATCCCTACAGATCTCTTACGCATAAGAGATACCCCTTCAGTATCAAGTCATTATCAAGAACACAGGAATTTGGTGATAACTCCAACACCAACATCCTAATAGATTCGGCTTGCACATCAGATCCGGTCGGTATTGCCAATCCCCAATTGAAGCAACAGGGAACTAGCAATCATCCCCAGCATGTTGGGCCACAACCCCGTACACATTCATCATACATTTGCATCATGTTACTATCCATAGTACTATGTTTATCTTGTTGCGTTTCAAGTGTATAGGATTCTTTCTCATACCCATGCATCGCCATGCATGAGTATGATAAAGAGGGGCATCTGTAGACACTCGAAATTTTTTGTACTACTATTACTAACATTGCAGGAGGACAGATTCATCTCTTAAGAGAGAACCCTGAAAGACAATCTAAATCCATACCGGACACTACCGAAAGTTCAACATTAACCCGGATCGCAATTTGGGAGTAACGGTTTCAAGCTCGGATCTAACCCCGAGACCTGCAGATACAATACCGAAACACACACCGGAGAAGACCGATTAATCTCGGAGATAACCCCGAGGTATCCACTCTCAGTCCCAACCATGGGAATAGCCACCAACCTTGGTAATAACCCCAAGGAATGTAGTTACGGAGATAACCCCGGAAATGCTTGCTTCAAATGCCATCAGCTTCAATCTCGGCACTCACAACGAGATACACTGTACCAACCCGGCAATAACATCGAGAAGACAGGCACACCTCAAAGATGACAATGAGGACCTTCAACAAATGAAGTACTCCAATCTCAGCAAAGTCTGAGCAACGTCTGCTTATCGGCCCAATCCGACAGTAACACCGGTGAGGGGCAACATCGCCATCTCATCCAACACGATGCCACATCTCGTCTCTACGCAACAATGTCCCACAAGGCTAACCAATCCCGAGTGACTATTGTACGGGGTAACGGATAAAAGTTGAAGCTTGAAGACTGGAGGGCATCGCCCCATCTCCAAAGACTTCGTACAAACTCTAATCCTATGCCATCGTACAACTCTTGACAACGGCGGTCCGAAATAGGTCTTGAATACCTCAAAATGGATGCCCGAATTGCACTTCTCAAAATTCGAGTGGACATTATAGTGCCTGAGTGCACATACTTCGAGACGACCCGGCAGAAAAAAATTTGGGCCGACCACCAGCCGCCTCTGTACACACTGCGGTTGAGCCAGCAGTACACCATGACACCTTTTGCCTATAAATAAGACGCTTGGGGTGCTGATTTTAAAGAGAAAAAAGACGGGGAAACCCTGCACAATTTGCTCTACACTCGCCATACAGTGTATTTTCCCACTTTCAAACACCTATGAGTCATATATAGCCTCTTTTGTACCCCAAAAGCCCGGTGTTTACCCACTCTAAAGATATAGAAGCCCTTTTTATCACCGGTGTAAGCCTTCTCACACACTTTAGAGTCTTTCTCTTCATCTTTGTACACACCCTTCTACACGTTCAGAGTCGTGTTGCTTGTTTTTTACCGGACTTGATCCGTGGTTTCATTCGATCAGATATATATATATATATATATATATATATTATATATATATTGACTAAAATTATCGAGTTATATATATATATATATATTTATATATATATTGACTAAAATTATCGAGTTATGCCTCGATTGAGCCTGAACTTGATGCGAGGCGTTCTTCGCTTATATATATATATATATATACTATATATATATCAACCTGTGTGTCTGGACTTTATTCGATGAGCCTAGACTTCGATCTGGTGCTTTTATTCGCTTTTATATATATATATATATATATATATATCAATCGTGTGTCGAACTTTGTTCGATGAGCCTAAACATCGGTCTGGTGCTTTTACTCGCTTTTATATATATATATACTTATATATATGAACTGTGGTCGAACTATGTTCAATGAATTTGGATTTTACATCATATGCGTTTATTGCTTTTATATATATATATATATATATATATATATATATATATATATATATATATATTTTGTCCTCTCACTCGAGTTCCCTTCGTGGCGATTGATCGCTTTTTCAACTTTCTTTACATTTCTTCCTACCTGGAGTTTACTTTGTGGCAGTTGACCGCATTTATAGCTTTCTTTACATTCTGTCCCGTCTGGAGTTTCCTTCGTGGCGGTTGACCGTATTCATGACTTTATTTACATTTTCGATCCCCATGGAGGTTCGTGGTTGGTGATCATATCTCGTATATATATATTTACCGCTTTTATATATATACATGCTTATTCATTTATTATATAAATTGCAATATTCTCAGGCGCTTTAGGAATCATGTGATCACAGATTCATCTCATTGGATCTAGATTCGGTTCCTCGTGATGGACATTTTCAATTTGTGAAGCGACTTGTAAATTATTCTGCGATATCTCGTATTTCTCGGATGGTTTCCATACCCACGAGGAAGTCGGCATTATTTTTTAATGTATTATTTTTCATACGGATGCCTCGCATCCATCAAATTAAATCAATTCAGCCGTTCACTTAATAAAAATGGAAGTGTAAAGGGTCTCAATTCATATTGAGCATCAGGGTTTGAAAAACCTCTTTTATAAAACATCATTGCCATATCTTGCTAAAAACTGAATTTTTACATAAATTCAAACCCTGTGTATATAGGCTCGAACGAGGCCTCGCACAACTTTCATATAACAGCACATTGACCCACACACACACACACACACACACACACTCAGATAATAATTTCTTAAAAAGAGGCGATCATCGTGGAAACACGGATGTCTAGGGCTGCCTAACACCTTCCCCCCCGCATAACCAAGTCCCCGGACCCTAAATGAATCTCAGTTTCACCGACCCGTATATCAGTGTCACATCATTGGGTCAATGTACAAACCTTTTCCCGGTTGTGTTGGTACAACCATTTAAAAAATCAACTGGCGACTCTTAACAGTCCCATCGTCAACATTATACATGTCGGACCATTTTCACTTGTTTTTTCAAACAAATCTCACCTAAAATGAGAACACCAAAGATCATGTAACGGAAAGGGACACCCAAAAATCCCGACGTCGACAGAGGGTTTCCTACATCTATAAATAAGAGGAGTCTTGTTATTGGTGTAGAGTTGTTCTTGACTTTTTCACAACAGATGTGATTCCAATTGTTGGAGAGTACACTCATTTGTTATGAGAGATAGAAAAACTAGGATTTTGCCAAACACCCATCTTCTTGAATCTTTATTCTTTCTTAGTGGATCACCTCTAGAGGCCAAACACTTGGGTGGCTAACGTCGATCAAAGAAAGGAACCAAACCCGGTGGATTCAAGTTGAACGCGAAAAGGAATTGAGGTAAACTTGTACCTGAGGAAGCTCGAATCTTAAATAATATGATTCTTGTTCTTCATATCTTTTCGTTTAATTAATAATTGTGCATAAAGGATAATCCGGGTATATAGTTTGTAAAATTTTAAACTCTGATTTTTATACGTTTCCGCTTATTTGTGCAATTTGATTGCGTTCATGAATATTACAAACTTAACAGTGGTATCAAAGCCAAACCTTTATGCGAATTATTAATTGTCAAATTTGATATGTATATTGATATGTATTTAGAACAATTTAATTGGGCATATATTGTTGTATAAAATTTATTTTTTAAAAAAATGTTAATTCCTGTCAATTTGCGGATTTTATTTTGGTGTAGATTATATTATATACATTTACAGGCGAAACCCGCGTAATCCTTATTCACGTGGGGTTTAGATTTTAGATTATATATATATATATATATATATATATATATATATATATATATATATATATATACAGTAAGGATCAAGAGCATTCTCCTTAAATAGCATTCCGCCTTAAATAACATTCTTTTATCAAAATGACGTAGTTTTGGAGGGACGCGGTGGCATTTTTGTAAATACAATGCCACCGCGTATTTACAAAAATGTCACCGCGTCCCTCCAAAACTACGTCGTTCTGATAAAAGAATGCTATTTAAGGAGAATGCTCTTGATCCTGACCGTATATATATTATATATATATCCTGATTCGCATGGCCGGTTTTGTAATTCATAATGTTAATGTATGATTCATAAAAAAAATCCTCTATTTCACGTTATTCATGTTTAAGGGATTAAAGGGATGGACGGTTGCTTTATATATATAAATCATGTTGCTGAGTATAATCACGTGGACCAAGTCATCATGGATATATATAGTAATATGATTACTTACATCAAATATATATCATGGTGACACACACACACACACACACACATATATATATATATATATATACACTCCATTTCTTAAGCTCACCCTTATTGAGCTCACCCCGAGCTCACCCTGCCTTTTTTTTATAAAAAAAAACATAAATAATAAAAAATGTATAATAATTTTTGGAATTGAAAGTTTTTTTTAAAAAAAAGTGTTTTGGGTGTGATTTGGGTACATATAAAGGCAGGGTGAGCTCGGGGTGAGCTCAATAAGGGTGAGCTTAAGATCCTTGCTCTATATATCTATCTATACAAAATAGAACGGTTTTTGAAATTTTAGAAAGATCAGGACCGTTAAAAGTTTAGCATAAATCGGACCGTTCGTATCCCTCTTCCATATACATATAACCCACTTTTCTCCCTCCTCTTCCCATACTCGAACCAAATACCATCCTCTTCTCTCCCATCTTCATCGTTTACCTATTCTTCATCATCTGAGCGACGCCAAAGCGGATGATGTCAAGGTTCTTCCCATTAAGAATACATCTTTTGTTGACTTCGTAGTCGTCGCCATCAAATGAGATACAAAAATGTATGCTTCTTTGGGTCTTCTCTTTTAACCATCAATTGGGTCTTTAACACCCTTTTCAACTAAAGTATCTTCAACGGTAATTTCAATTTATTTCTATCATTTTGAATTATTTATTTTTTACCCCTTTGTCGCATTTGTTCATTTTCATTTTCTATCATTTTGGACTCGGATTTGTTCATTTTTTATGCATTACTTCAAGATAACAAGTCGTGATGTCATTTTGAAGTTGAGTCAATGGTTATTGAAAATTTTAAAATAGTGTAACATTTTATGTATCTCATATTTTTATTTATGACCATTTGTTGTTTGGGTGTTCTTCTTCTTTGTACAAGTAGTTTTAATATTCGGATGAATTTTGACATTTTGTCATGTAATGTTTTAATCTTCTTGCTCTTTGTTCTTTTATTCTTGAATCTTACTACTATTTTAGTCACTTTTTGCCCAAAATGGTACTGAATCTTACTACTATCATTTGATGTTCATTGTTGTATCACCAAATTGACTTTCAAATCTATCTTATTTACTGTTTAAACTCCACTCAAAAATTCTTAATTCATATTTTTTTTGGGAAATCTTATCGTTATTCTAATATGGGTTCTTAATTTTCTTCTCTTTAATTGCTCTCTCCATAGATAGATTTAAGTCATCTAGGTATTTGCAAACAAGTCAAATTTTATCATCTGAGTTTATGAGCGTATCAATTTAGCCAGTATTTCATGGGCAATATCCATTTTGGTTTTTGTATTTTGTTGATAGCATGTGTAATGTGTGCTCAATTGTTTAGTTAAAATGTTGATTTAGCTCTGTATGATTCCCCCCTTTAATAATCAGATGTGTGAAGTTAAAGTTCACATCCGCTCACCGATTGGAGATGAGCTGACACGGGTTGTAAAGATTGTGTCATTGTTGTCCCTTGAAAGCCCCAGGTACAGCTGTTAGTGAAAACCCATAATTAATGTGATGCTCTTTGTATGAAAAGTTTCATGAATTTCTGTTTTTGATGGTGATTTTGTGATAATGGGTAGCTTTATATCACATTTTGTAGTGGAATTGATGGGTTATTGGAGATCTAGATCTCAGAGTTGAGTTTTTTCTTACTAGATTCTTTTACTTTTTTTGGGATAGAGTTAATATGGGTGTCATGCATGTTTGATTCTAATTCAATGATCTAAAAATAGGTTGTCTCATTATAGTGGAAATCTCATCTCATCTCTTTTTCTGCAATGCTAAATTAAAGATTCTTTCTTTTTATATACAAAAAGGGGGAAATCTTTAAATAACGAGCAACTATGTTTTGTTGTATTAAGTTTCTTCGTTATATGCCTTGGCGACAAATTTCGTCAATCCTCTAAATTATACACTTAAAAAGGAATGCAAATTTCCTAGGTATGGAATTTTAACCCAACAAAGAAGCACATATGGTACTAATAAGGTTAGAAGAGGGTTACTAATTATAAGAGCTCTTCTTTAACTATTGGAATTAGCATTCTTAGTAGTACTATATATTATTTATCTATGCACATTTTTCACCATTCTACAGAAACAGGCTTCTCTACAAATTTTCAAGTTATTAGTAATGAAATGATTGATAATCTACCCACAAATGAATTCATATATGCAGAAACTATTGCTTAGTGTTGGGTTAAAGTGGATGCAGTGGTCATTTGGTTGGATATTACTATTTATACATTGTTTTACAACAACTTTTTTGTTATAAGGTGGTAGCTTCCTCTAGCTTATGGTAAACACTTAATTACACTTTGTTTCAAAAAAATTAGAATTTAGAGAATTCCAAAAAGTTTGATTTTGGCTTAGCTGAGCATAAATCTGAAATAATTTTGGCCTACACCTGAGCATACATTGAATATGTATATATCTATATATTGAATTGGGGCTGAACATTGATTTTTATTCATGATTGTGGTTTGAGCAGTTATTCATTTTGATTACTGGCATATATTGAATTTGGGATGAACATTAATTGGTTTTACTGGTTTGAGCAGTTATACATATTCATATGTTTTTTATATGAATTGATTGGGGCTGAGCAGTTATCTATTGACGTACTGGTTTATTCATTAGTGCCTTTCTTCCAGATGGAAAGACAATAATGCCCTTTCTCCATTACAAATCAATTTTGCCAAATGAAAGATATTGGAAACTTTTGTACTAAATTTTTCATTCAAGAGTCTCTCCACCTACAATCTGGCTAAATTTTGGAAGATTGATTGGTCGGGTCGGGTCATATAATTGTTGGTGCCTAATTTTCCCACAATAGTGTTTTTACTAAACAGACTAATGAAATGGGATACACCTTCTCCAAAACTGAATTCATCATCCATGTTGTTCTTCAAGTATGCAGTCAGTATGTTGATTTTTGTTTAGCTAAATTTAGTTTATATCCTAATAATAATAATTAGCTAAATTTAGTTTATATCCCAATAATAATAATGCATGAAGTTGGGGAATAAGTTGAATATGAATTAGCTCATAATTAGTTGGTATAAATGGCTCAGAGCTCATGAACTTTATGAATGATCATTTGGTAGTTAGGTACACATATCATTGATATATGGTGTAAGAAAGGAGTAATAGTTATAACTTAGGTATACATATCATTGTCCTAATTTTATTGTCTTTGTGTTTTTTTATTGTGCAGGAGTTCGTTTGGACTTTTCTAACTGTCAACAAGAAACTGCTTTTCCTTGCTAAGCAGCAAACAAACACACACACAAGTGGTATACCCCAGGTTTTACACTTAAACTAATATATATCTTCATTAGTGTATGATAACTGTCATGTATGCTGTTTTCAGGGAGTTATGAGGATATGCAATTAATCAAGGGTTCTTCAAGGAAAAAAAAAAGGTTTTCAGGGAGTTGTATAATTGTTGGAGCTCCTTCAAATAAAAGGTGAGACTTTTTCAGTGTAACAGAGTTGTTGCAAGTGTAGTGCCGGAGGCACGCGCGAGTGATAGCTAGTATATATATATATATATATATATATATATATATATATATGTTGATATATATTAATCTTATTATTTTATAATTAAAATAAAAAGTTTATTTTAATTTTAAAATAAAAGGTTTATTTAAAATTTAAAATAAAAATTTATTTTAATTTTAAAATTGAATTTTATGCTAACTAATTAGAGTTGGAATTAGATTCCATGATAACTAATTAGAGTTGAAATTGGATTAAAAGTATTTCTTTAAATAAAGAAGTTTATTTAGATATGAAATAAGATTTCATATTATTCAAAATAAATGAGTTTATTTGTGAATAGGAAAGATAATCCGTGTTTCATTTAATAAAGTTTTTTTTTTTTTACTTGAATTGGATTCCATAATTAATTAAAATAAAGGAGTTTATTTTGATTAAAGATTTTGATTAAAATAAAATAGTTTATTTTATTGAAATTTGATAAATTAAAATAAAAGAAGTTTATTTTGATTTAAATTTGGATTAAAATAAAAGAGTTTATTTTTATTCAAAATTAGATTTTATGCTAACTAAATTTGCCCATTAAATGATATCAATATATATATTGAATGTTTATTATTCATGAGATGAATGTTATTTATTGATGCATATGGTGATGTGTATGATAATAAATGAGATTGATTATGGACTATTGACCAATGTGACTGAATTTTATTTTAGTTGGATGCATGAATGTATGGGTTTTATTAAATGGGGTCTGCGTACCTCGTGTTCTCTAATTTTTCTTAATGTAAATTTTATCTTCCTCCTATGTACTTCCCTTTGACTGCTGATCAAGGTTTCTATTTATTTTAAAATAGTTTTGTAATAGGAATAGTTAGAATTAATTTTGAAGAATTGGAGATCAAGGAACAAGGAGCGCTTGAAGACCCGTTTGTAATGGAGCCCGGGTTTAAATGTAATAGTTATATTTAAATATTAATTCTTGCACCCCTAGTGTTTGACCTTTTAGTTCACTTGGTGGCTCTAGTGAACTAAACTAGAATAAAAGTCCATAATCAATCCGGGTAGAATATAGTATTCTATATGTGCATGCTTATACTATATATATTATATATTGTGCAAACATGCTTCGCATGTT
Organism: Panax quinquefolius; assembly: GCA_020205615.1. Lineage (NCBI taxonomy): Eukaryota > Viridiplantae > Streptophyta > Magnoliopsida > Apiales > Araliaceae > Panax > Panax quinquefolius. The sequence goes on along the minus strand of CM035171.1, from coordinate 78,789,950 downwards.
AATTAATATGACGCGTATTTTTTATATATATGTGCATGCGCGCTAAACAAGATGAGTCAAATTAATAACAAACTGCTTAATTTTTTTTATATTAAGTTGTAACGTTCAAAGATATTTGGAATATCGACCATCGCCTTCTAGTATGATAGAAACAATAGAGTATTAAATATTTAATATGAGTTTGTTGTGCACACACAAGGCAAGTATTAAATATTTAAGATGTTATTTTTATTACATATGATGTTTATAACGAATTGAACATTACTGCTTTGTTGTGCACACACAAGGGCTGTAGTTTTCTCTTCACTTAAATGGAAATGCTAGGTCTGACTTAACTTAAATCATTTTAGTTCGGATGTGCACACACTTGACCATTATGATTTAAGAGGCAAAATACAAGGAGTTGCATAGTTGATGTAATTGACAAGAGTTGTCTACCTATTTATTTATATATAGTTTGTTGTACACACACAAGGCTATATACATTAGAAATGGGATCCTTATTCTCACTAGCAAATCTTTAATTAGATTTTGCCGAACTATATAAGTGAGGGTAATATAGTTTGAAGAAAATAGTGGGAGATACCAATTTAAAACAAGACATAATTTATTTTGGTAATTAATACAAGAATGTATGTTAAAATATTGTTAATTACAAATTCATTTACAGAATTTTTCAATGTCTAAATTACTATTACTGCGAAACTTATTCGATGTTATTTAACCCGACCGAATTAAATGGATTGGTTAAGAAATTTGAGAATAGTTCTCATGGCTGAAAAGCTATCTTATGTCCTTAATACGCCTATCCCTACATTGGTTACAGACAATGCCTCTGAGGAAGAGATTGCTACTTTTAGAAAGTGGATACACAGTTGTCTCAATGCATCACACTCGTATCCATGAGTAACAAGCTTCAACGTCAGCCTGAAACTATGGATACTCCTACTATACTCCTGCATGTCAAGTAGTTGATGGTGAGGAAAGTAGGACATATATATATATCAGATATCTAAGGAGCTCTTCCAATCTAGAATGACCGATGATACTACAGTACAAATAAAAGTCCTTAACATTATCAATTTGATTGATCAAATAGGACAACAGGTTTTGTCATGGATGGAGAGTTGTGTCAAGATTTGATCTTGCACTCACTCCCGAACTTCTTTCATAATTGTTGTGAATTTTTCATATGAATAAGCTAGATATCAGCTTCGCTGATTTGCTAAACATGTTAAAAAATGTTGAGAGTCACTTTCCAACCAAGAAAGACCAAATCTTACTGGTAGGGGCCAAAGGATCTTCTAAAAAGAAAAACGATTCAAAGAAGGTAAATAGAAAGGCAAAGACAAAGGATAATAAGAACAAAACTGATATGGATAACAAAGGAGTTTGCTTCCATTGCAGTAAGCCTGGACACTAGAAAGAAACTGCGAGAAGCATCTTGCAGAGGCTAACCAAAGAAGCTTAGTGAAGTTTCGGTTACAAATACAAATTTGTTCATGATTTAAAATAAATTTTTCTTTAAGTCAAGGTTCTACTTGGGTATTGGATACCGACTTTGGTTATCATAAATATAGATTTATGAAGGGACCAAGCAGAAGTAGAAAGCTAAATAATGATAAGTAATCATATGTGTGGGAAATGAAGCAAATGTTGCTACATTAGCCATAGAAACTTACAGTTTAGCAATGCCTACGGGCAAATCTATTAAGTCGATAAGTTGTTATTGTATTCTCGTTCTTGTTAGAAACATTATTTCCATTTTGTTGTTGGACAATAAAATCTTTGGTATTATATTTAAGAACAATTGTTGTTCTATTTATAATAATAATGTTTTGTATAGAACTAGAATATTACTTAATGGATTTTATATGCTTGACTTACGTGAAAAATTATTTTTCAAGTTGAACAAACTAGTATAAGAAAATGAGATGATTATTCAAAGAGTTGAATGTGTGTATTTGCTTAAATACAAGTTTGAATTATTTGAAAGGTTCAAAGAATTCAGAAATGAAATAAATTGGCAAAGTATTAGGATTCTTTGATTGGATCAAGGAAGGAATAATTGTGCAATGAGTTTCTAGATCATCTCAAATGGTTTTTTCATAATGTACGCCTCCTGATACGCAATAATTGATTGATGTATTTGAAAGAAAAAATCGTACCTTGTTGGACATGGTACGGTCCATAATGATTTTACCGACATTCCAGTATCCCTCTGGGGTAATGTCCTAGAAATGGCTGCATATTTACAAAATAAGGTAACCTCAAAATCCGGCCCTAAGACTCCATAAAAGTTATGGATAGGGACGATTCCTATTCTTAAGTATTTAAGATATGGGATTGTCCAACTTATGTGAAAAGGATTCAAAAGATAAGCTTGGGACAAGATTTGACAAGTATAGATTTTTGGGACATCCTAAAGTAGGTTTAGAGTATATGTTCTATAATCCTACTATGGAAAAGGTGTTTGTTGTGAAACATGCTACCTTCTAAGATAAAGGTGTTTATCATTGAAGGGCTAGTGGGAGGATAATAGAATCTTGAAGAGTTCAAGAATCACAAAGCACTGTAAGTCAAATAAGAGGAACCTATAGATAAACCTATTGTACCACAACTGAATCGTAAAACTGGAATAGTATCGAAGATACCTGTGAGGTATGGATTCATCATAGATTATGATGATGAGGTACACATCATAGAAGATGATGATCCAGTTAAATACGATGAGGTAAGAGTTGTAGACACTCAGAGAAATGGATTGAAGCAAGCTTCTAAAAAATGGAACATTCGTTTTGATGAAATAAATCAAAAGAGTTTGATTTTATCACAAATAAGAATGAACCTAATGTGTACAAAAGGGTCAGTGGGAGCACCGTGACATTCCTAATATTATATGTTGATATATTACAGATAAGGAATGACATACTAATGCTACAATAAGTAAAGATAACGTTGTCTAAACATTCCTCCATGAATGATTTGGGAAGAGTATCTTAATTAGGAATTCAAATCTATATAGATAGATTCAATAGGATGCAAAACTTAACCCAAGGAACGTATATTCATTTGATGTTAAAGTCGTTTAGCATGGAAAACTCCAAGAGATGTCTCATGTTGATGAGACCTGGAGTGAATCTCTCTTAATAGACCCCATAGACTCATAAAAGAGAGATCACATGAGTGACAATCATGTATACAATGAAATATACGAGACTTGATGATGATCGGTTATATTCTGGAGAAGATCACTGTAAGGCAGTGAAAAACATCTTAAAGTACTTAACCGACACTAAGGATGTGATTAAAATTTATGGTGGGTCTAAATTAAAACTAGAGGGCTTAATAGACTCATGTTTTTCAGACATACCAAGACAACAGAAAATCCACTTTCAGGTAAAGGGTTACCTTGAACGGTGGTGCAGTGAATTGGAAAGGTTCCAAACAGCAAAGAGTTGTTGGTTTAGTGATAAAGACAAAGTATATAGCTATAAATGAAGTTGCAAGTTGATTGTTTGGATTAAAGGTTCATTAAAGAACTAGGAATAGTTTCTAAGTCTCATCTTGGATCTAAACATGTGTTGTGGCACTTTCATTTGATTATAGGAATCATTGAAAGATAGGAAATCACTATAGAGATAGTGAACTCTCAAGAACAACATTACATATCAATTAACTAAAGCTTATCCAACAGCAGGATAATCGTCACTTAGAGAAGATGTGACGCCCCCAAATCCGAGTACTTGAAACCCGTACTTGGTGCTCCATGATAACATTCATTTAACTACTTAATGATTAATTAAATAAAATTATTATATCAAAGTTATCTACCTTCCCAGTCTTGAGAACCTTTAAGGCTTACATTACATGATAAATATTATATTATCTAACTACAACAGTCATAACAACATAATGTAATCTATTCCTTCAGCTTCCTCTTCCCTTTGTCCTTGCCGGAACCTTCAGGTCGTGCTAGCTTAGCTGAAAACATTTAAATTTAAAGAAAGAATGATCATTTGAGTGCCCAGCAAGTAATAACAATGAATAAAAATTATCTGAAAGATTTGAAAATTTTCTTTTGACGACACTTCAACAATGAAGTAATAGTTGTGAAGTAAGCTGAGATAATACAGAACAACATATAAACTCTATTTCCATTTTTGAAACTACGTACTGACTATAAATTTAGTAATAGTTTAATAAACTATAGATTTTATCTTAATTTTTGAAAAAGTTAAACATAAATTCATCTGAAAACCGTCATGTCTTACGGACACGGAGGGTGATCAGCCCGTTATACATTGTATTGATCAACACTACTTGTTTGAACGATAAATCGTTTAGCTGGTCCTCCATTGGCGCATAAAAGCTTTTCCCTATTCGGGATGTTCATAATTAATCTGACATTTGAAATAAAACATTTCAATTTAATAATAATAATATTCTATTATGTTCTACAATATTTTTCATTCCACGTCTAGCTGAGTTAAATAGCTTAGACAATTTTTAAATAACATATACATACTTGAAAATTAGTAGGTATGTGTTGACATGAGGTTAAATACAATCATTATCCAAGTGAGGGTACTTGAATAATATAACATAACTATCTATCCACAAGGTATACACTAATCATATATCACTACAGTACTGGTAAACAAATATAATTCTATAACTGGCATGAATACTAATATTTAAATACGTGACCGATAATAGTAGGGTATATTAACTTATATAACAGGAGTATAATATTCGATAACTTACTTATACAGGAACATTGCATAAGTAGAAACAAAGAGTAAGTGTGACGCCCCCAAAATAGTATACATCACCCATTCTGAGTCGCCAAATACATGGTACAGAAACAACTACAACTTTATTAATATAACATAAAAACTGTGAGTTTAAATACAAATATTGTCATCTAGACAATATCCATACTCAAATAAGTCCTCATTACAATTATTAATACACTATTTTACAGAATAGTGAGGACTACTAGAACAACTTCTAGAACCATCATTCCACGCCCCGACTAGTACTCGCTACATTCTCGCCTCCTGAGAAGAAAAATGGAACAACAAGGAAAAGGGTGAGCTCAACTAGCTCAGTAAAGAACATTATGACTAAGTTAATATAGAACAAATTATCGTTAGTCCTCAACAGGGAAAAATCTAATAGAATACAATAGACAACCAGTTTTAAATCAATATTCCTAGCGAAAATAATAATTCATTAGAAGAGTTAAGTAGAGAATGCAAACTACTATCTTCTATATATGAATTTAAAAGTTCATCGTCGATATTTTATCCCTGTAACATCAATCAATATATATCTCGAATCAAATATTCATCTTTGCACTACTGTGCCAAAGATATTCATCATTGGTCATGTTCATCTAAACACTGTTCATCTTTGCACTACACGGCAAAAGATATTAATCGATCGGTCATGTTCATCTCAACACTGCTCATCTTTGCACTACGGCCAAAGATATTCATCAAGAAATCATTCATCTTTGCACTACAAAGCCAAAGATATTCAATAATATCATCATTTAGGACTGATGATGATGAAAAATATTTTAAAGAAAATGAATCCAGTGAAACAAAAGAACAAGTATTAAGGATTCGTACTTTAAATAATCTAAGTTCAAAAATACTTCATAAATAACCAGATTGGAGTAAAATTCAAGAATGAAGATCAAAACATAGATCCAATCAAAGATAGGAATCATAACAGACAATCTTGGACACATAAAAGAAAATTTAATTTTTCTATGAATAGTGTCGTATTCGTGAATAGTGCCGTATACGTGAATAATGTCGTATACGTGAATAGTAACTCCGACCTCAAAAGATAGAAATTTCACAAAAAAAAACATCATCACGCTTCTTGAATAGTACTCGTGAATAGTAACTCGTGAATAGTAACTCATGAATAGTAACTCTGACATGAAAAAGTTCCAAATTTGATAAAAAGTTCAGAACAATATTTCAGCATAATGATATTGAAGAAGATAATATCATTTAAGAAGAAACAACATCCCTTACCTAGAAAGAATAGCACTTCTGACTGGAATACTGGATATAGTGCTGAAAGAACTTGCACCGTATAGCAATACTCAAAGTACTAAAATACTCACAAAATACGTTCGATATTATAGAGAGAGAAATAGAGAGAAAACTTTAGTTTCTGGTGTGATTTTCAATTCTAACCTAAGCATCCTATTTATAGAAAAATGCTTAGAACACCAAAGCAGAAAATTTAATAAAATATTAATATATATTATAAATTTCTTTAGCCCAACTTTGTAGATCTGAATTCAGATCATTTATAACACATGTGAGCCCACTAATTGCACAAAATAACGTTTTTCTCAAAATAATTAACTAAAACTCCCAAAAATCAATTATTTTGGAACTTCAATAATTCATAACAAATAGCCCTTTTGTCAGAAAATTCGAATCTCTCACCTATTTATAGGAAATTCAATTCTCTACAACTTTGCAGAAGAAAGGTTTTCCAAATTCCAAACAGAAATTGACCGAAATCCACATACGGATAATTTTACAGGCTATAATCAAATTTCAGTCAAGAAATGGGGTCCACCGACACACAAAACATGTGTTAAACAACTTTTGCAACAAAAATACTCTTCCTCCTCATATACTCATATATCCCACATTCATTGTAAAAATATTATCATTATTATATTATAATAATATAATAAAATATTATTTTATCATAAAAAGATAAAATATCAGTTTTTAACAATTGTCACTTTAAAAAATTTCTCCATCTATATCCACATAAAATCAATATTTCTCTCATCATATAAATCAATAATTAATTATTCACAAATAATATTACGTAATCACAAGATCGACAACTGCACTGCTCCTCGTGAAAGAGGGGCTTTCAATAAGAATTTCTCTTCATTTGGCGCATGATTAGGTGACCAAACCTCTCCTTAGATGTAACTTTCTAGACATTACCAATAATGTTATCTAATAATATTATTAGGATAATATGAATTATTGTTCGATAATGGAAAATAATGCGGTGACAATTATTAAAACAACAAGTAATATAAAATATCAACGTAGAAATTATTGAATCAATAAAATAAAATATCGAATAAGAATTATCGTAACAATTATTGAGTAGTGCCTTTCACGTAAGAATCAATAATTGGTGCAATACTATGTGCCATCGTGCAACAACGCAGATTATAATATTTTAACCACCACCGGTATTCAAAGAAGTATTAATCCAGAATAACTACAATCGTTATTTATAAACAACTCATACTTATCTTTTTCTTCATCCAATCGCTTTCCGTTATGGGGACCACAAAAGATTGCGCAGTCGTACGAATATTCCTCGACAGCAAGAATATTCCACGACCAAAAGAATATTCCCCGACAACAATGAATATATTTTATAACAACCTGTTTATTTTAAAATATTCACGCATTTTACTCTTAACTAACCACATTAATCAATTCAACCCTTACTATTTCAAAATAATAAATAGAGGAAATTCCATTTTATTAAAAAAAAAAATTGGGGTCTTACAGTAAGGATAGTTGCCTGGTCTGCTGCTTACACAACTTAGATTTTATCTTTTATACTGAAACCTATCATTCATAAGATTATTCTTTTAATCAGAATAATTTATCATAACACATAACACCGCTTATTTGCGATCATCATATAGCTTAAAACACATTGTCACATAGTTATAATACCATTCTAACACAAATAATTACTTATCAGGTCAATTTATATAAGTCTAGTCAACTTCTGGTTTCATTTCTAAAATTGAAGCGGTTTATTGGATAATAATCGAGTTTATTTTTACTTAAACTCTATTCTAAAACATCAATATTTTATTAAATAATTTAAATATTGATCATATTATTTTTCAAAATGTCTTATAATAATTTTTTAAATAATTATTATAATTTATCATAATTTTTCAAATATTGAATAACATTTTTAAATGATTTAAATACATAATAATTTGATTATCATTAATATAAAATATTAATGATATACTTTTATAAAATCTCTAAGTTATTAATAATAACTTAAACTATTTTTAAAACATTTATTTTACCTCAAATGTATTTTAAAACATTTATAATCATTTTTAAATAATCACTATTAATATTTAAATATTAATTTATTATTCATGAAAATATTAAAAGTCATTTATTATAACTTCAAATATTTTTAAATCCTTTATATCCATTTTAAATGATTTTAAATCATTAAAACCATTTTAAACTATTTATTTAATATAAATATTAAATAAACTCATTATCATAATTATTAGATTATTAATGAAAATTACCTTAAGATATTAAAAGTCATGATTTATAACTTAAAATATTTTTAAACCTCTTATTATCATTTAAAATAATTTTATAATATAAAATTATTTTAACCCATTTATTTAATATATTGATTAAATAAATTTAATATCATTAATATTCAAATAAATAGTAATATTAACAAAAAATATGTCAATTTATCAAAAGCTAATTTTTATAATTTAAAATAATTTTTAAAACTGATTTTGTAATTTTTAGAAATTTATTTCTATTTTTAAAGCATTTTTCGGAAATTAGGAAATTAAATTAATTAAATCCGTCGCTAAAGGTTTTAGCTATGATTTCTGTCACAATAGGTGTTCTTGAGGGCCAAGAACACTGACATTCAGTGGCTAAGGAACCTACTTTGACCGGCTTTAATGTTCAGTCTACACATGTTTTGGACACTCTTAAGTACTGATCATGTAGTATTTACGTAATACTACATGAATCAATCATCAAATCAGTCATACTAACACATAGCACAAAAATCTAGCCTTGCAAAGCTGTTCTCAGAACTTTCTGGGTTTTCCAGAAACCCAGTCAGTTTCTAAGTCCATTTTGAGGCTTTAATTTCTATACGTTCTGGTTACTGTTAATGTGATCTAACGGTTTGGGGTTGTAGTATACATGACAAGGTATAATTATCAATCATCATATCATTTAAACAACATCACAATCATCAGCTAGCATCTAGTCAAAGGTTACAAGAAAACCTTATTCTTGAGTTTTCTGGGTTTTCCAGAAAACTGCATCCGTGATCGAGTTGGCTAGTTTGACCTAAAATAACTTTAATTATGTTTGTTATCTAGGTGATATATGAGCATGCATATGTAGTACACATTCAAGACTATAATCTAAATACATTAACACAAACAAAATATCAACAAAATGCAAGATCTTGGGTCAGTAACATCTTGTCAAACGCTGAAATCCAAATTCTGGGGTACCCAGAATTTGACAGTCAATGCCGAGTAGGCTACTTTGACCATTTACTACTTACAGTCTATTGATTGTTTAAGTGATTTAAAAGGATGGATTTGGAGTACACCTAACAGGGTACAAAATAGATACAACAAAATCAACAAAACAATTAACACCTGACAGTTATAGGCTTGAGAAAATGTTGTCAGACACTAACTTTGAGTTTCTGGGCACCCTAGAAACTCTTGGTCATGCTCGGTCAACTGAGTTTGACCTTCAATAACTTTTGTTCTGGACATGATCTAAGCCTGATTTCCAGTCCAGAGTACAGTACCTATAGCACACTACAATTCTAAAACATTAAACATACAAAATCATTAACAGGCTCAGATTTATGGCCTCTGACATTCGATTGTCAGGCCATAATTTTAGGGTTCTTGGACAGTTTTTGAAAAGTTGATTTTTGAGCACTTTAATGCTATAGATCTATGATGTAACATCATAGATCATCATATAACATCTTCTAACACTTAAATAAACACATAAACAAAAATCTAACATGGCTTTTAAGAATTAAAATTGAGTTTTAGGGTTATACCTCTTTCTTTAAATTGCTTTAATCTTGCTTCCTAATCTGTTTGTGAGGTTTTAGAGAGTTGTTTGGAGACTGATTTGCTAAGAGATTTCGTAGCTTAGAGAGAGAAAAGAGTTGGTTGAGTGTTTGGTAAAAATGTGCAAATTTCTTAGACTTTTTCTTTCTTTTTCTCTTATATTTTGATTCAATGTTGCTAGACTTGCAAGGTGGCTATTGTGATAAGATTTAGCTGAGATTTACACACATGGGAGATCTTAGCAAGTGATGAGTCATGCCCCTTCTAGAAAATATTTTTTGATTACAAGTTAAGTAAAGGATAAAATGGTCAATTTACATAATAAAGGGTGTTTTGGTCTTTTCCACTTGGATTTTAAGGGTAGTTTGGTAATTTCATATATTTCTCATAACTTTTAATTTTATCATTTGCTAATTAACATTAAGGCTTGCTAATCACCAATTAGGGTTTTAAAAATTAAGTTTAGGGTTTCCCGGTAATAGAATTAGGGTTTCAAAATTATCGTTTAGGGTTTCTTAATAATCGTTAGGGTTTCCCCTAATTAGATCCATAATTACTAACATACCTCATTGATCACATAACCCTGATTAATAATCAGTCTTAATTTCCTACTTAGGGTTTGAATTAAGGTTTTCGGTTTAAACTTATGGTTTTCTACTACTATGACATAACTGATCAACATTAAACCATGCAAACATATAATACATACATATCACATTGAAATGTAATTATTATATATTAATATTCTCATTCCTTGTCCATAATCAATGAATTAGGGTTCTGTGCCATAACTGACTTAACTTTCATTATCCATCAATTTAAAAGTTTAAATTGACTATACTGCTAAATCCATATCATATATTAAAAATATTATTTGTAAATAAAAAAATTATTCATAAAAATATAAATATAATTATTCAAAAAAAATTCAGGTCTTTACATACTCCCCTGCTTATAATGATTCCGTCCCCGGAATCACCCTTACCTTACCCTTAATATTAATGTTTTATCCTTAAATTTTTAATTAAGAAAAATTTTGATTACTATATTCTCCCCTCCTTATAAGATTCTTATTACGAATCCGGAACTCAATTTCCTTCCTCAAAAATCTTTTATTAGTGATTTATTATATCAAACTTATGATACAAGAATAGGTTAAAAGCAAATTGGGCGTATATATTAATATAGTTGGTCGGGTTCAAACCTGGAACTCCATCTCCTGCTGCGACCGTATCTTGAACTGTCATATTGAAGGTCCTTGCGGTCGATTTGATTGGGTTGCTTGGTGGAGTTGGACTAGATATTGCTAGCGTCCCACTACTCTTCCCCGTATTGACATTTCCCCCATCAGCTCTCCTTTTCGGACATTCCCTCACCCTATGTTCTGTTGACCCACAAATAAAAAAACCACTATTCATCCTAGGATTAGGATAGTTGGGAGAGATATGTCCCTCCTGCCCACACTTAAAACACACAGACTTTCCCTTCAAACACTCTCCAGAATGGTTCTTCCCACAGTTACCACATTGCACAATTTTCTTCTTCACACCCTCCTGCTTATTTTTGATTTTTCCTAAAGGGTCCCCTTTTCTCTTTCCCATATTACTTCCACTACTCCCTTCCATTTTGACAGCTCCCTCAATCTTAGCCTTAATCTTCTTCTCCTTATTGTAAAGAGTCATGACTTCACTTCACTCTTCGGCTATGATAGCCTTGTCAAACAGTGCTACAAAAGTACATATCTGTAATACTGCCACCATGTTGTAGTGCCAGGGTTTTAAGCCCAGCTCAAACCTTCGTGTCTTCCTTGCTTCTGTGTCCACTTGATGTGGAGCAAACCTAGCTAATTCATTAAATTTTGTCGCATACTCCGCAACTGACATGTCCCCTTGCTTCAACTCTAGAAATTTCACTTCCATCCTAGCCTGCATACTAGTTGAAAAATAATTCTCAAAGAACAGTGTTTTGAACCTAGTTTATGTAACTTCTCCTACTCCAGCTCTAGTTTGATTGGCCTCCCACCAGAAATTTGCCTCCCCTTTCATCATATACGTGGCAAAAGCTGTCAATTACCCTTCCGTTACCCTAGCGACCACAAAAGCCTTTTCTATCTCCTTTATCCAAGTCTGAGCTTCTACCGGGTCAGTTGTCCCTCTAAACTCCGGGGGTCCTACTGCTTTGAAGTCTTTAAAGTTTGCAAATCGATTATCGGGCTGATTTCCCCCAACTGGTACTGCATTCTCCATAGCTTGAGCTATCATGTTAGCAAAATTTTGTATTGGGTCTGGTTGTTGTTGTCCTCCCACATTGTTAACTAATTCTTCAACCCTTTGGTTTCGGTTTTGTCTTCTCGGCGGTATTATCTGATAAAATAATAATTTATTCTTTTATTGACATATATTTTATGTCTTATCGTATATGTTTAACATACAACACGTGATTTCAAACTCAAATAATCATAAACTCAAATTGTTAAATTTTGAAAACTTGGTTTACTTAGATTATCAAATTATCAGGTAAAAACTTATTTCATTACACAAACATACAATCACATTCCTTCTTAATACTTTACACCAGATAACACATATTGTTATAAGCATCAGCTATCCCTTTATGACCACAAAAGTCAGGATTTACTACTACAACTTGTACAAAAGTTAGGAATATTACATTACACACAAATTATATAATTAAACATACATATTCAAATACTAATACTACTTATTCCCTACACCTTCTCCTAATCCTGGACAATCTTTCACCTGATGACCTTCCATCCCACAATTAAAACATGCACCTTTCTTAAAATTGGGACACTAAGGAGAGAAATGTCCCTCATGTCCGCAACTATAACATATCTTTTTCCCTGTCCGGCACATGCCCTTATGTTTCCTTTTACAGTTTGTACACTTTCCTATTTTCTTAAAGTTTTCAGAATTTTCTAACTTACGGTCATTCATCCTTCTTTTCCCCTTCTTTCTCGGAGCTGCATCTGATATTCTGCTTTTGGTTCGCATCTGATCAATTTGGATTTTAAGCTTATCTTGTTCATCCATTATTTCAATCAACGCCTTCTGCATTTAACTATTAAATAACTTTTCTATTTCCAACAATTTTTCTAAAGAAGAAACCTAGTCCCGCCGATTCTGCACTTCGATTAATACTTGATCAGCTCCAACTTCGATGTCCGGATCACTATCTGTTAGTTCCACCATTTCTGGGTCTGGTGCTATATTTTCCAAAATAATCACTTCATCAAGGTTACTTTCAACGTGAGCCTCTATTTTAGCTATTGGCTTCGATATTAGCTCAGGTATATTGTTTTGATCCTTCTTCATGTTATAAGCATACAATAATCCTTTTCCACCTGACATCTACACATAAATTATTTTGATTAGTACATATAGTATATACACATATCAAATAATAGCTTTTATATAAGTTATCTTTTATTTTGTTTTATGATGAATTTATTTAATTCATCTCCTTTAAACTTTATTTGAGTTATTTATATTTTCAACGTTTCCCTCTATCCTAAGGTTATAGCCTAAGGTCTACTCCCACCTAAGGTTTATAACCTAAGGCTTTGATACCACCATGTGACGCCCCCAAATCTGAGTACTTGAAACCCGTACTTGGTGCTCCACGGTAACATTCATTTAACTACTTAATGTATTAATTAAACAAAATTATTATATCAAAGTTATCTACCTTCCCAGTCTCGAGAACCTTTAAGTCTTACATTACATGATAAATATTATATTATCTTACTACAACAGTCATAATAACATAATGTAATCTATTCCTTCAGTTTCCCCTTCCCTTTGTCCTTGTCGGAACCTTCAGGTCGTCCTAGCTTAGCTGAAAACATTTAAATTTAAAGCAAGAACGAGCATTTGAGTGCCCAGCAAGTCATAGCAATGAATAAAGATTATCTGAAAGATTTGAAAATTTTCTTTCGACGACACTTCAACAACGAAGTAATAGTTGTGAAGTAAGCTGAGACAATACAGAACGACATATAAACTCTATTTCATTTTTTGAAACTACGTACTGACTATAAATTTAGTAACAGTTTAATAAACTATAGATTTTATCTTAATTTTCAAAAAAGTTTAAACAAAACATCATCTGAAAACCGTCATGTCTTACGGACACGGAGGGTGATCAGCCCGTTATGCCCTGTATTGATCAACACTACTTGTTTGAACGATAAACCGGCATGTTCTGGACACTCTTAAGCACTGATCATGTAGTATTTATGTAATAATACATGAATCAAGCATTAAATCAGTCATACTAACACATAGCACAAAGATCTAGCCTTGCAAAGGTGTTGTCAGAACTTTCTGGGTTTTCCAAAGACCCAGTCAGTTTCTAGGTCCATTTTGAGGCTTTAATTTCTATACATTCTGGTTACTGTTAATGTGATCGAATGGTTTAGGGTTGTAGTATACATGACAAGGTATAATTATCAATCAACATATCATTTAAACAACATCACAATCAACAGCTAGCATCTGGTCAAAGGTTGTCAGAAAACCTTGTTCTTGAGTTTTCTGGGTTTTCTAGAAAACTGCATCCGTGATCGAGTTGGCTAGTTTGACCTTAAATAACTTTCATTATGTTGGTTATCTAGGTGATATATGAGCATATGTAGTACACATTCAAGACTATAATCTAAATACATTAACACAAACAAAACATAAACCAAATGCAAGATCTTGGGTCAGTAACATCTTGTCAAACGCTGAAATCCAAATTCTGGGTTACCCAGAATTTAACAGTCAATGTCGAGTAGGCTACTTTGACCATTCACTACTTACAATCTGTTGATTGTTTAAGTGATTTAAAAGCAAGGATCTGTAGTATAACTAACAGGTTACAAAATAGATACAACAAAATCAACAAAACAATTAACACCTGACAGTTATAGGCTCGAGAAAATGTTGTCAGACACTGACTTTGAGTTTTTGGGCTACCCAGAAACTCTTGGTCATGCTCGGTCAACCTAGTTTGACCTTGAATAACTTTTGTTCTGGACCTGATCTAAGCTTGATTTCCAGTCTATAGTACAATCCTTATAGCACACTACAATTCTAAAACATCAAACATACAAAATCATTAACACGCTCAGATCTATGGCCTCTAACATTCGATTGTCATGCCATAATTTTAGGGTTCTTGGACAATTTTTGAAATGTTGATTTTTGAGCACTTTGATGTTGTAGATCTATGATGTAACATCATAGATCATCATATAACATGTTCTAACACTTAAATAAAAACATAAACAAAAATCTAACATGGCTTTTAAGAATCAAAATTGAGTTTTAGGGTTATACCTCTTTCATGAAATTGCTTTAATCTTGCTTCCTAATCTATTTGTGAGGTTTTAGAGAGTTGTTTGGAGACTGAATTGCTAAGAGATTTCGTGGCTTAGAGAGAGAAAAGAGTTGGTTGAGTGTTTGGTAAAAATGTGCAAATTTCTTAGACTTTTTCTTTCTTTTTCTCTTATACTTTGATTCAATGTTGATAGACTTGCAAGGTGGCTATTGTGATAAGATTTAGCTGAGATTTACACACATGGGAGATCTTAGCAAGTGATGAGTCATGCCCCTTCTAGAAAATCTTTTTGATTACAAGTTAAGTAAAGGGTATAATGGTCATTTAAATACTAAAGGGTATTTTGGTCTTTTCCACTTGGATTTTAAGGGTACTTTGGTAATTTCATATATTTCCCATAACTTTTAATTTTATCATTTGCTAATTAACATTAAGGCTTGCTAATCACCAATTAGGGTTTTTAAAATTAGGTTTAGGTTTTCCCAGTAATAGAATTAAGGTTTCTAAATTATCATTTAGGGTTTCTTGATAATCGTTAGGGTTTTCCCTAATTAGATTCATAATTACTAACTTACCTCCTTGATCACATAACCCTGACTAATAATCAGTCTTAATTTCCTACTTAGGGTTTGAATTAGGGTTTTCAGTTTAAACTTAGGGTTTTCTACTACTATGACATAACTGATCAACATTAAACCATGCACACGTATAATATATACATATCACATTGAAATATAATTATTATATATTCATATTCTCATTTCATGTCCATAATCTAAGAATTAGGGTTCTGTACCATAACTGACTTAACTTTCATTATCCGTCAATTTAAAAGTTTAAATTGACTATACTGCTAAATCCATATCATATATTAAAAATATTATTTGTAAATAAAAAAAAAATATTCGTAAAAATATAAATATAATTATTCGAAATATTTCCGGGTCTTTATAGAAGAAGGGTATGAGATATCATGACGATTGGCTTTAGTGCAAGTGGGAGACTGAAAGTAGTATGCACACAAGCCAATCATGTTTGATGATAAAACATATACTTTATAACAATCTTATTCATTTATTAATAAAAAGTATTAATTTATTAAAGGCTTTTAATTATCTACATGATGTTGTTTTATAATATGTGATAAACCCATAGTTTTAAGCAATGCTTTTAGAATAATGATGATGATCATTCTAATGAGATCTAAATTCTTAGAAAGCTTAAAACTAAAATAGTTTCCAATCGTTGGATTACTAAATTGGGGATTAGTGAATCCGGATAGATTGGTATATATGTTGCTTGCTCATTGGATGAGGATGATTGATCTCATGATCATTTGTGTGGAGAAACTAAAGCAAGTATATAGGTGCTTATTAGAGAATAAGTTCTTTGAGCATTGGCTCGCTAAGGAATACCTAATGGAGTTTTACTTGTTCTCATCAATAGGAATTCCTGTAATGATAGTAGTACAAGTGATCCTTGGACTTGAGATCATCATAGTATCTTGTATATGATGAGTTATACTTTGACTTATTCCTTAAGACCCTTAGTGTATATCAAAGAGTATTCTTGGGTATAATAAGTTGTACATGGAGATAATGTATGATCAATAAAGAATCTACCGCTTCTATTAAAAGAAGAGAAATGTCCTATGTGATTCGATAAATGACAACCCAAAGAGTCCTTGGTTATAAGAGAATAAAATTAGAAAGGAGTTTCTAATTTTATTATTTCGAGTTGTGCATTTAAGGATCGAAATACATATAATTAAATAAAATAAGACTTGTGGTAATTCCATATCTTAAATTTAATTGGGACATTGTATGGTGGAAGGATTGAATTATCTGGTAACAATTTACTCAAAGATTCTTTTATGATTAATGTTGATATCTATATTATCTCGGAAAGTCACGATCGCTAGGGAGGCTTATCCCTATTGTAGAATAAATATTATTTATTTAAATAAATTAATAGTTTAATTTATTTATTTAAATAAGATTAGAATTGTTCTAATTGATTTATTCTAACCGGTTTAATATGGAGAACCTAAGCGGTCACACCATAAAAGGAAGAATAATTATTTTAGAAGTTAATGGCATAATCGTAATAATAACTTAAGTATATTTAATTTAATCTATGGTGATAGAATAAATTAAATAGCTTAATATTTATTATTTAATAGTTTAGAAATATTAAATATAAATTAATAAGAGGAGTCTTATTATTATTATTACTATTATTATTGTTTAATTCCTAAAGGGGTTTGGGAATTAATTAATAAAAGTACTCTCATTTATTCCTAATAAGATTAGGAGGCTAATTAACTAAAAGTTTAATTAATTAATCCTAATAAGATTAGGAGCCTAATTAATTAAAGCAGTTTAATTAATTAAAATAAAACCCAATTGCTTAATTGTTAAGGAGGGTTGCCTACATCTATAAATAAGAGGAGTCTTATTATGGGTGTAGAGTTGTTGTTAACTTTCTCACAACAGACGTGATTCCAATTATTGGAGAGTACGCTCCTTTTCTATGAGAGATAGAAAACTAGGGTTTTGCCAAACACCCATTTTCTTGAATCTTTATTCTTTCTTGGTGGATCACCCCTAGGGCCAAACACTTGGGTGGCTAACGTTGATCAAAGAAAGGAACCAAACCTGTTGGATTCAAGTTTAACGCGAAAAGGATTGGAGGTGATTCTTGTTCTTCATAACTTTTCGTTTAATTAATAATTGTGCATAAAGGATGATCCGGGTTTATGGTTTGTAAAATTTTAAACTCTAATTTTTACATGTTTCCGCTTATTTGTGCAATTTGATTGTGTTCATGAATATTACAAACCTAACAACACAATGGTCACCAAGAGCTGAATAAAAAAATTCATTTTCAAAAAGGCACATAGTTCGTATTTAGCTTGATGTCAAAAATTTTGAAATCTAACACAGCTAGGAGATTTGGAAAACCTAATGTATCCACTAATGGTCAATTTCT
Source organism: Panax quinquefolius (assembly GCA_020205615.1). Taxonomy (NCBI): domain Eukaryota; kingdom Viridiplantae; phylum Streptophyta; class Magnoliopsida; order Apiales; family Araliaceae; genus Panax; species Panax quinquefolius. The sequence continues at coordinate 78,771,694 of CM035171.1, read as the reverse complement.
TAATCAATCTATCTGTTCCTATTATCCTCCATACAAATAATTATTCCCTATTCGTCAAACCACACTCATGAGTTCAGGAACTTTCCACAATCAAGAGTTTAAGAACTTGTCCTAGTCAGACCTTTGCGTCAATTCTTTGAGGGGTTCATAAACATTTCATATAATCATGAGTCACGAATGTACCATAAGTATGAGTTTTATGAACTTGTACATAACCTGATATTCTCTACCTATAACCTATCTATCTGTTATACACATGAAAAAGGAATCACCCTCTCAACATGCATATAGGAAATAGCGCGACACATACATTTCAAAGATTATCAGTGTAAGAAACTAAGTGGTTGTCACACCAAGTATAACTCCCCGCCTATAACAACGACTCCTACAACTCAGCTGCTGACATGAGTTCTCAATTGAAATCCCCACCTAATCTTAACTCCCTTTCGCAATATGAATTTCATTTAATCCGTATTCTTAATCCTTTCCTGAATTCGTATCCATTCATAGACACATCAATCTTGTTGTAAACTTTTCAATCATTCGCTTGATCCTTCTCCATTCACAGGGTGATCTCATCGTATATATTACGATTCATTTTCATATTATGATCGTTTTGTTTTACGATCTCCTACTGTACTTTTAGTCTTTTAGACTCTTTCTATTCACCATTACTGTTCACTTTTATTATCAGAGTTAGGGAACTCTGTATCTTATATAACCCGCTGAGATTCATCTTTGAATCTTATCGACACAGTAACTCTATTTGAGTTAGTACTTATCCTAATCACTGCGGTTATTAGTCTCAGGTATTCCTACCTAAGGTTTATAACCTACAGCTTTGATACCAACTGTAGCAACCCCAAATCCGGGTCCCAAATCACCATAGATTTGGTACAATCATTCTATAACTATTGCGGAAGATATAAACATAAATTATTTATACATTAAACTTACACACTTTTCCCCAAGGTCGAGAACCTTCACTTAATACACAATTCATAACTTATTTGACTTAAAATAACATTAATATACAATACTGTTACAAATCTAACTGCACACATATACTAAAGCTGGAACTGTCTTTGACCTTTCCTTGTACCCGAACGTATTCGCCTTATCTACAATGTTAATCATGATATAGCAAGGGTGAGCAATTGGTTTGCCTAGCAATTTTAAGTTCAATAATTTAACGATATATCATGATAGAAAGATTTGAACAATAAGATGGCTAAAGTTCTACAATATGATTGTGAACTAGCATGGACAAATTTCATGACTGAACGAACATTGAACATTAACATATATATATCTGGACCGAATGGTAATTGTGAGACCCCAGATTTGAAATTAGTGGGGAATTGATGTTAGTCGGGTGAGTGGCCAACATGTTGTTTTATGTATAATATATATATATATATATATATATATATATATATATATATATATATATATATATATATAAGTTGTCGTTGAAATAAGGGTGTGCACATGTGATTAATTAGGTTGCGTCTAAAATTTTTCTTTCACCCGTGAAGCTGAAAATTATTTCGTCTGAATTCCTACTGTACAGTCCAATAGTATCCTTCCATTCTTCTATAAATAGAAGCTCATTCCTTCATTATTTCTTACGAATTCACTGAAACTCTAGAGAGAGAAATTATAGATAAACTATACAAAGGTATTCTACTACTTCCTTACTCTTATATCCAGTTTCTTTAACGGTAAGGGGTATTATTTCTTTTGTATTCATGAAGAGAACGTCTGTTATTCCATTATTTATTATTCTAATTGGAATAACCAAAGATAATGAGAGATTACCCTATACTTGGTGACATTCTTCTAATATTCCATCTTTATTATTATTACATTGGAATATCCTATCTCATGCTTTCTATGGGACGGTTTAAAATCTTTATTATTATTCTATTGGAATATCATGTCTGGAATATCACTATTCTGTTAAATAGTGTGACAATAAATGTATTGAGGACTTATTTTGAGTTTTAATGCTGTCTAGAAGACAATGTTTGTATTAAAACTCACATCTCATGTTGTATATTTAAGATTATATTTGAATTTTGTACTATGTATTTGGCAACTCAAGATGGGTGATGTATACATATTTTGGGGGCATCATAGTATTGTGAGACCCAGATTTTATGAATAAATATTTAATTTTCTCGAAATAATTTTTTAATATTATGGTGTGGATTTGATATAATGTTATAGTTGTGGGTAGTATTTATAAATTTTGCAAAGTATGCAAGTTTTCTTATTATATTCGATTGGTCGGTGAATATTCTTTTTGTCCGAGAATATCCATACGACGGTACAATCATTGGTGGACCCCGCAACAGAAATATTGTCGGATTGAGAAAACTACAAAAATATTTTATGAAAATAATGGCAAAATTTTTACCGTTAACTGTTGAAACACCCGATGTTAAAAGTACAGTAATACGCGTGGTTGCATGGTAGCACACGGTATTGATTATTGATGCTTACGTGAGAAGTCACTCAGTTTTGCTTATTTTATGGACCCCCTATTTTGCCCATTTTTCAAAATAATCGGTAGAAAATTATTTTATATAATAAAGGTGGGGCCCACATGTGGGGACCGCATATGGGGCCCACATGTGATGTATGAAATCTGAAAATAGGGGTGAGAGGAAGTTACGTAAAGGAGAGGTAAAATATATTTATATATATTGTATGTGATGTGTATGTATATATATATATATATATAATATAATGTGAGTGGAAAGTGGTGAAAAAGTGATAATATGAAAGTGATAGGTGGTGTGTGTGTGTGTGAAAGTGATGTGTGTGTTTGTAATATTAGTGCAGGATGGTGGAAAAGGTGGAGTGTATTATATATATTTTATATGTTGTGTGGGTAATATATGTATATATATTATATGTGATGAGTGTGTGTGTTGGTAAATATGAGTGGTAGAGTGTGTGAATATGTATATATAATCTAGTGTGTGTATTAGGAAAGTGGAGAAGTAATAGGCGGGGCACATGTTTGAAATTGGTGGGGGAATGAAAGGATTTTTCTTTTGCTGGGAGGAATTCCACCCGTGAATTAGGTGGAATGTGGGAATGGTGGAGTAGTATGTATATATATATAATATTAGTGTGGGGTGTGTATGTTACACACACACACATATATATATATATATATTTATACACATATATGTATATGTGATATATTGTCCTTTGGTGGATTCAAAAGTCAAGTAAATTTTAAGAGTTTGTCGGGTGGGAGCAAAATTCAACAAGCATGTGTTTATATTTATGTATATGTATTATTTTAATTTTTGTTTGTATTAGGAAAATTCATTGAAATTCAATCAGCCAAAGCTTTCGTGTGATGCCCGTGAGTTATGAATTATTGCGTCAGTGATAAATCTTTACACAGTGTCTTTCCATTCTCCAATAAATAGAAGCTCATTCCTTCATTATTTCTTACGAATTCACTGAGAGAGAAAATTATGGAGAGAAAGAAGAAAAATATTCTGCTACTTCCCTACTTTTATATCCAGTTTTTTTACGATAAGGGATATTATTTGTTGTACCTGTAAGGGGTATTATTTTTTTTGTATTCATGAAGAGAATTTCTGTTATTCCATTCTTTATTATTCTGCTGGAATAACCAGTATACGCGGATTACCCTATACTTGGTGACATTATTTTATTATTACATTTTTATTATTATTCTGTTGGAATATCCTCACATGCATGCGTTTTACTTGGGACTGATTAAAATCTTTATTATTCTCGTTGAAATATCACATGCATGCGTTTCTACGGACTTGATTCAGTCTTTATTATTCTGTTGGAATATCCTGTCTCTGCGTTGTAGATACTTGAAAAAGAAGCTATCTCACACTGATCCCAACAAGCATACACACGGGATCAGTCCTCTACTGAGAGATATTGAGAAGTCGACGGTGACCTATCGCCTCAAAAGGATGGAAATCGAACAGGTCGAATGTCGAAGCTGCGACGTCACGGCCAATGGGTGATCGATGAGTCGCGCCTCAAGCCGACCGGAGGAGAAAATCCATGCCCGGAGAGTGAGTAATGAAGCTGTATGGTGAGAAAAGCCCTGAGCACGTCAATATGCTGAATGGATCTCTGATATCTGCCAAAAATGCGGACCAGGACTGAGCATCTATACACTCCGATGGCTGAAAGGAGTATGACATGGCCACATCATGGGAGAAGCAATACCCATGTCGTCTAAGGGTACCAACCGATCTCAAGTGTGACACAAACCACACGTACAACATGACCGAACTCCCATTGAACACTCCTGTAGGATACGTGCAACAATAGGATGCCGACAACAGGGTCTCTGCTACAATCAATGGTACAATGGTGTGACCCTCTCTAAGAGCTCTCACAGCCATAATGACACCAATGTCTATCTCGTCCATATATTGTGGCATATAGACATACGACAATACGCACAACAATAGTACATCCACCCTGGCCAAACGCCAATGGTCCTCCGGTGCGGTGAAATCCCCGGAATGTCGTGAGTAGCTATCCTCTGAGCCAAATCTATCGTACAGAAAATGCTGGGATATCACATGGCTATATGTCAGCTAGTCCTGCACTACTCTACGCCACAATCTAGTGAGAGTCATGAATCATCTACTCATATCTCCCAAAGCCAAATGCACGCAAGGTCTGTCTAAAGGTAGCATCGTCAAACGTGCATACTCCTCCAGAGTAGGAGTCAACTCATGGGTGCTGAATCAGAATACCTGCCTATCCGGTAGCCAATGCTCTAGCATCCCATCTACAAACCCTGTGGGAACCTGAAACATCAATAAAGTCATGGTATGCTGCAGCAACTGATCTACGGTCACCCTATCTGGTGGTGACATGCTATCATACCACGATCGCATACCCAATGCCATGAATGATGGTGGGGTATGATCTATATGGCTAACTGTCAAAGAAGACATCTGTGCGGGCTGTGTCATAAGACCATCCAGGGGTCAATGCCGAATATCTCTGGACATACATACATATGCATAACATGATACATGCATAACAGATAATGGATGGCAATATGATATAGGGAATGAAAAAATGGTGCATACATTCCTAAGTATATCATCATCTAATTCATCATCTCTGTACAACTACAAATACAAGGAAATGGGGCACAGCCGCCCTACTACTAACAGAGGCCTATCAAAAGATGTAGCGAGAATGGGGAACAGCCACCCAATATCTAACAGAGGCCTATCAAAAGATATAACGAGAATATACATCAGAAGAAAACCAGGGTCTCGATGTCTACGTCCTCAATCCTGTCCACCTGATGTAATTCCTCCTGAGTCACTAGATCTCTATCAATAGGGATGTTAAGCCTATAAAGAGGAGGATCTGCACGGGCAAAACTGAATGGGTCGACCGAGGGGCCAGCGCCTGAGCTGGAAGGAACAAATGACTCCGCCTCTGCTGGATCTCTACCCAAATGCCGTATAAATATATGTGCCTGGTCCAACTGTCGAGTCAAACTATCAATCTGGGTCATATGAGTCAGAGCTCAGACACAAGCTACCTAATCCGTCATCATCAAAGATCCTGGAACCATATCCCCCATGAACTGTGTGGCGCGGAACTGGGCTCCAATAGTGCGAGGGGACCACCACCATTGAACGTCTCTTGAGTACATGGACCCTCGTACGGTAATGCTGGCTATCAACCCCAACAATGGGATATCAGTGACGGGTGACTGTGATACGGGCCAATAACGCTTGGCAGGAGGCAAGATCGGTATACGGATCTCCCCTGTGGTGCTCCTAATAGCACGCTCTCCTAAATAGAGCTCCCAACCTCCATCAGTGAAGAGAGGAACTCTCCTGGTAGAGATCAAATACTCGACTCCGGTCGGATGTCCATCCTCAAATCTGATGGTCAAATGCTCCACTGAATAGGGAACCCGTGTAATGGTACCCACCGTCAGCAACTCCAGCTACATAAGACAGTGAGTGAATCCCTCAGATACAGGGACCTCAGGCAAAATAGAATGGTGCCATCGTCGTCCTCATGGATAGGTATCTAAACCTAACACACTCACAGGACACAAACATGGGAGCCTCTCATAGGCCCAAAACTGCCCACACAATGGCAAAACATCTGCTATTAGTAAACACTCTTAACCTATGAATGGGAAAAGATAAGAAAAATACTAAACAGCAGAAATGGGTAAAATCCTAGCCAAGCCTCAGTCAAACCCCGTGAGCGCATGCGCATGCCCCGGAGGAAATAGGCAAAAGTGTAAGAGCCCCAATCATACTCTCCTATACGGTCCATATCATGTGTGGCGATGATCAAAGCAAAGGATACCGTAGAAGAGTTATCTGCTATGAAGCAGCCTCGAATGATCATCAGGAACAATCGTCGCAGAACGCGATCCCTAATTCTGACATCATCAGGCATGGGCTCACTCAAAAGCCCACTCATAGCATCTACGCTCAAAGGACCTGAACGGACAGTCCTGCCTTTGAGCGCCTCCACCGAAACTCCTAGTAAGGATCAGACGGCAGTAGGGGTGATATTCGTCATGCAAGGCACTGGGTCCCCTCCAAACTCCATACCTGTGATAAATCGCCAGTCCATAGGTGTCATCATCACCTCACAATCCAGCAGATGGAGTGACTGAGTCTGATGAAACCATAGCTCAAACAATGCCATGAGGTAACCCCAGGGGCAATAACGGGGAAAGATGGAGAAGAATGCCCCGAATCCTCACTCGTCCACTACTTCTCTGTAATCAGGATGAAGCGCCTGGTACATGGAGTGAATGCTAAACCAGTTCCCTCAAGGTTGTGTAAAACCTGGAACCTGCATTAAATGCAGATCAACATCAAAAACCTTTAATCCTCATCAATAGGAAAGAAGGAAGATCAAAGTAACGACATACCTCGTTAGCATGCAAGTACATCGATGGATGTCTACTCAAATCACCCATCAACTCTAGGTTTGCCACCTGAATGCTCGGGAGTTCCCTACGAGGGACATGTGCAACACGAGCGGGATCCTCCATCGAAATATCCGCCTCCTCGTCCTCAACGTCTGGCACATCTACCCGGACAGGACGAATCACGGCCTCCACCAACCGACAAGGCTACCTGACAGAACGGGGACGAGGCACTTCGGAAGCCATTCACCGTACGCCAGAAGTGGTCCTATAGGAACTGCTCGGCTGATTCGGATCCATAATATCTGGACAAACAAGTCTCCAAATCACCTCAGAAAGGGTGTGGTATTTCCTTACCTTGAGCTTTTTTAATGCATTTATGACTATATGGATGCATACATTTACTTTAACATATAATAGAGTTAAAATGCATGACTATCCAATGCCTACATTTGGAAAAATTTTGCCATAGTCCCCTTTGAAAATAGGACTATCCACATGCACATAGGAATGTCTAGGTGGCCATTCAGTAGCACACCTGCCCCAAAGTCATATACATAATATATGCATTAAAATTCAAAATCATCATGCATAAGGTCAACCTCAATACTAGGAGTACTTTCCCTTGCTACCTTTTGCTCATTGGACCTCAAATAGGATAAAAAATAGCAGAAAAAGGTGCCAATTTGACTATCTCAAAAGTCAATTTTTTTCACATCATTATGTTCAGCATGGTTTAATACTAACATTTACTATGTTGAATATTTTTTATCAAGTCATTTATGCATACATAATCACTACTATGTGTTTAGATGCATTTCGTGCGATAACTCACAATCCAACGAATAGAAACTGGAAAAAATACATGCATACGTTACCAGGATAGTGCAGAACACTTGTACGATGACAAAATTTGCAGAAAGCAGCCCGAACTCAGTAGATCTGAAGATGGCTCGCTGTTTTCTCTATGCGAAGCAAGTTGAAAGTGACTTATGAAGACCAACCTGCAGGATTTATGATCCACGGTTGGCCGCAGGCTCATCTGCGGCTGCAGCAGGTGCACCTACGACACCCCTATGTGGGTCCCACCCTTCCGGCTCGGTCCAGTTCGAGTTGCAAAGGAGTTCTTATGGACTAGAAAGGTCAAATCGAGAATAAAAATGCCACGCAATTGAGCAAACCAGCATACAATCCTGGTTTTCTCGGATGAGACTTTGAATCTGTACATCGCCCATTAGTAGTCACTCAAACACGAGGTATACCCTGCCAATGATCTCATTTGTTATAAATTACATCCGGCAATACCTCGTACAAGTACGATGCCGCCAACTCCGGGTCGTTAACCTAAATGAGTCCCCGACGGGGGTTACAACGTATGTCCCCGACGGGGGTTACAACGTAAATCCCTGGTGGGGGTTATAACACGTTCATCCATTAACATGTCTATCAACAAAGGTCAAGCAGCCTTGACTTTATTTCAGCCGATGGCAAGTAAACCCATCGAAGCATTGAGAACTGTTCGATTGTTGCGTACGTACTCATGAGTCCCCAGCAAATCCCCAACGGGGGTTACAACGTATATCTCCGGCGGGAGTAATAACGCATGCTCAGCCATTGACACACATATCAATGAAGGTCAAGCAACCTTGATGTCATTTCAGCCGATAACATTTAAGCCTATCAGAGCTCTAGAGCTATTCGAGGTTTTCATACCCAACTACTCGTATTCCCCAGCATATCCCCGGTGGGGGTCACAACGCAGTGCTCCATTGATCTACACGACAGTGAAGGTCAAGCAACCTTGACAATCTACAGAATCTCAGCTGTTGATTCACACGTCAGCAAAGGTCAAGCAACCTTGACAGTATATCCCATAGGATGTTTCAGCCGTTGATTCACACGTCAACGAAGGTCAAGCATCCCTGACAACATCTGTTGTTGGCAGTAAATCCAACAGGATATTGACATGTCCTGGCGATACCAACCAGGAAAGGTCAATGTTATCAAAGAGGATAGATGATGGAATATGTTATACACATCCTCAAAACAGGCAAAGCTTTATCCCCACGGATCTCTTACACATAAGAGGTGCATCTTCAGGATCAAGTCGTTATCAAGAACATAAAAATTTGGTGATAACTCCAATATCAACATCCTAACAGATTCGGTTTACACATCAAATCTAGCCAGTATTGCCAATCCTCAGTTGAAGCAACAGGGATCCAGCAATCATCCCCAGAATGTAGCGCTACAACCTCGTACAAATGCATCATACATTTGATCATTTTTCTACCCATAGTACCATGTTTGTCTTGTCGCGTTTCAAGTGTCTAGGATTCTTTATCCTACCCATGCATCGCCATGCATGAGTATGATAAAGAGGGGCATCTGTAGACACTCAAAAATTTCTATACTACTGTTACTAACATTGCAGGAGGACAGATTCGTCTTTTAAGAGAGAACCCTGAAAGACGATCCAAATCCATGCCGAATACTATCGGAAGTTCAGCATCAACCCCGGATAGCAATCTGGGAGTAGCAATTCCAACCTCGGATGTAACCCCGAGGCTTGCAGATCCAATATCGGAACACACATCAGAGAAGACTGATTAATCTCGGAGATAACCCCGAGGTATCCAGTCTCAGTCCCAACCATGGGAATAGCCACCAACCTTGGTGATAGCCCCAAGGAATGCAGTTTCGGCGATAACCACAAAAATACTTATTTCAAATGCAACCAGCTTCAATCTCAGCGCTCACAACGAGATACACTGCACCAACCCAGCGATAACATCGGGAAGACAGGCACACCTCAAAGGTGACAATCAGGACCTTCAACAATTGCAACAGTCCAATCTCAGCGAATTTTGAGCAACGTCTGCTTTATCAGCCCAATCCGGAGATAACACCGGTGAGGGGTAATATCATCATCTCGTCAACACGATGCCACGTCACGTCTCTACGCAACGATGTCCCATAAGGCTAACCAATCGCGAGTGACTATTGTGCGGGGTAACGGATGAAAGTTGAAGCTTGAAGACCGGAGGGCATCGTCCCATCTTCAATGACTTCGTACAAACTCTAATCGCATGCCATCGTACAACCCTCCACAACAGCGGTCCAAAATAGTTCCTGTATACCTCAAACGGATGCCCAGATTGCACTTCTGGAAGTTCGAGTGGACATTACAGTGCCTGAGTGCATGTACTTCGAGACGACCTAACCCGACAAACTCGAGCCCACCCAAGTTGCCTCTGGTACACCTGTGGCTCGGCCGCAGGTACACCTGCGGCTAAATTACATATAAATAGAGGGCTTGGGTAGCCCATTTTGGAAGAGAAAAAGGTGAGGAAGCCATGCCCAATTTGCTCTGCACTCACCACATGCAGTGTACTTTCCCCTTTTAAACACATGTGAGCTCATATATAGCCCTTTTGTACCTACAAAAGTTAGTGCTCACCCACTCTAAAGATATAGAAGCCTTCTTTAGCAGTTAGTTGTAAGCCTTCTCATACACTTCATCTTTGCACACACCCTTCTACACGTTGAGAGTTGTGTTGCTTGCTTTTACCCAGACTTCGGTCTATGGTTTCATTTCAGTCTGTGTATATATATATATATTTATTATATATATATATATATATATATATATATTTATATATATTGACTAATATTATCGAGTTATGCCTCGATTGAGCCTGAACTTGATGCAGTAGCGTTTATTTTCTTTAATATATATATATATATATATATATATTTACATTTATATATATTAATCGTGTGTCGAACTTTGTTCGATGAGCCTAGATTTTGATGCAGTGCGTTTCTTGCTTTAATATATATATATATATATATATATATATATATATATATATATATATATATATATTAATTGTGTGTCGAACTTTGTTCGATGAGCCTAGATTTTGATGCAGGCGTTTACTCTCTTTTATATATATATATACATACATATATATATATATATATATATATATATATATATACATTTATATATGAATCGTAGTCGGACTACATTCGATGAGCACAGATTTTATATCAGAATGCGTTTATTCGCTTATATATATATATATATATATATATATATTTTGTCCCACCTGGAGTTTACTTCGTGGTAGTTGATCGCTTTTACAGCTTTCTTTATGTTTCGTCCTGCCTGGAGTTTACTTTGTGACAGTTGATCGCTTTGTACAACTTTATTTATATTCTTTCCCGTCTGGACTTTCCGTCATGGCGGTTGACCGTATTTATAGCTTTATTTACGTTTCGTCCCGCCTGGAGTTTCCTCCGTGGCGGTTGATAGCTTTTACAACTTTATTTACATTTCTGATCCCCCATTGAGGTGCTTCGTGACTGGTGATCATGTCTGTATATATATTTACAACTTTTAAATATATACCTACTTACTGCTTTCATATAAATTGTAGTATTCTGTGCACCTAGGAATCATGTGATCACAGATTCATCCCATTGAATCTAGATTCGGTTCCCGTGATGGACATTTTCAGATGTAAACAGCTTGTAAATTATTCTGCGTTGTCTGAATTTCCTCAGATGGTTTCCATACCCACGAGGAAGTCGGCATCATTTTGTACATTATTTTCGTACGGATGCCTCGCATCTGTTAAATAAAATCAATCAAGCCGATCAGTTAATAAAATGGGAGTGTAAAAGGTCTCAATTACTATTGAGCACCAAGGTTTGAAAAACCTTTTTATAAAACATCATTGTTATATCTTGCTAAAAACTGCAGTTTTACATAAATTCAAACCCTGTGTATATAGGTTCGAATGAGGCTTCGCACTACTTCCAAATAACAGCATATTGACCCACACACACACACATTCAGATAATAGTTTCTTGAAAAGAAGAGGTCATCGTGGTAACATGGATGTCGGGGGGGGTGCCTAACACCTTCCCCCCCCCCCCCCCCCCGCATAACCAAGTCCCCAGACCCTAATAAATCTCGGTTTCACCGACCCGTTTAGTAGTGCCACATCACTGGGACAATGTGCAAACCTTTTTTTGGTTGTGTTGGTACAACCATTTAAAAAACCAACTGGCGACTCTTAACAGTCCATCGTAGACATTATACATGTCGGACCTTTTTCACTTGTTTTTTCAAACAAATCTCACCTAAAATGAGAACACCAAAGAACAAGTAACAGGAAGGGACATCCCAAAATCCCGACGTTGACATGCGTTTTACGCCGGACCTGGTTCCATTAATTATTATTCTGTTGGACTAACCTGCCCGTGCGGTCTATCGCATGCCTCGTGATTTCTTTTGTTATTCCATTCCTTATTATACTCAGTTGGTTAAAGTTTTGACTTCTATACTCCATGAAACTAGTGGAATATCCTTGATATTTGCGCTTCATCTAGTATTTTTCATGGAAATATTCTTCTGAGCTTTCTTGAATTTTACTCTACAAAGCAGTATCATGTTGACAATTTGGACGTTATTGGTTCTTGGATAAATTAATTCTTGAACTTGTTTTATTGAATTCTTATATCATTGTCATCATCCTCATGTTTATATTTTATTGAAAGTCATCTGTGGCCTATAGTGCATAGATGGACTTGGTATGATTATGACCAGGGATTATTCGATGTAATCATAACCGTAATGTTACAAATGATGTGGTAAAAGTCCTCATTGGCTCGTAGTGCATTGATGGACAGTTGTAGGCATGATCATGACCATTAATGAATACACAAATATTCTTGGCCCATAGTGCATGGATAATTGTGGTCATGATACTAAAGAATATCTTTGGCCGTAGTGCAGGGGTGATTCGATGATGTGGGTTATTTATTAAGCTGAGTCTCAGCAATAAAAGTGATGAAAAACCTTTTAAATCATAAAAGATAGTAGATTTTATTCTCTACTTGACTCTTTTAATGGATTGCTTGTTCCGTTGCAGTTAAACTTGATGTTTGTTATATTGTATCAGTTTAACACTGTTTAAGGCTAATGATAATTTATTCTGCATTATCTTAGTCATAATATTTCTTACTGGGCTAGTTGAGCTCACCCTTTCTTTCACTGTTCTCTTCAGGAAATGAGAATATTGCTGGGACGAGTCGGGGAACGGAGTGATGGATCAGATGATAGTATTAGTAGCCCTCACTATTCTGTTAAATAGTGTGACAATAAATATAATGAGGACTAATTCTGAGAGTGGATATTGTCTAGAAAATAGTATTTGTATTGAAACTCACAACTCCCTTGTTGTATATTAAAGTTTGTATTTGAATTATGTACCATGTATTTGGCGACTAAAGATGGGTGATGTATACCTATTTTGGGGGCGTCACAGTTTTAATCTGACGGTTCATATTTAAAGAAAAATATTTTAAATAAAATATAAATTCTATTTATAATCTAATAAAACGAATAACTTTATAAAATATTTTATTATGCAAACACTATGCAGGTACTATGCAAACACTATGCATATTAAAATATAATATATTCTAATTATTGTCTAGTAAAACAAATAACTTTATAAAAGTATTCTGTTTTATATAAAAAGATATTACTATGCAAAACACTATGCATAATAGAATATTATATATTCTATTTATAGTCTAATAAAACGAATAACTTTATAAAAGTATTATGTTTTATATAAAAAGCTTTTCTGTCTTATTACATTAATAATACTAATAAAACAAAACTGAGTGACTTCTCATGTAAGCATCAATAATCAATACCGTGTGGTACTATGCAACCACGCGTATTATTGTACTTTTAACACTGGGTGTTTCAAGAGTTAACGGTAAAACTTCCGCCGTTATTTTCATAAAAATATTTTTGTCGTTTGCTCAATCCGACAATAATTCCGTTGTGGAGTCCACCAATAATTATACCGTCGTACGGATATTCCCCAGCAAAAAGAATATTCCCCGACTAATCGAATATTCCCCGACACAACGAATATTTTATATCAACTTGCTTACTTTGCAAAAAAAAATACACATATTACCCTTAACTTTAAACTTTTATCAATTTAACTATTTACCAAAATAGAAAAATTGAATACTTTTATTTCATAAAATTCAGGGTCTCACAATCACCCCTCCTTATGAAATTTTGCCCTCAAAATTTACGTACGTACCTGATATTCAAAGAGATGAGAATACCTTGCTTTCTTTTTAAATTGTAACTTCTCGGTAATTTCCTCGTTTTCATGATTTTCCCATTTCTCATCTCCTGTATTTCAGATATCATTCTAGAATATAGCTTCAAAACAAAGGTTAATTGACATATCATAATTTGTCAACTTATCAAGTAAACAATTTTAGCTTAGGTAAGTCACACATTAGCGAAGTATATAACTCGTCTCTCCCCTCCTAGTTCTAGACTTTTATCTTCGCTAGCGACCATATGCCTAAGCTTTAATACCAACTGTGACGCCCCCAAAATAGGTATACATCACCCATCTTGAGTCGCCAAATACATGGTACAGAATTCAAATACAAACTTTAATATACAACAAGAGCTGTGAGTTTCAGTAAAAATACTGTCTTGTAGACAATATCCACTCTCAGAATAAGTCCTCATTACATTTATTGTCACACTATTTAACAGAATAGTGAGGGCTACTAATACTATCATCTGATCCATCACTCCGTTCCCCGACTCGTCCCAGCTATATTCTCATTTTCTGAAGAGAACAATGAAAGCAAAAAGGGTGTTCTCAACTAGCCCAGTAAGAAATATTATGACTAAGATAATGCAAATAAATTATAATTAGCCTTCAACAGTGTTAAACTGATAAAATATAACAAACATCAAGTTTAAGTGCAGCGAAACAAGCAATCCATTAGAAGAGTCAAGTAGAGAATAAAATCTACTATCTTCTATGATTTAAAAGGTTTTTCATGACTCTTATCACTGAGACTCAGCTTAATAAATAATCCACATCATCCCTGCACTACGGCCAAGGATATTCATTAGTATCACAACCACAAATTATCCATGCACCACAGCCAAGGATATTCGTGTATTAATCAATGGTCATGATCATGCCAACAACTGTCCATCAATGCACTACGGGTCACTGACGACTTTTTCCACATCATTTGTAACATTACGGTCATGATTACACCGAATAATCCCTGGTCATAATCATACCAAGTCCATCTATGCACTACAGGCCACAGATGACTTTCAACATAATATAAACATGTGGATGATGAAAATGATATAAGAATTCAATAAAATAAGTTCAAGAATTAATTTATCCAGGAACTAATAATGTCCAAATTATCAACATGATACTGCTTTGTAGAGTAAAATTCAAGAATGCTCAGATGAATGTTTTCATGAAAAGATACTGGATGAAGCACAAATATCAAGGATATTCCACTAATTTCATGGAGTATAGAAGTTAAAACTTTAACCAACTGAGTATAATAACGAATGGAATAACAAAAGAAATCACCATGGATGCGGTACTTTGCATAGACATGTTATTCCAACGTAATAATAAATGTGAAACCAGTCCAGCGAAATTCGACCCATGACGAGGATGTTCAATGAGAATAATAAAGAGCGGAACCGGTCCCAGATAAACGCATGCAACGAGGATATTCCAACATAATAATAATAAAGACGAAATATTAGAAGAATGTCACCAAGTATAGGGTAGTCTGCGTATACTGGTTATTCCAGCAGAATAATAAATAATGGAATAGCAGAAGTTCTCTTCATGAATATAAAAGAAATAATACCCCTTATTGTAAAAGAAACTGGATATAAGAGTAGGGAAGTAGCAGAATATTTTTCTTCTTTCTGTCTATAATTTTCTCTCTCAGTGAATTCGTAAGAAATAATGAAGGAATGAGCTTCTATTTATAGGAGAATGGAAAGACACTGTGTAAGGATTTATCACGGATGCAATAATTCATAACTCACGGGCATCAGACGAAACCTTTGGTTGATTGAATTTCATTGAATTTTCCTAATACACACAAAAATTAAAATAATACATATATATAAATATAAACACATGCTTGTTGAATTTTGCTCCCACCAGATAAACTCTTAAAATTTACTTGACTTCTGAATCCACCAAAGGACAATATATCACATATACATATATGCATATATATATATATGTGTGTGTGTGTGTGTGTAACATACACAGCCCACACTAATATTATATATATACATACTACTCCATCATTCCCACATTCCACCCAATTCACGGGTGGAATTCCTCCCACCAAAAGATAAATCCTTTCATTCCCCCACTAATTTCAAACATGTGCCCCACCTATTACTTCTCCACTTTCCTTATACACACATTAGATTATATATACATATTCACACACTCCACCACTCACATTTACCAACACACACACTCATCATATATAATATATATACATATATTACCCACACCACATATAATATATATATATATATATAATACACTCCACCTTTTCCACCATCCTCCACTAATATTACAAACACACGCATCACTTTCACACACACATCTTATACCTATCACTTTCATATTATCACTTTTCCACCACTTTCCACTCACATTATTATATTATATATATATATATATATATATATATATATATATATATATATATATATATATATATATATATATATATATATACACACATCACATACCATATATATAAATATATTTTACCTCTCCTTTACGTAACTTCCTCTCACCCCTATTTTCAGATTTCATACATCACATGTGGGCCCTACCTTTATTATATAAAATAATTTTCTACCGATTATTTTGAAAAATGGGCAAAATAGGGGGTCCATAAAATAAGTAAAACTGAGTGACATCTCACGTAAATATCAATAATCAATACCGTGTGCTACTATGCAATCATGCGTATTACGGTACTTTTAACACCAGGTGTTTCAACAGTTAACAGTAAAACTTCCGCCGTTATTTTCATAAAATATTTTTGTCATTTTCTCAATCCGACAATAATTCTGTTGCGGGGTCCACCAATAATTGTACCGTCGTACGGATATTCCCCGATAAAAAGAATATTCCATGACCAATCAAATTTAATATGACAACTTGCATACTTTGCAAAATTTATAAATACTACCCACAACTATAACATTATATCAAATCCACACCATAATATTAAAAAATTATTTCGAGAAAATTAAATATTTATTCATAAAAACTGGGGTCTCACAATCCTCGTCTCAGCTATATTCTCATTTCCTGAAGAGAAAAGTGAAAGAAAGGGTGAGCTCAACTAGCTCAGTAAGAAATATTATGACTAAGATAATGCGAGAATAAATTATCATTAGCCTTAAGCAGATGTTAAGCGATACAATATAACAAACATCAAGTTTAAGCTGCGGTGAAACAAGAAATCCATTAAAAGAGTCGAGAGAGAATAAAATCTACTATCTTTTATGATTTAAAAGGTTTTTCATCACTTTTATCATTGAGACTCGACTTAATAAATAATCCACATCATCGAATCACCGCACTTTACGGCCGAGGATATTCTTTAGTATCACGACCACAATTATCCATGCACTCTGGTCAAGAATATTTGTGTATTCATTAATGGTCATGATCATGCCAACAACTGTCCATCAATGCACTACGGGCCAATGAGGACTTTTACCACATCATTTGTAACATTACGGTCATGATTACACCGAATAATCCATGGTCATAATCATACCAAGTCCATCTATGCACTACATGACACATATGACTTTCAAAAAATATAAACATGAGGATGATGACAATGATATAAGATTTCAATAAAACAAGTTCAAGAATTATTTTATCCAAGAACCAATAACGTCCAAATTGTCAACATGATAATGCTTTGTAGAGTAAAATTCAAGAATACTCAGAAGAATATTTCCATGAAAAGATACTGGATGAAGCGCAAATATCAAGGATATTCCACTAATTTCATGGAGTATAGAAGTCAAAACTTTAACCAACTGAGTATAATAAGGAATGGAATAACAAAAGAAATCACCAGGCATGCGATAGATCGCACATGCAGGTTATTCCAACAGAATAATAATTAACGGAACCGAGTCCGCGTAAAAGCGCATGACATGGATATTCCAATGAGAATAATAAAGACGGAATCAGGTCCGACGTAAAACGCACCGACAGGATATTCCAACAGAATAATAAAGACGGAATCAAGTCCGACGTAAAACGCACAGATAAGATATTTTAACAGAATAATAATAAAGACGGAATAATAAAAGAATGTCACCAAGTATAGGGTAGTCCGCGTATACTAGTTATCCAGCAGAATAATAAAAATGGAATAACAGAAATTCTCTTCACGAATACAAAAGAAATAATACCCCTTACAGGTACAACAAATAATATTCCTTACCGTAAAAGAAACTGGATATAAGAGTAGGGAATTAGCAGAATACTTTTCTATAGTTTCTCTATAATATCTCTCTCTAGAGTTTCAGTGAATTCATAAGAAATAATGAAGGAATGAGCTTATATTTATAGGAGAATGGAAGGATACTATTGGACTGTACAGTAGGAATTCACACGAAATAATTTTTAGCTTCATGGGTGAAAGAAAAATTTTAGACGCAACCTAATTAATCACATGTGCATACCCTTATTTCAACGACAACTTATATATGTATATATATATATAACATATAACAATCATGTTGGCCACTCACCCGACTAACATCAATTCCCCACTAATTTCAATTCATGCCATATATATATATAATACTTATACTCATCCCACCATTTCCACTTTTCCACCAAAATTCTACTTTTCCACTCACACACACATAATATTATATATATTCCACTCACCACACACATAATATTATATATATAAACTCCCTCAATATTTTTAACAACATTTATCATCAATATTATAATTCACAATATTAATCGACCAGGTCGTTCCGAGGAAAGAGGGGGATTTCCAATAAGGATTTCTCCCCATTGGTATGCAATTAAATTAGGTGACCAAACCTCTCCTTGATAGAACTTCTAGACATCGTTAATATTGCAAATAATAATATTAATAACTTTGTCATCTTAATTATTGATTATAAAATATTGACAATAATTGAATCAAATAACGTGAGATACTATGCAATAATTACTGTAACAATAATTGAACAAAACTAAGTGACTTCTCACGTAAGCATCAATAATCAATATCGTGTGCTACTGTGCAACTACGCGTATTACTGTACTTTTAACACCGGGTGTTTCAAAAGTTAACGGTAAAACATCCGTCGTTAATTTTATAAAGTATTTTTGTCGTTTTTTCAATCCAACAATAATTCCGTTGTGGGGTCAATCAATGATTGTGCCATTGTACGAATATTCCCTGTTAAAACGAATATTCCCCGACCAATCGAATATTATATAAAAACTTGCGTACTTTGCAAAATTTATAAATATTATCCACAATTATAACATTATATCAAATGCATTCCATAATATCAAAAAATGATATTTATAGAAAATTTATCTTTATTGTCACACTATTTAATAGAATAGTGAGGGCTACTAATACTATCATTTGATCCATCACTCCGTTCCCCGACTCGTCCCAGCTATATTCTCATTTCCTGAAAAGAACAATGAAAGCAAAATGGTGAGATTAACTAGCCCAATAAGAAATATTATGACTTAGATAATGCAGAATAAATTATAATTAGCCTTCCACATTGTTAAACTAATAAAATATAACAAACATCAAGTTTAACTGCAGCGGAACAAGCAATCCATTAGAAGAGTCAAGTAGATAATAAAATCTACTATCTTCTATGATTTAAAAGGTTTTTCATGACTTTTATCACTGAGACTCAGCATAATAAATAATCCACATAATCTCTGCACTACGGCCAAGGATATTCATTAGTATCACAACCACAAATTATCCATGCACCACAGCCAAGGATATTCGTGTATTCATCAATGGTCATGATCACGCCAACAACTGTCCATCTATGCACTACGGGT